>CM073514.1:16064074-17314074 GCA_037074495.1 Acacia confusa
CCACCACTAAGGTATGGAAAGAGGTGCACAAATTCACTCCACAAACTTTTGATGGCAAGTTCAACCTAAGAATTAGTGAAGCCTAGATCGATCGCTTGGAGACTATATTCTCTATATTCAAATGCAATGACCAGCAAAAGGTGACAATAACAGTAGTGTTATTGGTTGATGATGCAAAAATGTGGTGGAAAAGCATCAAGCTTGCAAATGGAAGAAATCTCAATTGGCAAGAGTTCAAGGCGATGTTCTGCCAACACTATTTTCCAACAGCCTTACAATCACTTAAGGAGATGGAGTTGTATGCCTTTAAACAAGGTGACCTGGATGTAGATTCGTTCATCACAAAACTTTTGGAGCTGGTCAAGTATACTGCTTATGGCCAGTCACAGAGGAATGAAAAGTAAATGGCAGAAAGATTACTATAGAAAGCTAGATCAGAGTTTAGGAGACAGTTGATACCTCTTAGGATTACTTCTTTTGAGGATATGTGTATGCTAATCCATCTCTTGGATGCAGAAATACGGGGTTGTAGTTATGAGCCTGAACCTAGGAGGAACTTACAGGGCTAATTCTCATCTTATACTGGTCTTACTGGGGGCTTTAACAAGAGAAGTGGTTATAGTTCTGGAGGCTCTGGGTACACAAAAAAGAATAAGAACAAGCGGTTGAGGGGATCATTCTAGATCGAGTGGGTCCAGTTTGAGAACTCAAGCTCAGAGGAACTAGGGCTAGGGCAGCTAGTCATCTTATAGAGGCTCTACCACCCCTATGACTAGTATTGCTAGAACCCTAGCTTTTTCAAGATCTGGAAAGTATCATCAGTGACAATGTTTCACTTGTGGTAAGGTGGGACACATCTCTCGCAATTGTCAAGAAGGCAAGCAAAATTCTCATGCCTCTAGACCAACTATTCCAAGACGAGTATTTGCTTTGAAGTGATACTAAGAGAAAGACATTTTAGACTTGATTTGAGTAATCAAATCTTGTATGTCTCATTTTGTTATATGAGTATAATCTAATATATATTGCCGAACTTTAGGGCCTTTTTGTACATTGCATATTTTAATTATTCCGTTGCATATTAAAATTTGTATTATGGACGGAGCCCTTTGATATAAAGTTTATTGTGAGATAATTTATTTTATTGTGGGATAATTTATTTTATCTGGACTTAAATATGTTTGGGTATAAAGTAGTTAATTAAACGATAATTATGAAAGGATGTTACACTTAGCATAACTGATCAACTAATGGCTGACTCATTATAATTGTTAGTTCAAGGCAATTTTGCCCATGTTCCGTTGTAGAACAATAGAAGATGGGACTTGGCCTGGGGTGAAATATGTAACATCCCATTTTTCACAAGCGGAAATAAATTAACTTTTCATTTAAAATCATTTCAAACCATCAGAGTAGACCATTTGAGCAGAAGAGTATCTGTTATTTGTATTTCAAAATGCCATAAGTCTGGCGGGGTACAATAGCGGTAAGAAAACCGAGTATCTCAAAAGGACTGTATAACAACAAAAGGATGGCTTCTGCCAGAACAACAGCGGGAAGTCTTCCGCCGGGTCTCTAAGCATGCTGCTTTCCCCTCTCCTTAGTCACTGGTTCTCCTGACCTTGAGGCTATGTTAAGAGCTGAGGTCCCATGCATACGGACCCCAGGTAACGGTTAACCTCATACTTATATAAACAATATATGTATGACATCACAGCATTAATCAACACATAAGTATATAGCAGATGCAAGATTAATATATCCACCGTACACATCACATGTAAGGTTATCTATGCTAACAATACACATCGCATGTATAGTTATCTATACAATTCACATGTATAGTTATCTATGTTAACAATACACATCACATGTAAAGTTATCTATACAATTCACTTGTATAGTTGTCTATCACATATAAGCATACAATAAGTATTAGAGTTAGTGTTATAGTACGCGAACGTACCTTCGTTGACGAGCGTTTAGTACGTTGACGATAAAATGTACTTTTGACGGAAAACAGCGGAACGACAGCGAAATGACAGCGGAACAAGATTACTGATATCCTATAATGATAATATCACATTTATCAATATTTGATATCATAACAGGCATTTTAGGTACAAATTACCATTTTGCCCTTGATCCCCTAATCGGCGGAATTTCGCTAGCACTTCGTTACTTTGATTCTAATCTTCCAAAATTTTAACATATCTCTTACTCCAACATATTTTTCAAAATAAATATCATATCTATCCTAAAACATGATATCTAAAATATACTGGGAGATTAAAGATCAAAACAACATTTATCCTAAAACTCTAAGAACTACCGAACTAAAGACTAGGGACCGAAGAACTTACCCGGCACTTTGCTATTTCCACAGACTCCTCCTTCTCTCTAAAATCTCTCTCTAGAAAGCTCTAGGATTTGTGAAGAATGAAGAGAAGGTGAAGGCTATTTATAGAAAAAGGCAATGGCATTTTCGTAATTTCATTGAACTTTGTCTGATCAGTTTCTGACCGTTAGATCACACTTCTTGGAGGCGGCAAGATCTTGGCCTTACACCTCTCAAGGATGATGTCATCCCTGCTGCATCATCAAGCCTTATGTCATCTTGCTTTATCAGGTAAAATTCCTGGTTCGTTATCCTGATTGCGAAATTTCGTAAAATCTTAAAATTTCGGGAACAACACTCCAAAGGTCTTTTCTTCCTCTTTCAAATTATCTAATTTAACTCAGTTTTTGATCCTGCTGAGGACATTCTGTTATCAGCTGAAAATCCTCGGTATTCGTGCCCGGCTACAGAAATAACGTTGTCCGGTACTAACTCCGAGACAAAAATCCACTGATTAACATTATACTCTGGTTTTTCCCCACTTATCCCCAGATTCTCACAACGGAATTATTTTCTATCCGTTCTCATTTATCCTGTTCACTATTAAAATACTATTGTTTATAAATCACATGTCTAATTATATTATTATTATATGAAAAGATCCAACTTGATCCTTATCCCATATATTTATTTATTTATTTTATTTTTCTTTATTTTTCTTCTAATTTTCGTCTTTATTTATATATATATATATATATATATATATATATATTTATTTTAAGTGATTTCCACCTTTTTCTCTTTATCTTATGTCTAGACAATTAGCCATTAATTATCTAATTAATTACTTACTAATTGTTGACAATTTTCTTAATTAGTAATAATTATTATCTCTCAACTATTTTATTGATATTAATAATTTATGCATTATGCAAAATATTAAAAATCATGGGGCAATTTATGTTCCCCAAAATGATATTTAATTTTGCCTTATTATTTTCCAAGGAAAATAATCCCATAAATTATTTAAATTAGAGACAACATACTCTCTAATTTTTAATAAATATTTAGTTGCCTCTTAGGATTTATCATAATATTCTCAGGGTATTTTATAACTCACAAATTTATTTAGGGATTTTTAGCTCTTTATCTTTCCTAATTACATGAGAAATCACCTTTGGAAATAAGGTAATTATGATACTAGTTTTGAGACCACAAATTCACCTATTTCTAATAGGTATTATTTGTCAATATAATATTCCAGGTAAATAATTATCCGGGTATTACAAAATCCCAGGGTCCTACGTACCACAAATGTGGATCAAAGCCCATGTAGTTCGAAGATAAATCGTTTGGCTTATGATAGCCAGAGGGTGTGGGGTGTGTGCTCTGTGTGAATAGAAAGGTAGGGTTTTCGAGTGTCTCCGTACCTGTTGATTGCATATGGGTATTTATAAGGTGTACCTGGGGGGGCCTTGATCCGATATTCCCTCTGCACGTGGTCCCACTTGCAACTACTCCATTACCTGCACGATTCATGGCGGTTAGCGAGATAATGGGATAATACCTTATCAGATATCCCTATTTTCACGGACGGACTGCTAGCTTTGGGCCTAGTGAAGCCCAATCCACTGGTCCGTAACAGCCCTGTTTTTAAAACTTTTCAAGGCAAAATTGTCTCCTTGAAAATTTTCTAATGCTTGTTCGTGAAAACTTGCAGGACATTTGAGCCCTTTAGCTACTTTTGGAATTTACCTGAATGTTCCTGTCACTTTAATTTTATCAAATAGAAAGTTAAACCAATGTATATATGTCTTATCTGACCTTGTAAAGGTTAGTTTTCCAAGTTCAAACTTCAAACCAACTTTTATCATATTGCCTTCATGTGATCATATTCTTTTCGTCATTTTCTTGTTCGTTCTTAAAAACTACTTTGCGTTGCCGATAATGTTGCTTCCCGCTATGGCAAATTTTATGCAATTGAACTTTACTCCCTCTCCCTCCCTCTGATGAGCGCTTTGCTCCTATATCTATTCAGTATAAAACATATTCAAATAATACACAATCTACAAAATCATAAATTAATAGTACAATTGTACATTTGTATAAAAAATAATTCCATGATCTCTTAATTCATAAAATAATTATCATTTCTCTTTCCTAGGGTACAAATATGTATGTATGTATGTCAGAATTTTCAAAATTTCACCACTATTAATTTAACTTAACACTCAGTCACTTTTAAAAATGGAGAACAATGTAGGTTCCACACTTAAAAAGTAACGAATATTTAGTTAAATTAACAGTCTTGAAGTCAAATTAAAAAAGTTCATATATGTATATTTGCAACAGAGTTTAATATGCTAGATACACATCTTCAAATACTGAGTAGATTTCTACCTTAATTAACCCTATTTATGATAATAATGATGAAAAGCTTTCAATAATAAAGTTTAGAGTTTGTGACTAAAAAAGGCTATCGATATTATATACACACGGGGCACTTTTGTTTACACAAGTTCACGTTGGGAGAATGATTCTTATCTCCTCCCCTAACTTTCTTTGTATATCATCAAATTACATAAATAAATCTGAGATCTCTTAAATAAATCAGAATTTAAAATTATATGCTTGGTTATCTTCTTTAATTTCTTTGGCATCGCTAGCTAGAAGCTGAAGCATCTTTATTGATTCTTGTTCTTCTTTAATATTATGTTTGGATAGGAAAACAAGTAGGTAAAAATAGGAAAGAGGGAATACTATGTTTGAAAACTTTTATAAATAGTAAAAAAAAAAAATACCTCATATCTTAAATATAGAACAAAGTTTATAGTGTAAATTGTACTATAAATTATATATATCATATATTTGAATACTATGTTTATGAGTTTTCTCTTCTAATTTTTCTTTCACACCTAATTTTCTACATCCAAGTGAAGTTGCTCCTTCTTTTTAATACTATGTATGGATAGAAAAAAAAAAGTAGGTAAAAATAGGAATGAGATAATACTATGTTTGAAAACTTTCATAAATAGTAAAAAAAAAAATTACTATTTTTAGAAGTTTTCTCTTCTAATTTTCTTTTCCACCTAATTTTCTCTACTTCCTAACATATGGTAAGAGTGAAGGTACTCCTTCTTTAATACTATGTTTGGATAGGAAGAAAAGCAGGTAAAAATAGGAAGGAGAGAATACTATGTTTAAAAGCTTTTATAAATAGGCCAGCACCTTAGTAGTGCAGTGGCATGAGAGCTTGGCTCCCCTCCTCCATATTCAGGTTTGAACTTTGTCCCCCTCCCTTACCATGTGTATAAAAAAAAGAAAAACTTTCATAAATAGTAATTTTTTTTTATTTTTATTTTTACTATTTTTAGGAGTTTTCTCTTCTAATTTGCTTTCCCACCTAATTTTTTCTACTTCCAAACATAGGGTAAGAGTGAAGACGCCGAGCATTGGAGGAAATATTTTTGTTGAACTGTGAATTCTGATAGATCATATACTCCATTTTTTTCATGAAAGACAAATGGCGAATTCTAAAACAAATTCTTAAAATTATTTAGATTTAATAAACATGTTATAAATTTATATTTATTTTTCAAAATATTTCTATTTTTACAATTGACGGGTTGGTTGGCCATTAACCATTGATCCCATGAAAAAATACTTTTTGCAAAAATGATAAAAGGGCTAAGGGGCCTAAATGTCCCAAAAGTTTTTATGAATGGACATCAGACACGCGGAAGTTTTCGAAGGGGCCATGTGACTTAAAAGTATAAAAAAAAAACAAGGTAATATTGCCCCTTCATTAACTAAGCCTGATGGTCAAGATTTGTTGACTAAATATGCTTGTATCTTGCTTATATGGCATCTGCATTCTTCCATGTCAGATTTTTCACCTAATTTTTTCTTAAAAAAATGATTACATCATATCAATTATATAAGATTTAGTTGACTTATTTGAGGAGACTAGAAAACTTAATTTTTTTTTTTTACATAATTATAGTATATAGTGCATAATCTGTGCATAATCTATCTAAATTCTAAAACACTTATTTGTAATTGTGTTTCATTAGATTATATATAAATAATTTATAAATTAAATAAATTAGTTTTATAAAAAATGATAATAATATTATCAATATAATGTTTATATGAATGTCCATGTAAATATCTATTATCTCTATTATCTCTAATATCCTACATTTATATCTTATTATAATCAAATGTGTAGATTTTGATTATCTTAAGATCTGTAGGTTATCTTGACAAACAAGAAAATATCTGTAGGTTATCATCTTTCCGTCCCCCCCCCCCCCCCCCCCCAAAAAAAATCATATTTCCCTTTTGTTTATAACAAATATAAATATATTAATCAAACTGTTTTAATTTCTTTAATCTCTTCAAATTATTCTAGGGCTCTTGTAGTAACGAGAATGTAATTATTTTTTTTCAATTTATATTTGTAAAAATTATTCCTTCAGATTCTAATTATAGGAAATATTTAACAAATTTTAAAGAGACTAATGATAGGAATTAAATTATTTAATTTTATCCATTTTCTTAAAATACCCTCATATAAATTTTAAATGACATCAATTGATCAAAATGACATCATCAATTTGTCCATTAACAACTCAAAATTCTGTTGGAGTTTTTACTACTACCGTGCAATCTGTTTTGTGGGCTCATTTCTTGTCTTAGTTTTCTTTCCTTTATTTCATTACTATTTTACAAATGGGAAACATTAAAAAAATATACGAGTACGTATTTTACGTGTTAGTGATAAATATACTTGTTTGGAACAATTAGAGGCCGTGGATTTTTTTTTTTCTTTTTGGTGAAAAATATAATTGATTAAACTATGCTTTTAAATATTGAATTTAGCCTTGAGGTTTTTTAATGTATGCATAGAATTATGTCATTAATCAATATTAATCATTAGTGTCTTTTTTCAAAAATAGAAAATCAATCTCAATATAAAATATGATATTGACACCCACGTTAATCAACAATACATATGATTTATCTCGAATATTTTAATAGTTTAGTTTAAGCATGTTATCAAACTCATAGTAATTTTATTTAGCAAAAAATGCAATTGCTGAAAAACAAAATGATAACGGGTCTATAAAATTGCAAATGACCTAATAATTTGTTACCTATCCTTAAATGCAACATATATGGTTTCAATACTTTAAATACCTTGTATAAATAAAAAATACTCCTTGCAAGTTCGCTTTTTCATGTGGTACTATATTAATTGAGGCGTATTATTAAAGGGGTATTTTAACAAGAAATTGATAAAAATAAAAGAGTTGTGTTATAATTAAGATCAAAACTAATTTTCAAATGTTATATAATTAGTACTGGATTTATTATTTGTTTGTCGGCAAGCTTTACAACGTGCATATTGTTGTAAAAATATATATATTTTGTTGTGGAAAGCCTTCGTGAGAAATCGCCGCAGAATATGACCCCGATATTATTAAAAAAAAAAAAAAAGGGTTCCCTCCCAAAGAAATCGTTTGTCTTTACAGCCCACGGCCTGCGACCCTACCCTGCACTCATCTCTTCATTATTTTACTTCCCACCCTAACCCCATACCCACGGCTCAACTCAACCCCAACCCCAACCTTGGTCGTTCCCACACCTACCCCTTTTCTTCACATTTTCCTTCAGTATTTCGGCCACTTCTTTCTCCTCTTTTTTCACCTTTTTTTTTTCCTCGTGTTGTGGTTAAAGTTTTTAGCTCTCTAAGCTTTCAATACATTATAAGTTTTTATTTTTTTATTTTTGAGCTTACAAATTTAATGCTATTAGTTGTAAATATTTTAATTTGCTCAATATATTTTATATTAATTTCATTTTGAAATCTGAAAAATAACTCTCATTTATATATGCTGAAAAATAATTGCGATAAAATTAATTGTCACTATAGGTTGCATGTGAAAATATGTAGTAGTTATGATTTTTAGCACTTGTATTAATTGTTATTGAGTTGCATAAGAAAAATAATTCTTTATGTTTAACACTTGTATTTTATTTATTGGCTCATAATGTTTTCTATTTTATTATGGGCTGTGAAAAATTATTGAGATGTGTTGGATTAATCGATTGATTAATTACTATCAATTAATTAAAAGAGAGGGTTTAAGACCTAAAAAAGTTTCATTTTCAAGTTGTTATGCTGACAATTTTTTTTTTTTTATAAAATAAATAACAAAAAAAAAGTAATGAGTAAACACAATAGTTATGTACCTAACCACTTTTCAAAATAGGTTGAAGATATATATGAACCAAAAATGAATGTCATCTAATTATTGTTCAAGGGAACATATAAATGGGATGAAAGGGTTTATTAGATTTGAAATTGAGTATGCAAAAGATCGTAACAAAATCTTGTGTTCTTGTTTAGCTTGTCGTCATGAAAGCAAATTAATCCACATGATTTGCTAGATTATTTTGTGTATCATGGAATTGATCAGATGATGTATGTATTGATCAGGTGTATGCCACAAGTGAGTTTGGTCCAAGCACGTGTGATGACGACGATGGTCTTGAAGAAATGCTAAATGCTATTAAAGGGGTGCTTCATAACTACCCTAAACTATTTGAGATATTGAAAGGTATGCAAAGAAACCATTATATATTGAATGTATTAAATGCACAAGATTGGTAGCATTGTTGAAATCGTACAACTTTAAAGCGAGCTATGGATTATGTGATTCGGGTTTCACCATATTGCTTAAACTTTTACAAGATATGCTCTGAAACAAAAATGAACTTCCTACAAAAACATACGAGGTAAAGAAAATTATGTGTGCGACTACTAGTATGGGTTAAAAGAAACTGCATGCATGCCCCACCAATTACATTTTATATTGGAATCAGTACGCAACATTAGAGAAATGCCCTAAATGTAATGCATCTTGATATGGGAAGAAAAGAAAAATTCCTTTGAAGGTCCTATGTTATTGTTCATTCATTTCAAGATTCAGGTGCCTATACAATAATACATAGATTGCTAAGCAATTGACCTGACATATAGATGAAAGGATTGAAGACACCAAGCTTAGCCACCCTATAGATGCTCCTAAATGGAAAAAAAATTGATCATGAGTACGTTGACTTCACGGAAGAAGTAAGGAACCTACAACCTGCATAGTCAACTGATGATCGGAGTAGTACCCACAGCACATGGGCGATGAGATTAATGATTTATAACCTTAATTGTGTAACATCCCATCTTAAAACCAGCGGGAAAAATTTTTTTTAAACAAACCGTGATCAGAGTCGAGCAATTTCGTAAAACGAGTAACTGAACCTTAATATTACATAACCACAGTGTAAGTGCACTTATACAGTCATCTACTATTCAAAAGGAAACAGCCCCTAACTAAGCTTATAAAACTAAAGCCATAAAACTCCTTCTGCCATCCTACTCCAGCTGTCTGTGTAACATCCCAATTTAAAATACCGATTTTTTTTTAAAACAAACCGTGATCAGAGTCGAGCATTTCAATTTAACGAGTAACTGAATATTTAGAAGTACATAACCATAGTGTAATCATCCTTATACAGTCATCTGTTGATTCCAAAAAGACAATATCTAAATAGTTCAAAAACTAAAACATATAAGCTCTTCCAATCCTCTTACATCGGCTACTTGCCGTTCTCCTCCACCCTGGATCCTCCTAAACCTGAAGCTATAGCTGAGATCCAATTCCCAATTGGATCTCAGATAACGGTTAACCTTATGCTCAAATAAATCATATATAGGCCACAAATATTCATAACAACATAACAGCACATCAATACATAAGCACACAACAGATACATGATCAACAATGGACAGAACATAAGCACACAGCAATATGTAAAGCCCCACACTATGTCTGCACATAAACCAGTGCCACGATCTCCCATCGTGTCCTCAGTGCTAGGAAAACCCAACGGCGTTATCAAGACTATAACCCGTAATAAGCTGTATGTATGACTGACAACCCTAGACAGAGTCTCAGTATAGCAATATGTCTACCACATATATGTCTATAAGCAACATAAGTGTTAAGGTTACAATACGCGTCCGTACCTTCGTTGACGTTTTTGAGTACTTTCGTCAAATTACGACACGTTCGACAGCGGCACGACAGCGGTGACAGCGGAAACAGCGGTTTGTGATTTCGGATATCCTAGAAGGATAATGTCATTGATATGAATATTTAAGATCATAATAGGCAATTTAGGTACAAATTACCATTTTGCCCTTAGTTTGACTAATTGCTGGAATTTTGCCAGAACTTCGCTATTCCGATTCTAAATTCTCAAAATTTTTGCTATAACTTTTCTCTAACATATTCCTAAGATAAATATCATATTTATTCCTAAAACATAATATCTAAGCTAACTCGAAAAATTAAGACTACTCTAGCGTTTCTACTATAACTACTGAAGAAACTACTTAACTAAAACTAGGGACCGAAAACTTACTCAGAGCTTCGCTAGGATTTCTTTCCAGACTCCTCCTTCTTCTCCCTCTCTCAAATTTCGGCCTTCTTGAAGGGAAATGGTGTGAGGATTATGAAATGGAGCAAGGGGTATTTATAGGGAAAATCTGGTTACTATTCATGCTTTGTCAGACGAATTCTGAACCGTCGGATCGCACTTTTCTGAGGTGGCTTCATCTTGGCCCTCCACCTATTTAGGCCGACTTCTTCCCCCCCCTAAAAGACCAAATTGCTGACCTCATCCTAGCTGCATCATCAAACCTTATCCTCTTGCTTTATCTGATAAGTTCCTGGTTCGGTGTCCTGATCGCGAAATTCCGTAAAAACTTAAAATTCCGGAAGCAATACCTTGAAGGTCTTGTCATCCTCTTCGAGGTTACTAGGTTCTCCTCACCTTATACCCTTATTAAGGACATTCCGTTATCTGCCGAAAATCCTCGGTGTTTGCGACCAGTTACAGAAATAACTTCGGCCGGCACCAACTTCTGGATAAAAATCCACTGACCAATAATATGTTCTGGTTTTGCTTAACTCATCCCCAGATTCTCGCAACGCAATTATTTTCTATTGGTTCTCATTTATCCTGTTCACTTTTAATTATTAATATATTATTACTTATTTAACTCATGCTTAAAACTATATTACTATTATATTCAAATATCTTCTTCATCCTTATCTCCCCTAAAATTTCGGCCCACACCATATATATATATATATATATTTCCTTAACCACATATATTATATTTATCCTATATTCATTTTCCACAAAATTTTCCTATTGGTTCATAAGCAATTTCATGGATTTAGGCTTATAAAATTCCCAAAAATTACTTAATTAATCCTTTAATAATTCCTAATAATTTTCTTAATTAGAATTAATTATTTTCTCACAAAAATTTCATTAACATTAATGATTTAAGCCCTATGCAAAATATTAAAAGTCATAGAATCAATTTTGATTCTAGAATACTTTTTAATTTTCCTTCTTTTTATTTTCACAGGAAATATTTTATTAAATTGTCTAAATTAAGAATAATATATTTCCTAAATTTTTAATAATTATTCCATGCCTTCTTGAATTTTCCATAATTTTTTCTTAGTACTTTCCTTTGAAAATAGACTAATTATACTCTATTTTGAGACCATAATCATCATAAATGGACATTTTTATTATGGTAACATAATAGTCCAGATAGTAATTATCCGAGTATTACATTTCTCCCCCCTTAAACAAAATTTCACCCTCGAAATTTACTTTATCGCGACTAAATTCCGGGCTGTAAACTCCGGGTACTTCTCCTCCATGTCTCTCACCGTTTCCTATGTCGCCTCATGGGAAGACATTCCTTTCCAAACCACCTTCACCATCGGAATGCTCCTGTCCCTGAGACGTTTCTCACGATGTTCGAGAATTTGTACCGACTCGACTACGAATGTATTGTTATGTCGTGCTTCAATGTCCTCGAACTCGATGATGTGTTTAGGGTCCGGTTGGTATTTCCTCAATTGCGAAACATGGAAGACGTCATGGAGATTGCTTAAATTTGGGGGTAGGGCTATTTGGTAGGCGACTGGTCCTCACTTTGCCAGAATCTCAAATGGTCCGACGTAACGTGGACTTAGTTTCCGCCTTTTAAGTGTTCTCCCGACACCGGTCACAGGGGATAGTTTCAGAAATACATGATCCCCTACTTTAAATTCTAAGAGCCTTCTTCTCTTATCGGCATAGCTCTTCTGTCTACTTTGGGCTGCTAGGAGTCTCTTCTTGATCAAAGCGATTTGTTCAGAAGTCTGTTCCACTATATCAGGTCCGAGTAACTGCCTCTCAGACAATTCTGTCTAGCATATAGGTGACTGACACTTCCGCCCGTACAAGGCTTCAAATGGTGCCATTTTTATGCTTGAATGATAACTATTGTTGTACGTGAATTCTGCCAGTGGAAGATGCTGATCCCAATGTCCTTTGAAGTCCAATACACACGCCCTGAGCATATCCTCCAACATTTGTATGGTCTTCTCAGATTGCCCATCGGTTTCTGGGTGATAAGCTGTACTCAACTTGAGCTTTGTCCCCATAGACTTCTGCAATGACCACCAATACCGAGATGTAAATCGTGGGTCCCGGTCTGAGATAATACTCTTCGGTATACCATGGAGTCGCACAATCTCCTTGATATAAATTTCTGCCAACTGTTCTGATGTGTAGTTGATACTGATAGGAATAAAGTGTGCCGACTTCATTAACCAATCCATAATAACCCAGATTGCATCATGATTCCTGATCTTAGGTAGACCCACCACAAGATCCATAGTAATATTTTCCCATTTCCATTCCGGAATTTCCATCCCCTGAAGAGGGCCAGCAGGACGTTGATGTTCAATATTCACTTTCTGACAGATCAAACACCTGGCTACGTACTGGGTGACATCTTTCTTCAATCCGGGCCACCAGAATTCAGACTTCACGTTATGGTACATCTTGACCACTCCTGGATGTAGAGTATATTTACTCTTGTGGGCTTCATCCAGTATTCTGCGTTTTAACTCGGCAACCGGCGGTATGTAGAATCGTTTCTTATACCGGACCAATCCGCTAAGCGAGAGATCGTAGTCTTGAGTTTCGCCTCGAGAGATCATCTCCCGTATAGCTTTAGCCCGCTCGTCTTGCAATTGCGCTTTCTCAACTTCATCCTTCAAATCGTACTCCCCATGACTGACAAGCAGATTCGCCAGATAAGCATTACTGGGCGTAGGGTGATTCAAACAGATTTGTTTTGATAAGTTTAGATTCATAAAATCTTCAAGCAGTTTCTGTTCTTGAATCATCATGTACGCCAATCGCACCGACTTTCTACTCAGAGCGTCTGTGACGACGTTTGCTTTACCCGGATGATATTTAATTTCCAGGTCATAGTCCTTCAGTAACTCTATCCAGCGACACTTTCTCATATTGAGTTCCCGTTGATCAAAGAGATATTTCAAACTTTTGTGGTCGCAGAACAGCTCTACAATTGCACCATACAAATAATGCCTCCATATTTTCAAAGCAAACACGATAGCTGCAAGTTCTAAATCGTGTGTAGGATAGTTCAACTCGTAAGGCTTCAGCTGACGAGAGGCATAAGCTACCACTCTGCCCTGCTGCATCAGGACACATCCCAAACTATGCCCACTGGCATCACTATAGACAACATAGGTCTCATTTGGGTCCGGAATGATCAACACTGGTGCTTTAGTCAACCTCTCTCTCAGTGTTTAAAAACTTTACTCACAGTCGTCTCCCCATACAAAGGGTTGATTCTTCCTTGTAAGCTTTGTCAATGGTAAGGCAAGTCGGTAAAAATCCCGTATAAACCTGCGATAATAGCCTGCCAGACCCAGGAAACTACGTATCTCTGTAACTGTTTCTGGCCTTTTCCAATCCAAGACTGCCTCCACTTTGCCTGGGTCAACTGCAACCCCACCGCTTGATATAACATGGCCCAGAAATTTGACTTCTGGCAACCAGAATTCACATTTACTCAACTTGGCATAGAGTCGCTTTTCTCTGAGTATATTCAATACCAGCCGCAGGTGTTCTTTGTGTTCTTCTCTGCTCTTTGAATAGACAAGTATATCGTCAATAAACACCACCACAAATTGGTCTAGGTGTTGACGGAAAATACGGTTCATGTAATCCATGAAGACTGCAGGGGCATTAGTCAATCCGAAAGGCATCACAAGGAATTCATAATGCCCGTATTTGGTTCTGAAAGCTGTTTTGGGAATATCACCATCTCTAACACGCAATTGATGGTATCTTGATCGTAGGTCGATTTTGGAGAAGACAGTGGAACCTGATAACTGATCCAAAAGATCATCGATCCGGGGAAGTGGATACTTGTTTTTTACGGTCACTTTGTTGAGTTCACGGTAATCAATGCAGAGTCGAAGGCTGCCGTCTTTCTTCTTCACAAATAACACAGGAGCTCCCCATGGTGATACACTGGAGTGGATAAACCCCTTCTGCAAAAGTTCCTCTAACTGCTTCTTCAACTCTTGCATTTCATTCGGAGCCATACGGTACGACGCCTTTGATATTGACCCTATGCCAGGCATCAATTCGATGGTAAACTCTACTTCTCTTGTAGGAGGTAGTTCAGTGAGATCTTTCGGAAACACGTTAGGAAACTCACATACCACAGGGATGTCCTTGAGTGAGGGTTCGGTTTCTGCCTTGATTGAGAAAAATATCATATACGCCTGGCACCCCTGCTTTATGTATTTATCAGCTTCTGAGGCGGAGAGAAAATTCAGACTCGTCTCAATCTTGTCTCTGCTAGGTGTATCAGGAAACGATATCCTCTTGCTACTACAATTTATCGTTGCACCGTTTGCCGTGAGCCAGTTCAGACCGAGTATAATATCAATGCCGTGAAGGGGCAATCGAATAAGATCTACCTTAGAGATTCGCCCGTCCACATTGATAGTACAGTTTACATATGCATCAGATGCTAATGATTTCATGCCAAGCGGTGTAGATACTATCAAATCATAAGGTAATCTAGAGGCATGCATTCCTAAGCGATTTGCACAATTATAGGAAATAAACGAATGGCTAGCACTTGAATCATATAATGCCTGTACTAGACTCCCATTTAAAGATATAGTACCTTGAACCATGTCAGAGGACCTCCTAGCTTCTACGTCGGTCAGTGCGAAGACTCGTCCCGGGTTTTGGGGCCTTGTTCCTGCCGACCATTTTGGACAGTTTCGGCTTATGTGTCCCGTCTTCTGGCACTTGAAGCAGATTGGTTTCCCATCACAGTTAGCACCTAGGTGATACTTCCTGTATTTTGGACAAGGTTGGGATTCCCTTGTGCTAGGAAAAGTTCGCTGCCCAGACTGGTTTAGCCTCTTATTCCCACCTTGGAAATTATTCCAGGGTGTCTTTCTTTTCTGAGAAGCATTTCGTCGGCTAGAGTTGCCACGAGCTATATTGCTGTTATAGAACCTATGGAGCTGCTTCAAGTTTCGTTCAATCAGTCGGCATGATTCTGCTGCCTGTGTTATCCTTGTGAACTGCTGGGATACTAGCCTTTCCCGAATCTCATACTTTACTCCGTAAATCAGAATATTTGTCAGACTGCTCTCATTATCACCTTGTCTCAAGTGCGTTGAGTAGCGAGACAAATTGGTGAATCGAGCAAAGTAGTCATCAAATGACTCCTCCTGCCCTTGCTTGATGTGGAGGAATTCCGACTCCTTGGTCATTTGTACAGTGTGAGGAAAATATTGTTCATTGAATTTTCCTAAAAACATCCCCCATGAAATTGGATAATGGTGTGGCTGAAGTGTGGCCGCAATGTTTCTCCACCAATGATCTGCGTCACCCTCCATTTTAAAGATTGTCAACTGAGCCTTCCTGTTTTCCGGGCACTCCATGACTTCAAAAATTTTGTCCAGCCTCATCAACCAGTCCTCAGCTGAGTCAAGCTTACCGCGAAAGACTGGGGGCTTCATCTTGCAGAACTGAGTAACCCAGTACTGCGAATTTTCCACTGCTCGGTTGTGCTGAGGGGGTATTCTCAATTCTCTCTCCTATTGAGGTGGGGATCGAGATTGATCCGATTCCTCGGCTTCATCGTCGTGTTCATCATCCTGGTCATTCTCCTCTTCCTCTTCATTATTTTGTTGCTCCTGTAATCGACGTCTTTCAGCTTGTCTTTCCTGTCTTTCAGCCAAGAGTATATCAATAAGAGCTCTTTGTTCCTGCAGTTGTCTTCTCATTTCCGGAACGTCGTCTTGTTCTGGCTGGTTAGGTCCTTGATTCAGTTCTTGCTCGGGTATTTGTACAGTTTGGGCTCATATACCCCTTCCTCTACCTCTACCTCTGCCTTGGCCTCTAGGGACTCCGGCGCCTCTCATAATCACCATCTTTTAAGTTCTGTTTTCCTTTATTTGTTAATGTTGAACTCAAATTATCAGGCTTTTTGCAATAGTAAATACATAAACAGACAAATATTTATTATTGCATCATAATTTACAGAAGACCAAACTAATGGTCACGACCTATCTTAGTCCTACTAGTCAATATGATACAACCCCCATTATTTTATAGTTATTTTACAATCTCTCAAGGTATTTAGAGAGATATCACACACTAGTTTATCTATACCTACTACTACCTTATCCCACAGCTTTCTTCAACTGCCTCCTGCCTTTTACATGTGCTGGCGCACCAGGCTCTTCAGGTAGCGGAGGTATATGGAAACTTCTCGAACCGGTCCTTCACTTAGTAGCTCGTTAATCATTTTAGCCCAGAAACGAGTTCGAGGAAAATAAAACAGGGTAGACTTAATTATGTCTGCTGGTGAGAAATGGTTGGTAAGGGTATGATCATTCTTGATTCTATTAAGGTAGGTTATGTACCACCTCTGAACGGTTCCTGTGGTTTACTCTGCGTAGGTATGATATGACTCGAATAGTCGTATCAGAGTGGTATTATTGTTTAGGAGGTAATGGTAGTCTTCAAGGGCGGCTATTTCATGATCTAGGTCGCGAATGCCAGGGTAGTCAAAGTTATCTCCTACTGAGGAAACACTTGATCCCCCAGGGCTTGGGATTGGGCTATCAGGGTTATCCTCCTCAAGGTCATTCAGTTCATCCGGGTCGGGGTCGTAAAGATAGTCGGGGTATTCGGGGCCAGGATGGTACTCAGGCTCAGGGTCGTCTAGATATTCTACAGGAAAGTTAGGATTGTAAACGGGTTTAAAGTGATACTCGGGTGGTGCGGGATGCACTGGGATAAACACGGCTTCAGGCTCAGCTTCAAGCGGAGGGTACAGGGGATCAGGGTTCAACCTTCTTCCTATCATCTCCGGTACCACCGACTTCCTAGCCGTACGTCTCATTCTCCCTTGATACGGTGCGGGATGCACTGGGATAAACATGGCTTCAAGCTCAGCTTCAAGCGGAGGGTACAGGGGATCAGGTTCAACCTTCTTCCTATCATCTCCGGTACCACCGACTTCCTAGCCGTACGTCTCATTCTCCCTTGATACATGGTGTACCGATTCCCATCTCCGTCCATCTCTCTACATTACACCAAGGTTATATCAATACTCTTTTCAAAAATATATTTTTTTCAAAAGGCGTAGAATCTAACTTCGTTACTTAAACCAATTGGCCAGGTAGGGGTCTGTTATGGGGCCTCACCGACTTATACGGTGACTGATTGGCGTCCACACAGATTAACCCAGCCTTAGACACCAAAAGGTTTGTCATAACTTAGCCAGATCCATGCCAAGAAAGCTACTCTGATACCAAAAATGTAACATCCCAATTTAAAATACCGATTTTTTTTAAAACAAACCGTGATCAGAGTCGAGCATTTCGATTTAACGAGTAACTGAATATTTAGAAGTACATAACCATAGTGTAATCATCCTTATACAGTCATCTGTTGATTCCAAAAAGACAATATCTAAATAGTTCAAAAACTAAAACATATAAGCTCTTCCAATCCGCCTACATCGACTACTTGCCTCTCTCCTCCACCCTGGATCCTCCTGAACCTGACGCTACAGCTGAGATCCAATTCCCAATTGGATCTCAGGTAACGGTTAACCTTATGCTCAAATAAATCATATATAGGCCACAAATATTCATAACAACATAACAGCACATCAATACATAAGCACACAGCAGATGCATGATCAACAATGGACAGAACATAAGCACACAGCAATATGTAAAGCCCCACACTATGTTTGCACATAAACCAGTGCCACGATCTCCCATCGTGTCCTCAGCGCTAGGAAAACCCAACGGCGTTATCAAGACTATAACCCGTAATAAGCTGTATGTATGACTGACAACCCTAGACAGAGTCTCAGTATAGCAATATGTCTACCACATATATGTCTATAAGCAACATAAGTGTTAAGGTTACAATACGCGTCCGTACCTTCGTTGACGTTTTCGAGTACTTTCGTCAAATTACGACACGTTCGACAGCGGCACGACAGCGGTGACAGCGGAAACAGCGGTTTGTGATTTCGGATATCCTAGAAGGATAATGTCATTGATATGAATATTTAAGATCATAATAGGCAATTTAGGTACAAATTACCATTTTGCCCCTAGTTTGACTAATTGCTGGAATTTTGCCAGAACTTCGCTATTCCGATTCTAAATTCTCAAAATTTTTGCTATAACTTTTCTCTAACATATTCCTAAGATAAATATCATATTTATTCCTAAAACATAATATCTAAGCTAACTCGAAAAATTAAGACTACTCTAGCGTTTCTACTATAACTACTGAAGAAACTACTTAACTAAAACTAGGGACCGAAAACTTACTCAGAGCTTCGCTAGGATTTCTTTCCAGACTCCTCCTTCTTCTCCCTCTCTCAAATTTCGGCCTTCTTGAAGGGAAATGGTGTGAGGATTATGAAATGGAGCAAGGGGTATTTATAGGGAAAATCTGGTTACTATTCATGCTTTGTCAGACGAATTCTGAACCGTCGGATCGCACTTTTCTGAGGTGGCTTCATCTTGGCCCTCCACCTATTTAGGCCGACTTCTTCCCCCCCCTAAAAGACCAAATTGCTGACCTCATCCTAGCTGCATCATCAAACCTTATCCTCTTGCTTTATCTGATAAGTTCCTGGTTCGGTGTCCTGATCGCGAAATTCCGTAAAAACTTAAAATTCTGGAAGCAATACCTTGAAGGTCTTGTCATCCTCTTCAAGGTTACTAGGTTCTCCTCACCTTATACCCTTATTAAGGACATTCCGTTATCTGCCGAATGTAATATCCTAATTTTTATAATACATTTAAATATATATTTAGACAAATAATACCTATTGAAAATAGGTGAATATGAGGTCTCAAACACCTTGTATTGAATTTATTAGGACAATGTCTCCTAAGAATAAATAATTTACAAATAGGACCCTGAAATATTTATGGGTTATAAAATACCCTAAAAATATTATAAAGAGACAAATAAATATTTATTTGAAATAGGGAAGAATATTGTCCCTAATTTAGGTAATTTATTAAATTATTACCTTGGAAAAATTAAAGGAGAAAAATCAAAAAGTATTAGGGGACCATATTGGACCCCATGATTTTTAATATTTTGCATAATGCATAAATTATCAATTTCAGTAAAATAGTTGTGAGAAAATAATTAATCTTAATTAAGAAAATTGTCAACAATTAGTAAGTGATTAAATAAGTAATTAATTGTTGATTGTTTAAACATGAATAAAATGGAATATCCAAAGTTAATTATATGAAACCCCTAATATTAATGACCAATGGGGGGTCAAGGTTGGCATAAAGAGTGTTACTAATTAATTTAGCATAATTAAGAGGTATATTAAGTAAATTACAAATATCCTTAATAGAATAAGCTTGCACTAATTGAGATTAGTTGCACAATTCTTCAAGATGATTAGAGACAAACTAAAAGAGGGCTAATTATATTTAAAAATAATTAAGCCAAAGAGAATGAAATAATATCTTAAGTAATTAAGTCTAAATCTTCATATAATTGAGTTAGTTAATGACAAAATATAATTAAGGAGCATGTAAACACTTGATAATTAAGAATTGCTAATTAGTGTTGAAAAGTCAACAATGACACCTAAGCCTTGATTATGTCATCAAGATGACATCACAAGAGCACATGTGTATGTTGTGAGTGTGTGTGTGCCTAAGTGTTGTGCATGTGTGTGTGTGTAGTGGAGGAAAGAGAAAAGATGAATCTAGAAAAGTGGGGGGTTGACATTTTTTTGTAAGAGGTGTAAGGTCAAGATTTAAGCTTCCTAGTTAAATTAAATCCAATGGTTAGAATGGAATTAAAGTTGCTAGATAGTTAACTCATGGTTGGCTATAAATAGGAGGCTTCATGCTTCATTTTTCTTCACACCAAACTCATACCAAAGATTGGAGGATTTAAGAGGAGAGTGAAGCAAGAAGGAGGAAGGAGTTCAAGAGTCTTCAAGAGGTAAGCTCTAGTTCTTAAGTTCTAGTCTTCAGTTTTTATAAGTTCTTAGTATAAATGTTAGTTTAATCTAGAAAATTAGAAAATAAATTCCTATACTTGTTTTTAGGCCTCATTGCATTGAAAAATGCCTGAAGAGGTAAAAACATAGTAGAGAATAATTTTTGGGAAGCAATGGATTAATGTTGTGAAAGTTGAAGAATTTTCGGTTCTTAAATCTTAGACAGACAGCAGAAAAGATGCTATGATTTTATGTAACAAATGAAGTTATAAAATCATGAAATTTTCCAGAAAGAAAGTAGACATGTAGGG
This sequence comes from Acacia confusa, assembly GCA_037074495.1. NCBI lineage: Eukaryota > Viridiplantae > Streptophyta > Magnoliopsida > Fabales > Fabaceae > Acacia > Acacia confusa. Next base: position 16,085,232 of record CM073514.1, read on the forward strand.
CTTTCCAAACATATAAAATATGTAACATTTTGATCTCTGGTCAAGGAGATATGAATTTTTGAAGTTAAGCCATTTTTACTGAAATAAAATCTGGACAACGTTGAGAAACGTAAAAACTGGTAATGACTCACTAATTCTGGGTAAAAATGAATATTTTTCCTCAAAAATAGACTTCCTAAGGGTTCCGGGGAATTTTACGGATCCTCATTTTGATTTTTGTAGAATTAGTTATGATTTTTCAAAGTTACCGAAAAATCTGCCCAGAAAACTCTGTACTACGTTTTTAAATAAATGTAAGGGCAAAGTTGTAAATAACAAATCCACCAAGGGTAGATGGGTAAATAGAGGTGGAAGTATATCTTAGGTTATTATTCTAAGTGATATGGTGATATATTAGGATATCCGGGAGGTCCAGGGCCGGATCCAAAAGTCGGACGTTTGACAGTTACCAGGTGAAAGGTACGGACGCGTACTGTAACTCTAACTCTTATGCAGCTTGTATGCTCTATATGTGATGTGATGATTCATATAGTCGTGGACAAGATTGGGTCATGCACCGTGATTAAGACTCTGTCTTAAGTCGCTGTTTATACATTCAGCTATTATGTGAAAACGGATTATAGTCTTGGTAATGCCGTATGGATGTTTTCCTAGCGCTGAGGACACGCTCCGAGGCGTGACACTGGTTTATGTGCAAACTATGTGGACCTTATATGAGCTGTGTGCTATGTAGAGGTATTGTTGTGATATGAACTATGACATGTGCTGTGTGCTATGTATAGTTATATGCTGAATTGTAAATGAATATCTATCATGCATACTGTTATACTTGAGCATAAGGTTAACTGTTACCTGAGGTCCAATGGGCATTGGACCTCAGTCTTAATGACTAGTACGGGGAAGAAACCAGGATAGAGAAGATGCCGGTGGATAGAGCCGTGAAGAGGCAGCGGTCGAGGACGAAGATCGGTAGAAGTTATTAGGATTTAGTTTTTGGCAAGAATCTAATAAAGTTATTTCAAACCATTTGGTGCTTAAACTAAGGAAGGGTTCATCGATGGGTTGTCACAAGTCGCCATAGAGTTGGTGAGACTCCCATTAGATTGAACACCGACCTGGCCAAATTGTTTGATTAACTGATGTTAGTGTCCAAGCCATAGATCTAGTTTAAGACTTTCTTTATTAGAGAATTGTATTTAATTTCTGTAAGATGTATCACATGAATATTCCTTCGGGATATTTAATATATCAGCTTATGTCGGGACATCATCATATGTCTGGGCATTCTATATCAGATACTCATTGTCCGAATCTTAGCGCACGCTATCCATTTTCGCAGTACTCTAAGCTGTAGCATCTCAAACTCTGATGATTTTCCTAAAACTAAGTGTCGACCGACACAATTTTCGAACCTGGAATTTGGGATGTTACACCGAAAATCCTCAGTATTTGCGACCGGTTACAAAAATAACTTCGGCCGGCACTAACTTCTGGATAAAAATCCACTAACCAATAATATGTTCTGGTTTTGCTTAACTCATCCCCAGATTCTCGCAACGGAATTATTTTCTATTGGTTCTCATTTATCCTGTTCACTTTTAATTATTAATATATTATTACTTATTTAACTCATGCTTAAAACTATATTACTATTATATTCAAATATCTTCTTCATCCTTATCTCCCCTAAAATTTCAGCCCACACCATATATACATATGTATATATATATATATATATATATATATATTCCTTAACCACATATATTATATTTATCCTATATTCATTTTCCACAAAATTTTCCTATTGGTCCATAAGCAATTTCATGGATTTAGGCTTATAAAATTCCCAAAAATTACTTAATTAATCCTTTAATAATTCCTAATAATTTTCTTAATTAGAATTAATTATTTTCTCACAACAATTTCATTAACATTAATGATTTAAGCCCTATGCAAAATATTAAAAGTCATAGAATCAATTTTGATTCTAGAATACTTTTTTAATTTTCCTTCTTTTTATTTTCACAGGAAATATTTTATTAAATTGTCTAAATTAAGAATAATATATTTCCTAAATTTTTAATAATTATTCCATGCCTTCTTGAATTTTTCATAATTTTTCCTTAGTACTTTCCTTTGAAAATAGACTAATTATACTCTATTTTGAGACCATAATCATCATAAATGGACATTTTTATTATGGTAACATAATAGTCCAGATAGTAATTATCCGGATATTACAGTCTGCCCCTATCATCAACCCTTAGCTCGCCCGAACCTGAAGCTATAGCTGAGATCCAATTACCATTTGGATATCAGGTAACGGTTAACCTTATGCTCAAATAAAACAGTATATGGATAACAGCTATTTAATCACACGTAACAACAGTAAATCACTACATAAGCACACAGCAGATGTATGATCACAACAATGACAGAACATAAGCACAAAGCAGTATGTAAAGTCCCACAACATGTCTGCATATAACCAGTGCCACGACGGCCCATTGTGTCCTCAGCGCTAGGAAAACCCAACGGCGTTATCAAGACTATAACCCGTATCAAGCTGTATGTAAAACCGACAACCCTAGACAGAGTTTCGGTATATAAGCATGTCTATCGCATATATGTATATGAGCAGCATAAGTGTTAAGGTTACAATACGCGTCCGTACCTCTGTTGACGGTTTCTGGCACTTTTGTCAAATTACGGCACGTTTGACAGCGGCACAACAGCGGTGACAGCGGAAACAGCGGTTCGTGATTTCGGGTATCCTATAGGGATAATATCACCGATATGAATATTCAAGATCATGACAGGCATTTTAGGTACAAATTACCATTTTGCCCCTAGTTTGATTACTTGGTGGAATTTTGCCAGAGCTTCGCTATTTTAACTCTAACCTCTCAAAATTTTGCTATAATTTTCCCCTAATATGTTTCTGAGATAAATATCATATTTATTCCTAAAACATGATATCTAAGCTAACTTGAAAAATTAGAGACTACTCTAGCTATTCTATTATAACTACCGAAAGAACCACTTAAACTAAAGACTAAGGACTGAAGAACTTACTCAGAGCTTTGCTATGAATTTCTCCGGACTCCTCCTTCTTCCTTCTCTCCCAAATTTTCGAAATCCTCAAGAGGATTTGGTGTGAGAATTCCAAATGAGAGGGTGGCTATTTATAGAAAAACCCAATGGCATTTTCGTAATTTCCTTGAACTTTGTCTGGTTGAATTCTGACCGTAGGATCGCACTTTTGCTAGGTGGTTTGATCTTGGCCCTCCCTTGCTTGGCCAACCTCCCCCCCCCCACAAAGAGACAAAATTGATGACATCATCTAACCTTATGTCATCTTGCTTTATCAGATAAAGTTTCTGGTTCGGTGTCTTGATCGCGAAATTCTGTAAAAACTTAAAATTCCGGAAGCAATACCTTGAAGGTCTTATCATCCTCTTCGAGATTATTGGGTTCTCCTCACCTTATACCCTTATTAAGGACATTCCGCTATCTGCCGAAAATCCTCGGTATTGGCGAGCGGTTACAGAAATAACTTCTGCCGACGCCAACTTCTGGATAAAAATCCACTGATCAATAATATACTTTGGTTTTTCTTAACTCATCCCTGGATTCTAGTTTATGAATTATTTTCTATCGGTTCTTATTTCCATTACCTGTTTACTCCTTATTATTATAACATTATCTATTTAACACATGCTTAAATTTATATTATTATTATATGATAAAAATCAAACTTCATCCTTATCCCCCCTAAATTCGGCCAACACACAAATATATATATATATATATATATATATATATATATATATATTTTCCAATTACCATAATATCCCATTTATCCTATATTTATTTCCCCTAAAATTTCCCTATTGGTCTATAAGCAATTTCATGGATTTAGGCTTTTATAATTTCTTGAACAATCCTAAGCTTTTGATCTTGCTTTTCCAAGATTACTTCTTGACCTTTATTATTTATTTAATTTTGGCCCAAAAATTTCAATCCTTAATAATACTCATTCATATTTATTTTATTTTTCATGTTTCCTAAATTTCTATAAGCTTATAAAATTCCCAAAAATTACTTAATTAATATTTTAATAATTCCTAATAATTTTCTTAATTAAAACTCATCATTTTCTCACAACAACTTTATTGACATTAATAATCTAAGCTCCATGCAAATTATCAAAAGTCATAGAGTCAATTTTAGTCTTAAAATACTTTTTAATTTTCCTTCTTTTTTATTTTCATAGAAAGTAATTTATTAAATTGTCTAAATTGAGGATAATATGCTTCCTAAATTTTTAATAATTGTTTCATGCTTTTTGGAATTTTCATAATTCTCCTCAGGATGTTTTATGGCATTGAGGTGCATTTTCACATTTCCGTCAATAAATTTCCTTTAATTTTCTTAGTGTTTTTCTTTGAACATAGACTAATCATATACCATGTTGAGATCAAAATCTTCATAAATATACATTTTAATTATGGTAACATAATAGTCCAGATAATAATTATCCGGGTATTACAAATTGACATTTGATCATGAAATGTAAATTTATGATGTTTTACATGCTATTTTCTAGGCTAAGCGGACTTGAGAATGATATAGTTGTATACTTGGCTCCTTTAATTGATAACTGGAATCTGATGTGGGAAACCAGAGTGAACACGTATGATGGTATAGGTAAGACAGTTTCAATTTGAAGGCTAAGTTGTTTGGCACAATTAATTATTTCCTAGCTTATGGTAATCTATCCAAATACAACATCAAAGGATAATGTATGTGCCCTATATATGGAGATGACACTCATTTAATGCAACTAGATCATTGTAAGAAAAATGTCTATATGAGACATTGTAGATTCTTTTCATGGAAACATCATTGGAGGAGGTGGAAAAAAGACTTTTAATGATAACATAGAATAAGATAGCCAGCTAAAGCTGTTGAATAGTGAGCAGGTATTTGAAAAGGTAAAAGATTTGGATAAAAGTTTCAACAAGCATTTTGCAAAACATATTAGGACAAGTGGTTAAAAGAAAAAAGTCTATTTTCTTTTACTTCCATAATAGAAGTACTATATGTGAGACATTTTCTATTTGCCATGCACAATGAAAAAAAAATATATAGATAGTCTAATTAGCACATTGCTTCAATGCGGGGTAAGTTATTAGTGATATTATTGATATCTTTTAATGTAATTTTAATCATGCCACTACTTATAACATGCTTGTTAAACAAAAAAAAAAAAAAAAATCACAATATTGTTGGTAACATTGGATTTTGATTTTGTTATAATCCAGTGGAATCTTTAGCTCCTCGCATTTCCTACATGAAGCTCTAATTAATGGTTGACCAAAATACTGCCCTGACATGTTGGTGTTGTTCAATAGAAAAAGTGTGCACTTGCACATATTTGTGTAAATAGTTACATGTGATTGAATAACCAAAAGTATATTAATTTCTATCTGTTTTGTTACTACATTCATATCCATCGAGCTTCTGTATTGTTGATCTATTCTAATGCTGCTAATCTTAAATAGCTGTGGAAGAACATTCAAGTACTTATATAAATTTACACAAATTTGGAAAATAAACTATTTTTATTCAAAATTGAGTTTATTGCTTTATTATATTATTATAGTACCCTTTCCAACCCAGAAATAATTATTGCGGTTATTACAATATGAGATTCATGAAGGATGTAATTACTCATGCAAGTCATTTTAGTTTCACTTCAAATTGTGTTTTAACATAAATTGAGTGTATGATAATTAATTTTTAGTGATTTTAATTTATTGGGTAAATTATTGTATGTGAATTTGCACATTGTGCAAAGTATACTGATCGTCAATTAAATGAAATCATTAAAGAATGGTGTGGATATACTTGACAAGAGTACCCTATTTATTAGTATAGTTGTGTTGTTTATTTTAGAGTAGGAATTAGATTGGTTTGATCACAACTATTGTATCTATACATAGTAGTGATATAAGTTTGTTAATTAGTTTTTTAAAGTGACTTAATTGAATTGTATCATTTTGGAATTTATTTGCTTCTATTTATTTTCTAGCATTTTGCTAAAGATAGAAAAATTTATAAGTAATTAAATTTTTTATAAATATGGTTCTGAAAGAAAGTAAAGTAAAAAAGTATTTTAAAAAAAATACTTGCTATTAAAAATTGCGTTACAACAAGTATTTACTTTCTGTCGTACTTTGCCAGTTTAGCGCTACAAAAAACATATTAATTTTTGGACTAACTAATTTGCCGATATTTGTAGTTTAAATTAATTTTTAATTAGCTCCCTATAGTTTTTTTTTTCTCTTTTTTATCATGTTCTTATACTTTCACATGTTTTTTTTATCAAGCCTTAAAGTATTTTTTCTCTTTATCATATCCTTATAGTTTTAGATAATTTTTAATTAGGTCCCTTTAGTTTTTTTTTTCAATAAATTATAATAATATTCTTCAATAAATATAAAATATATATTTATTATGTATAATATTATTAATATTTTTCTATAAATACTAATATTCTATAATAAATTTATTATGATAATTTTAACTTAACACCCTTTTTATGAATTATTTTAATATTCTTCATTATTTTAAATTAAAAATATATTTATATTATTTTTTAATTCTAATTTTATTTATTTTCATAATTAAAATATTATGATTATAATAATAAAGTTTCCTAAAAATAAAATAGAACTATAAAATTAATTAACTATTAATAATTAATCATATTAATTAGTTTTCATATTATATAATTATTAATTGAAATTTATTATAAGTAAATTATATGTTAATATGATTCATTTATTTAATTTTAAATTAAATTAAGAAAATAAATTCTAGAAAACCTCCAAGCACTTTATTAAAAATCCAACTAAACAATAAAGACATGATAAAAAAAAAAAAACTACACGGACCTGATAAAAAAGGTGAAATCATAAGCACTTGATAAGAAGAAGAAAACTATAGGTCCGTACTGGAAAACATGTTGAAACTATAACAACCTATAGATAAATTATCCGTTAATTGTTTTTTCTTAAAAAAAACTTGCAGAATGTGCTTCAACAAGTAATTTTTTTTTTTTAAAATACTATATTATGTAATGTTTTGAAAAATAAGCGCTATAAATCTAATTTTCTATAGTGGTGCTTTCTTGGAGGAGAAGCCACAAAAGTGGAGTTGCGTCATTATCTTTACCTTCATCTCCCCCTCTTGCCTAGCTGCTTTACTTTCGTCTCGGTGAAATGTTTTCAACGATAAGTTTTGTATTTGATATTTTTATGTTATTTGCACCATCTGAATATATTTTTATGTTTCACCGAGCAAAAAAGAATATTATATGTTTCTCTCTCGCCTTTCACCTTTCTCATCCCTTTCTTTAGATGAGATGGGGGCATAGACTCATGAGTTAAGATATACTCCCACTGATCCTAATTATAAGATATATTTAACCGATTTTAGGGAGATTAAGGAGAAGAGTTAAATTAGTTAATTTCACTCATTTTCCTAAAATGTCCTTATATAAATTTTGAATGACATTAACATATCTCCCTAACTTAGAATCTTCTTTTTCATGTTTTCTAATTGAAATGATAGTCTTGCTATATATACATATGTGTGTGTACACTCATATGTATGTATATGTATGCGCGCACACACACATATCTACAACCCCCCCCCCCCAAAAAAAAACAAACACACACACCCCCCCACAGATACACACACATATCTAAACACAAATCCAAACCCCTACATCCCCCTAAACACACACATGTATACATACATATACATAAATACACACAAGTGTATGAGTATGTATGTATATAGACACACACGTATATACATAAACACACACACACACACACACATATATATATATTTATATATTTATATATTTATATAATGTGTGTGTATGTTTATATGCGTGTGTGTACATATATAAATGTGTGTGTGTGTGTGTTGGTAAATTAAAGTTAACTCATTGGTAAACAAATCAAAATCCAACAATTTAAGAGTTTTATTAATTGAAAAATTCTATGCACCTAAATGTATATACTTACCAAAAACTAAACACTTGAGAGAATAAAATAGGGGTGTTTTAGGAAGAAATTGACAAAAATTAAAATTTTGTCCTACAATTAGGACCAAAATCAACTCCCAAATGTTGTCCTATAATTAGGACTGGGGGGAGTACTTCTTTATTCTGGCTCGTTAGACGTCATTAATGTTCTTATAAGAGATTGGTATACTAACCATATGCTAAAAGATATCATTGGGGAGATCACAGATCTCCTCTACCGGGATTGGAATGTGGAGCTTCATTATACTTCAAGAGACAACATCTCATATGCTGACTTTAGGCCAAACAAGGCCAGAACACTCCCGTTGATGCGGACGTGATTCTAGTTTCAACAATTACCAGATAATGCCTTGATATGTTTTTAAAGGACTAACTGACCTGTCATCACTAGTTCATTTTCTAGTTTGTTATATTGAAGACTAGATTTTCATGGTATAATCTCTATCTCAAATTCTCAAGCTTCAGATTGCCTTTATTTCTTTTCTTTTTCTTTTTTAAAAAAGAGTTAAGATATACTTCTGAGCACAAAATTTCTATAAAGATATCTACGTATTACCCATTAGCATAGTTCTCATATCTTCAGTGATACTTGAACTTACAAAATTATGTTACTTGTGGGTCAATTCCTCACCAATTGGACAAATTTTTGTTATCAAATTCATCTTTATCATCTCCCTCAAGATCTTTGAGGCCAAATAATTATATCTATTCAATAAACAACAACTAATGCTACTGCTGTTTCCCATATGTACAAAATTTGAAAACCATCGATACTTTCTGTGGGACATGACTTCTGTTCTTTACTTTTATAGTCTTATGCCCTCCTTTTTCTTAAAACTGAGTTTTAGTACAAAATACTTATGCCGATATTTTTTTTTAAAAAAAATAGCATTTGCCATCCTCAATATTTTTTTAATGCTACTCAATATCCTAAATTATTTTTCAATAACACTCAATATCCTAAAATAAATTTTATTTCACTCACCACCCTAAAATATTTTTTGATACCACCCAATAACTATCATTCAACACCCTACAATATTCTAAACTAATTTTTATTACATCTAGAACCCATAATATTGTTTTAGTATATAACACTTAATATTTTAAAGTAATTTTTGGTGTAATATTTTATAGTGCTATATGTATTAAAAATAGTTTAGGATATTGAAAGATATTTTAGAAGTGAGTGGACCAAAAATCATCTTAAGATATATTTTTATTAGAAAGTATTAATGACGCAATTTCAATGAAAAGGAAGCATCAGATCATAAAAGTATAGGAGAGAAGCCGCGTCCCTTTTTGTGTATACATATTTATCAAGTACTTTTTAGTAGGGATGTAAACCCAGTTCGATCTAAACTAGCCAAGAAATAAGTGACTTGAAGCAATAGGACCAACTAGACCAGATTATTTAGGTCAAATTTTGCCTTCCAATAAAGAGGAAAAAAGAAAAAAAAAAAAAGAATCAAATTCAGACCTTGGACTCCTGAACTAGTCTAGGAAGTTTGCTAGACGTTGGACTGCCTGAATTTGTGTGTTATTATTATTATTATTATTATTATTTTGATGTATAAAACGGGGCAATCGCCCAAATTGAATTTGTGTGTTATTTTAATTGTGTTTTCCTTCGACTCTTGTTAAAAAAAGAAAAAAGAAAAAAGTCGTTAATTTATAAGTCACAATTGTTTCTTTAAAAAAAAAAACATGTTGACCGATGAAAGACCAAACTCAATATATATATATATATATATATCGGTTGTAAAAAAGAGTATGTTAAGAATTTTGAAAGGACTATATCGGTTTGCATTATCGTATTTACACATCTGTGTTTTAATTACACTCCATGTTATACATATAGTTTTTCCTTTGTAGAGCAAATTTTTCCCCACTTCTTTTTTTCTTAAAAAAAAAATTGCATATCTCTTCATGATCCAATGAAATAGACGTTGTACACTTCAAATTCTTGTTTTTTTACCTGGAAATTCTTGTTATTCTTTTAGTTTGTGGGGAAATATTTTTTTTTTTCAATATCTTGATTTTAAAAGAAAATGTAAGAAATAATTTCATTTTAATTAAAATTTAATCTTCAATTTTATGGTGTTAAATTTTTTATTTGAATTTATTTTTTATAGAATTATTTAAAAAAATGGGTTAAAAACTAAATAAGGTTACTGTCGTAATGTAAAAATCATGCATTTTTTCTCCTCCATCCTTTCGATTCCCTCTATCCAAATATAAGGAGGAATTGTATTATCTCACCATTTTTTTCCTCTCCTAAATTTCTCCTCATCCAAGTATAGTATTTAATATTTTTGCATAGAAATGAAATAGACATTATATATACTTCAAATTCTGTATCTGTTATGATTGGGTGATAATTGATAAATAGCACAAATGTAATGTTACCTTTGTGTTAAAAGGTTAAAATGCTCAAGTTTTAAAAATGAGAAATGAATCTTATATTATATATTTGCAAGAAGCAGTGGCTTGGGTTCTCTCATAATTCTGTCTTTTTTTTTTTTTTTTTTTGAATCCTATCTTCATCCTCATATTAGAAAAATAGATGATCCATATTTTATATTTTCTAGATTATTATTTTAAATATAAATAAATAAATTAACATATGATATACACAATTCATAACTGCAATACAAAATTTTTTTTTTAAGAAATAAATTATAGAATATTATAGATTTGAGGGTGAATATGGAGTTCTGAGATAAAAAAAATATATTATGAGAGTATGACATTGTGGGATTTATCAGGATTTTTTTTTATAAAAAAAATTCTAATAATTCCGTACATGCATTTTAATTCTAATTATGGAAACCTAAAAAAATAATATTTCCATAAAAATTATGATATAAAAGGTAAGGATGTGAAAATATTTTGTATAACTTTATGTTAATAATAAGCACTTAAACCATAAACGTGATGTACCTAATTATGGGTGGAAATAAGTTAATTCCCTTAGAGAGACTTGCAACCTAGCCAACATAAAGCTTAGCATAGCCTATTTAGTAAATTTATCAGGTTCAAGCTCAGGTCTATTGCTAGACCTCTTTAGATAAATAGGCTGGACATATTTTCATAAAAGCCTAACCTATAATCTTATAGGCCTAATCTTTTTAACATTTTTTAATTTATACTATTATATATATATAATACCATCTAAATAATTTTATAAATTATTTATAAATTTATCAACTGAACCTTAATTCTAAAACCTTTTTGACATTGACTTTAATCCCAAATTTTACATCTCATTACACTCAACCCTTGCTTTCGGATCAATCATTTACTCTTACCTCCCTTCTCTTTAATAAGATGACAACGCTAACTTACTCTATCCCCCTGATTTACATCTTCCACTAAAACATAATAATTGCTATCAATTTATTTTAGTGCCAAATGAAATGTTATAATCTAAGTTGGAGGAGTTTGTTCCAATTTATGTGGGAAAAGTAAAATAGATAAAATCCAATTTTACATATTTCTTGTTATGCTTAGTCAATTTTAAAAAATACATCTCATAAGTTAACAAGCGATTTTTTTTTTTTAAAATTCTTACTCACTCAAACAACTGTTGTCACTAGACATACCTTTCTTTTCGTTATTAAGCTCTTATATTATAATGAGAATGAATGTTATGCTTTTAAAACATAATATAATGTGAGATTATAAGTCAGCTTGAAAGATGATATATGAATTTAGAAGCATATATTTTAAGGGAATTATATTTCTCATGTTGTAGGAAGCATTTTTTTTTTCATGTCAAGAAAAGGACAACACTAATTCATTGGATAAAGTGTCATCTCACTTTTTTTTTAATATTATATGTCTTGTCTTTTTCTTAACATAAAGGAAAAAATGCTTCCTACAACATGAGAAATATAATTCCCATATTTTAAAGGCTATTTAAATGTATACATTTTAAGTATAAGTTTAAACAAGCTTTGTCAAGCTTTTTTGAACACTCAAATTCAAACTAAAAAATAGCCTACATATAAACTTGGACATATGCTTAAATTTTAAATCTCAGTTACATGCCTAAAACCAATTTAAATAAAGCCTAAAATATCCTATCACGTTTTCACCCCAACACCTAATCATATAAAACTACAACTTCTTCTCTTTGTCAACAATTCCTCCTCCTTCTTAACTGAGTCCACACCATACCCTTCAAATTCTCAGTTCGTGAAAAGCTCTGAAGCAATCTTCCGCTGGTTTGCTTGGGTTTCACTGCAGGTAAATGTACTCAAACTTTTTCTCTGTATCGTATTTCTTTCTGGTGTGTTCTTCCATTGTTCACATATTGGAAATTGCTTGTTTCGACTTTATTTCCCCACCCCACGTGGCGGCGCCTCTTGTGGCGTACCCACGTGGCACGCCACACTGCTGGCGCCTCTTTTTTTCTTTTTAAAAAAAATTTAAAAGGTGCAGGGCGTTGCTGCCTCAAGGGCAACTTTAATAGCTGCCCTTGAGGCAGCTTTAATTTGGAGCAGGGGGCCTCCGTCCCCCTGCTCTCAAATTTTTTATATTATTTTTTTTAAAAAATAAAAACTTCTGCAATTGCAGCGCAAGGCAGGGGCGCAGAGTATGCCCTTGCCCTTATTTTTTTTAAAAAAAAAATTCTACTTCTTCTATTTAAACCACCCCCATACACATAAATTCACACACATACACACATTTGCTCTGATTCGCGGGGAGAGGTTGGGATAGAAAGAAGGAAAGGAGATTTTAGCGTTCAAAGCTTTTTTAAGGTATGTTATTTATTGTATAAAATTATTTACGTAGCTAAATTAGAATCATTTAATAAATTTTCTTCATAAAATGTTTTGTATCTTTTTTTGTTTCTGCAATGATGGTAGTCTTGTGTAGGTTAGGAAAAAAAAATGCTAGAGTTAAAATAGTTTAGAAGTTGTAAGTTTTGCCAATAGAAGACTGTAGTTGTGTAGTGATTGATTAATTAAAAATTTAAAGCGGTTTAGATGTATTTTATGTTTGTTTGAGAAATGTAAAACTAATTTTTACATTTAAAAAGTTTAACATCGTTGTATTATATGATATTTTTATTGATTAAATGTCATGCAAATAGTATAGTTGGGTTAATAGAGATATAATAGAAATTTTGATCGAGTTAGTTTTCAAATTATTTAGTAGTACATTAGAGAAAAACACCAAAGTATGATGAGAAACTTAAATTAAAAATAATAATTCAATATGTATAATTATATTGAATTTTATGTATTATATATATATATATATATATATTATGAATTTTATGTTTTCTCTTAATTTTTGTTCTTATTTGTTAATTTTGATTTATTTTACTTAAATGAATTTGTATTTGTTGAATAATTTTCATTATCATAATATAATTTTAATTTTTTTTATTAATATATGTTATTAATTTTAATACTTAAATCAATTTTTCGGTATTAATAAATAAATTTGAATAATTTTACATTTTATGAATATTAATCTTTTTTATGATTATTATAAAAATTTCGTGAATTTTTATTTTTGTTATTATATATAATGAATTTTAATTTTTTTGATTAATTTTCGTTAGATTATATTAAATATGTTATTTTGATTATTATTATTACATATTATTAGTTTCACTTTTTTGATTAATGTTCATTATGAATAATCTTACATATTATGAATTTTGTTTTTTTTTATGAAGTTTAATTATTATTATTATATAAAATTTTTTATTTTTATTATTAAAATATACTATGAATTGTAATGTTTAGATTACTTGTTGTTAGATTATATTATATATGTTATTTTGATTAAAATTATTATATATTATGAGTTTCCAATTTTTTTTATTAATTTTCGTTGATATTAAATAATTTGTAATAATCTTAAATATTATGAATTTTTATTTTTTTATGAAGTTTAATTATTATTATATAATTTTTATTCTTAAAATATACTATGAATGGTAATGTTAAGATTAATTTTTTTTAGATTATATAATTTTGAATAATTGTACTTATGAAGAATTTTTATTTTTTTCAATTTATTTTCATTATGATTATATAAATTTTTCTAATATAAATTTTGCTAATTTTATTATTATTATTAAATATTATTATTTTTAATTTTGTGATTAATTTTCGTAACATTATATTATATATGTTATTTTGACGGTAATTTTTTTTATTCATAAATAATTAGTAACTTAATAATGTGTTATGTGAGGGTAAATTTTTGTAGTCAAATGGCTTATCAACGCGACCCCACAATTCATCCCGACCCCAAAGAGTGGGGAATTCTTAATGAGGACGTGCATCGGTCACATCAATCACAAGTTGTGTGGAACGAAAAAGATTGTGATGCCTTGAGGGTGAGGCGAGCCTCACAAGGGCCGGGAGATGTCCATGACCCAGATGACATCCCATAAGGATTGCAAGAGCACCTTCGTCGGCAGGTTTTTGGCACGTATCTCGCATGAAGAGACTCTCGGTATGCTTTATTCTTAATGCAATTAATTATATGCCTCTAGTTGTTTGTACATGATACAGATGATGAATACGATTACATATGTGATCTCTACTTTTATGTTGGTGCAGATTGACAAAGACCTTATTACTGCTTTGGTTGAGAGGTGGAGGCCGGAGACTCACACCTTCCATATGCCAGTTGGTAAGATGACCATTACTCTACAAGATGTAAAGGCCATTTTAGGTCTATCCACTGAGGGGCGAGTAGTTTCCGGTAGGACACATGCCAATTGGGGAGCAGTCATGCATGAATACATGGGTTGAACTCCCCGCGAAGAGCACTTGATTGGCAGAAACATCAAGATGAGGTGGTTTACTGCCTATTGGGGCCACTGGGAGGATCACTTAGATACTATGCAGGGTCAGCTTTTATACACGCGTGCCTACCTCATGCGCTTATTTGGTGGATTTTTGTTGTGTGACAAGTCCAGCCATGAGGTGCCTTGCCGATATATACAATTATTGGGAGGTGACCTTACGGAGATTGCAGAATATAGTTGGGCGTCTGCTGTACTCGCTACACTATTTTGCGAGCTATACTAGGCCACGATAGCTTCAGGCAAAGACATTAGGGGTTGTTTGTTGTTGTTGCAGATATGGGCTTGGTCCAGATTTCCTCCCATATATTTTCCCATTCCAGAGCCCAGTGTCGATAGCGGTCATTATGGACGCAGGTATGGAAGCAGTATATATATATATATATATATATATACTGGATATTTCGATTGAGTGTAGTAGTTGATTGAATGTGATCTTTTCATGAAGGTCATTTAACTAATGTTGTTGTCCTTTTCATCGCAGGTTCAATGGTGTACATGTGCAGTCAGTGCGCCGTGATTTGAAGACACACCGCATAGAGCTTGACCAGATGGGGCGTGACGATGTATGTATAATGTTTTTGAGCTTACAAAATAAAAATAAAGATTAAACTAATTCGTGTTATATAATTGAACATTTGTTCACATGGACAGGTGATATAGGAGCCATATGTAGACACCGGGTATGAGTTTATGGGTGCAGATGGTGCCATGCAGGACATGTGGAGGGCAGTGACACCCATAATTGCTTTCCACATCGTCGAGATGCACCAGCTTGACCACTGCATGCGGCAATTTGGCATGCAGCAACACATCCCCGACCCGGCTTCACAACTTAGAGGTGCACAAAATCTTACCTTCGTAGTAAGTCCACTGAAGATTGGGAGGTCAAGCTAGATGCATTTATCCATCTTTGGAACACGAGATATGAGCACATCGTGACCACCGATCCACAGGAGGGGCCGATGTCCCCGAACGTGGAGTACATGACTTGGTACTTCACCCATACTCGATGTTTTATGACGAGGCAGGTTGCGCGGCTCAGTCATGTGGTATGTAATTATCTTGCTCCCCTATTTTTTTTTCATTGACGCATAATTCATATGATAGTAATGGTATTTATTTTATTGTACAACTGCAAGTCGAAAATGTAGAGTAGATATGGTGGATGTGTTCCCCCTAATTTGACGCTGAATTCAATAAAAGGGAGGTGCAGAAGGTTTGTCTACAGTTGCTCGCTACGTTCAAAGAGTTTAGACGAGTAGCCGAGCCTGGTCCCCATGCACCGATTGGAGTGTTAGCTGGTGTACCTGATGCCGCTATAGGGGTCCTGCCCCGTGCGAGGGAGGGACATGGAATTGCAAAATGTCGATTACAGCAACCCGCACAGGCATATGAGATACCCCAGCCAGGTCCATGCGGTGGAGGTGTATATAGGCCAACCTTAGGGTTCAACATGGCATATACGACTGTTACGTGGAACCTATAGCATTTTTCAAGGGGGACGTCACCATATGAGGCTTCAGAGACAACGGCATCGAGATCTACAGAGATTCCATTGCATGGGTCTCCATATAGGCCTTCGTATCCACAGGTGCCACCAGAGATGCAGCCACACGCTCCATATTACTCACCGGTGCCACCAATGATGTATACATCCATGCCGAGTTACCCACCAGTGCCACCAACGATGTTTGCGGGGCAAACACAGGTTCACCACACATACCAGTGGCCGTCAAACAGCCCGCCGACCGACTTCACTGGTTTCAATGCATACCAGCGGCCATATGGTCATACTTTTTCAGGGGCCAGTGCGTTCCAGCCGTATGAGCATGGACAGTATAGCAGTGACGTGGGTAGCGCGGGGTTGAGTCAGAGTCCCTATCAGTCCGATCTGTTCGTGAACACGCTAGTTGATGCACCAGGCTCAAGCTGGAGTCCTTACCAGTCAGGTCATTGATCTGGAGGTGACGCGGGTGACATTGCAGATGACTTCATCCGGGTAGCTGAAGAGGATTTCGGCCGTCACCTACGAAGGAACCCGGATCATGATGCGCGGTCAAGACCGTGGCCAGCTTATACTCCTCCATCCTGACTGCACTTTATTTCATGTTATGTTTGCTACACTTGTTAAATCACCTTATTGTATTTGTTTCCGTATCACGTAAGTTTGTAAACTTAATTTTCTAGTCCATATTTAAATAGTAAAAAAATCATGAAAAAATCAATTAATGGAGAAGGTAAAACAAATGAAATAACTTTATTTTTCACAATATTAGGTTATTTTGGAATCAAATGAGAAAATGATGTAAAATAATAATTGAAGTAGTAAAAATGGCTTAATAAAAAATCATGAAAAAATGGGATTAAGAATAAATAGCTATTTTTACATTCAAGAAATGTACGAACAGTGTAATATAATTAATTATTGTATTCAATCAGCTACATGCCTTGTAGGACATGCACGCCTATTATGTCCAGTCTGTCTACAAATAGTACATCTAACTCGACCGGAGCTCGGTTGGACCTCTACCTCATCCATCTCATTTCGAATGCGGGTAGATTTAGGGCGCCCCTTACCATGCAATTTTGATTCATCGAGGATAATCTTAGGTCCGTCGGCGGGTGGTATTCCGTGTTCACTTCCGATTTGCTTGAATGGTAAAGAGTGAACCTGCATCACATAGTAAATCGAGAATACTTGATCCACGTACTGTTACGCATCATGGGCTACAGCCGAACATGCAGTAATTACATGACTACAAGGGAATTTGAATGCTTGAAACCTCCCACACTGGCATTTCCCCTCGGTCAAGTTCACGGAGTAGGTATCGTTGTCATCGTCAACTTCAAACGTGGTTTAGGCCACATCAAACCTACGTACACGCATCGAAGTTGCTCTTTCTCTCCATTCTTAGTCAAGGCTTCCCCAATGATACTCGAAAAATACTTTCCGGCGATGGTGTCTTGTCGTGCTTTCGTCCCTCTTTTGACCTAGTAACTAGTAAGTCGTCTGTAGGTGCATTTCACCAATGATGTTATTGGCATATTCCTAGCTCCCCGGAACACCTTATTGATTGATTCGGACGGTTGGTTGTCATGTGACCATATCTTCATCCGTCCTCATCATAACTCCAACACCATTGCTCTTTCAGAATTCTCTTAATCCATTCAGCAACTTCAGGACTGTGATTGCATAACTGCTCATACCCGCCACCAAAGTGTATTTTGCTCGGCTGATATGCTGTAAGGAAGACATAAATACATAACGTTATTGGTAAAATACAATAAAGGAAGAGATGAAAGTCACTCCACATCACTAGGAGTATATTACCTAGATGCTTTAAGTTTCTCTGCAACTCCTTGTCCTTGAAGTGGTTAGAAAAATTGCTCGCAACATCACGGATGCAAAATACATGGTATGCATAAGGAGGCTGCCAACAAAGTGCTGGATTTCTGACTACTGATATTATGCTTTTGTATCGATCAGAAATGAGGCACAGACCAAACTTATTGGTAACATTCTGTCGTATATTATACAAAAAATACTCCCATGCTTCCTTTGTTTCACCTTCAACAATTACAAAAGCAATGGGTAGGATCTCGTTATTTCCATCTTGGAAGGTGGCTATCAGTAAGGTCCCCTTATACTTACCGTATAGATGTGTATCGTCCACCTGTATGACTGGCTTACACCAGTCGAACGCCACACGACATTGACCAAAGGTCCAAAAGGTTCTTTGAAAGACTACAACCCCATTAACAACCCGCTGGTCAACAATATACGGTCCATATTGAATATGGTAAGAGGCTCCTGGGGAAAATAAGCACATGTACTCAAACCACCTGGCCAGGAATGCATATGACTCTTCCCAATCGCCGTAAATCTTGGCCACTGCCTTTTGTTTTGCCTTCCATGCCTTTGTGTAAGAAATATGATAACCATACATTCCAGTTATACGTTCTTGTATCAGGGCCACAGGTATCGAAGGTGTTTGTTTGACCATGTCTGCAAAACCAATCACAAGAATTGTAATGCATGAATGTTATTTATGTTAACAAACAAACAAGAATAAATTCACTGTAGGATAAATGGAATTGTGCATTGTACCGGTTATAGCCTCAGATATTATTTTAGAATCCAATTGTGTGTGATCTTGGGAGAGAGTTGTGCTCACACAAGTGTGATTCCCACCCCATTTAGTCACCATCTAAGCATTGCCATTCTTCGGCTTCAATGCTCTTACTCTCTATGGGCAACCTTGTTCATGATTCTGACATCTCATTGCATAAGTGGTTGTATTACTCTCAACCATTGTTCCTTCATGATGCACCTTCATGCAATAATGTTTTATTGCGGCCTGGACGACACTCTTGGACTCAAATTGTTGTTTCACGTATAATGCGTCCACTCTCGCCCACGGTCCCTGGCCCAAGCCTTCGACATCCAGTATGTCCTCATGAGGGTAATCATCATGAATAGCGTCATAATGTGGAATCTGGCTCCAAAATGGTGTAATATCTACAAATTCACAAATAATACAATTTAGGTGTAAACATGTTAACTAATAAAAAATTATAATATAAAGTAATACAACTCCGTAACTAACCTGATGATTGTAACATGCTAATCTGTTGTGGCGTGACATACCATGGTCTTCATCATCTGTATCACTATCATTTTCATCAGTGTCATTTGCCAGTGATGTGTCTTCATCTTCTTCCTCTTGCTCGTCCTCGTTGTCAGGTTCATCTACCAGATAATCGCTTTCTTCTCCATATGCAATGGTAGACTGTGTTGGATGACGTGTACTAGAATAAGCCATATATGAGGACGCATTACCAAGGTGGAGTCCAGTAAACGGTATTGGTACACCCTCCTTTGACATTTTAATATTTACATAGAACTCAGCAAATTTGTTCGTAGGACTTTCCTCAAATGTTTCAAAAAACATTTCCATATCCTCATCATTGGCTACATCAATACCAGTATATTTTCCATCTCCAATAGGAACTCTAACCGTCACTGAAGATATTACCTGCTCTTGTTGCAAGTTTAGCTTCCGACATATCTTTTTATTTAAATATAGAAATGACATGCTTCGAACAATATACATTGCTCGTTTTTCACCTTTGAAGGTCAATCCGTCTGCACCTATATTTTTAGCACCGTTATAATATACAATTGCACGAATATGATTCATTTTTTTCCTTATATTGTATAATGAACGAGTAGAAAAAAAATACAGATAATACAAACCACAACACAAATTGCCACTAATTAGAAGAAACACAATGTATATAAGCAATGAAACAAAGATTTGAAGAAACAAAATGTGATTAAAAGAACAAATGAAAGCGCAAGACGAGGATGGAGATGAAAATTATGAAGACTGATTATTTTCTCTCGTTTCTCCTTCTACTTCCACCGATGGATATGTGTGTGAATTTGAGTGTGTGTTCGAGCTGAGGCTAACAGATAGCATTATATATGTGTGTGAATTTGAGTGTGTTTTCCATTTGCATCAAGGGCAGCTTTAAAGCTGCCCTTGAGGCAGCTTTTTGTAGGGCGCCGACGCTTCCTACACCTTTTAATTTTTTTTAAAAGAGACTGTTGGAGCCTCTTATGTGGCGTGCCACATGGGCACGCCACAAGAGGCGCCCCACGTGGCAGCGCCTCTTGTGGCATGCCCATGTGGCACGCCACATGCAAAGTGGCGCCATTTAAGGCACCATCTGACGTGGCGCCACAAAATGGCCTATTTAGGTAAATACTTTGAACAGTGCGCCTTTTTGACAATTTTTTTTAAAATTATTTTGGCATTTTTGCCCATGATTGAAACATATGTTCTATTTCTTATAGGGAGAGATCACATACCACCTTAATTAATTGCTATTGATCTTAATATTATTTTCTATTAAACAGAAATTTGCATGTTTTGTCTTTTTGTTTGACATATATTAAATGGATGATCCAAATGAGAACAACAATAATACCATTAAATTTAGATTGACTCTAAGACTATTTTATGCCCATTCGGTTGATATTCTCTCACTTTCACATTTATATTTTGTGCTCAATATGAATCAATAACTGGTATTTAAAAGGAAGGATAGATACCAATAAGCAAAAGGCTTTGTTAATCAAATAGGTACTGTCAAAGTGGATGTTACTGTGTATTTGAGAATTTCACCATTAATTTTCCCATGTATGAATATAAAGTCATTAATTTATATTGGTGGTAGAAAATGAAAAAAAAATAGTTTAAATTTTGAGATACAAAAAGAACGTTACTTATATTAAAGACCAATTCTATAAGAGAAAAAGTTACTTATAAAAGGGACTAGGGGAGTACCCTCTTAAGTTTCTATATTTAAAAATATATATTTTATTTATGATTATTAATTAAACAACTTTGGTGTGGTTGATTGATTATAAAAATAAAAAATGATTAAACATCCCAAGTGATATTAGAGCCAATATATGGAAAAAGAGCGGAGGTGTTTAAGAGGGAAGTTATATAGGGTGAAGTTGTAAATTGTAAAAAATCAAGTTATCATATAATTTTTTCTTTTTTCCCCACATGTTCTAATTTTGTTGTGTGTGTGTGTGTGCGAGTTTGGGAAGTTTTTCTTCGTTCTGTAGTCTCTTACAAGGAAACGTGTTTTGCAAAGTTTACACACACTCCTTTTATAATCTTTTTTCAGGGGGAAAAAAATAAAACTATGGCATCAGTATGAATGATTGGTAGATAATAGTTTAATCATAATGAATATGAAGAACCCATCTCTGATAAATATGAAGTGAAAATGCCATCTATTTTTACTAACCAGGGTTTGCAAAAGGAAAATAGGACCTATTTAGTACACGAAAGAGGCGGGAAAGGAAAGGAAGATGAGCAAATTTTTATGTTTAGTATACTTTTAGCATCCAATCTTCCTCAGTCCACTAATCTTCATATAAAGGTAGGAAAATAAGATCCTACTAAAATTAGTGCAAACCTAAGTTCTCTTTATGAATAGTGAAGCTTTCAGACATATTTATTCCTTGCATAAAACATTTATTTTTCTCCTCTCCTGCTTCCTTAGAATCATCTAAAAGTGTTTAAAGCTAACAATGTTTTGGCACAGGTTAATTTCTTAGTTTTGTCACAACAATTTGACTTGACCACATAATGTTTAGTAGTTCTTGTAACGTTGGTAGAGAACCAAGAGGGAGCCAAAACTGTGCCAAAAGATTGTGTTTTACCATTGATCATCGTGGCGTTGTAGACAGTAACATGGAGGACAAAAAAAGAACATTGTGTGACAATTTAAATGCCGATGTGCATGCTTGTTGGAGAAGATGTGGTGGGTGTTCCAGTGAAAAATTCTTCATTGATGCTGTGGCTTTACTCTCTACTCACCGACAAAACTTCTCATGGGACAAGACATAGGCAATGACGTCGTTTGGTTCCGTGTTTTGCCATTCAGAAACATGGGATTTTTTATTTTATTTTATTTTTTGGTGGTGAAATAAGTGCTTCACCACCAAACATGTGCTGTGACAATCAATATCCCGCAAAAGTGCAACCACCTTGATTTTGAGTGTATACTCCATTTACTAATGTTAGGAAATAAACATAGAGTATCAATTATAATCTCCTTAAATCAGGCCCTAGAATCAGGAATTATCATTATTAGTCATTATTAGTCTTAATGAGCTAGGCTCTTTCCTCTTGTATATATGTAGACCAATTGTACATATATTAATCAAGAAATACAGTTTATACAATAACATGGTATCAGAGGCAACGTTGAATTATCTGATCCTGTGTTCCTTCATCTAAGTTCTTTCCTGTTTCAGTTTTCTGTGATCTGGTTATTCAGTCTAAACAGAAATGAGTTTCATAGAGAGAGAAGGGTGCAAATTCATTTTCAATTCCTGACCCCCTTTTGGTACACGCGCCACCCCACCATCTTCCTCATCTTCTGATCGGCAAACGCTCAAATTTTGGCGGCCTTCCGACATCTCTAGGGCGGTGAGTGGAGAACACACGCTTGACTGGCAGCAGTCCTATGGCGGCGCGTGACGGCTTGTTTTCGTCGGCAATTTCCTGTCTCAGCCTCCTCTTTCCATTTCCGACGACTTCCGCCAGGTTTTGTGGTCTTGGTTCATCGTTTTCTGATTTATGCATTTGATTTTGGCTCCTTTGTCTATTGGAAACTTGTGTTTGGAGTTTATGGTGCGTTTGGCCTTTATTAGTAGGCATTTCTGGACAATTATTTGTCATTTGGGGATCTTTGTGTGATCTATTGTCCCATTGTTTTTTGATTTGTGCACATTTGGGAATTTTTCTATTGGTATTTTTGACCGTATTTAGTGACTGGCTAGTGTGAAATATTCGGTTGTGAGTCAATGACTGAATCTAAAACATCTGATATGCTACCTATGTCTGCTAAGATCACTGATGCAAAATTGAGTTAGACCAATTATAATGATTGGAACAAAATTGTTCGAGTTTACTTATTAAGGGTTGAAAAGGAAATCCACTTAACCCAGGATCCTCCGTCTAGTAATGATGAGAGAAGCTTAGCATGGTCTCGAGCAGACGCTCGTCTTCTCTTTCAGATTTGGAATTCTATTGAACCCCGGATTTTGTCCTCCGTTAGCTATTGCAACACGGTAAAAGAAATTATGGCTTATCTGGAATTATATCTTCTCTGGTAAAGGGGATTTTACTCATTCATGAAGTTTGCAAAGGATTCTACCGCTCTCAGCAACAGGGTCGTCCTCTGAAGGATTTCTTCTTAGATTTTAAACGGTTATATAAAGAAATGAATGTACTTATGTCTCCACAGGCAGATCTCCAAGCCCGTATCAAGAATTCAAAATTTCAAGCTATCATTAGTTTTCTCGAAGCCCTTGATCCGTCTCATGAAACCATTCCCCAGATATTGTCTAGTCAAGAGCTTCCATCTTTGGAAGATGTGTTCTCAAGGGTTCTTTTTGTTGATAGTCTACTTCGACCGTCTATTGATCCTAATGCCAGTGCTTTAGCTGGACGTGGCCTATTTGAAAACAACAATTCTAGATTTAAGCCAGGCACTCCCGCTCCATCATCTGGCAGTGTTATCTGCTATTACTGCAAGGAATCTAGGCACATCAAGAAAAATTATAAAAAATTACAGGCTAAACAGCAAATGATCAGCTGCGTGGATTTGCTCATATTGCTTAGACGCCCGATCAGTCTGATTCTGGTCCATCCTTTGCAGGGGCCCTTGCTACAGGTACTTTATCTTCTGGCCTTGCCACTACTTCCATAAAGTGGGTGATTGATTCTAGTGCAACCGACCACATGATAGGTAACCATTATCTCCTTTCTTCATATACGCCGTATGCCAACCCATCCTCCATATTTGTTGCCAATGGTTCCCCGGTTCGAGTTCTTGGATCAGGAACTGCTCTATCCACTCCCTCTATTTCCCTATCTTCCGTACTTAATATTCCTGATCTCACATTTAATCTTTTGTCTCCCAGTAAACTAACTCGTCATTTGAATTGCTTTATCTCACTATACCCTGACCATTGTTTAATTCAGGATCTTTTGACGAAGCAGATTATTGGTAGAGGTTATGAATCTGGTGGACATTACATCCTTGATGATTAGGTGCCGCGGTCTGTTGCCTGTTCTGGTGGTTCATCTCCCTTTGAAGTTCATTGTTGTCTTGGTCATATGTCCCTTTCTTCTTTAAAATGGTTGTACCCTCAGTTTTCGTCTGTGTCTTCTTTTGATTGTGAGTCGTGTCAGTTTGCCAAACACCACCGTGTCCATTTGGCACCTCAAGTCAATAAACGGGCTGCGTCCCCCTTTGAGTTAGTTCATTATGATGTTTGGGGTCCTTGTTCAATTGTGTCTCAGACTGGTTATCAATACTTTGTTACTTTTGTTGACGAAAACAGCGTTCGGAATTGTTTACTCATTTTCGTCATTTTTGTACTGAAATTCAAACACAATTCAATACTCATGTGAAAATTCTTCGAAGTGATAATACAAAAGAATATTTTTCTGCCTCCTTCACTGATTATATGCATGATCAGGCATCCTTTACCAATCCTCATGTGTTGATACCCCTGCCCAAAATGGTGTTGCTAAAAGAAAGAACCGCCATCTCTTAGAAACTGCCCAAGCTCTCATGTTTCACACTTATGTCCCTAAAACATTTTGGGATGATGCCGTATCTAGTGCTTGTTTTCTCATCAATCATATGCCTTCAGCTGTTCTCAGTGGTTCTGTTCCATACTCTGTTGTGTTTCCCACCACTAAGTTGTTCCTTGTTGATCCCAAAATTTTTGGTTGTGTTTGTTTTGTTCGAGATGTTCGTCAAAAAGTTAGTAAACTTGACCCCAAGTCCTTGAAGTGTGTTTTTCTTGGTTATTCTCGAGTTCAGAAAGGTTATTAGTGTTATTCTCCTGACCTTCATCGTTATCTTGTGTCCACTGATATGACATTTCATGAGTCCTCTCCTTTCTTCCAGTCTTCGGCCTTGCCTAAGTCTTCCTCTGTCATTGATGAGCCTGATGATCTTCTAGTGTATTGAGTCTCTCTCTCACTAGTCTTGGATGCTGTTCCGGAACCTGATCATCTTGATGATGCCAATGTTGCTACTATTTTACATTCGCCAGTACCTGCTTTGCCGATGGATCCCGATCCTATCATCGCTGAGACTACGTCCCCTACTCCTACTGATGACCTTCTTATAGCCCTCCACAAAGGTACTTGTACTCCTTGTCCTCCCAAACGCTATGCTGATTGTACCTATCCTATCTCATCATTTGTTTCTTACAAGCGATTGTCCCCTGTTTCCCATTCCCTTGTGACCACTCTTGAGTCCATACCTACCCCTCCTCCCTTCATCAAGCCTTAGCTCACCCGGGTTGGCGTGCAGCAATTGAAGAAGAAATGATGGCCCTTGATGTGGCTGGTACTTAGACCCTTGTTGATTTACCCCCTGGGAAGAAGGCCATTGGTTGTAAATGGGTGTTTGTTGTCAAAACTAAGGCTGATGGTTCCTTAAATTGGTTGAAGGCTCAACTTGTCACAAAAGGGTATGCTCAGACATATGGTATTGATTATTCAGAGACTTTCTCTCCTGTGGCCAAACTTACATCCGTTCGTCTCCTCATCTCTTTGGCTGCCACCTATCATTGGGATTTGTATCAGTTAGATGTTAAGAATGCCTTTTTAAATGAAGATCTTCTTGAGGAAGTCTATATGGAGCAACCACCTAGGTTTGTTGCTCAGGAGGAGCATCGGAAAGTATGTTACCTTCGCAAATCATTGTATGGTTTAAAGCAAAGTCCCCATGCCTGGTTTGATAGGTTTTGTGGTGTGGTCAAGAAGTTTGGTTTGAACCAAAGTAAGAGTGATCATTCTGTGTTCTATTAGCAGTCTGATGCAGGCATGATTCTTCTAGTGGTATATGTCGATGACATTGTAATTACTGGGAGTAACATCTCTGGAATCTCAGAGCTTAAAGTCTTCCTTAACTCCTAGTTCCAAACAAAAGACTTAGGCCCATTAAAGTACTTCCTAGGTATTGAAGTGTTGAGAAGCAAGAAGGGCATCCTCTTGACTCAGAGGAAGTATGTTCTTGACCTGTTAAAGGAAACTGGAAAACTTGGAGCTGCACCAAGCAGCATTCCTATGATTCCAAATCCGTTCTTGGATCTTAATGAAAGCATGTTTGATGAACTTCCTGATAACTTAAAGAAGAAGATCGGTCCAAAGAAACTAAAGCCATTTGCATATCTTGAGAGATATAGAAGGCTCATTGGGAAGATGAATTACCTGATAGTAACTCGATCAGATATAACCTTCTCAATCAGTGTACTTAGCTAATTCATGGCGTCTCCAACGGTGGCACAGTGGGAGGCATTAGAACATATCTTGTACTATTTGAAAGGTTCCCTAGGTCGTGGTCTTCTATATTCAGATTATGGGCACACTAGAGTGGAATGTTTCTGTGATGCGGATCATGCGGGATCTAAGGCCACAAGACGGTCCACTACAGGTTATTGTGTCTTTGTTAGTGGAAACTTGGTATCTTGGAGAAGTAAGAAACAAGGGGTTGTGTCAAAATCAAGTGCAGAAGTAGAATACAGAGCCATGTCATAGTCAACACAAGAAATTGTGTGGGTGTTTCAACTCATGAAGGAAATTGGCATTACCACGACACTACTTGTGAACCTCTGGTGTGACAATAAAGCAGCACTTCATATAGCATCAAACTCTGTGTTCCATGAACATACGAAACATATTGAAATCGACTGCCACTTTATTCGTGACAAGATTAAAGAGAATGTTATATCTACAGGGCATGTGCGATCAAATGACCAGTTAGCAGATCTGTTAATGAAAGCTTTAAATGAGACACAGGTTGAGTACCTTTGTAACAAGTTGGACATAATTAATATATATGCTCCAACTTGAGGGGGAGTGTTAGGAAATAAACATAGAGTATCAATTATAATCTCCTTAAATCAGGCCCTAGAATCAGGAATTATCATTATTAGTCTTAATGAGCTAGGCTCCTTCCTCTTGTATATATGTAGACCAATTGTATATGTATTAATCAAGAAATACAGTTTATACAATAACAACTAATAAAAAAAGCAAGTATAAATAAAATTTAATGAAAGTTATTTTTTATAAGGCAAGGAAATAGGATTACATTTGAATTTGTGCAACAAGTTCGAATCTAATAAGGGAAGATTTTAGACAAATTCAAATTTGATTGGAGAAGACTTTAGACTTATGGTTCTTCAAATTAAAGAATGAGAGCTTAAATCTTTGATATACACAGCGTGATCAAGCTCGGTAACAATC
Source organism: Acacia confusa (assembly GCA_037074495.1). Classification (NCBI taxonomy): domain Eukaryota; kingdom Viridiplantae; phylum Streptophyta; class Magnoliopsida; order Fabales; family Fabaceae; genus Acacia; species Acacia confusa. The sequence goes on from CM073514.1 coordinate 16,113,064, forward strand.
GTCGAGCGACGTCACTTACCCTGCAGGTAAACCTCTCTCTCTCTCTCTAAATATAAACTCATTTTATGTATGGCTTTCTGCTATAATCATTTTAAGTCTATAATTTGTTTGCTTTCTGGGTGTTAATTTGCAATTTCGTTCATTATGTTGGATTGTTAGACGACGACGTTTTGATGAACAGGGGACTCTTTTCAAAGAGTTTTGTTCATTCCAGGTCCCCTCTGCCATGAGTTTGGATCAGATGCTCCGAGGGAATCGGGTCATTTATGCTCCTTTTTTTTTTGGGGGCTTTAAATGAAGCATAGAAGAAGCACATAAAGAGGCCCCTGATTTTCTGAAAAAGAAAAGATAGAAAAGCCTCAGGCTCCTGAAATTTTTCATAGAATGAGAGCTCAAATCTTTAGTAGTTGGCATGTTTGTTTACAGGATTTGCATCTTCCATTTCCAAGCACTCTCTCTCTCTGTTTCATTCTTCATGTGTTAGGCTCTGCTTGTTTGTTTGATTTTGTTATTCCTCATATATTAGGTCTCTGTCTTTCATTTCCTCTTCCACAAATTACATATTTTGTGCGCATCACAATGCTTCAATGCATATATTGATGATATCAGCAATTTCCTTCCTTTCACAAAGCACTCATGCATGTCCAAATGCCATTATTTTCTACCAGAGAGAAATATAAAGTAGTAATGAAGTGAGTGTAGGGATTATGGATTCTTCAAAGTCAAAGGAAAGTCAAAGGGGAATAAGAAGGGCTTGGGACATCATGGAGGTTATGCGACTACATATGCTTCTGTGATAATAATATCGATGGATCAAAGGGTCAAACTCCACAAAGGGCCCCACCAAGAAACCAGCCCTTGGGGACGTAGCTTGCTACGCAAGGAGAATATAACGAGGAGAGAATATACCGAAGTTGGGGTAGGGTCAAGATGGACAGAATATGATCCTATAAAAAGACCTCAACTTCTTATTTTCATCGTAAAACTGCTCATCCTTCTTAACTGAGTAAATGAAACTCCTATTAATTGAGCTTACCCAAGCGACTCCGATTATATGAATAGAAAATAAAACCACCGAGCTCGGTGGTGGTTTCCTCTCCTCTGATATAAAACCACCGTGCTCTGTTCGCTATGCTCCGGGAGAAGTTATCGAATTCTCAGTGCTCTCAGATCACTCCCTCTTCTCCCTCCTCCCGTTCGTCTTCTTGTTTCACATAATCGGAGTCGTCGTGTTTGTGATTTGGATTTTCTAGGGAACATAAGCACTTTACCAGAGTTTTTTTGTTGAGGATCAGGACATGTGATCCTGTTCACCATTAAGAGTGAAGAACATGTACGGCCACCATCATTGGCCGGATATTCTTCATTCGCCTCTGTCCCCACCACTTACTTTCTCTTTTTGTTGTCTGGAAAATTAGATTTGCTTTCTGAGAATTTCCGGTTCACATTTTCAGTAAGTTTCGCTCAGATGCTCTGAGAGTATCTGTAGTTTGTGCTCCCACTCTTATGAGTTTCCTTTGCCTTCAAATAAAGCATAGAAGAAGCACCTGAGATGGGCGCAATGGAGCCCCTGATTTTCTTGAAAAAAAAAAAAGAAAGAAGATAGAAGAACACATTTTTTATTTTGGATTGGACGCTTTGTTTCTAAGTCTGGAGCCTAAATAAAGTGGAGATGCGTATATATAGTTGGTGTGTTTATTTTGGGGCTTGTATTTGCATTTTGATGCTCTTTCTAAAGCTAACTTTGATTGTGTGTTTGGATTGGAAGTATGTTATGCTTTGTATTAGCTTTTGTTTCATCTCTTTCTAACTGTTCCGTTCTTCATATAACATGCTCTCCTTGTTTGTTTTATTTTGATTGTGAGAAATATGCAATTCCTCTAGCTATCTGTATTCAGAAATGAGCACTCGAAATTTGCTTTGCATATATGAATGCTTTCAATAAAGTGACCTCATTGGTCTGCAACACAGAGCGACTTTCAAGTGCTCTCTCTCTCTCTCTGCTCACATCCTCTCTCTACAACAATATTCCCTTAAAGAACCCTCATTTCCGATTTTTGTTCTACAAAAATTTGATGAAGGTTCTGTTTCAAGGTTTAGAGTGTTAAGAGTGGTAAAATTTTTTACCTCTCCCAACAAAAAGACGCTTCTCAGAATTGAAATGTGTATTCTACTCTTTATAGGGGAGAAGCTACTTACCATCTTAATCAAGTACTAAACAGAAATTTGCATGTTTTGTCTTTGTTTCGCATTCATTGAATGGATCATTCAAAACTGAGTTTTAAGTGAGAACAACAATGATACCATGAAATTTAGATCGACTCTAAGACTATTTTAAGCCTATTCGGTTGATATTCTTTCACTATCACATCTATATTTTGTATTCGATATGAATCAATAACTGGTACTTAAAAGAAAGGATAGCTACAGTGAAAAGAAAAGGCTTTGTTAATCAAATAGGTAATGGCAAAGTGGGTGTTTGTGTGTGTGTGTGTATACTATGTATTTGAGAGTTTCAGCATTTATTTTCCCATGTATGATAATTGTTCAACTTCCAGGTCAAACAATCATATGTATGTATATGTTGTGCTCAATAACATTCTTTCATTTCTAATGAAGTGAGTGAATTAATTGATAATGCAGGGATGAGTTCTTCAAATTCAAGGGGCAAGAACTGCCTCGCATATCATGCTGGTTATCATCGTGTTTCTGATGATGATGGTGATGAGAATAATAATAAAAATAATAATAATGAATCAGAGGGGTCAAACTGGTCAAAGGCAAGAAGCCAACCATAGCAAACCTGATGGGCTACCACAGGAGATCTCCATCCCCTCCCCCCAGAAAGTAACAAAGGATTGGCTATAGCAGGTCATGTTTAATTTCCTTCTGTGTAATAATTGAGAAGTACCAACTTTTCTGAGGAGAAGCTTTGCTGAATTGTTTCCTTTTCTTTTTTAAATTGAGTTAATTTGAAGTTTTTTTAGCTTGATAATTAGTTAGTCTCTTGGGTATGCTTATTTATCTTTCTCTAGTATAGAACTATGGGTATGCTTGATAATTAGTAGTACAGAACTATGGTAACTGTCAGGCCAAAAAAACAAAACAGACCTATGGTATCAGCAAACAGATTAAGTCGCGTGTTGGACACGCTGGTCGACTTCGAATTCTCTTGAATCGTATATGCAAAGCGCCATAAGGCAAGTAGGACCGAGTTGACTTAAGTTCTTTGCAGCCTTGCGTCCGCTCCATCTGCTGTATCAAACAGCGTAATTTTGACGCAAAGCACACATGTGATCCTTTTTTAGGGGGGGAAAAATTCGGACACTTAGTGAAAAGATAATTTAGTATACTGAATAATACTGAAAAAATTCTTTATGATATTGTAAAATTATTTTATGATCTTAAAAAAATATTTGAAGGTATTGAATGGTACTAAAAGGATTCTGACTGATACTAAAAAAATAATTCATGATTTTTTTTAAAAAAATATTTTAGAAACTTGAAAAAAGTAATTCAAGTACTGACTGCTACTAAAAATATACTTTAGGATATTTTTTTCGGTAACATTCAGTATCCTGAATTATTTTTTTACGACCAGGCAATGCCTGAATTTTTACTTTCTATATATAAAAAAAAAAAGGAATAGGGTGAATGCTTTGCTCCAAAACGACACGGCTTGATGTAGCGGACACAAGGTTGCAAAGGAGCTAAGCCAAAGTCCAGTTAGGACTGGATTATGTTAGTGTATGCCAATTTTAAATCTCTCAACATTAACTAATTTCTGAGTGTTTTTTTTCCCCCAAACAAATAGTTATATCCATTACTTATTATTTGGCTCTGCTTGTTTATCTGTTTGATTTTGCTATTTTTCATCTATGAATATAAAAAGCATCCATCTCAATTTTCATTTAGTTGGTTAAAAAAAAAACTTCTTAATTGAAAAATTAAACGTAAGTATTGAAAATTTTATAATTTTTTAAAATGAAACAAAGTAAAAATGGTTTTTTATAACAGGATTTTTAAAAAGTTATTAAGATTTAAGAGATCAACTTTGAATTAAAAAAAGAAAGAAAGAACGAAAGAAAATGACAGTAGGTTGGCTTATCACGTGTGTTGGAGAGTCAAACTAAAGGATCCGTAAATGGGAGTGTGGAAAACAGTGTAGGGGGTGGAAACCAAGTGGGAAGATATTATTGGCGTGTTAGTTTTGGTGATGGAAACCACGTGCTATTTAACGTAACACGCACAAGGACCGCATGGGAATGACGCCAGCGCCATATTTAGTTCTCACAATAACAATCATTTTTTTAAAAAAAAAAGTTTAATTTTGTCCCCTTCGGTGCTGCAGCAGCTGCCACGTTGTGGGAATGTCTGGCAAGTTTCGTGTCTCGTGCTCCAAATTTGGATTTATCCATTTCTCGTACGTAATCATACAAAACTACAACTTCTTCCGTTCAAAAAACTCCTCCTCCTCCTTAACTGAGTCCACACCCTACCCTTCAGATTCTCAGTTCGTGCAAAGCTCGGTAGCAATCTTCCGCCGGCCGGCGTGGGTTCCGCTGCAGGTAAATGTACTCAAATATCATATCTGTATCGTATTGGTTTCTGGTATGTTCTTCCATTGTTCACTAGCAATTCCGATTATATGAACAAAAAATGAAACCACCGAGCTCGGTGGTGGTTCCCTCTCCTCTGACATAAAACCACCAAGCTCTGTTCGCGGTGCTCCGGGAGAAGTTCTTGAATTCTCAGATCACTCTCTCTTCCCCCTCCTCTCGTTCATTTTTCTGTTTCACATAATCGGAGCCGTCGTGATTTGGATTTGCTCGGGAACATAAGCAATTTACCGGAGTTTTTTTGGTGAGGATCAGGCCATGTGCTCCTGTTCACCATTAACGAGTGAATAACATTTACCGCCACCATTATTGGCCGGATATTCTTCATTCGCTTCTGAACCCTCCACTTACTTTCTCTTGTTGTTGCCTGGAAAATTAGATTTGCTTTCTGAGAATTTACGGGTCACGTTTTCATTAAGTTTCGCTCAGATGCTCTGAGAGTATCTGTCGTTTGTGCTCCCTTTCTTTTGAGTTTCTTTTGCCTTCAAATGAAGCATAGAAGAAGCACCTGAGATGGGCGCAATGGAGCCCCTGATTTTCTTTAAAAAAAGAAAAAAGAAAAAGAAGATAGAAGAACACGTCTTTTATTTGGCCATCCACTCTGTATACATTCATCATATTCTCAGGCATCTGAGAATCTTCATAGAATGAGAGCTCAAAATCTTTACTATATATATATATATCTTGTGTGCATTAATTATATTTTTGGATTGGAATCTTTGTTTGTGAGTCTGGAGCCTAAATAAAGTGGAGATGCATGCGTATATAGTTGGCATGTTTATTTGCAGGGCTTGCACTTCCCTTTCGATGCTCTTTCTGAAGCTAACTTTGATTGTGTGTTTGGATTGGAACGGTGTCATGCTCTGTATAAGGTTTTGTTTCATCTCTCTCTCTGACTGTTCATAATAGCATCTCTCCTTGTTTATTTTATTTTGAATGTGAGAAATATGCAACTCCTCTGGCTATCTGTATTCGGAAATGAGCACTTGAAATTTGTTTTGCATGTATGAATGCTTTCAATAAAGTGCCCTCATTTGGGCGGAAAAAAAAAAGTGCCCTCATTGGTCTGCAACACAGAGCGATTTTCAAGTGCTCTCTCTCTCTCTCTCTGGTCACATCCTCTCTCTCTACAACAAATTCCCTTCACAAACCCTCATCATTTCCGATTTTTTGTTTTTCTAAAATTTGATCTAGGTCCCCATTTGGAGATTTAAAGTGCTAAGTGATAAAGGTTTTCACATTTCCCAACAAATACGCTTCTCACAATTGAAACATGTGTTTTACTCCTTATGGGGAGAGGCTATCACTCCCTTTCTTCTTGCCATTAATTTCCCTCCTTTTTTTCACCATTGGATCAAGATCTCAACAGTTCAGATTTAACATGTTATAAAAATATTATTATAATTTTACCTTAAAAAGATAATAAAAATATTATTATAATTTTACCTTAAATATATAATATGTTAAATCTGGACCGTTGAGATCTGAGCCGGCCGGATGGACGGCGGCGGCTGCTCGCATGTGGTGGACCAAAGGTTGCTTAAGTCCTCACCCCTCCACAAAAGTGGGTAGGCCCAAGGGCCCAATTAGTAGGAGCCAAGTTGGGGCTTATATACCCTCCAACTTCCCTTCACCTAACCAATGTGGGACTTAGTACCACACACACAATCCTTCTTATTTTTCCTCTTCTTTTCCATCCTTCTTCTTATTCACAAACTATGGATTTCTTCCTAAATTTCAACAATCCCCCACATGAATAAGAAGTAAGTCTATCATGACCAAATGCAAATGATCATGTATGCAAGGTGCGGTTCCTCTACGAGAAACAACTGCATTGAGAAAGGTAGGGGTTGCCTTTGAACCTTCTCTAGTAAAAACTTATCGGATATACTGGTCAATCAGTGAACGTGTTGTCTTGAACTGTTGACCTTTTAGTGTATATTAAGACAATAGGAGTCACACAGTTGCTCCTCTAGCATTGTTGGTTCTCATGTTGTGTCCATTTTGGCCCTGGACACCACCTGGTTCTGCGAGTGTTCTAGAGAATCGACCGTTTTAAATTCTCATAGAAACGGCCCACACTTCACACTCACATAGGTGATTCCTTGTGATGTAAGTCAACATACATCATCTGAACACATCAAATTAAGAAACCATTAAAAGCTTAAAAGCTTACCCTTATATATATGCACTGTCATATCTAGGAATGAGTATGAGTTTAAAACTCCACAGTGTTAATAGTTGATTGTGACTTAGTTGTCTTTTTTAACCTAGTTTGTGGGATCTCCACTCTTCTAGGTAGAGTTACCGCGACAATCAACAATGGATCGGCCTTAAACCTATTCCTTTAGACAAATTTCTAACTAACTCTATAGGAATCCCTTTAGGCAATGGATTCGTTATATTCTCTTTTGATTTCACATAATCAATTGAGATGATTCCATTCGAGAGTAATTATCTAACGGTATCATGTCTACAACGTATATGTCTAGACTTGCCGTTGTACATGACATTCTTGGCCCTACCAATAGCTACTTGACTATCACAGTGTATACACACTGCTGGTACCGGCTTTGGCCAACTTGGAATGTTCTCAAGAAAATTACGAAGCCATTCAGCTTCTTCACCAGTTTTATCTAAAGCAATGAATTCTGCTTCCATAGTTGATCTTGCAATGCAAGTTTGTTTGGAAGACTTCCAAGACACATCACCACCACCAAGGGTGAATACATATCCACTTGTGGATCTTGTGTCATTAGAGCTGGTGGTCCAATTTGCATCACAATACCCTTCTAGCACTGCAAGGTACGTCTCATAATGCAAAGCAAAGTTTTGGGTTTTCTTTAAGTAACTTAAAACCCTTATCATAGCTCTCCAATGAAGCTCATATGGATTACTTGTAAAGCGACTTAACATGCTTACTGCGTAAGCAATATCAGGTCTGGTGCAGTTCATAACATACATAAGACTGTCTAGCACTCGAGCATAATCCTTTTGTTTTGCAGCTTCGCTAGTATTTCTCAACAGTCAAAGACTAGAATCTATAGGGTTTGACACAAGAGTTATGCTTAAACTCTTGAATTTCTCAAGAATTTTAGCAATATAGTGCGTTTGCGATAAAGCTAACCCATCAGGAGTTCTATGAATTTTAACTCCTAAAATGACATCTGCTAGACCCATATCTTTCATGTCAAACTTACTGGTAAGTAATCGCTTAGTAGCTTTAATCATTTGATTATTACTACTTGTTATCAACATGTCATCTACATAAAGACAGACTATGGCAAACCCATTTTCAGTATTTCGAACATAGACACACTTGTCACATTCATTAATACTAAAGTCATTTGATAACATAACTTCATCGAATTTCGCATGCCATTGTTTAGGGGCTTGTTTAAGTCCATAAAGGGACTTTATTAAGCGACAAACTTTCTGTTCTTGTCCTGAGACAACAAATCCCTCAGGTTGTTTAAGATAAATCTCTTCCTCTAATTCACCATTTAAGAAAGTTGTCTTTACATCCTTTTGATGTAACTCTAACCCATTCAATGCTGCTAATGCGATCAACATTCAAATTGATGTAATTCTTGTAATAGGTGAATAGGTATCAAAGTAGTCTAGGCCTTCACGTTGTCTGTAGCCTTTTACTACTAGCCTAGCTTTGTACTTATCAATAGTGCCATCTGCTTTCATCTTCTTTTTGAAGATCCACTTAGTTTCCAATGGCTTATTGCCAAGAGGAAGGTCAACCAATTCCCAAGTGTGGTTGGAAAAAATAGAATCAACTTCACTATTGATAGCCTCTTCCTAGAAATGCGCTTCAGGAGAACCCATAGCCTCACCATAAGTTCGAGGCTCATTTTCCAACAGATAAGTCAGAAAATCAGGCCCAAAGGATGTTGAAGTCCTTTGCCTGGTACTACGTCTCGGTTCTTCCTCTCTAAGATTATCATTAGTCACAGTATTCTGAGATATTACAGTGTTGTTATCATCATTATTCTTATTGTACGGAAATAAATTCTCAAAAAACCTAGCGTTCCTTAACTCAATAACCGTATTCACATGGATATCTGATGCATCGGACTTATAAACTAGAAAACGATATGCACTACTATTATGTGCATAGCCAATAAACACACAGTTTACTGTCTTAGGTCCGATTCTTAACCTTTTAGGTTTAGGAATCTCAACCTTTGCCAAGCACCCCCACACTTTCAAATATTTCAAGGAAGGTTTCTTTCCTTTCCATATTTCATATAGTATGCTTTGTACCGTTTTATAAGGCACTCTATTTATTAGAAAGTTAGCCGTTAGAATGGCTTCCCCCCACAAATTTTGTGGTAAACCGGACTCATTTAATAATGCATTCATCATCTCTTTCAATGTCCGATTTTTCCTCTCTGTAATCCCATTTGACTGCAGAGCATAAGGAGCAGTTGTCTGGTGTATAATACTAGATTCTATATAGAATTCCTCGAAGGGGCCATCAAATTCTCCCCCACGATCGCTCCTTACAATTTCAATTTTATTGTTAAGTTGATTTTCAACCACACTTTTATATTGTTTAAAAGCAATAATAGCCTCATCTTTACTATTAAGCAAATACACATAACAATATCAACTGCAATCATCAATAAATGTAATAAAATATTTTTTTATTACCCCTAGATGGTATAGATTTTATATCACATATATCAGTATGTATTAAATCTAACAACTTAATTGACTTTCAACAGAAGAAAAAGGTAACTTGGAAAATTTTGATTCTATGCATACTTGACATTTATCTTTATTTGAATAATCAACTTTAGGCAATAATTCTAAATTAATTAATTTTTTAATTGATTTATAGTTAACATGTCCTAAACTTTGATGCCATAAATTAGAGGACTCAAGCATATAGATAGAATCAATATTATTATTAATAGCACCGTTATTGGTGACAGTCATTACATTAACTTTGAAAATGCCCTCACTAAGGTAACCTTTTCCAACATACATATCATTCCTAGAAAGTATAAACTTATTAGAAACAAATACAAGCTTAAAACCATTCTTGCTTAAGAGGGATCCAAAAGTCAAATTCTTGCGAATGTCAGGCACATGAAGCACATCATTAAGTGTCATGACTTTTCCAGAAGTCATTTTCAACACCATTTTTCCAACACCTTCAACCTTTGAACTAGAAGAATTTCCCATATATAGTTGTTCATCTTGCTTCGCAAGTGTATAAGAAGAAAACATCCATTTGTTTGCACAAACATGTCTGGTGGCACCAGTGTCCACCCACCATTCCTTGGTATTTCCAACCAAGTTACATTGCATTACCACTGCTGAAAGACTCATATTATCAATCATATCAGTAGTATTATCAACTATATTGGCTTCGGAGTTCTTCTTCTTGAGATTCTTTGGCTTCTTACAATCCTTAGCATAGTGGCCAGGCTTCCCACAATTGTAACACTTGCCTTTGAATTTTTGACCTTTGCTAGGGCATTGTTTGGAAGATCCCTCATTAAAGCGTTTCCGTTTCTTGCCAAGCGGTGTAGATACTATCAAATCATAAGGTAATCTAGACGCATGCATTCCTAAGAGATTTGCGCAATCAGAGGAAATAAATGAATGACTAGCACCTGAATCATATAATGCTTGTACTAGATTCCCATTTAAAAATATAGTACCTTGAACCATGGCAGGGGACCTCCTGGCTTCTACGTCGGTTAATGCAAAGACTCGCCCCGGGTTTTGCTGCCTTGCTCCCGTAGCCCATTCCGGACAGTTCCGGCTTATGTGTCCCGTCTTTTGGCACTTGTAACAAATTTGTTTTCCCTCGTAGTTAGCACCCGGATGGTACCTCCTGCACTTTAGGCAAAGGTTGGGACCCCCTCATGTTGGGAAAATTCTGTTGCCCAGACTGGAATGGCCTTTTGCTCCCATTTTGAGAATTACCCCAGGGTGTCTTTCTTTTCTGGGAAGAACTTCCTCGGCTAGAGTTGCCACGAGCTGTACTGCTGCTATTAAACCGACGCAGCCGCTTCAGGTTCCGTTCAATCAATCGACAAGATTCTACTGCTTGTATCAGTCTTGTGAACTGCTGTGATACCAGCTTTTCCCGAATCACATATTTCACTCCATAAATCAGAATATTGGCCAGGCTGCTCTCGTTATCACCTTGTCTCAAGTGCGGTGAGTAGCGGGACAGGTTGGTGATTCGAGCAAAGTAATCATCAAACGACTCCTCCTGCCCTTACCTGATGTGGAGGAATTCCGACTCCTTAGTCATCTGCACAGTGGGAGGAAAATATTATTCATTGAATTTTGACAGAAACATCGCCCATGAGACTGGGTAGTGGTGTGGTTAAAGTGTTGCTGCAGTATTTCTCCACCAGCGATCTGCGACTCCCTCTAGTTTGAAAATTGCCAGCTGGGCCTTCCTGTTCTCTGGACACTCCATAACCTCAAAAATTTTGTCCAGCCTCAACAACCAATCCTCGGCTGAGTCAAGCTTACCTCGAAAGACTGGGGGCTTCATTTTGCAAAACTGGGTAACCCAGTACTACGAGTTCTCGACTGCTCGGTTGTTTTATAGGGGCATTCTCATTTCTCTCTCCTGTCGAGGTGGGGATCGTGATTGATCCGACTCCTCGGCTTCATTGTCGTACTCATCATTCTGATCTTCTTCCTCATCACCTTGTTGCTCTAGTACCCGGTGTCTCTCAGCTTGCCTTTCTTGTCTCTCAGCCAGAAGTATATCGATAAGAGTTCTTTGCTCCTGCAACTGTCTCCTCATCTCTAAACCGTCATCTTGCTCTGGCTGGTTAGGTTCTTGATTTGGTCCCTGTTCAGGAATGGGTATCGTTCGGCCTCGTCGACCCCTTCCTCTACCTCTACCTCTGCCTTGTCCTCTAAGGACTCTGGCGCCTCTCATAATCACCATCTTTTAGTTCTGTTTTTCCTTTATTAATTAATGGCGAAAGATAAACTATCAGATTCAGTGCAACAACAAATATGTAAACACATATGTATATTTATTATTGCATCTTAATTTACAGACAGTGGTCATGTCCTACTTTTGTTCTACCAGTCAAAATATTTACAACCCTACTATTTAACAGTTATTTTACAATCCCTCAAGGTATTTAGAGAGATATCACACATTAGCCTATTAATCTTTCACTAACTCTTGCCACAGCTTTCTTTAACTGCCTCCCGCTTTCTACATCTGCTGGCGTACCAGACATTTCAGGTAGTGGAGGTATATGGAAACTTCTAGCACAGGCCTTTCTTCTAGCAGCTCATTGATTATTCTAGCCCAATAACGAGTTCGAGGAAAATAGAACAGGGTAGACTTAATTATATCTGCTGGTGAGAAACGGCTGATAAGGGTATGATCATTCTTGATTTTATTAAGGTAGGTTATGTACCACCTCTGCACAGTTCCTGTGGTTCGCTCTGCATAGGAATGATATGACTTGAATAGTCGTATCAAAGTGGTATTATTGTCTAGGAGGTAATGGTAGTCTTCAGGGGCGGCTATTTCATGATCTAGGTTGCGAATGCTAGGGTAGTCAAAATTGTCTCCTACTGAGGAAACACTTGATCCCTCAGGGCTTGGGATTGGGCTATCAGGGTTATCTTCCTCAAGGTCATTCAGTTCATCTGGGTCGGGGTCATAAAGATAGTTGGGGTATTCGGGACCAGGATGGTACTCAGGCTCAGGGTCGTCTAGATATTCTACAGGAAAGTTAGGATTATAAACGGGTTCAAAGTGGTACTCGGGTGGTGCGGGATGCACTGGGATAAACACGGCTTTAGGCTCAGCTTCAAGCGGAGGGTACAGAGGATTCAACCTTCTTCCTATCATCTCCGGGACCACCGACTTCCTAGCCGTACATCTCATTCTTCCTTGATACATGGTGTACCGATTCCCATCTCCGTCCATCTCTCCTCATTACACCAAGGTTATATCAGTACTCTTTTCAAAAATATATATTTTTCAAAAGGTGTAGAATCTAACTTCATTACTTAAACCAATTGGCCAGGTAAGGGTCTGTTATGGGGCCTCACCGACTTATACGATGACTGATTGGCATCGACACAGATTAACCCAGTCTTAGACACCAAAAGGTTTGTCATAACTTAGCCAGATCTATGCCAGGAAAGTCACTCTGATACTAAAAATGTAACATCCCAATTTAAAATACCGAAAAAAATTTAAAAAAAAACAAACCGTGATTAGAGTCGAGCATTTCGATTAAACGAGTAACTGAATATCTAGAAGTACATAACCATGGTGTAATCATCCTTATACAGTCATCTGTTGATTCTAAAAAGACTATATCTAAATAGTTCAAAAGCTAAAACATATAAGCTCTTCCAATCCGCCTACATCGGCTACTTGCCGCTCTCCTCCACCCTGGATCCTCTTGAACCTGAAGCTACAGCTGAGATCCAATTCCCAATTGGATCTCAGGTAACGGTTAACCTTATGCTCAAATAAGTCATATATAGGCAACAAATAGTCGTAACAACAAAACAGCACATCAATACATAAGCACACAGCGGATGCATGATCAACAATGGACAGAACATAAGCACACAGCAATATGTAAAGCCCCATACTATGTCTGCACATAAACCAGTGCCACGATCTCCCATCGTGTCCTCAACGCTAGGAAAACCCAACGGCGTTATCAAGACTATAACCCGTAACAAGCTATATGTATGACTGACAAGCCACGACAGAGTTTCAGTATATAAACATGTCTACCATATATATGAATATGAGCAGCATAAGTGTTAAGGTTACAATACGCGTCCGTACCTCCGTTGACGATTTCGGGCACTTTGGTAGCGTTGTGGTATGTTTGACGACGGTACGACGGTGATTTGACAACGGTGACAGCGGAAACAGCGGTTCGTGATTCTGGGTATCCTATAAGGATAATATCACCAGTATGAATATCTAAGACCATAACAGGCATTTTAGGTACAAATTACCATTTTGCCCCTAATTTAACTTTTTGGCGGAATTTTGCCAGGGCTCCGCTGTTTTGACTTTATGCTTTCAAAATTTTTGCTATCATCTTCCCTCTAACATATTTCTAAGATTAATATCACATTTATTCCTAAAACATGATATTTAAAATAACTTGAAAAATTATGACTACTCTAGCATTTCTACTATAACTACTGAAAGAACTACCTAACTAAAGACTAGGGACCAAAAACTTACTCAGAGCTTCGCTAGGATTTTTCTCCGGACTCCTCCTTCTTCCTTCTCTCTCAAATTTCGAAATCCTCAAGAGGATTGGTGTGAGAATTGCAAATGGAATGGGTGGCTATTTATAGAAAACCCGGATGACATTTTCGTAATTTCGTTGAACTTTATCTAGTTGAATTTCGACCGTTGGATCGCACTTTTGCTAGGTGGTTTGATCTTGGCCATACACCTCCTTGGCCGACTTCTTCCTCCCTAAAAGACAAAATTGCTGACCTCATCCTAGCTGCATCATCAAACCTTATCCTCTTGCTTTATCTGATAAGTTCCTGGTTCGGTGTCCTGATCGCGAAATTCCGTAGAAACTTAAAATTTCGGGAACAACACTCCGAAGATCTTTTCTTCCTCTTTCAAATTATCTTATTTAACTGAGTTTCTGATCCCGCTGAGGACATTCCGTTACCAACTGAAAATCCTCGGTATTCGTGCCCGGCTACAGAAATAACGTTGTCCGGTGCCAACTTCAAGACAAAAGTTCACTGATTAACATTATACTCTGGTTTTTCCCCACTTATCCCCAGATTCCCAGAACGGAATTATTTTCTATCAGTTCTCCTTTTGGCTATCTGCTTTAATTATACAAAATAGCTTCATATTCAGATCTCCAAATCACTCCGTCGGTTACAGAAATGACTTCAGAGACCGGCCATCTCGAGATAAAAATTCCCTCGTTAACAATATACCCTGACTTTAGAAACCTAGTTCACGGTTTTCTATGTAGGATTTTATTTCTATCTGTGGTCATTTATCCTGTTCACTTTTATAATATTATTATCTAATTAACACATGTCTTAAATTTATATTATTATTATACTACAAAGATCAACTTCATCCTTATCCCCCCTATTTCGGCCAACACACATATATATACATATTATATTTTTTTTTTCATTTATCATAATACTCAATTCTCTTACATTTATTTTCCCAAAATTTTCCTATTGGTCCATAACTAATTACTTGGATTTAGGCTTTCATAAATCCTTGAAAAATCCTAAACCATTGATCTTTACTTTTTAGGACTATATCTTAACCATTATTATTTATTTAATTAGCCAAAAATTTCGGTCCTTAATACTTATTATTTATATTTATTTTATTTTTTATGTTTCCTAAATTTCTCTAATCTTATAAAATTCTTAAAAATTACTTAATTAATCCTTTAATAATTCCTAATAATTTTCTTAATTAGAATTAATTATTTTCTCACAACAATTTCATTAACATTAATGATTTAAGCCCTATGCAAAATATTAAAAGTCATAGAATCAATTTTGATTCTAAAATACTTTTTAATTTTCCTTCTTTTTATTTTCATAGGAAATATTTTATTAAATTGTCTAAATTAAGAATAATGTATTTCCTAAATTTTTAATAATTATTCCATGCCTTCTTAAATTTTTCATAATTTTTTCTTAGTACTTTCCTTTGAAAGTAGACTAATTATATTCTATTTTGAGACCATAATCATCATAAATGGACATTTTTATTATGGTAACATAATGGTCAAGATAGTAATTATCCGGGTATTACACACAGGCGACCTGCGTCTATCCTCTCACGAACAGACATACCAGACGGAGCTGAACAGGTCGCACGTAGCCGCTGGTGGAAAAAATCGGAGAGGCACAAAAGAAATAATAAATAAAAGGATTATTTTATTCAAAAAATAATTTAATAAAAAATTATTTTTTTATTTCACACGTGCATACCGGACGGGGCGGGTGGCGTGCGCGACCAACCGAACCGAGCCGAGCCAAGCTGGCCGGACGGTGGCAGCGGCGCGCGTGTGGTGGACCAAAGGTTGCCTAAGTCCTTACCCGTCCACAAAAGTGGGTAGGCCCAAGGGCCCAACTAGTAGGAGCCAAGTTGGGGCTTATATACCTTCCAACTTCCCCTTCACCTAACCAATGTGGGACTTAGTACCACACACACAATCCTTCTTATTTTTCCTCTTCTTTTCCATCCTTCTTCTTATTCTTCCTCTTCTTTTCCATCCTTCTTCTTATTCATAAACTATAGGATTTCTTCCTAAATTCCAACAAATCTAGGGCTCAAAGACATGCATTCACATGGTCCAACAATAGGTACAATGAGGATAATATCAAAGAACGTCTGGATCGAGCTATATGCAATGTTTGTTGGCAAGCCCAATGCCAAAATGCTCGAGTAAGTAACTTAGAACCCTTGTGTTCTGATCATTCTCTGCTATTACTTGTGTCTCCTTATGTTGGCCTTTTTACTAATAGAGCATTCAAGTTTGAATTAAACTGGATTTGTCATGAAGATTTTATGTCTTTAATTTATGATAATTGGATGCATGTTGTTTCTAGTTAAAACACTATAGTGTACGAATTTTTTGCAAATCTGGATAGAGTAAGGTCCATTTTAAGGGAATGGGAATTTCCTAATAACAATAAGTTGCTTTGGGGACTATTGAAAGAATTTAGGGAGTGTGATGAGAATCAATGGACTGAAGAGACTGCGGAAAAGGCTAAAATGATTGGGACTAAGACAGAAGAGGTGTGGATTAAAGAAGAAAAATATTGGTTCCAAAGATCTAGGCTAAATTGGCTTAAATGGGGGGATGGAACTTCTAAAATTTTTCATGCTATAACTGCTGAACACAGAAGAAGATGGGACTTAGACGGATAATCTCAAAGATATTAACCAATGTTTTACCTTTTTTCACCAGACAGTATTTACTAGTAGTATTTCTAGGCATACGCATTCTGTACTGTCCTACGTTTCTCCTTCTATGTTTGATTCTGATAATGAGCATCTTCTCTCACCCCTTTCGGATGATGAGATCAAGAAAGCAGCATTTGAAATGGGTAGTATGAAAGCCCCAGGCCTGATTGTTTTCCTAGATCGTTCTATCAACATTCTTGGGAAACTATAAAAGTACAAATATGTCAAATGGTTAGGGCCTGTTTTAATGGTGAGGTTAGGATAGATAGCCTAAACGATACTGATCTCATTCTAATCCCATAAGTGGACTCTCCTGAGAAATGTTAATCATTATCGTCCTATTAGCCTGTGTAATTTTAGCTACAATGTCTTCTCTAAAGTCTTAAGCAATAGGATGAGGGACAATTATAGGGAAAATAGTTTTAGATCAACAAAGGGACATTATAAGTTTGTTATTATGATTTTTAAATTAATAAAACCTAGGCCCATGATGATGCTCAATCAACCCATGCAACCAGCGGTTTTTAACGGTTGGCACCGATCCACACAAGTTTAATCCAGTTTCTTTCTATTCGCTTTTATTTTGGTTTGTCAGGTATTCTGTATGAGACAAGAGGTCGGTTCGTAGAATTTCCAGTTGAAACCAGCCAGTCCAGTTCGTTCTTGATATATATATAATTTTAAGAAAAGAGTTGAATTCACTCACGATCTAAAGACAGGGTGAAATCTTCCTTCCTAATAGGTAATACCAATATTGAATACACTATTACAAAAAAGAGTTATTACTACCTTAAAAAACATCCTTATTTTTTAAAAGGAAGTTAAAAGTGAAAGCAGTGGCATTCATGTAATTATTTGGTTGAATTATAAGCATTTGTCAACCTAAACCATTATTTAGGAAGCCTAAATTTAGTTAAGGCATCCTTCAATTATTTCAGGACGCCTAAGAAATTAATTGTTTGATGCCATACGGTGCTATCTATGGATTTTTTTTTTTGGCACCAACAACTTTGTGGTAAATATTTTTTATTTTTGTTTGGTTTTAGGCGACCTAAATATTAACTAGGACGCCTTAAATTATTTTTGGCGCCCTATAATTAATTCAGGTCACCTAAAATGGGGAAAAATTAATTGTTTTGGTGCCAGCAATAACATAATATATGTAAGAAATACTTTTTTTTTTTTTGGTGTAGGGCGACTTAAATAATTATAAGGACGCCTTTTTTTTTTGCGCCCTATAATTTTGTCAGGTCACCTAAAATGGCCAGAAATTCATCTTATGTTCAATTTTTTTTTTTTTTTAGTTTTAGGTGACCTGAATTGATAGGACGCCCTAAATATATATTTCGCACCTTATATTATATTTCATGTCACATTAAAACAATTTTTGGCGCCCTATATTCTCTTTCAGGTCGCCTAAAAAACCAATTCATTAATTATCAAGAACACTTACATACACACTTATCAGCTCGCGCACGCATCTCTACTCCCACCCCCTGCTCTCTCATATCGAAAAACCCCTTGTACCTTATCGGATCGCTCAGCTGACGCCTCACCCTTACACAACAGCTCAGTCTCCTCTCTTCCCTCTTCGTAGCTTGCGTCTCTGTTTCCACCGGTGACTCCCCCTTCTTCTACTTTCTCCGACGAGCCCATGCCGCTTATGCCTAACTTCAGTCTTTACTTCAGGTATGCATTTTCAGTTTGGCCATGCTTTGGGATTTTATCTTCTGCATTCGTGCTTCTCATGCTTCTGCGTTTATGCCTGACTTCAAACTTTTGCGTTTGAACAATTCTTCTGGTTTTTATCCAGTTCCTGATTATCAGTTTTTTTTGTTGGTTTGTTTTTGGTTTCTCCACCATTTTCTGGCTGGGGTTGCGAATTGCATTTGCAAGGCCCTCGCCTTTGCGTGCATTGAGAGCCTCAGCCACTGAGCCTTCGGGTCCAATTCTTACGAGTCGCTCTCAGCAAAGAGAATTTTTGAAAGGAATTGCATTGCAAGCGCTTCCCCTTCTCTTTCTGAAGGATTCACCGTCATCGCTCGCTAAAGAAGTTGAGGTTGGCTCCTACCTCCCTCCTTCACCTTCCGACCCATCCTTTGTTCTCTTCAAAGCTTCTCCAAAAGATACTCCCGCCCTTCGAGCAGGTACTTTGATTCTTTTCTTTTATCCATGCTGCAAGCCCTAGCGTTGAATGTTAGGATGTTATATGGAAACTAGTATTAGTTTTTTTTTTTTGCTCAAGAAGAAACTAGTATTAGTTCGCTTACTGGTGTTTTACTATATTGGGATTCACATATATCTTGATCACTTATCATATTATAGGTATCAAATAACTTAGCGGTCATTAAAAAAAACAGGAAAAACCCTGATTTTGCTCAAGTGGGCATCTTGTTTGTATTGTTGGCTGTTAGACATTGAGAATTTAGCATAGTGAATGCTGGAGAGTAAAATTCATCCAGCTGCAATTTTACGACAGTCTTCCTTTGTTTTTTTGGTGCTCACACTTCCAAGAGTTTTGATGCGTCCTCCCTAGAAGGTTCATCGGTTTATAGATGCCATGTACTTTGACTCAGTAATCTACCATGTTCTCAAAGGAAGCCTACCAGAGATTTCATGAAGCATGTTAACTTTGGCACCTAGACATGTGATGACTGCATCATACTCCCCTGAAACATAAGATGGAAAGTTGCCTTTTTGAACGATGGAAACATAAAATTTCAAATTCAAGCTTTCTATGTTAGAATCATAAGTATTTCTATGTTATTAAAGCATTTCAATGATTACATGAGTATTTGTATTATGTGACCTTAATATGTATATGCCAAGCATTTAAACCCTGTGCCCAAATAATAATAATAAAAACCCACTCCCTCTCTTTCTCCACTTTCTCATTATTCAGCTTAATGTGTTAATGAATGGACTAATTGGTTTAGGGTTTGTCTGTAAAATCGAATGTTTTGGAGATTTTAAGTTGGCTGGCTTAAGTTCAAACCGAATTAATTAGATTATTAATAGTTGGCTGGATAATTCCTAATTATGAACCGTTTGATTCCTTCCCCATTAATTCTCTGATGACTACTTTTGGAATCTCTTCAGACAATAGAGTGCTAGATTATAATGTTGTATTGGTATTTTAGAGACCATATAATATCACATGATTATAATGTTGTTCTTAAACGATGATTAATTGGTAATGCTAAGTTATTTGATTCCATTTCACCTTAATCGCTGAATTTTTTCTCCTAATTAGGATTTCTATTTCTGATTTTATTAACCGCGTCGTAAGGGAGGTAAGGCTCTGCAGTCTAGTTTACCTAAGGTGGATGTAACCTTTCGAGCGATACATGAAGATCTTAAAAGGGTATTCTAAAAATCCTTATCGACAGGAAGCCTCAATAGTTGAGAGATATGTAGTTGAAGAGGCTATGGACTTTTTCAAATATTATCTATCAGGGATGACGATACAATCTCAATATGATGAGGGGATAAGTGAGGGAACTCAAGGAATCAAACTGAAGAATAAGGCTCGTGAAGAGGTGTTGCAAGCACACCTGTACATCTTGAATAATATGGAAGAAGTTCAACTATACATTGATGAACACAGAAAGAGTTTGAAGAATAAGAATCCAAGGAAGAATGAAATTCAAATAGCTCATGAGCAAAAGAAGATGTTCATAAAGTGGTTCGAGGAGAAGGTATCGCACGAGACCGAAGTGTCGGATACAATCGAGTGGTTGGCATAGAGGCCTTCTTTTCAGGTCATCATTTGGTGCGGTTATGAAATAAACGAGTATACCTTCTACACAAAAGACCAAGATGATAGAAGTTCTGTGCAAAACAGTGGGGTGATGGTTGAAGCTAAATCCATTCACTTTGCGAGTACGAAAGACTAAAACCTGGTATTAGCATCAATGACTTATTATGAAGTTATTGAAGAAATATGGGAGATGAGCTACAACAAGCTCAAAGTTGCTCTATTGAAATGTAAGTGGGTTAGCAATAATGTTGTTGTAATAGATCCACAATTTTGAGTTGTCTCAGTTGATCTTCAAAGAGGTGGTCATAGAGATGAGCCATTCATTCTAGCAAGCCAGGCGAAACAAGTGTTTTATATTATAGACCCTGCAAATAAAAAAATGTCTATTGTACTTCAAAGTAAAAAATAGAAGTGTTGTGAAGAATCCTTCGACCTTGCCGATACACCCCCTTTCACAACAAATCCCCCTACAACACGTGAAGTGGAATTGATAGATTATAACAATGATGTTGCAAGAAAAGATCATTGTGAAGGATATGAGAAACCATATAAAGTAAGATCTAAAGTTATGAAATAGTAATATGTTATTTTTGTGGTGGTTTAACATTTTAGTTCATTTTATTAATATGTTTACTATTTAATAACCTATCTAATATTGATTTATCCTTGATGAACAGGAACATGTCTAGCTCTAGCTCTGATGAGTCAGGAGGTGATGGACTTGACAAGCTCGTTGTGAGAAGGGGTAGAGGTTGCACAAAGATGAGTGCGCTTGTGGCCCGTTGTGACAATCAAAAAAGGAGGGTGCATGTGGACTTTGATGACAAGTTGAATCCAATTGGCATGGAGGAAGACAGTTTCATTAGCTATGTAGGCTATCTAACTCGAAGCAAAGTTCTCATTGTGATCTCTTCTTGGAAGTTCGTTCTGGAGAAAACGAAGCAGTTGATTTGGGCACAAATCTTGGTTCGTCACTTTTGATATATTTGCATTTGTATCATTTGGCTCATTACTTGAAATTTAATTATCTTTCCTTTTACCTTGCAGCAAACGTTCGACGTCCCTAACAATATAGCAATGTACAAGAAATGGATGAGGGAAGTATGTATACTTTGGAAAGACTTCAAGAATAAGCTGACTAAAAATTTTATTCGAGGGGAAAGGAGGAACGAGGATCCATGTTAGACATATCCTAATATTTCTCCCAAGGACTGGAAGGAGTTTGTGGCATTGCGGCAAAATCCACAATTTATTGTAAAATTTCTTTTATTTGTATCATTTCTTTTATTTGACAACTTAGGCTCAGTTTTATTTGTTTTCGTATCACAGGAAATAAGTGAAGCCAATAAAGAGAAGTAAGCGGCAAATAAGTATCCACATTGTCTCTCCCGTGGTGGGTATAGAAAGCTGGAATGGAGAATGATGACAGAGCAGTTAGAGAGAATGAAGAAAGCTGTCGAATCCTATCCTTCCACTGTTGTCCAGCCCCCCGCACTTCCTCCTCATCACAAGAAATGGAAAGCTGCGAGGATGAGGGGCGACACATACATAAATACAGATGTTGTGGAGGTTGCCATAAAGATTGTAAGTAGTTAAATTAGAGTTTTAAATAGCCTCAGTTGTTTCATATTATAGGGTTTAGTTGTTATTTATGAAACATCTTATGATACAGGATGCACTTGAGGAGCAGAGTTCCCAAGGTTCATTTACATCAGGTTCACGGATGGACATTTTGTCAACGGCAATTAGGAAGCCGGATTACCCTGACAACATTCAAGGGGAGCCTAGGGGAGTTACTGCCGCAAAATATTTTGAACAGCGTTCACGGTTCTATGACGAGGACAACCCTAGTCCTCAGCTTGTAGCCAAAATTCGGGTGAGACTATTTGATGAAATCATGCAACAAGTACGATCCGAAAGTGAAAACTATGATAGATTTGAGGGATAATACGGTTCTACCAACCCATGAATCCCTGGCCTTCCCTGGCAGTAAAGAGAGTTTTAACCCTCCGGATGTTGATCTCAGTGAACCTTCTCACATTCCACAAGGAGGACAACTTTACACTCTCTATTTAGATGTCCCACACCAACGTATTGTTGCCGATGCTCTTATTTACACAGATCACACCACCCACCATAATATTGAAATTCCAAAAGACCTACATAGGGTGACTGTGAAATATGTTCGAGAAGGGGAAGCTAAAACAGACATCCTGATTGAAGATGATGAGATTTCTGATTTAGGCCAGGCCATAGGATCATTCATCCTTTGGCTGAATCATCTTATTCAGACGGCGCAGCGACACCTCAAATGATAAGGAAATACATTACTTAAACTTGCTTTTCATTGGTAACTCACTCATAATATGTTTGTTTATGTTTTCATAAAATGAACAAGATACGGGCAAATTTCCACACTTAGCACTACTGCGAGACATGTACAAGGACATCAGCTATCTCTCCTTCAAGAAGCAACCAGGCATTGTCGGCACAGACAAGACATATGAGTTTACAGTTGACAAAAAAGATACTCGAGAATTTATGCATACGGAGGATTTAGATTTAGTCATTCTTGAAGTTGTGATAATGTAAGTTCCCCCCTTTAATTATTGCATTGATCTTTTTTGTTTTCTATACTCAACAACGCTTATCATTTTATTTCGATCATAGTGTCTATAACGACATATGCGTCCAGAAAGGCCAAATGGGTATGTATGGATTCTTAAGTCCAATAAACACAACCCAGACTCGCATTAAGTTAAGCAAAAGGACGCTTAATGTTGGTACTGCAATTGCCGAGGAAGATGATCGTTGTTATCTAGCTCCAATACTTGAAGGGTATGTATTTTAGTTTTGTCTATTTAAGATTTTTAAGAATAAATTCCTTTCTTATCTTAATTAATATTAAAATGTAAATTTTGTAGTGGTCATTGGACACTGTGTGTTGTTTGTCCCTCCAAGAATGCATGTTATTGGTTTGATCCCTTAAGTGGTGGCAGGTCTAACGATGAAATCAAATCCATGTTTGCCAAGTAAGTAAATTTTTGTCTAAATCATTGATTCTTCATTTATATGGTTTGTTTTCATATCTGTTAACTTCCATTTTAATGATGGTGCATTGAGGGCGGCTAGATTGATTTCTAGAGCAGCAAAGCAGGGTGGACCGAAGTGGTTTTATCCGAAAGTAAGTAGTTTCAATTCAAGTTATTTCATTGACACAATGGTAGCATTCGATATGCCTTTATTCGCTTTAACAATTTGCTTTTGATTTATAGTGCCCTCAACAACCAGAGAACTCTGAGTACGGATACTACGTTGTGTTTTATATGCATACCATCGTTTCGAGTGGAAGTACTACAGGTTTTCAAAACATACGTGATCACTCTGTGTTTCTCAAATGATAATATGTTTTGTTCTACTTGAGTTAATTATTTCATTCACTTCATTGGTTTAACTTATACCTTGTTTTTGAATTTATAGTTTTTTGATAGTCTGGATCCGTGCTCGGGGGAAGAGATCGATACAGTTCGAGAATCTTTGGCTGCAAATTTTCTTCAACGCATATAGATATATACATCATGTGTTGCCTTGTTCGCCTTTAATACTCTTGGTTTCTGCAAAATTGATAACTCAGATTTGTTAATAGCCCTGAAAATCATATCAATCATTTAGAGTTTTGTTGTTGTTGTGATCCTTGTTCTGTATTGGAATTGAAACTTGGAGTTGAAAGTTGAATTTTTGATCAGTTTATGTAATAGTTGGTTGTTGAAGTTGTTGGTCACTTGCTGCTGAGTTTTATAACTGTACTTTGTTTTGTTGTTCTTGTTGTTAGTCACTTGCTGTTGTTGGTCACATATACATATGTACATCATGTTTTGTTATTGCTGGTGTTGTGGGATGCTCATTGTTATTACAGAAGTCTGGAAAATAAAATTCTGAAGTTGTTGGTCACTTGCTGCTAAATTTTATAATTGTACTTTATTGCTATTAATGTTCCTTAATTGTGCATTAGATGAAAACATTAAATTGTCGAATTTTTACCCTGAAACTTTTGCTGCTACATTATGGAACTTTACCTCTGGATTTCATGAGCTACTATGATCAGCTGTGGTCTTGCTGGTTGCCAAGTGCATTTTGGTCTAAACTGATCTATAAATGAATTTCTGCATATGTGAAATAGTTTTGTTGTCACAAATCACAATGGCTTGTTGCACTTGTTTTGATTTGAAATGGAATTGCATCTATCTTATTTGCATTGTTCTATCATCACTCTGTAGGTTTCAGTTTCTTTGTAATCAATGCCCACGAAATAGCAAGGAACATTTGTTTAAAAAAATAATAATAATATAAGGCGTCCTAAATTTAAGTCTAAGACGCCTTATATACAATATTAGAGTCCTGATTTTAAATCAGGATGCCCAAAATACACCCTAATCACCTGGTTTTGGTGGAAATAAAGCGTCCTATGTTAAATATAGGATCCTATGGTTAATTCAGGACGCCTTTTTTAAAGTGTCCTATGTTAAATACAGGACGTCTTAATAAAGACGTCCTATATATAACATAAGACGCCTTATAGACTATTTTTACAACTACCCCTAGTAAGACATCCTTCTCAAAAAGGATGTTAATTGCCTCTAAAATTCATGACGTTTTTTTGTAGTAGTGATAGGGCAAGTCGTCTATTTTCCTTACGCGTTTACCTAGATATCTAAGAATTAAGATGCTCCCCTCAGCGCCTTACCAATTCCAGGATTAAACTACAAGAATGTCCAACTTTTTACCAATTGAACCCCAACTCCACGTTCGTTTTAATTTTTTGTACACTATAGAAAGTATTTATCAAAATGCTATACTTGAAATCGTTCGGGCCAAGATTAAGTTAAATGGTGAAGAACTAGTTTAGGCCAAGATGAAAGTCTAACTCATTTCTAATTTCTCTCACCATCACATCGCCAAACGCTCATATTTTTTTTTTTTTTTAAAAAAAAAAAAAAATGAAGAAGCAAAATCGTTCAACAGTTGAACGATTTCTCCTTCACGCACAACGATGCTGTCTGGCTCCCACCATCACCTCTCTCCATTTGCCTTTATTCAATTTCACTTTTACCACAAGTAAACATTCTTTGAAAACATACCCAATAAATCTACATCCAAATATATGAACCAAGTTAAATATACATATTGATATATTTACTTATTGTTCATAAGAAATCCACTCTGAGATTATGTTAACCAAGTAAATTTCTGTAAAATTTTACATATATTAATGATAATGATTTAGTTGAAATAAATAGGTGCTTTATCAATTTTCTTTTCATCGCACCAAATATTTTACCTCTTTGATTTTCATCAATCTTTTACATAGGCATATTGGGGTGCATTTTGTTTTTTTTTTTTTAAATTACCTTTTTTATAAATCTAACATGGAAAAAATGAATGGATTATGTGTAGATTTACTATATATATATATATATATATATATATATATATATATATATATATATATATATATAGCTAACTAATTATTAAACTCAACTTAGATAACATAGCTCTTAAGTGAATCTATGGTTTAGAAACTTGGCAAAAGTACGGAAAAAAACTCAAATTAAATAATTATTTATCAAAATGTCACTACGCGAAAACTATTAACCCATATGCCCCTCTGTAATCGATTACATGTCTTATGTAATCGATTACAGAGGGATAAATTATTATTTTTTTTCAAATTTTGCACTATGTAATCGATTACGCCACTGTAGCGTAATCGATTACATAAAACTTTGCACTATGTAATCGGTTGAGCTTTGTGGCATAATCGATTATATAGTACAAATTGTTATGTAATTGATTACACTATAGTATGTAATCAATTACATAACATTAGAAGGCAAATTTGGCAGTTACAACGCTATGTAATCGATTACGCTACAGGGCGTAATCGATTACATATCGCGGAATCAGTTTTAAAAGAGGCCGAAACACCCATAACTCTTCATAAACTCATTATCATAACCGATTAGAGCTCCCCACTCTCCTCCCTCATCATTTTCATGCAAAAACCCTTGGATTGAAGCAGTGGGTTGATGAAAGATCGAAGATTTTCTCTCCTTTGCATCGATTTAGGTATGTTTTTTGTTCCCATTGCAAATTTGTCTCTATTTTCTTCGTTTTCCTGAACATATGGTGCATATAATCGATTAAGGTTTGTTTTCTTTGGGTATGTAGTATTTTGATCATTGATTTGAATTGTTGGTTGTTGTTTTTAAACAAATGAGAGATAAAATTGATGTTTTTGTGCGTTTTGGAAACAATGTTTGGCTATTTGCATGTGAATTTGAAGCAAACAATAGGGTTGAAGCATAAATTACATGTTATTGTGTGTATGGATGTTGACGGTTATTGATTAGGTTTGTTTTTATTGTTGATTGTGCATTTTATTATCAATTACATTGTCTCTGTTGACGGATATTGATTATGCATTGTGATTATACCATTAATTTGTGTTTGTTTCATGTTTGTTAATGGTTTATATTGTTTTTTTGTTGGTATTTGTTGTCATCATGCCTTCACGCAGACAAGTTGATAGTCAGACTAAGAGACAAAAGAAGTAGCGGAGGGAGGGTGATGCATCCGGCTCTCAGGCACAACCAGAAGATCTCCGTTACGGATATCTGTTGGACCATTCTGCAGCAGCCTATAGAGCATTCGTACAACACTTTGCTAGCAGAACCGTGATCAAGCCCAAGTCACTTGACATGGCGTTTTTTACAGAAGAGGGATTTGATATAGTCTCATTGCTGGAGGCTTCGGATCTAGGTGACTTGGCTAAGTTTGTCAGTCCGTACTTAGAGAATATGGTGAGAGCTTTCCACCATAACCTCAGTTACATTCATGGGGTGTTGAAGTCGCACATCTATGGTATTGATATAGAGATGACTGCTCCCATATGGGCCCTCATACTGGGATATGATTTTAATGGAGCGGGCACAATTAAGTATGATGCGGATAGCACTGTGCCCCTACCTAGTTTTGACCGAGCCGCCCGCTGTGCATGACATCAGGAGGCCATTGGGTTAGAGAGCCCTTTTCATTGTAGGGCAGTTGACTGTTGATGCACGTATCCTCTTCTACGTGATGACAAATATTTTGTTCCCTCAGGTCTACAATCATTCTAGGGTGTTGGAGGTTGATATACCGATTATGTGGGCCATCCGTCACGCCCGACCAGTGAATTGGAGACATTATATTTGTTGGATGATGTACAAGGCGAAGCAAGAGGAGAACGTCGCACTCCCATTCACCTATCTAGTCCACCATAGCCCCAATTTTCGACAAATCATTTCTTTGAGCTGGTTGTACGTAGTGCCCCATTTGATTTTCATCATTTTCGTTTTTCCTTCAAATTGCACACCATCGAGACCTTCAAAATGCCTCCAACTATGGTAGATTACAACAACGTAGGCGTTATAACTTGAACTCATCCTTGACAACAGAAATTGGGAGCTGCAAAGGGGTGGGTTTCAGATTCTACACAAAAACAGAGGTGGATAAAGTTAAACTACAATGATTACACAACAATACTACTTTCAAAGAGGAGAATGGTCTTACACTTTGATGGGTCGCACAAAAAATGACCTAAACACAAACAACCAGAGAGCTTTAGGGCAAAGAATGTGAAAATGGTTCCAAATGAACTCAAATTGCCTTTTAAAAAACACACCTGTCAAAATGTAATCGATAACATACTATAGCATAATCGTTTACATAACAATTTGCATTATGTAATCGATTACGCCACAAAGCTTAATCGATTACATAGTGCAAAGTTTTATGTAATCGATTACGCTATAGTGGCGTAATAGATTACATAGTGCAAAATTTGAAAGAAAAATTAAACGATCCATCTGTAATCGATTACATAAGGCATGTAATCAATTACAGAGAGACAGATGGGTTAATAATTTTTACGCAGTGGTATTTTGGTAAATAATTATTTAATTAGGGCTTTTTTCGTACTTTTGCCTAGAAACTTTCGGGTTAACATAGCTCTTAAGTAAAAACTTCTGAGATAACTTTGTACATAAATCTAGAACAAACATGACGTAAATGTTATGTAGATTATATAGACTGTCAATTCAGTTTATTTGGTTAAATAATTGTCAAATTTAATATGAATATCAAACAATAAAATTAAGATTTTTTGACAACTTCTAAGGAAAATTGAACATTAACCCATTAAAAAAATAAATCAACTAAATCATTATCATTAATAAATATTAAATTTTGCAGAAATTTTCACGATTAACATAGACTCACAGTGGGTTTCTTACGAAAAATAAGTAAATATATCAATGTTTATATTTTACTTGGTTCATATATTTAAATTTACATTTATTGGGTATGTTTTTAAATGCATGATTCGATTTCATGATTTATTAAGTAAATATGTTAAAGGATTTGTATCTCTTATGAAAATGAATTCTCTACTATGATTTACGAAGTAAAATTGAAATTGAACGAGGTCAAAATGGAGAAAGGGCAGGTGGCGGTGGGAGCCAGATAGGATCGCTGTGCGTGAAGGAGAAATCGTTCATCTGTTGAACGATTTTGCTTCTTCATTTTTTACATTAAAAAAATATAAGTCAGGTGATGTGATTGTTAGTGAAATTAAAAAAAAATCCAATTAAAATAATAATATCAAAAAAAAAGTTGCATAATTTATTAATGATAAATAAAAATAATATTCATTGATAAGAAAGAATTATTATTGATGACATATAAAACTTTTCAGATATTATTTTTATTAATTGGGACCTTATTACCATTTTGTCCTATAAAAAATCAAACTTTATCTTGTTCTAAATGAGTTCTTTGCCATTTTAAACTTCATCATAACCTGAACTATTTTAAATATAGCATTTTGATAAATATTTTCTATTTTGTCGCATTTTAGTCAAACGTTTTACTGTTTATAGCATGTGAGTTCAAAAAACTGTTGAACTTTAAACCCCAACTGTCATTTTCTAATAATATGATTTGTCAATTGTTATTTAAATGTAATCAATACCTAAGTTCTTTTAGATAATAAGATTAATTTTGATTTAAGATTTTAAAGTTTAAATAATACTTTTTTATCTTTTTTTTCTAAAATAAATGAAATTCTTACATACATAACTTCAACAAGTTCAACTTTTGTAAACAAAACAAATCCAACAAAGTTATGTACTAAATGACTCTTCACTTCTCAAAGTTGAGCATGCAGTCTCTTTGTCATTTTTAGAAGTAATTTTTTTCTTAATTGTGTAAAACCAACGGGAAGTTAAAATTAGTTAAAAGTAATAAATATGTCAAAATGTCATGTTTCTTCCAAATATGCTCACATTTATGAAAAGAGTTTAGAAGATAAAATGAGTTAAAAATATGAGAGATGATGAGTATAAAATACGAGTTCAAAAGGAAAAAAAAATAGTTTAAATTTTGAAAGGAAAAAAAAAAGTTGCTTATATTAAAGACCAACTCCATGAGAAAGAAAACTACTTATAAAAAGGATTAGGGAGAGTAATAGTCTATTTTTGTTGTTGTTATAAGCGATTGCACGCCTGTAAATTAAAAAAGAGTTGTTAGGGAATTAATTGCCATAAAATTATTAAGCACTAAGGTCCTAAAATGAGTAAAACACCAATCATAGATAGAAGACTTGGAAAAACTTCCCTTCTCAAGTCCATCAGGCACCTGGTTTTGATC
Source organism: Acacia confusa (assembly GCA_037074495.1). Taxonomy (NCBI): domain Eukaryota; kingdom Viridiplantae; phylum Streptophyta; class Magnoliopsida; order Fabales; family Fabaceae; genus Acacia; species Acacia confusa. The sequence continues at coordinate 16,143,164 of CM073514.1, forward strand.
ACGAGATATATGGTTAATCTGTAAACTCCATATAAGCCTCATCAAGCATTTAATCTGAAAAACAATTAGAATTTGTGAGTCATGGCTCACTGGCTCCCCACTTGATTCAACATATCAACTACAGATTGTTTGAATCAATTTCACAAATAACCTTCATGAACCTGCTATTCCAAGCAAGCTGCAAACCTTTTAAAAGTGCCTATTCTTCTACTTCCTGAGGACTGCAACGATGAAAGCCCAGCTATCCGTATACCACGGTAGTCTCTAATGACTTCACCATAACTCGCACCATTATTAGTTTCACAAAGATGAAAACAAAGTCAACTTTTTCTTATGGGTATGTACCGCACTTTGCAATGTTCGTTTTTTCTTGGGATTGAGGGGGAAAAACACTAAGAATTTTAAATTTTAAATAAGTTATTTTTTAAGAAAATAATGAGTTGTCAATTGCTACTCAAATGTAATCAATACATACGCTGTTATAAGTAATAAGATTGATTTAGAATTTTTAACTTTAAGTGGTATTTTTTAAAAATGGAAATAAGTTTAGTAAATTATGTAATTTCTAATATAGAGGTTTTTTTTTGGGGGGGGGGGGGGGAGATCAAGGTAGTGAGAAAGATATTAAAGTTTAATAGATAATATTATGAAAATAAGAATGATGGAGGGTAACCAAAGAAAATTATAAGATAAGAAATTAATAGAGGAAACATAAGCTACAACGGAAAAAACCAAAGAACATAGAAGAGGAGAAAGCCGCTTCCCAGAAAATTCTTCACAATTTGTTGGGTGAAGTAGGCCTACATTTTCTATCCTACCAATGATAGATATGTGAATGCTTTATAAAACAAATTTATGAAGAGTTTTTCGGTGAGTGGCATTCTCTTCTTCTTTTCTCTTTTTTTTTTTTTTCTTTTTTTCTTAACATTTTCTATTTCCCTTAACCCAAAATTTATGTTTGCACTGGACTTGAGGATTTAGTTTTGCTTTTGCTTTTGAATTTATGGTTTATGAGTTTATCTACTCATATATTTAGTTTTGATCTATGGGTTCTTGATGTTTGTTTTTTTATTTCCTCATTTGATGCTTAATGATGGCATCTCACAGAAAGAAATCAATTAAACAAAATATATGTGACTCCTGGAGCTTTACTGCCCCCTCAAAGAACTTTTCAGTGCCCACAACTCTTCTATATAAACTTTCAGAGTAAAAATGTCATTTAACCAAAGTAATGTGTATGCCATATGTGGGTATGCCACCTTAGCATAGTCTATCAACTAGCAATTGACCTTTTATATTATATTCGTTAGTTCAAGGCAATTTTTCCCTCTTTTTGAAATTTTTAAGACATAGTTGTACGTTCTCGAAAATTTTTTAATGTTCATTTGTGAAAACTTGCAGGACATCTGAACCCTTCAAGCCTCTATATATATATATATATATATATATATAGAGAGAGAGAGAGAGAGAGAGAGAGAGAGAGAGAGAGTATCTAGTGAACATAATGAGTTAAATGCTTTTGGAATTTACCTTAATGTTCCTGTCACTTTAGTTTTATCAAATAGAAAGTTAAACCATTGTGTATATGTCTTATCTGACCTTGTAAGGGTTCATTTTCCAAGCGCAAACTTTCATGTGATCAAATTCTTTTCGTCATTTTCTTGTTCGTTCCAACAAGTGTTGAAAGACAACTTTGTGTTGCCGATAATGTTGCTTCCGGATATGAAAAATTTGATGCCCTCTATCCCTTATAAATTTCATGTGATATATATATATAAAAAGTGTAGGTAGGGGTAGACATCGATATCCCACCAGAATCAAGGCACATACGTCTCCAAATTTAAAGAGCATTTATAGACATACCTACAAATCTTCATTGACTATAAATTTCATGATGTCACTTATAAATAAAATTAAAAAAAAAAACCATTTTTTATGGGCCTATAAATACGAGGAGACGCGTATATATGTACTTAAAATTCTGAGATTTTTTTCCATGTCTCTATTATGGGGTTATAAATTGTGAGAGATCAATGAGCTGCCCGTGCAACGTGCGTTTGGGGATCTTATTTCTCTTTCTTAAAATATTCATAAAATAATTTTACTTTTAAGAATACTCATTTCTCTTAATTCATAAAGTAATTGTCATTTCTCTTTCTTAAGGTACAAATCTATTACAAAAATATTCAAAGTATACTTTTAGTCCTTTAAGTCTCATATAAGGTATATCTTTTGTCCTTTAAATTCATAAAGTATACTTTTGATCTATATTTCTAACACTTTTAATGTTGCTAAAGGAAAATGTTTACGCAGCAAACTTAATTGATATTGTACAGCTGGCAGAGCATATTTAAGTTTCAATTTTTTATTTTTTGGATATATTACATTTAGATTATTAAACTAAAATAAATTGATAAATCGTTGCAAATGAAATCGATATTTTGATATTTATATTTTTAAATTAATATATTTAGATTATTAAACTAAAATTTTTATATTTAGATCATTAAACTAATTTTTTAATATAATCTAGGTTTTGATAATAACTGCTTGATACGAGATTTATATATCTTTCAATTTATTCATATTTTAAATTTTAAATTAATAAATTTTAATTATATAGTCAACACTTAAGTTTACATAGTCATCAGTTGAGTTTGCTATGTCAGCGTTTTTCGTTAGTAACATTAACAATATTAGAATTATAGGATTAAAAGCATATTTCGTATAAAGTCAATGAGTCAAAATTATACTCATATAAACTTAAAGGACTAAAAGTGTATTTTAGCCAAAAATATTCAAGTATGTGAATTTATATCATCAATTTTACTTGGCAAAAAAATGTATATAAACATTTTCAAAATCTAACCACTATTAATTTAGCTTAATAGTTGTTGCTTTTAAAAATGGAGAACAGTGTAGGTTTCACACCTAAAAAGTAACGAACATTTAATTAAATTAATGATCTTGACAATTTTGTTCAATTAAAAAAGGCTTATGTGTATATTTGTAACCGAGTTTAATATGCTAAATACACATCTGCAAATACTTTGAGTAGATTTCTACCTAAATTAACCCTATTTATGATGAGAATGATGAAAAGCTTTCGATAATAAAGTTAGAGTCGGTGACTAAAAAAGGCTATCGATATTGTAGACGTGGCACTTTTTTTACACAAGTTCACGTGGAGAGAATGATTCTTTTCTCCTGGCCTACCTTTGTTTGTATGCAATCAAATTATCATAAATAAATCTGAGATATCTTAAATAAATCAGAATTTATAATTATATTCTTGGTTGTCTTCTTTAATTTCTTTGGCATCACTAGAAGCTGAAGCTTCTTTATTGTCTTCTTTATCTTTTGATAGAAAGAAAAGTAAGGGAAAATAGAGAGGAGGGAGTACTAAATTTAAAAACTTTAGCAAATAGTAAAAACTTTACTATTTTTAAGAGTTTTCTCCTCTAGTTTTTTTTCCCATTTAGTTTTCTCTCTATCCAAAACGACAAAACATAGAAAGAGAGTCCCACGAAGCATTGGAGGAAACATTTTTGTTGAATTCTAATAGATCATATACTCCTTTTTTTTTTATGAAAGACAAATGGCTAACTTTTTTTAAAAAAAAAAAATCATCTTAAAATTAGTTAGATATAATAAAATGTTATAAATGTATATTTATTTTTCAAATATTCATATTTTAATATTTGAAGAGTTGGCCTTTAACCTTTGATCCCATGAATAAATACTTTTTTTCAAAAATGATAAAAGGTAAAGGAGCTAAAATATTCTGGAAGTTTTTACATATGGATATCGGGTACCTGAAAGTTTCAAATATGCTTATGTGTCAACCAAATTTGAGTTTGTTTGATCTGACTTGTGTCAACATATTTCAATGACAATTAAGCATGCATATTTGGTTAACAAACATGTTAACTCAACAAGACTAATTTACGGAGAGGCAATATTGCCCATTCTTTTAAATTTTTAGAGTATAATTGCCTTTTTGAAAAATTTCAGGTGCCTGATACCCATTTATAAATACTTTCAAAACATTTTAGCCCTTTAACCCATGATAAAAAAGAAAAGTTACTGTAAATATTTTATTTAATAAATTGGTGTTTCTTATAATGGAACCAAATGTATTTTTGAAAAAATCTCTTATAAAAATACCTGATGAATATAAAGATTAACCATAAATAATTATGGGATTAATGTTTCTCATGTTGTAGGAAAAAAATTATCTCATGTCACACACACATGAAATAGTGGGACTCACATATACATATATTAATTCATATATGTATATGTGGGTCCCACCATTTCATATGTGTGTAGGAAGTTTAGTTTTCTCATGCAACATAAGAAAACTAAAACCCAATAATTATATACAAAATTATATTCAACCAACTCAAAGTTACTTTAACTGTATAAGATTCAACTAAATCCCTCTAAGTCTTGATTAGATTTTGTAGAACTTGGCTTCTCTCATTTTCTTCTTGTTATTTGTTCCTATCCTTTACCTGTTTATGACTATTGGATCAAGATCAAATGGTCTATATTTATTATTTTGTAAAAATATTATTACAATGAAGAAAATTATAGGAAGAAAATGGAGAGAATGATGAGAAGGAAAAAATTAAATACAGACCATTAGATATTAATTCAATTGTCATGAAAATAATAAAGGATGGCACAAAAAGAAAAGAAACCCTTCGTCCCTCCACTCTCTCTCCTTGCAGCCCCACCCTTTCCTCCTCTATTCATTATTTTACTTCCCACCCTAACCCCACACCCACATCCAAACTCAACCTTGATCGTCCTTACCCCCTTTTCTTTACCTTTTTGTTTTTCAACCACTTCTTTCTCCTTTTTTTTTCTCACTCTTCGTTTCATATGTTGTGGTTGAAGTTTTTAGCCCTTTAAGCTTTCAATATGTTGTAAGTTTTTTTTAAAGAAAAAAAAAATTGATCTTTCAAATTTAATTTTATTAGTAGCAAATATTTTAATTTACTCAATATAATTTAGATTAATTTTATTTTGAAATCTAAAAAAATATTCTAATTTATATATGATGAAAAATAATCGAGATAAAATTAATTGTTACTATAGGTTGTATGTGAAAATATATAGTAGTTATGATTTTTAGCACTTGTATTAATTGTTATTGAGTCGCACAAGAAAAATAATTCTTTATTTTTTAACACTTGTATTTTATTTGTTGGCTCATAATGCTTCCTATTTTACCAATGATATATGTTGAAAAATATGATTTCTTTTATTATGGGCTGTGAAAAATTATTGAGATGTATTTGATTAATAGATTAATTAAAAACTATCAATTAAAATGGAGGGTTTAAGACCTGAAAAACTTTCATTTTGTTATATTGTCAATTTTCAACTAAATGTAATGAGTACACACAATAGTCATGTATCTAACCACTTTTCAAAATAGGTTGAAGGTATATATGGACTGAAAATAGATGTCATCTAATTGATGTTCAAAGAAATATGTAGATGAGGTGAAAGAGTTTATTAGATTTGCAATTGAGTAAGCAAAACATCCTAACAAAATCTTGTATTCTTGTTTAGCTAGTTGTTATGGAATGTAATACCCGGATCATTACTATCTGGACTATTATGTTACCATAATAAAAATATCCATTTATGACGATTATGGTCTCAAATAGAGTATAATTGGTCTATTTTCAAAGGAAGGTACTAAGGAAAAATTATGAAAAATTCAAGAAAACATGGAATAATTACTGAAAATTTAGGAAATATATTATTCTTAATTTAGACAATTTAATAAAATATTTCCTATGAAAATATAAAGAAGGAAAACTAAAAAAAAAATTAGAATCAAAATTGATTCTATGACTTTTAATATTTTGCATAAGGCTTAAATCATTATTGTTAATGAAATTGTTGTGAGAAAATAATTAATTCTAATTAAGAAAATTATTGGGAATGATTAAAGGATTAATTAAGTAATTTTCAGAAATTTTATAAGATTAGAGAAATTTAGGAAACATAAAAATAAAATAAAATAAATATAAATAATAATTATTAAGGACAGAAATTTTTGGCTAATTAAATAAATAAAAATGGTTAGGATATAGTCTTAAAAAGTAAAGATCTATGGTTTAGGATTTTTCAAGAATTTATGAAAGCCTAAATCCAAGTAATTAGTTATGGACCAATAGGAAAATTTTGTGGAAAATAAATATAGGATAAATATATATATATATATATATATATATGGTGTGTTGGCCGAAATTTTAGGGGAGATAAGGATGAAGAAGATATTTGAATATAATAGTAATATAGGTTTAAGCATGTGATAAATAAGTAATAATATAATAATAATTAAAAGTGGACAGGATAAACGAGAACGGATGGAAATAAAATCCTACATAGAAAACCGTGACCTAGGTTTCTAAAGTCAGGGTATATTATGAACGAGAGAATTTTTATCTCGAGATGGCTGGTCTCCGAAGTCATTTCTGTAACCGACAGAGTGATTTGGAGATCCGAATAGGAAGATATTTTGTATAATTAAAGCAGATAGCCAAAAGGAGAACCGATAGAAAATAATCCCGTTGTGGGAATCTGGGGATAAGTGGGGAAAAATCAGAGTATAATGTCAATCAGTGAATTTTTGTCTCGGAGTTAGTACCGGACAACTTTATTTTTGTAGCTGGGCACGAATACCGAGGATTTTCAGCTGATAACGGAATGTCCTCAACGAGATCAGAAACTAAGTTAAATTAGATAATTTGAAAGAGGAAGAAAAGACCTTCGGAGTGTTGTTCCCGAAATTTTAAGTTTCTACGGAATTTCGCGATTAGGACATCGAACCAGGAATTTATCAGATAAAGCAAGAGAATAAGGTTTGATGATGCAGCTAGGATGAAATCAGCAATTTTGTCTTTTAGGGGGGGAAGAAGTCGGCCTAATAGGTGTAAGGCCAAGATCAAACCACCTAGCAAAAGTGCGATCCTACGGTCAGAATTCAACCAGACAAAGTTCAACGAAATTACAAAAATGCCATCCAGGTTTTCTATAAATAGCTTCCATTCCTCTTCATTCTTCACCAATTCACTTACAATCCTAGAGAGAAGTTAGAGAGAGAAGCTCTGGGAGAAGTTCATAGCAAAGCTCTGAGTAAGTTTTCGGTCCCTAGTCTTTAGTTCGGTAGTTCTTTCAGTAGTTATAGTAGACATGCTAAAGTAGTCTTTAATTTCTCAAGTTAGTTTAAATATCGTGTTTTAAGTATAAATATGATATTTATTTTAGAAATATGTTAGAGGAAAAATTATAGCAAAAATTTTGAAAGTGCAAAGTCAAAACAACGAAGCTCTGGCAAAATTCCGCCAAAAAGTCAAACTAGGGGCAAAATGGTAATTTGTACATAAAATACCTGTTATGGTCTTAGATATTCATACCGGTGATATTATCCTTATAGGATACCCAGAATCACGAACCGTTGTTTCCGCTGTCACCGCTGTCAAATCACCGTCGTACCGCTGTCAAATCACCGTCAAACGTACCACAACGCTACTGAAGTGCCCGAAATCGTCAACGGAGGTACGGACGCGTATTGTAACCTTAACACTTATGCTGCTCATATTCATATATATGGTAGACATGTTTATATACTGAAACTCCGTCGCGGGTTGTCAGTCATACATACAGCTTGTTACGGGTTATAGTCTTGATAACGTCGTTGGGTTTTCCTAGCACTGAGGACACGATGGGATTCGTGGCACTGGTTTATGTGCAGACATAGTGTGAGGCTTTACATATTGCTGCGTGCTTATGTTCTATCCATTGTTGATCATGCATCTGCTGTGTGCTTATATATTGATATGTTGTTATGTGGTTATGATTATTTGTTGCCTATATATGATTTATTTGAGCATAAGGTTAACCATTACCTGAGATCCAATTGGGAATTGGATCTCAGCTGTAGCCTCAGGTTCAGGAGGATCCAGGGTGGAGGAGAGCGGCAAGTAGCCGATGTAGGCGGATTGGAAGAACTTATATGTTATAGTTTTAAAACTATTTAGATATTGTCTTTTTGAAATCAATAGATGACTGTATAAGGATGATTACACTATGGTTATGTACTTCTAAATATTCAGTTACTGGTTTAATCGAAATGCTCAACTCTGATTACGGTTCATTTAAAAAAAAAATCAACATTTTCAATTGGGATGTTACATGGAAAGCAAATTAGTATACATGATTTTCTAGATCATTTAGTGTGTCATGGAATTGATCTGACCTATACATGATGTACAAGGCATGGTAAGACAGATGATGTATATAGTGATCATGTATGCCACGGGTAGTGCTTCGAATGAGTTTGGCCCAAGCATGTGTGATGAGGATGGTGGTCTTAAAGAAATTGTAAATGCGGTTGAAGGAGTATTTCATAACTACCCTAAACTATTTGAGAGCTTGAAAGGTGATGCAAAGAAACCATGATATACTAAATATAAAAGATTGATAGTCGTGTTGAAATTATACAATTTTAAAGCACTCTATGGATTGAGTGATTTGAGTTTCACCGTACTCCTTGAACTTTTACAAGATATATAAGCTTCCAAACAAAAATGAACTTCCTACTAAAACATATGAGGCAAAGAAAATTATTTGCTCTACTACTAGGATGGATTATAAGAATTTACATGTATGCCCTGACAATTACATTTTATATTGGAAACAATATGCAACGGTAGAGAAATATCCTAAATGTAATGCATCGTGATATAGGAAGAAAGGTAAGAGTCCTTTGAAAGTCCTATGGTATTTTTCCTTCATTCCGAGATTCAGGCCCCTATACTATAATACAAGATGGATAAGTAATTGACATAGCATAGCATATAGATGAAGGGATTGAAGACACCAAGCTTAGCCACCTTGTAGATGCACCTAAATGGAAAAAAAAAAAAAAAGAAAAAAAAATTGATCATGAGTACGTTGACTTCACAAAGAAGTAAGGAACCTACCACATGTATTGTCAACTGATGGAATCAATCTGCAAAGAGTTCGGAGTAATACTCACTGCACATGGCTGGTGAGATTGACGATTTATAACCTTCATCCACATTTGATCATGAAACGTAAATTTATGTTGTTCATGGTATTTTCTGGGCCAAGGCAACCTAAGAATGATATAGTTCTATACTTAGCATGTAACATCCCGTTTTCATAAACGTTTCCATACAGAGAGCTGAGAGAGTTGAAAATATTTTTCATAAACAAAGAGTAACTGAATAACATTGTATGTAATGTATCTAACTGAACATTTACTAATACAACCATCCATGTCTAATATTCTTAACATAAGTATCCAAAAAGATAATGTCTCCACAGGGTTCTCACGCCAGCTTTTTACCCTTGTCCTCGATCCTGACTTCCTGGGATCCTGAAGCTATGGCAAGGGCTGAGGTTCAATACCCATTGAACTTCAGGTAACGGTTAACCTCATACTTATGTAAACAGTATATGACAGTTATCACAGATATAAAACATAATCATGATTTCAAATCAACATGTCAGGCAATAACAAAACACAACCACTGCAATATGTATGTTACCCCAGTCTGCACATAACCAGTGTCACGATGGCCTATCGTGTCCTCAGCACTAGGAAAACTCAACGGTGCTATCAAGACTATAACCCGTATATAATTCAATATATCATGAACAACTTTCAAAACAGAGTTTTCAACATGTGAATACACTATCATATATAAGCACAACATAAGCATAAGAGTTAAGGTTACAATACGCATCCGTACCTGAATTTTGGTACGTTTTGTTGATCAGAAAAACGATCTCTGATATCCTATAAGGGTAATATCATCTCAATTAATTCTCAAACAATATTTCACGAGACACCTTGGCCACAAATGACAGTTTTACCCTTAGTGGATTTATTTTCAATTATTTCCTCATAATTTTCGAAAAAATCGCTGGTGCGGAATTTTTAGGCAGAATTTTGCCTAACTTCGAAAAATCATAACTAATTCCACAAACATCAAAATGAGGATCTGTAAAATTTCTCGGAATCCTTGAGATCTCTACTTTCAAGGAAAAATACTGGAACTTACCCAGAATTCATGGATAATTCCCAGTTTCAACATTTCCAACCACTACCCAGAATTTCGCCCAGAAAATGTAACTTAACTTTTGGAATTTATATCTTTTTGCACAGAACTTCAATTGACACACTCTTTAAATATTTAGAAAGCCCTATATGTCTAATTTCACCATGAATTTTCTCATAATTTTAGAACATCATCTTCATCATAAAATACCAACGTTTTTGCTACTGACTCCAGAAATCACTAATTGATGAAATTTCGTCAGAGCTTCGCTATTTTGATCATAATCTTTCAAAAATGTTTGCCATACTCTTTCTTCATCATTGTTTTGAAATAAAGCCATTGGAAACCATAAAAACATGAAAATAAAACTGTAATTGGAAGATTGGTGATCAAAACAACATTTCTAGCATTTCTACTTCATAACTAAGAATTTAAACTACAAGACTAAAAGCTCTCTTACCTCTTGAAGAACACTTGCTTCTTACTTCTTGAAGCTCCTCACTCTCTCCCTTCTCTCTATATTTTCAGCCTAGCTTGAGGAATTGGTGAGGAAAATGTGAAGGGAAGGGCTTCTATTTATAGGCAAACCAAGGAGTAGCCACTAAGAAACTCCATTTGATCTTAGCCCTTGGTTTTTACTTGGAGAAGAGGCAAGGATCTCGTCCCTCCACCTCACCAAAACCGCCCCCCTTCCCCCTCTTGCTCTTGAGTTTTGTTTCAATCACTTACTTTACCCAAATGCTAATTTAGTTAAGTGTCAACTAATGTTTTTCTTCAAAATCTAGTTTTACTTTTGAAATCCTAATTTTGTAACTAGATTTATGGTGATTTTTAACTTCCTAAAACACTTAGATATGAATCCTAAAAGTTTATGGAAATGACTTTGGGAATAGCCAAGTTGAAGCTTATAATTTACTAAGTTCAAATATGTACTTATCTTCAATACTTAGTTTCAAGATTCCAAGTTATGATTTAAATCCTATGGATTCTCATCTAATTTCAACTAAATAAACCACAACTTGCTCCCCAAGTTTAAGAAACTTGGCCCCTAAGTCTTTCCCTTTGACCACACACACACCCTCACATCATACACACACATTTCGGCACGCACACAACACACACACACACACACACACTTGCCATGGCTTCCTCTACACATTAAACTACTTATCCTATAAGTTTGTATTTTTGAAATAATTTATTCTCCTTCATTAATGCCCAAGAAACCGCCCCCTTCCCCTAATTTCTTTTTTAATCAATTATGTTTTAATGTTTTTCACATATTTAGGAAGGAAATTCTCTCATTGGTCCTCTTAGATTTTAGGTTTTAAGGTTAATATAATTTAATTCTTCCATTCATTTGTATAATTTATTCACCATTAAATGAGAACAAATTAGACACATTTAGTTAAATCCTAATGTTTAATCTCTAATATAGGGTTTAATATGGTACCAAGCTAATTTAATTTTTAGGCTCTTAAATTTTATGGAAAAATTGCCTCTAAATGTAAATAAATACAATACCAAAATTTGAGACCCCATATTCACCTATTTAAAATAGGTATTATTTATGGGAATATAATATTTAAGATAATTATATTTTTCGGGTATTACATTAGCTCCTTCAATTAATAACTTGAATCTAATGTGCAAAACTTTTAGTGAATATGTATGATGGGTATAAGGAAGATAGTTTCAATTTGAAAGTTAGGTTGTTTGGCACAATTAATAATTTCCCAGCTCATGGTAATCTGTTTGAATACAACATCAAATGATATTATACGTACCCTATATGTGGAGATGACACTCATTTAGATCATTGTAAAAAAATGTCTATATGAGACATTGTAGATTATTACCATCAAAACATCATTAGAGGGGGTGGAAAAAATGCTTTTAATAGTAATGCAGGATAAGGTTGCCCTCCAGAGCTGCTAACAATAAGCAGGTATTTGAAAAGGTAAAAGATTTGGACAAAAGTTTCGACAAGCATTTTGCAAAACATGTTGGGACAAGTGGTTGGAAGAAAAAGACTTTTTTCTTTGACTACCATATTGGAAGTACTTACATGTGAGACATTTTCTTAATATGATGTACATTGAAAAAATATTTGTGATAGTCTAATTGGCACTTACTTCAATTTGGGGTAAGTTATCAGTGGTAGTCTTTTAATGTATTTTTTTTTAATCATTCCACTACTTATAACATGCTTGTTAAACAAAAAAAATTCAAACTATTGTTGGTAACATTAGATATATACTGGTTTCGTTATAAATCCAACGGAACTTTTAAGTCCTCACATTTACCATATGGATCCTCTAATTAATGGTCAACCATAACACCATCCTGACATGCATGTTGATATTATTCAATAGGTAATGAATGCACGTGTACACGTTTGTGAAAATATATGCATGTGTGATTAAATAACCAAAACTATATTAATTTCTGTTTGTTTTGTTAGTGCATTGATAGTCCATCAAGCTTCTGTATTGTTGATTTATTCTAAAGCTGCTCATCTGGTAAGTAGCTACATGTGGAAGAACAATCAAGTACGTATATAAATTTACTCAAAATTTGAAAATAAACTTTTATATTCAAAATTATATTAACTGTTTTATTATATTGTTACAGTTGTACCCTTTCCAACCCAACGATAATTATTGCGGTTATGAGATTTATGAAGGATGTAATTACTCATGTAAGCCATACTAGTTTCACTTTATGTTGTGTTTTGACATAAATGGAGTGTATGATAATTAAATTTTTAGTGATGATTAAATTTTTGTGATTATAATTTGTTGTGTAAATTATTGTAGAACATTGTGCAAAGTATACTACTGATGGTAAATTAAATGAAATCATTAAAGAATGAAGTGGATATGACTTTTTTTTTTTTGGACAAATGTGGATATGACTTGTAATACCCTAAAAATCCTACTTAGGATAAGTATCATAATTTAGTAAATAATACCTATTGGAAATAGGTGAATATGAGGTTTCAAACACCTTGTATTGAATTTATCTTATTATTAGGACAATTTGTCCTAAGATTAAATAATATGCAAATAGGTCCCTAAAATATTTATGGGTTATTAAATACCCTGAGAAAATTATGATAAAATCCTAAGAGACAACTAAATATTTATTAAAAATTAGAAAGTATGTTGTCTCTAATTTAGGTAATTTATGGGATTATTTTCCTTGGAAGATAATGAGTTAAAATTTGATATTATTTTGGGGAACATAAGTTGCCTCATGATTTTTAATATTATGCATGGCGCATAAATTACCAATGTCAGTAAAATTGTTGTGAGAAAATAATTAGTTTTAATTAAGAAAATTATTAGAAATTATTAAGGTATTAATTAAGAAATTTTCAGGAATTTTATAAAATTATTGAAATTTAGGAAACATGAGAAATGAAGTGAATATAAGTAATTATTTTTGGGTTAATTAAATAAATAATAATGGTTAAGATGTAGTCTTAAAAAGTAAAGGTCAATGGCTTAGGACTTTTCAAGAATTTATAAAAGCCTAAATCCAAGTAATTAGTTATGGACCAATAGGAAAATTTTGGGGAAAATAAGTGCAAGATAATTGAGTAAAATATATATATATATATATATATATATATATATATATATGTATGTATGTATATTTGTGTGTTGGCCGAATTTAGGGGGGAGATAAGGATGAAGTTTGATTTTTACCATATAATAATAATATAAATTTAAGCATATGTTAAATAGATAATGTTATAATAATAAGGAGTAAACAGATAATGGAAATGAGAACCGATAGAAAATAATTCAGATGCGAGAATCTGGGGACAAGTTGGGAAAAACCAGAGTATAATATTAATCAATGAATTTTTGTGTCGAAGTTGGCGCCGGCCAACGTTATTTCTGTACTCGGTAACGATTACTGAGGATTTTCGGTAGGCAACAGAATGTCCTCAATGAGAATATAAGATTAGGAGAATCCAGTATTTTCAAAGAGGAAGAAAATACCTTCAGCGTCTTATTCCTGGAATTTTAAGATTTTACGAAATTTCGCGATCAGGATACGGAACCAGGAATTTTACCTGATAAAGCAAGATGACATAAGACTTGATGATGCAGCAAGGATGACATCATCCTTGAGAGGTGTAAGGCCAAGATCTTGCCACCTCCAAGAAGTGCGATCTAACGGCCAGAAACTGATCAAATAAAGTTCAAAGGAATTACCAAATTGCCATTGCCTTTTCCTATAAATAGTCTTCCATTCTCCTTCATTTTCTCACCAATTCCTCTTGCAAATTTCGAAATTCTAGAGTAGAGAAGGAAGGAAGAGCTCTGGAGAAAGTTGTAGCAGAGTCCCGAGTAAGTTCTTCAGTCCTTAGTCTTTAGTTCAGTAGTTCTTAGAGTATTAGGATAGATGTTGTTTTGATCTTTAATCTCCCAGTATATTTTAGATATCATGTTTTAGTATAGATATGATATTTATTTTGGAAAATATGTTGGAGTAAGAGATATGTTAAAATTCTGAAAGATTAGAGTCAAAGTAACGAAGTTCTGGCGAAATTTCGCCGATTTCAGAGGTTAGGGGTAAAATGGTCATTTGTGATTAAAATGACTGTTATGATATTAGTAATTGAATACATGTGATATTATCCTTATAGGATGTAATACCCTAAAATTTGACGTAGGGTAAATATCATAAATTTGTAGAATATACCTATTGAAAATAGGTGAATATGAGGTCTCAAACACCTTGTATTGAATTCATCTTGTTATTGGGACAATTTCTCCTAAGATTGAATAATGCGCGAAAAGGTCCCTAAAACATTAGATAATTTGCAAATAGGTCCCTAAAATATTTATGGGTTATAAAATACCCTGAGAAAATTATGATAAAATTCTAAGAGGCAACTAAATATTTATTAAAATTTGGAAAGTATGTTGTCTCTAATTTAGGTAATTTATTAAATTATTACCTTGGAAAAATTACAGGAGAAAAATCTAAAAGTATTAGGGGACCATATTGGACCCCATGATTTTTAATATTATGCATGGTACATAAATTTCCAATGTCAGTAAAATAGTTGTGAGATAATAATTATTACTAATTAAGAAAATTGTCAAAAATTAGTAAATGATTAATTAGATAATTAATGGCTAATTGTTTAGACATAAATAAAGAGAGAGAGAAGGTGGAGATATTTGTGAGTTGTGAGTATGTGTGAGTTGTGAGTGTGTGTGTGCCTAACAGTTGTGCATGTGTGTGTGTGTAGTAAAAAAAAGAAAAAAAATAATAAATATAATAAAATAAAATAAGAGATAAGATCTTAGAATATAATAATAATATAATTAAAACATGTGTTAATTAGATAATAATATAATAATCAGAGGAAAAATGAACAGGATAAATGATCACGGATAGAAAGTAATCCCGTTGTGAGATTCTGGGAATGAGTTAGGAAAAACCAGAATATATTATTGGTCAGTGGATTTTTATCCAGAAGTTAGTACCGACCGAAGTTATTTTTGAAACCGGTCTCGAATATCGAGGATTTTCGGCAGACAACGGAATGTCCTTACTGGGTATATAAGGGTAGAAGAACCCAGTATTCTTAAAGAGGAAGAAAAGACCTTCAGCGTATTGTTCTCGGAATTTTAAGGTGCTACGGAATCTCGTGATCCGGGCACCGAACCGGGAATTCATCAGATAAAGCAAGATGACATAAGACTTGATGATGCAGCAGGGATGACATCATCCTTGAGAGGTGTAAGGCCAAGATCTTGCCACCTCCAAGAAGTGCGATCTAACGGCCAGAAACTGATCAGACAAAGTTCAAAGGGATTACGAAAATGCCATTGGGCTTTTCTATAAATAGGCCATCCTTCCTCTTCATTCTTCACCAATTCACTTACAATCTTAGAGAGAAGTTAGAGAGAGAAGCTCTGGAAGAGGAGTAAGAAGTTCATAGCAAAACTCTGAGTAAGTTCTTCGGTCCCTAGTCTTTAGTTTTAGTGTCTCTTTCGGTAGTTGTAGTAGAACTGCTAGATTGATCTTTAATCTTCCAAGTATGTTTAGAAATCATGTTCTAGGGGTAATTAAGGTATTAATTTCAAAAACCATCATAGAGTTAGAGATATGTGGAAATTCTGGAAGATTAGGGTCAAGATAGCGAAGTACTGGCGAAATTCCGCCGATTAGGGGATCAGGGGCAAAATGGTAGTTTGTACCTAAAATGCCTGTTATGATATCAAATATTGATAAATGTGATATTATCATTATAGGATATCAGTAATCTTGTCCCGCTGTCATTTCGCTGTTTTCCGTCAAAAGTACATTTTATCGTCAACGTACTAAACGCTCGTCAACGAAGGTACGTTCGCGTACTGTAACACTAACTCTGATATTTACAGTATGTGTATATGTGCTATGTGTGTTGTGTGCATGTTGTGGTGTGCTGTTTGAGTACATGTTGTTAAAGGATAACTGTACATCTGCATGCACTGGGAGTGATATATCTGTTTTCACTGGGAGTGGTATATTTCGCTGGGAGCGGTACATTTGCATTCACTGGGAGTGACATAGTTGGTGACATGTTTGGAAGTGAACCAATTGCTGTGATTTTATACCATATATGTAAATATGAGGTTAACCGTTACCTGGGGTCCGTATGCATGGGACCTCAGCTCTTAACATAATGTCAGGGTCGGGAGAACCAAGGACGGAGGACGAGGGAAAGCAGCACGCTTAGAGACCCGGCTAGAGATTTCATTTTGACGTTCCGGCGGAAGCCTTCCTTTTGTTGTCTGCTTCACTTTTGAGCCACGCGGTTACTATACCGCTATTGTATCCAGCTAGACTTATGGCATTCTGAAATATAAGTATCAGTTACTCTTCCGCTCAAATGGTCTACTCTGATGGTTTGAAATGATTTTAAATGAAAAGTTAATTTATTTCCGCTTGTGAAAATTGGGATGTTACATAGGATATCCCTGAATATGTTCTGACCAACTGTCACACCGTATTCCGCCAGAAATACCGTATAACGTCAACGAAGGTATGTTCGCGTACTGTAACACTAACTCTGATGTTTATGTTATGCATATATGTGGTATATGTGCATATAAAGGTTAGAGAGTATCTGTAATGCTGGGAGCGATATGTTCATATGCTGGGAGCAATATGTCTGTATGCTGGGAGCGATATGGTCGTATGCTGGGAGCGATACATATGCATTGGTTATGATAGTTTGCTTGAGTATGCGGTTTGGTGTTGTGGTATGAGTTGTCTATATATTGTGTATGTAAATATGAGGTTAACCATTACCTGGGGTCCATATGCATGGGACCTCAGCTCTTAACATAGCGTCAGGGTCAGGAGAACCAAGGACGGAGGACAAGGGGAAGCGCAAGCAGGTCGTCTAGAAGACCCGACTGAAGATTTCCTTTAATGTTCCGGCAAAAGCCTTCCTATTATTGTCTTTCTTCACTTTAAACCACGCGGTTTCTATACCACTATTGTATCCAACCAGACTTATGGCATTTTGAATATGTATATCAGATATTCTTCCGCTCAAAGGGTCTACTCTGATAATTTGAAATGACTTTGAATGAAAAAAAAATTATTCCGCTTTTGAAAATTAGGATGTTACATGACTCAAGAGTATACTATTAATTAGTAGTTGTATTGTTTATTTTAGAGTTGGAATTAGATTGATTTGACACAACTATTGTAATATACATAGTAGGGATATAAGTTTGTTAATTAGTTCTTTAAAGTGACTTAATTGAATTGGAGTTTTTTGCTTGTATTTGTTTTCTAGAATTTCTCTGCAGATAGAAAAATTTATTTGTAAATTTTTTATAAATGTAGTTCTAAAAGAAAATCCAGACAAAAAAAAAGTATTTTACGAAAATTACTTGCTATAGAAAAAAGCGCTACAACAATTATTTACTTTCTCTAGTCCTTTGCTAGTATAGAGCTACAGAAAAACAATTAATCTTTGGAATAACTGATCCGCAGATCTTTACAGTGTCAACTAATTTTTAATTAGGTCTCTATAGTTTTTTTTTCCCTTTTTTATCATGTCCTATACTTTCACATCTCTTTATCAGGCCCTTAAAGATAAGTATTTTCTCTTTATTAGATCCATATAATTTTACATGATTTTTAATTAAATCCTTATTTTTTTATTATTTATCCAATAAATTATAATAATACTCTTCTATAAATATAAAATATAATATTATTATGTATAATATTATTAATATTATTCTATAAATAATTATATTCTATAAAAGTTATTATGATAATTTTAACTTAACATCCTTTTTATGAATTATTTTAATATTCTTCATTATTTTTAATCAAACATATATGTGTATTATTTGTTTTTTAAATAAAATTTTATTTATTTTTATAACTAAAAATTAGAATCATAATAATAATTTTTTTCTAAAAATAAAATATAATTATAAAATTAATTAATAATTAAAAATATTAATTATTTTTCAAATTATATAATTATTAATTTAAATTTATGATAAGTAAATCATATGTTAATATTATTCATTTATTTAATTTTAAATTAAATAATGAAATTAAATTCCAAAAAACCTACAAGCACTTTATTAAAAATCCAACTAAACAATAAAGACATGATAAAAAGGGGGAAACTACAAGGACCTGATAAAAAAAAAAAAAAAAAGTGAAATTATAAGGACTTGATAAGAAGAAAAAATTAAAAAAAATGGTTGAAATTATAAGAACCTGTAGATAAATTATCCTTTAATTTTTTTAAAAAAAAAATAACTTGGAGAATGCACTACAAGAAGTAACATTTAATATATATATATATATATATATATATATATATATATATATATATATATATATATATATATCCTGTAATGTTTAGCGCTATAAATCTACTTTCCTATGACAGTGCTTTCTTGAAGGGGAAGCCACAAAATTAGAGTTGCGAATATCATGTTCACTCATTATTTTTGCCTTCGTCTGCCCCACTTGTTTATTGGCTTTTCTTTCATCTCGATGAAATGTTTTCAACAATAAGTTTTGTATTTGATATTTTTAAGTTATGTTATTTGCAGCTTTTGAATATTATATGTTTCTCTCTCGTCTTTCATCTTTCTCATCCCATATTTCAGATGAGTTGGGACGTATACTCATTAGAATCAAGACATATACTTTCAAAATTATGTTTTTTATAGAGATATTTATAGATCACCCAGTTAATTAGATTCGAGCTATTGAAGGCGAGTCGGAGGAGAAAATCAGCAACCAAAATTGGGGGCATCTTGTTTAATTGGATTCGATGAACACAATTTTTGTCCTTCAAAAATAAATTAATATCATACAATTAAATTGGATAAAGATTATTTGACTAGAAGATAATATTTTAACATCTTCTCACTCCAAAAAAGTTCGTATAAGTTGTTGCTTTGCCAATGACCCTAAGATCAAACCTGTGTTGGGTGTGTGAATTTGTGTGTTATATTAATTGCGTGCTTTCCTTTGACTCTTGTTTTTTGTAAGAAAAAAATCGTTAATTTATAAGTCACAATTGTTTCTTTAAAAAAAAAAACATGTTGACCGATGAAAGGCCAAACTCAACATATATATATATATATATATATATATATATATATATATATTGATCCGGAGTGGATCACAAGTTGGGTTGAACTTGACCTGGGGTGAAATCCCGGGGTCCTACGTACCACAGTGTGGATTAAAGTCCACGTAGTTCGAGAGTATACGACAGGCTAATGATAGCCAGAGGGGGTGTTGTGTGTGCTCTGTGTGAATAGAAAAGCTAGGGTTTCAGAAGTGTGTACCTTGTAAGGGGTTTACCCTATTTATAAGCGTACCTAGGCCCTATCTTAATCAGTTAGATTTGTCCTTTATTTTAGGGATATTAAGATATGCTTTTTTGAATAATCTCCTCCTTTCATAGGTGGTTACCATCATGATAGATATTCTTAATAAAACCACTCCTATTTTCAAGGAAGCGGTTATGAGCATGACTGAAGCCATTTTGACTAGGCTCTTTGGTTATTGGGCTGGGCCCATTTATGAGATATCCGTAACAGTTGCCCCCCAGCCCGGTTGTTCAGGGCTCCGAGCAGCCGGGATGTATTTGTCAGGTTACGTCCTGTGTTCTAGTTTATTTCGTCGTCCTGAAGTTTTTGATTTCTAGTTCTTTCTTTTTCCGAGGTCGGACATTTTTGGTCCCCGGGCTACCCCATATGTCATCAATTTTCATTCCGGTTTATTTGGGTGGGACGCGGGTGCCCCCCAGCCCGGTTAACGTGGGTTGCATTCGTTTGCTATCCCGAGAGAACATTAATGTTCTATAATTTTGATTCTAGGCCGAACTCCTCCCATGCCTTCTCGAACTTTCCTTCTTTATTGGTGTCGGATAGTATTGATATTTCTACCTGGTCTTACTCCCCGTTTACAGGTACTTTGTCCAGTTTTTCATGGACCAGGACTTGTTGCCCCCAAGTTTGAGATTGCATGGGGAATTAGGTCGGACGACCGGGGTGTATTGATGTGGTCGGCCACGTGAGCATTTCAAGCCGGGATCATTGTCCGCCTCATTTGTTGATTCAACGTTCGTCTTATCTCGAGGCCATGAGTGTCATCATTGCCTCCTGCTGATTTGATGTTTACTAGCCGGCCTCTGAGTGGAGCAACTGCCCCACTATTTTGGTTTTCGTGTTTGCTTAACATCAGCATTAAATGCGCACGCCTTTTAACGTCCACGTCACCATTCGTGTATGGGCCCTTTGGGCCTTTGGCGGTTGAGTTTCCTGACTCTCATCCGCCTGCTTGCTTTGTTTATAAGAGCCTTCGACTTTCCGCTTCTTCTATTTTGAAAACCGCCAAACCTTGAGTTTTCTTTTTGAGAGAAATTTGCAACCAGTCACTAGTTCATTTTTCTCAGATTCCAAGTTCTGATCTTCGTGGCTCGTGCATTTCCTCTTCCCTTAATTTATCTCAAACCAGGTATTTTCCTTGTTTCCTTCTCTAGTTATTTGGTTGTGTTCTTCTCTTTCTCTATCTCTTGGTCTTTCTTTTTTCTGGGTAGGTTATTGTGAGTTCTTTCAAGTTTCTTCCCCTTTGGATTCTGGCTTCTGCTTTGTTCTTGAACTTCTCTGAACTTCTGGTGTATTCAATCCTTTTTCTCTACCTCTGGGTTCCGGTTTCCTGTTTAAATTCTATCTTCTCGGGATGAGCCATCAAGGTTCTCCTCCGCCTTTTAATCCAAATGTTTTTTCCCCGGAAGAGGCCGAGCTTATTCAGCGCATGCCTCCCCGAACAGCTTGGTGGCTGTATGGGAAACCTCTGACCGAAGAACAAAAGAGGGAAAACGTTCTCCGTGGTTATGGCGGAGAAGGTGGTAGTCAACCAGGACGGTCTGGTCGGGTTAGGGGAAGGGCTCGAGGTCGGTCTGAGTCTGTAGAGCCCGAAAGTCTAGGCCGGGGGATTGATGCCACTAGGGTTTTTTCTTTAGAGTCGCCCTTGGAAAAGAGTAGGAGGGAAAATCCTCCTCTACCCGTTTCTTCCTTTTCTCAATGAGCGGAGCCCCTCATCTCCCTTACCTCGCCTATCGGCCCGTGCAAGGAATGTTCCTGGCTGATTTCTGAGGCCACGATGGTTGGCCGGTCATGGGAAGCTGAGGAAATAGCTTCGCAATGCCGGCATATCCAACCGCGGGTTATTGAAGCCGTTTCTACCCGTCCCGCTTTACTACCTTCAGGTATCATCTTCCTCGTTTCTAATTTATTTTTGTTTTGCCTTTTCTAGGTAGTATGTCAACTTCTCCCCGTCCTGTCGAGGATTCCAGATCCGTGGAGTCAGCGGCCGCCAGTATTCCACGTCATCTTGCTGAAAAGTATGACTGGGTTGCGACCAGGGTGCTATCCAGGCTCTCGAAAGCCACGACCAATCAGATTGCCGAGCTCCCATTAGGGGACCGGGATCATTGTTCTTTATCTCTTCCCGGCCCTTCTAAACCAGTGTGCATTGGCCAGGAAGGGAATGAGCGTTCTTTTTTCTTCTTCTACCTAGATTTCGTTAAAAAACTCGGCCTTCATTTTCCATTTTCCAGGTTTCAAGTAGATCTTTTAAACATTCTTCAGCTGGCCCCTACTCAGCTTCACCCTAACTCCTGGGGTTTCATTATTGCGTTCGAGCGGCTTTGCCGATTTTTAAATCGTACCCCCACCACCGGAACATTTTTTTATTTTTTTAATATCCAAAGGGCTCCTCAACCCGGGGAGCCCGAAGAAAAAAGGGGTTGGGTTTCTTTCCGGGGGAAACCGGACAAGAAGCTTTTCCATGTGGCAACCGACACCTGGAAAGGCTTTAAGGTTTCTTTTTTCAAAGTTAGTGCTGAACCCAGTCATAAACCGTGGTTTCTCCAGGGTGTCAATTCCAGCTCGGTGGAGCTGCTGTTTCCTCTGTATTGGTCTAAAACTCACTATGACAAAGACCAGAACATTTTTGCATCCTCCGATGATAGCCTAGAGCCAGCCGAGGTTGAGACTGTGATAGCTCTGGTTGACCATGTGGCCGAGAGGGATGTCATTGATTCCCGGATTTTTATTCGACAGTCGGTGGAGGAATTGTACCCACCGAGTATGATTTCTGTTGGTTGTTTGTTGTTCTTTGGATTTTTTTATGCCTCTTGTCCTTTCTGATGTTCGTTATGTTTTTTGTAGTGCCCGACATGGGGAAGGCTTCTTTTCAAGAACTGGCCGAGAAGCTCCGAGCTAAGGCCAAAAAGAAAGGGGAGTCCTCTTCCCAGAAGAAGGCTGTGGTTGCTCCTTCGCCTGCAAAAACTACTTCTGAGAAGAGGGTTGCGCCCTCTCCGGCCCATACCGAGCTCATTCCGCGTAAGCGATCGAAGTCGGTGGCAACGTCATCGATTCCGGTCGAAGAAAAGAGTCCGGCCTTTGTCCCGGACGCCGGTGCTGCCACAAGCGTCCTTCCTTCACCACTTCCTAGCAAGTCTCGCCTTCACTCGCGGGGTGAGGTATGGACTGATGGGGTCTCGGAGGAGCTTAAATACGCGGTGAAGCCCCCCAGCAAGTATTTCAGTGGTGAGGCCTTTGCCGACTCCGACCTCGATCACCTCCAGGTTCTGCAGGACCATTGATGGAGACGGCCGGCGTGTTGGACGCTTATGTTGCCGTTAAGCACAAATATGCCAAAGCTGCAGCCGAGATTGCCAAGGCTCGGATTGAAAAGAAAGAGGCCGAGATTAGGCTGAGGGAGGCTGAGGAGGCGCGCCTGAAAGCGGAAGAGGCTCAGATAAAGGCGGTGGAGGAGCTATCAAAGGCCCTTACTGAAAGGGATCGGTTCTCCGCCGAGCTTGACGCCAGTCAGGCCCGAGAAGACAAGCTGAATGCCTCACTGCACACCTTGTAGGGTCAGTATGCGGGGGTGGTGAAGGACCTTAATCTCGCTCACTCCGACCTCGACGCTTCGAAGGCTGAGCTGGTGGCGTTTGTTGCCGAGGTGGATAAGCTGGAAGTCTTGGTCGTGGAGACGGCTGCTGAAGCTTTCAACCTATGCCTGGCCCAAGTCCGAGCTCTGAATCCCGATATTACGATGAATTTGGACGCTGTGGATTTCAGAGCTTCGGTAGAGGACGGGCAATTTATACCAGCGCCGCTTTCTCCAGTCGAAGAGTCCGAGCATCTCACGGAGAATGACCGTGGTCAATTAGCTGAGGAAGATGCTCCGACGACTTACGCCCCTGTCTCTCCTGTGCCCGGCCAAGCCCAATTTTGACACTGTTCTTCTAGGACCTTTTTATTTTTTCCTTTGTTGTGTAGTATTTTTACTTTCATTTTTGTTTTTCTGTAATCTGGGGCCTTTGCCCTCAAAATTAATACCATGACAAGCCGGTGTTCCCGGATATTTCTAGCATCTTCAGCTCGTCTATCTTGTCTGTTTTTATTTTCATCCTTTAAACCAAACTCGTGTTTTAATTCACCAGTTGATGAGTAAAGGGGAACGTAATCCGTGCACGAAGCTCAGTTCTTTATTTTATGACTTGGCCAAAGTCAAGATATATTACGCAGAATCTGCTGGATATTCAACCGACGTTTTAACAAACAGGCCACGTTTATTAATGGTCGGGCATTCTAAACAACAGATGATTTTCAAAAATCATCTAAGTACTTTACCGAGATGGTAGCCAACTGCCATATGTTCGGGCCCTAATATCCTTTTTGAATAGGAGCCTAAACATTTCGACCTGATCAGGATCTTTTATGGCAATCTCACACCACTCCAGGGGACAGTTCCGATGCATCGTAATGTTTATAAGACTTGTTGACAAATTTTATCATGACCGGGATCGTGAAACCCAAGTCTTTGTTTCATTATCTTGCCTTTATCACGGCCTATCTTTGCATTGATTTCACAAGTAATAACTTGGTTGGCCCATGAATTGAACCACCTTTTTTATTGATTGA
Source organism: Acacia confusa (assembly GCA_037074495.1). Classification (NCBI taxonomy): domain Eukaryota; kingdom Viridiplantae; phylum Streptophyta; class Magnoliopsida; order Fabales; family Fabaceae; genus Acacia; species Acacia confusa. The sequence goes on from CM073514.1 coordinate 16,167,792, forward strand.
AATAATCGGGATTACACAGAATTTAAAATCAACAGAAAATACTGCCAAAAGCAAAACAATGCTTAATAAAAGACAGTTCTCGGTCACTACCGACATCCGTTGAAACTGAAAAGCGGTTCTCAGTGACCACTGACATCCGCTGTGCGCTTATTCCAAGTGTATCCCGGTCTTTAGCTGTAGTAAGTCCTTAGTTTGTCCACGTTCCATGTTCGTTTAATGGGCGTGCCATCTAATGTCTCAAGGACATAGGTCCCGGGCCCCATTTTGTCTGAAATACGGTAAGGACCCTCCCAGTTTGCTGCAAGTTTTCCATCCCAGGCATTCTTATTTCCGATATCCGCTCTGCGTAATACCAAGTCACCTTTATCGAATGCTCGTGGTCTAACTTTGCGGTTATACTTAGCCGCCACCAGCTGCTTCGTTGCCAGATCTCGGCAGTGTGCCGTTGTTCTGACTTCATTGATGAGGTCTAGCTCGACTGCTAACTGCTTGCAGTTAGCGTGTTCTCCCTCCTCCATGACTTTGGCTTTCCTCCATGATGTTTGCCCAATTTCAACCAGGATCATGGCCTCGCATCCATATGTCATTCGGAAGGGTGTTTCCTGGGTCGAGGTTTGGACACTAGTTCGGTATCCCCAGAGTACCGGGTATAGCTCCTTGACCCAGTTACTTTCTGCATTGGTCATCCTTTTTTTGAGCCCGTCAACAATGATTTTGTTGGCTGCCTCGGCTTGCCCATTAGATTGCGGATGCTCTACCGAGGTGAAATGGTGCTTGATTTCGAGCTCGGACATCAACCTCTGGAAGCCTTGGTAACGAATTGAGTACCGTTGTCAGTTACGATCTCGGCAGGAATCCCGAACCTTACAACAATATTTCTTTCGAAGAATTTTTGAATTCGAGTGGTCGAGATGGTTGACAGTGGTTCGGCCTCGATCCACTTAGTGAAATAATCCACCGCCACCACAAGCCATTTCAGTTGCCCTGCGGCCGGTTTGAACGGTCCAAGGAGGTCCATACCCCATTTAAAGAATGGCCACGAAGCCATGATGGTCTTCAACTCGGTCGGAGGTGGCCAAAGGATCCGAGCATGTTTTTGGCAGCTTTCGCATGTCCGTACATGTTCTCTGGAATCCGTGACCATTGTCGGCCAGTAATATCCAGCCCTTAGGGCTTTCCGGGCTAACGCCTTTGCCCCCATGTGTTGTCTGTTTATTCCTTCGTGTATCTCTGATAGCACGTACTCGGCCTCCGCTTAGTTTAAACATCTCATCATTGGGGATTAGAGGCCTTTTCGGTACAGTTGGTCATCGACCACCGTGTACATTAACACGGTTCGTGCTACTTGCATTGCTTCCCCGGGATCGTCTGGGCTAACTCCCTTTTCCAGGTAATTTAAGATGGGCTTTCGCCAGTCTTCTGCTGCTGCGATGACCATGATACACGTGGGCTCCTTCAGACTTTGTTGTATTACAGTCCGATTATTTCCCGGGTTCCTAGTGCTTGCTAATTTGGAGAGGATATCAGCCCTCGCATTTTCTCCCCTGGGGATGTGGGTGACTACGACCTCATCGAAGTCGGCCATTGCCTCTCTGACTTTCCCCAGATACTTGATTAGCAAGGGTCCCTTAGCCGTGTATGAACCGTTGATTTGGGCCGCGACTAGTTGAGAGTCGGTGGAGAGATGAACCCGCCTGGCCCCATTATCTTTTGTCTGTGATAGCCCGGCCAATACAACCTCATACTCGACCTGATTATTGGACGTTCTGAAGTGCAATTGCAGGGAGTGTTCCATGGCGACTCCTTCTGGGCTTTCGATTATGATCCCGGCTCCACTTCCTTTGGCGTTTGACGAGTCGTCTACAAATACTTTCCAAATGTTAAGGTTGGCTTTCGGGACTACCTCTGTTGGTACCAGCTCTGCAATGAAGTCGGCTAAAGCCTGGGATTTAATAGCATGCCGAGCTTTATATACTATGTCAAATTCGGACAGTTCGATAGCCCAACTAGTCATTCTTCCTGCCAAGTCAGGCTTATGGAGTATTTGGCGTATCGGCTGACTGGTTCGCACAATTATTCTATGCCCCTAGAAGTAGGGACGTAATCTCCTGCGGCAGTGAGGAGCGCAAAGGCCACCTTTTCCAACCTTTGATATCTTAGCTCAGAACTTTGCAAAGCCCGGCTTGTAAAGTAAACCGGTTTCTATTCTGTCGATTCTTCTCTCACCAGGGCGGCACTTACTGCTTCTGGGGCCACGGATAGATATAATATCAAATCTTCCCCGGACTCGGGTTTCGACAGCACAGGTGGTGATGACAGACATTTTTTGATCTTGTCAAACGCGGCTTCACACTCTGAATTCCATTCTCCATGTTGTGCTTCCTTCTTCAATAACTTGAACAAAGGAAGAGCATTTTCTGCCGATTTCGGTAAGAACCTTGTCAGCGCGGCCAATCTGCCAGTCAACTGTTGTACCTCTTTTTTTTTTTGGAGCAGCCATATTGAGGACGGCCTGACATTTATCCGGATTGGCCTCAATCCCCCTGTTTGTCAACAGGAATCCGAGAAATTTACCCGCTGGTACTCCGAATGCACATTTAGCTGGGTTAAGTCGGATTCTGTGATCCCGGAGCTTATCAAATGTTTCTTGCAAATCCTGGATGTGGTTGGATCGCTTAACTGACTTAACGATCATATCGTCGATGTAAACTTCGACGTTCCTGCCGAGCTGTGCCTCAAACACTTGATTCATCATCCTCTGGTAAGTAGCTCCTGCGTTCTTCAGCCCGAAAGGCATGACATTATAGCAATAATTAGCTTTTTCCGTGATAAAAGCTGTTTTTTCCTGGTCTTCGGGATGCATAGCTATTTGGTTATAGCCGGAATACGCATCCATGAATGAGAGCAGCTGGAATCCCGAGGAATTGTCCACCAGTTGATCAATATTTGGCATGGGGTAAGCATCCTTGGGGCATGCTTTGTTGAGATCGGTGTAGTCGGTGCACACCCTCCATTTGCCATTGGGTTTCTTGACCATTACCACATTTGATAACCATGTGGTATACTGGATTTCCCTGATGAATCCCGCATCCAGCAGTTCTCTTACATGCTCGGCTAGGGCTTTCTGTCGGTCCGATGCAATCTTTCTTTTCTTCTGCGAGACCAACGTATATCGTGGATTTATGGTCAATTTGTGACAACAGAACGCCGGGTCGACACCTGGTAACTCCAAAGGTTTCCACGCGAACACGTCCTTGTTCATCCATAACAGTTTTTTGAGCTCGATTTTTTCTTGCTCGGCAACGAACTCCCGATCTTGGTTATTTGTCCAGGCTCCTCTCCTAGTTGGTAGTCTATGAGCTCTCCATCAGGCTCTGTTTTCATCAACTTGGCTTCTTCTCTTACATCCAGCTCTACCATGTTGACCGAACTCGGCGCAATTGGCGCTGAATTTTGAATTCCTTTCTGCTGCGAGATGGATGTTCCGGGTTCATTGTTTTTAACCGTCGAGAAGTAGCATTGCCGGGATTCCTTCTGATCACCTTTGATGGTGACGACTTCATTCTTCCGACTTACCATTTTCAGCTTCTGATGCTTAGTTGATATGAGCATGTCCCAACTATGAATAGTTGGTCTGCCTAAGATTATATTGTAGGACGAAGGGAAATCCGCTACAATAAACTTGACTCGCTCAGTCTTGAAGGCTTCTTTAGAGCCCAAGGTCATTTTTAGCTCTATACACCCTTTAGGACTTGTATCCTCTTCGTTGAACCCGATTAAGGTTGTCCTACACGGCTTTAGATTTTCTGGGTCGAGGTCCATGCGCTTAAAGGCGTCCCACAGGATGATATCCACCGCACTGCCAGGATCGATGAATATCTTCTTTACACGGCATTTTCTCAGGAGGCCGGTTATAACCAGTCCGTCTTGATGACCCGGGATTACGTCCCTCAGATCTTCCTGAGTAAAGAACAGCTTAGGAGGCTCTTCTGTTTGCGATGGTTCCGGCTTGAAGGTCGGTCGTCCCCTGATGGTTAAGACTTCCCGAAGGTATTTCTTCCGCTGATTGGCGGTATCGCCGCCACCTCTGTGACCCCCACTAATGACATTGCAGTCAAACTCTGCTTCTGGGAACTCGTCCTCATTGTCATGCTTTCTCCGGCCTTCATCCGGCTTTCTCCTCTGGGAGACCGGGCTTGTACTCCGATCCGTCTGCTTGCGCTTGGCTTTTTGCCCTTGTGTTTTGATAACGTACTGACGTAATTTTCCATCTCAGATAAACTTCTCAACCGCATCTCTAAGGTCCCAGCACTCATCCGTTGTGTGCCCGGGTCCATTGTGGAATTCGCAAAATCGTGTGCGGTCCAACTTACCCTTGTTATAAAGTGGTCGTGGTCGCTCCACCTTCCTCATCTCGGTCAAGGCTACCTCTCTCCATAGTTGCGAACGAGGGACATTTAGTGGAGTATATCTCTCATACTTCCCCTCATGCCTTTGTCCTCGTGTTTTTTGGTCTAAGTTCCTGGGTCGGTCTCTTGTTGCCTGGTCCTTCCCTTTCGGGGGTGGGCTTTTCTGTCTCTCTTTTCCCGATGCGTTGGCTATCTGCATCTGCTCGATGTCCAGATACTTTTTGGCTCGTCTATGGAATTCTTCCAGCGTCTTGATCTCGCCAGATATAACCGATCTCCCCATTCTGGATTCGCTATCTAAGCCCGAGATGAGCAAGTGTACGTGGACGCTTTCCGTTAATCCCTGGATTTGCAATGCAGCAGCCTTGAAACGATCCAAATACTTCTGAAGGGTTTCACCGGGTTGCTGCTTGATTCTATCCAGCGTGTAGACAGACCTGGACTGCTTTTTGCTTGTCGCGAAATTCAGTAGGAACTTCTCGCTCAGGTCGTTGAAGTCGGTAATGGACTTGGGAGATAGAGTCTAGAACCAAATTTGAGCGGCTCCTCGTAATGTTGAGGTGAACAGCCTGGAAATGATCGGCTCCTTGAATCCTCGGACCAGCATCTCAGTGTCGAAGGTATTCAAGTGTGTCTGGGGATCCTGACTTCCGTCGTACCTAGGGAGGTCGGACGTATTGAATTTCCTTGGGTACTCAGCTTCCATAATTTCACCTGAGAACGGGCTATTGTTTTGTCCTCCATCCCCATACCACATCTTGTACCTTCCGGAATCTGGCCAAATCCCCTCATTGTCCGAGGTACGGCTGTCTTTTCTAAGCGCCCGGGCTTGATTCTCCTGACTCGCATCCCGGTGATTACTTTGTTGAGAATTTTTTGTTGAAACTATTCGACCTTGCCCGGGATGGTCCGCCTGTAGGGGATCAACAGTTTGGTGATTGGTTTCTTCGTCCTCATTCTGCTGATCATCCCGGCGTTCCTCCTGAAGAGGGTCTTGTAAGTGTTTAAGGATTTGATTCATGACCTCGGTCATATGGTCAATCTTTTGATTCTGAAGATTGTCGCGTTCTTCCACATTCTTGATTCGTTTCAGCATTGATTCAGCAATGTTATGTAGGAGCCGTATGTCCGGGCTGCCAATCTGAAACTTTGTTGAGGAACCAGCGTGGTTAGTATTTTCCAGCGTTTGGCCTACTCGTCCATCTTGAGATGGGAGGTTCGAGTCCGAGGGCTCCTCAATTTGTTCCTGATTAACGCCTTGAACGTCCTGCTGTTGGGTCTCGCTAAAATTTTGTTCCTGACCTTGCTCGTGTGCATGCGGGTGGCTTTTGCTTCTGGTATTAGCCATCACGGGTCACGGGAATAGGACTTTACAATCCCCACAGACAGCGCCAATGATCCGGAGTGGATCACAAGTTGGGTTGGACTTGGCCTGGGGTGAAATCCCGGGGTCCTACGTACCACAGTGTGGATCAAAGTCCATGTAGTTCGAGAGTATACGGCAGGTTAATGATAGCCAGAGGGGGTGGTGTGTGTGCTCTGTGTGAATAGAAAAGCTAGGGTTTCAGAAATGTGTACCTTGTAAGGGGTTTACCCTATTTATAAGCGTACTTGGGCCCTATCTTAATCAGTTGGATTTGTCCTTTATTTTAGGGATATTAAGATATGCTTTTTTGAATAATCTCCTCCTTTCATAGGCGGTTACCATCATGATAGATATTCTTGATAAAACCACTCCTATTTTCAAGGAAGCGGTTATGAGCATAACTGAAACCATTTTGACTAGGCTCTTTGGTTATTGGGCTGGGCCCATTTATGAGATATCCGTAACATATATATAAATATATATATATATATATATATATATATATATATATAAAGAGTATATTAAGAATGTTGAAAGGACTATATCGATTTGCATTATCGTATTGCACATCTGTGTTTTAATTACACTCCATGCAATATAGATAGTTTTTTCTTTGTTAAGAAAAATTTCCCTCATTTTTTTTTTATAAAAAATTTATACATTTTTGCGTATCACTTCATGATCCAATGAAATAGACGTTATATACTTCAAATTCTAGTTTTTTGTTTTACCTGCAAATTCTTGTTATTATTTTAGTTTGTGGGGAAATATATATTTTTTTCAATGTCTTGATTTTAAAAGAAAATGTAAAAAAATAATTTTATTTTAATTCAATTTTAATCTTCAATTTTATGGTCTTAAATTTTTATTTGAATTTTTTATAGAATTATTTGAAAAAACGGTTCAAAAATTAAATAAGGATACTATTGTAATACTGTAGTAAATATTATACATTTTCTCACCTCCCTTTTTTCTTCCCTCTATCCAAACATAAGGAGTGATAGTATTATGTCACCACTTTTTTCCCTCTTTATTGGTCCCCTCTAGTTTTTTCCTTCGTTAATTTTCTCTTTATCCACATATAGTATTTAATATTTTTGCATATCTCTTCATGATCCAATGAAATAGACATTATGTACTTCAAATTCTGTATCTGTTATGACTGTGTTATAATTGATAAATAGCACAAATGTGACATTACCTTTATGTTAAAAGGTTAAAATGATTTCGTTTTAAAATGAGAAAGAAATTTTATATATTTGCAAGAAGTAGCGGTTTGAGTACTCTCAAAGTTCTTCGTCTTTTTTTTTTTTTTAAATCCCATCACCACTCTCATATTATTAAGAAAAATATATGGTTCATATTTTATATTTTATAAAATTATTATTTTAAACATAAATAAATAAATTTAAAATATGATTTATACAATTCATGAGTCATAACTGGAATACAAAAAAAAAAATTAAGAATTAAATTATAAAATATTATAATAATAATGTTTCAAAATGTTAAATCTAAACCACTTATATTTTTATTTGAGGGTGAGGATGTGATTCTAAACTATATATATATATATTCTGAGAGTATATACTCCCCAAACAAAATGGCATTATGGGATTTATATGGAGCTTTTCAAAAAAAGAACCTTCAATATAAAACATTCTAGTCATTCCTCCGTACATGCATTTTAACTCAAATTCTGGACCATGGTCAAAACACCAACCTCGGGTTAATAAACAATGGCACCCCAAACAGTGACTTGGATCGGGGACCTGAAAGAAAGTGATAGGGACATTGGGATTAGTGACTATAGAAAAAGTAGTTTTTTTATTATTACAGACTTTTATAAATTTATCGGTTTATCGGTTTGTTTTTCTATATTTTGTTGTTTGTCTCTCGGGCTGTTACTTTTTCTTCTCTTTATAATCGTTAGTTCGTTGAAGTTTATTTATAAAATCTTTTATAAATTTAATATGGAATAAAATTTAGATGGTAAATATAATTGGGTAAATGAGCAAAACTACACATGTACTTTACCCCGAGAACATCCAGCATCATATATATTTTTTTAGCAAAAATATACACGTGTTTATCATTTTGGAGTAAAAATCACATCTCACAATTATATTACTATTCACTTTTCTCTCATCATGGTGAATAGTAATATAAAGGTGTAATGTGATTTTTACTCCAAAATGGTAACTACGTGTGTATTTTTGTTCCAAAAAAAAGCATATGGTGTTGGGCACTCCTGGAGGTAAAACACATGTGTATTTTTGCTCATTTACCCAATATAATTTATAGTTAGATACACCATGGTAGAAGTGATTTTAAAAAAAATGAAAATTATTTAGATAATTATTTAAAAATCAATTTTAGATGAAAATGACTAAAAAAATGCATAGATCTTATTAAATAATAGACACATATAAAAAAATAAATTTATTATTGAAAAATATTAAAAAAAGTAAATACATAATTTATTATTAAATGCTTCAGGTGGCAAAATGCAATCAAAGAAACTAATTAAGAATGAGAAAAAATATAGTTAATTTTTTCTAAATCAAATTTAATATCTGAAACAGATTTTTGAGAAAATTAAAGGGTTAAGGTGTAAAAATATATATTAGTTTTTTTTTAGGAGTAAAAATACACATATATTTTTTTGAGGAGCAAAAATACACACATGGTTACCATTTTAAAGCAAAAGTCACATTCAACTGTTAAGTTATTATTTACCGCTATTATGTTACTGTTTACCTCATCTCTTTCTCTCTCACCACGTGTGTATTTTTACTCCTCAAAAAAGCATATGTGTACTTTTACTCTTGGAGAAAAAACTCAGGTGTATTTCTGCACCTTAACCCAAAATTAAATTATAAAACAGGAACAAGAGAAAAGGATAAATAAAATAATTAATAAATTTCAATTGAAATTTTAAAAAAATTATAATCATGTGTGTTAAAATTACAGATTTTTTTATTAACATGCCATTTGAATAGGATCTAGTCACATCCCATTTGAATACAGTAGTTAGTAATTAGAAGGTTTTCTTTCCTTCGCCGAACAATAAGGCGAAAGTAAAAGGGTATAAAGCAACATATTAGTGGGACCCAGGCCATACTGAAGCACGGCGAGCCAGAACAACACTTACAACTTCTCTTCCTTATTCTAACTGAGTCCACCTGCTACCCTTAAGATTCTCAGTTCGTGAAAAGCTCTGAAGCAATCTTCCACCGGCCGACTTGGGTTCCGCTGCAGGTAAATGTGCTCGGATTTCTCTCATATCCCTCCTCCCCTGCATTTTCTCTTTCATGTAATCGGAACCGCCATGTCTGTGATTTGGAGGAGGGATAGGAGAGATCACCACCGAGCTCTCTGCGCGGTGCTCCGGCGAATTGTCAGTGATCTCAGATCACTCTCTCCCTTCTCGCCAGCATTTTCGGTTTCATGTAATCGGAGCCGCCGAGATGGCGATTTGGATGTGGCAGAGGATAGAGCACCGGAGCTCTGTGGGCGGTGCTCCGGCGAATTCTCAGTGCTCTCAGATCACTCTTCCTTCTGCCTCCTTCCTTCTCGCCAGCATTTTCGGTTTCATGTAATCGGAGCCGCCGAGATGGCGATTTGGATGTGGCAGAGGATAGAGCACCGGAGCTCTGTGGGCGGTGCTCCGGCGAATTCTCAGTGCTCTCAGATCACTCTTCCTTCTGCCTCCTTCCTTCTCGCCAGCATTTTCGGTTTCATGTAATCTGAGCCTCCGAGTTGGCGATTTGGAGGTGGCAGAGGAGAGAGCACCGGAGCTCTGTGCGCGGTGCTCCGGGAGAAGTTCCGGAATTCTCAGTGCTTTCAGATCACTCTCTCTTATCCCTCCTCCCTTCTCGCCCGAATTTTCAGTTTCATGTAATCGAAACCGCCGAGTTGGCGATTTGGAGGAGGCAGAACAGAGAGCACCACCGAGCTCAGTGCGCGGTGCTCCGGCAAATTCTCAGTGCTCTCAGATCACTCTCTCTTCTCCCTACTCCCGTTCATTTTTCTGTTTCACATAATCGGAGCCGTCCGGTTTGTGATTTGGATTTGCTTTTGGGAACCTAAGCACTTTAACGGAGTTTTTTTGGTGAGGATCAGGCCATATGCACCTGTTCACTATTAACGAGTGAAGAACATTTAACGCCACCATCATTGCACGGAGACTCTTCATTTACCTCTTTCTCCACCACTTACTTTCTCTTGTTGATGCCTGGAAAATTAGATTTGCTTTCTGAGAATTTCCGGCTCACTTTTTCATTAAGTTTCGCTCAGATGCTCTGAGTATCTGTCGTTTATGCTCTCATTCTCTTGAGTTTCTTTTGCCTTCAAATAAAGAACACGTCTTTTATTTAGCCATCCACTCTGTATATACATTCATCATAATCTGAAGCTTCTGAGATTCTTCACAGAACGGGAGCTCGAAACCTTTAATATATATATAGTGTGCATTAATTATATTTTTGGATTTGAAGCTTTGTTTCTGAGTCTGGAGCCTAAATAAAATGGAGATGCGTCTATATTGTTGGTATGTTTATTTGCCGAGCTTGCACTTCCATTTCTCTTTCTGAAGCTAACTTTGATTGTGTTTGGATTGGAAGGATGTTATGCCCTGTATGAGGTTTGATTGTGAGAAATATGCAATTCCTCTGGCTCTCCTTTCAAGTGCTCTCTCTCTCTCTCTCCCCCCTCAGATCTCTCTCTACAAGAAATTCCCTTCACAAACCCTCATTTCCGAATTTTTTTTGTTTAAAAATTTGATCAAATTAAGGTTCCATTTTTCAGGCTTGGAGGTTTAAGGTTTTCCTTATTCTCAACAAGTGTGTTTTTCTAGATTGAAACATCTATTCTACTACTTATCGAAAACTGTCACTTATCATCTTAATCAATTTCTTATTAGTCTAAATATTATTTTCTACTGAACAGAAATTTGCATGTTTAGTCTTTGTTTGGCATACATTGGATAGATTATCCAAAGCTATAGAGTTTTAAGTGAGTACAACAATAATATTATTAAATTTAGATTGATTGTAGGACTATTTTATGCCTAATTGGTTGATATTCTCTCACTTTCACGTCTATGAATCCATGACTGTTGATTAAAAGGAAGGTAGATATCAGTGAAAAGAAAAGGCTTTGTTAATAAAATAGGTACAGTCAAAGTGGGTGGGTGTTTGCGTATGTGCGTATATACTATGTATTTGAGAATTTCAGCACTAATTTTCCCATGGATTAAAATTGTTCAGCTTCCAGGTCACACAATCACATGTATGTATATGTGGTGCTCTATAATTAGATCCTTTCATTTCTGATGAAGTGAGTGAATTAATTGGTAGTATGCAGGGATGTGTTCTTCAAATTCAATGGGAAAAAACTGCCTCGGATATCATATGGGTTATCATGCTTCTGATGATAACGACGACGAGGACATTAACAATAACAATAACAATAATAATAATGGATCATAGGGGTTAAACAACGGATTGGCTATAGCAGGTCCTGTTCCCACCATTATCTTGCTCCTCAGTTTAGTGTCCCATATTACTACTTGCCATGTTTTCTTCCTCTACCAGAAGAAACAGTCTTCAACCGCAAATTTCCAGAAAATCCAGACACTCCATTGACCTCGCAACCCATTTTTCCTTCTCCGAAATCATAAATTCTGATAAAAACAAGTCTACAGAGGCCTCTACATAACCACCACAGGATCCCTTTGTCGATAAAATACAAATCTTTAACATTTGGCATCTTTGTTTGCGGGACTTGCATCTTTCATTTCCATCTTCCATTTATTTGAAGTAATTTTTGTTATATGATCTTGTCTCCTATAATGTGAAAATAATTGTTCCTTCTCACAGGCTGTTCCTTTCCTTCTATATTGTGTCTCTCTCTCTCTCTCTCACCCTCTGTTCCACAAAATACATTATGTGTCACAATGCTTCAATGCATATATTGATTATATAAGCAATTCCTTTCCTTCACAAAGCACTATTTTCCAAATATTATTTTCTAGCAGAGAGAAATTAATATTTTCTGATTTTGATGAGTAATATATGTAGGAATCATGGATTCTTCAAATTCAAAGGGAAAGGAGAAGAGCTTAGCACATCATGCAGGTTATGCAATTAAATATAATTCTAATGATAATAACAATGGATCAAAAGAGGCAAACTCAACAATGGGTAAGACCAAAAAACCAAGCCTTGCAGACGCGGCTGGCTATGTAATGGCACCTCCTCCTCCCCCCACCCAAAAATAGGGAAATCTTTGGGACCTCATAATAATTATTTCTAAGGAAAGGTTGTGTTCATCATCACCCTATTTTCAACACCCAATTGATCGAGATAGAAATGTCTCTCCCATTTCATCTCCCGTACTGAATCATGCCTCATAACTACATGCAATAATATGTTTCCTTTTGTGTAATTTTGGTATCTATCCTTATTTTTAAGGACAAACTACTCTGTCCATTTTTTAATTTGAGTTATTTTCAAGTGTTTTTTGTTTGAGAATTACTTGAGTGTGCTTAAATATGATTTTCGCCTCCTAATTTAGATACTCATATTTGGTATTTAGTTAGCACTATGAGTGAGCTCTGGTGTGGTTGAAGGATTATGGGGAAAAAAAACGAATATGATTAAACATGCTAAGTGTTCTTAGAGTCTTTTAATACATGGAAAAAGAGTGGGACAATAATATATTAAAGTGTGTTTTGAGGGGGTTTTTTTATTTTTTTTGCCGGAAGTCTTTTCTTCAGTGTTAATATAATTACTTCTTCACTTATTGTCGTCCCTCTTTTCGCACATGTTTTTATTTTGTCCACGCACATATATATGTGTGTGTAAGAATATCTGTGGGATGTTTTAAAATGAAAAATAAGTAATAAAAATTAAATATCACTCTAATCTTATTTATAAGTTCATTTTAACTAACCACATACTAAAGAGATGTAATTAGCTTAATGATTATGAGATGAATTTTTAACTTTTCCCTTATTTATAAATGAGTATCTTTCAACTTTTTTTTCATTCTCTATTTTTATTGGTACAATTAATATGAATAAAATTGTCACAATATCATTTATTACTTAAAAGATAACTTATAAATAAAAACAAATTTTCTTATCAAAAGGAACTTATAAATAAAATCAAAGTGGTACTTATAAATTCATGTTGTTCACCATATATATATATATATATATATATATATAGGAAAATAGAGGATGTGTGTTATTTTCACCGTTCAAGTTAGAGTGGATTTATGAAACCCATCGTAGCTTTTTAAAAGAGCTTTATACTGTATCCAACAAAAAAAAAAAAAAGAGCTTTAAAGAACTGTGATAGGTGGATGATAACTAACAATAATGAAATGATCAATGAATTTCTTTATTTTTTTCTTGAATACAAAAATACACACCAAAGTTTGAAAAAAGAAAATAAAAGTAGGTTTTATTTTTTCTAACAAAAGTAGGTTTTTTGGGTTAGAATTCAGGAAGAATATCCTAATTAAATCCAGTCCAAATACTAAAATTTAAATTTGAGCCTAGATTTTTAACAAATTCTTAATAAGACACGAGACCTCATTAGGAATTTATTACTATAATGACCATCTATACTTAAACAGAAAAAAATAATTTTTTTTTTTGAAAAAAATTCAAATTCAGATATATACTTTAAAGAATTTCCTAATCATTTTATTTATTTAAACCATATTTTAACCGTTTCATTTCATTTTTGTTTATTTAAACAAAAATTTAATCTTTCTGTTTTGCTCCTAATATGTTAAAATTCTTAAGTTGCTTAAGCGATTAAAAATGATAATCTTAATTTACATTTTACTAAATGTCATTTTTTTTTCTGAGAAAAATTGTTTCGTCACCCGTAGCCCAGTACTGCTACATTAATTCAAATGAAATGAATTATTAACAATGAGCCCTTCTTGGACGGAGAAAAACAATTTATTTTTCAAAACAGAAAATAATAAATTATCATTTAAATAAATAAAAGGAAAGGAATTGACTAAACTATTGTTTGAATAAATAAAATGATTAGGAATATGGCTGAATTAAAATTTTGGTTAAAGGTACCTTTACTTTTTAATTTTTTTCAAGTGTTTTTAATTTCAGTTATGTTCATGCAATAAAATGTAATTTGAGTTATGTAAAATAAAGATGTAGTCTTCCCTCCTTATCTATGCATAAATATATATCATTGCTTCCTTTACTATAATCTTCAATTGTATTCTACCCTGCTTTTAGGTTAAGGTGTAAAAATACATATGAGTTTTTTTTCCAGGAGCACCCAGCACCACGTGCTTTTTTTGGGAGCAAAAATACACATGTGATTACTATTTTAGAGTAAAAATCACATCTCACCACTATTCACCCCCGTTAAGTTACTGTTCACTTCATCACTTTCTCTCTCATCACGGTGAACAGTGACTTAACGGTAGGATGTGACTTTTGCTCCAAAATGATAATCATGTGTGTATTTTTTCTCCCAAAAAAAGTACGTGGTGCTAAACGCTCCTGGAGAAAAAGCTCATGTGTATTTTTGTATCTTAACCCCTGCTTTTATAATAACCTGTTCTCTTTGAGAACCCAAAAAACTTTGGTTTCAAAAATAGTTTTTTTAAATTGAGATGAAACCCCTTTCAAATACTTATTATAAATAATAAAAGTTTTATTAAAAATTAATCCAAACAATTAATTCACTTGTTGAAATAGGGGAAGGAAGATTGAGAGAAGAGAAATATAATATTCTAAAAACCTTAAATTACAATTTTGATAAAAGAGCAGAATTAGATTAAAATTAAGAAATATCTAAAATTTCAGGGAAAAATTACATTGTTGTCCCAAGGACCAAAAAAAATTACAAAAAAGTTTCAAACTAAAATCTCATATCAAAAAAGTCCCAGAGACTTTTTTGTAATTAATTTTCATATTAATTACAACTGGAAATGTCTTATTAAGAACTAGAAATGTTATGTTAACAACAAAAATTCTCAGTTATTAATATGGCATTTCAAATTGTTAATACAGCTTTTCAAGTTATGAGAATTTTTGTTGTTAACATAGCATTTCTGATTGTTAGTATAGCATTTCATGTTGTTAAAGGCCTTTGTCATCTTAGGTAATTAATTATAAAAAAGTCTTAGGGACTTTTTTGGGACTTTTGTGATATGAGATTTTGGTTTGAAACTTTTTTTATAATTTTTTTTGTCCTTGGAACCACAATGTAATTTTCCCAAAATTTTAATTAACTATTTTTTTAATACATATCTTGATAAGCAGAAGGTTGAGGGCGTCAAAGTGATGACTAATGTGACATGTACAATAGAAAAGCGGGAGATTTTGAAAGAGAGGGTTGAATGGAAGGAAGATCCTTTCTTATTGGCTATTCTCAGAATCAAGTGAGCAATGCATCTATCTTTAGTCTTATGATTTTATTTGTTTTCAATCTTAAAAGAATTTTTACAACTTTAAAAATATTTATATTATCTATTTGCATCATTAAAATATTGGCCCTTATTTAATAGGAAAAATTTCAAAAAAAAATACAATTAAAAATGAGAAAGACAAATTAGTACTACAAACTTATTAAGGCCCTGTTTGGATCAAAGAACGTGAAGGAAGGGAAAGGAATGGAAGGAAAAATATTTTACGTTGGTGTGTTTGCTTCCCAATGGAAAGGAAAATGGTTGGATTGGAAAATTTTTGTTTGGTTGGAAGAAAATAAATAGAAGAGTAAGGAAAAATGACATTTTTACCCTTAACATATTTTAAGGCTATTACAAAATTAAATTTACATTTTTTTCACTCCTCCCCCATTCTAGTAGGCAAATACAGCGGACAAACACACTTTGACAAAAAAAAAAAGTTCAATCAAAGCACATAACATAACATAATCATAATTGAACAGTACAAGTTCAAAAACATATAATCCAAAGCATATAACATAACATAAATTAGGGTTGATCAAAAAGTCCAATGGTCTGGGTAACCCAACCCGATCCGACCCAGTTAGCTTAAAAAAATGGTCTAGGATAGTTTAAACAGACCAGACCAGATCAAACCTATCGGGCTAGACTAAACTGGACCTCGGGCCAAGTGATAAAACACATTGGTTTGGTTTGGTCTGGCCCGAAATTTTTTTTTTTTTGCCAATAGGATTACTGGATTAGGGTAGGGTCCAAATGTCCAATGGGGCCTGCACTCAAAGTCTCAAAGATAAAAAAAAATAAAAAAGAAGTCGTTGATAGTCGAACACTCAAGGCTCAGGGAGGCAAGCATGACTTAGGCACTCAAGGTCTCGTGTCTCACGTCTCGCCGGTCATCACAGGTCCGCCTCTCGCCCTCTTAGCACTCCACCTCCGTCGTAGATTGCCTATCGTCCTTTCAACATTCTCGTCTCTGTCGCATTCCGTTCCTCAACTAAGAGGCCTTAGCTCAGTGTTCTTCTTCGCCTCCATCCTCTTCGGCTCTTCTAGATCCAGATCTAGATCCAAGTGCCTCTCCTCCTCAATCTGTCGACACTCGACACTCGATAGCTAGCCAGCCAGTCAGGTGTGATTCTTTCTTTTTTTTTTACTCTGCGTACCAACTTTTGCTTTGTCTTCTTCAGTTAAAATTTTTTTTTGCTCCGCCTTGGTTGATGTGATTTTGTGCTGTCGTCGACTCTTGAAGTTACATTTTAGTTGTTGGCTGTTGGAAATCTGTTGTGGCAGAGAGTTGGGAGCTAAAAACTAAATTCTTGGTCAGTTTGTGTAAACATTTGTTGCTGAAATGTGCAGTGATTGCTGTCCATTCCTATGCTAAGAAATTTTTTTTTGAGAAATTGAATTAATTATATGATAGTTACTATCATGTGTTATGCTAAATTGTGCAAGATTTCGTCCCTGTTATAAGTTGTGATTGAAGCATTGAGTTTATGGTTATTGGGGGTTGGAATCAATTGTTGTCATAATCATTACTGTTAAAGAAGTTTGGGAATTGAAATTTTGAAGTTGTTGGTGAATTACTACTAATTTTTGAACTGTCATGTACCTGGTTCAATGAAAATTTTGTAGCTCAATCTAGAAATTATTCTGACATTAAGAGTTTGAATTTGGTCTTTTGATATGCTATTAATTTCTCTTGCGGCATACTCTTGCGAGACTGAACCATTTTGAGAGTATTGGAATATGATTTGAGTTGAATGACTTTGAACTCTGAAAACTCTTGCAATTGTTGGACTCCAATATCTTAAAATTCTTTGCTTGGAGTTGTTCAATGATTTGAGCGTTGCATTATACCATAAATGCAATTGGATCATCATAGTAAAATCCTCACTTTTCATTGCAGTTGTTCAATCCCAATTTGCTGCTTGCTTTTCAATTCAATACTTTAATTCTCCCTAATTCAATGCTCTAATTTACTGCTTGCTTTTTAGATGGATCAAGTATCGTTGAAGGTGGAGTGCATAAATGAAGATGGAGGGGACAAATTGATAGACTAATTAGACTTGTTGTTACTTGTTATGTTTACTATGTTTAATTGTTTGTTATGGATTTATGATTAGGTTTTAATGTTTTGTAATGTATTTTTCCTAGTTGTAAGTATTGTTATGGACTTATGGTATTATTAGGATCATGTGAAAGTTGAAATATTGCCTTCTAAAAAAATCCCAAATAGGTCATGGACTGCCTGGACTGGTCCAGGCAGTCCATTGGTCCAGTCCGGTCCGGCTTGAGCTCGAGCTCGTGCTTGACTAGACCAGACCTCGGGTTGATTTTTCCAACCCGAGGACCTACCTGAACCAAACCTCGGGTTGGGACCAGACCCGGCCCGGTCTAGTCAATGATCATCCTTAACATAAACTACTCTCCCCCTTTGTCATCAACGAAAAGGAGAGCCTAAGTTGAATGAGTAGGAGAATCAGGTGGAGTTGGGAGCTTAATAGTGGAAGGATCAATAGGAGAGAGTATGGAAGATGGAAGAACAACAGTGGTAGGAGTGGAATCCATAACAGGCGAAGCGACTAAAGGAGGAGTGGAAGCCACGATAGGAAATGGAATGTGAGAAGAAGGTTGAGTGGTAGCAAAGGGAGGAATAGAGGACAAAGGACCAGGAGCAGAGGCGGCCTGATGTCCAAGCTGTTGAAAGCCAAGCTGATCAAAGGTCCTGTTGGGCCATAGACATTTGCTGGAGATTTTTTATTTCCTTCTCTAATGCATCTTACTTAACAAAGCACTTTTGAAAGCTGGCTATGATGTAGTTGGTCATCTTTATAAATTCCTTGCTGGTAGTCGTGATTAGTTGGCACACCACATCGGTAAGCCCGTTGGCATTATTGATTACAGGAGCGACAGTATTTTCAACAACTTTCTCCATAACGTGTTGAAGGGAAGACTGAGCAAAAGAAGGTGCAGATGTCGAGGTCGTAGCAGCCTATGAGGATTGAGGCTCGTCAGGAGGACGAGAAGGAGATGGCTGGGAGGATTTAACAGGAGTTTTACCCTTCTTCTTGGATGAAGCCTTTGTGAAAGAAATCCTCAGTCTAATCAGATGCTCTTTTCCAAATAAAGGAGGATACTCTACAGTGAAAGAGAAGCTAAATCACCAAGAGGGGGTGAATTGGGGATTCTCAAAAATTTTCGCAAGTTAGCCTCTAATGGTGATCTATTAGAGAAAATCAGTGAACAGGGAAGAATAGCAATACAAGACAGTTTATATTGGTTCGACCCAACTCCTTGGCCTACGTCCAGTCCTCAGGCACCTTGAGTTTTCCACTAAATCGCTTGATTACACACTTTGTAACTCTGAAGCAATTCTCTCTCTAGAACTTGCTCCCCCTTACAAGTTGTAATCAAGGATCCCCAAATCTCCAAGTCCCTTGACTTGAGATTGTTACAATCAAATGATAATACAAATGAAATACTCTCTTAAAGAGCAGATAAGATAATCACTGAAGCTCAAGTAGTATCTATTGATTCTCTGTACAGAAAATTCTAAGAGCAGATGAACAAAATTAATGCTTAGTTGATTTTCAGCTCATTTGTCCATTGAGAGAATTGAATGCAACACTATTTATACTTAGAGTATAATTAATGACCATTGCAGGCATTCATTTGACCGTTGGTGGAGATGGTTATCAGCTGAAAGCACTTTGGTCTCTTCTCTCTCTACTCTATAGCTTGTTCTTTGATCTTTTTTATAGAGGGTGACTTCTAGCCATCTGTATCCGTTGGGATTGTCAATCCTGAATTAGGTGTATGGCTCTTTATCTCTTTTTGCTTCGTGTAAGCCTTGGTAGATTAAAGTATAGCAGGTTAGGTAGCCTTGCATTTAATGCTTCTGACAAGACTTAGCTTTGTGTAATAACAACTCTTTTAATCTTCTTGAATCTTCTGTAAACTAGCTAAAATACACTAGCAAACACATTAAACATATATGGTAATGATGATAATCAATAATATAAATCATTTGGATCATTTCATAGAAGAACTCTTCTTGCATTGGTATCACCCAATCATTGTCTGAGAAGGCTTCATCAATTTTAGAAGGCTCAATATTGGAAATAAAAGTAGAAAAGGTTACTTCATTTAAAGTGTTGCTTTTGGTTCTCACACCTTGGTTAACATCGCCTATTACTTGATCTAGTGGATGATTTCTAATGAACCTATAGGCTTTGGGTTGAGAAGGATCAGAGTTCTCAAAATCATTCTAAGAATTAATTTCAAAAACGTCCTCAGAATTTTCTATAGAAGCAAGGGTGTTCTTTGAAAAGAATTGATTTTTGAAAACATTTTCTTCTTACTCATCATCGAGAGACTTGTTAGAATTGGTTTCATTGAATACAACATGCATTGATTCTTCAACAACACGAGTGCGAGTATTAAATATTCTATAAGCCTTACTTCTATTTGAATAGCCTAAAAATATACCTTCATCAGCCTGGGGATCAAACTTTCCCAGGCTATCCTTACCATTATTATGGATGAAGCACTTATATCTGAAGATGCGTAGATGAGTCAAAGTTGGCTTCCTTCCTTTGTATAACTCATAAGGAGTCTTGTTTAGCTTCTTCCGAAGATAGGCTCTATTTAAGATATAACATGCTGTACTCATTGCATCAGCCCAAAAAACTTGTGAAGTGTTGTTCTCATTCAGCATTGCTCTGGCCATCTCTATCAAAACCCGATTCTTTCTTTCCACAACACCATTTTGTTGTGGGGTTCTTGGAGCTGAAAAATTATGGTCAATTCCAAAAGTATTGCAATATTCCTCAAAGGCATGATTATCAAATTCTCCTCCATAATCAGTTCGTATCCCTGCAATAGAAATACCTTTCTCGTTCTGGACCTTTTTGGCAAAAACCGCAAACTGATCAAAAGTTTCATCTTTAGATGTCAAAAATATAGTCCATGTAAATCTTGAAAATGAAGATGGAAGAAATCACCAAGAGGGGGTGAATTGGGGATTTTTTTTTTAAAAAAAATCTTTTCAAAGATATCTAAGTTTTGAAAACTTGAAGTAAAAAGGGAGAAGGAAGAAAAGCTGGACACAAAGGATTTATACTAGTTCGGTCTCAACTTTGACCTGCGTCCAGTCCCCAGATATCTTCTGGGTATTTCTAATATCTCAGTGAGCTTTAATTACAACAATGTAAATCACATGCAATCCCAATTACCTAGGACTTAGCTCCCCCTTACACTTTGTAATTAAACTACCCAACTCACACGTTCCACAACCTTGAGTTTTCACACAACAAGTAATCAAAAATGATTTTCGAAATCACTCTCTTAAAGAGCAAATAATCATAAACACTGAAGTTCAAAAATATTTCGCATAAACAGAGCTTAAAGATCAAAGAAGCAATCAAATGTAATTCTGTTGTGTATCTTGCTCTTCGTCTTCGTGTGTATTTATAGATTAACCAGTTAAACTAGCTATTACATTTTCTTCTCTAATGTTTAGCTGCAAATCTGGAAAATGGTTGTTGCATATTTTTCGTCATTTCTTCAATTCTTGGCTGGAATCTTGGATATAGCCGTTGCAGATGTTCTTCCAGTATTCTTGTCATTCCATAATCCATTTTTGGCCGTTGGAGAGTGATTTGGTTTATCCATAACGGTATGTGCTGAACTATTGGGATAGAGAAGAAGTTTCAGCCTGGTTTTTGGTCCTGCATTAAATGCTCTTAACCCATATCTGATCTGAATCTCAAAACGTGTTAATGTAATTTGTAACTCATGAACAAACTTATCAAACATATATATGATGATTTGTAATCTTATATAAGTGTAAAACACATCATGAGAATGAATCAGAAATATCAAACACGTGGAGAATAAAACAGAGATCTCGTTAGGCTTGAGTCTAACATCAGTAGGCTCGAGTTTGTTCGTGTGCACTCAAGCATAAAGTCAGCAGGCTTGAGTTTGCCCTTTGGATTTTAGTGTTTATCGTGATGAGTGTTTAAAAGTATTATGGAACATTGCGTAGGCTCGAGTCTAAAGCTGTTTGCAATGAGAAGAAGCTTAAATACAAAGACGTAGGCTTGAGTGAAAATCCTTAGGCTCGAGTCTGCTCGGGCCATAAAACTTTGATAGCTCTCTGTTTGTGCCAAACTCGAGTTTATAAGTGTTAGGCTCGAATTTGTTTCAGTCATACGCTTTTGAGACTTCTTTAAATCTGAAATAGGCTTGAGTGAAAAACATTATGCTTGAGCCTATTTTTGAGTGAACATTTGATTGCTATCTGGAAGGGTCAGGCTCAAGTCTACTCACATGAAATTCTGTTTGAGGAGCTCTCTGTAAGACTTATGCTTGAGTTAAGAAATCTATGCTCAAGTGAAAAACGTGACATGCTCTCTGTAAGCCACAAGCTCGAGTTTATTTTAGGTGGGCTTGAGTCTAACTGAGAGCCAAAAACTTGATTTGCTCTCTGTAAGACGCAGGCTCAAGTTTTCCACAACAGGCTCAAGTTTGCCTTACTTATAAAACATGAACTTTGCTCTCTGTCACGAGTAGGCTCGAGTCTATTAAGTTAGGCTCGAGTTTGCCTAAGTTCAAAACACTTATTTTTCTTTCTGCTAAAAGACTTTTAGTTTACAATGGTCTGTTATCATCAAAACACATAGAGAACTAACAGAAAAATCATCAACTATGACTAGAGTATAAAGATTGCCACCAAGACTTTTTACTCTAGCTGGGCAAACTAGGTCCATATGCAGTAGCTGAAGAGGTTTTAAAGTTGAAATCTCATTTTTGGATTTAAATGATGACTTAGTTTGTTTGCCCTTTTGACACGCATCACAGATCACATCATTTTTAAAATTAATTTTTGGCAAACCAATGACTAAGTCCTTTTTCTGTAACTTGTCAAGTTGATTCATATTGACATGAGCTAATCGCTTATGCCACAACCAGCTTTCATTCAAGTTACTTACAAAACAATTTTCAGAAACAGAGTTGGTGCTAGAGAGATTTAAAGTATAACAGTTTCCTTCTCTAGGAGCTCTAAATAAAGCTTTTGATTTTAGAGTTTCAAAAGGAAAATCATTTTCGTTTACAATCAAACATTCTTCAAAATTAAAGATAACTAAGTTACCCTTATCGATGCTTTGACTCACACTGAGGAGATTATGGCAAAGGCCTTCTACTAGGTAGACATCTTTAATCATTTGTCCTTCATTGCTTCCAATCTCTCCAATGCCAGCAATCTTTCCAGATTGATTTCCACCTAAAGTTACTCTGCCACTAGTCTTGGGAATGATTGAAGCAAACTTTGAGTGATCTCTCGTCATGTGTCTAGAACATCCACTATCTACGTACCATTTGTTGGATCGTAAAGCCTTTAGACACATCTCATCAGTTTTGTTGTGTTGCCCTTCTTCTTCTGTAACATCCCAATTTTCAAAAGCGGGAATTTTTTTTTTCTTTTTATCAGAGTAGAGCATCGGAGCAAGTAAAAGAGTGAGTAACTGATATATCATTAACTGTGGTGTATCCATCTGCTTATAATATACAGTACATTTATCAGAGTGATGTTATAACAGTACACGTCTAAAAATAGGAATTTCGGTCGGGTCCTTACACTTTCTGCTTACTTTGCTTACTCCTATCCTCAGTCCTTGATGCCCCGGACCTGAAGCTATAGTAAGAGCTGAGGTTCAATACTTATTGAACCTCAGGTAACGGTTAACATCATGCTTATGTAAACAGTATATGACAGGTATCACAAATGAGTACACAATTACAACTTTCAAAATCATAACAACATGTAAGGCAATAACATAACACAGTCACTGCAATATGTATGTTACCCCAATCTGCATTATTCACCAGTGCCACGATGGCCTATCGTGTCCTCAACGCTAGGAAAACTTAACGGCGTTATTAAGACCATAACCCGTATTCAATTCAATATTTCAAGATCAATTTCAAAACAGAGTCTCAGCATGTAAATACAACAATCATATATAAGTATATCATAAGCATCAGAGTTAATGTTATAATACGCGTCCGTACCTTCGTTGACGAGTTTTGGTACGTTCTGTCGGTTAGAATGCGTTCACAATTTATCATATAAGGGTAATATCGTTTCTATTAATTCACAAACATTATCCCAAGAGATAGCTTGGCCATAAATGACAATTTTACCCTTGGTGGATTTATTTTCAATTATTTCCACATAATTTTCGGAAAAACGCTGGTTCAACATTTCTGGGCAGAATTTCACCTAACTTCGAAAAATCATAACTAATTCCAGAAAAATCTAAATGAGGATCCATAAAATTTCCCGGAATCCTTGAGATCTCTATTTTCAAGAAAAAATACTGAAAATCACCCAGAATTCAAGAATAATTCCCAGTTTCAACATTTCAAACCTCTGCTCAGAATTTTACCCAGAAAACGTGGCTTATCTTCTGAAATTTTTATCTCTTTGCAAAGAACTTTAAATGACACACTCTATACATATTTGGAAAGCCCTATATGTCTACTTTCACCATGAATTTACTCAGAATCTTAGAACCTCATTTCCTTCATGATATATTTACGTTTTTGCTACTGGCTTCTGAAATTGCTAACCGATGAAATTTCGCCAGAGCTTCGCTATTTTTATTATAATCTTCCAAAAATTTTTGCCATACTTCTTCTTCATCATTTTTTCGAAATAAGGGCAATAGAAATCATAAAAACATGAAAATAAAACTATAATTGGAAGATTAAAGATCAAAATAACATTTCCTACCATTTTTACTACAAAAACTAAGAACTAGAACTAAAAGACTAAAAGTTTTCTTACCTCTTGAAGAACTTTGCTTTTTGCTCTTGAAGCTCCTTCACACTCTTTCTCACTCTCTAAATTTTTGGTCTAGGCTTGGTGAATTGGTGAGAATTTGTGAAGCACAAGGCCTCTATTTATAGCAAAACAAGGGCTAACTTCCTAACAACTCTTGCTTGATCTTAGCCATTGATTTTAACTTGGTGAAGAGGTAAAAATCTTACCCATCCACCTCCTCTCCAACCGTCCTTCCCCCCCCCCTTCCTCTTTAAGTTTTGCTTCTTTCTCTTTGTTACTCCAAATGCTAATTTAGTTAAGTGTAAGTTAGTGTTTCTATTCAAAATCTAATTTCACTTTTGAAATCATAATTTTATAACTAGATTTATGGTGATTTTAAACTTCCTGAAACACTTAGGTATGAATCCTAAAAGTATACGAAAATGATTTTGGGAATAGCCAAGTTCAAACTCATAATTCACTGGTTTCAAATATCTACTTATATTTAATACTTAATTCCAATATTTCAAGATATGATTTAATTTTTATAAATTCTCATTTACTTGTATCTAATTGATTACTAACTTACTACTCTAGTTTTTACTTTGGATTTCAAACCATTATTCACTTTGGTTTAATTTTGACTTTCTTACTACACTCACACACATACACAACTCTTGGACACACACACACTCACAATACACACACATATCACACGCACACTACACACACACTCCACCTTCTCTCTCCTTTATCCTCTTCCACACATTTAATTCAAGCCCCTAAAGTCTTCATAGTTACCTTTATCTTCTTCTATACTCTAATGGCCATTAACTAATTCCCCCATGTGTTTATATGTCTATTTAAAACAAATTTCCTCTTCTTGTTGCCTAAGAAAACCGTCCTCCCCTTCTTCTTTTTAATTATCAATTTATGTTTTATTTGTTCTCACAACTCAAGAAGAAAAATTTCTCATTGGTCCAATTTAGGATTTAGGATTAAGGGTCAAAATAATTTCTTCATTCTTTAATTAGAAATTTTCGCCATTTTTTTTAAAGGGAGAATTAATTAATCCTTGGTTACTATTGCTAACATAGTGTTTTAGGGGTTACTAGACTTAATTACCAAAATTTGACAAGCTTCTAATTTAATTTTCATGATTAACAACTCCTTGTATGCTAATCTTAGCTTCTATATATCATTGGATCCTTAATTTATTTGATTTTCCTTAATTATGACCTTTATAAATTAATCATTAACAAATTTCAAAAATTAATAAAGTACCTTAATTATTGCAATTCCAATTGTACAACAATTGTTACTAATTTTCTCTAATTGATTTTATCATCCTCCGATGATTTTAATTGTTAAAATGGCATAATTAAGATTATACTAAATTATGATAATCTTGGATATTTGATGACCCTTAATAAGATTTAGAAAAATTAGTCTTTAGGCTTTCTTATTCTAGGAAAATTTCCTAGGAATAAAAATAAATATAACACCAAAATTTGAGACCACATATTCACCTATTTAAAATAGGTATTTTTTATCAAAATATAGTGGCTATGCTAAATAGGATTTTTAGGGTATTACATCTTCAGCAACTAGACAAGTATTAACTTCTTTTTTCTTCTTTCCTTCATAGGCTATTTCCAGCGCTTCCCACATTTCTTTTGCAATAGGTAGAGTGCATATTTGGAAGTATTCTTGTTGGCTCAGAGCACTTTGTAGTATGAGAATTGCCTTACTGTTGAAAGTGACATTCTTTCTGTCGTTGTCATCGTAATCTTCTTCAGGCTTAGGCTTTCTCTGACCATTTATAAGCGTAGTTGGAAGATAATTTCCAAGTTCAAATACTCGTCATAAGCCACACTCAAATGCCATAACAAATGCCTTAAACTTGGCTTTCCAGAAAGAATAATATTCTCCCCTGAATCCAGGTGGTCTATCATTCAAAGCTCTATCAGATATGCTACTTTTCATGAGGATCCTTCTCGAGATGTTAAGCTCTTCTGAGAAGACCTTCCTTTGATACCAAATGAAAGAGAAGCTGAATCACCAAGAGGGGGTGAATTGGAGATTCTCAAAAATTTTCGCAAGTTAGCCTCTAATGGTGATCTATTAGAGAAAATCAATGAGCAGGGAAGAATAGCAATACAAGACAGTTTATACCGGTTTGGCCCAACTCCTTGGCCTACGTCCAGTCCTCAAGCACCCTGAGTTTTCCACTAAATCACTTGATTACACACTCTGTAACTTTGAAGCAATTCTCTCTCTAGAACTTGTTCCCCCTTACAAGTTGTAATGTGATATAGGTAAGTGAGACAGTGAGGTAAGTAAGCACTATCATCCTGCATATAAGAGTTAATGGATATGTTTATTATGGTCTTAAACAGAAAATTTCAATATATATACTTGATTTCTTACACTTTTTTTTTTAAAAAAAATAACAATAGATTAAAGTCTTATCTATTATTGTTTTTTAGTTTCTCTCACTAGAAAATGCATGTGTGGGTTAATTAGAGTGAGGAAAAACGTTGGAGGAGGAGGAAGAGAAAAATGATGAGATAAATGTTAGAAAAAGACAATTAAGAAAGATGCCTTTCGATATGATTTTTGCCACATCTCACTTTAAATTATTGCCAAAAACCTATAAGCACTTTTTTCCTTGCCCAAAATAAGCACTCCGTGACTAATCAATTTAAACGCTGAACTCCTTGTTAAAAGAATGCCGTCTATTCGTCTAATATGATTCTTTTGCCCTTTATCCTTTTTTGGCCATTCTTGTTGGTTTCAAAGTTCTGTCATTTTTGGATGCTTCCAAAGTTTCAAAGTTCTAAATTCCCTAATACCTAACGCTAATGACTTTTTCATAAATAAATCATCTTTGCTTCTCTACTCAACATTTGGGTCTTTGGATCTAGACCTGTTAATTGCTGCGATTGTATCTGAGTGTTCAACTAGTTTGGTGGTATGAGACTATAAGGACTAGTGATTCTTGTATGACATGTTTTTGCCTTGCTACTGATACTGTTCATAACCTTGTCTTAAATTGTGAGATGGCTAAGGATTTGGCGAAAAGAACTGACTGTTAAAATCATTGTTACAAAGTTGGAATTGTTTTCCCCTGCTAAGCAAATTTTCTTAGTAGGAAAACCAAGTCAGATTTGGGCCATCAAATTTGATCTTAACTATCGAGATATGATTTTTTTAAAGTTAATATTTTTAAAAAAAATTTATTGAATAGGTATAAAGCCTAAAATAAAGATAATCTTTAGACTATTATATGGTTAAACAATGATTTTTATTTTAAAAATCACCATTTAAAAAAAATGAGATCTTGATGATTTAGATCATATTTGAACGGTTCAAATCACTATAACTTTCATATAATAAGAAAGTAATATAAATCTTTACTTCTTTAAACACATGAAAATTTATTTACATAATATCATGAAACAGATATAAGGAAATTTAAACATTAGCACAATAGAGATAATTTAAAGAAATGAGGTTATTGAGCTTTTTTTTTTTTTTTTGGCTCAAAGAACTACTTTCTTATTATAAAAGAGACAGAACAACTGTTACACAAGAAAGAAAATAAGCAGCCGAATAAAAGTCTAGAGCAACTACAGTACAGAAATACAATGCCTAAATAGAGATGAAAACAAATAACATAGGGGAGAAGCAAATCAATCCCCATCCATTACATGACTGGAATGAGGAAAATCATCCATAGCACTATTAGCCTCATGAGCATCCAAGGTTAGCAATAATAACAAAGGTGTTGGTTCCTGTACCCACCCTAAGAGGCACATCTCCTTCAAAGCATTTGGTGTAAAAAGATCAGCAACTCGGTTACCTTTCTCAAAGTAAAAGATAAAGAGAACCCATTGTCATAAAGGAGGCAAAGTATGTCATGAATAATGCTCCTACATCTCCAATCAAATAAATTAGGAGATTTGGCTTCAACACAAGACAACAGAGGGAGACAAATAGTTTTAAAGGCTACTTTATCATGGCCCAAGTCCACAGCTAACAACATAGCCCTTTTAAGAGCCAACGCTTCAGTCATAAATGCAGAGATAGATTTCACTTTATCTACATAACCCCATCTAAAGTTACTAAGATAATCACCCATGATTGAAAAGTCATTACAAAAGGCTATTTTTCTTATTTTTCAATATGCTACCTCTGCTCCTTTATCTACTTTGTTTTAGTATATTTTGGTAATTATTGGTTGTTAGTGGCTAATAGGAGTCTTGTGGTTGTTTCTATGGTGGTTGGCCTCTATACAATCCCCAGATCACCGTCCAAAGCCCAAAATGGTATGCCAACACCATCGTCGGTGAAACCCCAGTCATCGATCTCTCCCTTCAATATATTTGATTTATATGTTGATTGTATATTTGGATATGCTTTGAATTTGATTGTTGAATTTGATTTCTTGATCTGTAATTTTTGGATTCTTTCGATTGTTGAAGTCTTTCTTGTTAGTAGATTTCACTCATCAAGTTCTTGTTTGATCTGTCAGAACACCATAATATTCGTCCTTTTTTTGTTGATGTTAATGCTCTCAATGCTTAATGATGATATCCTTTTCTTTTTATTTCATGAAAACGACGGAATGGCATAAAACCCACGATGACTACTTAATAGCCTTTGATTAATGGAATTAGTGGGTTTTAGAAGAGAATCCAAGGAAGTTGACAGATCTTGGGGTTTGGCCTTCTTGTGAGAGTCAGAGGAAGAGGGGGTTTTTTACTAAGTTGAGGGTTGAGGGGTATTTTAGTATTTTCAAATTGTAACTAACTTCTGTTAAACTCATTTAACAGAGATGGTATTTTTGCACTAATTTTGGGAGTTCATGGGTGCTTTTGCAAAAAAAATATTTGGTGTTGAGCGCTCCTGAGGATAAAGTACATATGCATTTTTGCACCTTTACCCAAACAATTATTTAAATTTTAAATTTTTTTTATTATCAGTAAAAGTATATGTATTGTATTAACTACACAAATATAGTAGTTGACAATTCATTTCAATAAAAATTTTCTAATTTGGGATTTTGAAGTCCACATGATATGTTCTTATATTTTTTCTTTTCTAAAAAGGTTAATAAAGAAAGAGAACAAGGATTTTCCCCCAACTATCCTCAATAATATATTGTTCTTAAGTGATTTATTTTTGGCATATCAAAGAAGTGATAAAAATATTTATTTATTTGAACCCTTGAAAATTTTTCATAAAATATGAGGAAATAAATATAAGGAAATTTTAACATGTGCTAGCTAAATAAAAGAAGAACAAATTATCAAAAAAGAAAAAAAAAATTGATGAAAAGTCTATAAAAAATAAGTTTTAAACAGGAATTCTTCTTATCAACCTTTCCATAAAAGAAATTAGATAAATGAGCTTTATTTAGATGATACCACAATTTGATTAAGTCACATTAGGATAATAGAATTTTGGAAAAATTGGAGCAATTGGCCAAACAAAAAGTAATATTTATTGGGAATTATCATAAATTATAATTATTTAGGAGGATTAAGTATTAAAAATAAATTTAAAAATACTAAAAACACATGGAGTGCGAAGTCTATATATGAATATTACTTGATACTTAGAATAGTTAATAAAATCTTAATCTCACTTTTATTTTGTGTTGCGGGTGGATCTTAAAGTTCTTCGATTTTGATTTGATATGCTTTGTAGGTTTAAATTGAATTACATTTTTTTTTAACTAGATTTATGATATACGAGGTAACTCTGTAAGAGAAATCTTGTCTCAACTTATATGAACATACTCCAAAAAGCTATACAATCAAAAAATGACACCAAAACATTAATGCACCTTACTTTATTGCACATAGCTAGCCACATAAGGACATACAAAATCGGCTAAAAAAGAAAAGCTTCATTAGATGGATAGGATTAAGGATTTTGAAATTTGAACTGGATCGGGCGATTCGGCAAGGAAACCAGCGAATCAGTTGGTAAACCGATTCAATTTGGTTATCAATCGAATTTAATATATATATAGACACACACACACTAATAATAATATTGATTTTCTTTAAAATTTCATATTTAATAACCTTAAAATCTCTATTTTCTTTAATTAACTCTTGACCTAGTACCCTGACTGGTTTAGTGATCGGTTTAGGTTTAAGAACCTTAATAGGATCTACTAAAAAATAATTTCAATTAGATATACCCCCCCCAGCGGCCCAGTTTCTCTGTAACAACAGTCATTAGAAGCAATCACTGCCCGCCGATATATCACAATTCATGAATGAACGACGTGTATTGAAATGCCACAATGTGCCATCGTCCATCACTTGGCCCCCCAGCCAAACCTTATGCTTCCCTAAGGCAAAAAAAGTCAGGGTTAATGTACAAAAATACATGAGAGACTTTTATAAAAATGTGTTTAACACCAAATGTTTTTTTAGAGGTAAAAATAACTATGAACTTCTAAAATAGGTGCAAAAATACACACTGACCATTTGTTTAAATTTTTTAATGGTTAAGGTGTAAAAATACACCAAACACACATGCTTTTTTTAGGCACTTTTTTTAAATTATGATTTTTTTCCTTAAAAGAAGATAAAATTTGAATACTTTCAAATGAGTTATCAATCAATTAGGATTAAAATAATATAAGTTGTTATATTTTGCATTGAACATAGTTTAGATGACGTGATGCCTTTAGAGTATGTAAATATTTTTCTAATTTAAAATAATAATTTGTTGAATAAGCAAAGGAAATTAATTTCCATTTAACCCTTTATCTTTGCCTCACCACTTCTTTTGAAGAGGGAGGGAGATGAGAAGAAGCGTTGGGTGGAGATAAATGGTTGTATGGAAATTAATTTTCCTAGCTCAGTTAGTAAATTATTATTCCATGTTATTTCATCATCCACATTATCCTTCATATCACCATTTTATGTCAAAAACTTCAAACAAACAGCCAACTAATAGTCAATATGTATTTTCACAAATATTATAAAAATTTATATTTACTTTTATCCCTAAGAAAATGTTGTATCTGGCACACTTGTAGGAAAATCTCATATATTTTTTTAGAGTTTAACCCTTAAAAAATTCAAACAAACAGTGAATGTATATTTTTTTGCATTTATTTTATAAGTTTATAGTTACTTTTTCTCTTTAAAAAAATTTAATATTTAAGACAATTTTAACAGAATCTTTATATTTTTGCACGTTAATTCAAAAATGTCATTACCGTATCATTTGTTTGTTCTTTTTGCTGTTAGAGATTTCATTATCATTCGATGGTGTGATTCTAGTACGGGCCATTTCGTTGTTTAATTTGATTCCTCAGTGGGCCTCATGACACCCGCCGTGTGTCATCTCGGTAGGCAGGGTTATTTAGTTTTTATTTCTATTTTTGAGAATTTTACCACCTTCTCATTTGAATCCATTCATTATCAACATTCAACAGGAATAAGGGAAACACCTGTATACTCTAATGCCATGTTATTTAAACCATGTTCAATAAAAATTATAATAACTTAGATCATTTTAATCTTAATTGGCATCTTTAAAAAAATCACATTTTAATTTATTCTAAAGAATAATAACTTAAGTTTAAACAAAAAAAACAAAAACAAAAATAAAACGAAGAACTCATCTCCAAAACTAGTACTACATAGTAATAATAATCACAGTAATATGAGTTAATTATTTGGTGATGCAAGATGAGTAATAAAATTTGTTTTTAATATGACAGGTTGAATTTAGCAATTTACAAGGCCCCTGAATTATTCTCAACAAAACTTTTGAAATACAATTTTGACTCTTCAGTAAACCTGTGTTATTATTGAATCATAAGGCAATCTTAGAAATTAACAAGCTTTATTATCTATTACCAAATTTTTTAATTGCTTGATTATATATTTTCTTTTTGTCAGAAGCTTGAAAGTTCGAACAAATCAAAGATACTTTTTTAAATTTTAATTCTATTAAAATAAAAATTTATCTTTTAAAAACTAGTAGTACAGTTTTTTATTTTATTTTATTTTATTACACTCTACATTTATTGGAATGAAAAAGAAAAATAAGAATGTACCCTCTGCATATGTTTCCCAATCTCATTGCACCTCGTCTAATTAATTTCATTCATGGAACAATGATTAAAATAAATTCATTTAACAATAACATATTTACCATAATAAGTTATACTTACCCTAAAGGCTAGAACTCATAACATAACGAGTTTGACTATAGTTCATTTTTTTTCCTATCCTTTTTTCAGTTCTTTATTTTATCTATTTGATTGAAATCTCAATGATTCAGATTTAATGATTCATAAAAATATTATTTTTAAAATTTTAAAAAAAAAATTTAATAATTTAATATTTAATTTATATTTTTATATATAATTAATTATAACCGTTAAGATTTCAATCCAACTAAAACATGGAACGGAGAATCAACCATAGCCTTGCCCATCACATAACACTGTAGGCGATCGGACACGAATTTCTAGTGGACCATTCGTGTCCCTCATGCAATGATTTGTTTGTCTTTTCTATGTCATCTCATCCAAATCAGAGATGAAAAGGACGGATCTCAACATCCTCTGCCTCTAAGTTCAAGTGGACCGAATCAAGGTATATTTGAAAGTGATGTTATCATATCACATGGTGGGTCCCACTAGACCTAGATCACATGGTGGGTTCCACTATAGACCTTTCTGGCCCGCAACTTACCCAGCATGGTATCAAGAAAACACACAGACAGTTACTTACTGTTTTTTGATAATAACAGTTACTTCCTGTTCATAACGAGAAAAAAGAATGTTTATTTTGTTTGTTTTTATTATTAGGGTTAGAAATTGGGCCGAGCCTATTAGACAGACAGTCTGTTTAGGCCTTGGTTTGTCAATGGTCAGATTTATGACTGAGAACTTTCAGAAGCAATCAGATCTAAAAGGTCAAGCCCTGTGGTCCGTTTAAGCCCAATAATTTTTTTAAAAAACATTATATTAAATGACTAAATGTTGAGTTTTGCTTTGAAAAAAATGATTTTCTTAGTACGAAATGTTTTCCAAATATAATGTTGCTATTTGAATGTTTTAAAGAAAAAATTGATTATATTCTTATTAAAAAACTAAGAGAAGTTTGTTGATGACATTATAGTTAGTTAAAAGTCTTCTAATTGGATTTTTTTTAAAAAAATAAATTAAGAATAATTCATTTGGTTCTTAATATTTCCCTAAAGAAATTGTGTTGTATGAAATATTGAAACAATAATTTTTTATTGATGTAAGGTAAACAAATAGATCAAATTTTTTAATTGTATTTGAAGAGGTTTGAATATTATGCAAAATATATTAAAAAGAGAAACTAATAACACGCATTAAATATATTTTTTTAAAAAAAAGAAGAGAAAATAGGGTTTCGATCTCATGAAGAATTTTTTAAAAAAGAAAAATTGTCACTTATTTTATTTATCAAAAAAATAAAAATATTTAATACTTTAAAAATATTTTCATTAAATTAAAATTTTATTATTTTAATTTAATTTATTTAATAAAATACAAATAAATTTTTTTTGTCAAACAAACCTGAAGTTAGCTGGCCGAACTAGAGCCCATGACTAAACGAGCCTAACTTTAAAATAGAGATCTTTTATGAGAGTTGGACCTAAGTATGATGGCTTGTTTAAGCCTGAGGCCGTGAAGGGCTGGCTTGGCCACCTTTAGCTTTTATAAGGGCTAATTTTAAATTTTCTCAAATAATTCCATAATGCAAAGTATATTCCATCTTCTCAACTATGAAATCATTCATTTCCATTAAATCTTTTTTTTTTTTGAGAAAAAAATGGTGGCAAGTGTGCAACCACTCCGGATACTGCAGTGGCAAGGACGACCCTCCCAACAGTGGTAGCTCCATATAAGGCGGATTACGAGTGGTTTTATCGCAGCTCGAATCCTAAATCTTTTAAGTGAATCCAGGGCCACATTCCGCTGGATTAACCACATGTTGGTTTTTTTTTTTTTTTTTTTTGATACAATCCATTAAACCTTTTTAGCAAAGACGGACTGATTTCCCTCTATCTGTAATTGAGATTTGTATAGCCCAATATCTCTCAGAGGCCCATATATACCCCTCCGCCCTCAGCATATACTGATTTGTTTGGGCCAATATAAAACGGCCCATATTTCCTACCCTGCCCCTTCATTAATTTGGGCCGGTTTTCTGTCTTGCATAATTTTAGAAATTATACCCTTACTCCTTAAGACCAAACTTCTAATGAAAGAAAATCCCTAATATGGCTGTTCATTCTTTTACAATTTTTAAATCATGTCTACTACTGTCTTTGATAATAAATTTAAAACCTAGTTGGTAGTGTAAATTGCACTGTAAATTAACTTTTATATTAAAAACCAGAGGAGCATTTATACATAATACACCAATTTACATACTTTATCTTCATATATGCTCTACAAACTTGTATTTATGGATAAAACTAATATGAAATTTGCAGTTACGAAGAAGAAGAAGATGATAGTTTAAGTATAAGTTAAGTTCAAATTATACTAATGTATATCTTAAAAAACGTTAAGAAAGATTAAGTAAAAAAAACATTGCTGTTGCTGTTTAGGAAGGACAGAGAAATCCCTCAAAGAGTCTTCATTACTGAAATTTGAAAACACTAATGATTTTTCCTGAATTTTCAAAAATATATATAAAAATAACATGATAATAGACTTTCACTTTTGATAAAACTGATATATACACACATATAGGAGAGGGAGAGAGAGAAGTATAACGGTATGATATTTATATCTCTATCTATCTTAGAGGACTTTAGAAGCTTCACATTGTAAAAGGGAGATATAAATATAATAGAAAATTCATACTTCCCTATCTTATTTGTATAAAAACTTGTTTAAAAATTTTAGAAAGAATAAGAATATATTTCAATATATATCTTAATATAAATACATTTAGAAGGATTTGGTTTACAAGCCAATTTAAAATCATGCAAAATCATACCACTCTAGTCTTCCATTGCTATAGAAATCGTAATCTATAATGGTTATTATTTGACATACATAATGATTTGGAACCGTCATATATGCAACACTATAAAAGTTCAACGCAAATATATTATGGTTCCAAACTGTTATTTATTTCGGACCTATTATAACGGCTATAATATAACACCGGTTATGTATTGAACCTTGGTGAAGTTATGATATGCACATTATTGTGATGATAATTAATGGCACACATAAACAATGGCTATAATATATGGTAACGTTTTCATCACATATAATGATTTCACTTTAACATCCGATATATATATTAAACACATATAACAATTTTTTAAAACAACCGTTATATTAATAGTTATGCTAAGGATTTATTTTAACAACCGTTATATATATAGCTGACATATATAACAATGGGAAATTATCGCTAAGGTCCCAAAGAAAAGAAAAAATATGAAAAAAGTCTAAACCCCAAATTCCATATCAGAAAAATCTTTAGAAACTTTTTTGATATTAATTACAGAATTCTCATATAAAAAAAGTCCTGTTGTCAATATGATTTTTCTTGTAAAAATGACATTTTATGTTTTTAAAATTTCTCTATCAAAATATTGTTGTCAAAATAGTTTTTCCTGTTGCCAAAAATTTTCCAGGTTTCTAAGATTCTAAATGTGGGAGGAAAATTGGAAAAAAAATTTTACAATAAGAAAAGTCATTTTAACAACATGAAAAGCCTTTTTCTTTTTTTTTGGGGGGATCAACAGGACATAACCCTATATTATTCTTGTATCAGTACACTTCTTAAGCAACACCCATAAAGTCTCTGTCTATAAAACTAGCTATAGCTTCTGGAGGCTTATCAAAAATAACACTATCCTCCATCTGCATAATACTACAGTTTGCAAGTGCATCAGCACAGAAATTTCCTTCTCTAAATTCATGTACAAAAACAATGTTAGAGAAACGCTTTATAGCTTTTTCAATCTTCTGCAGCATTGTCAACTCAGCGCCATCATCATCCTATAGCTTATTCATCATGCTAATCACAGTAGCTGAATCAGATTCTACAACTACCTTTTCAAATCTATATTTGGCAGCAGCTAAGTCTAGTCCAATCAGAACAGCCCATAGTTCACTTCTTAATGCAGAACAACTTCCCAATTTGCTTGCAAATCCACACCTCCACAGACCCCTACAGTCACGTATTAAACCTCCACATCCCGCAAGCCCTCTTCCCCCCCTTTGAAACTCCATCCACATTCAGCTTAAACCACCCTTGAGGAGCTTTCCCCCCTATGGCCACTTCCTTCCTTTTACCTTTTACTCCACTATACTTGCTTCTTGCTTCCCTGATTTCTATTACATACCTATAGACAATGCTTGCTCGATTGTTTGGCATGATGTAGTCATTTACAAAGCATCCCTGATTCCTCCAGTTCCACAGGTACCAACATGTGACTCCGAATATGAGACACCAGTCACCATCTGCCCGCGCCAAATTCCATTCTAGCCATTCTCTACCTTGTAAAGCTTTAAACTCTCTGCCAATACTGTGGGGTTTTACTTCTAACCATAAAGACCAGGCCATCTTGCAATCCCTTAGCACGTGCATCAGATTCTCATTATTGCTACAGCAATAACAACATGCGCTGATGAGGCTAGCTAAACAACGATGCCTCCTCCTCAACCCGGTAAGAGTACGAGGAAATTACTATAAAGTCTTCAAGAAAATATTTAATCACTCAAAAATCTGAAATGTATGGAAAATGATAACGAGTTTTTATTGTTCAATTGTTATTTTCACTTTTTTGGTAATTTAACCCTCCTTTAGAGCTTTGTAGTAATTCTTTCTTTGGTTGTTCATCATCACTCCATTCTCATCACTCAATCACACCTCATAATTATATGCAATCATATGTTTCCTTTTGTTTATTTTTCACGTGCATCCTTATTTTTGAGGACGAACTCTGTCCATTCTTTTTTAATTTAAGTTATTTTCAGGTGTTTTTTGTTCGAGAATTACATGGTTATGCTTAAATATGAATTCCTTCCCCTGATTTTGATATAGTTACGTACTCATATGTTGGTATTTGGTTAGCACTATTAGTCAACTCTGGTGTGGTTGAAGGATATGGGGAAAAAATAATATGATTGAACATGCCAGAAGTATATAATATAAATTTTGACGTGTAATGATTTGAAACAAAAAAATAAGTAATAACAATCAAAGACCTATGAATTATATTCTCTCTCTCATCCTCTGCTCCACAAAATTACATTCATTGTGCATTACAATGCTTCAATGCATTATGCATATATTGATGATATAAGCAATTTCTTTAATTTACAAAGCACTCGTTTCTAAATATTATTTTCTAGTAGATAGAAATTAACATGTTCTGATTTTGATGAGTAATGAAATCAGAGAATTGGTAATATATGCAGGAATTATGGATTCTTCAAATTCAAAGGGAAAGAAGGGGGGTTTGGCACATCATATAGGTTATGCAAGTAAATATGGTTTAGATGATAATAACAGTGGATCAAAGGGGCCTAACTCTACAAAACGCAAAACCAAGAAACCAAATCTTACAGACGCGACCGGCTACACAAACCCTTCTCCTCCCACCCAAAAAAAAAAAAGGGGGAAGGGGGGAATTACTATAAAGTCTTAAAAGAAGAGATTTAATCACCTTAAAGTCCATTAATAACTGAGGAGTTCCAATGTAGAAAATAACAATATTTTTTATTGCCCACTTGTTATTGTGGCTTTTTGATGATTAAATCCATTCTTTGAGGCCTCATAGTAATTCTTTCTAAAAAAGGTTGTATCCATCATCACCCCATTTTCAACACCCAATCAAGAGATAAATGTCTTTTACTGATCTCTTTTTCCGTTTCATCTCTCATACTGAATCACCCCTCGTAACTACATGCAATAATATGTTTTCTTTTGTGTAATTTTGGCATGTATCCTTATTTTTAAGGACACTCTACTCTGTCCACTTTTTAATTTGAGTTATGGTCAAGTGTTTTTTGTTTGAGAATTACTTGAGTATGCTTAAATATGATTTCGCACTATTATTGAACTCTGGTGCGGTTAAAGGATTATGGAAAAAAAAGAATATGATTAAACTTGCCAAGTGTTCTTAGAGTCTTTTAATACATGGAAAAAGAGTGGGACAATAATATGGTAGAGTGTGTTTTGAGTTTCTTTCTCTCTTTTTTGCCGGAAGTGTTTTTTCAGAGTTAATATAATTATTTCTTCACTTATTGACATTCTTCTGTTGGCACATGTTTTAATTTTGTCCCCACACACACACACACATATGCGCGCTCGGGGGATGATTTAAAACGAAAAACAAGTAATAAAAATTAAATACTTATAAATTCATGTTGTACACCTTATATATATATATCTAGGAAGATAGAGGGAGTGATAGTTGGA
Source organism: Acacia confusa (assembly GCA_037074495.1). Classification (NCBI taxonomy): domain Eukaryota; kingdom Viridiplantae; phylum Streptophyta; class Magnoliopsida; order Fabales; family Fabaceae; genus Acacia; species Acacia confusa. The sequence goes on from CM073514.1 coordinate 16,206,333, forward strand.
CCATTCAAGTTAGACGTGGATATCAATTCACTCCTTGCAATGAGCTACGAAATCCATGATAGCTTTTTAAAAGAGATCTATAGAACTGTGATAGTTGTTGGATAATAAATAACTAATAGTCTAATACTTCCTCCAGTCCTAATTATAAGACATAGTTAATTTTTTTGGAGAGATTAAGGAAGCTAATTAAGTTATTTTAGAGTATTTTTATTTTATTTTTCTTCAAACTAATTAGTTTGACTAATAAAATAATATATAATCTAAAAATACACAACATATGAAATAATCAAGTAACTTATTTAATTTTCTTTATCTCTCAAAAGATAGTCAACTATGTCTTCTAATTATGACGAAGGTAGTATTAGAATCAATCCTAATTATAAGGTTAAATTGACTTTTTTTAATGGAGAGATTAAGGAAGTTAAATAAATTACTTAATCATATCATATGTTGTGTATCCTTAGATTATATATTAATTTATTAGTCAAACTAATTAGTTTGAAAAAAATACAAATATTCGAATAGCTATCTTAATCTCTTCAATAAAAAAAGTCAACTTGGTCTTATAATTAGAATTGGAGAGAGTAGATCAATGAATTTATTTCCTTTTTTTCTTGAATACAAAAAAGACAAACCAAAGTTTGGAAAAAGAAAATAAAAGTAGGTTTTTTGGGTTGGAATCTTGGGAGAATCCTAATTAAATCTTTTCCAAATATAAAAATGAAATTCAGGCGTATACTTTTAAAATTTAATAAGGCCTAAGGCTTCATTAGAAATTTTTTTATATTGTTAAAACACTGTAATGGCAGTCTATAGTTAAAAAGAAAAGCTAAAAGTTTTTCTTTACATAAATTTAAATTCAGACATAAAATTTAAAAAATTTTCTAATCATTTTATTTATTTAAACCATATTTTAAACGTTTCATTTCATTTTTTTTATTTTTTAAAAATTGATATTTTTATTTTTTTCCCCAATATGTTAAATTTCTTACGTTTCTTAAGTAGTTAAAAAATATTAATTTAATTTTACTAAATGTCATTTTTTCCTAAGAAAAATTGTTTTGTCACTGCTACATTAATTCAAATGAAATGAATTATTAATAATGAGCAATTCTTGGACGGGAAAAAAAATTATTTTTCAAAAAAAAAGACTAAATTGTCATTTAAATGAGCAAAAAGGAAATGATTTGACTAGACTATTGTTTATATAAATAAAATGAATAGGAATATGCATGAATTAAAATTTTGGTTAAAGGTGCCTTTTAATTTTCTATAGATGAGCATTATGGTCTTTTAACAATATTCATAAATTTTGGCTTTATTAGGAATTTGTTAAAAGTGTATGCATGAATTAAGACTTTAATATTTTAGTTAGATTTAGTTAGAATTCTCCTTAGAATCTATTCAGCACTTGAAAATAATTTTTTAATTGACTCATCACCCTAAAATATTTTGTGAATCCATTTTTTTTTAATCATTAAAATTTTTAAGCAAGTTTGCATTAGTATTTTTGGGAATAATTTTAACCTTACAGTTAACATCTCAAAGATTCATTGAGTGAGGGTACGTCTTACATTCTAAAATAAATTTTTTTAAAAAAAAAATTCTTAAGGTGTGGGACATCATATACTTGAAAAATAATTCAACCTTGAACGAATCAACAAATATTTTTGGATTTTAGACGTGTCAGATAAAATATTTGAGAATTGACAGTAGATAGTAGTGTTAGTGTATCAGCCTTCACCTTTTTTCCTTTCCTTTTTTGAAAAAGTCGCGGCAAGTTCTTCCTTGTCGTCCCCACTGCCTCTTATAGTGTTTTTGGTTTGAAGGGGCTTTTATAGTGTGTTTGGTTTGATGAGAGGGGATTAATCTTTTGATTTATAAAAAATACAGCCTTCCACAAGTCAAGCCTCTTCTCTTGTCAGCCTCCCCCATTGCTCAGGGAGCCACTAGTGTTTCTCGGGAACATAATACACATTTGTATCTCAGATAACGTACTTATTAGAAGTAGTGAATTTTTGGATTGGAAGTTTTGTTTCCATTAGATAGAAAGTTACATGTTTTGCCTTAGTTTGACATTAGTTGAATAAAAATCATCCAAATCTGAACTGTAACGGTGAGAATAACTATACATAATTTTAGATTTTGACGGTAAGACTATTTTGTGCTCATTTGGTTGATCTTCTCTCACTTTCAAATCTCTAGTATTTTGTATACCAATATGAATTAATAAATGGCAATTATAAAAGACGATCGACACCAGTGCAAAAAATAAAATTCTTATAATTAAAAACACTGAAAAAAGACATTGTTAATGCAAATAGGAACTGAACACCTCCATCACATGAACACAATGATTGATCAGTTTGGTTAATCAAACTAGTAGTGTCAAAGGGGTTGTTTGTATGACTAACAAGCCGTTACTTGATATGGTAAGTGACCTCAACTCGAAAGGAGAAGAACACAAGTTCAATTAAAGTAATACATTTCAATTAAAATCTAAAACGTTACCTAGAAGGATTTGATTAAAAATCTAGTGAAACAAAATAGGGACCTGATAAAAAGAGAAAAAATGAGGGAACTATAGAGACCTAATTAAAAATTAGTTCAATTCAAAGAACTTGCAATTAATTATCCCTTGATATAACTATTTCTTTACTTATTAATTTTTCCTTTTTTTTAACATGTTTTAATTTTTTCTGTATATATATTCCTTCCATCCTCATATATAAAATCACATTTCTTAAATGAGCTTGTTGCTTTTTAAAAAATATCATTTGAGTTTATCTGCGTGTGTGTGTGTATATGAATTGTGTATGGAAAGGTGTAAAACAAAAAAACAAAAATAAAATATCTGTAAATTCATGCTTTTCTCCTTAATTATGCACATATATGGCTTCATTTTCTCTAACAAACGCATTTGGGAACCGTGCCTTCCCTCTGTACCCTATTATTACAGGACACATGTAATCTCTTAGTGGAGACGTCGGACCTAGCATTGGTCCAATGCAACCTCCCATCCGCTGCATCCTTTGCAGCAAAACAATGCCGTTTTGGCGCAAAGAGGGAGGGCAGCTCCTGTTTTTTTTTTTTTTTTGCCTTAAAAAATATTTTTAGTACAGATTAAAAGATACTTTAGAATATTGAACAGTACTGAAAAAAGACTTTATGATTTTGAAAAATTCTTTTAGGGTCCTAAAAATACATTTTAAGGTACTGACTGGTATTAAAAAAATATTTGAAGATACTAACTGATATTGAAAAAAATACTTCATGATCTTAAAAAATTATTTTATGATCTTAAAAAAATATTTCAGGGTACTAACTAGTACTAAAAAGATATTTCAAAATACTGACTGGTACTAAAAGGATATTTCAGAATACTGACTGGTACTGGAAAAAATACTCCATGATCTTAAAAAATTATTTTAGGATATTGAAAAAAAATTTCAGAGTACTGACTGATACTAAAAATATACTGAAAAAAAATTCAGGGTACTGACTGATACTAAAAAAATATTTCAGGGTATTGACTAGTACTAAAAGGATATTTCAGAATACTAACTGGTATAGAAAAAAAATACTTCATGATCTTAAAAAATTATTTTAGGATCTTGAAAAAACATTTCAGGGTACTGATTGATACTAAAAATATTTTTCAAAATATTTTTCAGGACCCTAGAAAAAGTTTTCAAGATCATAAAATATTTTTTCAGCACCGTTCAATATTCTAAAGTATCTTTTAATCTTTACTTAAAATATTTTTTTAAAAAAACGCAGAAAAAAAAGGAGCTGCCCTCCCTCTTTGCGCCAAAACGGCGTTGTTTTGCTGCAAAGGATGCAGCGGATGGGAGGCTGCATTGGACTAAAGCCAGGTCTCTCCCTTTATAATCTTTTCAATGCATATAAATATGATATCAGAATAAATGGGTGATGTTTATTAGTTTAATCATAACGACATATGAACATGGGCGGACACAGAGGGGGGCGGGGGCCAATTTTTTTTTTTTAAAAAATGTAAATATAATCAAAAAATATATATAGAATACTTAGCTACAAATTTCCTCAATTGCTTTCATTTTATACATATAAAAAACATTAAGAAATATAATAATAAAGAGATGGGGCTTACAGCCTTTAATATCAACCCTTCTTGTTTTCACTTTTCTAAAATCATCTTCGTCTTCTTTTAGGCGACTCATCCGCCATTTTTCTTTCAACAACTTTTGACAAATTTTGAAAATCAATAAGGTACTCAAAATCATTTCTTTTTATTAAATTTCCTTCCTAAAATTTACTCTACATGATTTTATCTTTCTAATGATACTATTTTTACATTGATTAGAGAATATTTTAGGGGTAAGATTTTGGACAAGTTTTGAGTTTCGTTAAAATATGGTTATAAGAATATAGATGATGACTAATAGTTAATTTTAATCCGTTTATTTTTGTTATTAATAATATTTTTAAAATCATATTGGTCATCTTTGTTGGTGATTATTATGGGAAAGAGTGTTGTCATTGAGACTTATTTTAAAAGAAAGAATATTAAGTCTTTGCTCTCATCTATTTCTAATATTGAATTGTCAAATACTGATTTTTTTTTTCAAAGTCTCATAGAATTGAAAAGAAAGAGGTAGTTTTTTTTTTTTGGCTCGAAAAATAAAGTGGTAGTTCAAGAAGTTGATTTTGTTTTATTGGAAAGTGAAGTAATCTTAATTTCTTTCAATTTTTTTATATATTAGGTTGTGTCACATTTTAAGTATTTTTATTTATGATGTATCATTTTTTATTTTCGCCCCCCATAAATAAGATTCCTGGGTCCGCCATTGCATATGAAGAGACCGCCTTAAAAGGCAATGACCTTTTCATTGAATAAAATGAAAGTGATATATTTTTATTAACCAGGTTTTGAAAAAGGAAAATAAGACAATGAAAGTAACCTTTTTGAAAAAACCAAGAGAAAAATTCATGTTGATTCCAAGATTCTCAAGGTAAGGTATGCAATGGAATAAGAAACTGTGTCATTGACCATCTATTCTAATATTAGTCATGCCATAGTATGCATTAATTGATTAATGACTATCATTTTGTCCTGTTTCAAAAAATAATTAATATTAATTAATTGATGTGGCATAAAGAAAGCTACCTTTTTTTTAATGAAAGTTACCTAGTATCATCCATAAATAGTAAAACTTTTATTAATTTACATTGGGTAAGACATTAATAGTGTGTTTGGGTTGAGAGGAGGGAAGGAGGAAAGATAAATTGTTTTCTCTCTCATCTTTACTAAATTATCTTCGGAAAATTTTCAATATTTCAAAAATACACTCTTAAAAAAAAAAGAAATATTCCTTTTATTAATGACAATTTGGTCAATATACTCCCTAGAGATTCTTTCCCTCCCACACCCTTCCCTCAAACCAAACAGGCCTTAAGTGAAGAGAGTCCACTCCATATATAACCTTTTTAACAACCATATATATAGGACACTCTTTTTATAAACTTTTGGATATAGGTGGATTAATATTAAAAAAAAAATACAAATTTTAAATTTTTTGTTAATAAATATTTTTCCCTTAGCCTTTTTCCCTTATTTTACTTAAAATTATAACATTATTTTCACTCAATTAAAGGAGTTATACATCCTCATTCTTGAGTTCCAAAGAATAAAGGGTTAAGATGCAAAATTACTAACGAACTATTGGCTTAGAAGCAATTTCGCCAATAAACTCTCTAATAGACCAAAATTACTAACAAACTGTTAAAACCTGAGCAATTTAGCCAACGCCGTTAATTGAGCTTGATGTCGTTAATCTGCCTTCATGCAAAAATTACAAAATAGACCCAGATGTTTATGAAACTATATTTAAGCCAAAAAAATTAAAAAATTTTTATTTTAGTCCCTTCACGTACTTTATATGGAGGGACTAAAGTGAAAATTATAAAAAAAATTTGGGGCGGCATGATAATTTTCTAAAATTTTAGGTTCTTTTCTATAATTTTTGCAGGGGCATCCCTACCCCTCAAAATCCACCGCTGGTTACAAGCCTTTTTTTCGACTTTAGCCTGGCCATTGGCCTATTAAGAAGGCTTGTAATTTTAGAAATTTTGTAAGCAATCTAACAAACCACAAGTCTCACCTCAAAACAAGCCTACTTCAAACATGGTGAAAACAAACCTACTTTAAATAGGCCGAAAATAGACCTACATCTAACAGCCTGTTTAAAGTAGGTCTTTTTTGGTCTGTTTAAAGTAATTATGTTTTCGCCTTGTTTGAAATAGGCTTATTTTGAGGTGAGGCCTGTGGTTTGTTAGGCTGGTTACAAAATTTTTAAAATTACAGGCCTCCTTAATAGGCCACAGGCCAGGTCAGGCTAAGGTTCAAAAAAAGGCCTGTAACCAAGCGCGGATTTTGGGGGTAGAGATGGCCCCAAAAAATTATATAAAAGAACCCAAAATTTTAAAAAATTATCTTCCAGCCCATAAAATTTGTAAAATTTTCACTTTAGTCCCTCCATAAAAAGTACGTGGAGGGACTAAAATAAAAAAATTTTAATTTTTTGGGCTTAAATATAGTTTCATAAACATTTGGGTCTTATTCTGTAATTTTTGCATGAAAGCAGATTAACGGTGTCAAGCTCAATTAATGGCGTTGGCGAAATTACTCCTGATCCAAGAGTTTATTGGTAATTATGGTCCACTAAAGAGTTTATTGGCGAAATTGCTCCTGAGCCATTAGTTCATTAGCAATTTTGCACCTTAACCCAAAATAAATGTGGTTAAATGTATAATCTGCTTTACACCACATAACACACTATTAGAAAAGAGTGAAATTGCGACAAAATTTGTGACGGAAAAAATTCCATCGCAAATTTTGGACATGATGTGACGGAATTGGAATTCTGTTGCAAAAAGTGATTTTTTTTTCGACGGAATTCCAATTCTATTGCAAATTTGCAAACACATTTTTTTGACGGAATTAAGATTCTGTTGCAAAAAATTCATTTTTTGCAAATTCCATCACAAATTTCCAAACACACTTTTTGTGACGGAATTCTAATTTCATCGCAAAAAGTGAATTTTTTGCAACGAAATTCTAATTTTGTCGCAAATTTCCAAACACACTTGAATTCCGTCACAAAAAGTGAATTTTTTGCGATGGAATTCAAGTGTGTTTGGAAATTTCCAAACACACTTTTTGCGATGGAACGCGGTTACATCGCAAAACTGTGAGAAATTTCACGCCTTTTTGTGACAGAATTTGAATTCTGTCGCAAAACGGAAAATATCTCCTTATATTTCACTCGTCACTTGTCATTTCTCCAGTCGATCTTTTGCGCCTCGCCTCGCCTCTGCCTCCAACCGGTCGCCTCCCCCTTGCCTCTGTGGTCGTTTCCGCCTTGCCTCCACCTTGCAAGCCTTCATGGTCGCCTCCTCCTCCTCCTCCTTCTTCTTGTTTTCTAGATTTATGGGAAAAAAGGCCATAATATAGTCATTATTGTTATGATAGTTTTTGGGTGTTTAGCTAAGTGTAATACCCTAAAAATCCTATTTAGCATAACCATTATATTTTAATAGAAAATACATATTGAGAGTAGGTGAATATGTGGTCTCAAATTTTGGTGTTGTATTTATTTTATTCCTAGGCGATTTTCCCTAGAATTAGAAAGCCTAAAGACTAATTTTTCTAAATCATATTAAAGATCATAAAATGTCCTAAGATTATCATAATTTAGTATAATCATAATTATACCATTTCAGCAATTAAAATCGTTAGAGGATGATAAAATCAATTAGAGGAAATTAGTAACAATTATTGGGCAATTGGAATTGCAATAATTGAGATACTTTAATAATTTTTGAAATTTAGTTAATAATTAATTTATAAAGGTCATGATTAAATATCAATTAATTAAGAACCAAATGGTATATAGAAGCTAAGATTAATATACAAGGAGTTGTTAATCATCACAATTAAATTAGAAACCTTGTCAAATTTTGGTAATTGAGTCTAGTAACCCCTAAAACACTATATTAGCAATAGTAACCAAGGATTAATTGATTCTCTTTTTAACTAATAAAAGTGGCGAAAATTACTAAAAAATGAGGAGATTATATTTACCTTTAATCCTAAATCCTAAATTGGACCAATGAGAGAGATTTTTCTTCTTGAGTTGTGAGAACAATTAAAATATAAATTGATAATTAAATAATAAGAGGGGGGGGACGGTTTTGCCTTGGTTAACAAGGAAGAAATAATTTTAAATACACTAACACATGGGATAATTAGATGACCATTAGAGTATGGAAGAAGATAAGAAGACTTTAGAGGCTTTGCATTTAATGAATTGGAAGAAGATAAAGGAAAGAGAAAAGTGTGTGTGTGTCCAAGAGTTGTGTGTGTGTGTGTGTGTGTGTGTGTGTGTGTGTGTGTGTAGTAAGGAAAGTCAAAATTAACCAAGGTGAATAATTATTTGAAATCCAAAGTAAAAATTTGAGTAGTAAGTTAGTATTTAATCAGATACAAGCAAATGAGAATTCATAGAAATTAAATCATATCTTGAAATATTGGAACTAAATATTAAATATAAGTAGATATTTGAAACCAGTGAATTATGAGCTTTAACTTGGCTATTCTCAAAGTCATTTTTGTATATTTTTAGGATTCATACCTAAGTGTTTCGGGAAGTTTAAAATCACCATAAATCTAGTTATAAAATTATGATTTCAAAAGTGAAATTAGATCTTGAATAAAAACACTAACTTACACCTAACTAGATTAGCATTTGGAAGTAAATAGGAGATGAAGCAAAAACTTAAGAGCTAAGAGGGGGAGAAGGGCGGTTTCTATGAGGTGTAGGGGTGAGATTAAAGCTTCTTTGCCAAGGTAAAATCAAGGGCTAAGATCAATTGAAAGTTGCTTGGAAGTTAACCCAAGTTTTGCTATAAATAGAGGCCACAGGCTTCACAAATTCTCACTAATTCCTCAAGGCATAGGCCGAAATTTAGAGAGTGAGGAAGAGAGTGGAGGAGCTTCAAGAAGCAAGAAGCAAGAAGCTGAGTTCTACAAGAGGTAAGAAAGCTTTTAGTCTTTTAGTTCTAGTTCTTAGTCTTTGTAGTAGAAGTATTAGGAAATGTTATTTTGATCTTTAATCTTCCAATTATAGTCTTAATCTCATGTTTTTATGCTTTCCATTGCCTTTATTTCGAAAAATTGATGAAGAAGGAGTATGGCAAAAATTTCTGGAAGATTATGATCAAAATAGCGAAGCTCTGGCGAAATTTCATCGGTTAGCGATTTTAGGAGCCAGTAGCAAAAACGTTAATATTTTATGAAGGAAATGATGTTCTACAATTCTGAGTAAATTCATGGTGAAAGTAGACATATAGAGCTTTCCAAATATATATAGAGTGTGTCATTTGAAGTTCTGGGCAAAGAGATAAAAATTCCAAAAGTTAAGATACGTTTTCTAGGGAAAATTCTGGGCAGAGGTTTGAAATGTTGAAACTGGGAATTATCCATGAATTCTGGGTAAGTTCCAGTATTTTTCCTTGAAAATAGAGATCTCAAGGATTCCGGGAAATTTTACGGATCCTCGATTCGATTTTTCTGGAATTAGTTATGATTTTTCAAAGTTAGACAAAATTTTGCCCAGAAATGCTGAACCAGCGTTTTTTCCAAAATTTTGGAGAAATAAATTGAAAAATAAAACCACCAAGGGTAAAATGGTCATTTGTGGCCAAGGTATCTCTTGGAATAATGTTTGGGAATTAATTTGGATGATATTACCTTTATAGGATATCAAAGATCGTTTTCCTGACCAACGGAACGTACCAAAACTCAGGTACGGACGCATATTGTAACATTAACTCTGATGTTTATGATATACTTATATATGATTGTTGTATTCACATGTTGAGACTCTGTTTTTAAAGTTTGCTCTTGAAATATTGAATTGAATACGAGTTATGGTCTTGATAACGCTATTGAGTTTTCCTGGCGCTGAGGACACGATAGGTCATCGTGGCAGTGGTGAATAGTGCAGACTGGGGTAACATATATATTGCAATGACTGTGTTATGTTATTGCCTTACATGTTGTTATGATTTTGAATTTATAATTATGTTCTTCTTATGCGATATCTGTCATATACTGTTTACATAAGCATGAGGTTAACCGTTAACTGAGGTCCGATGGGTATTGGACCTTAGCTCTTACTTTAGCTTCAGGGTCCTAGGGAACCAGAATCAAGAGCAAGGGTAAGGAGCCGGCATAAGAACCAAGCGGAGACGTTATTATGTACTTAGGTGTATTTAACACTCGGATGAATGTACTGTTGAATGTTCAACTTGATACACTACAGACAATGTTATTCAGTTACTCTTTATTTTTTTTAAAAAAAATTCAATGCTCAACTCTGATCAGAAATACTATGGAAACGTTTATAAAATGGGATGTTACACTAAGCACTTGGAATAATTTTGGTTTAGTTTTGGTTTTGTAGGTTACATTTGTTTCTAAACATGTTTTAATTTTGGTCCCTATACTTTTAATTTTTTATTTTATTTTTATTCTTATAGTTTAGGTTATTTAGCTCAAATGACGTTGCTTGACTAGTATTTTTCTTATGTCATTCCACTATTTATATTTAATTAATTATTTGAGTGGGTGAAGTGATTTAATTTTAAATTATTTGTAGTTTAAAATTAAATTATTTTTTAAATAATTTTTTATGCAATTTTATATATATTGTTTTTTATTGTTTTTTTTATAAAATGAATTTTGCAATGGAAATAAATTGCGTCGCAAATTCTCAAATTTTGCAACGGAATTAATTTCCGTCGCAAATTTAAAAATTTTGCGACGGAATTTATTTCTGTCGCAAAATTCAAAAATTTGCGATGAAAATCATGAATTCCGTCTCAAATGTGAGGCTTTTTTTGCACAAAAAAATTCCGTCGCAAACTCATTTTAATATAGAAATTGCCATAAATTCCATAGCAAAAATTTACTTTTTTTTGTAGTGACTTATGAATGAGCCTTCTACATCAACATTACATGTAATCTCCTATACTACCCTGTGATACAAAAACACCTGATAATTTATTGGTCAAGAACAAACCAAACACCAACTTGTGATTTTTTTTGTGCCAGATGCTTAGACTCCAGATTCAACCAAAACACGAGTCCACATTACATGTTGATCTAAAAGATGAGTTTGTAGTACTCATCCCAAAATAAAAAAAATGTTTCTTTTTTTTTAATTTTGAAAAAATCTCTATGCACTAAATTGATTAATTTGAGATACTGAGAGTTGACAAAAAAATTTCAGATATTAAGTGCTATTAGAAAAATATTTTAGGATACTGGTGTTATAGGTAAAATATTTATAAATACAAGACTAGAAATTAATTAATTTGATATATTAAGTGCAAAAAATATTTCAGGATGCATCATATAATTTAATCTAAATAAATAAAATACATATAAAATTTAAAAAAGTAAAAAAAAAAATGCCCCTACCTCAAAAATAGAGGGATGAGCATGGAATTTGAAGCCCCAAAACACATAGTGGGCATGCAGGGCGAACCAAATTTGGAGAACCATTGGTTTTAATTTGTTTGTTTAGTATCCCTCATCCTTGGGCTCAACTGGCAAAAGGGTCAAATACTCTCACCAAAAGGAGGGGATTCGATCTTGGAGTTGGTCAAAGCAATAAGGAAGATATCTTAGCTCCTAAATGCTTAGGTAAATGTCTGAGGATAATAAACGGCTCGCCTTACCTAACATTGGTATCACCTAAAAGGAAGAAAGATTTCACCCTACTCTTGAATCGTAGGTAAATCAAACATTTTTTCTAAAATTTTTGTATTAAAAAAGAAAATTGTTTTAGGAATTCTCCACTATCCGAATCAATCACCTCGAATACTTTTTTTAATCCCATTTCGAATTAACAAATTTGTGGGATCCACAAGGAAGACAGTTGGATGGTTTTCACTTTTCATTGGATTTGGATTGCCACTAATCATGAGAAATTACCAATCATAAACACCGTTCAGAAACATAAGTAATCTAATCATTATCGAATCTGCTCAATCCAATCCTAATTCAATTAAGATACGGAAAAGGGTTAGGTTGCGTCAAACACCTTTAAATATCTTTTTCGGATGAATATAATATTTTAAAGGCCTGCTTGGTTTGAAGGCGCAATCGAAAGAGAAGCCTTTTTTTTTTTTTTGCTCTGAGAAAGAGAAGCCATGAAAGAAAAGGATTAGGGCTACTTTATGTGGTTTGGTTGGTAGAGAGATGAAGTGATGAATTTTCAATTTTCTCTTGTTTGATTTAAAAGGAGATAAATGATAACAATTTATTCTTCTACCCTAACATATTTAGTTATATTTTTTTTTATTTATATGTTATAGGAATTAATATACATCTTATCTAATTAATATAATATTATATTTATACATAGAATATTATTTTTTATATGTAACATTTTTTATTTTGAATTAATTTTATAATAATATATTTATTAATTATAGTAATATTTTTAATTATAAAATATAATTTTAAAATTTTTTATTTGATAATCATATTCTTAATTATAAAAATTTATTATTTAAATTAATTTATGATCATATATTTTTTAGTTATAATTATAAATTTGAATTAAAATTCTAACACCATATGTTAAAATTGTTTATTCATAAAAATATATTTTTTATATTGAATGATTTTTTTAACAATATAATTTTAAATATAATAATTTCTTATGACTTATATTTTTATTTAATTTATTTTATAATAAATTTTAAATTTTTTAAAATTCTAACACCGGCTCGGCCCTGATTTTTAACTCTACATACTATTAAAATTTCAGAAAATCAAATTAGAAACAAACTCAAATTGCGGCTTCAAGCTTGGGTCTTCAAATTCATAATCACAACTTCAAGCTTGGGTCTTCAAATTCATAATCACAACTTCAAGCTTGAGTCTCCAAACTCATAGTTGTGGCTCTAAGCTTGGGTCTCCAAACTCACAGTGATGGCAATTTTATTATGGTGGAACTCGCTAGCGATGGTGAAAGTAGAAGCTGAGAGTGAAAATGAAGAGAATGAGAGGAGAGAAAACACGAGTATCCAAAAAAAGGAAGTACGAAGAGGAGAGGGATGATGGATATTTTAGTAAAAAACTCTTAAATTTCAATACCCCGATTCCTCCTCGTCACCTTTTTATCATTTAAATTTTTTAACACACGTTTTGAGGTTTTAAAATTTTATCTTGTGTTTAAAAGACATTTTCTAAAAAGGAAAAATTCATGTCGGCTTGTGCTCTTGTTCCTGCTCTTCACCTTCATGCTTCACTTCCATGCTTTGCTTCTTCACGTGTACTTTTGCTTTAAGTTGGTTATTTACATTTTATTTAATTTATAGAATTCGTACAACTCCGAAAGTGCCCTGCAATCATATTTCATATATGAAGGGAATGAGAAAGGAAATTCTTTTTAGCATGGACAGAGAAAATATAAAATAAACTTGAATAAAAAAGCAAAAAATGGGAGAGACAATAAGAACTCTAGTTTTATTAATAAGGGGTAAAGTCCATTATCTTAAAAGTTAAAAGTGTTAAAATATATATAATATCAACTTATGTTAACTCATAAAGACATTCTGGCAAAAACAAAAAAACAAAAACAAAAACAAAACAAAAAACTCATAAAGACGTTGACTGTAAGCGTTGTGTGTACATAGATACAAAAGTTTTTTGACTTTCCTACTAACAGGGCATAGTTTTTGCCCTATTCTAACATTTTTAAGACGAAATTAACTCTAAATAAAACTGTCGAATACCTACAACTACAGCGTATAAACCACGAAACAAAATTGAACCTTTTAGAATAAGTTTAATTTTTAACTAACTAGAATTTTGGGAAAAAGATGGAAAAATACCATCAAAATTAATAAAAAATAATTAAGTATGCTGAATTTCAATAATTTCAAATCAGTATTTTTTTTTTTTACTTGGGCTATAAAGATCTAATTTTCAGAAAAATATTTTGGGTTTAATAGACGTTTTACTCACTATTAATTAAATTAAATTATTTATGTATCATTTTGGTTATATCACATCAAATTGTTTAAATTAATGAAAAGTGTTAATTTTGACAATTTTTGCATTCTGGAAAATTTGCAAAATTATTTTTTCATGATTTATTTAATTTTCTAAATATTCGAACACAAAACTTTAGACAATAATCTAACTATTTAAGTTTTTTAAAATCTATTTTAAGTTGAAAAGTGCCAAAATTAATTCTTCAAAAAAAATTTTGGGCACATAAAAGAGTGGGAGGATTTTTATTTTCATTATTCAGTCACTTTTGTTGATCAAATTAATTAATTAATCCCTCGACTAAGATGTGCATATATTAGATATAATTTGGATGCACAAAAAAGTGAGAGAATTTATCTATGATGATTATTTAGTCACAATTTGTTGATTAAATTAATCAATAAAATTCTTATTAAATATTTGTGCATATTTGGAATAATGCACAAAGTTGAAATTTATTATTAGTATGCATCTTAAGGAGTAGCCACAACTTCCTTAGTTGCATGTGTATTTTAAAATATCAACTCTATTCAATGGTTAATATTAATTTAATCAAAGTAGAACGATTGTATTTAGTCACTTATATTAATTAAATTAATTGGTTAAGTCTTTCATGAAGTTGTGTATATATAGAATTTAAGTACACAATTTGATATTTATGATTACCTTGCATGGTAGAGTGGTAACCACATTGCCCTCTTATAACAAGCCTAAATAATCACATATGGATTTTAGAATATCAATCTTTTAAAGGTGAGTAAAGATTACTTTATTCAAATTAATGATTTAGTTGATTAAATTAAGATCCCTATTGACATTGTGTGTGAGAGAGAGAGAGCAAGATATTTAAATTGTACATATTTGATATTAGTTATTAGCATGCATATTTTGTTTAAAGAATTGCTACAGCATCCGTATGCACATTTTGTATGCATATTTAATCACATAAGGTTTTACCAAATCAAAATTATGATCATAGGTACATTTAGTATACATAATATGGTGTGATGTCTTTGTGATGAGTATATAGAACCGAGGAGTCTTGGCACATAAACTTTATTTTGTTCTAACGAACAAAAAACATCACACAAAGATTTAAGGACATCAATTGTAATTAAATGTATGGTTATAATTAATCTTTACCCACATGTACATAATTATGATCATAGTTTTATTTAGGGTGGAATGGAACGACATTATATTTTCTAAGTAGCTCACAGGTAGATAATTATAATCATAGTTTTAATTAGAGTGAAATGAAATGACATTATATTTTCTAAGTGGCCCACATATATAAGGGGATATAACTGCATTCTAATTTCATCAATTTGAGATAAATTCATCCATGTTAATGTCTTTGCCCACAAGTAGACTTTAGTGATACGAATTTATAATTGTATAATGTACATTGATAAACATAGGCCTATATGCGATGATTGATTGCCTCTTATAGTAATTTTATAAGCAAGATTAAATTTTATTTTGACTTTGCAGCATGATGTTATATGCTCAATTGTTTAGTTTGATATAATTTATTACAGACAATTGTTAAGCCTATAAGGAGATAAATATAGCTCCTTCCATTAGGATAAAATTGACATTAAGAAAAGTTGTAGTATTTATAATACTAGCATGAGACATGAGATAACATTATTGTCTTAATAAAACAAAGTAATCTCAATTATAAGCCGGTTATTATAAGTATTTAAAGAATGGAACAAAGTCAATGGTTATTTATAAGCTAAAGGACAAATTTAGAAATTTTCCTAAAGGAAGAAGGAACAATAATACACATGAAGTTTGCCCCCAGGAGCACCCAGCACCACGAAGTTTTTTCTGGACCAAAATTGCACATGAAGTTATGTTTTGGGAGCGCCCAGTACCACGAGCCGTTAGTTGACCAACGTTGATAGTTAACTCTGACAGAAATGAACAGTAACTTTGCAGAAATTACCATTTTGCCCCTAGTTTTAAGCTGAAATTACCATTTCACCCTTAGTTTTAAATAATGTTTTTTTAAAAAAACAATAAAATAACCCCTCCCCCGGTGGCCCCACCACCGCCGGCGACCTCCTCCGGTGACTTTTTTTTAAAAAAATAAGGTTTTTTTTAAAAAAAAAACTAAGGGGAGTCCGGTGGGCTTTGCTACCGCCCACACCCTCACCAGTGGCCGCCCTCCCCACCTCCGGCGACTTTTTTTTGAAAAAGAAAACTAAGGTTTTTTTTTTTAAAAAAAAACTAAGGGGTGTCAAGTGGAGCCCACCACCGGCCACACCACCACTGGCGGCCGCCCTCTCAATTGCCGTCCGTCGATAGTTGCTTATTAACCTGTGTGGATATGTGAATGTTATTGTGTTTGTCTAATCTTATTAGTTAGATGGTTTAATGTGTGAGTAAAAGTATATATTCAAGTAAGTCAGAAGTGAATTTGAGTATGATGTTTTAATGTGTGAGTATGCATGTCTTATATGTTAACCGTTATTATATTTTTAGCTAGTTCTGTCATAGTAGGTAGTGGTTAGACATTGCTATTAGTAACTTAGTATCTTAGTTCTATACAATTCTACATCTTCCTTAAATAAAATGTTAAAACTTGATGAAGTGAAATTTGACTAGTGTTTGAGCTTCATATGAAGCAGAAGTTCTATAATTTCTTTTAGTGAGATGGCTTGATCATAATTAATAGTTGTTTTCAATTCTGATTCTCAGAGAAGAAGGGCACAAGCACAGGAGATAGGGAGAAGGAATGATTACCCGCATAAGGCTTCTCGGGGGGGATATGTAAAGGCCAAAGAAGAAATGATGGAGGCCAAGCAAAAGAGATTGGAAGAAAAAGTTGAATCCAATCCTTCTGCTGTAGTTGATCAGCAGACATCCCTGATACATCACGAGGATTTGTGGTTGTATATTCGAAGACCAAAAAAAGGCACCTACATGAGTAAACAAACTCATCTAGTTGCTGAGAGAATTGTAAGTATCGTTTATTATTATTTTTTAGTTACTAAACATGTTTCATTACTAAGCTTCTTGTTATCTATATCTTACAGGAAGATCTAAAAAAGAAAGAAGCAAAGGGATCTTTTGTGTCGGGTGGGAGGAATAATGTTCTGATCATTGCGACCGGAAAACCGGATCACCCAGGGCGGGTAAGGGGGATCGGAGGACAAGTAGGCCTAAAAGAATACTTTGGTAAAACCAAACGACTTAGGCAAAGTATGGTTACCCGGGAAGAGATGGACCAAACGGTTAGACAATTAAATGAGGAGGCAGCGGCCAAAGAACGTGCACTGAAAGAGATGTTTGAGGCCCAGATGAGGCTAATGAAGGAGGAAATGATGGGGGTGAAGAGGCTTATTAGCTCTTGGCCAGAGACCAGTGTTCCCCTTACACATACACTTGCACCTGTGTAGCACAACACCAGAGGGAGCTGCATTGTTGGACAATCAAAGCAACATTGTGACCTATACGTGGCAGAACCAACTAGACAATTAGTTGCTAAAGGGACTATCCACAACTTGGGATCAACTGTACATCACAAACAAATGGCTGATGATGAAGTTAGAGTGTCAGTTGAAGAGGTCATCATTGATGCACCTCTCCCTCTCCCAACCGATCAGCTGAAGTGTGTGAGTAATGTCAAGGGAACCTTGATCTCTTGGCCGGTGAAGCTTGTAGATGTCTATACTCCTCTTGATGCTTCATCCCCTCCTCCAGTTCAATCCCCTCCTCAATCTCCATCCCCTCATAATAAAGCTGCATCCCCTCCTCTTCAATCTCCATCCCCTCCTAATAAAGCTGCATCCCCTCCTCCTAAAGCTGCATCCCCTACTGCTGAGTTGGGGGCCAAGGATAAAATATCCCAAATGTTATCCAAAGGAGAATTTGCATGTCAATCGTGGGATATACAGGAAGTGGTAGGGGTTCCTCATGACCCTCAACCGGTTTTCTTTGCATCGCTGATATGAAGTCCCTGCTGCTTCCTGGAGAAGAGATTACATCAACAGTTATTCAAATGTGGTGTAGGTAAGTATCTTATTTTATGAGTACATAATTTAGAAACATATACGTATATACTAATTCCCTTATCAATGTCATTATTGTAGGTTCATGCATCAAGATTTGGAGCAACAAGGCAGAATCAATGATTTTGGATTCTTGTGCCCAGTATATGCAAGCTACACTCCCAAGAAGCAAGACAGGAGTACATATCAAATAGGTTGTGTGAAGTGAGAAGGAAGGTGTACTTGTTTCTATATCACCATAGGTACATATCACAATCAATCTCTTGTTGCAATTCACTTAATTATGCATAATATAGCACTGAGTACTTTACTACTGTGAAATTTCAGCGTCCACTGACAGTACTAATTCATTTGTAAATACAACAATCACAGTACTAATTCATTTGTAAATATATGCTTGTAGAGCAACAATTCTAATTACAGTACTACATTAATTTGTAAATTCATTCTATAAATGAACAATTTTACAATTTGTATAATTTTTATATGATAAATTTGTTTATTCTTGTGAACAATTTTCTTAGCCTGTGTAATTTTTGTTTTCTGAACGTATATTGGATGGTGATATTGCTTGAGTTTTGAGTTTTGGAGAGTTGTAACTAATAGTATGAGATTCTGAAAAGTATTCTCGACTTTTAGGACCGTATATTTATTAAAAATACGGTCCTAAAGGTCTTTGTTCTTTTTTAAAAAATAATCCTTGATTTTAGAATCGTATATTTAATAAATCTCTGGTTTTAAAAGTCTTAAAAAAGTGACTAAACTTTTAGGAACGCGTATTTATTAAAGAGACGCTCCTAAGAGTCTTTGTTTTTTTTTAAAAAAAATAAGCCTTGATTTTAGGACTGTATTTTTTATACATATATGGTCTTAAAAGTGACTTTTAAGACCGCATATTTATATAAAGAGATGCTCCTAAAGGTCTTTGTTATTAAGACCGCACATTTATATAACGTCCGGTCCTAAAAGTCTTCAATAATTCTAAATTAAATATGTTGAGATATTTAGGACTGTCTATTTGTTAAATGTCTGGTCTTAATAATCTTCCTATAAATAGAAATGTTTTAAGACAAATAATTAGAGTAAAAGAACACTTCGAGTTCCTGGCGTTCAGCTCAAGCTCAGGACTCTCGTCGTCTTCAGTTTTACCTCTCCAGAAGTTGAAGAGCATTGTCGAAAAAGAAGTAAGATAATGGAAATTTTCAACTCTGGGTGTGGTAAAACTGACGGCAACGGTGGTCCAGGCTTGAGAAGAGTTGTCACTGTGTTTGTTTTTATTCTTAAAAGGTAAAAGATGTATTTTTTCACTTTTGTTTTGTATGTTGTTAACTGTATTTTATGAACTTTTATCGTTAATCACATTTCAGTTATGGTTTTGTTTGTTTCCTTTTTGTCTGAAACAACTGTGTTTGTTTTTATTCTTGAAAGGTAAAAGTTGTCTTTTTATTCATTTTGTACATTTTGTATGTTGTTAACTGTATTTTGTGAACTTTCATCGTTAATCACTTTTCAGTTATGCTTTTGTTTGTTACTTTTTTTTTGAAACAAAATCGAGACAACGAAAGTATACGATACTAACAGACAATTGAAATGGAAAAAAAATTATTTATCATTTTTTTTGTTCCTGCCTGCTATGGGGCAGGAAGAGTACAGACAAAAAAAACATAAAAATATTTAATCCCCCCGTCGTTGTCTGAGGGAAGGGAGGGATCGGAGGAGAGGTCATCGACGTCTTCGTCAGAGAGATTGTACTTAACGTCATTGGCATCTAGTAACATGTTCAGCTTGTTGTTGACGGCGTGGTAGACCTGAAACATTTGGCCCATGCGTCGGTCTATATGAGCGACACGGGCCAGGAGGTGCTGCATCATCTGTCAGGCCGAAGGGTTTGGAGGCAGCGGAGAAGGGTACGGAGGTGGTTGTTAGGGAGGAGGAGGATTGTTGGGCGGTGGTGGTGGTGGAGCGGGAGAACCATTGTTGTGCAATCCTGGTGGTGGTGGAGCGGCCATTATAGAGGTTGTAGAAGTGATTGAGAAGAATGTGAAGAACGTAAAATAACAACGGTTTTAAATAGAGAAGCCATCCTGAAGAATGTGAAACGTGGGAACCGTTACCGAGGAGACGCATAGTTCATCAGAATACGAGGAGACGCCTAGTTGGGAAGTTTATCTGGAAGCCGAAGAGACTCTGAATCATTCATTTGAACAGAGTGTAAGGATGCAACTCTAGTGTCTCTCACTTGACAGTTGAGAAGAATGAACTTTTAATACCGCATATTGTAAGAGATCCGTTCTTAAATGTATTATTTTTTTAAAAAAAAATTAATAGACTTTTAGGACCAGTTATAAGATAAATGATCGGTGTTAAAGTTAATTGAATGGAAAAATATTAATAGACTTTTAGGACCGGGTATAATATAAATGATCGGTCTTAAAGTTATTTTAATGAAATAACAAATAATGGACTTTTAAGACCGTGGATTTGTTATATGACGGTCTTAATTCACTTTTGAGTATTAACTATTGTTGTCATACCTTTATTATCATCCACACGCTTCCTCTCTGTCCTTCTTAAGTCCTCATTACCTCGTAACTCCACACTACGTAGCTCTCTGCCCCTCCTTCCCCAACTGCTCAAACAATGGTTAGATACAAGATAACCCCTCGCAGGAGTACTCCTGAAGCTCGTGCCCACACCAGATCTCTCGTGGATTCTCTTCCAGTGCGTCGTTCTATTCCAACGGAGGAGTCACGGGTGGTTGGACCGGATGATGAAGAGGTTGACGGCCCCCTCCAGCCTTTAGACCACGAAGAGGTTCCCGCTCCTCCTCTCTAACCTCTTGGTCCCAACGCTCCCATGGTTGATGATGATAAAGTGAAACTGAGGCACATAATACAGGAAATTGCTGATATCCGGCGCAAAATTGCTGCTACTGAAGCCTCAATCTCCAAGACATTAGATGATACCAAGGATTATGATTTTTAGTCGCATTATAATCTTGTATTTGTTAATTTTCAGTTTGTTGTTCTTATTTTCCTTTTGTACTTACATGTTGTCATAGTGATCTAAAAATAAATAAGAACGAAGATTATATTTTATTCTCCATTCTCCATTGTTCTTTATTTTCATTCAATTGTTGCAGCAATTTTTCTTTTTAATATTAAAAAGTATTTGACTTTTAAGACTGTAGTTTTATAAATCATGCGGTCCAAAATTAAATGAATTTTATGACCACAGTATTATTAACCTCTGGTCTTAAAAGTTCCGATATAAAATTTAAATAATATATCTTTAGGAACGCAGTTTTATAAAACTTCGGTCTGAAAAAGTTCAACATAATTTAAATATTTCTTTAGGACCGTATTTCTTTTAATTGACCGCTCTTAATATATCCCAAATAATAAATGTCTCTCTTGCGCCACTCACGCGGAAAAATTAAATTTCCCTGTATGAACTTTTCTAGTCTAGCCGAAAGTGATTAGTCAGGTTCTGTCTCCAGTGTTTGTGTGTTGCTTCGTCGCTGCTTCGCGTTCCACTCTCGACAATAACTTTCTGGTTCCTTAGCTCAACGTCTAAAGACCAAACTGTACAAGTTGTTTGGGCTATATAAGTGTATGATTTTCGTACTTATCGTTCTGGGTTTTCCATGGGTTGACCAAAATCGATGAAATCTTCTTTTGGGACCTACCCAACTGACCAACAAGTATTTTCAGGTTACTCTTACTGTTTGCAACATTAACATTTGTGGCAGGAGAAGAGAGACTCAGCAAACGCATTTGATCTTATATGCTACAGGTGAGTCCATAAGACCTACTTGCGATGTGTTTAATTTGCTCGTCATGCATTTATTTTGCTTCTTGATTCAATGTGATACATTTATGACCATAAGACAGAACCGACATATAGCTTATATGCGCATTTGTAGTTGGCTTATTTTATATGCAAGTTTCAGTTTTTACGGAATATGTATGTTAAATCTTTCCGTCTATAGGAATTCTACTATGGATCACAGTTGGATAAATGATTTACGGACGAGTGTTGAATATCAGAATGGGGTTAGGGAATTTATAGAATTTGCTAAACTAAACGCTCATGATGATAGTGGGAAGTTTTATTGCCTTTGTGTACGATGTTTTAATGAGAGACGACTAAGTCCTGAAGTTATACACACACATTTAGTTTGTTAAGGATTTTGTAAGATCTATACAGTATGGGTATAGCATGGTGAAAAAATGGTCTCAACACGGAGAAGTGACATTTGATGATAATGACGCTGATATTTATGATCACATATAGGACATTATTCGTGCTGTAGGAGAATAGGCTTTTCATCAATCACATGCATATGGTAATATGTGCAATGATGTATAGACCCCACTATACCATGGGTGTGAGAAATACCAACTGTTGAACGCTGTATTGAAATTGATTAGCCTAAAGGCACGTCATGGGTAGAGCGACAAGAGTTTTTCTAAAATGTTTGAGGCTTTTAAGGACATGCTTCCGGATGATAATGTGTTACCTCACCGATACTATGATGCTAAGAAAATACTTTGTCCACTGGGGATGAAATACAAAAAGATCCATGCATGCCCGAATGATTGCATGTTGTATAAGAACGAGTTAGAAGAGAAGCTAAATTGTCCGATATGTGAAAGTTATGCAAGGTAAAAGGGTCATTGATATTGATGAGAAAAGTCATGCAAATTATGGTTTTCCTGACAGTACTCCCTTTTCAAGGGGTCTACCAGACATGAACGAAGAAGATGAAGTGGATAATGAACCCGGCATAAGAAATGATCATCAAAAAGGGATATGGGAGGATATCCCTTTATAAATGTTAAGGTAAATTTAATGTTTTAACTGTATTATATTGCTTCTATGTTTTTAACCGATGTCACTGACTCTATGAAGTTTGTTCTTGTTTTATGTTTGTGGCAATTGGATTCGATCCAATGCTCTCAGCCGAGGGAAGCTGTAAAGCTACAGAAGCAATATCTTGAAAATTTGGCCCTTAAAGATCAATATTAAGGTAAATTTTCTCTAATATGTAACAATCAGCTTAATCAGTAACGTACTTTATTATCTCTGGATTTTTAATATTTAAGTGTTGATTATTGTTTCTACTCAGTCACACAAAGAAGAGATTATACTAGAACTCCACAAAACTTATCAGGATCCTGTTAAGGGAGTTGTACATGGTGGAATGATCAAGGAGTTGTTGGGTATGTATGTTGATTTAAGTGTACGTGGTATATCTTATTGCAATAGCTTATTGTATTTGTATTTATAACTCATGGTCAATAATATTTGTATTCTAGCTACGATCTGCTTTTTCCCAATTCAATTTATTTAGAATTGTTCATAGCTTGTAGATTAAAGTGTAACCTTTTCTGTGCTGGATTGGCTTGTATGGATTTGTGTATAGATCATTCAATTTATCCACAATTATATTGTTCATAGCTTGTAGCTTAAAATATACCGTTTTATGTGCTGGATTGACTGGTATGGATTTGTGTATATAGATGATCAGTAAGAATAGAACAAGGAAAAAATGCAGGAAACTTTAGATCGATAAAACAAAAACATCGGTCTTAAAAGTTCAACTTTTAAGACCGGATGTACTTGAATTTACTTAAATGCGCGGTCTTAAAGGTCATGCAACATATTTGATATGCGGTACTAAAAGTTGGTCTTACAATACCGCTAGTTTTAATATGCCCGGTCTTAAAAGTTAATCTTTAAGAACGGACGTATTAATCAACCAGTCTTGAAAATGAGTCTTTTAACACCGTGTATAATTATTTTTGTCCAGTCTTAAAAAATAGAACTTTTAAGAGCGGTTAAATTTTTGTTCGATTTTAACAATTGAGTTTTAGGACGGATAAAAAAAATATTTCGGTTAGATGTAAAATTGCTCTTTTACCAAAAAAAAAAAAAAAAAAATTGTAAGGCGAGGAATATCGCCGATGGAGAAAAGGACATGAACCTCCTACCAGAATAGGACAATAACCTCCTCCTCCCGCCCAAATTAAAATAACAGAAGACCGTTGCCACCCTTCCAATCCCCCTCTTTTCACCAATCAACAAGGATATCTGAGTCTTTTCACAATCATCATCAGACAGATTTTCTCCACCACCCCCCCGCCCCCACCACAAAAAACCCTTCAGATTCTCAGTTTGTGAAAAGCTCTGGAGCAATCTTCCATCGGCATCGGTTACGCTGCAGGTAAATGTATTCAAATATAATCTATGTATCGTATTGCTTTCTGGTATGTTCTTCCTTAGTTCACATATTAGGAATTGCTTGTTTCCACATATGTAGCACCGATACCGACACTGTCGCGTTTCTGATACGGGTATTTCAAATAATATTAGCTTGATTCCGACACAGTGTTTCCGATACATTCCCATACCCCGATACGTTGCAAATTTGTTTTTTAGAGTATCGGTGCTTCATACGTTTCCACTTTATTTCCCCACCTCCGATCTCTTTGGCCGGTATAGAATTTGGGGCGCACATGAAACTTCTATTAAGTAGTGAGCTTACCCAAGTGACTCCGACTATATGAAAAGAAAATGAACGGGAGGATGAAGAAGAGAGAGTGATCGGAGAGCACTGAGAATGCGAGAACTTTCTGCAGAGCTCCGCGGACACAGCTCAGTGGTGCTTTCCTCTCAAACATAAAATCTCTCTCAGATTCCTCTCTTCTCCGTCTTCCCTCTGCCCCTGCATTTTCGGTTTCATGTAATCGGAGCCGCCAAGTCGGCGATTTGGATGAGGCAGAGAAGAGAGCACCACCGATCTCTATTCGCGGTGCTCCGAGTGAAGTTCTCGAATTCTTAGTGCTCTCAGATCACTCTCTCTTCTCCCTCTTCCCGTTCATTTTTCTGTTTCACATGATCGGAGCCGTCGTGTTTGTGAGTTGGTTTTGCTTGGAAACCTAAGCAATTTACCAGTGTTTTTTTGGTGAGGATCAGGCCATGTGCTCCTGTTAACCATTAACGAGAAAAGAAAATTTACCGCCACCATCATTAGCAGGATATTCTTCATTCGCCTCTGTCCCTTCAATTACTTTCTCCTGTTGTTGCCTGGAAAATTAGAATTGTTTTCTGAGAATTTCCGGGTCAAGTTTTTATTAAGTTTCGCTCAGATGCTCTGAGAGTATCTGTCGCTTGTGCTCCGACTCTTTTGAGTTTCTTTTTCCTTCAAATAAAGCATAGAAGAAGCACCTGAGATGAGATGGGCGCAATGAAGCCCATGATTTTCTTGTGTGCATTAATTATATTTTTGGATTGGAAGCTTTGTTTGTGAGTCTGGAGCCTAAATAAAGTGGAGATGCGTATATATAGTTGGCTTGTTTATTTGCAGGGCTTGCACTTCCATTTCGATGCTCTTTCTGAAGCTAACTTTGATAGTGTGTTTGGATTGGGAGAATGTTATGCTCTGTATTAGCTTTTGTTTCATCTCTTTCTCTGACTGTTTGTTTTATTGAGTATGAGAAACGTGTAATTCCTCTGGCTATCAGTATTCTGAAATGAGCACTTGAAATTTGCTTTGCATATATGAATGCTTTCAGTAAAGTTCCCTCATTGGTCTGCAACACAGAGCGACTTTCAAGTGCTCTCTCTCTCTCCTCACATCCTCTCTCTACAACAAATTCTCTTCACAAACTCTCGTTTCCGTGATTTTTTTTTTTTTTTTTAGAAAAAGCCGATCAAGGTTCTCTTTCATAGATTTAGAGTACTAAAAGTTTTCACTTTTCCAACAAATGGGTTTTTCAGAATTTTCAGAATTGTAACTTTGTTCTACTATAGAGAATGGTCAGTTACCGCTTGACCAATTACTTGTTGGTCTAAATATTATTTTCTACTGAACAAAAATTTGCATGTTCTCTCTTTGTTTGACATATATATTCGATAGCTGAGTTTTAAGTGAGGACAACAATGATACTAACTCTGCTCCTAATTATAAGATAAAATTAATTTTTTTTAAGGGATTAAGGAAGCTAAACAAGTTACGTAATCATTTCATATTTTGTGTATTTTTAGTTTATATATTAGTTTATTAGTCAAACTAATTAGTTTGAAGAAAAAAATAAAAACAAAAATGCTCTAAAGTGATTTAATTAGCTTCCTTAATCTCTCTCCCAAAAAAGTTAATTATATCTTATAATTAGAACCAGAGGAAGTATCATTAAATATACATTCATTGTAAGAGCATTTTATACCCATTCGGGATATTCTCTCACTTTCACATCTATATTCGGAAACCACTTTCGATGCCTATCTAAAGGATAGGCACCATCAACCCATCCAATCTGGACGGGTTGATGGCGTCTATCCTTTGGTTCCATCTATATTCACTGGTATTCCAAGAGATACCCGTCGCCAAAGGCGAGGCGAGGATTGATGAAGAGGCACACCTTTGGGTGGTATCAGAGGTGTGGAGGAAAAGGGCCGTTATCAAGTTTTGGCGGCTAAGTCGCCGCTCCGTTACACACTTGTTGTTGTCTTTGGCTCTTCTCCTTTTTTATTTACTTTCTGTCCATTCTTCATTTTCTCTAATTGGCTAAATCTAGGTTGTTGATTGAGAAAGTGAGAGAAAATTAAAAGTAGTATTGTATTGATTTGACGAGTATAATTTATAAATTATGAGAAATAATAAAAAAAAGATGGGAGAGAAACTCAACCCTTTTCATATATTTTTTTTTATATTTTTTTTTTAGTACCAATGGTATCTTTTCCCTCTCTGACCCATTGCATCTTTTCCTCTCCGACCAATTGCACGTTTTCTCTCTCCTATCATCTCAAACTCGTTAAACGCCCTTCAAAACTACAACTTCTTCTCTTCATCAGAGAGCTCCTTCTTCTTAACTGAGTGCAACCCCACCCTTCAGATTCTCAGTTCGTGAAAAGCTCTGAAGCAATCTTCCACCAACCAGCGTGGGTTCCGCTGCTGGTAAATGTGCTCAAATATCATCTCTGTATTGTATTGCTTTCTGGTATGTTCTTCCATTGTTCACATATTGGGATTTGCTTGTTTCCACTTTATTTCTCCACCACCGATCTCTTTGGCCGGTATAGAACTTGGGAAGAACCTGAAACTCCTACTAAGTATTGAGCTTACCCAAGCGACTCCGATTATTTGAAACAGAGGATGAACGGAAGGACGAAGAAGAGAGAGGGATCTATGAGCACTGAGAGCGTTTTACCGGTGAATTCTCAGTGCTCTCAGATCACTCTCTCTTCTCCCTCCTCCCTTCTCGCCTGCATTTTCGGGTTCATGTAATCGGAGCCGCCGAGTTGGCTATTTGGAGAAGGCAGAGGAAAGAGCACCACCGAGCTCTGTGCGCATTCCACCGGTGAATGCTCAGTGCTCTGATATCACTCTCTCTTCTCCCTCCTCCCGTTCATTTTTCTTTTTCACATAATCGGAGCCGTCGTGTTTGTGATTTGGATTTGCTTGGGAACCTAAGCACTTTACCGGAGTTTTTTTTTTTTTTTTTTTTTTTTTGAGGATCAGGCCATGTGCTCCTGTTCACGATAAATGAGTGAGGAATATTTACCGCCACCATCATTGGCCGGATATACTTCATTCGACTCTGTCCTTGTTGTTGCCAGGAAAATTAGATTTTCTTTCTGAGAATTTTCGGGTCACCTTTTCATTAAGTTTAGCTCAGATGCCCTGAGAGTATCTGTCGTTTATGCTCCCACTCTTTTGAGTTTCTTTTGCCTTCAAATAAAGAATGAGAGAAGCACCTGAGATGGGCGCAATGGAGCCCTTGATTTTCTTGAAAAAAAAGAAAGATAGAAGAACACATCTTTTATTTGGCCATCCACTCTGTGTATACATTCATCCTAATCTCAGGCTTATGAGATTCTTCATAGAATGAGTGCTCAAAATCTTTAATATATATATATATATATATATATATATTCATCCATTGTTCACCGCAGCAACCTAATCTCGCCGTCCTCGTTATCGGCTTTCACCTTTTCTTTTCTTTTCTTTTTCCTTTTTGTTCCAACTGAAATTGGATTATTCTGCTCAATCTAGCACCAAAGAAATATTTTGAGAATTTTACTAGCTGCTCATTAATTTGGTAATAATGCAGGATGAGCTCTTCAAATCCCCAGGGAAAAAAGGTCATAGGAGATAGCATTGGATATGGCTCAACATATAACTCTGATGACAACAACAACAATAATGGCAATTCATCAAAGGGTTCCTCAAACTCACAGGCCAGATCCAAGGAACTCAATGCCATCGCAGAAAGCCTGAGCTATGCCACCCACCAACGTCCTTCCAATAGAAAGTAAATTCAAGCCTGAGAGAACTTGAATTCATATATATATATATTCAGCAATTTATGTTTATTACGTACCATTATGGTATCCTTAATCAGTTCTAGTGTTGTTTAAGAGAACAAGTCTAGATGTGAAGTTTATTGCTAGAGACTTGTGTTTTGAGTAATCGTAGCTACGAAGTATGTATCTTAATCTTGATTTTAACCAGTGGTTTTCCACTTCTTTGGAAGTTAGGATTCGGTTTTTGTCCCCTAACTAATGACTATGAGATAGTTAGATTTTCTGTGAATAGTAATATATGGTGAATAAAAATATGCCTTTCCAATATATTATAGGTTTTCTTATCTGAACAAGAAAGAGAGGAATATAGATAATTCATTTGCATGTGTTTGCTAACAGTGGCGCACTGAAGAGAGTCACAGTCCATGACACCGACGGAGACGGAGGAGGCTATGTTTCAATCTTTATGTGGTCTTTGGTATTTGGAGTTTTTGATTTTGGGGGTTGGATATGGTGTTCTAATCCTGACTTTTGTTGTTTTCATGTTTTGGATGTTGTTTGTTTTCTTTTATGTTTGTGGGCTTTCTTTGTGTTTTCCACTTCTTGGGCTCCAACACCTATCATTTTGATGGGTTGATGTTTATAGTAATAGTAGTTGTGGCGATTCGTCAAACTGAGAACTAGATATATCTTTACGTTCCATTTCAGGTGTTTTTATTCTTATGTGGTCTTTTGTATTTGGAGTCTTTGATTTTGGGGGGTTGGATTGGGTGTTCTAATCCTTGCTTTTGTTGTTTTCAAGTTTTGGTTGTTGTTTGTGTTCTTTTATCTTTGTAGGCTTTCTTTGTTTTTTCCACTTCTTGGGCGCTAACACTTTTCATTTTGATGGGTTGATAATAATAGTAGTAGAGGCAATTCGTCAAATAGAGAATGAGATATATCTTTTTGTTCCATTTCATGTGTTTTGATTCTTTTGTGGTCTTTGCTATTTAGAGTTTTTGATTTTGGGGGTTTGATTGGGTGTTCGAATCATTGCTTTTGTTGTTTTCATGTTTTTGTTGTTGTTTGTTTTCTTTTATTTTTGTGGGCTTTCTTTGGGTTTTCCACTTCTTGCACTCCAACACTTGTCATTTTGATGGGTTATTGCTGATAATACTAGTGGTAGTGGTGATTCGTCAAACTGAGAACTAGATACATCTTCACGTTCTATTTGGTGTGTTTTGATTGTTTTGTGATCTTTGGTATTTGGAGTCTTTGATTTTGGGGGGTTGAATTGGGTAATGCTGGCTTTTGCTTTTTTCATGTTTTGAGTGTTGTTTGTTTTCTTTTATCTTTGTGGGCTTTCTTTGTAATCTCCACTTCTTGGGCTCCAACACTTGTCCTTTTGAAGGGTTGATGCTGATAGTAATAGTAGTAGTGGCGATTCGTCAAATTGAGAACTAGATACATCTTTATGTTCCATTTCGGTTCTTTTGATCCTTATGTGGTCTTTTGTATTTGGAGTCTTTGAATTTGGGGGGTTACACTAGGTGATCCAATCCTTGGTTTTGTTGTTTTCAAGTTTTGGTTGTTGTTTGTGTTCTTTTATCATTGTGGGCTTTCTTTGTGTTTTCCACTTTTTGGGCTCCAACACTTGTCCTTTTGATGAGTTGATGCTAATAGTAATAGTAGTAGTGGCGATTTATCAAACAAAGAACGAGATACATCTTTAAGTTCCATTTCAAGTGTTTTGATCCTTATGTGGTCTTTGGTATTTGGAGTCTTTGATTTTCAGGGGTTGGATTGGGTGTTCTAACCCTGACTTTTGTTGTTTTCAAGTTTTAGACGTTGTTTGTTTTCTTTTATCTTTGTGGGCTTTCCTTGTGTTTTCCACTTCTTCAGCTCCAACACTTGTCCTTCTAATAGGTTGATGCTGATAGTAATAGTAGTAATGGCGATTCGTCAAATAGAAAACGAGATACATCTTTATGTTCCATTTAAGGTGTTTTGATCCTTTTGCGGTCTTTGGTATTTGGAGTCTTCAATATTGGGGGAGGTGGATTGGGTGTTCTAATCCTGGCTTTTGTTGTTTACATGTTTTGGTTTGTATTTGTTTTCCTTTATCTTTGTGGGCTTTCTTTGTGTTTTCCATTTCTTGGGCACCAACAATTCTCATTTTGACGGGTTGATGTTGATAGTAGTAGTAGTAATGATGATTTGTCATATTGAGAACGAGATACAGCTTTATGTTTCATTTGGGGTCTTTTGATCCTTATGTGATCTTTGATATTTGGAGTCTTTGATTTTAGAGGGTTGGATTAGGTGTTCTAATCTTGGCTTTGTCTGTTTTCAGGTTTTGGTTGTTGATTGTTTTCTTTTAACTTTGTGAACTTTCTTTGTGTTTTCCACTTCTTAGGCTCCAACACTTGTCATTTTGATGGTTTGATGCTGATAATAATAGTAGTTGTGGCGATTCGTCAAACTGAGAACGAGATACATCTTTATGTTTCATTTCGGGTGTTTTGATCCTTAAGTGGTCTCTGGAATTTGGAGTCTTTGATTTTGGAGGGTTGGATTGGGTGTTCTAATCCTGGCTTTTGTTTTTTTTCATGTTTTGGGTGTTGTTTATTTTCTTTTACCTTTGTGGGCTTTCTTTGTGTTTTCCACTTCTTGGGCTCCAACACTTGTCCTTGTGATGAGTTGATGCTAATAGTAATAGTAGTAGTGGCGATTCGTCAAATTGAGAACTATATACATCTTACGTTCCATTTTGGGTGTTTTGATCCTCATGTGGTCTTTTACTTTTGGAGTCTTTGATTTTGGGGGTTGGATTGGGTGTTCTAATCCTTGCTTTTGTTTTTTTTTTTTTCAAGTTTTGGTCGTGTTTTTGTTCTTTTATCTTTGTGGGCTTTCTTTGTGTTTTCCACTTCGTGGGCTCTAACACTTGTCATTTTGAAGGGTTGATGTATATAGTAATAGTAGTAGAGGTGATTCGTCAAACAAAGAACTAGATACATCTTTATGTTATATTTTGGGTGTTTTAATCCTTTTGTGGTCTTTGGTATTTGGTGTCTTTGATTTTTGGGTGTTGGATTGGGTGTTCTAATCTTGGATTTTGCTTTTTTTTTTTAATGTTTTGGGTGTTGTTTGCTTTCTCTTATGTTTGTGGGCTTTCTTTTTGTTTTCTACTTCTTGAGCTCCAACACTTGTCCTTTTGATGGGTTGATGTTGATAGTAATAGTTGTAGTGGCGTTTCATCAAATTGAGAACTAGATACATCTTTACGTTCCATGTTGGGTGTTTTGATCCTTGTGTGGTCTTTGGCATTTGGAATCTTTGAGTTTGGGGGGTAGGATATGGTGTTCTAATCCTGGCTTCTGTTGTTTTCATGTTTTGGCTATTGTTTGTTTTCTTTTATCTTTGTGGGTTTCTTTGTGTTTTCCACTTCTTGGGCTCCAACACTTCTCATTTTGACGGGTCGATAATAGTAGTAGTGGTTATTCGTCAAACTAAGAACTAGATACATCTTGATGTTGAATTTTGGGTGTTTTAATCCTTATGTGTCTGTGGTATTTGGAGTCTTCAATATTGGGGGGGTTGGATTGAGTGTTCTAATCCTGGCTTTTGGTTTTTTCAAGTTTTTGTTCGTGTTTATTTTCCTTTATCTTTGTTGGCTTTCTTTGTGTTTTCCACTTCTTGGGCACCAACACTTCTTATTTTGACAAGTTGATGCTAATAGTAGTAGTTATGATGATGATTTGTCATACTGAGAATGAGATACATCTTTATGTTTCATTTTTGGTCTTTTGATCTTTATGTGATCTTTGGTATTTGGAGTCTTTGATTTTGGGGGGTTGGATTGGGTATTCTAATCCTGGCTTTTGCTGTTTTAATGTTTTGGTTGCTTTCTTCTTCTTCTTTTTTTTCTGTGGGCTTTCTTTGTGTTTTCCACTTCTTGGGCTCCAACACTTGTCATTTTGATGGGTTGATGTTGATGGCGATTCGTCAAATTGAGAACTAGATACATCTTTTTGTTTCATTTCGAGTTTTTTGATCCTTAAGTGTTCTTTGGTATATTGGAGTCTTTGATTTTGGTGGGTTGGATTGCGTGTTCTAATCCTAGCTTTTGTTGTTTTCATGTTTTGGCTTTTGTTTGTTTTCTTTTATCTTTGTGGGCTTTCTTTGTGTTTTCTACTTTTTGAGCTCCAACACTCGTCATTTTGATGGATTGATGCTTATAGTAATAGTAGTATTGGCGATTCATTAAACTGAGAACTAGATACATCTTTACGTTTCATTTCAGGTGTTTTGATCCTTATGTGGTCTTTGGTATTTGGAGTTTTTGATTTTGGGGGGTTGGATTGGGTCTTTTAATCCTTGCTTTTGGTGTTTTCATGTTTTGGTTGTTGTTTGTTTTCTTTTATCTTTGTGGATTTTCTTTTTGTTTTCCACTTCTTGGCTCCAACACTTGTCATTTTGATGGGTTGATGCTGATGTAATAGTAGTAGTGGCAATTTGTCAAACTGAGAACTAGGTACATCTTTATGTTTCATTTTGGGTGGCTCTTGTTGCCTTGTAACTCCGTCCATGTCTTGACCGGCCGCCCCGACTCCGGCGACTAAAGGCAGATGAATACATTCTTCTTCGCGTACTTGCGTTGACTCGGAGGTCTTCTGCCAATCACACTTTGATGTCTAGTTTGTGTTGGTTTGTTTGGGAATGAAGATGGAAAAGGAGATTCTTCTTTTTGGTAAAAGAAAGATGAGATTGTTTGTGTGGATATGTGAGAAGGAGAGGGAGGGTGTTGTTTTGTAACGTGTTTGGGAAGGAAGGTTGAGGGAAAGGGGAGAGAAAGAGAGAGGTTGTTTCTGTTCCGGGTGGCGGGAAACTTTTGAGAAAAGGAGGACTGTTAACTAACGGCGTGTTGCTGGGAGGGGGAGTTTGGCTAGTGTAACGGCGACGTTTTGGGAGGTATCAAACGGTGAGCGTTAGAGTTGACGGTGTAAGTGACATGGAAATTTCAGTTCCTGTCTCAGAGGAATTTCCCATCTGAGCTGGGCATTCGTGTTCATTTTCGTAGCAACCAAATTCAAATGGAAAATTCAGGACCTGACTGATTGTTTTTTCAGAGTTAATTAGTGGTCGATACTTTCTAAGAATGTAATTTTTGTGCATATTTTACTTAGACAGTCCAAATTGTTTGGTAGCATGCATGTAAATCTTATTATTTATTTTTAAATTAACAATTTACAGAATATCATAGGAGTACTTTTTAGACCCGTATCGGATTATTAAGATTATCCAAAATGTTGTGGAATTAATTAGGATACGTTAAACAAAGTCAACACCCTTTCTTTTTCAGGTCAGGCTTCCTGTGTTATTATTATCACTTGGGAGGTTTTGGCTTATTATCGCTAGTCTTCTTCTTTTTTTCTTTTTTTCTTTTTTTTTTTTGTTAACCAGCTTCTCGTTTGGTAATAATGCAGGATGAGCTCTTCAAATCCCCAGGGAAAAAGGGTCATAGGAGATAGCATTGGATATGGCTCAACATATGACAACGACAACAACAATAATGGTAATTCATCATAGGGTTCCTCCTCAAACTCAGAGGCCAGCTCCAAGGAACTCAATGTCATCGGAGAAAGCCTGGGCTATGCCACCGAACGTCCCCACAATAAAGAGTAAATTCAAGCCTGAGAGAGCTTGAATTCATATATATATATATATATTCAGCAATTTATGTTTATTACGTACCATTATGGTATTCTTAAATCAGTTTCAGTGTTGTTTACGAGAACAAGTCCCAGGTGTGAAGTTGTTTGCTGCAGATTTGTGTTTCAAGTTATGCATCTCTGTTCTTCCCTGCTTTTGCCGTAAAATAAAGATTTAATATGTTCCCTTCCTCCTCCATGTATCATGTGTGTATGCATATCGCTGCTGCCTTCGAATGATTTGGTTGGGATTCGAAGTTGTTTCGAAATGTCATTTGGCGTGGTTTGCTTTATTATTCACTTTTAATGTTTTGATTGAACATTACTGCGGACTATAACTTCCATTTAATAAGAAAGTGCTATAAATATTTATTTCTTTAAACACATGAAAATTTATTTGCATAATATCATGAGGGGCCGCTGAGTACTGTTCACAAGATGGATCCATTGAGAGCCACCTCATGAGTAATATGAGTATCTGACCCTATATTCTTTATTACAGCAACTTCTTCATCAACAATTTTGAGTTTAAAAATACTAAATATAAGATAAATTTATTAAAAAAATTTAAATAAGTTACTTAAGTATATTATATATATGTTGTATGTATCAATTTATTAGTCAAACTAATTAATTTTTAAAAAATAAAAATAAAAATACTCTAAAATAATTTAATTAACTTATTTGATTTCTCTAAAAAAAATTACATCTATCTTATATTTAAGATTAGTGGGAGTACTATACTAATAGTAATGATAAGAAATTTGGCCATATGTAATAATAATAATAAGAAATTGCGTAACTGGCCATAAATTCTAAATTTTTATGTTTTGCCAAATGTTCTGAATGATAGAGAAAAAGATGGGACCGAATGAATCGCGTGGGGATTCAAAAGCGAAAAAGATTTCGAACGGAAAAAGATATTTTTTTATGTTTTTCCAAAAATATTAACAAAAAAAAAGAACAAGGATTTTCCCCAGCTATTTAAATAATATATTTTTCTTAAGTGAATTATTTTTGGTATAAGGAAATTTTAACATATAATAGTTAAATAAAAGAAGAACGAATTGTCAAAAAATAAAGAAAAGATTTATGAAAATTCTATGTTTATAAGTTCTAAACAGGAATTCTTCTTATCAATTTTCCCATAAAAGAATGTACATAACACAGCAATTTGATCAAGTCACATTAGGATAATGGAATTTAACTAAAATTGGAGCAAATAACCAAACAAAAACTAATATTTATTGGAAATTATCATTATTCAAGAGGACTAAATTTTAAAAGTAAATTTAAAAATACTAAAAACACATATGAATGCGAAGTCCGAATATGAATATTATTTGATACTTAAAATAGTTAATACAATCTTTGTCCCAAAGATTCTTCACCTTTTTTGTGTGTGCGCGTTTCGGGTGGGTCCCAAAGTTCTTCACTTTTGGTTTGATAGTTGATATGCTCTGCAGATTTAAATTGAATTATAAGGTTTTAATCCAAAATACCTAATGAACCGGGAATAATTTGTTATAA
Source organism: Acacia confusa (assembly GCA_037074495.1). Lineage (NCBI taxonomy): Eukaryota > Viridiplantae > Streptophyta > Magnoliopsida > Fabales > Fabaceae > Acacia > Acacia confusa. The sequence goes on from CM073514.1 coordinate 16,241,999, forward strand.
CTATGAGATAGCACTGACATTGAGGTTGGAAACACACTTCAAGTAGTAGGCAAATCTCGAGACATCGTGCATATTGAATCAGTTTCAATATACGAACTATCTATCCATTTGTTTAAATTAAAGGTAGAAACTATTTTTCTAATATAATTTATAACCTACGAAGTATTTATGTAAGATGAGTTTTATAACAATTTGGAGAAACATACATTTGAATTGATTTTTAAAAGCTATACAATAATTAAAAAAAAAAACCAACAACAACAACACTAAAACATTGATGTACCTTGCTTTACTGCACATAGCTAGCCACATATGGACATACAAAATTGTCGACTCAAAAAGGAAAGCTTCATTGGATGGATAGGATTTAGGGTTTTCAGAGTTGGACGAAACTGAACTGGAAACTGGCGAATTAGTCTGGCCTGGGGCATCAACCTGGTTTACTATTTTTTTAAAAAATCATTTTTATAATTTTCTTTAAAATTTTATATTAATAACCCTGAAATTTTCAATTTATCATCAATATCAATATGGCCCCGGGTTAGTTTTGATTTAACTCATGTTGACCCACTAACTCTTGATCTAGTATCAAGATTAGTTTAGTGACTAGTTTGAGTTTAAGAATCTTGATAGGATCCACTAAAAAATGACTTCAATCAGACTATTCTAGCTCTCTCTTCCCCGTGCTTCTTTGTAAAGACACTCATAAGAAGCAATCGTTGCCCGCTGGTTTATCATTGTTCATAATGAACAGCGCGTACTGAAATGTCACCGCGCGCCATAATCCATCACTTGTCCCCGCCAAACCTTATGCTCCCCTAAGGCAAAAAAACGTCGGTGTTAATATGCAGAAATATACGGGAGATTTTTATAAAAATGTATTTAACACTAAATGATTTTTTTTATATAAAAGTAATTATGAACTTCTAAAATATGTCTAAAAATACATATAGACTATTTGTTTAAATTTTTTAATTTTTAAGGGTTAAAGTGTAAAACTACACATGAGATTTTTCTAAAAATATTTCCAACAGAAATGCTTTTTTTGGGTTACACATGAGATTTTCTTAAAAGTGTACCCTACACAAATGCTTTTTTAGGTGTTTTTTAAAATTAAGATTTATTTTCTTAAAAAGAAGATAAAAATTCAATTTTTTCATGAGTTATCAGCCAACTCTTAAAATGATGAGTTGTTATATTTTTCATTGAACATAGTTCATATAACATGGTACTCTTGAAGTATGTAAATACTTCTCCAACTTAAAATAATTTTTTGAATAGGCAAGGGAAATTAATTGACATCTTGCCCTTAATCTCTACCTCCTCACTTCTTTCGGAAGAGAGAGGGAGAGGAGAGAAAGGGTTAGATGAAGATATATGGTTGTATGGAAATTAAATTCTCCTGCCCAATCAATAAATTATTATTTTAAGTTGTTTCTTAATCATCTATATCATCCTCCATATAACTTCTTTTAGTCAAAAGATTCAAACAAGCAGCCAACTAATTAACAGTCAATATATATTTTTACACATATTTTAGAAATTCATATTTACTTTTGTCTTTTTTTTTTTTACAAAACAAAAAAAAGATTTGTATTGGGCACACTTTTAAGAAAATCTCATGTATATTTTTAGACCCTAACCCTTAAAAAATTTAAACAAACAGTTGGTGTGTATTTTTGCATATATTTTAAAACTTTATAGTTACTTTTTATTTTCTTAAAAAAAACATTTAATATTGAACAAACTTTTAACAAATTATTTATATTTTTTGCACCTCATCCCAAAATGTAATATTATTCCTTTATTCTTTTTGCTGTTTGAGATTTCATTATCATTCGTTGGAGTGATTCTTGTATGGGCCATTTCGTTGTTTGTTTTCGGAGCATATTGTCTCACTATCATTTTCCCTTGGAATACCAACCGGAGTTGATATAAGTGGTAAGCGGCTTGTGTTACTTAAGTAAGATCTCGAATTCAAGCCTTATAAATGCAAAAAAAAAAAAAAAAAAAGCTTCGTTATGAGACTCTCCCATCATAGCCAATTACGCAATGCAGATCGGGTCCGAATTAGTCAAAATGAAACTTTGGTTACCGAATAGACAACAAAAAAACAAAATTTCCCTTGGAATCTCTTAGAAACTCATCAAGACCATTAGGGTAGAGAGAAAGAGATATGCTCGAATCTCAATAAAGTATTTTTTTTCCCTAGTGCAAAAAAAACCACTGCTCACTCTCTTTTTTTTTAAAAAAAAAAAATAGTATTCACCATCCTGAGTATTTTTTCAATACCAGTTAGTGCCATGAAGTATTTTTCCAAGATCCTAAATTTTTTTCCAAGATCATGAAGTAATTTTTTCAATACCAGTCAGTATCTAAAGTATATTTTTAGTACCAGTCAATATCTTGAAATATTTTTTTAGTTCCAGTTAGTACCTTAAAATATTTTTTCAAAATTCTAAAATCATTTTAAGATAAAAGCAATGTAAAGTCTAAAAAGATACTTTTAGATATTGACTAGTACAAAAAAAATATTTCATGATCTTAAAAAATTCCTTCAAGATATTGACTTGTACTAAAAAAAAATACTTCATAATACTAATTGGTACTGAAAAATACTTGATAATCTTGACAAATTATTTTTGAATCTTGAAAAAATATTCTAGCGTATTGACTGATACTTAAAAAAAAATACTTTAAGATATTGATGAGTATTAAAAAGATACTTCAAGGTATTAAAAAAAATTAAGATCTTGAAAAAATACTTTAAGGTACTTACCAGTATTGAAAAATACTCAGGATTGTTGAATACTATTTTTTCAGAAAAGAAAAAAAAAAAAAGAAGAAGTGAGCAATGGTTTTCTTGTACCAAAGGAAAAAAAATACTTCATCGAGATTCAAGCATCTCTCTATCTCTCTCTCCTATAACGGTCTTGATAAGCTTCTGAGAGATTCTAAGGGAAAATGATACTCAGACAATCTGCTACCGTTTGTTTCCTTAGTGAACCACATGCCAAGCACCGTGTGTCGGAGGCTGGGTTATTTATTTTTATTTCTATTTTTGAGAATTTTACCACCTTCTCATTGGAATCCTTTCATTATCAACATTCAACAGGAATAGGAGAAACACTTGCGTAGTCCGTTAAATATTATGTTATTTAAATTTTATCAAATAAAAACATAATAATTCAGATTATTGTATTCTTAGTTGGCAAGTGGCTCATATAAAAAATTCACATTTTAATTTATTTTAAATAAAATAATTTAATTTAAAAAAACTAAAACAAAACGATCAACTCATCTCTAAGAATAGTAGCAATAATAATTATAATAATATTATGAGTTAATTATTTGGTGATGCAGGATGACTAGGTCAAATATAACACTGGATATGGTTCCCCGTATAGCTCCAATGGCGGCGGTGGCAACTCATGAATGGGCAGCAGACCAATAAGGACCGCAATATCATTGGAAAAAGCCTTGGCTATGCATCTCCTCGCCCCGGCGTCACCCCCAAAACATTAAACTCTACGTTCTTGAAGTTATTCCTCAATTAGCGTCGTTTTAAGGATTAGTGGAACTTAATACAAATAAGCCAATTGTTTTTAATATTTAGAGTATGCGGGAGAGAGTGGGATTAAAGAGAATATTAGTCCAGTTAGAAGAACGCTGTTTTTTTAAATTTTAATTTTAATAAAATAAAACTATTTATCTTTTAAAAACTAGTAGCACAGATAGAAGAACGCTGTTTATTTTATTACACTCTACATTTATTGAAGGGAATATCATTTCTGCCTTAAGCCAAAACTACGTCGTTTTGACTCTTTTTTAAATGAAGAAATAAAGAGATGAAAGGGAAAGAAAAAAAACAAAAACAAAAAAAGAGTCAAAACGGCGTAGTTTTAACTTAAGATAGAAAACTTTTTCTGCCTAAAAGACAGAAATGATATTCCCTTTATTGAAATGAAAAAACAAAATAAAAATTCACCCTCCGCATATGCTTCCCAATCTCGTTGCACCTCATCTAATTAATTTCATTCATGGAACAATATGAAAATAAAAGCAGCAATCGTTGACTTTCTCTCTCCTCAATTTCATTAATCTACCACAACACTGCCACTAAAAAATGCACAACTCAATTATCCAAACCCACTCAAACTACAAGCCCTTAGTTTTCCCTTATAGACCTCATTAAACTCAAGGCCTAATGGCTTCCATAATGCCTTCCTAATATACAAGATCATCGGTGTAACATGAATATACAGTATATTACACACTCACGCACACACTAGTATATTAAAACCTAACACATAACACATTAAAAGGAATGGTAGGCGCACATCCCATGACTCACCTTAAGGCTAGAACCCATAACACAGTGGCTCATTAAAAGGAAAGTATGGTTTGTAACTTGAGCCATGAACTGTAGGTGGTTGGCCGCAAGTTTCTAGTGGACCATTCATGTTTGGACCAAGATTCTTTCGTTGGCTAACTTTTTCGTCATCTCTCATCATCCAATCTAAACAATTGATCTTCAGAAAAGAGGTTATTGATATGGACAGCTATATCAAATGTATGGTTAAGATTTAAAGTTGATGAGGAGTCAATGAGAAGATACCAATGAGAGGATTTGGACCCATTCATATCCCTCATGCAATGATTATTTGGCTTTTCTATGTGATGTTATCCAAATCAGAGATGACAAGAATTATCAATCAATGTTTCAACTTCTATTCATGATGCTCATGGCCCTGTGCGCCCGCCTGAACCCATAGAAAAATCACTTTGCCCAGCCTAAGAAAAAATAACCCATAAAAAATTAGTATTTCCAATTATTAATATGGAATTTCTAGTTGCAATTAATATGACAATTAATTACAAAAAAGTCTAAGTCTCAGGAACTTTTTTGAGACTTTTCTGATATGAGATTTTAGTTTAAGACTTTTTTGTAATTTTTTTTGTCCTTGGACCACAATGTAATTTTTCCAAATAATTATCATTTATCTTTCCTAAGGTACACATCTATTAAAAAGAATTCATATATCTAATCTACTTTTGGAAGTCAAAGAGCTGTTGGGGAGGGATTGGAGCACGACAATCACATATGTGCCTTGAGCCTGCAAATCATACAGCAGATTATTTAGCTAAGAAAGGATTGGAGATAGAACAAGGGTTACATGAATTCTATCAGCCTTCGGAAAATCTTGAGAAATTGTTGCATATAATGGGGCCAATAGGTTAGTTATTTACTGAGGTGTCTCAATTTTATTTATTTATTATTTAAAAAAGAATTCATATATGTGCGTTGATACCATCAATTATACTTAGGTACAAAAATATATAGGAACATTTTTAAAATGTCACCACTATTAATTTAACTTAACACATTATTTTTAAAAATGGAGAATAATGTACGTCCCGTCCACCCCGCCTAAAAAGTAATACATATCTTGTTAAATTAACAGTCTTGACACTTTTTTCAAATTTTTTTTAAAAAAATTCATGGGTATATTTACATCCAAGTTTAATATGCTAGATACACATCATCAAATACTTTGAGTAGATTTCTAGCTTAATTAATCCTATTTATGATAATAAATGAAAGAATGGTGAAAAGCTTTCAATAATAAAGTTTAGAATTGGTGACTAAAAAAGGCTATCGATATTGTACACGTGGCACTTTTTTACGTAAGTTCACGTTGGGAGAATGATTCTTATCTCCTCCCATACATTTGTTTGTGTATAATCAAGTTACATAAATAAATCTGAGATCTCTTAAATAAATCAGTTTTTTAAATTATATGCTTATTGTCTCCTTTAATTTCTTTGGCATCACTAGCAGCTGAAGCTTCTTTATTCTCTTCTTGTTCTTCATTAATACTATGTTTGGATAGAAAGAAAAATAGGGAGGATGGAATATTAGGTTTGAAATCTTTTATACATAGTAAAAAAAAAAAAAAAAAACTATTTTTAAGAGTTTTTTCTTCTAATTTTCTTTCCAACCTAATTTTCTCTTAAGAGTAGAGGCGTCGGAGCATTGGAGGAAACATTTTTGTTGAATTCTGATAGAACATATACTCCATTTTCTTCATGAAAGACAAATGTCTAATTCTCAAAAAATTCTTAAAATTAGTTAGATTTAATAATGGAAAAATGACATAAAAATATTATTTAAACTCCAAAATCCTATTTATAATAACAGTAATGGGATCAATAAAAACAGTAAAGTAATTGACAACTCGTTTATATTATAAAATCATTTATTTAGGATTTTGAAACTCAAGTAATATTTTTTCACGATTCTCCCTTTAATAAATATGTTATAAATGTATATTTATTTTCAAAATATTTATATTTTTAATAATTGATGGGATGGCCTTTAACCATGGATCTCATGAATAAATACTTTTTTCAAAAATGATAAAAGGGTCAAGGGGCTAAAATGTGTCTGAAGTTTTCACAAATGGACACCACCCTAAAAGTTTTCAAGAGAACACCCGTCTGTTAATCAAGCCTGATGGTCAATGTATGTTGACCAAATATGCCTATATGGCGTCCACCTTCTTGCATGTCAGATTTTCACCTAATTTTTTTTTGGATAAAAAAGAGATTACATAATATTCTTCCTATAATAATTATATAATTACATTGTAATTATTTGAGAAGATTAAAAAAACTAAAATAATTATATAATTATAGTATGTAATATGTGAACTATCTAAATTCTAAAACACTTATATGTAATTGTATATTATCATATTATATATACACTAATCTCAGGAGTCTGCTAGACCCAGTCTAGTTCATCGCACTCTTAGGATAGTGCTAGACTATTGATCGATGATACTTTTGTCATTAAAGTGATCAATTAAACTAGGTCTTAATTAATTATGCACTTAGGGTCAACCTAGGTCATTCTCCCAAGGAGCAAGCTGTGGGTTTTCTTTAGGTTAAAATTTAGGTGATGAAAAGATGCAGTGAAATATAAATGGACCTAAACTAAGATGTAAAACACTCTACCTATATGCAATTGACTCTAAAACCTATATGAAAATGAAACTAATCTATATGAAATTGAACGCAATTTTTGAGGGTTTTTCTTATGAGAGAAGAATTAAAATCCTAATAAAAATGTCGATTAAATGCAAATAAAATCATAAATGTCTAGTTCAGTTATGATGACGAAGGGGACAACTTAGGAATTGCAAGGAGTAAACTTTCTTAGCCCAAATTAATTAATTAGACCCAAGGGAGATTAATAAATTTAATTATCCAATTGAACATGGGAAACCCTCTAGTTTAATAACACATATTTCACTAGAAAACTCATAATGAAATAAGCGTTGGCTAATTAAACCCATTTAAAACCAATCATAAAATAATCTTGAAAATCTTGTTTACAATTATCTAATTGAACAACCAGATAATTCATCAACCTAATTAAACAATTAAGATGATTAACCCAATTAACAATTAAATTAATAACGAAAACTCAGTCACTAATTTAATTGACAATCCAAAGGTTGCAAACAAGAGTCCAACAATAAGTATAAAACTTCGAATTACCAGTCTAATCCAAAAGAAATAAGTTTACAATCTAAAACTAGATTGTTCTCAATTAATACAACTCGAAATCATTTAAAACTAAATAATCTCAAGTTTGAATTAAAAAGATAAAAAGAAAGACACTCCCTTATGATCTTCATGTGTAAGATCTAGGCTTTAGCCTCCTTCATGCTCTCCCCAAATTGCCTCCTAAGGAGTTTAAGCTTCCATGGAAATTGTTCCTCGTCTAAGAGCCAAACAAGTGACTAGCATGATGCTAGCATGATGAATATATCAACAAACCAACAAATTGTGCGTGTCCAGAGAGAATGGAATGAATTAAAGGAATTGAGGTGGGGTCCGGTGTGATCAATTGAGAATTGAGAGACGTGGGAGGCGTGAGAGAAGAATGAATCAATGGATATTGGAGAATCAATATCCTGTGTGCGTCTTGCTCTTCAGCTCAATTCTTGCCGAGTGCTGTTGTGTCCGGCGGCTTGATGATCTTTTTCTTTTATAGGCAGAACTAGGTTAATTAGAAGGGAGGAGAGGAGGGCTTTTGGGTACCAACTTGAGCCCAATAAAATTCAAGTAGTCCCATAAAATTTCACCATTGGATTTCTTTTTAGTTATCCTGAAAAATCATGCACCATAGGATATTATAAAATCACAATCTATCATATATCAAGAGATATTATTTAATCAGAATATTTATAATTTAATAATTTAAGCCCAATATCTTATAATTAATTCATATTTACATTATTTCCTAGAATAGGCTAACAATCTAAATATTGTCTAATAATTCTAAATTAGCCTAAAATAATCCCCAAAATAATTAAATAAAGTGGGATAAAATATATGAAAATTGAGATTTATCAACTATACTAGACCACAGCATATTTTGAACAGCCTGATATTCTCTTCAGACTAGAGCTCAGATTGATGTCAAATCTGATTTGGTTGGGTCCGTGCACATACGTACTTTTTGGCAATAAAAATTTTAACAGGAAATTTGTTTTCGCCATTTTTGGTTATTGTGGTTGGCTCAAATTATTTATTCCCAAAGTCCGGAATTCCGACTTTTAATCAAATAAATAAATAGGTTACGTTCTCTATAAGAATGTAAAGGAATCCCGGCCACTTTGTTAGCGTTATCGTTCTCAACATTCAGACATGCGCCTCGTAGGTATCGCCAAATTTCACACACACATATATTTTGTGTACAAGAGTTAAAATAGGGATAAATATTTATATAATTCAATACACCTCTTTTAAAGATTATAATTTAGAAAAAGAAATTATGTCCTGTACTCTCATAATGATGTCTATGGTATTCAGTATTGTCAAGATTTGATAAATAATAATCAACAAATTAAAATTAATTTATCAACAGATTATTTTCTTCCATTGCAACTCACATATAACGGCGTGAAATATTGGAGTCGAACTAGTGATGGCTGTCAGAGGAGAAAATCAGCAAAATTGGTGGTATCTTGTTTAATTGGAGTCAATAAACACAATTTTTCGGACCAAAAAAAAATAAACACAATTTTTGTCCTTCAAAAATAAATATCATACAATTAAATTGGATAAAGATCAGTTGACTAAAAATAAAATAATTTTATAAAATCTTCTCATTCCAAAAAAAAGGTTCTATGAGTGGTTGATTTGCTGTTTGGATTAGCTTTTAGAGAATAATTTTTATAATTTATGAGGTAGATATGTCATATGAGTTTTGTCTTAAATTATATAAAAAATGCTTTTGAAATCGCATTTCGGGTGTTACCCCAACATTCACTGGTCAAACTTATGCTGGTGTGTGAATTTGTGTGTTATATTAATTGTGTGTTTCCGTGTGACTCATGTTAAACAAAAAAAAAAAAGTTGTTAATTTATAAGTCACAATTGTTTCTTAAAAAAAAAACATGTTGACCGATGAAAGACCAAACTCTTTTTTTTTTTTTTTTTTTTTGTAAAGAAGAGTATATTAAGAATTTTGAAAGGACTTTATCGATTTGCATTATCGTATTTGCACATCTGTGTTTTAATTACACTCCATGTAATATATATGTATAGTTTTCTCTTTGTTGAGCGAAAATTGATGGTGGTTATGATCAAAAGACCATAGCTCCTGTCAACGACTCCAAATGACCAAAATTTTGGGGTGGGGTCACGACGCATGATCCTTAAACGTCCAATGGATGATAACGCAGTGGTGGCGACATGTTGCGGGAGAGGCGTCTTACAAAACTACAACTTCTGTTCATCAAAAAACGTCTCCTACCTTCAGATTCAAGCTCTGAAGCAACCTTCCGCCGTCCAGCGTGATTTCCGCTGCAGGTAAATGTACTCAAATATCATCTCTGTATCGTATTGCTTTCTGGCATGTTCTTCCATCGTTCACATATTGGGAATTGCTCGTTTCCACTTTACTTCCCCACCACCGATCTCTTTGAGCTTACCCAAGCCACTCCGATCATATGGACCGAAAATGAAACCGCCGAGCTCGGTGGTGGTTTCCTCTCCTCTGACATAAAACCGCTGTGCTCTGTTGGCGGTGCTCTGGGAGAATTTCTCGAATACTCAGTGATCTCAGATCACTTTCTCTTCTCCCTCATCCCGTTCATTTTTCTGTTTCACATAATCGGAGCCGTCGTGTTTGTGATTTGGTTTTGCTTGGGAACATAAGGTTTTAACCGGAGTTTTTTTTTTTTTTTTTTGGTGAGGATCGGGCCATGTGCTCTTGTCCCTTCACTTACTTTCTCTTGTTGTTGCTGCCTGGAAAATTAGATTTGTTTTCATTAAGTTTCCGTCAGATGCTCTGAGAGTATCAGTCTTTTATGCCTCACTCTTTTGAGCTTCTTTTGCCTTCAAAAGAAGCACCTGACATGGGCACAATGGAGCCCCCGATTTTCTTGGGGGGAGAAAAAAAGAAGATAGAAGAACACGTCTTTTATTTGGCCATCCACTCTGTATACATTCATCATAATCTCAGGCTTCCGAGATTCTTCATAGAATGAGAGCTCAAAATCTTATATATATATATATATATATATATATATATATATATATATATATATATATATATCTTGTGTGCATTAATTATATTTTTGGATTGGAAGCTTTGTTTGTGAGTCTGCAGCCTAAATAAAGTGGAGATGCGTACATATAGTTGGCATGTTTAGTTTGCAGGAATTGCACTTCCATTACGATGCTCTGTATTAGCTTTGATTTTATCTCTCTCTGACTGTTCCGTTCTTCATATAATAGGCTCTCCTTGTTTGTTTTATTTTGATTGTGGGAAATATGCAACTCCTCTAGCTTTCTGTATTCTGAAATGAGAACTTGAAATTTGCTTTGCATATATGAATGCTTTCAATAAACTGCCCTCATTGGCCTGAAACACAGAGCGACTTTCAAGTGCTCTCTCACTCTGCTCACATCCTCTCTCTACAGCAAATTCCCTTCCCAAACCCTCAATTCCGATTTTTTTTACCTTTCCCACAAGTGCACTTATCAAGATTCTTAGGATTGGAACTTTGTTTTACTCCACAATTGTCTCCCCCCCCAAAACACCCAAAAAAAAAAAATGAAGCATAGAAGAAGCAAGCACATGAAACCCCTGTTTTTCTGATAAAGAGAAGATAGAAGAACCTGAGGTTCCTGAAATTCTTCATAGAATGATAGCTCAAATCTTTAATATTTGGGATGCTTGTTTGTGGGACTTGCATCTTCCATTCCCATTCTCTCAGATTGTGTGTTCAAATAAATCTCCCCTCCCCCCTCTGTTCCATTCTGCACGTATTAGGCTATGATTTGCATGTTTTATTTTATTTTTGTGGTTGATTGGTTTCATTTATTTGAATCAACATTTGTTATATGATCTTATCTCCTATAATGTGAAAATGCTTGTCTCTTACCACGGACTGTTCCTTTCCTTATATATTTCCTCTCTCTCTCTCATCTCATCTCATCTACTGTTCCACAAAAATACGTTATGTGTGCATCATGATGCTTCAATGGCATATATTGATGATATAAGCAATTTCTTTTCTTTACAAAGCACTCTTTTTCAAATATTATTTTCTAGCTTATAGAAATTCACATGTTCTGGTTTTGATGAGTAAAGAAATGAGTGAGTTGGTAATATATGTAGGAATTATGGGTTGTTTAAATTCAAAGGGAAAGAAGGAGGATTTGACAGATCATACAGATAGATCCAAAGGGCCAAACTCGACAAAGGGCAACACCAAGAAACCAAATCTTATGGACGAGGCTAGCTATACAACGGTGCCTCCTCCTCCTCAACCCGGTAAGAGTATGAGGAAATTACTATAAAGCCTTTAAGAAAATATTTAATCACTCAAAAATCTGAAATGTATGGAAAATGATAACCAGTTTTTATTGTTCAATTGTTATTTTCACTTTTTGGTAATTTAACCCTCCTTTAGAGCCTTGTAGTAATTCTTTCTAAGAAAAAGTTGTTCATCATCACTCTATTCTCATCGCTCAATCACACCTCATAACTAAATGCAATCATATGTTTCCTTTTGTTTACTATTCACGTGCATCCTTATTTTTGAGGACAAACTCTGTCCATTTTTTTTAATTTGAGTTATTTTCAAGTGTTTTTTGTTCTGAGAATTACTTGGGTATGCTTAAATATGATTTCCTTCCCCTGATTTTGATATAGTTAGATACTCATATGTTGATATTTGGTTTGCACTATTAGTCAACTCTGGTGTGGTTGAAGGATATGGGAAAAAAATAATATGATTGAACATGCTAAGTGTCCTTTGAGTCTTTTAATATAAATTTTGTTGGTATTATTCGCAAATGTTTAAATTTTGTTCATACAGAAGTATATAATATAAAATTTGCGTGTGATGATTTAAAAAGAAAAATAAGTAATAACAATCAAAGACCTATGAAGTATATTCTCTCTCTCTCCCATCCTCTGCATTACAATGCTTCAATGCATATATTGATGATATAAGCAATTTCTTTCATTCAGAAAGCACTCATTTCCAAATATTATTTTCTAGTAGATATAAATTAACATGTTTTGATTTTGATGAGTAATGAAGTCAGTCAATTGGTAATACATGCAGGAATTATGAATTCTTCATATTCAACGGGAAAGAAGGAGGGTTTGGCACATCATGCAGGTTATGCAAATCAATATGGTTATGATGATAATAACAGTGGATCAAAGGGGTCAAACTCCACAAAAGGCAGAACCAAAAAACCAAACCTTGCAGATGCGGCCGGCTACATAGACCCTTCTCCTCCCACCCAAAAAAATTAGGGGGAAACTACTATATTGAGGAAAGGATTTAATCATCCAAAAGTCCATTATTAACTGAGGAGTTCGAGTGCAGAAAATAACAATATTTTTATTACCCACTTGTCATTGTGGCTTTTAGATGATTAAATCATTTCTTTGAGGCTCATAGTAATTCTTTCTAAGAAAAGGTTGTGTCCATCATCACCTCAAATAAATGTCTTTAATGATCTCTTTTTCCATTTCATCTCCCATACTGAATTATCTCTCGTAACTACATGCAATAATATGTTTTCTTATGTGTAATTTTGGCATCTACCCTTATTTTTAAGGACAAACTCCTCTGTCCACTTTTTAATTTGAGTTATAGTTAAGTGTTTTTTGTTTGAGAATTACTTGAGTATGCTTAAATATGGTTTTCGCACTATTAGTGAACTCTGGTGCGGTTGAAGGATTGTGGAAAAAAAGAATATGATTAAACATGCTAAGTGTTCTTAGAGTCTTTTAATACATGGAAAAAGAGTGGGACAATAATATATTAAAGTGTGTTTTGAGTTTTTTTTTTTTTTTTGCCGGAAGTGTTTTTTCAGTGTTAATATAATTATTTCTTCACTTATTGACGTTCATCTTTTGGCACACGTTTTAATTTTGTCCTTATGTGTGTGTGTGTTTTTGTGGGTGAATATGCGTGGGATGATTTAAAACGAAAAATAAGTAATAACAATTAAATACTTATATATTCATGTTGTTCACCTTATATATATATATATATATATATATATATATATATATCGAGGAAGATAGAGGGTGTGTGTTAGTTGGACCATTCAAGTTAGACGTGGATATGGATTCAGTCCTTGCAATGAGCTACCAAACCCATGATGGCTTTTTAAAAGAGATTTATAGAATTGTGATAGATGGATAATAACTAATATTAGAATCTGCCCTAATTATAAGATTAAATTAATTTTTTTTACAAAGATTAAGAAAGTTACATAAATTACTTAATCATATCATATGTTGTGTATCCTTAGATCATATATTAGTTAGTCAAAACTAATTAGTTTGGAGAAAAAATAAAAATAAAAATATTCTAAAATAATTTAATTAGCTATTTTAATCTCTCCAATAAAAATGTCAACTTGGTCTTATAATTAGATCTTATAATTAGAATAAGAAGGAGTTATAATGAAATGATCAATTTATTTACTTTTTTCTTGAATACAAAAAAGACAAACCAAAGTTTGGAAAAAGAAAATAAAAGTAGGTTTTTTGGGTTGGAATCTTGGGAGAATCCTAATTAAATCTTGTCCAAATATCAAAAATTAAATTCAGGCCTATACTTTTAATTTTTTTTTAACAAGGCCAAAAGGCTTCATTAGGAATTTATTTATATTGTTAAAACACTATAATGGCCGTTTATATTTAAAAAGAAAAGATAACCTTTTTTTTGTACATAAATTTAAATTCAGACATAAACTTTAAACAATTTTTTAATCATTTAATTTATTAAACCATATTTTAAACGTTTCATTTCATTTTTTTATTTAAACAACAATTTAATATTTTTATTTTGTTCCCAATATGTTAAATTTCTTAAGTTTCTTAAGCAGTTAAAAAATCTTAATTGAATTTTACTAAATGTCATTTTTTCCTGAGAAAAATTGTTTTGTCACTGCTATATTAATTCAAATTTAAATGAATTATTAATAATGACCACTTCTTGGAGGGAAAAAAACAATTTATTTTTCAAAACAAAACAAAAGACTAAATTGTCATTTAAATAAACAAAAGGAAATGATTTGACAAAAAAAATATTAATTTAATTTTACTAAATGTCATTTTTTCCTGAGAAAAATTGTTTTGTCACCGCTACATTAATTCAAATGAAATGAATTATTAATAATGAGCACTTCTTGGAGGGGGAAAAAATTATTTTTCAAAAAAAAAATACTAAATTTTCATTTAAATAAACAAAAGGAAATGATTTGACTAAAAAAATCTTAATTTAATTTTACTAAATGTCATTTTTATCCTGAGAAAAATTGTTTTTTCACGGCTACATTAATTCAAATGAAATGAATTATTAATAATGAGCACTTCTTGGACGGAAAAAACAATTTATTTTTTAAAGAAGAAGAAGAAGAAGAAGAAGAAGAGTAAGTTGGCATTTAAATAAACAAAATGAAATGATTTGACTAAACTATTGTTTACATAAATAAAATGAATAGGAATATGTATGAATTAAAATTTTGGTTAAAGGTGCCTTTTAATTTCCTATAGATAAGCATTATGGTCTTTTAACAATATTCATAAATTACTAATAAGGGTTATTGGCTTTATTAGGAATTTGTTAAAGGGAAAATTAAAATAAATGATCAAAATAAAATAATATTTAATTAGAAGAACCATAAAAATTGTAATTATCAAGAAGAATCGAATAAACTTAAAAGTACTAAATTTACCATTTTGCTTCCCTAACACAAAAATCAAAGAACAAAGTACCTTATTCTATTCTCCCATAAATATCAAGGTGGGGCCATTTGAAAATCCAGTATTAGAAGTTAAAAACAACGATTTTTGGTAATCCTCCGAAAACAAAAAATTAATTAGAACAAAGTTGTTCTTGAACTTCATTATTATGCACACGCTTTTACCGAACATCATCATTTTTAATTTTCAATACTGGATTCCGAAATAGTATCATCTTGATATTCACAGGAGGACAGAAGAAGGCTCTTTACTCTTTGTTTTCTACATTAGGAAAACTAAAGGGTAATTTAATACTTTTAAGCTAAAGTCTCACCTTTTTTTTTTCTTTCCTTTTTTGAAAAAGTGGTGGCAAGTTCTTTCTTGTCACCCCCACTGCCTCTTATAGTATGTTTGATTAGAGGGAAGGAAGAGGCCTTCCACAACCAATCCCCTTCTCTTGTCAACCTCGCCCATTGCTCAGGGAGCCAGTAGTGTATCTCAGGAAAATAATTATTATTAGAGTAGTGAATTTTTGGATTGGAAGCTCTGTTTCCATAGATAGAAATTAATTTTAGATTTTGACGGTAAGACTATTTTATGCTCATTTGGTTGATCTTCTCTCACTCTCAAATCTCTAGTATTTTGTATACCAATATGAATTAATAAATGGCAATTATAAAGACGATCGACACCAGTGCAAAAAATAAAAATATTAATAATTAAAAACACTGAAAAAAGACATTGTTAATCAAATAGGAACCGAACACCTCCATCACATGAACAACAATGATTGACCAGTTAATCAAATTGGTATTGTCAAAGGTGTTGTTTGTATGACTAACAAATTGTTAGTTAAAATAGTAAATGACCTCACTCATAAGGAGAAAAACACAAGTTCAATTAAAGTAACAAATTTCAATTAAAATATTAAAAAAAATTACTTACAAGGATTTGATTAAAAATCCAGTGAAACAAAATAAGGACCTGATAAAAAAAGAAAAAATTTATAAGCACTTGATTAAAAACAGCTGAAAGCATAAGGATCTAATAAAAAAGAAAAAAAAAACTATAGAGACCTAATTAAAAATTATTTCAAATTATAAGAACTTGCAATTAATTATCTCTTGATATAATTATTTCTTTACTTATTAATTTTTCCTTTTTCTTAACATCATGTTTTAATTTTGTCTGTATATATATTCCTTCCATCCCCATATATAAGGGCACATTTTTTTAAATGAGCTTGTTCCTCATTATAAAGTCTCATTTAAGTTTATCTGCGTATATATATGAATTGTGCAAGGAAAGTTGTAAAACAAATAACAAAAGTAAAATATCCATAAATTCATGCTTTTCACCTTAATTATGCACATGGCTTCATTTTCTCTACCAAACGCGTTTAAGAACCCTGCCTTCCTTCGGTAGCCTATTATTACAGGACACGTGTAATCTCATTAGCGAAGGTGCCACTCACTCCCTTTATAATCTTTTCCAAGCATATAAATATGATATAAGAATAAATGGGTGATGGATAATAGTTTAATGATAATGAGATATGAAGAGCCCGCCTTAAAAGGCAGTGACATTTTCATTGAATAAAATGAAAGTGGTATGTTTTTATTAACCAGGGTTTGAGAAAGGAAAATAAGACAATGAAAGTAACCTTTTAAAAAAAAAAAAAAAAGAAAAAACAAAGAGAAAAATTCATGTCGATTCCAAGATTCTCAAGGTAAGGTATGCAAAGGTAATAAGAAACTGTGTCATTGACTAGAGCTGTCAATCAGGACCGCCCCGTGAAGGGTCAGGGCCTAACCGGGCCGGCCCGTGAAGGGTCAGAGCCTAACAGGGCCGGCCCTTCAAGGCCCGGAATAAGAAAAACATATGTTTTTTAAAGCCCGGCCCGAAAGCACCAGGGCTAGGGCTGGCCCCAGGGCCCAAAAATTACTATTTTAAATTTTAACTATTTTTCCTCTACTTTTTTTTACAAAAATATAATTAGTAAATTACAACACGAATCATCCAATAAATAAGCACAGTCACTAATTCATAATCAAAAGCAAACTATGTTCACAAATAACTCACATAAAACATAAAAAAACATATCACTAAGCGACATTAGTATGATGACTATTATTGTCGTCATCTTCGTCACTATCATCGATTTTAACGACACTTGATTGTTCTTTACTTTGAGTAGTAGCCTCTATCTCATAAGTAAAAATATCATGAAATTTTTCTCCCGCATCATGAACACATCTATAATCTTTATTTGTAACAAATAATAAATCAAATCATAAAATTAGAGTATATTTATTATATATTTGTAGTTAAATGGATAAATAACTCTAAACAAATACAACATATATATAAATTAATAAATTTACAAATGAAAAAACGAAAAAGCTACAGTGAAAAGAGCTTGCAGTGCTGACCCGAGGCCCTTTAGGGCCGGCCCGTTTAAGCCCGAAGCCCGTCAGGGCCGGCCCTCCAAGGCTAATTTTAAATATTTCGTCCATTTTTCAAGTCTGGCCCTTAGAGGGCCAGGGCTTAAATGGGCTGGTCCGATGGGCCTAGCCCATTTTAACGTCTCTATCATTGACCATGTATTCTAATATTAGTCATGTCATAGTATGCATTAATTGATTAATGACCATCATTTCTTCCTGTTTCAAAAAATAATTAATATTAATTAATTGATGTGGCCTAAAGAAAGTTACCTTTTTTTTTCCTGTTTTATGAAAGTTACCTAGTATCATCCATATATAGTAAAAAAATTTATTAATTTACATGGGGTATGACATTGAATGAAGAGACTTCATTTCCTATATCACCTTTTTAACAGTCATATATATAGGACACTCTTTTTATAAACTTTTGCATATAGGTGGATTAATCTAAAAAAAATACAAATTTTAAAATTTTTGTTAATAAATATTTTTTCCTTAGCCTTTTTCCCTAATTTTCCTTAAAATTATAACATTCTTTTTTACTCAATTAAAGGAGTTTTACATCATCATTCTTGAGTTCCAAAGTGTGATCCCTATTAATGTGTACTTACATGTAGAGCTGGGAATTAGGGCCGGCCGGCCCTCCAGGGCTGGCCCATGAAGGGCCAGGGCCTAACAGGGCCGGCCCTCCAGGGTCCGGAATAAGAAAAACATCTGTTTTTCAAAGCCTGGCCCGAGAGCACCAGAGCTAGGGCCGGCCTGCAGGGCCTGGAAATTACTATTTCAAATTTTATCTATTTTTCCTCCACTTTTTTTTAAAAAATATAATTAGCAAATTACAACATAAATCATTCAATAAATAAGCACAGTCACTAATTTATAATCAAAAGCAAACTATGTTAGCAAATAACTCATATAAAATATAAAAGGCATATCACTAAGCAACATTAGTACGATGACTATTATTGTCGTCATCTTCGTCACTATCATCGGTTTTAACGACATTTGATTGTTCTTCACTTTAAGTAGTAGCCTCTAACTCATGAGTAAGAATGTCATGAAATTCTTCTTTTGCATCATAAACACATCCATAATCTTTATTTGTAACAAATAATAAATCTAATTATAAAATTAGAGTATAGTTATTATGTATTTGTAGTAAAATGGATAAATAATTCTATAACAAATAAAAAAATATATAAATTAATAAATTTAAAAATGAAAAAAAGAAAAAGCTACAGTGAGAAGGGCCTGCAGGGCTGACCCGAGGCCCTCCAGGGCCGGCCCATTTAAGCCCGTGGCCCGGCCCTCCAGGGCTAATTTCAAATAATTCGTCCATTTTTCAAGCCCGGTCCTTAAAGGGTCAGGGCTTAAACGGGTTGGCCCAATGGGCTTGGCCTGTTTTCCCGGCTCTACTTACGTGTGTAGTCTCCTGTACAACATATAACATATAAATGAGCCTTTCACATCAACATTACACGTAATCTCCTATAGTACCCTGTGATACAAAAATGTTATAGAACAAACCAAACACCAACCTCTGACTCTTTTTTATGCCAGATGCTTAAACACTCTGGATTCAACAAACACGAGTCTACATTACATGTTAATCTAAAAGATGAGCTTGCAGTACTCATCCCCAAATATTTTTTTTTTGAAAAATCTCTATGAACTAAAAATTGATTAATTTTTTGATATTGGGAGTTGATAAAATATTTAAGATATTAAGTGCTATTAGAAAAATATTTATAAACACAGGACTATAAATTAATTAATTTGAGATACTGAGTGTAAAAAATATTTCAAGTTACACCATACAATATAATCTAAATAAATAAAATACATAAAAAAATTTAAAAAGTAAAAAAATGTCCCTACCTCAAAATTAGAGGAATGAGTATGGAATCTGAAGCCACAAAACACATAGTGGGCCCTGCAAAGTGAACCAAATTGGGAGAACCATTGCTTTTAATAAAGATGGCGCTCCTGCTAAGAAATAATAGTAGTCTTCTAGTTCCTTCTTCATCAGAGGAGGAGGATTTGCTCACCCAAAGTTCGAAAAAAAATCAAAAATGGAGTTTCTACTGGAATGGAGGAGGATTGGCCAAGTTTGGGTGGCGTAGTTGTTAAGAGTGGAGTAGAGAGTCAGTCATTTGCTGATAAACTTCGAGGAGTCAGTAGTGCAGAGCATAAGGATGATTTGCAGATGGGGGCTAATGACCTCGCTGAGGATACTATACCACAAAATGATTTGGATAAAGAAGATAGCGAGCCTCTGTGTTAGATTAATGAGGATCCTCTCTAGAACTTCCTGGCATTTTCCTTTTCAGGGAAAATGAAGAAGAGATTACATAAAGCGTGGAGCAGTCATAGTAAAACTCCTAGGGAAGAATATTGGATACAAAATTCTTCTTTCCATCCTCCAATCTCTTTGGGCCAAAAGAGGTGTCATTAGTCTTATTAATATAGGTAATGGCTTTTTTATTGTTAAACTTTCTAATAGTGATGATTATCTTAACATGTTAACGGGTGGACCATGGATGGTTTTTGATCACTATTTGACTGTTCGTCCTTGGGAACCTCTGTTTAATCCTTGGCAAGCTACTATCGATAAAGTTGCGGTATGGGTTCGTATGCCAAATATGGCGCTAGAATATTATGATAAGGATGCTCTCACTTGGATTGGTGATTGGATAGGTGAGACCATCAAAATGGACTTCAATACTTCCTGTCAGTTACGTGGGCATTATGCAATAGTATGTGTTCTTGTGGATTTGGAGAAGCAGTTAATGTCTGGTTTTGTCTTAGATGGGGAAGAGTATTATGTTGAGTATGAAGGCCTGCATGATCTTATACTAGCCGCGACGTCTATGGGCATAAAGCAAGGGATTGTAAATCAGGGGTCCGGCCAAGTAATTCAGAAATGAACATTGATGGTGTTAAAGCAGATAATGTATCGGAAAGGCTGGTCATGAAAGATGGTAAGGAGGTGGAGACGGGCGCTTGAAGGGTTGTGCAGAAACCTTGGCGTCTTAAACAGGGGATCAAAGTTAAGATTGCATAAAATCTGAGTCAGCAAGAGAAAGGTTCAAGGTTTGAGGTTTTGGTAGCAGATAAAGGGGGCAAATTAAGCCTATAATGGTTGTGAAACCTTTAGTTACAGTAGGGAGTGAGCGTGGAGATGGTACGGAAGGTGTGGAGGTGTTCAAGAGCATTAATTTGAGTAGTGCGGATAAGGGGAAAAAAGGAGGAGGTGGACTTTCTAAGCAATCTAAAAAGAAGAAGTTGACTTGGGAAAAGGGTCGAGAGGGTGTTGAGGGGACAACTACGGTGGATGTTAGGAAGGAGAAGAGGTATCATGAGTTAGCTT
This sequence comes from Acacia confusa, assembly GCA_037074495.1. Classification (NCBI taxonomy): domain Eukaryota; kingdom Viridiplantae; phylum Streptophyta; class Magnoliopsida; order Fabales; family Fabaceae; genus Acacia; species Acacia confusa. The sequence goes on from CM073514.1 coordinate 16,263,120, forward strand.
TGGTAGTGAGGGAAAGGAAGGAATTTTCAAAAGAGAAGTATTTATGTTGCCATTGAAGGGAAACAAGTTAGAGGAGGGGGAGAGGGTTGCTAGGTCTTCTAAGGATCCGATGGACAATGTATCTTGGGCTGTTGACAAGAGGCCTGGGGAGCAATTTGACCCAGGTGATACATCTTTGGCTTCTGGGCTTGGAGGTCGATTTTGGGCTGACCCAGGACAGGAGGTCGAAGATTGCTCGATGGTGGCGAAAACTCCATGTGATTAGATGGGAGAACGTATTGGGCCTGAAGCCCAGGATATTTGTTAGTTGTCCGTTGCGTAGCCCAATCTCATTTAGTAGTATAAACCAATGTCTAGATTCCTATACTGGAATTGTTGTGGTGCGTTTGGAAGCAATCTCTTCCAAAACATTAGTTTGCTTGAACGTGACTATAGTTTTGGTCTTATCATTTTGATCGAAACCAAATGTGAGGATGAATCCAGATTTAAGTGGCTGGAACCCCTGGGTTTTGATGGTTTTACCTTTGTCCCGAGTGAAGGGAGATCGGGAGGATTAGTGGCGTTTTGGAGGAGTAGCCAGGTTGAAGTGACTACAATCCTGAAGAATCGCCAATTTCTCCATTTTAGTTGTGTGGTGTCTAGTAAGTTGAGATTTTTCCTTACGGCTATGCAATTCCAAGTTATAGATGCAAACAAGTGCTTTGGGATGAATTACACCAAATAGTGTCTGTAATGGTTGAGCCCTGTGTGACTTTGGGCAATTTTAATGATATTTTATCGCTAATGGAGAGGTCGAGTGGGACTGGAGGTGTGGAAGCTAGATGTAGGTTGTTTGCTGATAGGATTCAGAGTTGTAATTTATTTGACTTGGGATCGGTTGGGCCGAAATTCACCTGGAAGGGCCAAAGAATTTCAGGAGCAGACGTTTGTTCCAACGCCTTGATCAGGCTCTAGCCAACGTTGCTTTTATCTCAGAGTTTTCTTCAACATCTGTTCAGGTTCTATCCTGTAATAAATTCTCTGATCATAATCCAATTTGCCTGAATTTGGTAAATAATGAATTGGGATTGCCTAGGAATTGGTCTTTTCGTTTTGAGGCTATGTGGGTGCAGCATGCTAATTATCATGACTTCTTAGCTAACTCTTGGTCGGATGGGGATGGTCTTTGTAATGCTCTGTCCATATTTCAGTCCTCTATAGGATCTTGGAATAGAAATGTGTTTGGCATGGTGAAACGGGAAAAGCAAATGCTATTGTCCAGATTGGAGGGGATTCAAAGTTCTCATGATTATCTTGGTTCTGCCTTTCTGTGTGATTTTGACATAGAGCTGTAGGATCGGTTGGAGAGAATTATGAAGCTTGAAGAAATCAAATGGTTCCAAAAGTCTCGTGCTGAGTGGATTTTCAAAGGTGATCACAATACTAGGTATTATCATATTAAGTCTAAGATACGTAGACGCAGAAATAGTATTACTATGCTAAAAAATGATAAGGGAGAATGGGTTTGTGATGGTAATGAACTTAGAGGATTGGTCCTCTCTTATTTTAAGGGTCTTTACTGTGGTGAGGCAATAGGAACCCCTGTGTTAGTCACCAATTCCAACTTTCCTGTGATTGACCCTTTGCTTCTAGCTGATCTAACTCATATACCTAATAATGAAGAGATTTGGTCTATATTGTTCTCTATGGGAAGTTTCAAAGCCCTGGGGGTTGATGGTTTTCCCCCTTTCTTTTATAAGTCGAATTGGAGTATAGTGGGTCCGGCCTTGTGTGATTTTGTGAGGTCAGTGTTTCAAGATAATTCAATGGTGTCTGAGGCGAATAAAACTTTGCTTTCTCTTATTCCTAAGAGGGAAAATGTTGAGCTAGTCTCCCATTTTAGGCCTATTTCTCTTTGTTCGGTTCATTACAAATGTGTTACAAAATTATTAGCATTGCGATCAAGAGATCTTATGGATAAACTTGTTTCTCCTTTTCAAAATAGTTTTATCAAAGGGAAAAATATTCAAAAGAATATTATTGTAGGGCAGGAAATCTTGCATACCATGTGTAGGAATAAGAGTAGAAAGGGGCTTATGGCTTGGAAGATTGATCTCAAGAAAGCCCTGATAGGATTAGTTGGGCATTTCTTGAATAAGTCTTATTGGATGTTGGCTTTGAAGTTGCTTTTGTAAATCTTATTATTAGCTGTGTTTCGTCTGTCTCATATAATGTTTTGTGGAACGGATCTCAAACAGAGTTTTTCTCTCTGAATAGAGGTCTTCGGCAAGGAGATCCTATATCTCCATTATTATTTGTGTTGTGTATGGATAGATTATCTCATGTTATCTGTGACTCTGTGGAGGGTAGGACTTGGAAGCCTATCTTTGTATCTAGGGAAGGGCCCAAAATTTCCCATCTTATGTTCGCTGATGATTTGTTGTTGTTTGGTGTGGCCTCTGAAATTCAAGCTAAGAATATGTTGTGCTGTTTAGACAGGTTCATGACCGCTTCTGGGGGTAAGATTAACACTTCCAAATCATCTATATTTTCCCCCTAAAGTTCCCATTAATGCTAAATTGAGAATTAAAGAAATGTCTCAAATGCAAATATCTTGTGAGATTGGGAAGTATCTGAGGTTTCCTATTTCTCGGTGTAGGAGGAGGAAGGAGGACTTCCAATATATAGTAGATAGAGTGAGAACAAAGTTGGGAGCTTGGAAAGCTAAGTGCCTTTCTATGGCTGGTCGTATAACTTTGGCTAAGGCTGTGGTGAGTGCTATCCCACTTTACCCAATACAAGTGGCTAAACTTCCTTTAAATGTTTGTTTGGAAGTAGAGAGATTGCAACGTAACTTTATTTGGGGGCATGATGAGCTCAATATGCACTATCATGCGATTAATTGGGATCAAATGACTAGGCCAAAGGAATTTGGAGGTTTGGGTTTTAAGAGGTTGGCTTCATTAAATAGGGCGTGTGGAGCAAAATTGGCTTGGAAGCTTATCATCGGCAGCAAAGGTTTATGGTATGATATTCTTCTAAACAAATATATGTTGAGGGATGAAGATTCTTTGTTGAATTTAAGGCTAGTGACTCTAAATTATGGCACTTCATTTGTAGTCAACATGATCTAATGGAGCAAGGTTATAAATGGTAGATTCGTAATGGTCAATCAGTCAGCTTTTTCCATGATGTTTGGGTAGGAGCTGACACACTGTTAAAGGATTTTTGTATTAGGAACTTATCTGGAGAGGAGTACTCTTGTGTAGTTGATTGGATCAAGGATGGTAGATAGGGGTGGAAAAAGGCCAGGGGCCTGTGGCCTGGCCTGCTAAAAGCCTGATCAGGCCTGGCCTGTCAGGCTAACAGGCCAGGCCAAGGCCTAATTTCAGGCCTATTTGCCTTAACAGGCCAGGCTCAGGCCTGTGAGTAGGCCTAAAAAGCCTGTCAGGCCGGCCTGTTAAGGAGGGTAAAAAAGTAATTTTATTTTTTAAAAAACATTAATTAAAAAAACAAACCTATTATTCTCACTTTCTTCCTTCGATCAAATCGTGATTAGGGATTTAGGGTTTATTTCATCTTCCTTCGGTCCTTCCCAAATTCCTGTCGAGCTTGCTGCCAGTCGCTCAGCTCATCTGGTTCTTCAAGGTTTCTTCCGGTCGAACCTCCTCCTTCCCTTCCATACTCATAGAACCTCCTCCTTCCTCATTAAGCTGATTTCCGGTCGCTCAGCTTAGCTGGTTCTTCAACACTCAGGTACACTCAGGTATGTTTTCGACTCCTTCATTGTTGTTTTCGAGTTCAGCTAGTTCTCCAGTCTTCAGAATCCTTTGCTACTGCTTCTGTTCACTGTGATTTCTGTGATGGTTTTCAATCTTCAGGGGCTATGGTTTTGGGTTCGGTGTTATTTCGGCTGTCAGTGAACTTGGGTTGTTAGTTTCTTACTTAGTTGTGTTCTTAATGAATAATTTACCAGATTTAGGTGTGAAAGTTTTGCTCCTTTTCTTTTGATGATATTTAGTCAGGTTATAGATATTGCTTGGAAGAAAACAGAGGTTTTCGATCTGGTTATGGCAAGTCAAGGCCCTGAATCTTCTTTCCCCTTTTTCTAGTTCTTCGTCTTTTTCATAATCGCGTAATTTGACGTAGCAGCGAAACGAAGTTCTTTGTCTACTGTTTTTATGTTCTGGCAGGTGCGATTAGTGCTTTGGTCTGCTAATCTTTGAACTGTGACAGTTGGTCCAATCTATTCTTCACTTTTATTTATTTCAAGTTCCTCTGAGCAATTAGCAATCACATAGTTTTGCTGCGTTTTAGCTTGATTATATTTCAGAATGTTGGTGAAAATTATTGTTGGAAGTTAACTTCTGAACCGTCTTAAGCTTCTATAGAATGATGCTCAATCCTTGCTTCCTCTGACGGTCAAGCAGAGTTGGATGTTATTGTTGTAAACTTTATTAAATTATTATTTTGTAATTATTAAATCAAATAACTTCAAAATAATAATGAGATACGATTATAGCTAGATCATGAATTCTTGTTTAGCAAATGCCATGGTAATGCAAAAGTAATGGAGGAAAAGAATGAAACAAACAAAATAGATCAATGAAGGACTCAATTATGACATAATCACAGGCAGATACTTCAGCCACTTACTTTTTTGGTGCGCTATGTTAACTATTTTGACATTTTCTTAACCAAAAAGACTTTACAAAGTATTGTGTTCGATGGTAAATTTAAATATGCATTGTATGCACTGTCTTCTTCCTTCAGGCCTACTAGTGAATTTCCACATCCTTTATCCCGTGTAAAGCAATTAGCTGGATATAGGGTGAGTTTCTTAAATTTTCATCAGTTATGATTACTTCACTTTCTTTGGCCACATATTTTAATTGGAAATCATTCATGTATAACTATTTTGAGCTTTCATATCTTATTGTTGACACATTGATTTGGATGGGAATACGAGACATGATCAGTGATCTTAGGAAAAAAGAGTTAAAGCTGCGGCCAGTCACATATTTAAGTGGTTTACATTCACAAGGCTCTGACAATGATGTGCCACATGCATATATATGGAGCCCTCACCTTGTTCCTAAACCAAAAGGTTTGTTTTAGGTCTCAATCATAGCATTTTATATGATGCACATCTAATAATGTTTCATTTCATAGTTGTTCAGTGTCCTTCATTCTGTTTTCTTTTTTCAAAACTTTATTTTCTGCTGTTGTTTTGTGGTGCCAGATGAAAAGAATGTTTGATATAAATTATTTCTTTCAACTAAGGAAGATGTTTCGATGAAGACTTTGTGTGCTTTGTTGTTGGGAAAAGCCTCAATCATTCGTATTTGATTAATTAGCAATCACATAGTCTTTGTTATTGTTGTGAACTTTATTCATGGGATGTTGGATTTTTAATTTGTATGTTGATGTTGGATGTTGTATTTGATTTCATTTTTTATGCTGTTATAGAATCTGTTATGTTGTAAATTTGGTTTCTTTAATCAATTAGGCCTGTTTTCAGCCTGTAAACAGGAGGCCTGTTTGAGGCCTGTAAATGTGTTTGGCCTGTTTTCGGCCTGTTTTCCTTAGGGCATGTGGCCTGTTAGCTTAGGTACAGGATTTTTTAAAATACAGACCTCTTAATAGACCACAGGCCAGGCTCAGGCCTAAAAATAAGCCTGTTACAGGCCACAGGCCATGCTCAGGCCGCTTCCCCACATAACAGGCCTGGCCTGTTAAGGGGCAGTCCTGGCCTGGCCTAGCCTGTTTCCACCCCTAATGGTAGATGGGATTTTGGCAAACTTATTAGTACTATTAATGCAGATGGTATTAGTAGGGTAGCTCCAATTTTACCTCCAAGGAGAAATGTTAAGCAGGATTTCTTAATCTGGGGTTTCTCGGCTGATGGCTGCTTTTCAATTAAGAGTGCCTACTCTGTTATTGAGCATCATCGGAATCTAATAAGGGACAATCTGTTTAAGGATATATGGAGATAGGGAGGTGTTGAAAGAATTAGGCTTTTCCTTTAGAGAGTTCTTTTGAATAAGCTCCCTACTAACTTATGGTGGAGCTCTTAGTCTAGAGTTCCCTCAGTATGTCAACACTATCAAACAGGGGTGGAAGATGTCCTACATATCCTTAGAGACTGCTCTATGCACAAAGATTGTGGAATAGGCTGATTGATAGCAGGTACATTCCTGCCTTTCACTCAGCTTATCTTAGGTCCTGGTTCTGTATGAATTTAAGGAAAGATATATGTATGTTGTTTATAGGCCGTTGGAATTTAATTTTCGAGGTGGCTATATGGAAGTTGTGGGAATAGAGAAATTGCTCCATCTTTGAGAGTAATTTTTCTAAACCCTCTAACCCTGTAGCAGTGTTGTCTCTTATCTAGACCAAATTTTGTGTGGTTCCTGATGCTGAAAGATCATATTCTTTTTCGGTCCCTTCTCATGTTCATAGGTGGGTCAGACCTCCTGTGGGTTGGACTAAAGCTAATGTTGATGGTGCAGTGAGTCTTAATTCTTCGGTGGCAGGCTGTGGGGGGGTCGTCAAGAACTCTTCAGGTGATTGGCTGGTGGGTTTTACTAAGAATTTAGGTATATGTAATGCTGCTACTGCTGAAGAATGGGCTATTCTTGAAGCCTTGTTGGTAGCTTGGGACCTCGGGTTGAAGTGCTTAATTCTTGAATCTAATGCAGAGGAAGTTATCAAGCTTATTCTAGATGATACTTTCATTTATGGTAGTGTTGTTTTGTGTAATATCAAAAATATGCTTTGTCGTGATTAGCAAGTTAAATTAGTTGTAGTAAATCGGGATGCCAATAGAATAGCGGATGTTTTAACTAAGTTAGACTTATCTAATTCTGCTATTTTGAAGGTTTGTCCTGATCATTTGAGGTCTTGGTTTGTCCAAGAGAGTCTAGGATCTAATTCCCCTTTGATGTAATTTTCTTCTGTTTGTATTTTGGGTTGTTTAGCCATCATTTTTTATCAAAAAAAAAATTATACCAAAAAAAATTGTTTGTTTAGGAATTCTCAACTATCCGAATCAATCACAAGGAATTTTTTTTTTTAATCCCATTTCCAATTAACAAATTTGTGGGATCCACAAGAAAGATAATTGGATGGTTTTCACTTTACCAATCATAAACGCCGTTCAGAAACGTCAGTAATCTAATCATTATTGAATCTGCTCCATCCAATCCTAATTTAATTAAGATACGGGTTAGGTTGCGTCAAACATCTTTACATATTTTTTCGAATGAATATAATATTTTAAAGGCCTGTTTTGTTTGAAGGAGGGAATGGAAGGAGAAGCCATGAAGAAAAGGGTGAGGGTTACCTTATGTGATTTGGTTGGTAGAGAGATGAAGTGATGAATTTTTAATGTTCTTTTGTTTGGTTTTTGAGAAAATGGAAGGAGATAAATGATAGCAATTTATTCTTCTATCCTAACATACTTAGTTGTATTTTTTAATCATATGTTATATGAATTCATATACATCTTATCTAATTAATATAATATTAATTTACACATAGAATATTATTTTTTATATGTAATATATTTTATTTTGAATATATATATATATATATATATATATATATATATATATTATAGTAATATTTTTAATTGTAAAAAATTTTATTTAATAATAATATTCTTAATTATAAAAATATATTATTTAAATCAATTTATTATCATATTTTTGTAGTTATAATAATAAATTTGAATTAAAATTCTAATACCATATGTTATAATTATAATAAATTTTTATTCATAAAAATATATTTTTTATATTAAATGAATTTTTTCAACAGTATACTTTTAAATATAATAATTTCTCATGTCTATATATTTTTATTTAATTTATTTTATAATAAATTTTTTAATAATAATATTATTTTTATTTATCATAATATTTTTCATCCTAGGTATTATTGGAATATCACATAGGATCAAAACTAAACATTTGAAACTATGATAACAAAAACTAAGAATCCATCAAAATTATAAAAACCAACAATAATATTAATAAAAAATTCGTTAAGGAGATAGAAAAAAAATTAAGGATTAATAAATTAGACCAAAACAAGTTTTTAATTAGCTCTTATAAATATAATTATTGCAGCATGAGCATCTATTAATGGTCAACTTTTATGGGTTTGAGCGGGAGATTTTAGGAAACTCTGGTACTGATGACGATACTAATATTCAAGGGAAAATTTTGCTGCACCTCTACTGTAGCATCTTAATAGAGTATCTAACAGTCCCAGAGATTTTTGTAATTACACTGTTCACCAATAAATCAAAATTAAATTAAATTTTGAAGATGAAAATATTTTTTAAAAAAATCGAAGGATTTGCTGGGGAATGATGTCAGGTGCGTTACCTTCCCAAGGGAAATTGTTGCTGAAAAGTAATGTTTGGCAGAGGTTCGTCGGTTTTCCAAAAGAAAAAGGGGAAATGTTATTTCAATAGGAAATGATTTTATGTTTGTTAAAAAAATTAAAATTATATAAAAGTGATGACGAGTAATTTAGGATATTGAAATTTAAGTCTTTTTACTAAAAACATTCCTCATATCTTTCCTCTTTATCATTTTTCTTTCAGGTCACTCTCTTTCTCTCTCTCCTCTTCCTCTCTTCCTTTTCACTCTCACCTACACCTTTCTTTCCTCGCCAGCGATAGCTTGCACCTTCACCGTGGTCGACAAATTCTGCCATAACAACAAAAAACATCACAACTGTGAATTGTTTCTGGTTTGATTTTCTAAACTTTGAATCATTTGGGATGTGGTGGTTGTTGAGGCTAGACTCCATTGTTCAAAGGAAAAGAAAGGAAAGATGAAGTAGAAGGTGAATAGTAAAACGAGCTCGAGAGCATGAAAAATCCAGTAATGAACATTAAAATGAGTTTGAGGAAGAAGAATGTGAACAATAAATGTAGAGTTTTAACAAAATTCATCATGTGATTAACAAGTTCAATAATGGGAATAACAAGTTTATTCGTTAGGGAGAACACATGCCACTACTAAAAAGAAAATATGAGGATAATCAACAAATTTCATAATGAAAATAACAAGTTATTTAATGGGAATAACAATTGTATTCATCAAGTTGTACACATGTCACTCTGACGAACGCCTTTGTTATTCTCATTACTGAATTTATTGATACCATTAAAAAATTTATTATTCCCATTAAAATATTTGCTAATTGTGCTTAGAGTTTGGTTTCAGCAGTGACTTGTGTTCCCAATGAAGAATACACTTGTTATTCCCATTATTGAACTTGTTAATTTCATTACAAATTTTGTTAAAGTCCACATTTACTTTTCATCTTCTTTTTCCTCAAACTCATTTACTGTTCATTATTGGATTTTTCAGCCTCCAGAGCTCGTTTATTGTTCACCTTCTTCTTCATCTTTCATCCCTTTCCCTTCCAACAATGGAGTTCAGTCCCAACACCCATCGCATCCCATATGATTAGAGCCAAGAAATCGGGTCGAGCCCGTCGAACCGGCCTGTTTAAACCCTGGCCATTCAAAGGTCGAGCTTGAAAATTAGAGGAGTTAAATGAAATTGGTCCTGCAAAGCCTTAGGCTTAAAAGGGCTGGCCTTGCAACGCTGTGGGCTGGCCCGTTAGACCCATGGTAGTAAAAGCATAGTTTTTACGTAAAAACGGAAGGAGAATGAAAAACCGTAAAACGTAAAATCGTCATACAAAACGTAGATTTTACTTGCACATATATTAAAAAAAATTCAAGAAAAGTAATGCACCTATCATCTTCCATACATATACTGATCATTGTAATATTGATAACTTCTCATTTTTAATTGATTTGAGATATGTTTTGAGATATTTTTGGAAGTCATCAATGCTAAATTAAATAGATTTTATTAAGATTTTAAGAGATGTCAATTTGGATTTTGGATGTATTATTTGGGGGATTTCAATTTAAAATATAAATTTCAATAAAATAATAGTATTAATAATAAATAATAACGATTTAAGAAAAATATTTAAATGGAGTAAGATAAGGAAAAGATTCTTCAGATCTTATTATTATTATTATTATTATTATTATTATTATTATCTATTATCTGTTATTTTATTATTTTAATGTTTGTTATCTTTTCTTCCTATTCCTATGCTGCATACGCCACCGTTTGGGGAAGTTTATTGGGAATCAATTGAAAACCTAAAAGCTACAGCAAAAAGAAACAGCGGCGCGAGAGTACAAGACGCATGGTTGGGAAGAGAGGCGAGAGAGAGACGCACAATCAAGATTCAAGAAGGAGCGCCGCATGCGAGAGGCCTCCGACAATTTGACCCTCTGCTTCCTCTCCCTCGCCGACGACATCATTCACCACCAAGGCCACCGACGAGCCTCGTCTAAACAGCGCCGTAAACGGAAGAGCGTCGCACAGAGGGGACCGAGATTCAGAAAGAAAGAAAAGAAATCAGGTGCAACGTTGAAGACAAATAGGACCACTTGTTCTTAACTCAGTATATTTTTTCGCTTTTTTAAAAAACGCTTGCTTTTACGTTTTTGCGTTTAAAATTGGCATTTTTAACGTTTTCACATTGTCTGCATTTTATATTGAAACGAAACACGGGATGCTCCAAATAAAACGCAAAAACGCGTTTTTTACGTGGTAACACGTGGTTTTGACTACCTTGGTTAGACCCTTTTATTTTTTAAAATTACCTAAGCTGTCTAGACTTAAGAGTTGAGAACCCTAAAAATTTCAATCTTGGTCTTTCTTTCCTTTTTTCCCTTAGAAAATCTCACTCATACTCACAGACAGACTCAATCTCAATCTCAATCTCAATCTCACAACTCAAAGTTGTTTAGTGGCATGCTTCTTATGTTTTATTAATTATAGTTTGTAGACTATAGTTTGTTTTTTATTATGAATTAGTAAATGTATTTTTTTGTTGGATGATTTGTTTATTTGGATATTAATGTTAACAAAATTTATTTGATAAATTAAAACTTTAATTGTTGTGATTTACTAATTATATTTCTTTGAAAAAAAACAGAGGATAAATAATTAAAATTCAAAATAGTAACTTCTGAGTCCTGGCTGTGGTGCTCTTGGGCCGAGCTTTGAAAAACATATATTTTTCTTATCCTAAGCCCTGTAGGGCTGGCTTGGCCCTAACTCCCAACTCTACATACAATTAAAATTTCAAAAAATCAAACCAAAAACAAACTTACAGTCGCCGCTCCAAGCTTGGGTCTCTAAACTCGTAGTCGTGGCGTTTTTGGTGACTATGGCGGAACTCACCAGCAATAGTAAAGATGGAAGTTGTCGCCAGCGAAGAAAGAAATGTATAGGTGAGAGTGAAAATGAAGATAGTGAGAGGAGAGAGAAAGAGAGTGGTCAGGAAGAAGAATGATGAAGATGAGAGGGATGAGGGATATTTTAATAAAAATACTTAAATTTCAATATGTCATATTCCTCCTTGTCATGTCACCTTTGTATCATTTTAATTTTTTAAAATACATTTTATGATTTTAAAATTTCATCTGATATTTAATTGACATTTTTTCAACAAAAAAAAATCATGTCAGCTTGTGCTCTTGGTCCTCCTCTTCACTTCCATGCTGTGCTTCCTCACGTGTACTTTTGCTTTAAGTTGGTTATTTACATCTTATTTAGGGTTAAGGTGTAAAAATACACATATGTTTTACCTTGAAAAGCGCCCAACACCAAATGCTTTTCTTAGGTGCAAAAGTGCACATGTGATTATAAATTAGGTACAAAAATATTATTTGACCGTTAAGTTTGACTTTTTTTATGACTGCGCAATGATGTAGCATTTCAAAGGTGCAAAAATACACATGTGATTTAGCAAAAAGTGTAAAAATACACATGTGATTTAGTAAAAGGAGCACCTAACACATGTGCAAAAATGTCATGTCATCGCTCAGTCAGTAAAAAAAAGTCAAACTTAACGGTCAAATATATCTTTGTACCTAAATTGTAACCACATGTGTACTTTTGCACTTAAAAAAGCCACTTGGTGTTGGATGCTCCTCGGACTAAAGCACATACACATTTTTGCATCTTAATCTTTTTATTTAATTTATAGAATTTGTACACAACTCCGAAAGTACCCTGCAATCATATTTCATATATGAACGGCGGGAGAAAGGAAATTCTTTTTAGCATGGACAGAGAAAATATAAAATAAATTTGAATAAAAAGTAAGATCTCTAATTTTATTAATAAGATAAGAGGTAAAGTCCATTATCCTAGAAATGTAAAATATAAGTAATATCAACTTATGTTAACTCATAAAGACATTCCGGCAAAAACACAAAAAACTCATAAAGACGTTGACTGTAAGTCTTGTGTGTCCGTAGATACAAAAGTTTTATGACTTACCTGCTAACAGGGCATAGTTTTCCCTGTTCTAACATTTTTAAGACGAAATTAACTCTAAAGAAAACTTCCCAATAACTACAACTACAATGTAAAAACCCCCGAAAACAAAATTGAACCATTTAAAACAAGTTTAATTTTTAACTAACTCCTCTAAATAGAATTTTGGGAAAAAGGTAGAAAAATATTATCAAAATTGGTAAAAGATAAATAAGTATGTTGAATTTTAATAATTTAAAGGGACCAATATGAAATTTTGAAATGTTACAAAATTTAATAAAATATCTAACCACCATTAGTTTTTTTTAAAAAAATAAAAAAATCCTCAATCCCTTGCTGCCTATCGCCCCTCGGATCTTCAACTCCAGTGCTCGAGGCGGTGGCCATCACCGGAGCTTCGATGGCCTTGCCAGCGAATGATGGTTAGAGCTTCAATAAATGATATTATTAATAACCTAAGTATCTAGAATAACAACTTTAGTATTGCTATTAACTACTTAAGTATCTATATTGACAACTTTAGTCTAAAAAATTAAAAAAAAAAAAAGATATTAGCCGCTGGAGTTCCGATGAAGGTTATTAAGAAATATTTAACAAATACTTTGTTTATACTTTAGTATCACTATTAACAATTTAAGTATCTATATTAACAATTTTGGCTTGAGAAATTAAATAAATAAAAAAAAGCTGCTGGAGCTTAAGTGAAGAAATATTTTTTTGAATTTATCAGGTAAAAATTGTCTATATAGATATTTGAATTATTAATAGAGATAATAACATTGTAAACAACAGCCTTATAGTTTCTTTTAAATTTCTCTAGCAAAAGTTGTCAATATTGATATTTGATTTGTTAATAACGATACTAAAATTGTAAACAAGATTTTTTTTTTGAATATTTCCTAATAACTTTCACTAGAACTTCGACAATTTTTAATTTATCACTAAAGTTGTTAATATAGATATTTGAATTCTTAATAAAGATACTCAAGATATAAACATGATATTTGTTGAATATTTCTTAATAACTTTCTCCAAAGCTTCAGCAGCTAATATCTTTTTTTAAAAAAAAATCTTTGACTAAAGTAATTAGGGTTAAGGTGCAAAAATACACATATGCTTTATCCTGAGAAACGCTCAACACCAAACGCTTTTTTTATGTGTAAAAGTACACATGTGGTTACAAATTAGGTGCAAAAATACCTTTTGACTGTTAAGTTTGATTTTGACCCTTAAATTTGACTTTTTTTACTTTAAAAAGTGCAAAAATACACATGATTTGGCAAAAAGAGCGTCCAACACTAAGTGTTTTTTTAATTTGATAATTTTATTTCAATTTAAGGAATATTATTATTTCTCTAGGTGTAATTCTTGGGAGGCCAAATTTTTTATTTCCATATTTTTTTAAATGCTTATTAAATTTTCTAATTAATAATTAATAAATGAGTATTTATGTATTTACAATTTGATATTAGAAATACTATATTTAAGTAAAAATAATTTTAATTTTTGATCTAAAAAATTTAACCAAAAATTATTTAAATAATTTTCAATCAATATTATTTATCTTTATTGCATTTTATAACTATGCAATATAAACATTTGCACCAATAAGGATTTTAAAAAATAAAATAAATTATGGAAATAAAAAAATTTGGCCTCCCAAGAATTATACCTAGAAAAATAATAAGTTTCCTTTAATTGAAATAAAATTATTAAATTAAAAAGAAATACTTAATGTTGGGTGTTTTTTTTTATCAAAACACATGTGTATTTGTACAACTTTGAAAGTAAAAAAAGTCAAACTTAACAGTCAAAGTCAAAGGATATTTGTACACCTAATTTATAACCACTTATTTTTTGCACCTTAAAAAAACACTCAGTGTTGGGCGTTTCTTAAGGTAAAGCACATGTGCATTTTGTCACCTTAACCCAAGTAATTAATATAAATATTTAAGTTGTTAATAGCGATACTAAAGTTATTAAAATAAATACTTGAGTTGTTAATAACATTTATCGGAGCTCCAGCGGTTAATACCTTTTTTTTTATCTCTAATACTAAAGTTGTTAATATAGATACTTGAATTGTTAATAGCGATTTTAAAGTTGTTAGTATAGATGTTTAAGTTGTTAATAACCTTAAATGGAGCTTTAATAGCTAATATCTTTTTTTGAATCTCTCATATTAAAGTTGTTAATGTAGATACTTGAGTTATTAATAGTGATACTAAAGTTATTAATAAGGTTAAGGTGCAAAAATACAAATGAGATTTTTCCCCAGGAACAAAAATACACATATGTTTTTTTGAGGAGCAAAAATACATATGTGGTTACCATTTTGGTGCAAAAGTCACATCTCACTGTTAAGTCACTGTTCATTATGATGAGAGAGAAAGAGATGAGGTGAACAGTAATTTAACGGCGGTGAACAATGACTTAACGGTGAGATGTGACTTTTGCACAAAAATGGTAACCACATGTGTATTTTTGCTCTTCAAAAAAACATGTGTATTTTTGCTCATGGGAAAAATACTTATATGCATTTTTGCACCTTAACCCTTATTAATAGATACTTAAGTCGTTAATAATCAAAGTTATGGCGGCCGATCGCCAACAAGGTTACCAAATCTCTAGTGAGCATCGCCGCTGGTCAGTGGTATTGGAGCGTCGGCAAATGGTTTGAGAATTTTTTTTTAATAAGGAAGGGTAGTTAGATAATTTCTCAATTTTTATAAAATTTTAAAATTTTTATAAGTTCTGTTAAAATTATTAAAATTTGACATGTTTATTTATTTTTTAGCAATTTTTATTGCATATTTTTTAAGATTGTATTTTTTTTTAATCTTTTTTCGGAGAATTTTCTAGTGAGACTTATATGGTGGCCAGGGTGGGTCCCGCTGAGAAAGTACAAAGTCTCTTCAAGATCATATTTTCTACAGTAATATCTATCTTTTCATAAGTCATGTGCGTGTGGCTTTTATTTTGATTTTGCCATTTGTCAATCTCTCACTCATGAAGCCTCATTGTAATCCCTTAAAGCTTCATCATTAATTGAGATCTCAAGCCCAGTTTGTGTAAGATATTTTATTAATATATCATAATTATTATTAGTTATTATTTAGGTAATTAATTAAAATATCATGAGTTAGATCTAAACACGATTTAAGATTAGGGTTATTGACTATTAGTGTGATATCTATGATAGTGAGATAACACATTTAAGTTTTTGACCGATTCATACGAAGTTAGAAAATATAGATTGCTCACATGTGAGGTTCCCTGCTTAACCCCGTTGATATGCCTCACAACCAATTATAAAAAAACCTGACGATTGTTTTTTATCTTCACTCTCCTTTGCAGCGCTCTTTTATTAGGATTTCTGAGTTCTCTCTTTAATCAAAAACTTAGTAATGACTAGAGCTCTCTTTCATTAAGTTTTTGTGAATTCTCTTTTTGATCAAAGCTTAACAATGTTAAGATATAATTCTTATAAGTCTCTCGTTGTTGTTATAAGAAATTTTAGCAATAAATGAGAGAGACAGTAAGAACTCTACTTTTATTAATAAAGATTAGGGTTAGAGTCCATTATTTTAGAAGTGTTAAAATATAAGTAATATCAACTTATGTTAACTCATAAAGACATTCTGGCTATGCTGTAGGGGTTGGTGATCTTTTTTTTTTTTTTTTGTTGAGGGGTTGTGATAGTCATAATATTAAAAGTCTCCCCTTGTATTAGATAGCTTTAAAATTATTTGTAATTGAGCTTTTTCACCTTATGAGAAAGATGTTGCTATTGGGATAATTTATCGCGATTTTGCTGGCTTTTTTACATAGAGATTTGTAGATAAAGTTAAGTTCATCTCTCTCTTTATGACTGAAGCCTTAGCCTTGAAAAGGGTCATTCTTCTTGTTGTGGATCTAGGTCCTGATAAAATGATATATAAAGTAGAAATGGGGTAGACATATGTACTCCACTAGAGCTAAAATATGCCCCCAGGTTTAAAGAGTATTCACAGATATACTTACAGATCGCCTACCAATAAGATCCTTACATCGGCTAGTGGGTATCGAACTTTATTTTTTTTAAGGTGAAGGCTGACGTCTTAACCAGCTTTATCCATCTTCATTGGCTATAAATTTCATGATGTCACATAAATAAAATAAAATAAAAAAAAAAACCTTTTTTATGGGCCTATAAATACGAGGAGACGTGGATAAATGTACTTATAATTTTGAGATTTTCTCCATGTCTCTATTATGGGCCTATAAATTGTGAGAGATCAATGAGCCGCACGAGCGTGTGGGGATCTCATTTCTCTTTCTTAAAATATTCATAAAATAATTTTACTTTTAAGAGTATTAATTTCTCTGAATTCATAAAGTAATTATCATTTCTCTTTCTTAAGGTACAAATCTATTAAAAAAATATTCAAGTATGTGCATTTATACCATCAATTTTACTTGGCACAAAAATGTATATAAACATTTTCAAAATCTAACCACTATTAATTTAACTTAATCCTTGTTACGTTTAAAAATGCAGAACATTGTAGGTTTCACCCCTAAAACGTAACGAACATTTAATTAAATTAATGGTCTTGACATTTTTGTGAAATTAAAAAAGGTTTAGGTGTATATTTGTAACCGAGTTTAATATGCTAGATACACATCCGCAAATACTTTGAGTGGATTTCTACCTTAATTAACCTTATTTATGATAATAAATGATGAAAAGGTTTCAATAATAAAGTTAGATTTGGTGACTAAAAAAGGCTATCGATGTTGTACACGTGGAACTTTTTTCAAGTTCACGTTGAGAGAATGATTCTGATCTCCTGGCCTACCTTTGTATGTATATTATCAGATTATCATAAATAAATCTGAGATATCTTAAATAAATCAGAATTTAAAATTATATGCTTGGTTGTCTTCTTTAATTTCTTTGGCATCACTAGAAGCTGAAGCTTCTTTATGTCTTCTTTATCTTTTGATAGAAAGAAACGTATGGGAAAATAGAGAGGAGGGAGTACTAAATTTTAAAACTTTAGTTAATAGTAAAAACTTTATTATTTTTAGGAGTTTTCTCCTCTAGTTTTTTTTCCCATTTAATTTTCTCTATATCCAAAACGACAAAACATAGAAAGAGAGTCCCACGAAGCATTGGAAGAACCAGTTTTGTTGAATTCTGATAGATCATATACTCCATTTTTTTTCATGAAAGACAAATGGCTAATTCTAAAAAAAAAAATCTTAAAATTAGTTAGATTTAATTAATAAACATTTTATAAATGTATATTTATTTTTCAAATATTTCTATTTTAATATTTGAAGAGTTGGCCTTTAACCTTTGATCCCATGAATGAATACTTCTAAAAAAAAATGATAAAAAGGTAAAGGAGCTAAAATATTATGAAAGTTTTTATAAATGGACATCAAGTACCCGAAAGTTTTAAAAACGAGGTAATATGGGCCCTTCGTTAACCATGTCTGACGGTCCACATTTGTTGATCGGATATGCTTATGTGTCAACCAAATTTGAGTTTGTTTGAGATGGATCATTTGTGTCAACATATTTCAATGCCAAATAAGCATAACAAATATGCATATTTGGTTAACAATCACGTTAACTCAACAAGACTAATTAACAGAGGGGCAATATTAGTCATTCTTTTAATTTTTTTAGAATATTACTGCCCTCTTAAAAACTTTTGGGTGCCTATGCCCCATTTATAAAAAAATTCCAAAACATTTTAGCCCTTTAGCCCACCATAGGAAAAAAAAAAAAGTTATTATATTGTAAAGATTTTATTTAATAAATTGATGTTTCTTATAAAGGAACCAAATATATTTTTGAAAAATTCTCTTATAAAAATACCCGAAGAATATAAAGATTAACCATGAATAAGTATATAATATGTGCCACCAATTTTCCTTAATATCTAATATCCTGAAATATTTTTTTAATAATGCTTAATATCCTAATATAATTTTTTATTTACTCACCACTTTAAAATATTTTTTAATACCACCCAATAACTAGCATCCGTCATCCTAAAATATTTTTCCAATAGCAACTAGTATTTTAAATTAATTTTTATCACACCTACAACCTATAATATTTTTAAACTAATTTTTATTATTACATCTAAAACCCAGGATATTTTATTAGCTTTATCAAGCCTTAAACCCCTTCCACACGCTCTATTAATTTCATACCTGCGCCTCTTTCGTATCGCCAAAAAATGATGTGTGCGTGGGTGTGTTTTTGTGTGTGTGTGGGTGGGGTTTTTTTTTTTTTTTTGGGTTGAATAATGGAGTAGAACTCGGGAAGGCTGTCGGAGAAGAAAATCAGCAAAATTGGTGGCATCTTGTTTAATCGGACTCAATAAACACAGTTTTTGTCCTTCAAAAATAAATTAACATCATACAACTAAATTGGATAAAGATTATTTGACTAAAAGAGTTCGTATAAGTCAGTCGTTGCTTTGCCAGTGACCCTCAGATCAAGCGGCAGCTACTCCAGACTCTTTATTAGGAGGGATCAAACCTGTTGGGTGTGTGTGAATTTGTCTGTTATATTACTTGTGTGTTTTCCTTTGACTCTTGTTAAAAAACCAAAAAAAAAAAAAAAAATCGTTAATTTATAAGTCACAATTTTTTTCTTTTTTATTTTTTTAAAAAAAACATGTTGACCGATGATAGACCAAACTCAATATATTTTTTTTTTTAAAAAAAAAGAGTATATTGAGAATGCTGAAAGGACTATATCGATTTGCACATCTGTGTTTTAATTACTCTCCATATTAATATACAGTTTTTTATTTGTTGAGCAAAATTTCCCCCAATTTTTTTTTTAAAAAAATTATACATTTTTGCATATCTCTCCATGATCCAATGAAATAGACGTTATATACTTCAAATTCTAGTTTTTTTTTTTAACCAGAAAATTCTTGTTATTATGTTAGTTTCTGGGGAAATATATTTTTTCAATATCTTGATTTTAAAAGAAAATGTAAAAAATAATTTTATTTTAATTCAGATTTAATCTTCAATTTTGTGGTGTTAAATTTTTATTTGAACTTATTTTTTATAGAGTTATTTGAAAAAATGGGTTAAAAATTAAATAAGTCTACTATTGTAATAGTAAATATCATACATTTTCTCTCCTCCCTTTTTTCTTCCCTCTATACAAACATAAGGAGTGATAGCATTATGTCACCACTTTTTTCCCTTTATTTTTCTCCCTTCTAGTTTTTTCCTTCGTTAATTTTCTCTTTATCTAAATATAGTATTAAATATTTTTGCATATCTCTTCATGATCCAATGAAATAGACATTACATACTTCAAATTCTGTATCTGTTATGACTGTGTGATAATTGATAGATAGTACATATGTAACGGTTACCTTTATGTTAAAAGGTTAAAATGCTTTCGTTTTTAAAATGGGAGAAATTTTATATATTTGCAAGAAGCAGCGGTTTGAGTACTCTCATAATTCTTTGTCTTCTTGTTTTTTAAAATCCCATCACCACTCTCATAGTAAGAAAAATATATGGTTCATATTTTATATTTTATAAAATTATTATTTTAAATATAAATAAATAAATTTAAAATATAATTTACACAATTCATAAGTCATGACTGGAATAAAAAAAATTAAAAATTCAAATGTAAAATTTATAATAATAATGTTAGAAAATATTAAATCTGAACCATTTATTTTTTTATTTGAGGGTGAGTATGTGATTCCAAATAGTAATATATATATTCTGAGCGTATCTTCCCCAAACAAAATGGCATTATGGGATTTATTGGGAGTTTTTCAAAAAAAAAAAAAAAACCTTCAATAGAAAACCTTATAATCATTCCGTAGATGCATTTTAACTCAAATTCTGGACCATGGTCAAAAGTCGAAATACAAACCTCGGTTTAATGAAGAATGGCACCCCAAACTAGAGCCGTCAAAATGGGTCAGGCCTATCGAGCCGGCCCATTTAAGCCCTGACTTTATAAGGGTTAAGTTTGAAAAATGAACGAAATATTTGAAATTAGCACTGGAGGGCCGGCCCTAACGGGCTTCGGGCTTAAATGGGCCGGCCCCAGAAGGCCTCGGGGCAGCCCTGCAGGCCCTTTTCATTGTAGTTTTTTCTTCTTTTCATTTTTAAATTTATTAATTTATATATATTTTGTACTTGTTATAGAGTTATTTATCAATTTAACTCCAAATATATAATAACTATTCTCTAATTTTATGATTATTATTTGTTGCAAATAAAGATTATAAATGTGTTCATGATGCGGGAGAAGAATTTCATGATATTCTTACTTATGAGCTAGGGGCTACTACTCAAAGTAAAGAACAATCAAATGTCGTTAAAATCGATGATAGTAACGAAGATGACGACAATAATAGTCATCATACTAATGTCGTTTAGTGATATACTTTTTATGTTTTATGTGAGTTATTTGTGAATATAGTTTGCTTTTGATTATGAATTAGTGACTGTGCTTATTTATTTGATGATTCGTTTTGTAATTTTCTAATTATATTTTAATAAAAAAAATGGAGGAAAAATAGTTAAAATTTGGAATAGTAATTTCCAGGCCCTGCGGGCCGGCTCTGGCCCTGGTGCTCTAGGGACGAGCTTTAAAAAACAGATGTTTTTCTTACTCTGGGCCTTGGAGGGCTGGTCCTGTTAAGCTCTAGCCCTTCACGAGCTGGCCCTGAAGGGCCGGGCCGACCCTGATTGACAGCTCTACCCCGAACACTGAGATGGGTTAGGGTCCTATAAAACTGTGACAGGGACATTTAAATTAGTGATGATAGAGCTAGTAGTTTTTTATCATTCCAACTTTTATAAATTTAAATGTAAATATAATAATATTTGGATTCTGGAGAAGTGATTTTTTAAAAAAAATTATAAATTGTTTAGATAATTATTTAAAAAATAATTTTAGATGAAAATAACTAAAAAATACATAAATCTTATTAATAATACATATATAAAAAATAGTAAATTTATTATTGAAAAATATTAAAAAAAATAAATGCATAATTTATTATTAAATGCTTCAGGTGGAAAAATGCAATCAAAGAATCTAATTAAGAATAAGAAAAAATATAGTTAATTATCTCCAAATCAAATTTAACATCTGAAACAGATTTTTGAGCAAATTAAATTATAAAACAAGAACAAGAAAAAAGGATAAATAAAATAATTAATAAATTTCAATTCAATTTTTTTAAGAAATTATAATAATGTGTGTTGAAATTACAGATTTTTTTTATTGGTTGATCGGTGGTGTAGTAACACGCCCTTTGAATAGTACTAATTATAAAGTTTTTCTTTTCTTCGCCGAACAATAAGGGGGGAAAGCAAAAGGCGTATCAGGCAACATCAGTGGGACCCAGCAAAACGGAAGCACTGGCTGCGTGCTCCACAGCGAGCAAGAGCAGCACCTACAACTTCTCCCTTCTTCCAAACTGAGTCCTCCTGCTAAGATTCTCAGTTCGTGACTGAAGCAATCTTCCACCGGCCGACGTGGGTTTCGCTGCAGGTAAATGTACTCAGATTTCTCTCTTATCCCTCCTCCCTCCTCCCCTGCATTTTCTCTTTCATGTAATTGGAACCGCCATGTTTGTGATTTGGAAGAGGGATAGGAGAGATCACCACCGAGCTCTCTGCGCGGTGCGCCGGCGAATTCTCAGTGCTCTCATATCACTCTCTCTTCTCCCTCCTCCCTTCTCGCCCGAATTTTCGGTTTCATGTAATCGAAGCCCCCGAGTTGGCGATTTGGAGGAGGCAGAGCAGAGAGCACCACCGAGCTCTGTGCGCGGTGCTCCGGTGAATTCTTAGTGCTCTCAGATCACTCTCTCTTCTCCATACTCCTGTTCATTTTTCTGTTTCACATAATCGGAACCGTCGGCTTGTGATTTGGATTAGTGGAGGTTTTTTTTTTTTTTGAGGATCAGGCCATATGCACCTGTTCACTATTCTCCTGTTCATTTGATTGTGTTTGGATTGGAAGGATGTTATGCCCTGTATTAGGTTCTGCCTGTACCGTTTTCATATAATAGGCTCTACTTGTTTGTTTTATTTTGATCGTGAGGAAGATGCAATTCCTCTGGCTCTCCTTTCAAGTGCTCTCTCTCTCTCTCTCTCTCTCTCTCTCTCTCTCCTCAGATCTCTCTCTACAAGAAATTCCCTTCACAAAACCCTCATTTCCGAATTTTTTGTTAAAAAATTTGATTAAATTAAAGTTCTTTTTTTCAGGCTTGGAGGTTTAAGGTTTTCCTCACTCTCAAAAGTGTGTTTCTCGATTGAAACGTCTATTTTACTCCTTATCAAAAATTGTCACTCGCCATCTTAATAAATTGCTTATTAGTCTAAATATTATTTTCTACTGCACAGAAATTTGCATGTTTAGTCTTTATTTGGTATACATTGAATAGATTATCCAAAGCTGCAGAGTTTTAAGTGAGTACAACAATAATATTGTTAAATTTAGATTGATTGTAGGACTATTTTATGCCCAATTGGTTGGTATTCTCTCAATTTCACGTCTATATTTTGTCCTCAATATGAATCCATGACTGTTGATTAAAAGGAAGTTAGATATGAGTGAAAAGAAAAGGCTTTGATAATAAAATAGGTACAGTAGTCAAAGTGGGTGGGTGTTTGTGTATGTGCGTGTATACTATGTATTTGAGAATTTCACCATTAATTTTCCCATGGATTAAAATTGTTCAGCTTCCAGGTCACAATCACATGTATGTATATGTGGTGCTCTATAAGATCCTTTCATTTCTGATGAAGTGAGTGAATTGATTGGTAATATACAGGGATGCGTTCTTCAAATTCAAAGGGCAAAAACTGCCTCGGATATCATATGGGTTATCATGCTTCTTATGATGATGATGATTATAACAACAACAACAACAATAATAATAACGTATCATAGGAGTTAAACTCGTCAAAGGAAAGAAGCAAGAAGCCAACCATAGCAGACCTGATAGGCTACCACAGGATGTCTCCATCTCCTCCCCAGAGAAATTAACAATGGATTGGCTATAGCAGGTCCTGTTCCCACCATTATCTTGCTCCTCAGTTTAGTGTCCCATATTACTCTCCTTGCCATGTTTTCTTCCTCTACCAGAAGAAACAGTTTTCAACCGCAAATTTCCAGAAAATCCAGACTCTCCATTGGCTCGCAACCCATTTTTCCTTCTCTGATATCATAAATTCTGATAAAAACAAGTCTAGAGAGGCCTCAACATAACCACCAACAGGATCCCCTTCGACAATAAAATGCAAATCTTTAATATTTGGCATCTTTGTTTGCGGGAGTTGCATCTTCCATTTCCATTCTCTTGGATAGTGTGTTCAAATAAGTCTCCCCTCCCCACTCTGTTCCATTCTGCATGTATGAGGCTCTGATTTGTATGTTTTATTTTGTTTTTGTGATTGTTTGGTTTCATTATAATGTGAAAATGCTTGTTTCTTCTCATGGACTGTTCCTTTCCTTATATGTTGTGTCTCTCTCTCTCTCATCCTCTGTTCCACAAAATACATTCTGTGTCCATCACAATGCTTCAATGCATATATTGATTATATAAGCAATTTCTTTCCTTCACAAAGCACTCTTCCAAATTTTATTTTCTAGCAGATAGAAATTAACATGTTCTGATTTTGTTGAGTAATGAAGTGAGTGAATTGGTAATATATGCAAGAAATATGGATCCTTCAAATTCAAAGGGAAATAAGAAGAGCTTAGCATATCATGCCGGTTATGCAATTAAAGATAGTCCTAATGATAATAACAATGGATCAAAGGAGCCAAACTCAACAATGGGTAGGACTAAGAAACCAAACCTTGCGGATGCAGCTGGCTACGTAGAGGCGCCTCCTCCCCCCACCCAAAAATAAGGAAATCTTTGGGGCCTGATAATAATTCTAAGGGAAGGTTGTGTTCATCATCACTCCATTTTCAACACCCAATTGAGATAGAAATGTCTCTCCCATTTTATCTCCCATACTGAATCATGCCTCATAACTACATGCAATAATATGTTCCTTTTGTGTAATTTTGGCACGTATCCTTATTTTTAAGGACGAACTATTCTGTCCATTTTTTTAATTTGAGTTATTTTCAAGTGTTTTTTGTTTGAAAATTACTTGAGCTTGCTTAAATATGATTTTCGCCTCCTAATTTAGATACTCATATTGGTATTTAGTTAGCACTATTAGTGAGCTCTGGCAGTGTGGTTGAAGGATTATGGGGGCAAAACCAAAAGATTAAACATGCCAAGTGTTCTTAGAGTCTTTTATTACATGGAAAAAGAGTGGGACAATAACATATTAATGTGTGTTTTGAGGGTTTTTTTTCTTTTTTATTTTACCGGAAGTGTTTTTTCAGTGTTAATATAATTATTTCTTCACTTATTGGCGTTCCTCTTTTCGCACATGTTTTAATTTTGTCCATACCTATATATGTGTGTCTGCATATGCTTGGGATGATCTAAAACGAAAAATAAGTAATAACAATTAAATATTACTATAGTCTTATTTATAAGTCTATTTTTAACTAAATCACATATAATAAGGAGATGTAATTAGCTAAATGATTATGTGGTGAATTAGCTTAATGACTATGTGGAGAATTTTTAACATTTCTCTTATTTATAAATGAGTATCTTTCAATTCTTTTTTCTCTCTTTACTTTCATCAACAAAATTGTCTCAATCTCATTTATTATATAGAAAAGATGACTTATAAAACAGGAACAAATTTTTTGGTTGAAAGAAACTTATAAATAAAAATTAGAGTGGTACTTATGAATTCATGTTGTTCACCTTATATATATAGCTACGAAGACAGAGGATGTGTGTTATTTTCACCGTTCAAGTTACACATGGATATGAGTTCAGTCCTCGCAGTGAACTATGAAAATGAAACCCATAGTAGCTTTTAAAAAGAGCTATAAATTTTTTTTTTTTTTAAAAAGAAAGAATAAAAAAAGAGCTTTATAGAACTGTGATTAGTGGATAACTAACAATGAATTTCTTTCTTTTTTGTCTTGAATACAAAACCAAAGTTTGAAAAAAGAAAATAAATGTAGCTTTTATTTTTGCTAACAAAAGTAGGTTTTTTGGGTTAGAATTTAGGAAGAATCCTAATTAAATATAGTCCAAATACTAAAATTTAAATATGGGCCGACATTTTTAACAATAACAAGAGAGATCGTTAGGAATTTATTACTATAATGGCCATCTATACTTAAAAAGAAAAGTTTTTTGAAAAAAATTCAAATTCAGATATATACTTTAAACAATGTCCTAATCATTTTATTTATTTAAACCATATTTTAAACGCTTCAATTCATTCTTTTTATTTAAACAAAAATTTAATATTTTTATTTTCTTCCCAATATGTTAAATTTCCTAAGTTGCTCAAGCGGTTAAAAAAAACAAAAAAAAAAAAAATCTTAATTTACATTTTACTAAATGTCATTTTTTTCTGAGAAAACTTGTTTCGTCACCCGTAGTCCAGTACTACTACATTAATTCCAATGAAATCAATTACTCCATCCGGTCCTAATTATAAGATAATTTTTAGGGGTTGCTTTTGGTCCTAATAGGACAACTTTTTAGTTTTTGCTAATTTCTTCCTAAAATACCCTTATTTTATTATCTCAATTGTATTTGATTTTTAGTAAGTATATATGTATATGGGTTGCAACATACACATGTGTGTATCTATAAATATATATATGTATGTATATATGTGTGTGTGTCTATATATATGTGTCTATGTATATCTATAAGTATGTATATGTGTGTGTGTACGTACATACACACACATATATATAAAACATATAGATACACACACACAACCATGTATCTACACACAGAGATATATGTGTTGACACAAACAAACACAGATATACATATATACATACATATATATATGTGTGTGTGTGTAGATTGACACACACAAACACATACATACATACGTATGTATGTATGTATGTATGTATATGTATATCTATGTTTGTGTGTGTCAATATATATATCTGTGTGTGTAGATATTGTGTGTGTGTCTATATGTGTGTGTTTATGCATGATAGATCTATATGTATACATATATATACACATATATGTATATTTAACAAGACCATTATTTCAATTAAAAAACATGTGGAAAAGAAAATTGGTCAGAGAGATATGTGGTAGAGTTGTTAATTAACTTTTACTTATGTCATTTTAAATGTATATAAGGACATTTTAGGAAAATAAGTAAAATTAACTAATTTAACTCTTCTCCTTAATTTTTCCAAAATCGGTTAAATATATCTTATAATTAGGACCGGAGGGAGTATTAATAATGAGCACTTCTTGGGCGGAGAAAAACAATTTATCTTTCAAAACAAAATAAATCAAAAAGAATAAATTGTCATTTAAATAAATAAAAGGAAATGAATTGACTTTTACTAAATTATTATTTAAATAAATAAAATGATTAGGAATATGCCTGAATTAAAATTTTGGTTAAAGGTGCCTTTAATTCTTAATTTGAGTTATTTTCAAGTGTTTTTAATTTGAGTTATGTTCATGCAATAAAATGTAATTTGAGTTATGTAAAATAAAGTTGTAATTTTCCCTTCCTTCTCCATGAATAAATATCACTGCTTCTTTTGCTATAATCTTCAATTGTATTCTACTTTGCTTTTATAATAACTCGTTCTCTGAGAGTGTTTGAGAATCCAAAAACTTTGGTTTCATAAGTATTTTTTAAAGGGATTAATATATCTGCCTTTGAGGCAGAAAAAGAATTCTGCAGCAAGCCAAAATGACACAGTTTCTCTCTTTTTTTTTTTTTTTCTTTTTCTTTGGTTCCCTCTTTATATCTAATTACAGTAAACTACGGAGCGTCTCCTTCCTCGCCATCGCTTATGCTTTCTCCGTCTCAATAATCTTTGCCTTTCCTCTAGAACCTCTTCATCTCAAGCTGATTCATTTCTGCTGCTAGTTTGCCATTTACGCGTGTTGTTCCATAAAATTCGTCCTCCTTGCTACTGGTTCGGTTTGGTGGTTATTTGAGCAATTTAGCATTGATCGGTGAGAAAAGAGAAGTTTATTGCTACTGGTTTTTTGAGCAATTTAGCATCGATTCATTACTACTGGTTTTTTGGTTATTCGTCCTCTAGAACCTCTCTGCATTTTACTTTCTTGTATTGGTGTGAATAGTTTGGGTCAAACTTTATTTCTCTTCCCCTGTTTTCAGCATCGATCGATGAAAAAAGAGAAGACTGAACTCAAAACAAGTGGAAACCAAGGTTTAAGGGGCTCACTTTAGGTATCTATCTTCACTTTAATGCTTTAGTTGTAAATGGCTTTAGTTGCTGTATGTATCGTAGAGGACGGTAACACTCCATCAAAGAGAAAAAAAAGGAGAGGAGAAACTGTATCGTTTTGGCTTGCTACAGAATTCTTTTTCTGCCTCAAAGGAAGATATACTAATCCCTTTTTTAAATTAAGATAAAATTATTCTCATATACTTATTTCGTAAATAATAAAAATTTTATTCAAAAGCTAATCCAAGCAGTCAATTGACTAGTTGAAATAGGGGAAGGAAAAATGGAGAAGAAAGGTAGAGAGAAGAGAAATATAATATTTTAAAAACTTTAAATCAACAAGTATTGATAAAAGAACAGAATCAGGTTAAAATTAAGAAATATCTAAAATTTTAGTTAGTTATTTTTTAAAAAACATATCATGAGAAGGATAAAGTTGAGCGCGTCAAAGTGATGATTGATGTGATATGGACAACAGAAAAGCGGGAGATTTTGAAAGAGGGATTGAATGGAAGGAAGATCCTGCCTTGTTGGTTATTCTCGGAATCAAGTGGGCAACGCATCTATGTTTAGTTTTACGATTTTATTTGTTTTTAATCTTGTAAGAATTTATACAACTTTAAAAATATTTATATTATCTTTTTGCATCATGAAAATATTGGCCCTTATTTTAATAGGAAAATTTTTGAAATAATACAATTAAAAATGAGAAAGATAAAATTGGTGTGGTAAACTTATCAAATCTCAAATCAAAATGAAAGAATAAATTTAGGATTTCAAATTCTGACAAGATGAACTAAATGCATGAATTTATGGCACATATTTTAGGAGTTAATAACAACATTTGTCTATATTAACAACGTCAGATTTTACATTAACGACTTTACTTTCATATTTTACAATTTCATATCTCAAAAATCAAGAATAATTTTTAGGACACAAGTTTCTGTGATCAATAATTTGTATCTATATTAACAACTTCATATTTTACATTAATGACTTTACTTTCATGTTTTACAACTTCATATTCCAAATATGCCCTTATTTATGAAAAGAGTATAGGAGAGAGAATGCATAAAAATATGAAAGATAATGACTAGAAAAAAAATGAAAGAATATGAGAATTAGTAGTGAGTGGGTGATAATTAATATAAAGTTATATATTTAATGATGTTAGAAAAGAAAAAATTAGTTTAAATTTTGAGACACAAAAATAAAATTGTTTATATTACAGAATAAACCCTTAAAAAAATTTATGAAAAAGATATGAGAAAGTACCTTTTTAAGTTTCTATATTTAAAAATCTATACTTTATTTGTGATTATTAATTAGTCAACTCTGGTGGGGTTGATGGATTACGGAAAAAGAAAAAAAAAATTTGACATGCCAAGTGTTGTTATAATAGTCAATATATGGAAAAAAGAGTGAAGGCGCTTAAGACTTTGTTTGGGAGTTCGGAGGAGAATGAAAGGAAAGAGATATAGGGAGTTTGGAGGGGGGGAGAAGGAAAGGAAATAGAAAATATTTCCTCCTCTTGTTTGGGAGTTAAAAAAATAGTAAGGGTGGAAAATGAAGGATTAATGAGTTATTTTTACTATTTTATCTTTTTATTTAAAAATTAATATAATTATTATACTTTACAAATAAATTTAAATTTAAATTTTCTAAAAAAAAATTATTTATGTAATTTTTATATTTAAAAAATATTTTCTCTCTCTAATAATATTTTCCCATAAAAAAGTATTTTCTCTCTCTAAAAATATTTTCCACTACAAAAGTATTTTCTCTCTCTAAAAATATGTTCTCATCTAAAAAGTATTTTCTCTCTCTAAAAATATGTTCTCATCTAAAAAGCATGTTCTCTCCCTAAAAAGCATTTTCTCTCTCTAAAAAAGTATTTTCTCTCTCTATAAAATATTTTCTCCTAAAAAGTATTTTTCTCTCTCTAAAAAGTATTTTCTCTCTCTAAAAATATGTTCCCATCTAAAAATCATTTTCTCTCTCTAAAAAGTATTTTCTCTCTCTAGAAAATATTTTCCCTTAAAAAAATATTTCTCTTTCTAAAAAGTATTTTCTCTCTCTAAAAAATATTTTTTGTATGCATTTTAAGAATAGAAAAGAAATCAGAAATAATGAGAGTGATTTATTTGAACGAGGATAAAAAAATAATTAATCCATGTTCCCTCTTAAAACCCCCCATATTGGGGGAACTTCATTTTTGTAAAGAATGAGGGTTTTGGAGGATTTGTAAAAATTCTTGATTCTCTCCTCTCTTATTTTTAAAACTCCCAAATAAAGGAAGAGACTACCAAAACCCTTTCTTTCCTTTCTTTTCTTTTCCCTCTAAAATGGAACTCCCAAACAAAACCTAAGAGAGAATATAGGGTGAAGTCGTAAGTTTTTAAAAATCGAGTTATCATATAATATAATAGAGTGCATTATGAGTATTGATATATTGGGCTTGAATAGAATAGTGGAGACAAGAATGACTTATTTTTAATCTGATTTTTATAAAAGTAAGATATAATAAAAGTTAGATTGTAAATATAATTTGTATTTATGATATCGGTCCTAAAGGTGATTTTTTTACTAAATGGAATCTTGTTTGAATTATTATTTAAAAAGTCAGTTAAGATAGAAAATGATTAGAAAAATGCATGAATCTTATTGAATACTACACACATATATTAGTTGTATATATTATAATAATTAAAGATAAAAATTTAAATTTGATAAAAAAAGTTAAATCATTATTAAAAATTAAAAAATACTATAGAGTTTTTGTCTCTCACAAAAAATACGCTTAGCAATATTTAAATTTGTATGATCCTCCTTTCGAAGGTGAGACCCCTTACCATCTCGATTAATAGATTGTTGGTAAATGACTGAACTATTTTAAAATATGATAAGATTTTCTAGAATCCTCTTGGAATAAGAAAAGGAGCAAATATTATATAAATAAAGCTACTAATGTTTTAAGGGATAAGGTGCAAAAATGCATATGTATTTTACTCTAAGAAGCGCCCAACACTAAGTACTTTTTATTAGGTACAAAAATGCACACATGGTTACAACTTAGGTGTAAAAGTTTAACTTTTTTTGCTTTCAAATGTACAAAAATACATATGTGGTTTGACAAAAAAAAGCGTCCAACACCAAGTCTTTTTTTTTTTTTAATTTAATAATTTTATTTCAATTAAAGGAAAATTATTATTTCTCTAGGTATAATTCCTGGAAAGCCAAATTTTTTATTTCAATAATTTATTTATTTATTTTAAAATCCTTATTAAATTTTCTAATTAATAATTAATAAATGAGTATTTATGCATTTGAAAATTGATATTATAAATACTATATTTAATTAAAAATATTTTTAATTTTTTGATTTAACAAATCAAACCAGAATTTAATTAAATATTTTTTCAATCAAGACCAAAAAATATTATTTAATTTTTATTGAATTAAGAAATATGCAATATAGATATTTACACCTCTAAAATGAGTTATTTCTATTTATATGATGAATGAAAGTAAATCAAGGAATGTTATAAACATGTCGTTATAAAGTTGACTTATAAATACTCATTTATCAATTATTAATTAG
The DNA here is from genome assembly GCA_037074495.1 of Acacia confusa. Lineage (NCBI taxonomy): Eukaryota > Viridiplantae > Streptophyta > Magnoliopsida > Fabales > Fabaceae > Acacia > Acacia confusa. Next base: position 16,294,453 of record CM073514.1, read on the forward strand.
AAAATTTAATAGAGATTTATTTTAAAAAAGAAACTAAATTATGGAAATAAAATTTTTACCTTTTAAACCCATTGAATAAATCCTCCTTCCCAAAATGATGAATAAGAAGAAAAAAATTGGCCTCCCAGGAATTATATCTAGATAAATAATAATTTTCTTTTAATTGAAATAAAATTATTAAATTAAAAAAAAACACACTTGACGTTGGACGCTTTTTTTGCCAAATTACATGTGTATTTTTGCATTTTTAAAAGACAAAAAAGTCAAACTTAACGGTTAAACGATATTTTTGCACCTAATTTGTAACCACGTATGCACTTTTGCACTTAAAAAAATACGTGGTGTTAGGCGCTCATCGGGATAAAACACATATGCATTTTTACACTTTATCCCCATGTTTTAAAGCTTTAATTAGAACTGAATATAAAATCAAACACTCTAATTACTATATATAAAATCTATGCAGTGATGCTTTTTTTCCCCAAATTATACTGGTACTTATCTAAAGATTGGGTCCATGGGACAACTCTTCCAAGTTTCAAGAGTTTCCTACTTTCATACCTATATACCTCAGCCTTATTTTTTGTTGCCGCTGGATTGAGTAGGTATTCTATATACACTGAACTCCTTCTTCTCCATCTACTCCTTCGTTTCTCATCGTCAATGAATATGAGATGAAGCAGGGTACACAAGGTTCATTTAGTTATAGGAAGAGAAAAGGGGAGTGAGTAAGAGAGAGATTAGAGAAGCAGAACTTTGAACCGCAATTGTAACAACAGATGCCGACGCTTCACTACTTACATGCAACAATTGGACATCGATATCTGAGGTTGGCCATGGCTAATGAGAAGCGAGAGAACAGAGGCGACAAATGCACAAATGAAGGTGACATATGCAAGGACAAGAAGGTAAAATTTTAAATTCCATTTCGTCCTTCCCACAATGAAGCCATATCTTGCCATGAAAAGCATATATATGTGGCTTTTTCTTTAAAGTTGCTTTTGGGTTAGAAACCCATTTATTTGTGATGCTACCCCCAAACACCTATAAATGTGATTTTTTGTCCCCTCAGGCTTTTAGCCCCCTCTATTGGATTTTTTTTGATAGTTGGATGCCATGCTAAACAGATTATTTTGTCACTTGTTAACTTTTTCTTTTTTGCACCCACATTTTAATTTTAATTTTTTTTATATGTGTGTATGTGCGTTTGGGAAGTTTTTCTTTCTTTTGTAGCCTCTTACTAGGATACGTGCATGTTTGGATTAGCTGAGTAAGATATTTTTCCGATGTGATTTACATTATATAAGGTAAATATATGAGATAGGTTTTATCTTGACTTACGTAAACATGTTTTTTAAAAGATTGTAATAGAGGTAAGTATGTGAGAGTTAAGTAAGCACTGTCATCACATATATAATAAGAGTTAAAATAGATGTTTTTTTTGGTCTTAAACATAAAATTTTAATATAATCGATTTCTTAAGCTTCTTTTTAAACAAAAAATAAGAATAGATTAAAGTCTTATCTATTATTGTTTTTTAGTTTCTCTCTCTAGAAAATGCAGGTGTGGGTTAATTAGAGTGAGGAAAAACGTTGGAGGAGGAGGAGAAGGAGGAAGAGGATGAGAGAAATGTTAGAAAAAGACAATTAAGAAAGATGCTCTTCGATATGATTTTTGCCAATCTCACTTTCAATTATTGCCAAAAATCTATAAGCAATTTTTTCCTTGGCCAAAATAAGCACTCCGTGACTAATCAATTTAAACGCTTAACTCCTTGTCAAAAGAATGCCGTCTATCCGTATAATATGATTCTTTTGCACTTTAACCCTTTTTTTTTGGCCATTCTTGGATGCGTCCAAAGTTTCAAAGTTCTAAATTCCCTAACACCTAAAGCTAATGATTTTTTCATACATAAATCATCTTTACTTCTCTACTCAATATTTGGGCCTTTGGATCTAGACCTGTTAATTGCTTTGATGTATCTGAGTGTTCAACTAGTTTGGTGGTATATGAGACTATGAGGACCAGTGATTCTTGCACGACATTTTTTGCCTTACTCACTACAAAAAAAAGGCCTATTAGTAGCGATTAAAATGACATATTTGCAACGGTTTTAAACACTACTAGAACCATTAGTAGTGGCTCGAGAAACTGCTACAAAATCTACTGTGGCAAAATCATTTGTAGCGGTGAAAAAAATCGATACTCCATGTTAAAAAACCGCTACTGAAACTGTATCGATTAAACGCAACCGCAACTATCCGAGTTAGACATGATGTCAACATCATAAATTAGTAGCGATTAGACAGCCGCTACTGGGTGAACCATTGTAGCAGCTGTAAAACCGCTACTGAGATTGTACAAATTCGACATCTAGTAGCGGTTAGTTAATCGCGACAAATTTTCCCACCATTATTTGAGGGGAAGATGATTTTGTCGTCATTTTGAATTCATTTCACACTTGTAGCGGTTTCATAATCGCCACAAAATATTCCCGCCATTTTATTTGAAATATATTTTCCCTCCACTTTTTATTTTGTTATACGTAGCGGTTTGAAACCGCTATAAAATTTCCCGCCATTTTAAATTATTTCCCCGCTATTTTCATTTTTATTATTTGTAGCGTTTTGGAACCGGCACAAAATATTCAGTCAACTTTTTTTACTTCATATTTGTAGCAGTTACATAACCGCTACAATTTCATAAAAGGACAAAAAAAAAATTCTCTAGTCGTCATTAAAATTAAATTTAACTAATTTATATTTTATCAAAATTTATTAATAATATTTATAATTAATCATTATTAATATTTCAATAATTATTAAATATTTAATTAATTACATGTTTTATTTTCAATAATATATATTTTTATTAAAATAAATGATATTAGAATGTGATAATTGATTATATATATTTAATGTATATGTATAGTTTATTATAGATTAATTTGAATAATATTTAATAATAAAAATAATGTGTATAGAAGTAAATTAAATATTATGTGCGAAAGTAGATGAAAGAAAATAAATATTTAATTGATCCGAATTAAGAAAAATTAGAAGTAGAAGAAAGTTAAATGTGAGTAAAAGTGGAAATAAAATTTTTTAAAAAAATCATACAATTGTTAATTAAGAACAATCATAATTAGAAGAAAAAATGAATATTGCGATAATTATCATATTTGATCCGGTTGAACAGTACTTACTTTCTTGAAAGACTTAATCTCTTTGAGAAAATGTAGAAATTTGAGAGAGAAGGAGAAGAAAACATGTTCGAAAATGAGAGTGGAGTATATTAAATGTGGTTTGGTGGTGGTATTTATATATTGGTATCTGCATACCTGTTTTGTAGCGGTTAATGTTGCGGTTTTTGTAGCAGTTATTTATTTGTAGCGGTTTTTTATTTATTTGTAGCAGTTTAAAACTGCTACAAATAAGTTTAAAAAAATTGTTTTTTTCCACCAAAAAAAAACTACAAATAAGTTTTTTTAAAAAACAATATAAGATTACATATTATATCATAAGCATAACTTTAATTTTGCCTCTCAATCTTCGTCACCATCCCTACAAAAAAAAGGATAAAATGCCACTTGTGAGTTGAATATGTTTGAACACAAATAAAACTCTATTTAAATAATATTATTTCATAAAGCATATATTAAAAAACGTACTGAATTATAGGTAAACTATCATCGCCGCCGGGGAAGAAGTTCTCAAAGCTAGCGGGCTGCAACGGCTCACTCTCGTAGGCGACGTTATCAGCATCACCTATGTCGTAAAGGTCTCATGACTTTAAGTGAACCACTATATGCTAATCCCTGTGCCTCTCATCAGTGACATAATAAACCTGATGTGTCTCTGAGGCAAGAATACATGGCTCATCATCTTCAGACTGACCAGTGTGAATAGGTTGGGAGAAATTCACTGATGTGATGCCTAAGTCGTTAGTGGTGAGTCCTCGGGACGTTGTCGTATTCGCCTACAAACATTTGAACAGCGTCACCATGAAAAGGCCTTGGTAATTTATCTTGACCACACAAGCAGTTTTCCATAATACGGGTCGTCACCGAACTGCATGTTCCCGTCACTGCTGCTCGCGTAACTCCTCGTCCCAAATGTGCCATATACACTCGAGTTTTGGGTCAGCAATCCCCGATCTCGTAAAACGGTGCAAAACTTGAAACCGTTGACATTGTATGCCATAAATCTTTGGGTGTGGTCAAGCGGGCTGAGTGTAAGAGCTCTGAATTCTGGTGAGTGCAAGTTGTAGTCATTCATTATTCTCCTCCTAAACCAACCTGAGAATTCTCTATGGACCTTTTTATCAATCTCAGATAATGTCTGTGTACAGATCTTTAGCTGATGCTTGACATAACTCTTGAATTCCCTGCAATTAAACATGCAAAGATGACCATGATATGTGAGTATAAAATGTAAGGAAATCTATATGATAACATATATTTGTGTGTAATCCTTGTTAAAGGTACGGTTCAACTTTAGTGCAATTAATCAAGACAAGTCTATGTGCTTGAAGCTTATCAAGTGCCGTCAGTTTGAAGTTCTTAGTTCCACCAACTGGTTTACCAACACGAGGGATTAACAACTCTGTTGCTGATGACTCTGGCTCTGGCTCTGGCTCTGGCTCTGGCTCTAGACAATCATCCATACGAGGCGGTCGGTTGAATAATGTCTCAATGTCATCAAAGTACTTGGAATAAAAAATACAAGACCTCATCCCCAATATAACCTTCTACAATTGAACCTTCAGACCACGCCTTATTCCTCATGTGGGATTTCATTTTCCCAAGAAACCTATAAAGTAATGAATGAAAAATGTTGAGACATTAATGTTGAAATGTGTGACAAGGTAGTAATCGTAAACTGATTAATTTTAAATGAGTACCTCTCAATAGGATACATCCATCGGTATTGAACTGGGCCAACAAGCTTTATTTCGTAAATAAGGTGTACTGTCAGGTGAACCATGACCGTGAAAAAGAACGGAGGAAAGATCATCTCCAAATGACACAGCGTAATAACGATTTTCTGTTGCAACTGATCGAGCTTCTCTACTATCAAAACCTTGGAACACAACTTTCGGAAGAAAGAATACAGCTTGACTAGAACGATCGATACATCTAGAGGCAGCGTATCTTTGATGGTAAGCGGAAGCAACTGTTGCATAAGCATATGTGTGTCATGACTCTTCAGCCTAGTAATCTTTCGAGCCTACACGTCAACACATCTCGAAATGTTGTTTGAGTACCCGTCTGGAACTTTTATTTTCTTCAAAATCGCGAGGAAGATTTCCTTATTCGGTTTTGTCAGGGTGACTTTTGCCGGCTGAAATTTTTCATGCTCATCCGGCCATGTGTCTCCACGAACTCCCATCTCCCGTAAATCTTTCCTCTCCTGAAGATGATCTTTAGACTTGCCTGGTTCGTTTAGAATCGTGTACAACACATTGTCGCACACATTTTTCTCAATATGCATGACATCCAGACTGTGTTGGAGCAAATTATCTTTCTAATAGGGCAGAGTGAAGAAGATGCTTATCTTTCGCCATTGCTGGGGCGTAGAACCAGAAGCCTTGGCGGTCTTTGTACTGGCCTTTGCCTGATCGTCACTTTTTCCAAACTCAAACTTAACATCATAAACCTGCTCTACGATATCTTCACCGGATAAAATCTGAGGTCCTCTTTTTTTCCTGTTGCCCGTTGAAGCAATTGTGTTGCAACCTAAACCTGTACATACCATCTAGAAACCTCCGATGACCCATGAAGCACCACTTACGATTATGGGGAAGGCGCACCAAATCAGAGTCAAAATTGCAAGCTGGACACGCAAGGCTTGTATGCACATTTCACCCGGATAATGTTCCTAGGCCAAGAAAGTCACTAATAGTTCACATCAAGGCCACACGCAAGTTGAACAGTGTCTTGTCATACAAATCACACGTCTTGACCCCTACATTTAACATAATGTAGGAGCTTTGTTTCATACACATCTAGGGGGCAAGTTGTATGGGATCAAGACAACCAGCCAAATACTATAGCTTGTGCTGATATTCCTAAACGGGTTAAAACCATCGGTCGCCAAAGCGAGACGAACATTTTCTAAGGTCCGCCACAAAATTTGGAAAGTGTGAGTCAAACGCTTTCCACAATTGAGCATCCCGTGGATGTCTAAGTTTACCATCTTCTTTCTTGTCAGCTTTATGCCACCTTATATGCTCAGCTATCCTGGACGACATAAACAATCTCAGTAAACGAGGCTTCAAAGGAAAATACGTGAGAATCTTTGCGGGTTTCTTCTTGTGCTTTTTCCCTTTCTGTACAGTCATGAACCTCAAAGTGTGACACTTCTTACAAGTCTCCCCCCGAGTGTCCTCTCCCCAATAAAGCATACAGTCGTTAGGGAAGTACCGATATTTTCGTAGTTCAAGCCTAATCTGTTAATTATCTTCTTGGCCTTGTAGAAGTTTGTGGGAATGTCTGCGTCCGAGAAAGCATCTCATAGCAATTCCAGCAACATCGACATTGCCTTATCAGTGATCCCACACATGCACTTGATATGGTACAATTTGATTAGAAAAGATAATTTGAAGTATTTTCGACAACCTTGATACAACGTACGATTACTCTCATCCATAAGGCTGAAAAATTCCCGAGCTGCTTCATTCCTGAGGAAAACAAGTTCTGCACCCTGAACTTCTGTCGTGAAATTGTCGTCTTGAACACTAAAAGCATTGCGAACAGCTTCATTAACTGGATCATCTTAAGCTACACTATTTCCTACTTGTGAGCTTTGAGGAAAATGATCCCCATATCGCATACCATGTTTTTCACCATGAACTCCCCAAAATATATATTCGACCAGGAAAGGCTTAACAAGAAGATGTTCCATAGCACTGTCTCGTGTTTGCCACTTCTTAAACTTGCATCGATAACACGGACACACAATTTTCCCATTAACGCTAGCGTGAGAGAACATGAAATCTAAGAAATTTTGCAATCCGGCTAAATATACGGGAGAATTGTGCGGCAACTTGATCCATAACTTATCCATATTTGGTAAATAAAGCTAGGATATTATACAAATGAAGAGAGAATGTTTAATTCTCCCCAAATGACTTAAGATCCATTAAATGCAACGTTATGTAATCTAACCGCTACAAATAAATTAAATTTGTAGCGGTTGTTAAACCATTGCAATTCAAATTGAATAAATCCTGCCATAACTTAGTAGCAATTTAAAAACCGCTACAATAACTGCTACCAAATGTCTGTTGTTGGACAGTTCTTCAGTTTGAAATCTGATTTGAATAGATGGCCCCTGAGTTTTGTAGCGGTTCCATAATTGCTGCATTGACCGCTACACCATTGGTCAGAGTATTTTACTCTAAAATTAATTGTTGAATCTAAAATAATAAATAAGGGAATTAATGAATTTTTTCTGGCCTTTTAACCGGTCAAACAAGACAACAGAGAGTACCGTAACGTAAACACAGAAAAATTAAAATTTTTCTGCATCATAATTTAATCACTAATTAATTAACTAATAATAAAATAAATAAATAACTAAATAAATAAACAAACCACAAATTATAAATATTAACATGTAAAATTAAATAAGGGTTAAAGTCCAAATTTACCACGGAAGTTTTACGAATGGAGCGTCTAGCACCCCGAATTTTTTTGGTACCAAATTTACCCTGGAAGTATTAAAATGGTACCAAATATACCCAAAACTTACGTGGCACCGGCGTGGCAAATGGACGTTTGACGTTCCGTCAGTTTTTGGTATATTTGGTCCATTTTTAATACTTCCGGGGTAATTTTGGTACCATTTTAACACTTCTGGGGTATTTTTGGTACCATTAACAGATCTAGTAAACCGATGCCAAAAACATAGCTCACAAACAATCCTCTGTTTTAGTTTCAGTTTTTAGCTTTGCTTTCGGATTCATTTTCAATGGCTAACAAATGACACAGAGACGAGAGAGAGACCCCTTTAAATAGAAGTTCATCGGCAAAATAAAACACAAGGGTCCAAATATATGAACTTTCAAATAAAGAGCACAGGGCTCGAGAGGTATGGCTCATCGCAGATTAGCTGCTCTTGCGTGTTTGGTTGGTTTGTGTTTCACCATGATCTCCGCTGATTTGGTTACTGATACGCAATCTACTCTGCTTCACATAATGGCGCTGGATCTGCTTCACGTAATTGCAGTAGATCTGTTTTGCTTAAGTAAAGCTGCTGGGTCAAAACAAGAGGGAGTGAGGATGACAGAAGATCAGTAAGTATATGAGTTGGATGTATGGGCCGAGAAGAATGATGTTGGGATCCAGAGAAAATGAAGCTTGCTAAAAACAAAAACAAAAACAAAAATTTGACGTGTCTATATGATGTGGCAAAAATCCGGGGTAAATTTGGTACCCAAAAAACTTCTGAGTGCTGGACACTCGATTCGCAAAACTTCCGTGGCAAATTTGGACTTTAACCCAAAAAGAACATTTCCAACATGGCCAACGGACGTTTGACGGTCCATCAGTCTTGGGTATATTTGGTCCATTTTTAATACTTCTGGGGTAATTTTGGTACTATTTTAATACTTCCGGGGTAAATTTGGTACCAAAAAAATTTCCGGGTGCTTGATGCTCCATTCGCAAAACTTCCGTGGCAATTTTGGACTTTAACCCATTAAATAAAAAACACAACTTACCTAGACAATGTCAGCAAATGCGTCGTCCTTGTTCTTGACCAGAATACGTCTCCAATCCTTGAAGTAGATCAGGAACCACGCCCAATTCCCGCCAAATTTAGACAGGAATCGATTAAATAGGTGACCGCCATTGGCGATCGGCTGGTCCATGTTTGTGTTCAAGGGGACCACTACACGAGGCCCCGCAATAAAGTGACCTCGGCAACATCCAGTGTCCTCTTGCTTATGTTCCCATGTGTATCTGCACAATTACAAAAACCATGTTTTTATTGCTTTTAAATATAATTTAATTAAATTTAAGCAAACGAAATTTAAATTTTCTCAAAAAACTAATTACATTTACCTTCAACGTCTACAACAAATTTGGTAGAACGTGAAGATGACGGTCGAGGGTCCCCTTGGTCCCACTTGTTCTCCTGATCGAGAAACTGTTGCGCCTCGCTCGCCGCAAAGTTTATCTCCACCTCTTCATTCTCATCGAGGTCGCTGATCGATAGAGTGACACCTCATTCTCCGCCTACAGTCTCTAGGGTCTCCTCTGCTGGGATTAGTTCATCGGCGAAAAGGTCCTCCCACTCACTCCCCGTCTGAGGGGGCGGAGGGGGCGGAGGGGGATTTATCGGCCCAATCCCTCTCGCACGACCCCGTCTACTGCCACTTACTCTTAGGACGGTCTTAAGCCGTGAAACCCCTTTCCCTTTGTCTCCGTTAACCATAATGTCATTTTTTATTGTACAAAGACAAAATCAAAAGTCAAAACGGTTAGAAATAAATAGTAGCGTAAGGGTAAACGCTGTTAATAGTGCGTCTTTTTGTAGCGGTTCTATTGAAAAATCGCTACAAAGTGAAACAACTGTTGTTGTTAACATAAATCGCTACACAAACCGCTACTAATGTATCGTAAAACTTGCAACGGTTATTAAAACCTCTACAAATTTAGAGACGTTTCAGTTTCAGTAGCAGTTATTTGTCAAACCGCGACTAGTTATATATTTTTGTAGCGATTACACATGCAACCGCTACTAATTTATTTATTTTTTTGGAAAAAAAAACCAAACTGATTAGTTTATTAGTTTAACTAATAAACCAATTAGTTTGGTTTTTAAAAAAATTCTGATAAGTGTATTGAAAATAGTCCAACAAGCCCGTGAAGATTGGGTTTTAATATAGCCACCGATCTCTTTGAAAAGGCTCACTGAGTCATTTTGATTAGAGATATTTTACAGAGAGAAAGGTGGCTACTATAAAAACCCAACCTTCGGTCGCTTGTTAGATGATCTTCAAAAGAATAGAAGTTTTATGTCTGAGAAATAACCAAATTTGCATTATTACTAAATAGCTACCTCCGGCTTCATGATGAGAGAGGCAAATATCTGCAGCTATAATCTCTCAAGATAAGAGATTAGAGCTGCAAATATCTGCATGTCTTCGTTTACCAAGCCAAGTTAGCTCATTTAGTGACAATGCAGATTCAGTGATTTCTCAATTTTTATACTTTTTGTTTGATGTAGGTCAGGTTATATAGTTTAAATATTAGTAGTGGTTTACTATGTAATCGCTACAAACTGTAACAATTTGTCGCGGTTGTTGCGTTGCTAAACATAAACCGCAACAATATTGTGTCGTTTCGCTTTCTTATAGCAGTTATTCTAAAATAACCGTGACAAACATTCGCGCCATTAGGCACGAACACTGGCGCTTAAGTTGTGGCGGTTTTGTTATAGAAACTGCGACAAATATCCCGCCACAAACATTCCCACCATTATGCGCCAAGCTGGCGCCACTTTTGTAGTTGTTTATTGTGCCACAACAACTACAAAGGTCGTCTCAAACAGGGGCGCACTTTGGCGCCAATGCCCCGCTACGAATTTGTAGCGGTTTCGTGTGAAACCACTACAAATACTTGATTTTGTGGCGGTTTTTTAGGACCACTACTGTTGAACCGCTGCAAATCATGCTTTTTTTTTTTTGTAGTGACTACTGATATTGTTCATAACCTTATCTTAAATTGTGAAATGGCTAAGGATTTGATGAAAAGAACATACTACTAAAATAATTGTTACAAAGTTGGAACTGTGTCCTGCTAAGCAAATTTGCTTAGTAGGAAAAGCAAGTCAAGTTTGGACTGTCAAAATGGGTCTAGACTTATCTAGATATGATTTTTTACAAGTTAATATTTTTTTGGAAAAATTATTTTAATAGGTATAAAATCTAAAGTAAAAATAATTTTTAAACTATTATTTGTTCAAACAATGATTTTTATTTTAAAAACCACCATTTAAAAAAAAGGGGGAAAATTAGAATGAAGGACCTAGAGGAAAAAATATTTAATGAGAAGGATCATAAAAATTGTAATTACTTAGAAGGATCAAATATCATAATAAAAATGAAAAATTACTAAATTGTCTCTCATCGAACCTCCTATGTTATCTCTTGCATTTATAATTAAAAAAATAACTAAAATTAAAAGTAAAACCACTTGTAATGTGCTCATTCACATGTAATATCATTGTGAATTATTTTTTCCAGGTTTCAGACTCATAAAATCAATATATTTCTTAATAAATTATCTTTCAAATTCATTTTTTTTAATTTGTTCAACAAGTTAAATATTCATATAATAAATATATTATTCAATTAACAAATATATGATTAAATTTTTAGATTTATATTTTTAAGTATTAACGTTGATATTCATTAAGCTCTTTTTATAAAAATGAAAAATAAACTCATTTCATTTTTTTAAGAATAAAATAGATTATTTATATTTTTTTAATTTAATTATCATTAAAATAATTTTTTAACCCACATAAAATTTTTCCAAAATAAAAATAATTAAATCATATAAATTTTTTTGCTTTAACAAATATAATAAATTATGAAGCACCTTGAGTTTTATTAAAATGATATAATAATATTTTTAATTAACTTTTATTTTAGAAAATTATAATTTTGAAAAAAAACATTGAAGAATGCGATTTTTTTTTCCATAGATATATCTATACAATTTCTGAAAAATAAAACTTGAGAAAATTTTTATTTAATTTATTGAAATTTAAAATTGTGTTAGTTTTCAAAATAGAGTGTGGGAGAGAATGTAGGAGGGAATGGAGAAGATTTCCTTAAGTGTAATTTAGTATTATTAATTTTATTTTTTTGTATTTGGTCCTTCTAAATAATTACAATTTTTATGGTCCTTCTCAATAAATATCTTTCCTTATAGGTCCTTCATTTTAATTTTCCAAAAAAAAAAAAGAGATCTTGATGATTCAAATATAATCTAGAGGGTCCAAATCACTTTAACTTTCATTTAATAAGAAAGTAATATAAATATTTACTTCCTTAAACACATGAAAATTTATTTGCATAATATCATGAAACGGATATAAGGAAATTTAAACATGAGCACAATAGAGATAATTAAAGAAACGGATATAAGGAAATTTGTTCATGATGCGGGAGAAAAATTTCATGATATTCTTACTCATGAGCTAGATGCGACTACTCAAAATGAAAAAAAAAATCAAATGTCGTTAAATTCGATGATAGTGACGAAGATGATGACAATAGTAATCATCGTACTAATGTCGCTTAGTGATATGTTTTTTATGTTTTATGTGAGTTATTTGTGAACATAGTTTTTTTTTGATTAAGAATTAGTGACTGTGTTTATTTATTGGATAATTCATGTTGTAATTTACTAATTATATTTTTTAAAAAAAAAAGTGAAGGAAAAATAGTTAAAATTTGGAATAGTAATTTCTGAGCCCTGTGGGCTGGCCCTGACCCTGGTGCTCTCGGGTTAGGCTTTGAAAAACATGTGTTTTTCTTACTCCAGGCCCTGAAGGGCCGGCCCTGTTAGGCCCGAGCCCTTCACGGGTCGGCCCTAATTCCCAACTCCAAAGGCCACTTAGTAACTGTTCAAGAGAAAGATCCAGTGAGACCCACCTCATGTGTCTTCTCATCTCCCGCGACCCAATTCAGCAAATTTTTAAAAGGAAAGGTCAAATCCGCAAATCAAGAAAAAGACATTCAGGTAAACTGTAGGATTAAAAAATTATTTTTAAAGATTCCAAATTAGTCTTAAATAGGATAAAAAATTTAAAAGAAAGCACCCAGTATTGAATTTATACAATTTTCATTTGTCCAGATTCAAGGTATACAATTGAGCTTCAAGAATCATGAATGCTATACTAATAGCAATTTATATTATTTGGTATAGCAATTTATTGGTCAACTATTCTGAGCTTAAATATAATACTATGCTAATAGGAATAATAAGAAATTTGGCTTAGTAAGAAATTGCGTAACTGGCCATAAATTCTAAATTTTTTATGTTTTTCCGAATGAGAGATAAAAAGATAGTACCGAATGTTCGCATTTGGATTCAAAAGGGAAAAAGATTTCGAACGACAAGAAGGGTGGACCGAATGAATCGCGTTGGGATTCTAAAATGTTAGGAATTTAATGAAAAGTCTATTACTCTATAAAATTTTCAATCATGAGTACTTTCATATGACAGTGGAAGTCATGTCGAACAATTTAAGAAAATTGCTTGAATTTTACAATTTTAAATTATTTTTATTATTTGTAAAAGGATATATATTAACTATAAAAATATAGTAATTGGCAATTTATTTTAATAAAAAATTTTAATTTGGGATTTTGAAGTCCACTTGATATTTTCTTATATGTTTTTCCAAAAAGGTTAATAAAGAAAGAGAAAAAAGATTTTCACCTAACTATCCTCAATAATATATTTTTCTTAAGTGATTTATTTTTGGCATATAATAGAAGTGATAAAAATATTTATTTATTTGAAGCCTTGAAATATTTTCATAAAATATGATGAAATAAATATGAGGAAATTTTAACATCTGATAGCTAAATAAAAGAGGAACAAATTATCCAAAAAGAAAAAATTGATGAAAAGTCTATGTTTATAAGTTTTAACCAGGAATTCTTCTTATCAATCTTCCCATGAAAGAAATGAGATAAATGAGCTTAATTTAGATTATACAACAATTTGATTAAGTCACAATAGGATAATAGAATTTAGGAAAAATTGGAGCAAATGGCCAAACAAAAAGTAATATTTATTGGGAATTATCATAAAAATTATAATTATTTAGGAGGATTAAGTATTAAAAAATAAATTTAAAAATACTAAAAACGCATATGGAGTGCAAGGTCTATATATGAATATTACTTGATACTTATAATAGTTAACACAATCTTTGTCCCAAAGAATCTTCACTTTTATTTTGTGTTGCGGGTAGGTCTCAAAGATCTTCAATTTTGATTTGATATGCTCTGTGGATTTAAATTGAATTACTTTTCTTTTTTTTTCAGATTTATGATATACAAGATAACTATACGAGAGGAGTTTTATCTTAACTTATATGAATATGCTTTAAAACGTTGCACAATCAAAAAATGACACCAAAACATTAATGCACCTTACTTTATTGCACATAGCTAGCCACATATAAAATTGGCTAAAAATGAAAAGCTCCATTGGATGTATAGGATTAAAGGTTTTGAAACCTGGACCGGAAATAATTTCAATTAGATCCCCCCGGCGGCGGGGGATTATCTGTAACGACAGTCATCAGAAGCTCGCCAATATATCGTAGTTCATGAATGACGTGTACTGAAATGTCATTGTGTCCCATCGTTCAATACTTGACCCCTCAACCAAACGTTATGCTTCCCTGAGGAGGCAAAAAATGTCAGGATTACTGTACAAAAATACATGAGAGATTTTTATAAAAATATGTTTATCATCAAGTGTTTTTTTTAGGTAAAAATAACTATGAACTGATAAAATAGGTGCAAAAATACACACTAATTGTTTCTTTAAATTTTTTAAGGGTTAAGGTACAAAAATACACATGAAATTTTTTTCAAAAATACACCAAACACAGATGCTTTTTTAAGGTAATTTTTAAAATTATGATTTTTTCTTAAAAGAGATAAAATTTGAATTTTTTCATATGGGATATAAGCCAACTAGGATTAAAATAATGAGTTGTTATATTTTGTATTGGACAAAGTTTAGATGACGTGATACGTTTAGAGTATGTAAATATTTTTCCAATTTAAAATAATAATTTGTTGAATAGGCAAAAGGAAATTAATTTCCATCTAACTATTTATCTTGCCTCACCCCTTCTTTCGACGAGAGAGGGAGAGGAGAGGAAGGGTTAGGTGAAAATAAAGGGTTGTATGGAAATTAATTTTCCTATCCCAATCAGTAAATTATTATTCCATGTTATTTCATTATTCACATCATCCTTTATATCACCATTTGAAGTTAAAAAATTCAAACAAACGGCCAACTAACAGTCAATATGTATTTTCACACATATTTAGAAAATTTATATTTACTTTTGTCCCTAATAAAAATTTGTATCTAACACACTTTTAGAAAAATCTCAGGTGTATTTTTAGACCTTAACCTTTAAAAAATTCAAACAAACAGTCAATAAGTATTTTTTGCACTTATTTTATAAGTTCATAATTACTTTTACTCTTTAAAAAACAGTTCGTATTTAACACATTTTTAACATAATCCTCATATTTTTTACACCTTAATCCAAAAATGTCATACCTTATTATTTGTTTCTGTTGTTTGAGATTTCTTTTGATCGAACCTAGGACCTAATGGGGGAAATGAATCCCAATACCACTGCACTATAAGTAGTCCTGGTTGCTGTTTGAGATGTCATTATCATTCGTTGGTGGGATTCTAATATGGGCCATTTCGTTGTTTGTTTCCCCAATAGGCCAAATGACACCCTGCGTGTTTGAATCCATTCATTATCATTTATCAACATTCAACAGGAATAAGAGAAACATTTATATACTCTAATGCCATGGTATTTAAACTATGTTCAATAAAAATATAATAATTTAGATCATTTTAATCTTAATTAGCATGTAACTCATCTTTAAAAAAAAAATCACATTTTAATTTATTTTAAAGATAAATAACTTAAGTTGAAAAAAAAACTAAAACAAAACCAAGAACTCATATCCAAAAATAGGAGTAGCAATTATAATTATAATAATATGAGTTAATTATTTGGTGATGCAGGATGAGTAGTTCAAATGGGAAGGGAAAAGATAAGATAACATTAGATCTCACATTGGATATGGTTCCACGAATAGTTCTAATGGCAGCAGTAGTGGTGGCGGCAATTCATCAATGGGTAGCAGTACTAGGGGTGGGAATAGGTCAGATCCCTATCAAGCGGCCTACAACCTAGCCTGTTTAAGGCCTGGTTAGGTCTGACCTGTTTGTTAAAAAGGTAAGGCTAAGGCCTATTTAAAAGCCTAGATATGTAAGTAGGTCAAGCTTATTTTGTTAAAGCCTGGCCTGTTTACATATTAAATAAATATAATTAAATTTATATCATATAAATAACATAATATTTATTATTTTTCATTCTTATATTCTAATTTCAAATTATATTTATATAGATTTTGATAGGTTCAGAGTGTATAAAGGCTATTTATGGCTCCAAGGCCTACAATATGAGACCTTTTTAAAGGCCTACATTGTAAGTAGGCCTTTAAAAAGGCTTCAGGTCCGATCAAAACTTATGAAGGCTCAAGCTTAAGCCTAAAAAAAAAGCCTGAATTCAGGCTCAGATCCAGGCTCAAGCCTTCTGCCCCCATTACAAGCTCAGACCTATTTAGCCAAAGTTAGCCTAGTCTGGCCTATTTCCATGCCTAAGCAGCACCAATAAGGACCTCAATGTCATTGGAAAAAACCTTGGCTATGCATCCCCTCTCCTACACTCCCAAAATCAAACTTAAGAGAGCTTGTTTGGAATAACGATTATAGCTTTTAAAAATATATTCTTAATTGTGATTTATAGTATACGAAGCAAATATGTAAGAAAAGTTTTATCTTAATTTATATAAATAAACATTTTTAAATGCCTATTTAGGGAAAATCAAAACCTAGGTTTTAAAGTCATAAGTTTCCCAAACTTGTCAGAAGCTATTTTGCATTAAAACCTAGATTTTACTATAAGTTTGCCGAACACTCTTATTTTTGTTTAGAAGCTATTCTACATCAAAATCTAAGTTTTAGAAAAAGCTATTTTTTCATATTTTTATCTCTCCTATGCCATCATTAGTATTTTTTTCAATACTAATCAATATTCTTAAATATTTTGTTAGTACCATGAAATATTTTTTCAAGATTAGTCATTACCCTGAAATATTTTTTCAATATTCTAATTTTTTTTTAAGATCATGAAATATTTTTTCAGTATTCTTAAGTATCTTTTTAGTATCAGTTAGTACACTGAAATATTTTTTCAAGATCATAAAATATGTTTTCAACATCTTTAAGTATTTTTTTTAATATATGTTAGTACCTTGAAATATTTTTTCAATATCAGTCATTACCATGAAATATTTTTTTTAATATCCTAAAATAAACTTTTTAGATCATGAAATATTTTTTCAGTATCAGTAAATGCCCTTAAGAATTTTAATTTTGTACACAAATTTATGTAAGTTTTGGTATTTATTATGAAATATAATGTTTATAATATTTAAAATACAATATTATCCTTTATATGTAATTATATACTGTTCTTTTTAGTAAATTTGATAATGGAAAAACTATTCTGATAAAAATATTTAACACACTGATTTTATCCAAATACTATTGTTTAAAAGTCATTTTTACCTTGTAAATTTCAAAAAATATTCTCCGAAAGATAGAGCTAAATAGGCCCTTAAAGACATTAAACGTGATGCCAAACAAGTTTTTAGCGTTGTTTTAAGAGTTTATGGAAATTAATACTAATAAGCCAAATGTTTTTACATTTCAGGGTGTGTGGGAAAGACGAATGGGGTTTAATTTGCAACAATTGTATTTTGAGCTGTATCTCTGTTTTAGTAATAGACAGTGTTTTGCATATGACAGGTTAACAAGTCCACTGAACTATTCTCAACAAAACTTTTGAAATACAATTTTGACTCTTCAATAAACCTGTGTTATTATTGAATCACAAGACAACACTAGAAATGAACAAGTTTTATAATCTATTCCCAAAATTTTCATTTGCTTAATTATTTGTTTTCTTTTTGTCAGAAGCTTGAAAGTTCGAACGAACCAAACATATATATTTTTAATTTTAATTCTAATGAAATAAAACTTTATATTTAAAAAACTAGTAGTACAATTATTTATTTTATTTTATTACACTCTACATTTATTGGAATGAAAAAGAAAAATAAAAATTTACCCTCTGCAAAATGCTTCCCAATCTCATTCCACCTCAAATCTAATTAATTTCATTCATGGAACAATAATTAAAATAATTCATGTAACGATTTCTTTGCCAGAATAAGTTATGCAAACGAAAACGATTTGATTAGTAGCACTTGGTGGCTAGAACCCATAACATAACACTGTAGGTGATGGGACACAAGTTTCTAAGTGGATTTTTTGTCTTTTCTATGTGATGTCATCCAAATCAGAGATGACAGGGATGTCTCAGTCAATTCTTCAACTTCCCCTACCACTAAGTTCAAGTGGATCCGTATCCAAAAAAAAAAAAAAAGTTCAAGTGGACCGTCTCAAGGTATATTCAAAAGTGATGGAATCAGATCACATGGTGGGTCCCACTAGACCTTTCTGCCAAACAACTACCCAGCATGCTATTAAGAAAACACACAGACAGTCACTTCCTATTCATGATGAGAAAAAAGAATGTTTGTTTGTTTGTTTGTTTTTTTTGGTTATTGCACTTGATTCACCAAAGCTTTGATGTATCAAGGTTCTGTTGAGACTCGAACTCGAGATCCTTACTTAAGAGCCCCAAATCTCTTCCATTTGAGCCAACTTCCACTAGTAAAAGAATGTTTGTTTTGTTTGTTTTTATTAGGATTCAAGGATTGACCACAGTCCATAGCCCATCAGATTAGTCAGCTTAGGCCTGAGTTCTAGAGCTTTTAGAAGCAATCAAATTTAAAAGGATCAGCCCGTTTAAACCTATTAATTTTTTAAAATTCTATTTAATGACTATATGTTGAGTCCTGCTTTAAGAAAATGATTTTTTTTTAATATGAAATGTTTTTTTATAAAAATTATATAGTGTCACTATTTGAACGTTTCAAAGAAAAAATTGATTATGTTCTTATTAATTTGTTGATGACATTATAGTTAGTTAAAAGTTTTCTAATTCATTTTTTTTTTTGGGAAAAAATATTACTCAATTTTTTAGAATCATTTATCTGGTTCTTAATATTTCCCTAAAGAAATTGTTTCTTATGAAATATTGAAAGAATAATTTTTTATTTATGTAAGGTAAACAAAGAGTCAATTTTTTTAATTGTATTTGCGGAGGTATGAATACTATCTAGACTATATCAATAAGAGAAACTAATAACACAATTAAAAAAAAATAAAAATAAAAAGAAAATAGAGTTTCTCTTTCATGAAGAATTTTGTTTTAGGGCCTATTTGGTTTGATGGGGGGATGAGAGATAAATTTTTTATCTCATCTTTATTAAATAGCTCATGAAAAATTTTTAATATTTTTTTTAAAAAAACTCTTAATAAAAAGGAATATTCTTCTCATTAATAATAATTTAGTTAATATCCTCGTTAGGGGCTCCCCCCCCAAAAAAAAATCTTCTCTTCCAACCAAACAGGCTTTTAAGGCAAATTGTCACTTATTCTATTTATATAAAAAAAATTAATACTTTAAAAATATTATCATTAAATTAAAAATTTAAACATTTTAATTTAATTTCTTTAAAAAATAATAAATAAATAAATATTTTTTGTTAAACTGATTTGAAGCCAACGGACAGAACCTGAGCTCATGAGTAAACGAGCCTGTCTTTACAATATGGACTTTTTATGAGAGTTGGGCCTAAACAGGATGGCCTGTTTAGGCCTGAGCCCATGAAGGGCTCGCCCGGCCACCTCTAGCTTTTATAAGGGCTAATTTTAACTTTTCTCAAATAATTCGATAATGAAAGCATATTCCATCTTATCAACTATGGAATTATATCCAAAAAAAAAAAAAAAAAACTATGGAATCATTCCTTTCCATCAAAACCTATTTAGCAAACGCGGACTGATTTCCTTCTATCAGTAATTAGGCTTTGTATAGCCCAATATCTCTCAGAGGCCCATATTACCCCTCCGCCCTCAGCATATATTGATTTGCTTAGGTCATATAAAACGGCCCATATGTTCCCTTCATTTCCTAACCTGCCCCTTCATTAATTTGGGCCGGTTTTCTGTCTTCGATAATCTGGGAACTTATACCCTTACTCCTTAAGACCAAACTTTTAATGAAAGAAAATCCCACGCATGGCTCCTCATGTTTTTACAGTTTTTCAATCATGTCTACTACTACTATCTCTGATAATAGATTTATAATCTAGTTTATAGTATAAATTGTACTATAAATTATCTTTTATATTTAAAACCAGAGGAGCATTTATACATAATACACCAATTTACATACTTTATCTTCATATATGCTCTAAAACTTGTATTTATGGATAAAACTAATATGAAATTTGCAGCTATAAAAAAGAAGATGATGATAGACTAGTTTACGTGATAACGATGGGATGTAATGTATAAGTTAGGTTCAAATTATGCTAATTTATATCTAAAGAAACGTTCATAAAGAATAAGTAAAAACAATATTGCTGTTTAGGAAAGGGCAGAGAAATCCCTCAAATAGTCTTCATTACTGAAATTTGAAAACACTAATGATTTTTCCTGAATTTGCAAAAATATATAAAAAAACTCATAATAGACTTTCACTTTTGATAAAACCGATATATAAACATACATAGAGAGAAAGAGAAGTATAGCAATATGATATGTATATATCTATCTATCTTAGAGGACTTTAGAATCTTCACATTTTAAAAGGGAGATAAACATATAATAGAAAAATCATACTTCCCTATCTTATTTGTATAAAAACTTGTTCAACAATCTTAGAAAGAGTTAGAATATATTTCTAAATATATCTTAATATAAATGCATTTAGAAGCATTTGGTGTACAAAACAATTTAAAATCATACCACTCAACTCTCACGTCCTTAGAAATCGTGATATATGATAATTATTATCTAACATATATAACGATTCCAAACCATCATTTATGCAACACTATAACAGCTTGGTGTAAATACATTACGGTTCCGAATCGTTATTTATTTCGAATCTATTATAACGGTTATAATATAATATCAATTATGTATTGAACCTTGGTGAGATCATGATTTGCACAATGTTATGATAATAATTAACGGGTACATATAAACAACCGTTATATTATATGGTAACGCTTGCATTATACATAATGATTTCGCTTTAATAACCGTTATATATATTAATATTAATGCTAATGGATTTATTTTAACAATTGTTATATATAGTTGACATATATAACAATAGTTAGATAATAACCATGGCTTATCAAAGCTATTTTTTTTTAAAAAAAAAAACTAGAGGATTTTGCTTTCGATATCCCCCTATATATAAATTTGTACATAACAAATTACAATATATATTTACATTCATTCATATATAGAATAATACAACAAATCAAAATTTCTATCTTTATAGCTAGTCATTTACATGTATACACACTTTTAAAACCAAAACTTTAATATAAACAAATCATCAGTATCTAAAAATTTATAGTCATTTGATTAATTCAATTACTCACTAATGTTGCACAAATGTCACCAATTCTTCCATTTGTGAGTTTCTAAAAATCGTGCAAAAGGAATAAAATACTGTTTGCAAAAAGAAACAATTAAAATAGCTGTGGAAAGAAGGTTTTTTTGTTTTGTTTTCTAGGCCCTCTTAACAATTACACTGAGTTACGTAGCATATTATATTATTTAATGCTCTTTACATGTGTACAAAAAAAGAAGTGTTGGCTACAAAAAAACACTCAACTTAAAGCTTTTCACATGTATTTTTGGTGCTCTTCATACTCCTCTCTCCAATTAAAAATTAAAACAAAAATAGTAATAAGCATATTAAATATAAATCTACTCTAAATAGATAAACATGTCTACAAAAAACATAAGTGAAAGCTACAAAAATCCACTCAAATTGGGGCTCTTCATATTACTGGAATTAATGACAGTTGTTATTATTGGCTTTTTTGGCACTCAGCTACCGTTTGCATTATGTGTGGTGGTGTTGATTAACCAAAATTATCATTACTTACTTCAAATTTGATGTTTCACATACATACCATATGTTAACGAGCTACATTAAACTTGAAGCAAGCATGAATATACTAGCCTACCCACACCACTTCATATATCACATATTAGATACTTCTTAAGTCGTGAACTTTCAATCAGAGTTTCAAAAAATAAGGAAAAAGAGTATTAAGGGTTTATGAAAGACAATGATTATAATTTTTATGCAAAAAAAGACATCGAAAGAGAACACTAATAGAATGCTACATCATAACATATATCAAGTGTTTGTGAAAAACAATGATTTTTATGATAAGCGAGAGCAAAACGGCAATGACAAAGAGGGAGAGCCAAACAAAAAGGAATACTAAACCATCTCGTATGTGTGTGTGTGTGTGTCATGGCAGTTGGAGGCGACAGAGAGAGGAAGAGCGAGCGTGGTGGACTAAGAGGCTTGAGATGAGAGCTGAGTGCGAAAATGAGTATATATACAATTAGGACAACCCTTTCTAGAGCGGTTCTCATTAATGACCATTGTTTATAACCTTTTCTGTACTAGTTCTCATTAAAGACCGGTGTCAATATGTTAAAAACATTTTTAACTTATAATGACACCGTATTTCAAATCATCTAGTCTAAACTATAATTCTTAGAACAAATAAAATGTTAAAAACAAGAAGTTTTGCCTAAAGGTTGTAACCTTTTCATCAAAACAGATTAATTACATGAGATCGATGTGTATAATCATCAACCAAAAATATCAAAAGACATAAAAAATAGAAACTTTTTCATTAATCATCGCCTAAAGGCGGCAATATACATGCATGAAATCCAAATTAGATCAAAATATTATATATGATGTGATCACCCACAAAATAACAAGTACATCAAGATGTTATAACAACAATGGGGGTTCTTGAAACCCATGCCTTTAGAAGATCATCATCATTCCAAGAGACTCCTTGCACCTAGTATAAACGGTCGACGATGTCGTTCAACACCACCGCCACTTCTTCTAGTCGTTTGAAGAAACGATCTTGCTTTGCCATTACCTATTGCATGGTTCCTAGAGGCGAAAGATGACCTCAACGATTTCCTTCAACGTCAAAGTTGTTCAACTATGAAGAGGAACAACTAGTAGCTACTGTAGAAGGGGGAGAGAGGAAACGTTGCCTCTTTGATCTTGTCATTTGTATTAGTGGAAGTTTTGACGCTCAAACAAGAAAGAGAGAAGTAGAAAGGAACTTTTGAATTTGAACTTAGGAACTAATGGGGCCTTGGTATTTACAAACGGGACTGATGTCCGGATAGCTCAGATGATACTGATGAGACATGATGATAGGCGTTGCAAGTTGAAACATTTAGTATTTTTACTGGTCATATTTGAAATGTGGTCAAAATAATAATTACTAAACTAGATGCTCATCTTATATGGTATAAATAAAAAGTGAACATTAGAAAAATAAATAATATTTACACCGGTCAATGGTAAAATGATGATTCATATTAACATATTTATACCTTGTCAAATACGTCTAGTTTGCATCTAATTAAATTATATATTTAACATGAATATAATTAAGTTGAATATATATTATAAATTTTATAACTAAAAAACAGCAAAACAAAGATAAAAGAGACGTGATCAAAATCAAAATAGACCAAAATGAAGATTAGAAATCAATATATTTTTTTCATTAATAATATATTTTTTATGCTACTTGATTAAGGGCAACATTAGTATATAGATTAAAAAAGCATTTTACATAATAAAATCAATCTTCCTCCTCATAGCCAGAGGCAGAAGAGTAAGAAGGGGAAGAGGAAGAGGAAGAGGTAGGATCGTCCGAAAGATTATAATCGACATCATCGGCTTCGAGCATAAGGTTGATCTTATTGTTGATAGTATGGAGCAATGGGACAAGTCTTTCGAGGTGTTTATCTATATGATCCACCCTTGCATGGAACTGCTGAAGAAGCTACTTGGATGAAGGTGGCAAAGGAGGCGGTGGGGGTGGTTATAGAGGAGGAGGAGGAGGAAAAGGGAGGATGAATAGAATTAGCTCTCCCACACACCATATTAAGAGTGAGAGGAAGAGGAGATTGAATATGAAAAACAAAAGTAAT
This sequence comes from Acacia confusa, assembly GCA_037074495.1. Taxonomy (NCBI): domain Eukaryota; kingdom Viridiplantae; phylum Streptophyta; class Magnoliopsida; order Fabales; family Fabaceae; genus Acacia; species Acacia confusa. Next base: position 16,318,529 of record CM073514.1, read on the forward strand.
AAGGAGTTTAAATACTTCAAGGCGATGAAAATTAATTACATTTATTGAAGTGACCTTAGATTTTGAAGAGACGCATAGTTGAGAAGTTAACCTTGGAAGTTAAAGAGAGTTTGAAACATTTAACAATAAGTATAAAAAAAAAAAGAAGTCATCTATAACAACATGTAAACTGGATGTTATAACATCTGGTATAAAAAGAATTAAAATTTAAAATTTTCTTAATATTTAAAACTTATTGACACCACATTAATTTACAATCGGCTTAGAAAATATTATTTAAACTGCTCATAAGCATGACCAATGTTAAATTGTATCAATATTTATAAGAATACCATTGATCATACTCTTTTTAAACTATCTCTGCTCATAGAAGTATAGATGTGGTGGTCTTGTAGGCATTTTTCTAAAAGTGAGGAGTAGCAAAATGATCAATGTTTGTTGGTTAAGTTTGCAATTTGTTTGCTTTCTAGTTATTATTTTGCATTTTGCTCATTTGGTTAGATTGCATTTGTCCCATCTGAATTTGACGATGACGTTTTGCATGACCCGGACACCCATTTCTAAGAATTTTGTTCATTTCCGGTCCCATTTCCAATGAGCTTAGATCAAAAGCCTTAATAGCATCGGGCCATTTATGCTCTCTTTTATGTCTCCCTTTGTTCCATTCTTCATAGTTTAAGCTCTGTTTGTTTTCTTTAGTTGCGTGGTTGATTGGTTTCATTTATTTGAAGTAATTTTTGTTATTTGCTAGTCACCTAAAATGTGAAAATGCTTGTTTCCTCTATTCAACAAAATTACATTCTGTGGTATCACAATGCTTCAATGTATATATTGATGATATAAGCAATTTCCTTCTTTCAGAAAGCACTCATGCATGTCCAAATACTATTATTTTCAATCGGATAAATAAAAACTTGTTATGAATATACTTATTATGTGGATGTCCATTGACTCCCGGTCTCCAAATACTACAAGATGACATAGGACCCATGCATAGTACCATGCATAGTGATTTACTATTTGGTGGGACCCGCATACAATTATACACACACCCACGGGAAGGAAATTCGTGAGTGTACAGTTTATGTTTTAGGGGAAAACTACACCAAATGACCCTGAGGTGTAAATTACACTAAAGACTCATTTTCCTTCTATAAATAGAGGTCTTCTATAACTATTCTTTATACAGTGAAATGAGAATTTCTCTCTCTATTTTCTCTCTCTATAATCTATTCTCTTATTCTCACCAGTTTTATAACACGTTATCAGCACAATTGCTTCTCAATCGTGTGCTTCTTTTCTCATCCTAACTTGTTCTCTTTCTCTCTTACCATGTCGTAGTTGACGCTGGCGCCTTATATCATAATTCTCATCCCTTCACAAAAAAAACACCTCCATTTCGCCTCCATAACCAATACCAGTAGGGGTCATTCTCATTTTCGCCGTCGAACATAAAGGATGTTCTTGGTTTTCATTCTTGTGTTCTTTCTCTCACAATTTTCAAACTTATCTGCAATCTCTTGTTTTTCTTTTGAGAGTGTCTGATCCACCAACTCTGCCTCCATATATTATTCTTCCACTGTGGATCCATATGTTTTAATTATGAAGTATGAAGTATGTTGTTCGTTTCCATTGCTTATCATTATTTTATTATAAAGTTATATCATCAACATGAAGTCACAGGGAAGAATTGTTAGAAATAATTTCGCATGGGCCATGAGGGAGTCAGGGATGTAAAGTTGAAAGAAAGAAAAAAAAATTTCATGACCCTACATGTTTATATTATTATAAATATAATAATAATAAATTATAATATAATTAAAAAATCAAAAAAAAATTGGAGGAGAAAAAGAAAGAAATGGCTGCGGATGGGAACAGGTTAGTATGTTTTATATTTAAGATTATTATTAATTTGACTCCATATTGAAAGTCTAGATTTAATTTTTCTTTTTAATTGTTTTAATTTGATATTTTATTATTGTTACTAACTTTATTAACATTTTCTTTTACTTATTTATTTATTTTATTTTACATTCATTTATTTTTCATGGAGGCGATACTAAGCTCTATTTATTTAATTTAAATTTGATTCTTTACCGCTTTATTTACTTTTCATAGTAGCGACACTAGTATATATATTAGTGGGCTCCATTTGTTATTTACTACTTTATTTATTTTTCATGGTTGCAACACTATATATTAGTGGGCTTCATTTATTTAATTTAATTCTTTACTGTTTTATTTATCTTTTATAGGGACACACTAGTATTTATTAGTGGGCCCAATTTATTTATTTTATTTTACATTTATTTATTCTTCATGAAGGCACACTAGTATCTATTAGTGGGTTCTATTTATTTTATTTAGTGTTTATTTATCTTTTATGGTGGTGACATTTTGTGGGCCCCATTTATTTTATTTTAATTCTTTATTGCTTTATTTATTTTTCATGGTAGCAACACTAGTATAGTGGGCACCATTTATTTTATTATTTACTGCTTTATTTATTTTTCATGGTGGTGACACTAGTATAGTGGACTCCATTTATTTATTATTTACTGCTTTAAATCCCCTTCCCTTTTATTTTCATTTATTTATTTACTGCTTTATATATCCCCTTCCCTTTTATTATTTATGGCAACTACACTATTAGTGGGTTCCAACTATTTATTTTATTTATTTATGCTTATATTTATCTTGACGATAAATTGTTAAAAGGCTACGGAGATATGATGCATAAATTGGCCTAAGACTATGAGGAGGTATAAATTGGCTAGAAGTCAAGTGATTAATTAGCCTGAAGCTAATGAAATAAGTTGGCCTGAAGCTGAGAGACAAGTTATGATACAAGGCTTGATCCATAAATTTTGTATGCCATCAATTGTATAAAGGCCTCAAAATTGTATATTTGGCATCTAATACTCCCTTAAATTTTGAGACAAGGGATTGTATGATCATGGTTGATTGTAAATACATATATCCAATTTGCTCTTGCAGTAGCAAAATTGTGATAAAGTCAAGAAATATTGTGGATTAATTATCATGATCAAATAGATCAGTGAGTTATGGATCATGAATTTTATCCAACTTCATTCCCCGAAGTGAATGAAGCAAATATATTATTATGGTTGTTTTGTGTTTTCTATGATTATAATAATTGTTGTGAATATAAGAGAAGAATATTCATAAACAAAATGATTAAACAAAAAGCAATATTATTTCAACAAAGTTTAATAGCGAGTGGCTCAACTCCATTACAAACCTTAATCATCTCATTATGAAGATATTTAATGTCTTCTTCTTTTGCTTCTCTTGAGATGGGATCCAGATGAGGCAAAGCTCTTTGTAATATCGAGATTTGCATCATAAGTTTCTTAAGCTTTTTGTGTGGCCACTCAGTTAACCCTCCTTTTTGATAGATCTTTTGTATGGCGTGAGTAGACATATTTAATTGTTTACTTGCATCATCTAGGGTTAAGTGAAGATAATCACTTAAATCATAGTGTGTTGTTTTCTTTATTCTTTCCCGTTGCTCCATTGTTAATCTATATAATTCATCCTGATTAAGGGATGATATATCATATGGAATATTAACCGCGGGTTGTTTTCCTTTATCTAATGGATTTTCAATGTTGGTTTGAAATGAACTCCGCGGTAGTTCATTTTGGTTTTTAGCCCATTCCGAACCAACACAAAGGACCTCATGATAATCCAACACAGGATCATGCATCAAGTTATATCCTGATGCTTGTAAATCTATACAATACTGTGTCAGAAAATGTTTGATTTCTCCAAAATTTTTATTACTAAAATCAAACATTGGAAGCCTGTCAGTATTGTAAGATTTATCCTGTACATTTTCAAATAAAACAGCATGGGAAATCATACATATCTTTCTTCCGTGAACTTCAAGTTTATGATATTGAAGTCCGTTGGTATGTATAATTTCCCGTAAAACATGACAGCAACTACATTCCAATAAGCTAGTAGTTGCTAATTGGCTTGTAATTGTTGGTTGGATGATTGTTGCTGGCTGGCTGGTTGTTGATGGTTGGCTGGTGGTTGTTTGCTGGCTTGTGAGTGCTGGCTCATTGATTGTTGTGACTATTGGTTGAACTTGACTGGTAGACTCCATCAGTTCGACCATAGTTCTACACCTTTTAACAGATCTTCATAATGAACCTGCTTCAATTGTACCTTCAATCTTTGTAGATTGAGGAAGAACACTTGTTCTTGGGGGAGAAGTAGGTACATTTGAAGCAGAAAGAGGAATAGTAGAAGGAGGAATAAACATCTCAAAAGGATTAGGAGATAACAAAGAAGTAAATGACATGTTGGGCTGATCATCATACAACAAAGCATCAAGTAATGTTGTTTCAGATGTATCAGAAACTGGGATAAAATTGCTAGGTCCTGCCATGGCAATAGAATTTAGAGAAATATGTGAGTATCTGGTAATTGATATTATCAGATGCTTGTGTGTTTGTGAGGCATGTTCATTTGCCTTCTTCTATTTATAGCTGAATTAAATCCTATTGAATCTATGCAGATTTGCGCAGTCCTGTTAAATCTCTACAGATCTGTTCCCTATAAAGCACGAGCTTAGAACCTTTTTGACTTTAAATGCATACGACAATTCGAGTTGTTGCACCTGTGATTCCACAGTGATGCATCTATGATTACACAATATTGCGCTCGTGAATCTGCAGTGATCCATTTGATGATTTTGTATTTAATATATATTTGTTTGTCGATTCTGGAAAATGAAAATTTTGTTACCAGAAGTAACAAAATTATGCATTGATAATGCATTAAGAAATCTGTGGAATTTTAATGAAATAGATATCATATATGCTATTATTATGGAATATTGTATGAAAATTCCATGAATTAATTTTTTTTAAGGTCTCACACTTGAGGGGGAGAATGATATATATCAAGTGTGAATATTTATGTGATAATTCTTTGTGAATGTTTCTGTGTTGATTCCCCCAAAATGAATATTAGATTTGATGATAAACCATATGGAATGTTGGCAAGACTCGTTTGATCATCCGAGTCGTATAGCTGCATGTTCTCAAATAAAAATGATTATGAAAATATTATTAGAAATGGATCTCTGGAAATATATTAAATTGAAAGATTATATGTGAGATTATAAGTCTGCAAAGTTTGCAGTGATGTTTGCAACCAGAAGTTTGCAATATATTATGCGCGCAATTTTTCCAGATTGAATGATCCAGAAATCATATATGAGTAGATAAATGATTATGAGAACATTGTTTATATATATTTGCAGCAATTATATAAGCCAACAAAATTCTCCCTGTAAAATTGGCTTTTGGTCAGGAGTCAGATAAATTCCATCTTAATAGTTTTGAATGTGCAATGATCCACTATAATGCACACAGATGGATATATACTGCATGATTTGATTAGGGGGAGAAAAATAAGCAGATTGGGTAAAAGAGATAAAGTAGAATGAATTATCATTGACTCATATTGATCCTCGTACAAATAAATATGTACTAAGAGTTTAAAATGATAATTCAGTTGCAGAGTTTAGTTAATCAAATGCCATAAGCATTCACTGACCTAAAGAAAGTGACAAAGTCACATGTCCCAACTGCAAATGCTCATATATGAATTGTTATAAAGCACACCAGAAGTGTTGCAGGTCCATCGATTTTAAAGATAAAAATCCTCGAATGAGAAAAGGAGCTATAAGAATATAGATGATCAAATCGAGGATAATTAAGAAAAGCTTCAGAAGAGCCATCTCCTGAAGAGATGTTATCTCCAGAAGAGATGTTATTTCCATAATTGAATATTATGGTCCTAGAAGAGACCCAGATACCTAATATATGTGAATATAAAGATATCTCAATAAATGAAACCCGATGAGACCAAAAAATAAAGTCGACATTGATGATATTTATGTTTATATGATAGCATATGCTGTAATGAATGATAATGAGGATCATGAGCCACAATATATTTGTGTGTGCCAAAAGCACATAAGGCGCCAAAAAATACAAAAGTTCCAGAATGACTCAAGATGCTATGAGTATCAAATTCTCGATAATAATCAATTAAATAAATTTATGAAGCTATAATAGTACATATAGTATTATTATGAACATTTATTAAAAGTTTTATATGCACATATATGTTTATGAAAAGATCTAGATGTATCTTATTATGATTTTACTTGAAAGATTTAGATTTTGCAGGTATACAATGAACAGTTAGACTAGGCGTTTCTATTGTTCCAAAGCGAACCAATTTTTGATGATAGAATGAAAGATATACACAGAAAGACATTAAAGCAATGTAGTCATCAGGGGAAGCAACACTAATGTAATCAAGAGGGAGAGACTATACACGTTGTACTCTTTTTCCCTTATCTAGGTTTTGTCCCACTGGGCTTTCCTAAAAAGGTTTTTAATGAGGCAACACTGGATAGTGTATCAATGAATGATGTATTCTTTTCTTTGGCTAGGTTTTTATCCCATTGGGTTTTTCCTAGTTAAAGTTTTTAATGAGACACATTCATAAATGAACATCCAAGGGGGAGTGTTATGAATATACTTATTATGTGGATGTCCATTGACTCCCGGTCTCCAAATACTACAAGATGACATGGGACCCACGCATAGTACCATGCATAGTGATTTACTATTTGGTGGGACCCGCACACAATTATACACACACCCACGGGAAGGAAATCCGTGAGTGTACAGTTTATGTTTTAGGGGAAAACTACACCAAATGACCCTGAGGTGTAAATTACACTAAAGACCCATTTTCCTTCTATAAATAGAGGTCTTCTGTAACTATTCTTTATACAGTGAAATAAGAATTTCTCTCTCTATTTTCTCTCTCTATAATCTATTCTCTTATTCTCACCAGTTTTATAACAAAACTAAGGTTATTAAATTTAGACCGGCCTTTAAACTAGTTGAGGTAACAGTTAGCTCAAAATCAACCTAGGAGTAAGGCCCGTGACTAATAAAAATAATAATTAAAATTATTATTATACTATCAAATATTAAATATTAATTCAAAATATTAAACAATCATTAACAAAATAATCGTACACTAATTCAACATTTTTTATAATTTCTTTGATATATTGACATCATAATACCAAATGATTATTCAATGATACTAGAATAACTAATCACTAAATATTTTTCCTAATAAAATATCAAAATAGATAATTGATAATAAAATATCCTTACCGACAATCCTTTCATAACTAAACTCATACTGAATGTAAGCAAAACTTATAGTAATTGACACCAAAATTATTATTATTTACAACCAATATTGCCCTATACAATTTAGGATTATAGTATAAAAATATTCATGAACTTTATAGCACCTTATGCTTTTTCCGAACCCTGAAATGCTAGATCAAATAGGAGAAGAGAAGGATGGCAACGTCATCTTCATTGAAGGTAGTGAGATCGAGGGCGTGATAGAGAGTCTTTGAAGATTTCGATACCTTACTTTCACTTTTAAAGGATTTTGAAACTTGACTTCTCCATTTCCTGCTCTAAGTTGATTGCTTGACTATTAACATTAATTAATGAGTACTCCACTAGGTTCTTCTCATATTCAGAGAGAGGAGAACGAATTTGAGGTGAAAAATGGAGGATAACAATTAACAAACAAGTAGTGAAGTGTTTAGAATTAAAATTTGAGAATAGATCTAGCTTCCTGAACCAGTTCATGCGACTAAATTTGGGTATCGATGGAGCCCTATTCTTCCCAATTTTTTATTTATTTTTTCCTATTTAAATTAGATTAAGACTCGATATGGGTTTTTTTGATATGGGATGATACCGCTGAACTGATTTATGATTTGGCTCTTTTTGGTGATTTAACATTAGAACTAGGGTGATGTTGGGGTGTGTGAGTGATGAATAAGATGGAACTAATGTTTTTCTGGGATGGAGGGGGAGTGCTGAAGAGATTGCATTCATAAGCACATGTGCATATCAATGGCCGGGAGTAGCTAGGTTGTTTTTTTAATAATAAACTAACATTAGTAGGCATACATATGGCCCTTTTTTCTTTTTATTTTTTATCCCATCGCCAGCTAAGAAATTGTCAAAACTACATCAGCATCTACGAAAGCCTTTTTCAGTCACTTATAACTGATCTTAATGGTCCTAGTATTTTTTTTTTCCTTTTTAATAGTTTATAAGCACTTTTGCACTTCCAAAAAATGTATGATGTTGGTGCAATATGGACAAAAGCTCCTGAGCATTTTTGTGTGCCTTAACCCTACAATTTATGCTCCTAAAAAATATGGTAAATTTTTTTTGAAGGCAACCCAACAACTTACCCAGGTTGTACTCATGAGTGAGGAGGATACTCTCATTATCTTCTCATCATCTCATCTCTACCTGTAGATCATGAAATAGATTGTTTAGATTTAATATTTTATCAAATTATTATAATAATGTTTTATAAATTAAAATTTATTTATTTTTATGGATTGAAATTATGAATGGTATGGATTAGATTTTAAGAGTTTAAATTTACTTATTTATGTTTATAGAAATAATTTTATAGATGATTGAATCTAAATCATATATTATTTAAATCTAATGGTGGATATGAGATTTGGATCTGAATGATATATTATTTTTATTGTAGCTCCATTTTCAATCATATATATGTGTGAAAGGTGAAACTGAAATCACATGGGCTGATCAAAGCACTTCACATACATTCTTACTCAAGTTGCTCTGTTCAAGTATTACCTCAGACACGTTTTTCATATCATAGTTCAATTAGCTTGAGATGTCGAGATGGGAATGATGTTCAAATAAAGGAACTTTAAAGCGATGTGGATTAGGCATGAGAAATATAATGATTTTTTGGTGGACTCATGGGTTGATGAGGATAATATTAATAGGTCCCTTGCTAGTTTCCAAAAACCGATTGGCTCATGGAATAAGGAAGTGTTTGGTCTGGTGGAGAAATAGAAGCAGATTATAATGACCAAGTTAGACGGCATTCAAAGATCTAGTGTGTATCCCCATTTTGAGTTTCTATGTAAATTAGAGCTTGAACTTGAAGAGGAATTAGATTGATGTCTGAAAATTTGAGGAAATTAAGTGGTTCCAAAAGTCCAAAACATGGTGGATCACAAACAGAGATTGCAATACATGGTACAATCATCTAAAAACTAAGATGAGAAGATGAAGGACTAGAATGGTTTCACTTAAGGATGAGAGCGGTAGATGGGTTGATAATGAGGAGGTATTGAAGATGATGGTTATTAGAAATTTTAAATCTCTCTACTATTCTAAAAGCCAAGCCTCAATAGTACTAAATACTAGGTCCAATTTTCATACCATTGATAAGTTGACATTAGTAGGATTGTCTAGGTTACCTTGTAATGAAGAAATTAGATATGCTCTGTTCTCCATGGGATGCTATAATGCCCCTGGTGTCGATGGGTTCCCTCCCATTTTTTTAAACCATTTCCACCGATCATCCGTGCAATCGTCTCTGATAGGCTCTAGTGTCTTGAAAAGTTGATCTTGTAGTTTCAAGGTGGCATTTAAATTGAGCTTGAAATATCTACTTATTGTTTCACTTGACCTTCCAAACTCAAATTGAACTACTCGGTTCTTCACATAATGGGCCAAAATGTGCAAGAACATGGCAACTTGCTCATCGACTAACATGTGCCTCGTAGGTCGGAGCCCTCCAATTGTGTCCAGCATGTGGCACAGGGCATTATATGTTGCCTTGTTCATCCTAATCTGATTGAAGCAGGTGGTGTCGCTAGTATATACCATTGCTCTAAGGTTCGCTCTTTTAGAGTGGAAATCTAGGCTAAATGAGCTATAAGGGTTTTGTCTCATACGTGTACTTGTGAGTGCCATAAACATTGCAATAACCAGTTTCCTTACTGCTAAAACTACAGCTAAACATCCAGCCAACACTTCAACTAAACCTTCATCCATTTCTCTGTCCATCGCCTAACTCTAGACTATTCAAGGACGGTGAAGGTAAACGATAAAAGTAAATGACCAGAACAAATAGCAAAGACGGAGAAGAACATATTAGATATGATTAGTTTTGATGATGTCTTATATAGATGCCATTAGAACAAAAAGTTTACATGCCACATTGACTAATTCCTAAATTTAATGTAGATTCAAAATGAGAAGTTCATTTATGAAGAAGATAAATAAAGAAGTATTGAATGAAAGAAAAAAATGGAATCAAAGAAGATATGAAGCCAAATGATGAAGAACAAGAGAAGACAAGAAAGAAAGAGTTAAATTATGGAGAATCATCAAGAGAAGAGAAGAAAGAAAGAAAAATATTGTTGAATGGAATGAGAAAGTCACTATACAAGCCCACAGATTGATTCTAGAAGTCTCCATGATCAAATGAGAGTTATAATGGCTCAAATCGGAGTTAAAATAAGCTTTGGGATGGATTAAAATAGGCAAAATCGTGTTTTCTGATGGATTGCCTCGAGTTAGGGTTATTTACCTCGAGTTTGGGCCAAAACTCGAGGTAAATTCAGTTACCTCGAGGTAAATATGCTTTTCAGCAACTCTGTTCTACTTTGTTTCGGGCGAGGTTTGGTAAATCGATGATATCTCCCAAACCAGAGATCGGATTGAGGTGAAATCAATTTTTTATGAAACTAGACATCCAATACGTCATATTCATAAAAATTCAAGTCCACAGAAGATCAGATGAGAGAGCTATGAATTTTTGAAGTTACGCCATCTGCAACCGTCATACAGCAGACCAAGGTTCGCTAAATTGAGGATATCTCACAAACTACAAATCGGAATGAGCTGAAATCAGTGGCATATGAAACTAGAATCACACACCTTTCCAAAAACATAAAGATCACATAAAACAAAGTTCAAATGAGAGAGATATGATTTTTGAAAGTTGAGAGTTTGTTCAGGATGGTGATAAAACATTGGTTCAAGAATAGCTCTTACTAATCTGATGATAGTGCTCAGCATGCAATGAGTTTGGAGCTAATTCTTCTTGTATTAGAAAGAATACTTAAAGAGTATTCTAGGGATATATGTTATTTGCCAAGATGCTTAACGAATGGAGATGCTATGGTTACTGGAACTTAGCCAACAAAGTGAAAATCTTGAGTGCTGAGGATTCCTGTCAAATTAACTCGAGGCTGGGATTTGTAACTCGAGGTTGTAAGAAAACTCAAGGTTGAAAGCTTATCTATTCCAGAATAATTTAAGTTGTTTGACTCGAGGTAAAGAAAGCTAACTCGAGTTTTGATGAATACTCAAGGCAGGATAAATTAACTCAAGTCACAAGCAATGGTACAGAAGCAATAAACACTATGGATAACTCAAGGTTGTTTCTGTGACTCGAGTTTTGGATGAAACTCGAGGTAAAGATCGTGACTCGAGGAAAATATGTTTTAGACAAAAAAGAGCCAAAATGTATCAGTTCTGAAAAATCTTTGACAGATTCTGATTATGATCTAATTGACTTACATTGTCTTGTATCATTACTTCTAATCATGTTTAATGAGCTTGCTGATGAGACTCAGGAAGTTTAATGTTGATGTGCAATAAAGCAGATGATGATGTCAGAAGCTTCTAGCTACTTTCAATTGATGTCTAACGATCAAACGCTCACAACGATCGAAACACAATAACCTATAAATTGCGAAGTCTTCAAATTGGAAAAAGTGATGATAGATGAATGATTTCGATGAAGCCAATGAAATGATGTTACTGCTTCACCATTGATACTCATATATTCTGTTTCTTAATATTCATAGTTTACAGTAGAGAGTAGAGAGTAAGATGAATGATTTTGTACTTTAGTGTTTACATATTCACTTCTGAAAGAGAAGATCTATTATAATCATTCTATTTGAGATCTCAGAGTCACTTGGGTGATCTTGAGTGGGAACCGATTATATCCTTACAGTGTCTAAGGGGGAGTCAGTGAGAGATTTGGCTTCACAAGTGTCAGGGTAAACTTATTGGTTGTAAAGGCTTCTCTTGTGCCTAGTTAAACAAGGAGATAGCGGAAATCTCAAGTGTAGCTTGAGGACTGGATGTAGGTCAAGGATTGGGCTGAACCAGTATAAATCTCTGTTTGCATATTCTCTTCCTTAAACTCTTACATTCTAGCATATATGTTTAAATGAATGACTGATGGTTTGCAACTCATTACTATCATATGAATTGCTTTCTGTAAGTTGCGAAAAGATTTTTAAAATTCTTAAAGTTTTATCAGACACCTAATTCACCCCCCCTCTTGGGTGACAACCAGATCTAACATAACAAAGATGAAGAAAAGTAAACCTGTTGTTGTGTTTAAATTCTACTCGCCTTCTTCTCTGTTCTCCATAGCTCTCTGCTCTCTGTTTCCAACGTCACATGCTCCCTGAATTTCATAAGCATTGGAAAATGGGTTCCCACCATTTTTTGTGGGAATCCATTTTCATTTAAATGTGGGAAAATAGCGCCCACGCGAAAATCTTTTCCTACGAAAAATTTGATCCAAATAGGCACCGCCATCTAAAAATTTCAATTTTCCTTTTCCATTGTGCCATTTTTGCTGATTTAAACGATGTCTTAATTTCAAGCCGGCATTATCATTTCACCGGATTGCTGATATACTATATGCTTCTTTGGAGATTTTGCTTTGGGATCATGTGTGTGCATGTGTGTGGTTAATGTAAGATCTAATTGATTAATTTGAGTAGATTAAAGATGTTGGTTAAATTAGTTAATATTATTTGTAGATATGAATAGTTTATGCAAAAGAAAACGGGAATTTGAATATATGAAGCTAGTCTAGAACCAAAGAAACGGGCATTATAGACATTTAACTCTCAATAGTTGTAAATTTTTCTTTGAAATATATTAAAATAAATCCCATAAAATTGTAAGCCCATTTGACAAAAAAAAGGTCTTAAGCCAAAAAAAAAAAGTAATCATCATAATTATTTTCCGCCGCTCTACTATATTTATTTGACACGTACATGTGCGAGTGAATATCTTATTATATTATAATTTTTTGATACAATATTATATTATAACTTTTCTCAACTACAGACTTGAAGAATTAGTTAAATGGTCCAAAATACTCACGCGAAAGTAAAAAATATTGTCTTAGGCCCTTAATATAAGATTCGACCAGTTGATTAGTATAGGGAGATTATGAAAATTAAATAAATTATTTAATTATAGTATATGTTACATGGTCTCTCTGAAATACTTATGTGTATCATTAGATTATATCAATTTATAAGTCAGATAAATTAATTTAAAAAAATGATAAATATAAATACCTTAAAATAATTTATTTTCTTTAATCTCATCACATTAGTTAATCACTTTTTATATTAAGAATAAGAGATAGTGATACTTTTCTTTTAAACAAGCAAATCTAGAATATAAGTTCTTTATAATCCATAGATAATAGAATTAAGAAAAAAATTATAGAAAAAAATTGCATTTGAAATTTCTTGAATGAAGGGGTTGAACTATGTTAAAATTATCAATATAGGCTGCATCTCAAAAACATCATCAAAAGGACAAGGACATGGTAGAGATCAAACTACATCACCTTTTGAAATATGTGGAAGCAACAACAAATTTATTTCAATTATGTGACTAAGACATTTCTGAATATTTCCTTATATACGACATTGGTGGTTATGCATCTTCCACTGTTTGCACCGTCCTATATAAGAATTTTAAGACCAGCAATATTGGTTACTCTTGACAAAACAACGTATAATTGTCCATCTGTGACCACTAGCTTGGACAAATATAACTTAACATTTTGTAATGACTGACCCAGACTCATTTTCGAATTGGTAATGGGCAGAATTGATATTGAACAATATAACACATTTTTGAAATTTTATTTCGATATTGGAAGTATCACAAAAAGCATTACCTGAAGATGCCTATAGGAGTTGATGGCTTCGCATTTGCTAATTTGTTATTGTTGATTTACTACTTGTTGGAGTAAGTTCTGTTGAGACAACTTGTGAATAAGTGGGCGAATAAACAACATGTGGGCTTGAATATGTATGACAATATAGTGAAATAAGGTGTCATCAATTCGATCAATATTTTTCGAGTAAGAGGTGCATGGGTGAAGACATTTTTCCATTAAATGACAATCATATGAAATTTTTAATCACCTGGATGTGATGCGTCAAATTGGAAGTCTAGACGTCGCATGACCAAGGAGGCGTCAAAATTTTTTGTTCCAGTGGCTGATGATCTGGTGAGAACTGTACTATGTTGTTCTGAGTCAATTTCCATTGATCAAAACCTGTTGCTTCGATGTCTAATGGTACTGTTCCTAAAATCCTTTCCGTTTGAACAAATACATTTAGTTAGTTAGGTACCATCTACCAATATATGATAAACATAAAGATAAATAAAGATATACCAAGACTTTTGAAGGATTGAAATGGTGATTTCTCATTTCCAAGAACATTTGTTATGTCCTAAAAATCAGTCCTCCTCACTTCTTCCTTATAGTCAAGTTTCACTCCGGTATTGAGGTGGTGTTTTTTTTTTTTTTTGGAGGCATGTTGATCAAACCACTAACATAAAAGATTGGTGCAACATGTGGGAAAAAAAAAGGTTAGGTTTAAGAGGTGTACCTCAAATACATTTTTGCAAGAGTTGTATGATCAAATTTATGCAAGTTGGTTATGATAATATGAGTGAAGATGAATGAGAATAATGTGTTGGGAATTTATAACTAATGAGGATGAGGCAATTGCATAGGCTCGTGTGAGCAAAGACGTCACAAAGGAGTAGAATGGATTTTGGAACTTCCCTCATGTGCCCACTTTATTGCCAAAATCTACTTTAACGTTGTCAAAGTTTCTTTTTCTTGACATAATGACTATATTATTTTAATGTTTTAATAGTTAGTAGTGATTATTTTTTTATTTTGAATTGATATATTTATTTTATAATTTGATGACAGAGTAAAACATTTCATCTTTTTCTAACATTCTAAATTTTTTATGGTTATTTAATAAATTTTCAATACATGTTTAATTGAATCGAATTGATTTTTCATATTATGGTGGTTGTTTATACGGATTAGGGATGTGGGGAGAATTGAAGTTTCATTTTATAATTCACAGAATAAATGAAGTTGCGAAAGGAATCCAAGACATACTACAGGGAAGAAAAAGAAGTTTATGTACTCTGTCCATGTAAATTTCACTGTTGTGCCTTTTGGTTTCCCATAGGATTAAGTTCAAAGAGATCAAATATTTTCACGTGAAAAGGAGTGGAAATTATGTGTGTGTTTTTCCAGCCAAAAATCAAAGAAATACCCCTGATAATAGAACAAAAGAGTTGTGCAGAAGTAATAACACTCGCACAACATAGACAATAAAACTGTGGTTCAGGGCTTTAGCGGCAAACTCTCCTCTTGGAAGACTATTGCAATGCTCTTCAGGTTTTAAAGATCAAGGGAAAAACTGCTCTCTAAAATTTTAAGTACATGCCACAATAATGAAGCGAAACTGATTTTAGTATGAGATATGGACAAATAAGTGATAAAAGAATTAAAATACATCAGACAACACATTTAATATTAAGAGAGGGATGAATCTCAATCTAATGAATTGTAATAGCACAACAATAATTAGAATGTAAAACACGACATGAGAGACGAGCCATTATTGAGAAATGAGAACCATTTTGCTCATTCTGTACCCCAAAGCCATTGCTGATATGGCCTGCAATGGAGAAGAATGTCATGTATATCATGATTTAGGTTTAGGAGTATACAAATTCATAAAATACAACTAAACGTAAGGGTATAGTCTAAAATGACAAAGCCAGAAAATGGGTTATGTCATCATGCTTTAAAGCTTTATAACTTTATAACTTAATGATATGAAAGCGCTCTCTTGTAAATGGAACATCACAGATTTCGTCTCGTTTGTAACTTCAAATGCTCTTCTAATTTAAACAGAAAAATCATGAAATGCATGACCCCCAAACTGACTATCCTGTAGAAAAAAGGGAAGTATATATGAATAATTAACACCAGATATTGAATTGGTATATGGAGAAAATGTATTGTTTATTGGATGGCAGGCTGGGAAGTGGGAACTTTGCTATAAATAGTTTTAGTTGGAATCCTCACACTAACAAACGAATAATTGATCAATTTATAGTTAGCCCTTGGTGTCTGTATGCTAGTAAAGACAAATTCTGACCCTCCAGGCTGGACGTGTGTGTGTGTGTGTGTGTAGCTGCAGGCTACAAACTGAAAGATAAATCAGCTGCCCAAACTAAACAATGAAGGAATTGAGGTACAGTACATATGCTTCAAGAGCCTTTTTTTTTTGGAGTAGCATGCTTCAAGATATCATTATCATGATACACATCATCCTCATTAATTAATTGACTTGGAACCTCCCGAAACTACCAACCCCATCATCCCAACCCATACTACTATTCCTGTGGGAAAACAGCTTAACTGCCGAAAGGTTAAAAATAACATCCGTGGCAAGGGCAAAAATAAATCCAAATCAGTGAAAATATCCCCTAACAGCATCCACCCACTACTCCCAGTTAAAGAAGCTAATCCCACCGAAGACACCAGTATACCCCCTCTCCCCCTGGAAATAAAAGATACCGCCGATGGTTGCCACCAAGCAACCATCGGTTCGCCATGAGTCTTAGCTTGGAACTGTCAGGGTTTAGGGGTTCCTTTGACAGTCAAACACTTGAAAGAGGTTTGCAAAAATAAAAAAACCCCAGCTAGTCTTTTTAATAGAGACAAAAAATAAAAGTTCTTATGTTAGTAAAGTCAGGAGAAGATGCGGCTTTGACGAAGAATGGGGGTATAAGCGGAGGCCTTGCGGTTTTCTGGGAAAAAAATACTACCGTGAACATAATCTCCTCATCCAATTATGTGATCCATACATCTGTTTTTGACCCTGCTACTGAACTCCCCAAGTACATTTCATTTATATATGGCCCCCCAACAGAAACAGAGAGACTATCTGTATATGAAGACATCATAAAATTCGCACATAGCATGACGGATAGCTGGATTTGTGTGGGTAATTTTAATGACATCATTTCCCACCAGGAAAAGCAGGGAGGCAACCCAAGAGCCATCAGAAAAATTCTAAACTTCCAAAAATTTATTTCTGATTGCTCTCTTATTGACTTGGGTTTTAAAGGATCTTGGTTCACCTGGTGTAATCGAAGAGAAGGGGAAGCAACTATAAAGGAAAGGATTGACCGAGCAATGGGTAATGATATTTGTTGTCATAATTTTCCTTTTGTCCAGGTGTTTCATATTGAACCATTAGGGTCTGATCATCATCTCTTATCTATTACTTTCAATTATGTCTCTTCTAATAAAAAAAGACCTTTTAGGTTTGAGGATTATTGGACTTCTCACACTGATTTTCTGCAGATTGTTCATGATAGTTGGAACGTGGGAGGACTCCATCACAGCAGCATAATTAATAAATTTGCTCTTACTTTGAATAATAATTGCAGGAAATATTTAATAAAATGGAGCAAACAACAATTCCCTAATCGAATGAAAACCATTGAACTTTTGAAATCCTACCTAACTTCTATTCGACAAGGACACCAAAGCACCGAGAGCAAAAAAGACGAAGCAGCCATTTTGCAACAAATTGAGGACTTCATGGATCAAGAAGAAAACCATTGGCAACAAAGATCACGAATCCTATGGCTCTAATCAGGAGATAAAAATTCGAAGTTTTTTCATATCTCAACTCTCAACAAAGCACCGAGAGCAAAAAAGACGAAGCAGCCATTTTGCAACAAATTGAGGACTTCATGGATCAAGAAGAAAACCATTGGCAACAAAGATCACGAATCCTATGGCTCTAATCAGGAGATAAAAATTCGAAGTTTTTTCATATCTCAACTCTCAACAGAAGAAGGAATGCTATCTTATGTATTAAAGATGAAAATGGAGTGTGGACCAGCGACAATAACACTATCAATAATTTGTTCACTTCTTTTTTCACTAATCTTTTCTCTTCTTCAGGGCCCAGACAGATGTTGAATGTTACCAATTCAGTGACCCCAAAGATTGATAATACCTTAAACGAGCTCCTTCTCCGCCCTATCACTCGAGAAGAGGTCCGGCAAGCAACCTTTGAATTAGGAGGCTCTAAAGCTCCTGGCCCAGACGGCTTCTCAGGTAAATTCTACCAATTTTCATGGGATGAAGTAGGTGATACAATCTTCACTTTGGTTAAGGACTTCTTTGAACATAACCTTGCCTTAGACAATATAAACGGAACCAATATCACTCTCATCCCGAAAATAGATAAACCAGAATCTGTCTCGCACTTCCGTCCTATTGGCTTGTGCAATTTTTCATATAAAATAATTTAAAAAGTCTTAACCAATAGAATGAAAGGATGCCTAGATAAATGCATTTCCCCAAATCAAGGTGCCTTTGTACCTAGCCGATTAATTCAAGACAATATTATCATAGCTCATGAAGTGTTCCATTATTTAAGAAGAAGGAAAACATGAAAGAAATATGAATTCGCCTTAAAAATGGACATGAGTAAGGCATATGATAGAGTTGAATGGGATTTTTTAAGACAGGTATTACTAAAATTTGGATTTGATCATAAGTGGGTTAATCTAGTTATGCAATGTGTAGAATCAGTAAACCTTAACTTATGCATTGTAGGCGAAAAAATAGCTTCCATTATCCCAGGTAGAGGACTTCGTCAAGGAGACCCACTCTCGCCTTATCTTTTTATATTGTCTTTGGAAGCCCTATCATGCATGATTAACCAAGCCGCTGATATAGGTCAACTTAAAGGGATCAAATTAAGTAATAACTGTCCAGTGCTTACGCACAATTTTTTCGCAGATGATGCCTTGTTTTTTATGAATGCAGATATCCATAATTGTCAAGTCCTATCAGGGATCCTCCAAAGTTATTGCATAGCGTCGGGACAACAAGCCAACCTGGAAAAATCAAGCATAGTGTTTTCAACAAATACCCTTAAGTCTCTAAGGAACTCCATTTGCGATACCTTAGGCATTGGAGAGAGCTTGGACTAAGGCAAATATCTGGGCATCCCAAACGTGTGGGGAAAAACGAAGCATCAAGCCCTTGCATATGTTCGTGAAAAAGTGAGCAAGAAGGTCCTAAGCTGGAGTAGCAAACAACTATCTTTTGCAGGCAAGGAAGTATTGATCAAAGCAGTCATAAACGCCATTCCAATTTTTCCCATGACATGCTTCAAATTTCCAGTCAAGATTTGCAAGGAGCTAAATAGCCTTGTAGCTGATTTTTGGTGGGAGGGTCAAAATAAAACACACTGGGTTGCATGGAATAAACTTACCCGGCCTAAGGGAGAAGGGGGCATGGGCTTTAGGGATTTTTTAAAATTCAATAATGCCCTTCTTGCAAAAACAGCCTGGAGACTATCTCAAAATCCTAACACTCTTTGGGCAAAAGTAATTAAGGGTCTCTACTTCCCTAAATGCTCTTTCTTTGAAGCAACCAAGGGGCACCGGGCCTCAAGGGGTTGGGTCAGCATTTTAGAAGGAAGGAGCCTTATCCAGGAAGATTTGTGTTGGCAAATTGGCAATGGGAAGTCTGTACGATTATGGCAAGACAAGTGGATCCCAACTCTCCCCTCCTGCAGACCAGCAACGAAAATTGAAAAGCTCATACACTCCAATCAAAAAGTGGAGTCACTCCTAGCAAGTAACTGTGGATTTTGGGATTTGGACCCGATAAGACCATACATCGATGAAGAAACAGCAGAGGCAATAAAAAATATTCCCATTCCCGTGCACCCTACTGAGGATAGATTGCGATGGACACTAGCCAATAACGGAATCTACTCCGCGAAAGCTGGTTACATCTGCTCAACTGCTCTCCCAGATGAACTAAATCATGTAGCTGGAACATCGACTTCTCTAACTAATGAAGTGTGGAAAGCAACCTGGCGAATCAAAGCAATCCCAAAAGTGGTAAACTTCCTTTGGAGAATTTTATCAAATGCCATAGCCACAAAAGCTACTCTTGCCCGTCGGAAAAGAGGAAATAGTGACCTATGCAAAGTCTGTCAAGAAGCCAGTGAAACAATAGAGCATCTATTCTTCCATTGCCCCTGGGTTAGATGTGTGTGGTTTGGGTGCCGATTATCTCTTAGAGGAATCATGCATAATATCCAATGTTTCAGGATATGGTGGCTGGAGCTTATGAATCCTCAGTCCCATTTAATGGAGTTCGACAAAGCGCATATTAGCTGGCTCCTCTGGTATATATGGAAATCCCGAAATGAGAAATGCTTCAATAATAAAGATCCGGATCCTACCTGGGTAATAGAAATGGCCTCTCATTCTCTATTTGCTTACTGGAAGACTTACTACCCTGCGAACGTTGACAAAGCTCATAGTGCACCTAATTCACCAATCACGTGGATTCCGCCACCTGAGAATTATGTAAAAGTCAACATTGATGGAGCCTTCCAAGAACATACGAAAGCTGCTGCTATAGGTGTCATCTGTCGAAACCATCACTGTGAGATGAAGTGGGCTTTCGTAGATAAGATCAAATCCATCTCGGCGTTCATGTCGGAGGCTCTAGTGCTGAAACGTGCTATGATGATTATCCAAGACCTGGGGAATAAGAACGTGATTTTTGAATCCGACTGTCAAATCCTTGTGTGTTGCCTGGAAAAAAACCAACCTGAATCCTGTGAGTGGCAATCAAGTGGTATCCTTGACGACATCATTGAAATTCTTCGCTCTGAGCCCTGTTTTGCAGTCAGATTTATCCCTCGCCAGGGAAATATAGCAGCAGATTTACTTGCTGCATCCACTAATAAGGGAGTGTGCCCAATTGGGTGGGTGGAAAGACCCTTACTCCCTTTGTCACTAGTTTTGGAAGATGATGCAAAGAGCTCTATGATTTTGAAAAGGCAACCTCAAGCAACTCTCAGGCCAATCGAACCTGGATGATCAGCTTGGTTTCTCTTTTTAGAATAAAGATCTACGGATGTTTAACTGTTGTTTTGTTTGGTTTGTTTCTGTAGTTTTCTTCTCGCTTTTTCATTTTCTCTCCTGGTTTTCGTAGTCTACTAATGGTTAGGTGTGTCTCTGTCCAGGCATGCATGGCCCCTGAGTTTCTGTATTGGTCTCGTTATCAAGCAATAAATAATACTAGAATGGTTCAAAAAAAAAAAAAAGAAAGGCCATTAACAAATTAAAGCAACCCCATCCTCACGTAAAAGGTTATCAAAAATCATCCTCATATTAATGCCCTTATGTCTTCCTGTTAAATTGTTCAATATATTGATGATAAGTACAACGTCATAAAGTAAGTTTCAAAATAAAGAGTTGCAAAACAATGTGATAAGGTTATCATTTGATCTAAATGTCATAGGTTTAAATTGTAGAAACAACTACTTTGTTTATAAACATAAAGCTGCGTAAATCTATCTTTTCTTATACGCAACTCGATAGATGCACATCTCTCAAACACAATGAGTGACAAACCCCACCTTGACCATGGAGACTTGTATGAAAAAACCAAAATAAATAATTATTTATTTGGTAACAAAAAAATTGTCAAGAATAATAGAAGTGCGATTGACGTTTCCTTAAATTATATTATTACCGTTATGTATTTTCCCCACTTTAAAAAATTATTAGATTTATAGATGATGTTGATTGCCATTAATTATTGGCCTTTTAGAACCACCCTAGTGTGTAGCATAACATGGACTCCCCCAGAGCACGCTGGACTTTTATCATACTTCTTTCCATATAGAAAGTGATTTTTTACTTAAATGCCCTATAATAATTACTGGACTAAATTTATATTGCTCACATTGCACTGTTAATTTAATAGTTTATTTTGACAGCCACAGACTTATTCAATGGTATATATTAAATAGGTACCTAGGCTCAGGGTTGTCCTTTGTCACTGGAATTCTTTGACAGCCAGGAATCTCACACTATCTGTATGCACAATAAAAAGACAAATTGATCATGAAAATGTTTCAAAAACAGGTAAGACACAACCTTTAATAGAATAAAGTCACAGCCAAATGCTAAAATAAACACATACCAAAAGCAATGAATTGCCAGTGGCACCTTCTGTAGAAACAGAAGAAAATTTGGTTGTCAAACCCAATATCTCCACCTCAGTTGTTTTGAAGGCCATAAAGGTTGACATGCCATCATTTATGGATTTACTGATAGCAAAAATATTAACTCATGAAAATGGCAATCATGGTAAAAAAAAACAATAATAAAAAAACGTATACAAGATAACCACTACCATTATTCAACCACTAAAGTTAGAGACGTGAAGCAATCCCATGGATTGAATATCTCCTATGGGTATGACAAAATAGCTGGAACTTAAATATTGCATCACAAGAACATTTGTATATTTGGGCACTAAAAAATACTATGATTTAAGTAGAAAGGAAGGAAAATTTGTAGGTCAGATACATAGGAGACAATTAAAGAATATTTGAGATTAATGAAGAAGATGAAATGGCATATATGTGGAAACAGAAAAAACAATGCAGGAGCCAGGAAGACCAAGAATTTTAAGATTAATCAAATTTGGTTTGACAGTGTAAGTGTGTTTGGAACAGAATGCAACACTTATTATTGGATGCATTGAGTTTGATAAAGAATCAGTTGGAGTTTCTTGCTGTTACATTTACGAAAGGAAAGAATGAAAAAGTTCACATAATTCCTGGTGATGTAGTTTTTTAGGTGGGCTAAACAAATAGAGATTAGAAAGGCCTAAACTCATTAAAGAGCAAGAAATACCTTAGATGCGGAAACTAGTGAAGGTATTTAGCTGCGCTTAGGACTTTGTTGCTCCTAAAACATAGAATAATATAATTTTGTTCTATATGCAGCTCGAACTCGATATGTTGAGGGAGCTATTCTTTCAAAAAGCTTAGCATCTCTAGTTAAAGCAACAGAAATTGATGCCTCAGGCATCTTGCTGGTTGTCAGGTCCTGAAGTCCAGTTTTCTGACAAAGAAAAGCGTAAGAATAAAGAGGATAACTTAATGGAGCTTTTAATATTAAGAGACAATTCACCTGAATTTTTTCTGCAAGCTCTAGTACTGTCAACCCCTTGCTACCCTCTAGAGATAAAACATGAAATGCTGCAAACTTGACTGTTCCAGGAGTCAACCAATGCCTGTTTCTTCGAGGGGCTAATAGACCTTTCTCTTGCATTTTTGCGCTGCATTTTCAGCAGCTGAACCATTCCGAAGTGTGGAGATGATGTGTTCACAACTTCTACCCTGCTGTAACATATAGAATCATTACTCATTTAGGCAATGCAACACAATTTTGAAAAGAAAAATGGAAAAAGTTCAGTTGTTGCTAAATAGATCCAGGCAAATGTTCAGCCAACCATTCAAGGCTGTTGTAACAAATAAAAGCAATATCCAAAATTGTATGTTCCCCTCAAAATTGGAATTAAAACAATGGGGTACGTATTGATGTAACATAAGAAATCCCAAAAGTCTTGAAACCAATGCAATCGATTAACATAAATAAGAATGATGAACCTCGCCTTTATCATTTGCATATGACCGTGAGATATTTCTTTTCTTCAGCCGTGGTCCAAACCCTGCAGATAATGCTAACTGTCGGAAAATTTCTGGCCAAGTTGATTGATTCAAGTGCTTCTGCCAATTTCTTATATCAAAGCCCCATGCATATGCATGATATTTAAGAATAAATAAAGACAACATTACATTAAAATTTATCCAATCAAAAAATTTCAGTGATTGATTATAAAGCATAAAATATTTTGGAAATATCTGAACTCACCCCTTCGACAATCTCTGGATGGCCACCCCCAGGATTAGCAGTCCCATTCTGGTTTGTACCTAATCCTGTAGGTGTCCTTGCAACATCTTCGATGTCCTTTATTATCACCTTGAGAAGAGCAACATGTATCTCACCAAATAATCTTGAATCCTGAGATCCAACAGTTGGCACATTACACAACAAAGTTAGTGAAAAAAGGGTGGAAAATGCAAATAATAGTTCTTTTTAACACTATATGGGGATTGGAGACACAGCCTTTAATAGAATAAAGTCACAGACAAATGAAAAAATAAACACATACTAAAAGCAATGAATTGCGAGTGGCACCTTCTGTAGAAACAGAAGCAAATTTGGTTGTCAAGCCCAATATCTCCACCTCAGTTGTTTGAAACGCCATAAAGGTTAACATGCCATCATTTATGGATTTACTGATAGCATAAATATAAACTCGTGAAAAAAAAAAACACCTTCAGATTTTTTCCATGAGATGAAAACATGACTATTTTTTTCCTCGAAGACGCTTCACCTGCAAAAGGAAGATCACAGCCTCAGATGGTACCACATCCTTGAATCCGAGATATGCATTGAAACTATGGCATGGTGTCTAAGTTATTTTAAAACCCCATTTCAAGAACCCAATTGAGAGAAACCTTTTGAGAAGGAGATAAGAGACAATCTTCATCCTGATATTGATACTTCTAAGGCAAAGAATACTTCAGTAGTATATGTTTCATCAGGATAAGAAGAACCTCAAGAGTGATATTCAACTTAACATCAACTTCTAGAAAAGATTCAGCGTCATCCATGCCCCATGTCATGTGATTTATCATGAATGCTGCGAATCCAGAGTTAAGATCAATGAACATTTACACATTGATAGAGTTAAAGAGTAAAGAACAGAAGAAAAGAAATAAGGGGCATCAGCTACACAGATGAACATAAATTAAGCAGAAAGCAGTGCTGAACAATGGCTTTTTTCCTTTCGTTTAGAGAAGACAGATCGATAGGCCACAAATGGAGTTGGTTGTTTGTGAAAGGATCTTTAGGAAATAAAAATGCTTTATGCTTTTACTTCAATGATTTTAAAAAATGTGGTATTACCTGAGAAGTGGAGCAAATTCATCCCATCATGTCATACCTTACAGGAAAGCATCTCCACAACACAATCTTCATTTGTTGGCGTTACCCGCAAATCCAGCAGAGGTACAGCTTCAAAGTTCAGAAGTTTAAGTTTAGGCAAAGTACACCTGCAGAAATTAGTATGACATGATTATTCGCCAAAAATACAAATTTGCTGTCCAAACCACTAGAGAGCCGAACTCAATGCTTTGGATGAAAGTATGAAACACGAATTTCATACACATGGATGCAACGTAAATCTATTATCAACGGGGGTGCCTCTGAACCTATCTAAAAGGATCAATGAAGCCAATAAAGAACAATTAAAAATGTGGAAGACCTGTAAGTGTTAGCGTCAACACACTCAACACATCATTTGAAGGTTTAAGCATTTGAAGTGGACCGTAATGAACCAAACTTTGCCACAGCCGTCTGCGTCGATTTAACAGACCTAGACTTGTGAGGAAAAGAATCAGGAAAGTGTGGGATTCCATCATAGAAATCATTTGGACTAGTCCTTGCATTTATGTCTCGAATTTCACCAGGTTCTTGCAAATCCTTCTCCATTTTCTCACGTATCTGTAGTGAAATCACTCGGCATGCTAGACTGGCCATTGTTACCAGATTTATGATTCACAATATTTTTAAGCACCCTCAAGTATCTGAAGCCATGGGTGATAACAGAGAGGTCGGAATCGGTAACCCCGGGATAGAAGGAGCGAGAAACTAATTGAGAGAGATCCAGCTCGACCAAGCAGGTGAACCTGATGGCCATTCGGCGGAGCATGTGAACCCAGCACAAGCAGCACTGCAGCAGGCTTTTTCCTCTCGGTACGCAGGAAAAATTACAGGAAAATGGAGGGGTGCACATTAGGTGCCAAGCACCTTATGTGCCCCTTAGGTGCTCATCCCTCTATTAGAGGGATGGGCATATTTTTTTTAATTTTTTTATATATTATATTTATTTATATGCTGCTTTCTGGAAAAAAAATTTCATCCAGTATCTCAAATTAATTAATTTTCAATCCTGCATTCAGTAATATTTATCTGTAATACCAGTATAATGAAAACTAATTAATTTAAGATACTGGGTGAAATTTTTTTATTTATTTATATTTAAATTATATGCTGCTTTCTGGAAAAAAAATTTCATCCAGTATCTCAAATTAATTAATTTTCAATCCTGCATTCAGTAATATTTATCTGTAATACCAGTATAATGAAAACTAATTAATTTAAGATACTGGGTGAAATTTTTTTTCCAGAAAGCAGCATATAATTTAAATATAAATAAATACAATATATAAAAAAATTAAAAAAATTAAAAAAAATATGCCCATCCCTCTAATAGAGGGATGGGCATCTAAGGGGCACATAAGGTGCTTGGCACCTAATGTGCACCCAAAATGGAGAGGGATGCAAACCTAAATTGAGGGAGAGAGAACAATATGTATAGAGAAAAGGGAATTTCAAAATTCAAAACACAGAATGTCTTTATCAAGCTGCACGAAGCCCAACACAAGCCATTACTGTTATTAGGAACAGTATTATGTGAGACAATGAACAATACTTGGCTTCAAAATGATCTTCCTATTTTTTTTGCTCAGAAAGTTCATATATGGCTAATCAAAGAGATCACAGATACATAGATGAAAACATAACAGGGACAACAGAAACAGCTTGAAACAAACAATAAAGACACATAAACCTCGAAATCAGGAAACAGAAAGCCTAGAAAGAAATTACAAAACAAGGCAGAAAGCAAAATAACTAAAAAACCATCCATCAAGAGGAGGTAGGTGCTCTGTCATCAGCAACATCAACTGTCTCCACCAGATCCAAGGCTAGAAGTGATGATAAAGAGGGTGTTGGCTGCAAGACCCACCCAATAGGGTACACCCCTTTATAAAAATTAGCTGCAAGAAAGTCAGCTACTTGATTACCCCTTCTAGGAGTAAATGACAAAGAGAACCCAACCTTAGAATTATGAAGACAAATAATATCTTGAATCACAAATCTACTCCTCCAATCTATCATATCAGGTGTCTTAGCTTCAACACATTCAATTAGGGAACGACAATCAGTTTCGAAAATCACTTTGTCATGACCTAAATCCACTGCAAGTAACATGGCACTTTTCAGGGCTAAAGCCTTAGTCATAAAGACGGAAATTGACTTGACTTTGTTCACATAACGCCACCTGAAAAGTCCAGAGAAATCCCTGCATACCACTCCTATGCCAGCATCTCTACCGGGTGCAAAAGAGCCATCACAGTTGACTTTAAGATAACCAGGTGAGGGAGGAGACCAATAAGATATTGGGGTATTTGGTTCTGATGCTAACCTATAATCACTATGATGATTCTTCTTCCAGGAATCTAAATATTCAAGATTGCTCTTCAACGCTAACACAATAACAGACAAGGGATCTGGATTAATATGATCAAAAACTCTGGCATTCCGACGTTTCCATATAAACCATAAGATCCAGCAGATTAAGGAAATATCCTGAGAGATTAGCATGTTCATACCTGTTAAATGTAACCACTAGACATTAAATTTATGCACGTTAGTCACATCAAATTTGGCTCCAAGTCTGCATCTGAACCATACAAATCTCGTCCATGGGCAATGGAAGAATAGATGTTCAATGGTTTCCTCCTCTACCTCACAAATAGGGCACTGGGCTGTCTGTGAACACCGCCTATAGTAGAGGGCTGAATTGGTAGCAAGTGCACTACTAAGGATTCGCCAAATGAATTGTTGAACTCACGGAATAGTCTTAATTGCCCATATCGATTTCCAGCTTGCATTAGGAATAGTGATAGAGGGCCTTGCTTTGCTTCTTCCTGCTAACAGATTTTTTTTGTTCGCATGATAACCCAATTTCACCAAGTACTCTCCATTTCTAGCTTCTGACCATACTAGCTTGTCTTTTAGACCATTATTGGGAATAGGAATAACATAAATGGCAGTCTTGACTTCCTGAGGTAGAAAAAGAGCAATTGGAGAGAGATCCCACTCACCTGGATTGATAAGGTCACAAACTCTTCTATGGTTCACAAAATAATCATCAGAATTTGCTGGTTTCTCAGGAAAGGTAACACCCGAAACCCATTTATCTCCCCAAATTCTTATATCAGATCCTGTCCCTACATCCCAGTGAAGATCACTTTTAAGGAGATCTCTACCTTCAAGAAGGCTAGACCAACACCAAGATGCCTTGTACCCCTTTTTTGCGTCAATGAAATCTTTGGTAGGGAAATAAACACTTTGAAGCACTTGTGCCTATAAATCATGGGGACGCGTCATCAATTGCCAAGCCGTTTTAGTTAGAAGGGCATTATTCATCAAGGTCAAATCCCGAAATCCCATGCCACCAACATCCTTCTCACTAGTTAGAGTCTCCCAAGCTTTCCAATGAGTGCTTCTTCCAAAACCATTTCCATTCCACCAGAAGGTAGCTATAAGGCTATTTAATTCTTGGCAGGTTTTATAGGGGAATTTAAAACAGTTCATAGGAAATATCAGGATAGCCTAGATTACTGCTTTGATCATAACTTCTCGCCCAACAAACGAGAGAAGGGACGGTCCCCAACTCTGAAGCTTACTTAGAGCTCGTTCCCTGATGTATGCCAATGCTTGGTTTTTGTCTTACCCCAAATACTTGGGATACCGAGATACCTGCCAGGGTCATTAGCCAAAGGCACAGCCAAAATGGTACTCACCATAGTTCTAACATCATCTGGAGAATTAGTGGAGAAAAAGATGCTGGATTTCTTAGCGTTGATAGATTGTCTAGAAGCCGTACAGTATAACCAAAGAATTTCAGCTAATTGGAGGCAATTCTCCCTGCTAGCATATATGTAGAAGAGTGCATCATCTACAAAAAAACTGTGGGTAAGCATTGGACAACCACGACTTAACTTGATCCCCTTGAGGAGATTAGCACTTTGGCGTTTTCTAATCATGATAGAGAGGACCTTAGCCACAAGGATAAATAAATACGACAATAGGGGGATCCCCTTGGCGCAGTCCCCTACCTGGAGAGAAGGAACTAATAATCTCACCTGAAAGGCATATATTCAAATTCACTGAGCGAACACATTTCATAATCAAAGATACCCACTCACTACAGAAGCCAAAGCGCAATAAGACTTGCTCCAAGAAATCCCATTCAACCCGATCATACTCTTTGCTCATATCAATTTTGAGGGAGAATTCAAATTTACTTCCAGATTTTTTCCGCCGAAGATAGTGATATATCTCATGAGCAATAATGATATTATCATGGATACACCGGCCCGAGACAAAAGCACCCTAATTCTGAGAGATACATTCATTCAGAAGAGGCCGCATTCTATTGGTCATAAGCTTTGAAATGATCTTGTAGGAGAAATTGCACAAACCAATAGGTCGAAACTGGGACACATGCTCAGGCTTAAGCACCTTAGGAATCAACGTAATAGTAGTTTCATTAATGGTGTTGAGAATTGAATTACCTTCAAAGAAGTCTCGAACCATAGAGCAAATAGATTCACCCACCTCGGGCTAGGAGGCTTGATAAAATTTCCCAAAAAATCCGTCCGGGTCAGGTGCTTTGGTACTTCCCAAACTGAAAACTGCCTCCTTGATTTCTTCCTTAGAAAAGGGTAGCATAAGTTGCCTATTCATCTCAGCCAAAATTCTGCTATCAATGGAATTAAGAACAGTATCCATTTCTTGATCCCCGGATGTAGAGAACAGGTTCTGGAAAAAATTTGCAATATTTTGGGAGATTGTAGATTTTTCCGTTAACCAAATACCTTCATCATTTCTAATACAAGGAATACTGTTCCGTTGTCTTCTTTTCATTGTAGATAGATGAAAGAACCGAGAATTCTTATCCCCAGCCTCTAGCCAGTTAACACGCGACCGCTGCCACCAAAATTGTTCCTCAAGATCAAGGAACCTTTCTAATTCAATATTAACATAAGCTATGGCTTAGATTTTTTCAGGAGTAGGGGTTCCTTGTTTAAGGGAGGCCAGGTGAGATTTAATATTCCCAATAATTGTAGCATTGTTCAGGAATTCCTTCTTGCTCCATCTTAGAAGAACATATCTGCAAGTTAACAAATTACTAACAACCATATCAAGAGCAGACAGATTGTCATTAGTCATCAATTTCCAATTATCCCTGATTATCTTGTGAAAGTTACTATGAGATGCCCATACAGCTTCAAACCTGAACAATCTTTTTCTTTTCTGATTTTCTGGGCAAAACTGAACTACAATCAAATAATGATCTGACCCCACTGGGTCAATGTGAAAGACTTGCAAGTTTGGGAATTGACCTCTTAAAGACAAGTTGCCAAGAGCCCGATCAATTCGTTCCCAAATAGTATCAGGAGCTTCTCTATTGTTACACCACGTGAAACGGAAGCCATTGAAACCAAGATCATCCAACTCACAATCAGCCACAAAGCATTTGAAATTTAGAATTTTCCTCCAGGCTTTTAGGTTCCCACCACATTTTTCATCTTGAGACATGATATCATTAAAATCACCAATACAAAGCCAAGAGGCAGCTATATTTCTACTAATTCTCTGAATCTCCTGCCAACACAGTTTTCTATCATCCTCATCGGGGGGGACCATATATAAAGGTGATATAAGTTGGGGTTTCAAATTGCACAGATTCAACACAAGTATGGATGATGTTAGATGAAGAGTATAAGATGTTTACCGTTACACAATCAGCCCACCACAGAGCGAGTCCACCACTTCTTCCGACCGAATTAACAATCCATTCTTCAGAAAAGCCACACCTCCACCTAATCTTCCTTTCTGTTGTAGCCTTTTGCTTGGTCTTCATTAAGAACACAATTTGGGGTTTTTTTGGACGCATATGTCCTTTAGGTTCCTGGCTGTCAAGGCAACCCCAAGGCCTTAATAGTTCCAGGCTAGGAGATTCATGATGAACCGACGGCAGGAGCCACCCCACCACCGACGTTTGAGGAAGAAGAAATAGCACCAACCTCATTTATACTTATAATAGAGTTAAGCCACGATTCTGGGAAATCAATTTCTCCTGCATTTGAGATATCACCATCTAAGGTCGAGGACTTGGGGAGATTATTGGCTCATAATTGCTGCTTCAGAGATCTGAGATTGCGTCGAGTAGCCTTACGTTTATAAGCCCTAGCAGAGTTCGTCCCTTGAGCAGTTGCAGACTCCAGAATTCTCTTATTTGGAGATTCAAGGTCAAAGAAATTCAGTCTTCTAGGCTTCTTTGCCACCTCATTCCCCGCCTCCTCCACGTGTGCTCTTTTAAGATTGATACTTCCAAGCTTACAAGACATAGTAGATACTGGCGAGAGTCTAGGATAAGGGATTACCTTATGCTGGTTGGGCTCTTCTTCAAGGGGGAAGTCAACTCTATATAAGTTGTTCTCCAAGCCACCAAGGATTTGATCAGGTTCCTTACTCGCAGGGATAGGCCCAATATCTTCTTGTAAAATAGGGCTTTTAACCATCTCCTGAGGAAGGGGCCCAATATCCTTCTCCCAGCCCAGACCACCCAGAGGAAAAGTTGGATCACAGGAAAAGGAGTTCTTTTCCTCGCAAAGGTCCGCATAGGGACTTGAAACCATAAGTAAAGAGGATGTAAAAGCTTTTGGCGCATGCTTCTGAGAATTACCAACTGGGTGGGCACTGACAGCCCTATCTTCCGTAGTGCGCTTCTGTCGGCCAACAGGCAACTTTTCTGGCATCCAACTCCGGCTAGATGAGTTATTCCGAGCACTATCATCCCTACGCTTAGCTTCTACCTAATCCATCTTGCATATTTCCAAAGAATCCTCCAAAGTCTTAACCGAAGGCGTACTGAGCCAATTTTCATATTCATATGCCCCATCTTCATCCTCTCCTCGGTTCTTGGACTCCATGCAGACCCGACCCTCATGACCTAAGCGGCCACACTTATAACAGTAGATTTGCAGACGCTCGTATTTGATCGAGACCTAGGCTGGTTCTTTCTCATCTTGAGGAACCTAGAATCCTGGAGACAGGGGGTTGTCCAGGCAAATGAGAACTCGAGCATGAATGAAACTCCTCCTTAGCTGACCTTCAAACATTGGTTTTTCGAACATAATCGTCTCACCCACTAAGTCCCCGAGAATTTTTGCATTCGAACTGTCAAAGGCTTCCAAAGGGAGCCCATGAAATTGCACCCAAAATGAAGTTTTGTTAAAACACACATCTTGAAGAACCATGCGATCTTCCCACAGTTGTAAATTTAATAAGAAACCTTGTATCGACCAAGGTCGACCTCGGAGGATGCGGTTGTAGTCTTCTGTCTTATTAAATCTGAAGAGAAATATCAGTTGGTTCTTCTCTAGCTCAACCACCTCCAACCCTTCATTTAACAGCCACCCCTTCTTTATCATAGATACTACTGACGGGATATGAAGCTTTTTCCTGGTTAGGATCTTCCCTACCAACATACATGAGTAATCCTCTGTTCTCTTTCTTAAATTAAGGGTAACTTGCTGACTTCGAATAGAACCACTTCCAGTACCTTCCTCCATACCTCCAGAACCCACACAGACCAAAAAACTAACCTGCTTATTCTGACGAAAATCCCAGATGGATTTTTAGAAAGAAAAGACTGACGTTCACGGCAAACGTCAATCCAGAAGGTTCACGGGGAACCTGGCGTCTCACACAAGGAGAGGAGAGAAGCTCTCACGCACGGGGAGCAAATAATTAAAAAAAAAGAAATTGATAAAATGATCTTCCTATTAAGGATATATTGATATATGATTTTTTTATGTTGTGGACATGAGGAAGGAGATGAGAGATGTACTTTCAAAATTGCTGCATAATTTAATATCAATCTCATAACTAACCCCTCATGCCTCTTATCAAACCAGGCTTGAGGTGGTAGTTGTCATGAGTCTGATATTAGGAAAATTATCTTTAAAGAGTGTATTTATAAAGTTTTAGACTCCTTAACTTTAATAACTAGTTTTAAAGGCAACTTTTTTTAAAAAAAAAAAAACCTTAAAAGTATCATTATGTAAGTTAAGTTACCCATATTTTATTATTTAAAGTGGTCATTTAACAACTAATAAGACCATTATAATTATGTAAATTGATATAGAGTTGAAGAATGGCATATCATCATCCTCGTTATTATGTTTGTATATTATGTAGTTTAGTTAGGATTTTTATCATAATCTATACAGTTTAACTCTAGCTAAAGATATGATGCACATATTATTAAAGAATAACTTAATTTATGGGGTAAACAAAATAAAAAAAATGATAACTTGACTTATATGGTTTAAAAAAAAGGACTGGGACTAGGACAAGGACTGAGACTGAGATCTCAAGGGTGATCCTGATTCTCATCCTAATCTTGTGTTGTCTAGGTGTTAGTCCCAGATGGGACAAGAGATTCTGAGATCAAAATATTTAGGATTGGTTGGGACAACTCAGACCTGGACACTTTAAACACGGCTTCTCACTACTTTGGATTAATTACATTCATCTCCCAATTATTTTGAAAACATATGCTTTAGCTCAAACCAATAACTCCAAGAGAGGCTAAAGTGCTCCACGGTGGCCAATCTTGTTAGAACAAGACACAATGATCATCATGTCCTAAATATTATATGATATTATATGAATATTTAAATATTCTTATTCTTAATATAAAAGCTAATTGAAGATTGAATTTTATCTTAAATATAAGACCTTAATTCACTATGTCTCCCCGAATTTATAATTTTTTTCAAAATACCTCTAATGATTGTACACAATAAAGGATTTTTTATCTAAAGGTAGTTACAATGAAAATATGGTATTTAAGGGAAAAACAATATACTCCTATATGTTTGTTATATAAGTAACTAAAAGCTTAGTTTAGTTAGTTAACTTAATTTTATATTAAAGACAAAAGGTAGTGCTTCGCTTTGTTGTAGGAGATTTTTTTTTAAATAACAAAATTTTAGGAAAGGGGTTGGGTTCACCCACGATCCAAAGGTAGGGTGAAATCTCCCTTCTCTTAGGCGATACCAATGTCGGTTAGGGCGAACTGTCTATTACCCTTAGACGTTTACCTAGGCACCTATGAGCTAGAATGCCTCCCCCAACGCCTTGACCAACTCCAAGCTTAGCTTCGCTAATCTATCAGCAGCTGTATTCTCATCTCGACTAACATGTTGGACCACTAGGTGCCAGTCCCGTTTCATGACCATCTAAATCTCTTCAATTAACTGACGATCTTCATGTGTATCCTGAATCTCAAGCTGTATCAGGTAAATTGCCTCTGTTGAATCAGATTCAAGAACAACGTTCTGAAATCCCATGTCCTACGCAATTTTAAGTCCGTGTAAACATCCCCATAATTCTACCATGAGGCAATCGCCATCTCCTCCTTTAAACATGAATGCTCCTAGGCAATTGCCCTGGTCATTTTGAATTACCCCTCCACAGGCCACTCTCGGTGTCATAGACGTGAAAGCTCCGTTTGTATTAATCTTTACGCATCCTACAGGTGGTGTCTGCCATTTCTCTATATTTCCGTTCTGAGCCTTCTTCTTCCCATCCCCTATTTCAAGCTTCTTCCTTGCTTCGTTAATGCAACCACACCTGGCACAAACGCTATGGATTATGGTATTGTAAGATGTCTTCTTCTCTTCAAAGACAAATGTATTTCATCTCCTCCATACCCACTAGCAGGTGATGGCAAAAATTTGATTCCACTCCCCCTATCTTGGTTGCCTCCCCTCGCGCAGATATTCCAAGTAATCCATTGATCAAACTGAAGTGAAGAGAAAGTCCCCCAAAATTCGTGGGGTACAAGGAGTTTCCACAGATCATGAGTAATTGGACAATCTCTGAGGAGATGTTGGAGCGTTTCTAATTCCTCCCCACACACCTAACAGTTGGCGTCACTGGTTAGGCCGCGTTTATATCTGGCTACATTTGTTAAGACGCGTTTCTGTAGAGTCAACCAGAGAAACATTTTGCAGCGTTCTCGTATTTTGAGCTTCCATAGCTTTCCCCATAACGGGTTTGGACAGCCCACATCCTGGTTGATGACATCGTAAGCTAACTTTACAGTGAAGAGGCCACTCTTGTTCCATTTCCACCACACCCTATCACAAGGCAAAATCTTGATCCCTTCATTCACTGTAGGTTATGTACATTTAATACCACGCTAGAGGTTAGAACCTGACCTGGACATATTAATTCGTGGAAGGATATCAGTGCCGCACACATATTTGCTTTGTATCACTTGTGCCCAGAAATCATTCCTTCTTGCTACCAAATTCCATCCCATTTTCATAAGATATGCTTAGTTGAAGAAATTCGTATGTTTGATTCCCAGCCCCCTCGCTTCTTAGGCTTACACACAGTGCTCTAAGCCACTAATGGGATTTTCCTCTGCTCATCGGTACCTCCTCACATGAATTGCCTATTACATGATCCAAGGTCTTGCATGTTCAGGGAGGAGTGAGGATTGCATGGCATACCCAGGAATAGCTGACGTCACCGAGGATATAAGAGTGGCTCTACTTGCTAAGGATAAGGATTTAACTTTCCACAATGAAAGCCTTGACTTTACTTTATCTACCACATAATGAAAGGATTCCTTCGATATGCGTTTATGGTGCAGTGGGACACCCAGATATTTTCTCAAATCATTTGTAATTGAGAAGCCAAGAGATTCACATATCTCATTTCGTCGACGATGATGTACATTTTTTGAAAAGTATACCCGAGTTTTTTGTTGATTTATCTTCAATCCAGAACTATCACAGAATCTAGTTAGATAGATTTTAATTATAGACACTTGCTCCACTAAGGCTTCAGCAAATAGGATGATATCATCAGCAAAGAATAGGTGGGATATAGGAGGCCTATTTCTTGCTAGTCGGATAGGTTTCCACTCTCTTTCTTGGATAGCCGCTTGGATAAGATGCGCTAGTTTTTCCATGCATATTACAAATAAATAGGGCGATAGGGGATCTCCATGTCTTACTCCCCTGGATGGCTCAAATTGTTCAGCTTTATCCCCATTCCATAGAAGTTGCATGCTAGGGCTAGATACACACTGGCTAATAACCTCCAGAACCCACCTGGGTAGATTAATTTCCTAAAGACACTGCAGTAAGAAACTCCAATTGACCCAATCATATGCCTTTTCCAGATCAATCTCTATTGCCAAAAAGCCATTTTTCTGTTTCATGCTTCACATAGTATGAATCACCTCTTGAGCTACAATAATATTATAGTACTATGCCTGCTGGGGACAAGATTGCATTGATTGGGAGCAATTATCTGCGACATAATAGGCTTTAGTCTATTCACAATAATTTTAGAGATTGTTTTGAAAATAACATTGTATAAGCTGATTGGTCGCAAATCTCCCATAGTTTCTGGATGATCCTTTTTGGGGATAAGAACAATAAAGGTATTGTTGATATCCTTAATGCAATTAGGGTGGGCAAATAAGTATTTCACATATGATACTACAGATTTACCTACCGTGCTCCATTGGTGTTGGTAAAAGAGAGCATTCAAATCGTCAGGGCCTGGAGATTTCAAAGCTCCTATACTGAAAATTGCTTCTTTGATTTCAACCTCCAAAATGTCTCAGTTGCACCCTTGGATTAGGCCCTCCAAAGTGTGGGGATACGTCATTTGGCATTGAATATAAGGTCTGACTGAAACATCTTCCGTTAGAAGATTAGCAAAATATTTAGTGGCCGTACCTTTGATCTGGTGATTGTCATAAACCCATGAGCCTTCATTATCTTTCATAGCGTTTATTCTCTGAGACTTCCTTCTATTGTTCG
Organism: Acacia confusa; assembly: GCA_037074495.1. Lineage (NCBI taxonomy): Eukaryota > Viridiplantae > Streptophyta > Magnoliopsida > Fabales > Fabaceae > Acacia > Acacia confusa. Next base: position 16,355,385 of record CM073514.1, read on the forward strand.
CTCGTCTATGAAAATATCGGGTGTTACGATCCCCGAAAATACTCCAATTTACTCTAGCTTTCTGGGCCCAGATTAAAGACTCCTGAGTCAGGACCTCTTCCAATTCCTTCCATATTTCATATTGGAGGTCTTCATACTTCTAGGACATGCCAAATCTAGCTACAGTTCTGGTAATTCCATCCAATCGACATAACGATCTCTTCTTTCTTCCCTCCGTGTGGTTAAAAACCTCCTTGTTCTACTTTACATAGGCATCCGAAAAATGGGAAATGTTGGGGCCCCATTCAGCATCTCGGTCCTAGTTTTAACTAACAAACTCACTAAAGTCTTCATGAAGCACCCAGGCCGCGAGGAAGCGAAAGGGTCGATTCGGTTTAGCGTGACAGCCTGACATGTCTAACTGTAAATACAATGGTCTATGGTCAGATTTAAAGAATGGAAAATGTGTCACTGAAGCATTTAGGAAGGCATTAATCCATTGATTGTTAGCCAGGAATCTGTCAAGGCGAGCCTTTGTATTACCTCTCTTCCACGTGAACTCTAGACCAGAAAATCCAATGTCTCTCATCTCATTCAGGTCCATTCAAGAGATAAACTCTCAGTCAGTTGAGCAGCTAAACCTTGCTGCAAATCTGCGTTCACCCATGTGGAGAGTGCTGTTGAAGTCTCCACCAATGATCCAAGGACCTTGAATCCCAGCTGCAAGGTGAGTTAGACTCTCCCATAAAATCAGACGGGATGTGCTTGTTGGGCTGGCATATACCACAGTGAGGATCCATGAAGGCCCTGGAGCTCCATTAATCTGCAGATGAATATATTGGTGATGTCGTTTCAGTATAGAAACATTTACGATAGTATCGTCCCAGAGGCACCAAATCCCTCCACTGTATCCCACACAGTCCACGAACTCCATATTTTGAAACCCCAGTTGTCTAGCTCTCACCACCGATGACTCCTTGTTGAATCTTGTTTCCAAAATAGCAATGAAGTTAAGATGATAATGTGATTTGAGGCCACGTATAAGAGTAGGGAAGCTCCTAGCTCCAGTGCCTCTTGAGTTCCATATTAAAGCCTTCATTGGTAAACATTAGGGGTGGATTGGGGCATTTTTGCCTCCCCCATGGCCTTATCTTGTTCAAGCATGAGCTCGTCATCTTGTTGAAGTTGGTTATCCAAACGAGAAAAGAGAGAAGCAGCATATGGGTTACGTGTTTCCATCTCATAACTAGAACTCGCCTTGTCTCTTTCGCACGTAAAGGGCCTGTTAACCACCATTTGCATATCCAACCCACCTTCAGTTGGGAGTCTTGGCCATGTCCTGGATCACGTGATCAAAGGGACGGTCACAGTCCTGCAATAGACTAAAAGAGTTGGAGTTTTCAGGCCCATTAGCAAGGCCTATGGCTGAGGCCCTGATAGACCTGGCTGTCACCCAAGAGGGGGTGAATTGGATGTCAAATATGACTTTAGAATTTTAAAAAATCTTTTCGCAACTCACAGAAGGCAATTCATATAACAGTAATAAGTTGCAAACCAATACCAATAGTCATTCATTTAAACTAAATTAATATGCTGGAATGTAAGAGAGTTTAGGGAGGAGAATATGCAAACTGAAATTTATACTGGTTCGGCCCAATCCTTGACCTACATCCAGTCCCCAAGCAGCACTTGAGATTTCCACTATCTTGTTTATCTTGCTTAACCAGACACAAGAGAAGCCTTTACAACCTCACACCTTTGCAATCTCCATGGATACAATTACACACTCTGTCGGGATAATCCTTTCACACTCGGATTCACTCCCCCTTACAAGCTGTAATTGTTTCCCCAACACTTGAGGTCCCAACCTCAAGATTATACAGATAATCAAATAAGAATTCTAAACTCCTCACGAGTAGATAGAGCGTTAATCACTGAAGTGCATAATCTATCATCTCACTTTCTACTGTAAGAAAAGAGTGTATATGAGCTTTCAACGATGAAGTGGTAAAATCATTTCATTAGCTTCGTTGATCGTCGTCTCTCTTTTTGGTTTGAAGACTTCTCTATTTATGTGACATCAATTCTTCCCGTTGGAATTTGACTGTTGTTCAAAGTTACCATTGTGAGCTCTGACGTCATCATGCATCTTTTATAATCTGATGTTAATCCAGCTGAAACTCATTAACAAGCTCATCAACCAAGTTAAGAATGATAATAAGAAGGGATATGAGTCTGATAAATTAAGCCTGTCGAAGAGTTATAAAAAACTGATATATTTTGGCTCTTTTCTCATCTGCATCATAATTTGCTTGTTAGCATTAAGCGTTCCTGAAGTTATCCATAGTCATAGTACATGAACCATAGTTAGTAGTTTAAAGTGATCATAGTATGAAAATAAGATCAAAGATAAGATAAGAAGTAAATAAGAGATCAGATCTCATCGCAGTATTATTTGTTAGCTCTGGACATCTCAACCTCGAGGTTGCATTTCCTGCCTCGAGGTTGTGTCCATTGAAGTGGGAAGCTCGGATATGAAGAAGCGTGAAGACAAACCTTGAGGTTATCTCTTAACCTCAAGTTTTCCACCAACCTCGAGGTTGATAGTTGAACCTTGAGGTTAAGCTACTGGAGTAGGCACTAAGTTACTGGAGTAGCTAAGCTCTTAATTCGTTTCTGGCTCTAATGTTACTGGAGTAAGAGCATGGTTACTGGAGTAGCTTAGGTTCATGTTCTTTCTGTCTGGAAAGGTACTGGAGTAAGCTCTTACTTACTGGAGTAATTTGGGTTCAGGTTGGTTCAGTCCTCGAGCTTACTGGAGTAGCCGTGAGGTTACTGGAGTAATCCTAGTGTAAAGGCTGTTGCATGACTGGAGTAGCTATTGCATTACTAGAGTAATTCGATAGGCTATCAGGTTTTGGTTCTGGATGTGTCTGAGAATGAAAGGTTACTGGAGTGACTAAGTGACTACTGAAGTAACCTTACTAGAGTTGCAAAAAGCTTACTAGAGTAATGCGTTTTCCATCAGATGGACTATCGGGTTTAACTTAGAGACAACTGAAACATGATATCTTACTGGAGTAAGTAAGTGACTACTGGAGTCACACTTACTGGAGTAATTTTAGGAGTTACTGGAGTAATATATTTTGAAAAGCATTTTGGATCAAGGCATATTACTGGAGTAACTCACGACTTACTGGAGTAATGAATGTGAAAATACAGTGAAGTTACTGGAGTAACATAACGGTTACTGGAGTAAGATGTTTCTGAAAACTTAGTAAATGCATGAAATCTTATTCCTTTAATTTACAATTGTTAAGTTATCATCAAAACATATAGAGAACTAATAGGCCCAACAACCTCTATTTCCTGCAAGGGGTTTATTTTCTTTACCTCTTAATTTACCCTTGCTAACACTCTTCTTCTTCATCCCTACTTGCACCCATTCCGTTTTCATTTGTCCCTTCTCAGATGCCATATCTCCTTTGATTTCGTTCATCACCCCACTCTTATCAGAATTTGAATTAATCCACCTATCATTTCGCCTGATTTCACGAAGCCCATGATCCGCGTCCCAAGATTCTGCTTCATGAATATCCTTCCTAAAACCAGCCATACGAGAATTACTCCGATAGTCACGTCTAAGAATCCTGATTTTCCCAAACGGGCTCCCTGCCGTTACGTCGTTGCCGGAGGAAGGGATGTTTTTGTCAACGGAATCTGAATTTTCCTGCAGGTTCTGATCCACATTTCCATCTGTATCCTTATGCATGGTTGCCTGCTTGACCCCATAGGAGTTATCCTGATGATTATCTAGCTTGCAATCCTCTTTTCGATGTCCATACTTGCCATACTCAAAGCAAACCTGATGGAGCCCCTCGTAAATGATGTCTCTCTCTTCTCCAAACACTGAATATGTTAGGAGTAGAGGTTTCTTCAAAACAATTTCTACACAGATCCTCGCAAAACCTCCTTTTTCGTATATCGAAGTTGACCGATCCAATTTTATCATCTTCCCAATCAAGTTGCCAATTCTGCGAAGGGACTCTACGTTATAAAATTCGAATGGCACATCAGGTAGACGGATCTAGGCAAGGATGTTGCACTTAAGGTCAGCTTTCCAGGGGTTGAAGTTGGGTCTCCATCTCTGAATTATCAAGTAATGATCTTCTATCATCCATGGCCCTTCCTGGAATGCATAATCTCTTTCTTCTTTGTTTGAAAACGACACTATGAAATATCCATTGGTCATCAGAATTAACTTTAGCGGATCCTTGGGCTTCCACATGTGATTGATGCAGTCCCTGATGATGTATGTGGGGAAAGTTGCACCAAGAACCTTTATGATGAGTGAATTCATCCATGGTAAACACCAAGAGGTGTACTTCTCTGCAGTGAACTCCAGCTTCCCAGGCTTCCCTTCATTCTTCGAGCATCCGAACTTTCATCATCCTCAGACTCCTCATGGCCGTGCAGAACATCCTTCGCGTTAATCTTATGGAAATAATTTTTCCATCCTTGGACAATATCATCGTCCTCCGAATGCTGCACCAAGAAGCCAACACATCCAGGCGATAAGAGCTTATCACGATATGAAAGCTTATTCATACTACTCTTTGGATTAGGTATAAATACGTTAGCAGCCCCATATCTGGACTTCGCCTGTTCAGGCATACGTCCAAATGTGAAGCCTTTCCCTCCAGCCTCTTGCATACCATGATCTCCCTTCTCTCCATTGACTCCTCCACCATCACCTCCTCCTGACCCCTCCTTCCCCCACTCGCCAGGTCCTTCTTCCTCTCACTCTCTCTCACCGTCACTTTCTTACGCACTCTCTCCATCCACTTTTTCAACCCACAATTTCTATCTAACCGTATTTAAAAATTCTCATTTTATAACTAATTGCATTCATTAATCATGCACGTACTACTATATTTCCATTGCATAATATAAAAGCTAGCTGATGGTTAGATTTGATACTAACTATAAGACCTTAATCCACTTTGTCTCATAAATTTATGATTTTTTTCATTAAATATCATTATTGATTGTACAAACCAAGGGTTTCATTCAAGAATAATCATGGTAAAAAATGATATTTTAGGAAAACTAATTTATATTTGTTACAAATAACTAATATAATTATTTTTTTAACTTACCTAAAGTAAGTAACTAACTTTTATCTTAAGAACGGGAGATATTATTATGCATCAATAAAATTACAAGACTACTAAAAACTCATTTTCGCAGATTAAGGTATGTCCAAATATAATGGTCCATAGATAATCAAAATAAAAAATCTCTCGCTATAGAGGGCACAGACAGCTACAAGGGGGAAGAGAAACTCTCCATTTTCTCTTCAATTTTAAATGGTTGATACTTCATATTCTATACAAAAGTGAGAAAATTATAAAATATTTTAATAAGAATATACGAGTAAAATATACTAATCACCTCTTTATTTTAACTTTATATATATAAGTTATTTAGATTAATTTTTAAACGTTTAAATTAATTCATAAATATTTTTTATTATAATAATATTCTTACAGAATATTAAATCTCTATAATCTAATTTCAGTTTAAATTTAATCTAATGATGTACATAAAAAGTGGAGTGGAGGTGGAAAGAGAAGTAGAGAAATTCTCTTCCCATGATGATGGAGGGAGGAAGAAACCTTCCATAATGGGCATGAAGAAGTAGAGCACGAACCAGAAGTTACATAAAAAGATGGGTGACTCTATTTATAATCTTTATTGAGAAAAAAAACCACAAAATGTAAGACTCTATTTATAACTATAAATAAAAATATAATATAGTTCTTTTTTAATGAAAAAATATAATACATTAAATATCACCTCATAATCAATTAAATGAAGCATTTAATAAGGCTATACCGAATTGGGTTAATACATATTTAAGTAGTGTTTGAAAACCTTTTAAAACCTAGGTTTTGGGATTTACGAATTAAGTATGTGAGAGGAGTTTTGTCTCAACTTACGTAAAAACCTAAGCTTGAAGTGCTTTTCAAACAAGCACTTAGACATGTGATGAATCACTCCTAAAAAGATTTACATGTCACTAGGTTATAATGCCTTGGGCATCATTTTAATATTTTGTATGCAACAAAAAAAAAAAAAAACAATGTTTGATATGCGGGTGTTGATAAGCTTCATAAAATATAGTGTTTAATTTATTTAAAGTAGATTCAACCTTTCTATTAATTTCATAAAAACACGGGATTGCTTCTAAGTTTTAACTACTATTTGATGACGGACTTCATTTTATATATGATAACTAATTGATAAATTCTATTTTTGTTCCTTTCTAAAAGGAACAGATCACCAAATGGAAAATATCAACATAATATGCAATTTCCCTTTCAATGACTGAGCTTAGGAATTTACCAAAGAAAGTGCATGCTTATGGAAAAATATAAACCAATAAATATAATATGCCATCATTTACTTAGTAAGGAATTGACTCATAACCCAACTGAGGTGATTTAAGGTGAAAAATCACCAATGAAGTTAAAAATGATAGAAAATCTTCTCAAGTGATTTGAGCATGTAGAGAGAAGGCCACTAGATGCCCCAATTGGAAGATAGATCAAGTTATTTGAAACGCAGTTAAAAGGGGCAAATGAAGACTAAAGAGAACACTTAATGAAATTATTAAGGGAGATCACTTAATTAACACTTTATCATAAGATTTAGTTTTTGCTAGAATTTAATGGTGTTGTTTGATCCATATAACCAACTCCACCTAATGAAATTAAGACTTGGTTGTTGTTGTTGTATACTTATATTTTATTGTTAATTACTTACATAGCGTCCTTTAATCTTTTTAAGTACAAGTAAAAAAAATTGGAATAGAAATTTCAAAGGGTACAGTATGGCTTCATGTTCCCCCAAAAGGTAACCTGATTAGAAAAATCCAAAAGCATTGTTCATTATTGAATGTGGGGTTCCACAAATAATGTTCTTGAGTTGATGATATCCACAGGTTGTCTCCTCAAAAATTTTTAAATGAAATTTTGATGGCAAATGTATATCTAGTTTACTTGATCTTTACTTATTTTATATTGGACCCAATTGTTTATTTCATTCAAACGCCTCCTAGCTAGTTGCTAAATAACACCTTAATTTTTATATTATGATTTAATTATAATTAAGATAGAAATATTTATGATAAATGGATTTATCATATAATTATTAGAAAATAAAGGATTTATTTAAAATATAATTTATGATAGTAAAAGAAATTAGAGTAATGAAAATGTAATTAATACTAAAAATATTGAAATAAAAATAATATGATTTGAAAAAAAATAGAAATAGAGAAGATTATACATACATAAATGCATACACACACATATATAGTTATATATTATTTAAAAAAAAAAAAAAAGAGGGTCTTCAATGTGTGTGTCGTGTGTAATGACGTGGGGGAGGGAATTTTTTAAGATCACGTGGGGTATTAGGATCCACCTCTCTAGGTCTTTTAAAACACCATTTCAGAAGCACAGTCGCACAGACATGGGTCCTTCTTCTTTCTCTCGAGTCCGGCGCTCTTCCTCCATTATTTCAAAGCTTTGGGCAATATTTGGGTTGATTTTGATTGGGAAAATTACTTCAAATTACAAAACTCCCCTCATGTGCTAAATAATTCTCTCTCTTATAATGATAATTTTCTGCTTACTAGGAAACAATTTGTGGTTAGGGTTTTAAGTAAGTTTTGTATTTTGTTAATATATGACTATAAAAATATAGATGGTGGTTAATAGTTTTATTTGTCTTATATCTATTATTTAGTTGGTATAAGATTTTATAATGAATTTTCTATATAATCAGCCAATAAATAATTTTATATTGGACATTTTTAACTGATTAAATTTAGGCTAAATGATTTATTCGGACTCTTGCGGTTTAGATTTTTATTAAAGCAAAAAAAAAAAAATTATAATTTTGCAATATTGTGCCCTAAACTTTAAATTGGGGGTTTTATGTAATGAAATAGAATTGATGATAATCAATGTCTTATATAAGTTGTTTGGGTCAAGAAAAATATTTGAATTAATTCTAAAATAAATAATTGGGATTCTAGTGTGAAATTGAAATTTTTGAATAATTAATTCAAAATTTTAAATTTATAGAATTAAGTTAATTAAGTTGATTGTTCTAATTACTCAAAGAGTTATTATTGTTTAATAAATTGATTGTTGCAGATTGATTATGACATGTGTTTGGCATCTTGGATTACGATCATTGTGGTAATAATTTACTTTGGAGTTGGTAGTGAATAGTTATTTTTGACGAAGTCCAAAGTCTAACCATATGCATGATGTTATTTTTATAAATGGTTTGATTAAACTATTAGTTAATTATTGTTTTAAGGAAATGATTTTACATTTACTATATGCATTTGGAATTTTGGGAGTGTATTTCATTTTTATAAAAAAATTGCTCTGTTAGTTTTTTGGAATTTATTTTTTCTTTGAGCGAAAAAAAGGAACAATTTTTTTAAGGACAAATAACTCCTTTGATCTATATTTTAAATCAATTCAAATATTTTCAGTGAGAATGAGCCAAAAAATAAATAGATGAGTGAGACATGTAGCTAATTAAGAATATTGATTAAATTTTTAGATAAGTATAAATTGTAATTTATAAAAAGTATCAGACTGTAAAAATTGCAATTAACTTATATTTAGGATAAGAGGAGCTTCTTGGGTGACATCAAAAGGTTAAAACACAATTATTTATGAAAGGAAAAATAGCATTGAAGGATATTTAAAGACATCTAATTTTGAAAATTTTCAAGTTATCCAGAAAGTAATTCAAATTTTCTTACTAGCTTAATTGAAAATTCATTTCCATCCATGCGAACCAACTAGTGTTGGTGCTGGTGTTGGTTGTTCTTATCCAATATAAATTCATAAAACTATATCCAATGCCTTAAAATATTTTTAAAGTATTTTTTTAGATACGTTGAACAACTTAGAATATTTCTTGCACCTTAGTGCTGAATGCATAATTTTTTTTTTTTTTTAAATACTGGTAATAGTTAAAGAAATACTTTAGGATTTGAATGGAAAAAAAAAAAAAAAAGCAATACTTTACGTGCTGCAAGCGCTTAAAATATATATCAGGGTGTTGAACTAAAAAATAATTTAAACTATTGGATGGATACACCTGAAAAATATATCCCTGAGTATTAGATGCATCTTAACCCATTTATCAATATAATGATTTATGATTTTTTCCTTTAAATTATAATACCATATAATTTATAATTTTACACTACAAACCAGAGGAGGAGTATTATAGGCAAATGTCATCTGGGATGAGCAGGATTGCGATCCCCGGGTAGGCAAGGGGCAGATGTCTCCTTTCATATTGGTCGCGAAGATGCGTAGGGACATTCCAAGGTTTCGTAAAAGAGAGTACTTTATTTGTAAAATTAAAGGAGAAAATCCTAATTCAATTCAGTTTAAACATCCAATTAAGAATTTTCTACTGATTTATCAAAAAAAAAAAAAAAGTTCAATAGATATATTATTCATTTATCCCAAACCAAAAGTAAGCAGTGTAATCCTGTATATAAGAGTTAATCAATGGAGATGTTTGTTTTTGTCTTAAATATAAAATTTTAATTCACTTGATTTCTTAAACTTATTTCTTTAAGAAAAATGCAATAAGAATAGATTAAAGTCTTATTTATTATTATTTGGAAGAAGAGAGTATTCAGGTTTTAGTTTCCTCCATAGAACATGCTGGTGTGGTGTAATGTGTTATAGCTCAATGACAAAAATATAAGATAGATAGAATGGAATTCAGCTGTACATAGTATTGTATTGATCAAATATGCTTAGAATATCTGATACAGAGCTGCTATTGCGTGTGTAAGGTCTGAAAAGTAATGCAGAAAGCTGAAAAAGGAAATAACAGAAAAGAGAGAGAAAGCAATTCCAGAAGGAGAAAGAAGATCCCAATCATTCCACACCGTGGCCGTTGCATTTGTCGTCTTATATATCGTATTATTCTTCCATTTCTCTCAGCCTACGAGAAGGCTTTATGACGCGTGTGCTACGACGTGGCCCAATATCTTCATTGTTATCTGTTAGGCCCATATCATTTGTGATCGTAACATGTGGGAGTGAGGAAAGAAGTAGGACGAGGAGGAAGAAGAAGAGAGGAAGCTTAGAAAAAGACAAATAAGAAAGATGCTTTTTGATATGATTTTTGATTTGGTTACCTGCTGGGAAACTAGTTCCTATGATTTTTGCGACATCTCACTTAAATTCTTGCCGAAAACCGCCAAAATAACTTTTGGATGCTTGCGAGATGCTTAGCTGGGAACTGGGTCCCGAGTTTTTATGATACATTGAATCTAAACATAGAACATAGTTTATAGTAGTTTATGATGAAAATTATACTACAAAATTAAAAGTTTCATGACGTGGGAGTGTCTGAGTAGAGATGATTTAGTAGGGAAACCGGTAATGCACCAAACGAAATCCTGTTTGAATTTTGTCGATTCGTTAATATATCTATATATATTTATATAATCGCAATTGTTTCGTTTAATTTATAAAGCTCTCAGTTCTTTTTAGGTAACAAGTGCCAACGATCGGCCGGCGTCTCTTTCCAATCTCCGTCCAGCAGGTAAAATCATCTCAGCGTCATTGTATCACTGTGAGATACGGAATATGTATCTTGATCTTGACTTTTAATGAGTTTTTTTTTTTTCCTGAACAAGAAAGAGAGGAAAATAGATAATTCATTTGCATGAGAGTCACGGCCCATGACGCTGCCGGTGACGGAGGAGGCTGTGTTTTGAAGGCCATGGTATTGGCGCTGACGCATGCGGTGTCACGAAATGGCAGTGGCCATGGGAGAAATGGGCGGCCGAGATTCGCTATCTGGCCTCAGCCGATGGGCTCAGGAAAACAGAACCAAACTAAATCTCCCAGAAAACGTCACAGTAGTGCCTCGTGATGACAACTTCCGTCACTCACGCCGCCGTGTCGGATTCTCCGGCATCTCATATCCGTCTTGGCCACTCGGAAGCCCAGGCTCTGGTCGATGACAACAACGTCCCCAGGCCTCGTCACTGCCGACGACTTTAATCTTCGCCACCGGCGCCTTTGTGGTGCTCCACGCTGCCTTATTTGGCAATTTCCGGAGTCGTGTGACGCTTTCATAGCACTGCTCTTGCTGTCGCAGATCTTTGTCTCGCAAGCCATAAACTTCCGTCACGTTTCTTCCTCTGCTCTGTTCCCCTCTTCTCATCTTCATTATTGCCCTCTCTTCCACCTCCCTCCGCCCTTCCAATCTCCACCGATTTATTTTTAAAAAAAATTATGTCCTTCTCATCCCGTTTCTTCCCTTCTTTGATCCTTATTTGATCTTTGATATTTGGAGTCTTTGATTTTGATTTTGGGGTGTTGGATTGGGGGTACTAATCTTGGCTTTTGCTGTTTTCATGTTTTGGTTGTTGTTTGTTTTATGTTCGTGGCTTTCTTAGTGTGTTTCCCACTTCTTGGGCTCCAACACTAGTCATATTGATGGGTTGGTGCTGATAGTAATGATTGCAGTGGCGATTTGCAATCTGAGAACAAGATCCATCTTTATGTTCATTGCTTTTGGGTCAGGCTTCCTGTGTTATTATCAGTTGGGAGGCTGTGTTTTGACTGCCATGGAATTGGCGCTGACGCATGCGGTGTCACGAACTGGCAGTGGCCATGGGGGAAATGTGCGGCTGAGATTCGCCATCTGGCCTCGGCCGTCGGGCTAAGGAAAACAAGCCAAACTAAATCTCCCAGGAAACGTCACAGTAGTGCCTCGTGATGACAACTTCCGGTCACTCACGGCGCCGTGTCAGATCCTCCGGCAACTCATATCCGTCTTGGCCTTGTCACCGCCGACGACTTCAATCTTGGCCTCCGTTTGCCCTTTTTGTTTGGATCCTCTCATTTCCCCTCAACCGACCTCTTTTGTCTGGAAACACTCATTTTCTTTTGTTATTCCGATTCTATTTGTTCGCTTGATTCTCAATGTTAATGTCGGATTTGGGTTTTTCGGACGGACAGCCTTAGTCCAATGTTCACCGCAGCAATCTAATCTCGCCGTCCTCGTTATCAGCTTTCACCTTTTCTTTTCTTTTCTTTACTCTTTCCTTTTTGCTCCAATTGAAATTAGATTGCTCTGCTCATTCTGGCACCAAAGAAATCCTTTGAGAATTTTACCAGCTGCTCATTAATTTGGTCATTAATGCAGGATGAGCTCTTCAAATATAGGAGATTACATGGGATATGGCTCAACATATAACAACGGCAACAACAATAATGGCAAGTCATCAAAGGGTTCCTCCTCAAACTCAGGGGTCAGCTCCAAGGAACTCAATGTCATTGGAAAAAGCCTGGGCTATGCCACCCAACGTCCCCCCAATAAAAAGTAAATTCAAGCCTGAGAGAGCTTGAATTCATATATATATATATATATGTTCAGCAATTTATGTTTATTACGTACCATTATGGTATTCTTAATCAGTTTCAGTGTTGTTTAAGACAAGAAGTCCAGGTGTGAAGTTCATTGCTAGAGAATTGTGTTTCGAGTTATGTATCTCTGTTCTCCTCTGTTTTTGCCGGAAAAAAAAGATTCATTATGTTCCCTTCCTCCTCCATGTATGTATACATATTGCTGCTTCCTGCGAATGATTTGGTCGGGATTCGAAGTTGTCTCGAAATGTTAGGAAGAGCGCAGCAAAGTCTTGTTTTAATGAAAAGTCTAAAAAAAATTTTCCCAAATCATGGGTACTTATGTACTTCCTTAGATAAGTGAAAAGCAAGGGGACAATCTAACAATGAAAGTGAAAAATGATATACTTTTTGGAAAATTGCACCTTAGTTAAGTCTCAAATAAGAAAATTTACCACAAAATAATCCTTTAAAATCTAAAAATTGTGATGATGTCTTAAGATTTTTTTCAATATTTTTCATATGTAAAAAAGGCATAAATCCCCATGTGACTTTATTAACAAGTCCATGAGCCTGTTTTGGCAAACCCCAATGCATGCTTTAACAAACCCATGTACATGTGTTGCCAAACAAACATGTTTTGATAAATCCATGAACATACTGTAACAAATCCATAATTATGTGTTGATAAGTCATTGCACGTGTATTGATAAATGAGATTGTTTTGGCAAACTTATAAGCATGTTTTAACAAATCTATATGTCTACATTGACAAATCTACGAGTCTCTATTGGAATTTGTGTCTTTCCACATATAAAAAATATTATAAGACAGTTCCAGATGACTTTATCACAATTTTGAGATTTTAGGGATTTTTTATCATATCTTTCCTTGCTTGGTAAGTATAATTTTCTCAATATTTTTCAAAAACAATACAATCTGAAAGCGACACCAAAACATTAAATATAAAACTATACTAATAGTTCACGAGGTCGAGAAGGATCCAGTGGGACCCACCTCACATGCGACCCAATTCAACAAAACTCTTTTTAAAAAAGGCCCGACCCATCTGGTCAAATAAAGGCCCTACCCTCGAACTCTTCAGGAAATAAAGAAAAAGACATTCATGTAAACAGTGGGATTAAAAGATTACTTTCAAAGACTCCCATTATTTTTGTGTTCAGAATAAAGACTCCCATTATTTTTGTGTTCAGAATAAAGACTCCCATTATCATTCCAAATAAATCCAAAATAGGATAAAAATTTAAAAGAATGCACCCAGTATTGAATTTATACATTTTTTTTTTAATTTGCCCAGATTAAATGTATACAATTGAGCTTCAAGAATCATGAATATGAGAAATCTGACCATATATATTATTTGGTATAGCAACTTCTTGGTCAACTATTCTGAGCTTAAATATAATACTATACTAATAGTAATAATAAGGAATTTGGCTTAGTAAGAAATTGCGTAACTGGCCATAAATTGTAAAAATAATATCATATAACTTTACTTATGTCCTTCGTCGTCTGTGACTGAATTTGACTCGGGGCAATAATTCAGTGAACCAGACAACCACCCACCGCTTTCCAAGAACCAGTTTCATTTTAAACAAAAAGGAAAAGAGCTGCTCTTGTAATTTTTCTTAAATACATATCTAAAAAGTTAACCCATCATTCATTCATATGAAAGATATTTACATAATTTGATTAGATTAAGGAAATTAGTTAAGTTGACTAAATGACATGTAATTTTTAAAATATCAATTTATCTTTTTTAATTCCTTCATTTCCTCTCTTCCTTTTTTTATTATTGTTAAAAGAGCAATATATAGAGATAAATTAGTAAAAAATTGACATTAAAACCTAAGAAAATTCAGAAAACTCTGTTTAGTTGTATTTTATTTAGTAGAAAGTATTATAATGTATAGGCTTAAGAGTGAGCCATTAGAGGAGAGTCCTTCACATACTCCTTCATCAATAGCTCTCAGCTCTGCTTCTGCACTACTTCTTAAAACCACAGTTTATTTCTTGCTTCCACATGTAACCAAATTTCCCTACACATATGTGTAATATCTTGAAGTTGGCATCCTATTTTCTCAATCTCTTTCATGTTTTGCATCAGTGTAGATTTCGATGTTTCTAGTAGTGCATTTCTTAAAGAAAAATTCCTCGTCCATGATTAAGCTTCAGATAGCTCAAAATTTTTGTATATGACTCCATTTGCTCTTCCTGTAGTTGATGCATGAACTAACATACAATTCTAACTGCATAGCTAATATTCAGACACGTGTGGGTTAAGTATATTAGCTTCCCTACAAGTCTTTTGTATTGTTATGAGTAAATTGGGAGACCTTCTTGTTTGTTACCTAGGTGACAACCTTCTTTCATTGATTTTCCTTTGGGTTGTGTTCGTAACTTTCCTGTTTTATGTAATAGATCTAGGTTATATGTCCGCTAGGATATGTTGACGCCCTTTTTGGTATTTTTTCCACTTCCATACCCAAGAAGTGTCTTATTTGACTGAGATCCTTCACCTATAATTCATTTGACAAATCCCTCTTTAGTTGGGCAATAGAATCTTCATCATTCATTATAATAAGGTTAAGGTGCAAAAATACAAATGAGCTTTTTCCCTAGGAACGCTCACCACCATGTGCTTTTTTTAGAGCAAAAATACACATGTGATTACCATTTTGGAGCAAAAGTCACATCCCACCGTTAAGTCACTGTTCACCGTGATGAGAGAGAAAGAGATGAAGTGAATAGTAACTTAACGGCAGTAAATAGTGACTTAATGGTGGGATGTGACTTTTGCTCCAAAATGGTAACCATATGTGTATTTTTTTCTCCCAAAAAAAGCACATGGTGCTGGGCGTTCATGAAGAAAAAGCTCATGTGTATTTTTGCACCTTAACCCTTGTAATAATTATGTCATCAACATAGACAATCAGGATAGTGACTCTTCCATTATCATGGTTGATAAACGTGTCTTTAGCTTTCCCCTATTTATATCCAAGTTTCTTTATTGTGTTGGTGAATTGTATGAACCATGCCCTTGGAGATTGTTGTAGCCCATACAAAGACTTGTTGAGTTTGCAAACAGATCCATATTTGGAGCTAGAACTCCATCAGGAACCTCTTTGTTGGCTTCTTCCTCCAAGTCTCTATTTAGGAATGTATTTTTAAAGTCCAATTGATATGTGACCAATCCAAGTTAGTTGCAATTGATAACAACATTCTAGGTTGCCTCAAGACAACATCAGTACTAGGGGAAAACCAATATTAGGAACATTATTATAACTATGGGCATTATTAGTGTGCAGGAAGTAGAATATACCATTTTAATTGGAAAATAAAACTCATTTAGTCAACCACAAGGAACAAAGAAATGGGTTTTCCAGAAGACCATGATAAATGACTAAGTTAAAAACCTACATAGGCAAGATGAATTGAAAAATAAGGATAATGCGCAATGCAAAATGGAGAATCCAAAATGCAAAAAAGAAATCATACCTTACACTAAGGAGAATAGAGCATGCGATAGAATGCAACCTAACTATGGCCTCAAAACTAAAAAAGTGAGTTAGGGCAATTGAAGTGACTCACGTGGCTGTCGGACCAAAGTTCAAAGAAAGGAATGGAGGATGTGGTTTACCTAAACTTGACTGTCGACGATCGAAAAAATCAACTAGGGTTGTGGGGTTCTAAAGATGGTGATTAAAGCTTGACGAAAAACAAGCGTGTTAAATGTAATGACTTGGGAATGTGAAGAGGTGCGAGATAGTGGGTGTTTTAAATACTTGATGAAACTTGTTCACGGTTATAAGTTTATAATCGTTATGAGAGGTGGCCTTTTCCATTATATTCTTAATTTACAATCATAATAGTGTTGGAAATTATACCCTAGGGGCTAATCATTATATAACTAAAAGTAATTGAGATATCATATATCATATTTGATTTATGAAGATAAATCAATAATTTAATTAAATAAACAGACATCATATCTCAGATTTAATTTATAAAAATAAATTAAATCTGTAGGGTTGGATTAAATAAATAGACTAGATTAAATCTATTGACAGATTTAATTAATGCTATTTAAATCTAAAATTTGAATTCAAGATTAATTGAGATTAATCTTGAATATTTTAATACGGGCCAATTAGGGTTTTAGAAACTCTATAAGAGATATTGATCTAGTCGTATTAAAATAAGAGAACAGCCGCAAAAAGAAAACCCTAGAGAAAAGACGTAAGACGTAGAGTAAGAAGGCGCTAGCACGCTGCCATCGGTGTTGGAGGCCATTCGCTATGGATACCAAAAGAGGGAGTAGATCTGTAGAGTTGGCACCTATTGATCGAGTGGTAGCCCACAAGATCAAATCGAATTGACGCACATGAGTATTCGAAAGGTAAAGTTTCAAACAAACAATCTAATTTAAACGTCATTGATAGATCATCCAATGGGATTTGTAAAAATTCTGAATTCCACTATGTGTACGGCTCCTAGCAAATAAACCTTTGAATGAAAGTTTATAGTTTTAATATCACAATCATTAAGGCGGTGTTTTTTAATAGTAGTTAGGTAGTATTATAAAAAGTGATGGCTTTTACATATAATAACCATTACTTATTTGACTTTTTTAATAATTTTTAACGTTGATTATTCAACCACATAGTATTTAAAAAGAAAAAGAAAACAAGAGTGTGAATAAACTAACAAAAAATAAAAAGTTATAAGGATATAGGATATGTTACATCATCATATTCATCTTTCTCTAGTAATTTGTCCACATTCTTAATTAGAGAGCGAACAAGAGAAGTCAGTTTTTTTAAGCACTTGTCTATGCGTTCTTGCTCTCCTATGTAATCAATAAAGAATAAAGTCAATAGTTAGATATGAGAAGTCAACAGTTTCATGGATTATCTTATAGTTGAAATTGTCCTTTATTATTATATTAAAGATCATTTCTTGTTTATTAAATAAAAGTGGAATGGAAAGGGTTTCAACAGTTATCTAGCAGAACGTGTCATTTGGAATGGAAAGGTTACGTTATAGACCCAAACTTGTCGTTATGAATTGCCACGGTTAACAGAAGTAATAGTTATTTACTAATAACCATGAACGTGCCATATAAATGCCTAAATTGGTAACGGTCATTTATTAATTATCATGAAGAGACAATTTTTTTAAAAAATATTTTTAGGCTACATTGCTCTAATGATTAATTTTTTTAAATATTTAAAAATAAAAAAAGCATAGTGGTTTTCAGTCATCACTACTACTACTGTCCTTTTCCTCCTGCCCCTCACTCAGCACATCATCGACGTCTGAAGAAGGAGATGAAGGGTCTAACTGGAAGTGATCATATACAACTTGATTGTGATAAATGACGAGGTCTAACTTTATGTTCAAACTATGGGCTTGTTTAGAGAGACGCCTTATGAAGAGTTGAAGGTTGGCCAACATCTACAACAAAGCCTCCATTTGAGGAGGAAGCAAAAGAGGAGGAGGAGGAGGAGGAGGTCAGGGCACATCATCGACATTTGAGGAAGGAGATGAAGGGTTTAACTGGAAGTGATCATATACAAGTTGGTTGTGATGAATGATAAGGTCCAACTTTCTGTTCATATTGTGCACTTGTCTAGTGAGACACCTTATGAAGCGGTCAAGGCTGGCCAACATCTATAGTAAAGTCTCCATTTAAGGAGGGAGCAAAATAGGAGGAGGAGGAGGTCGGCGTGGTGGAGAAGGAAGGAGAGGAGCTCGTTGTAACATCCCAAATATTTGGGAACTTAAATTTAAATATTATGAGAAAATTAAATAATAATGATTTTTTTTAGTTTGGTCTTCATAATTAGAAAATTAAATAATTTGAAATAAAGACTATCTTCCTTAAATTAATTTGGTAGGAATGATGAATTCAAGGAAGTAATTATTTTAGGCCAGATGATTAAATTTATTATTTGAGTTCCCAAATAATTCAAAGAAAACAATTATAAGAGGGTACATATACCTATAAACATATATCTAACACCCATTATCTTCCTTCTCTCGGCCCACAAGCAATTAGATAAGGCTCAGATCATTAACCCAACTGCAAAAACCCACGACCCAATACTCCCCCAAACGGCCAAACCCAATGTCCAGCCGATATGCTCAACCCAATTCCCCCACCCCCAGCTCAGCAACACGTGAAAAGCAGAAATAATATGCAACTCATCATCATATTTCAGCACATACAGAAGGCAGCAGGAAAAATATGAACTCAGCGTCAATTACGCAATGAAGGTCAGCCACGCAAAATACACCAGTTCATGCTTCTCGAGCCCATCGCTTTTAACCTCTGGATTTCTCTTCTCAGACCACCAATATATAAATATGACCGCCTTCTTTATCCCTTCATCCTTCTTCACTTCAAAAGAAACCGATAGCTGAGAGAGAGAGAGATGCAGAAGAGAGAAAGTTGCAGACGAGAGAGAGAGGGTCGAAGAAGGAGAGAGGAGAAAGGAGGGAGAGAGTTAAACTGAAATGTAACTTGCTCTGCTCTCTACCGTCGGAAACAGGGGAAGTTGGATAGCACCTATAGCTCATCGTTCAAGTTGATCGGTGAAGGTGAGTCTTGGGTCTCTTCTTTCTTATGTTACCGTCACTTTCCCATCTTTAGATGAAGCTGCAATTATAGGAACTAGGCTTCAGGTTTCTCTGGAACTGAACAAGGGAACCGTTTACGTTTGAGCTGTGGAGTGTTAACTTTTCTGGTTTGTCATAGGAACATGGTCTTTTCTCTGTCTAGTTATCGGGTTTTAAAGATAAGGGAATGCTAAACTGATATGGATATTAAGGAATCAAATAAAGACATGCGAAGTGGGTGCTGTTAACGGCTTCCCCTTTCCTGACCTTGATGTTATCGGGTTTCATGTATTTTCTTTCTTGTGCTGCATGTGTAGGTTATTGTGTGTGTGAAGATGTATACGTATGTGTGTGTGTATTACTGTAAGAGAAAAATGAGAGCGTGAGTTTGTGAGTGTTCAGTGGAAAGAAGTATATATATGTGTGTCAGTGTGTGTATCGGCGTGAGCTTAAACTTGAGGAAGATAGACGCTGAAGCCAGGAAGGAAACTTTAAATAATTAAGTGCAAGTATATATATACAAATATATATATAGAAAATGCATACTGTATGTGTTAGTAGGTATACCGTATATGTACATAGTAAAGTATATTTCTCAGGTGTTAGTAATTATTATTATTATTTATTAAAGGGAGTTTAAATTATCATTTATGCCTTAAGTCAAAACTACGTCGTTTTAGCTCTTTTTTAAATGAAGAGATAAAAGGAAAAGAAGAGGAAAAAAACAAAAACAAAAAAAGAGCAAAGAAAAAAAAAAGAGTCAAAACGGCGTAGTTTTGACTTAAGGCAAAAATGATATTCCTTTAAATGTATTATAGAGAATAATAATAATAATAATAATAATAGAAAGGTAGCAATAATAAATAAATAGATGAAAGTAATTTATATTAATATATTATTGATAGAAGAAGAGGAATAAATAACATATATTGAAGCTATTTATTGAATACTAATGATAATTGCTACTTTAAGACCTACAAATGATAACCAGCAGCTCAAGGAATTAAGGAATGTTGGAAAATGAATAATAATAATAATAATAATAATAATAATAATAATAGTTTTGTAGATATTCATAAAGCTGGAAATTTCGATGGAGATTATTGTTAATTCCTTTTTCATGTTTAGTAACCAATTCAAGAAGTTATAGTTATGTTAAAAGTGTGGCAAGAATGGTGGAAATATTAGATGCAAATTTTGAAGTTTTGATTGATAATTTGAAGAGGTTTTAGTGTCTTTTCCAGGAAATAATTACTCTAAATTGAGAATTTTAGTATATCCAAATTTTAGAGGTTACTTGACAATAATTGAATTGGGTTTAGTTTAATGATGCTACTAAAAGAACAAAGTAAATAGAAGCAACGGTTATTCGGTGTTTCTTTGGGCTAGCTAAGGATCTTAATCAAATAAATTATGAGTTTAGAAGCATTTTAAATGAATGATTTCAACAATGATATTAGCAATAATAAAATAGATAATAATAAATAGTAATATGATAAGAAGAAAATAATAAAAGAGGTGAATAAATAATACTGATGAATAATACTATTATTTATTAAAGGGAAATAAATACTATATTATAGGTGAATTATTTATTTAATGTTAGTGTTAATTACTTCTTGTAAAGGATATCTTGGGTGTTTTGCAATTATTTAACTCAGGATTTTTAACCCTATGAATGATTAATTCTATATTTTGGGAGAGCCATGATAAACTCAATAGTTCGTAATAAATAATAATTATAAAATAATTGTTCATGTGATGTTGGTTATCGGAGAATTCAAATTTATAAAATAAATTATAATAATACTGATAAATAATTTTGTCATTATTATTAGGAAAAAGGAAATAAATAACAATGGAAATAAATTGGCATATGTTTAATTTTATGAAATTTTGAATATGTGGAATTCTTAAGGATTATTAATTGTTAGTAAATTGATTTTGATAGATTGAATTGTGGAATGTGTTGAACTCCTGTTTTAAGAGCGGTGTGATAATAATTAGCTAGGATGAGAGGTAATCACTTTCCACTTGTTATGTTATTAATATGTTGCTTATGAACATTTTTCTGAACTGATTATGTATGTTTTAAATAAAGTTTGCCATGTAGAATTTTTATGAGTTGAAATACATGCATTCAAATGAATTGAGAACTGATATATGATGACATGGCTATTGCGAATATTCTGGAAATTCCCCTATTAAATTATTGTGAGAAATTTGGGATGGGAAGAATTGGGAAAAGATGGAAAAGTTAGTTCTACCACGTGGTGAGACCTCCATTGGTGCACAATGGTTAGCTTATTATTGTCTCACCAGTTCAATAAGGGACTTGCCCACCAAAGTGATGGGCTTACGACACCTCATTGAGGTAAATTGGGGAAAAAACCCATGGTCTGGGGCAGGTGCTCTGAAGATTTTGGTCGGTCCTTATCACTTGACCAATGAGCTTTTGAGTAACCAGTAACATGGGTGTGACTTAACCCATGGGTCTAGTCGGAGGAAATAAGGCGATTCGGTTGGATTTATGGGAGGTATTATGGGGAATAGAATTCAAAAAGATTTGTGACACACAATTATGATACAACATAATAATATGATATTTTATGATATTTCATTTACGATTGACATTTTGTGATATTAATATTTATGAGATATATTTGGGTTTATAAATTGTTCTACTTGGCATCTCATTAATGCATATTAATATTCGTAATAAGTTGGATTGATGGTTACCAAATTTTTCCAGGTGATAGCTCATGTCCAAGTCCGTCAGGGAAGTCAACAGAAGTGTATTGTACTTTGACCAAGTAGGGCTTCTGTTTGTTTGTGAGTATGAATGGATTAATGTATATTACCACACTCTAGGGCTCTTGATGCATACTCTAGCATATTTTTGAAAATTTTAAATTCCACTTAAATTCCACTATCTGGGTAACTCTGATTAATACTCTGTTAAATTTATAATTAATCATTTAATTAAACGGTGGTCGTTTCACTCGTGAAGGCTGTGATGGAGGAGCAAGGAGGAGGAAAAGAGTTCTCTAACATCTAACCATGATAAGGGAAAGAAGGACAATATTATTCAAAGATGCTTTTTAGAAAAGTACTAAGAATAAAAAGAATATGTCAATATAAATGGAGTTGAATACTTCACTCTAAAATATTTAACTTAGGAGAACTGGTACTTGGTATCGAATTGATCCAGGTTTTGAAAATGTGCTTTTTAGGCTTGTTCTTTACACGATTCTCTAAAGTACTTGGTCGTTCATACTTTATGGTCAATAGACAATCATTGTGTTTGTGTTTTCACTAATGTAAAGTTGGAAAATGAATCATTTCTAAGAGTTATATAATGGTTGTTTTAAAAGGATTGTCGCCTTTGTTACTAAATAAATGATTATTATTACCTACAACCATTATTTTTGTATTTTCATAAATTCTACCTCACAATACTTGGCAGTGCGTATAATTAACCATTACTTTTAATTGTTATAGATATCCTTGTGTGACTTTCACCTCAATATACATAATATTTATTAGTTGCAATCATTATATATTAAGTTTTATAAATACGTGAATCTATAGTCGTGCTATATAAGTCCTTTTTTAGGGGAAAAAAAATTGATCCATATTATGTCCACATTCAGCAATAAATGAATTTTTTTTCAATTTTTCCCTTATTAAAAATAATTTATTCATGTTGACTTTTGGAATCATTCATGTATAAAAGTAAAATTAGAAATTTAGCATATAATTGATGAGTTAACTAACTCTTTTTGGTATATAAAAGTTAGTTAATTGAGACTTATAAATTAGACCAAAGTGTGGTAACATTTAATGAATGATAAAATTTGTTTAAAACATAACTTGAATTTTTAGGACATAAACTAATTTTAACTACCTTTTCAATATCAATGAGTTTGTTATAGCAAGTGAGCTTTAAAAGTATAAGTATTTGATAAGTCCATCTCTCTTCATACACACACACACACACATATAGATATAGGGAAACTGGCCATGTATATATGGTGACCAACTAAAATATTCTTCGCTTGGTATTGAATATGTGTGAAGCTTATAATGCACTTACCCAATACCGTACGTATCTCCTGAAATAAAGATTTTTCTTTTTTAATATTTCAGTCTTTAATTTCGACGTGACCGAGCACAATTTGTGTGTGCCTTATTAATTAGGACACACACACAAAATAACCCCACCCCATTTAAAATAATCCTAAACATTTATGCGACTCATTATGCATATGCATGTGTGAATAGGAAACATATGTTTTGAATATTTACTTTTATTAATAACTACTTCTTAAAGATGGAACAAAATAACCCCACCCCAAAATCTCAAAATAAACACAATTTTCCTTTCTTTTTTTTATGACTCCTCTTGCAAACTCTAATCCAACAGTGACCCATTCAGCTAAAGATGAGATGGATCAAATATACATAATACAGACTAAATTAGTATTCCTAAATGCGATCATTATTATTATTCCACGTCGAGCAAACGACATTAATTACATTTGTCGTTTTAAACAGCTCAAGTTGGGTTCAAGTCGTTTTGGCGTGAAGGCCTGCTTGAACTTTAGCACAATATTCAAACAAACTGCCATCATAGCAACGTCTCACAGCTTCTTTTGAGAGGAACCCTTCTCCATCTCTTGCCAGAATGTAAAGAATTCCCCATTCCAATTTGCCTGCCGTCCTGCATATTAAATTACAAAAGATTATGCAATTTTCTTTTTATTATTCATGCAATTTTTAATATTTTGATTAAATATTTGCAATTATTTTTTAAATTCCTTTAATATTTTATTGGAGGAATGACATTAATTTAAGGCGCAAAAGGTTGAATTAATGATAGTTTCATTTTAAAAAAAAAAAATCTGAAAAATAAATTGCGAATATGGATTCATACAATTCAATTAAACTTAAGACAGTTTTGTAATAGAAATATTAATTTATAATTTGAAACTTAAATACATTTATTTACAATTGTTACTCCCAATTTTTGAAGTTGCTTAAATCTATATGTGCCACTCATTTTTCAACAAAAATAAAAAGTATTAAAAAGCTAACTGTTATTAATTCACTCTCTTAGTATCTAACTATTAACCTCCCTATTTTTATATGCATTTCTGCAAATTTCAACATTAATTAGTAAATTAAATATAATGTTCTGAATATTAAAAAATATAAAAATTCAAATGACTTGTGCACCTGTCAATATGATCCCTTAGTGTACATCAGGTTGCTATTCAAATGATTGAGTTATACTAAGAAACATTTAATAAAGTTGTGCAAAATCATAACATTTCATGGACTACTGATAAGAGAATTTAAAAAACTTTAAATTTTCAAAATATCAATTAATTTTAACTTCCTTCCACTTTGTTTGTTATAGTGAATTTATCAGTGAATCTGTTTATAGTAAGCTTTAAAAGTATATATTAATTATTTTGACATATCAATATTTCTCTTCCCTTCATAAGTTTATATTATATAAGGAACTAAATTGAAAGAATGTCAGCTTTTTATTTTTTAATAATTTAAAAAAGAATGGTTGGAGAAAAATAAGAAATTGACCAGCCATAAGGATCAAAAGCATTGCGGTTTCCCTCAGTCATTTCCCAGATTTCTCGAAGTGTCAGATGGTCTGCTTTTGTTTTGGCATACTTGCTGAACATGTTCTCCATATTAGCTGGAACATATCTGCATCATTAGGAATAAATTATAAAAAGATTGATAAATAATAATAAAAAATATGTCTTAACAAAGAATAAGACCTAAATATATCATATATTAACAACATATTAATAACAGGAGGGAGTATATCATATAACAATATATGCATGTATGAAATTCACGAATATAGTAGATACAATTTATCACACCACCCCTTCACTTAACCTAAACAATATTTAAAAATGAGATTCACATCTCATAAGAGATATTTAATAAAGTAAATAACTATAAAGTATTTATATTTTTGGCTTTTGGGCTGATTTATATTTGAATAAATTAAATTTAAAGTCTTTATATTTTATTTCCAAATTTTTTTAAAAGTAAATTTTTAATTTTCAGGAGAAATAAAAGAGGGTAAGTTTTCACTTCAAACCTTAAAAAATATTTTTTAACATAATAAAAAAATGAAAATGAAAATTTCTGTACCATCCAAATCATTTTCAAGTAAAAATATCGTTACTTTGTAATGTTCCTATTTTATTACTAATATGAAGGTAAAGAATGTGTTCCTCTATATTTTATAATTTCTCTTTTCAATTGTTTTATGATGAATTACTAAGTAATTAAATTTAGATCTCTCAAATGGACAACCTTGTTCCTTTTTTTCATTTTAAGAAAACCAAAGTAAAAAGTTATAATTAAAAAATCCAAAGTAATAATCTTAACCATAAAAGAATTATTTAATTAAGAATAACTAATAAACTATTCACTCACCGGCCTTCGGTATCATAAGTTCCAGAGTCACTCCCATGCTTGATTCTGTGTATGTTGTGGATGTAAATAGGAAACAACGGAGAAGGAAACCAACTCTGCATCACACACAAATAAAAAGGGGAAAAATTTTATAATTAAATATTGCCTTTTTAAAATACTTTATTCCTTTTTCCCTTTCTCTATTTTTCTACTATTATAGATACCTTAAAGTTCAGAAATTTTTTCCCCCTAATTGATCAATAATACGATAACATCCCAAAGCTCATGATGATGAAGTCCGAATATATTTAACATGCTTTAAACTAAAATATGTAAAATTATGAATGTAAATTATAAAAAAAATAAATAAATAACAGAGGTAGGATATATAAACGTACAAAGCATTTACGCAGTAGTTTTTCAATCTAGGATATGAGCAGTCATAATTTCAAACCTTCCTTTTCTGTATAATAATAATAATAATAATAATAACAACAACAACAACAATAATAATAATGTGTGTATGTAAAAGACTTACAGGTTGAGTTGGATAACTCATTGCCAAAGCGATACCAATTGCCATAATCACAGATGCAACGACGTTAAACCCAAGTGCTCGCATCCCTGCATATTAATAATAATAAAGTTTTTATAAATCTCTTATTTATGTCAAATTCAAATTCCACACACACACACATATTACTCAAGAAATAAGCAAAATTCACCGACCCATAGTGCTCATTGTAACGAATCCTTTCAAGTTTTTTCATAGAGATAAAAGAAATAAGTGGCCCCATTTCTTTGGGACTTAGATGGCAAACAAAAAACTTATTTGTCTGTTTCTCTCTATTTACTTGAGTAACGTAAACTTTAGAAAATCTCCAACAGTCTCTCCCATTCTCTCCCTCCCTCCCTCTAAACAACCAAAACATTCTCTTTTTCATAAGAAAGAGAATTAGGTTCTAGAGTGTGGTGACAGATAAACTTACAGATCTCCTACCAATAAAATATTTACATAGGCGGAATTTAAACTACATAGGTGCAATTTAATCTCACAACCTTGTGATTATAATCCAACCATTTATCAACTAGATCAACCTTTGTTGGAACATACACAAAACATAATTCTTAACTAGGTACGTACCCGTGTAAGTTTCCCAAGGGTAGATGATGCCATCGTCATCTTGATCGAAAAAAGCACAATGTTGCTGCAGAACTGTGAGGTTGCTGTGTTTGTGGCCGTGTGTTCCCTTTGGATGACTTGTATCTGGAGCAACCAATGCTCTTGCCATGTCTGATAATAATGAAATGAACAATAACCCAAAGAGATTATAAACAACAATATAATATAAAGTAACTGTTTGTGAGTTTTGAGCGTTCAAGAGAAGAGAGAGATGAATAATGAAACATACAAGGCTTTGGAATGAAGTCTTCCAAGTCATCCCTAACCCTTCGTTGAGCAGTAACTGGGGCATTCATAGCCACGCTTGTCATTGAATCCTTCTTCTCCATTTTTTATACTACTCGAGCCTTCAATATTTTGTCTTCTTTATTCTCTCACTTTTCCTTCACCCTTCTCTGTCTTTCTCCTTCTTCCGCGGAATAAAGCAGCGTTTCCTACTACTATATATACATGTAGATAATATTATGAGAAAAATAAAAAAAAAATAAACAAAAGGATTTCATTCGGTGGTGGTTCTGTATGAGGATACAGATGGACACACTACGAGAAGCCAGCATTGATGAGTTTGTGTACGTGGCACGCACGCACGCACAAAACTTTGGTGTGCCTGTTGTGTCAAGAGCAACGTAAACGGCATATAAATATGTATATCACCGATTCTAAAGTAATGATAGAAAGCATTATTTTTTAACCCAAAAATATTATAATCCAGGTCACGCCAAGTAACTATGTATCTGATGTATGTATAATTCAACCTTTTCAAATATCAACTTCACACACACATGCACATGTGTAGATTATGAGATAATAATTAATCACGGTTTGATCCTCACATCCAAGAATTAATTTTGAACCCAAAAATATTATAATCCGGCATGGCTTCAATTATATTCCAGCATCAGTTAACCTGATCGCATCTTAGCTTGATCTCTCCTCTCCTTCCGGTCTTCATTTCCTTGAGACTCATTAGGTCCTGTTTAATTTTGTTTGTAAAGTAAAAGTTTATAAAACTTATTTAAAAACTGTTTTCAATAACTACAAATTGGAAGATCAAAGAATACCGATCTTTTTTTCCATATATTTATTTCTTTTCTACCCTTCACAGTCTTACCGAATATGACACTTATATTTTTCACCTTTTCATACACTTGCTCCCCAATCAATGCCACTGGAGCATCTTCATACTTTTGGCCACCAAAAAAGGATTTCTTTAATCGACGATATAGATGGCCTCTTATAAGAAATCTTTTATGTCCAAGATAAACCGTCTTTTTTCCATGTTGAAGTTGATGGTAGCATGTGCCTTCTTCACAAACCAGACATGCTTTTTGGCCTTTTATACTATACCCTGACAAGTTCTCTTATGCTGGGAAGTCGTTTATAGTACAAAATATCATGGCTCTCATTTTAAAGACCTCCTTCTTGAAATAGTCAAAAACATCGACACTTTCTTTCCACAACTCCTTCGAGTCTTCAATCAAGGGTTGAAGGTAAACATCAACGTCATTTCCGGGTTGTTTTGGTCCCGAAATCAATATAGATAGCATGATGTACTTTCTTTTCATGCATAACATAGGAGATAAGTTGTAAATAATCAGAAGTACAGTCTAGGAACTATGTATGTTGCTAAGGCTTCCATATGGTAACTCTTATCTCTCCATCCATGATGTGCCTTCAAGCTAACCAATTTTAATACAGCATTCAACAGTTGGTATTTCTTACACCCAGGATATAGTGGGGTCTCTGCATCATTGCACATATTACCATATGCATGTGATTGATGAAAGGGTTAAGGTGCAAAAATGTACATATGTTTTTCTACTTGGAGAGCCCAGGACCACATGTTTTTTTTTGTGCAAAAATACACACGTGGTTACGTTTAGGAGCAAAAGTCACATGAGTCATTAGTTGACTAATGTTGACTGTTAACTTAGACGGAAACGAACAGTAACTCCGCTGAAATTACCATTATGCCCCTAGTTTTAAATAATTTTTTTTAAAAAAATAAAACTAAAATAAACCCATCCGGGCCCCACCACTAGCTACACCACTGCCGACGGCCGCCCTCCTGACCGCCG
Source organism: Acacia confusa (assembly GCA_037074495.1). Taxonomy (NCBI): domain Eukaryota; kingdom Viridiplantae; phylum Streptophyta; class Magnoliopsida; order Fabales; family Fabaceae; genus Acacia; species Acacia confusa. The sequence continues at coordinate 16,384,205 of CM073514.1, forward strand.
ACGACCGCCAGCCACCTCCGGCTACTTTTTTTTATAAAAAAATTTTAAAAATTAAGGTTTTAAATATTTTTTTAAAAAAATACTAAAATAAACCCTTCCCCATCGATGGGCCCCACCACCGCCGGCGACCACTCTCCCGGCCGGCGGTAGCCATCTCCGGCGACCTCCTTCGGCAACTTTTTTTCCTCAAAAAACTAAGGTTTTTTTTTAAAAAAAAAACTAAGGGGTTTTATATTAAAAAAAACTAAGGTTTTTTTAACAAAAAACTAAGGGAAAAGTCACCGCAGAAGGTTGCGAAGGCGGCCGGCGGTGGTGTGGCTGGTGGTGGGGCCCACAGGTGAGAAAGGGTTTATTTTAGTGTTTTTTTTTAAAAAAAAATATTTAAAACCTTAGTTTTTAAAATTAAAACAAAAAAAAAGTCGTCGGAGGTGGTCGCAGGTCGTCGCCAGTCGCCGTCGATGGCCACCGTTCGCTGGCAATTCGGAGGGCGGTCGCCGGCGGTGGTGTGGCCAGTGGTGGGGCCTGGAAGGGTTTATTTTAGTTTTATTTTTTTAAAAAAATTTATTTAAAACTAGGGGTAAAATGGTAATTTCAACTGAGTTACTGTTCATTTCCATCCAAGTTAACGGTCAACGTTGGTCAACTAATGGCCCGTGTGACTTTTGCTCCTAAAACATAACCACGTGTGTATTTTTGCACCAAAAAAACATGTGGTGCTGGGCGCTCCTGGCAGAAAAACATATGTGCATTTTTGCACCTTAACCCTTGATGAAAAGCCTCTTCTCCTATATCACGAATAATGTTCTCTATGCGATCATCCTTATTTGCGTCATTATCATTAGAGGCCACTTCTCCATGTTGAGACCCACTTGGCATTTTTTCACCATGCCATATCCATACTGTATAGGTCTTACAAAATCCTTGACAAATTAAATGTGTGTGTATAACTTCAGGATTTAGTTGCATCTCATTAAAACATCGTATACAAAGACAATAAAACTTCCCACTATCATCATGGGCATTTTGTTTAGCAGATTCTATAAATTCGCTAACCCCATTCTGATATTCAACACTCGTCCGTAAAGAATTTATCCAATTGCGATCCATAGTATAATTCTTATATACGGAAAGATTTAACATACATAATTCGTAAAAACTGAAACTTGCATATAAAATAAGCCAACTATAAATATGTATATAAGCTAAATGTCGGTTCTGTCTTATGGTCATAAATGTATCACAGTGAATCAAGAAGCAAAATAAATGCATGACGAGGAAATTAAACGCATCGCAAGTAGGTCTTGTGGACTCACTTGTAGCATATAAGGTCAAATGTGTTTGCTGAGTCTTTCTTCTCCTACCACGAATGTTAATGTTGCAGACAGTGAGAGTAACCTAAAAACACTTGTTGGTCAGTTGGGTAGGTCCCAAAAGAACATTTCATCGATTTTGTTCAACCCATGAAAAACCCAAAACGATAAGCAGGAAAATCATACAGTTACAAAGCCGAAACAACTCATACAGCTTGGTCTTTAGACGTTGAGCTAAGGAACTAGAAAGTTGTTGTCGAGAGAGCAACGTGAAGCAGCGACAAAGCAACACACAAACACTGGAGACAGAACTTGAGTAATCACTTTCGGCTCGACGAGAGAGGTTCATACAGGGAAATTTAATTTTTCCGTGTGAGTGGCGCGAGAGAGACATTTATATTTGGGATATTATTAAGACCGATCATTTTAAAGGAATATAGTCCTAAAAATATATTTAAATTATATTGAACTTTTTAAAACCAAAGTTTTATAAAACTGCGATCCTAAAATAAATTTAATTTAAATTTATATTGAAAATTTTAAGACCAGAGGTTAATAATATTGTGGTCATAAAATTCATTTAATTTTGGACCGCATGTTTTATAAAACTGTGGTCTTAAAAGTCAAATACTTTTTAATATTAAAACGAAAGATTGCAGCAGCAACTGAATGAAAAAAAAGAACACTGGAGATTGGAGAATAAGCTTTTTCTTTAATGGATAAAATGGAAAAAAATAAATATAGCTTAGTTCTTATTAATTTTTAAATTACTATGACAATATGCAAATACAAAAGGAAAATAAGAACAACAAACTGAAAATTAACAAAAACAAGCTTATAATATGACTAAAAATCCTAATTCTTATTATCAGCTAATGTCTTGAAGATATCGGCTTCAGCAGCAGCAATTTCACGTCGGATATCAGCAATTTCCTGTATTATGCGCATTAGTTTCACTTCATCATCATCATTTGTCGGAGCGTTGGGACCAGGACGTTGGAGAGGAGGAGCGCGAACCTCTTCATGGTTTGAAGGCTAGAGGGGGTCGTCAACCTCTTCATCATCCGAAATAACAATGGGTCTAACGACCCGTGACTCCTCCGTCAGAATAGAACGCACTAGGCTTAAACCAACGAGAGATCTAAAGAAGGCACGAGATTCAAGAGTGCCCCTGCGAGGGGCTGTCTTGTATCTAACCATTGTTTGAGCAGTTAGGGCAGAGAGCTATGTTGTGTGGAGCTACGAGGTAATGAGGACTTAAAAAGGATAGAGAGGAAGTGTGAGGAGGATAATAAAGGCATAACAACAGGAGTTAATATGCAAAAGTGTATTAAGACCGTTATATAACATATCCACGGTCCTAAAAGTCTATTATTTATCATTTCATTAAATTACCTTTAGGACTGACCAGTAACATATCCCCAGTTCTAAAAGTATATTAATTTATTTTTCCATTCAATTACCTTTAAGACCGATCTTTTACTTTATAATCGGTCCTAAAAGTCTTAATTTTTTTTTTAAAAAAATAAATACATTTAAGAACGGATCTCTTACAATGCCCTGTATTAAAAGTTCATTATTTTCAAATGGAGAGACACCAATATCCTTACACTCTGTTCAAATGAATGATTCAGAGTCTCTTCGGCTTTCAGATAACCGTATTATGATGAACTATGCGTCTCCCCATAAACGTTTCTCACGTTTCACATTCTTCATGATGGCTTATTTATTTAAACCCGTTGTTACTTTACTTTTTTCACATTCTTCTCAATCACTTCTACAACCTCCACTGTAATGGCCGCTCCACCACCACCAGGTGTGTCTAATCATCGTCCTCCCCCTCCACCACCACCAGGTGTGCCTAACCATGGTTCTACCCTTCCACATCCACCTCCATACCCTACTCCGCTGCCTCCAAACCGCTCTGCCCAACAGATGATGCAGCACCTCCTGGCCCACGTTGCTCATATAGACCAACGCATGGGCCAAATGTTTTAGGTCTACCACGCCGTCAACAACAAGCTGAACATGTTACTTGACGCCAATGACGTTGAGTACAATCTTTTTGACGACGACGTCTCCGACCTCTCCTCCGATCCCTCCCTTCCCTCCGACAACGATGGGGGGATTAAATATTTTAATGTTTTTTTATACTATTCCTGCCCCACAGCGGGTAGGAAAAAAATATGATAAATAAAAAAAAAATCCATATTCGATTGTCTATTCATATGCTTTTGTTATCTCGATTTTGTTTTAGACAAAAAGGAAACAAACAAAACCATAACTGAAATGTGATTAATGATAAAAATTCACAAAAAACAGTTAACAACATACAAAACAAAAAAAAAGACAACTTTTACCTTTTAAGAATAAAAACAAACACAGTGACAACTCTTCTCAAGGATGAACCACCGTTGCCGTCGGTTTTACCACACCCAGAGTTGAAAATTTCCATTGTCTTACATCTTTTCCGACAATGCTCTTCAACTTCTGGAGAGGTAAAACTGATGACAACGAGGATCCTGAGCTTGAGCAGAACGCTAGAAACTTGAGTGTTCTCGAAACCCTAATGATTTTCTTAAAAATGAGTTATCATTTCTATTTAAAGGAAGACTATTAAGACCGGAAATTTAACAAATTGACAATCTTAAATATCTAGTCATATTTAATTTAGAATTATTGAAGACTTTTAGGACCGGACGTTATATAAATAAGTGATCCTAAAAGTGTTGTCATTTTTTATGAGACTTTTAAGACTAGTGATATAACAAACATACAGTCCTAAAATCTAGTCTTATTTTTTTATTACAAAAAACAAAGACCTTTAAGAGCGTCTCTTTATTAAATATGTGTTCTTAAAAGTGTCGCCATATTTATAAGACTTTTAAAACCGGAGATGTATCGAACATACGGTCCTAAAATCTAGGCTTATTTTTTTTTACAAAAAAAAAAAGACCTTTAGGACCGCCTCTTTAATAAATATATGTTCCTAAAAGTGTCGTCACTTTTTTTAAGACTTTTAAGACCGGAGATGTATCAAATATACGATCGTAAAATCAAGGCTTATTTTTTTAAAAAAATAAAGACCTTTAAGAGCATTTTTTAATAAATATGCGGTCCTTAAAGTCGCGAATACTTTTCAGAATCTCTTATTGCTATTTACAACTCTCCAAAACTCAAATCTCAAGCAATATCCACCATCCATTACCAAAATTACACAGGCTAAGAAAATTGTTCGAAAAAATAAACAAATTTATTATATATTTAATTATATAAATTGTAAAATTGTTCATTTACAGAATGAATTTACAAATTAATGTAATATTGTAATTACAATTGTTGCTCTATAAGCATATATTTACAAATGAATTAGTACTGTGATTGTTGTATTTACTTTAAGAGGTCAGTGACAAGTTGACAAAACACACTGTGTATGTGGTCCACCTCATCATCAGAAAAGGAAGTCTCAGAGGCAAACCTCTGTAACATCAAAGAAAGAAATTGAATTAATTCACGTGCATATTTCATATGTAACATTAATTAAGCCAGAAACTGAATTCAACTATAACATGTAACATCAAATACATTTACCTTTGCAATGAGTTTATTACTTGGTTAGGTGATAATATCATACGTGTGTTTCATTATGTACAGGCCACATAAGTTGGATCCGTTTGGTTGCCGACGGGTCTGAAAAGAACAAGAAATATATATAAGATCGGGCATATATAGCTTAATAACCAATTTCACAAGGCAGTGTGCTAGTGTCCAAATATGTACTAACCTTTGGTGTGAGCCATTTAGGATTTTTGAGATCATTCCCTCATTTTTTTTTACCTGGATTTGGAAGGTTCTCATGACACTATTATCAAAATCATAAATTTATCAATAATGTTCGCTCAAAATTTACATCATAGATTTCAAACAAGAGAATCAAAATGACATGCTTACTTGTTGATGATCTGCTGCAACAAAACCTCTGGTTGGCCGTGAGTGGAGCATAAGAATAACACTGTATGCGCGTCTATGCTCATGACGACCAACTGCCAGTGGTTGCTAAAAATTCACAGCAGTAAAATACTCAGTGATATATTATGCAGAATTAAGTGAGTTACAACAAGAGGTCAATTGTGATGTGTACCTATAGTGATATGGAAACAAGTACACCTTCCTTCTCACTTCACACAACCTCTTTGATATGTACTCCTATCTTTCTTCCTTAGTGGTTGTGCTTGCATATCTGGGCACAAGAATCCAAAATCATTGATTATGCCCTGTTGGTCCAAATCTTGATGCATGAACCTACAATAATGACATCGTCCAGCTGTTGTTCCCCTCCCAAGGGCAGGTTCTTACGCGTTACTCACCCGTCCGCCACTAGAAACACCACTTCCCCCAGGGAATTAGTATATATGTATGTGTGTCTAAATGATGCATTTAAATTATGTACTCATAAAAGAAGATACTTACTTCAAAAACATTTGAACAACTGCTGATGTAACCTCCTATCCAGGAAGCAGCAGGGTTTGTATATCAACAGTGTCAAAGAAAATTGGTTGAGGACGAGGAACCCCTACTACTTCATTGATTTACCAAGATTGTAACGTAAAATCTCCTTTGGATACCATTTGAGATATTTTATCCTTGGCCCCCAACACAGCAGTAAGGGATGTAACTCTAGGAAGGCATGCAACTTTACGAGGGGATGGAGATAGAGGAGGGGATGGAACTGGAGGAGGGGATGAAGCATCAGGAGGAGTAGAGACATTTACAAGCTTCACTGGCCAAGAGATAAAGGTTCCCTTAACATCACTCACATGCTTCAGTTGATCGGTTGGGAGAGGGAGAAGTGCATCAATGATCACCTTTTCAACTGACACTCTGACTTCATCATCAACCATTTGTTTGTGGTGTACAATTAATCCCAAGTTGTGGACAGTCACTTTAGCAACTAATTATCTAGTTGGTTCTGCCACGTCTGACTGACGGCCATCTCCGGCGGCCCTTTTTTTAAAAAATAATTTTGATACCTCCGTATATATATTTTTACGTACATAGACTTACTTATACCTATACTCATGCAACCTAATTAGTGTGTGTGTGTACACACACTTAAGTCATCAAAACACTCAGACACGGAGCAAGGAAAGTGATGACATATATACATATATTTAACCTTGAAAACCCTTTCTTTGCTTCAGCGACCCCCACATAAATATATTTTTATACAAAAAGCAAGTCAGCGACACACACACAGATATATATTTTCATGCAAAGAGCAAGACCTGTATCAGTTTTGATCTTCTTCTTCCCAGCGACACTAATATGTATGAAAGCACTAGTACACTATTGACAAATATATATACAATTATCAGCAGCGTTTTCCTTCTCCTCTTCTTTTTCTTTGCTTTATCTCATATACATAACTTCACCCATGCAGCAAGCATTCTTCCTTCTTTCATTATACATATAACTTTATACAATTCCTTAAACATACACAGATCCTATGTATATATACCTATTTCGATGCTCATGACAGCAAACCGAAAGGATCATGACAACAAAGACAATGAAAAACGTCCCTGTTTCAGTCTTGTTTTTAGTTTTAGCTTAACCTTTCATCTCCTACCTCTAAGACTCTCAATATGCGTTGGAAATAAAAATGATGAGTAAACCCGATGGCTTACCTTCTTTGCCCAAGCTAACGTAGAGCAAAGGTTGCTGAATCCTCCCCTGTTTGCCGATGCTAGCAGCAGAGTAAACTTCAGTTTGTTTCTTTCCCTCTCTCCCTCTCTCTCACCTTCTCTCTTCTTCTTCTTCTCACTCTCCCTCAAACACTCTCTGCCTTTACGTTTTCTGCTTCTGTTTTTGGTGAAACCGAGAGAAATATGCAAGTAGTGGCGGAGCCACATATGTTTTTATGGGTGTAAGTGCACCCATAAAATACACACACACATATATACATTATAAATTGAGAGAATTTAGTAACAATATGTATGAATAGTATAGTTGGTTAAGACTTCATATTTTTAGCTTTAGGTCGCCAATTCAAACTTCCATCTTCTCTTTTACCTTTTTTTTCCCCTTTCCCCTTTATGTAGGTGTTTGGTGTTGAACCTATTGAAAGTGTCGTGCTCTCTAGTGAATAGTCTTTTTTGAGGCATGCTGAAGTTGGAGTGCCGATTTGTAACTATCCTTCTCTTATTCCTTTGCTCTATGATGAAAGCATGATAATAAGTCTTATTTGTATTGAATATTGGCATGACACAGCTTCCTTTTCTGCTTTCTTTTGCATATTGATTTACTTCAAGAAATAACTTTATCCCCTCAAACCTTTTTGGAGGTTGATGCAGCATTCAAGGCTAAACAGATGAAGGCTGATGTAAATGAATATCTGAAGGTAATACCCCACCTTGTGATTTTCGTTTACGATGAATTGAAGCTGAAGCTAGCATTTTGGTTTGCTTCCTTTTCTGCTTTCTTATAGGTTACAACATGTTATTTAATATTGTCAAACTTTTTTCCTTTTAGAAAATGCATTAATTTAAAACTTTCCTTAAAAAAGAAAAATTCGGGGGCGCTGCCCCCGAACCCCTAAACCCTTACACTAATTGTGCACTCATAAACTTCAAATCCTGGCTCCGCCACTGTATGCAAGGAAACGAAGGTGGCAACGTACATATATATATTGAAGGAGAGAGCATTGGTCCGAGAAGAGAAATCTGATGGTTAATGATGGTGTGAGTCTCGAGAAGAATGCTGGAGGTATGGCATTGAGATCTTCTTCTGTTTTTCCGCAATCATCGCTATAGTTTCTTGCTGAGTATGATAACGCTGCTGCTGCAATGGATATTACGCTGGAGGGAGGAGGTCACCGGTGGTTGGCAGTGGGGAGGGATTATTTTAGTTTTTTTAAAAAAATTATTATTTTTTCTTTAAAAAGGCCACTAGAGGAGGCCGCCAGAAGAGGTCGCCGAAGGTGGCCGCCGGTCACTGGCGTGGGGAGGCGGCGGCAGGCGATGGGACCCACTGGCGGGGGGGTTATTTTAGTGCTTTTTTTTAAAAAAAAAAATTAAAACTAAGGGCAAAATGGCAATTTCAGCTTAAAACTAAAGGCAAAATGGTAATTTCTCTCGCGTTACTGTTCACTCCATCCAAGTTAACAGTCAACATTAGTCAACTAACGGCCCGTGGTGCTGAATGACCCTAAAACGTAACGTCGTGTGTATTTTTGTTCCAAAAAGAAGGTCGTGGTACTGGGTAATCCTTGGGGTAAAGGTCATGTGTATTTTTTATCCTTCACCCTTTGGAGCTGAGAGGTGCAGCTCCATTTTATCATGAATAAATTCACTTCACTAATTAATTATATTATCATATTTTCGGTTGGCTAAAAAATGCTAGCATACGACAATGAGTTTCGATTTTCAAGACAGTCTAAGGCAATATTAACTAGATTTGAAAGAAATGTAAATTTTCCAACCAAACATTCAAATCTATATGATGATTTTCCTATTGCCTTAGTCTTTACCCCACCACTATAAGGAATTTCATCACTTCCCAGTATTGGTCTATTTCTCAGTTTAAACCATGAGCCAAATATTTCATTATATCATCTGTACTGTAAGAGTCAGCCAGGGAAGATAAGAAAATACAAAAAAAGAAATGTATGAAAGAAAAATGCAGCATAATAATGAGCAAGACATAATGTTTTGAGTGAATTAGGAAAATAACTAGTGACATGCAGTACCTCTTAACACTAAGGGAAGATTGAAGAATGCGAAAAGATTTATTTCTGAATCATCATCACAAAAGTCACAAACAGTCAATTTACAGAAGTACATAAGAAACTGTGTTTGGAATTAAGTTGAGATGGTTCTAAAGCCACCATTTGGCAGTTGCTTCTCTCAAAAGTTATTCCAAACACACACTAACATAACAATCCTACCCCTGTTTCATGATCAGTGTTAAATGGGCATGCCCCTTGGTACAATTTTGTCCTTGATCCACATGTAAATAGGCACCAACACATAGTAAGCGGCTGCAAGTACGCCAAGAATGAACCGAGAAAGAAACACAAATGGATTTACAGGCTTCTTTACATCTTCTGCCTTAGGGCCAAGCTGCATACACAAATACATTAGATGTTGCACTAAAATTGACACTAAATATATTTACATGTTTTCCATAATTTAAGGAGTGACTATATGTACTTTGCTGTGATCTTATGTCTGCAGCGTATAGAAATGAAAATAGAAAATTTAGGGATTATATGGTTTTAGTTTATAAGCATAATTTTAACAAAACTCAAAAGGGACAGAATAATTCATTCTTATGGCGTGTCTGGTGCATAGAAAAGTTTTTTGAAGAAGAGGAAAAGGTGAAGGGAAATCATTTTAATTGTGTTTAATAGATGACAAAGTGATTTTATTGAAAAAACATAGTCCCATGTTTATGGAAGAGAGCTTTCCCATTCCCATTCTCTTCTTCATTCCCATTTTGTACCAAACGGGTCTTTACAAGAAATATCTCAAAGTAGGTATGATAAATCTACTTTGACAGAAGCCAAAATAAAAAAAGAGGAAGGATCAGAAAGGGTCAGACGATCGGAACTACTAGTGTACATGAGCAATTGGACTCACAGAAAGAATGCACCTTCCATCGAAAATGGTCAGAAATCTACACATCACCTGCCTAAAACATAGAATTGTTTCCCCTGTCCATTGTCTTTTTTTCTTCCCTAAAGTTTTTTATATTTATCTAGAATTAGGCTCAAAATGTCTTCTCTATCAACTTTGCATTAAGAAGTGAGAATGCAAAGCCAGCAGTGATCCACAACAGAAGTTTACTTCCTTTGGTACTAAATATAAGTTATTTTCAACTATCTCACCAAAACCAAAGAAAATTAGTTGCTTAATTAAAATGGTCTTACAATTGAATAAGTTTCCATATTTACCTTGGAAATCAGCAATAAGGGCGTTTCTCTGGAAAAAAATGCCACACCCCAAAAACTCATGCAAAGTGACTTATAGTCAAGATCACAAATTCTTTCTAGCACATGACTTGTATAAAGGATCGGAGGGAGTAACATATAAGCACAATCCTTAGTCAATTATTCATTTATTTCAGATGACTTAACGGCTTAGTGACTGGGAAATGCAAACCTATCAGTCAATTATCCATAGTGTGTGCGTGTGTGTCTATAGCATTCAGAACAGAACACCCAGTAAACTTAACGGAAGCTATTCTGGTTACTGGCTAATGCAAAAGCAACCAAGGCTTTTTTTGTACAATTATCCGGTATTCAATATTATTGCTTCATATTTGAAAAACTTTCTACTCATAAACAAACATATCTGAACAGTCTGAAACATTTTGTAACTTTTTTTCCTTGCAATAAGGTTTTAACTCTACCATCTTTTTTAAAAAAAAGAAAACATTGAAATTCAATTTCAAAATCCACAATAAGCAATGCATCTGTTTTGAGATTACTCTTGACTCTTGAGCACATGTAAGAGATGCTAATCTACTGTCAAGCATAATATCATCAGAAGGGGAAAAAATGACCCCTGCGCGGGAGCGGGTGGAAGTTGTTTGAGACTCAGCATTAATGATGTACTCAAACTAGACGAAAAGCAAATTTTTTAACCTCAGGGACTAATTAGAAGTAACAAAGAGAAAAATGAAAGCAAATTACCTTTAAGGGAGAGTCCCCAGTGAAAGGCTTCACACCTGTAACAGAGCAACCCATGATTAGACCATGTCGGCGTACACCACGATACCACTTTGGACCTATTCTTTTCAGCTTTACATCTTTGAAGCCAGCCTTCTGAAACCATTCAATATACTCTTCCTCCTTGGGGAAGAGCATCCACACATCTGCAAAAAATCTGGACAGCCAAAAGGTTGGGTATACCGGACCAATAATGCATGCCTTGCCTCCTATTTTCAGCACTCTGTATGCTTCCTTAATGCCACGTTGCGGGTCAGGCCAGTATTCAATACTGAAGAACACAAGTCATAACACTAAATTAAGGGTAAGAACTATCCAGAAAACATCAAAAAGACTTGCCAATTTGTAGAATGTGATAACTAGTCAACGTGACGACTGAGGGTTTTCTTTCCTTTCTAGTGATTATATAAAACTTAAATATTCACAGATTCACCAATGGTTTCACTTATAATCAAAATCCCCATTAGGTATCCACAATCTTACAAAAGAACTATCATTAAAACTGCATCTCACTTTTATAGTTTTATATACTGTTCTACCTTTCCCCTAAACTAAATGTAATTCCACGTCAAGCCACACCCATAATTTAAATTTGAATATTAGTCTGAAAATCAGTTTTATCACATGAAGTTCATACTCAAATTTGACAAATGCAGCATAGCAGGACACTAAAAGCTGCAAAAGCATAGACTAACAGAGTTAGAGAGACATTACCTTCCAGCAGAAACATATCTGTCAGCATAATCAGTTGGGAATGGAAGATCTTCAGCATCACCCTCAATGATCCTGCATTCTTTCAATGGTTCCTTCTGCTTAGCCTTGGCCAACTGATGAGGAGACTGGTCAAGAATAGTAACATTCTTGGCATCAACATGTTTCACTATCCCAAGAGTTGTGAACCCAGTTCCTCCTCCAACATCCACCACTTTCATATTCCGATCACACAAGTCAGCAGGCTCAAGTGCTTCGTCTCTCATCTCTTCTGTCCAGTGTCCAGGGTTAATAATATGATCATACACAATAGACAAAAACCTGTAGAACCAAAACGCCTCCGTTTTGTGCTGTATGAACCTAGGTTGAGAAGCTGGCCTTGAGGCTGAAATGCTGCATCTGGGGATCAAATTCCTGACTCTATATTTGTTATCACGAGACACAAAACCCTTCTGGACAAAAGGTCGCTTCCGAAAATTAAGACTCCGAGAGCCTAAACCAGATTGGGTTATGCTACTACCGATGAAGATGGGGGTTTTAGGTCCATTGAGCATTAAAGAAGCCATGGATTCTTATTGAGGAGAAGAAAACTACTGAAATACTAACACTGTTTCAATGAAGAGTTGGACATTCAGGTGGGTTTGCTCTGAAGCTCGTCGTCGTTGATGCTCTATTTGGAAAACAATGAAGTTAGGGTTGAGCGAAACGAACACGAAGAGATTGTTTGGGGAGAGCGAGTAATTTCGAAAATGCCACCAGAAGAGGAGGACACTGAACTTGGTGCTATTGCGCTGAACAAGTGAACATGCACCACATTCGTGCGGATTAGTGATTCATCTGTTCAATTCCTAACGAGTGGTTACCATCAAATCAAACGGCAGCGTTTTGCGACATCATCATGAATTATTATATCCACTCCAATATATTGATAATACACTTTTTCTATAGTAGTATAAGTTGTTTAAATATATTATACATTATTAGATTATAGTTTGAAGAAAATATATAATTATAAATACTCTAAAATAATTTTATTAGTTTTTTTAATTTTCTAAAAAAATTAATTTATCCTATATTTATATTTAAAACTGAAAGGAGCATCCTTTTTTGTTGTCTTCACTCTGCACTGTGTTGATTTATTTTAGAGTCAATGTACAAAAATGCACATGTGTTTTCCCTTAAAAAGCGCCCAACACCAACTATTTTTTTAAATGTAAAATTGCACACGTGATTACAAATTAAGTGTAAAAATACCATTTAACTGTTAGGTTTGACTCTTTTTTGCTGACTGTGCAATGACATAGCATTTCTTTTTTTTTTTTTGGGGCCAAAAGAGTCAATTTTATTGCGAACCAAAACAAGAATTACAAACACTAATAACCGAAGCCAAGAGAAACCCTCAAAAAAGTCTATGTATACAACCTATCACACAATCTTCCTTTAAAAAACTAAAAAACCTATGACAATTGAGAAAATGAAACTATGACAGATACCAATAGAATCATATCAGTACTCGTGGCAAGATTGAGCCAAGAATAGTCCATGTTAGCCAATTCCCACTCTTTCAATCAAAATACCTCCTGAAACGCAGGTCATACAGGATTTACTAGAATCAAAGGATAGAATACTGCATAAGGAGGATGGTGCATGATTCAACCAACCAGGCTGATGCATCCCCCTTGCCGCTTCAGCTGCTAAATGGTCAACAGCACTATTTCTGCCTCTGGAAACCAGTGACATCGACACGTTTCCTATTGAGTCCAGCAATCCAAGGATTTCCTGCACAATATCCCTGCATCTCCAGTCACAACCAGTCAGTTTTTTATTTTTAATCAAATTGAATAAGGTTTCACAATCAGTTTCAATGATGCATGAGGGCTGGTTAAAATTATTCCTTCGTAATAATGCTTCTCTCAAAGCCATACACTCTGCCATGAACCCAGAGCCAACTTGCACAGATTTTCCCATACCGCCTAAGAACACTCCATTTCCATCTCTGCCTACCACACTGATCCCTGCCCTTCCATCAGATACTTTGAAGGCGCCATCCACATTAATCTTTACTGTATCTATATCTGGGGGCACCCAATGTTTCTCCCTGATATTTTTACCCGTGGAGACATTTCCCTTAGGCTTGCCTCTTCTGGATCTTGCTTCCCAGACTTCCTCAACTTGTGTATTCACCAATTCTACTATTTTCATAGCATCAGGTTTTTCCCCATTAAAAACCCAGTTACACCTTGCTTTCCATATCCACTAGCACATGGTTGCTACTAGAGACTTGCCATATTCATCCAGATTTCCTTTTCCCTCCAACATCATACACAACCAGTCCTCACATCTATTAATTGACCATTCGTTGAATTTAATGCCTAATGGACAGCCAAACCAGCAAATTTTAGTCCATGAGCATAAAAACAACACATCCGTCTCCCTTTTAGTAAGGCATATAGGGCAAATTGGATTGTTAGTACACTTACGTTTGAACAAGGCATCCTGAGTAGCTAGCGCACCTGCACAGACCCTCCATAGAAAGTGTTGCACTTTGGGAGTTGTTATGACATTCCAGATACATTTCCACAACGCATTTGGAACCGAATAAGATATGCTAGGGTCCTTGACCAATGGAGCTTCTGATTCATTTTTGGCCACCATGTAGCCTGATTTGACCATGTAAATTCCATCTCTATTCGCCCTCCAAATAGCTTGGTCCTTCTTGTTATTACCAGGGATCGGTATCTTCTTAATTAATGTTGCCTCCTCCAATGTAATCCTGGTGCTAATACAGCTTAGGTCCCATCAACCTTCCTTGATTAGATCTTCAACTTTTATTTTTTCCTCATCTGCATCCAGTTCTCGGTTCTGAAGGGTGTAATTCTCCAAGCCATGTATCCAGGGATCTCTCCATACATTAATTGATTTTCCATTGGCCACTTTCCAGCAGAAGTTTTTCATGATCAGCTTTATGCCTTCTAAGATGCTATTCCATCCCCACAAGTCATGCCTTCCTTTCTTCGCATGCATGAAGTCACCCTTAGGGAAATAAATCCCCTTTAGAATTATGCACTAAAGATCCGACGGTTGTTCAAATAATCACCATGCCGTTTTTGCCAATAAAGCCTTGTTGAAATTAAGAAGCTCCCTAAACCCCATTCCACCATCTAGCTTCCTCTTAGTCATATGCCTCCAGCTTCTCCAGTGAATATTTCCCTTCTCCTCCTAACTTCCCCACCTGAAATCAGATATCAGATTGTCTAGTTCCATACAAGATTTTTTTGGGAATAGGAAACAAGTCATCGGATAGGTAGGGATAGCATTAGCTACTGCTTTTATTAATACTTCCCTTCCCGCAAATGATAGTAATTTTTGTCTCAATCCTTAGAGTTTCATCCCTAATTTATCTCTCACAAAGGCTAGGGCAGCCACCTTGGAGCGGCCCCAAATTGTCGGTAGACCAAGGTATTTTCCAGACTGCTCTGTGTGCTTAATTCCCAGACAACCTGATACATCATTTCTGATATGTGCTGGAGTATTTCCAGAAAAGAAGATACTAGATTTCTCAAGGTTCACTAGTTGCCCTTATGCCTTACTGTACACTTCCAAAATCTTCCTTATCACTTTGCAATTTATGGGGTCTGCATTCATAAAGATGATGACATCGTCTGCGAAAAAACATTGTGACAAGGCGGGTGCCTTGCGAGTTAGCTTCACTCCCTTCAAATCCTTTCGGTCTACATGCATTTGTATCATTAGTGACAAAACTTTAGAAGCAATTATAAACATAAAAGGGGACAGCGGATCACCCTGTCTAACACCCCTTCCTGGCTGAAAAGTATCTACACTACAACCATCAACTTGCAAGGTAAATTCGGTGTTAGTGATACACCTCATGATCCACGATAACCATTCTATGCAAAACCCCATTTTTAGCATAACTCCTTCAAGGAAGTCCCACTCTACTCTATCATATACCTTGGTCATGTTGATTTTTAGGGCCATTTCCCATTTCTTACCCTTCTTCTTTTGTCTGAGGTAATGAAAAGCTTCATGGGTTAGAATAATGTTGTCTTGGATCAATCTTCCTAGTATAAAGTCCCTTTGGTTTGGCGAGATACTTCTGTTCATCAAGCCTCTCAATCTGATGGTCAAGATTTTCGCAATTATCTTGTAAGAGACATTACATAACCCGATAGGCCTTAGCTGACGCGCACCTTCAGGTCTGTCAACATTAGGAATCAGTACTATATTTGTGGCATTAAGCTTCCCCAACTCCACTTTCCCTCCAAAGAAATCATGCACCATCCCACAAACCTCTTTGCTGATCTCACTCCATGCTGATTGGTAGAACAGACCAGAGAAACCATCAGGCCCTGAAGCCTTATTGCTTCCAATCTGAAATGTAGCTTCCCTAATTTTTGCATCAGTTATTGGACTTATAAGAACTGCATTATCCTCCGCCGAGACTACTTTTTTAACATATAGTAATGCCTGCTCCATAGGTCGTTTGCCTACTAATTTAAACAGGTCCTGGTAATAATCACTCAGTTCCTTATTTATGTCTTCTTTTTCATCCAGCCAGACCCCATTCGCATCTTTTAACCTTGCAATTTTATTTCTTTGTCTCCTTTGGATAACACTAGTGTGAAAGAACCTAGTGTTTTTATCTCCATGATTTAGCCATGTTATCTTTGACCTTTGCCACCAATAGATCTCTTCCTTATTCCAGGTCTCTTCGATTTGCTTTACTAGCTCTTCAACCATTTTCAATTTCGGTTCAGACATATGACCTTCACAGCATTCAGTAAGTTTTTGTCTCAGCTGGTTCCAACCTTACTGAAATTTGGAAATTCTTTTCTGCTCCATTTTATCAACTTTTTCCTACAAGCATCAAGTCTACGAATCAGATCAAGGATCCTGTCATCCATTCTTCCATTAACCTCATTCCAGCCCTTCTTTATCACCCCTAGAAATTCTTCATGTAGGGCCCAGTTAGCTTCAAATTTAAACAATTTAGGAGCCTTTGTCTCACTATAACAACAATCCACAATCACTACATGATGATCAGAACCTATAGGTTCCACATGAAAGACCATAGCATGATTGAAAAATTCTCTAAACTCCACATTCCCCATTGCCTTGTCAAGTCTTCCCCTTATGAGAGCCTCTGGCCTATTATTGCACCAGGTGAATCTTGAACCCTTAAATTCCAGATCCATCAAACTACAATCAGATATCATTCTTTGAAAATTTAGAATTTTTCATAATGATCTTGGCTTACCTCCCTCCTTTTTAGCCTGAGATAGGAGATCATTAAAGTCACCCACGACTAGCCAATTGCCATTCACATTGGTAGCCAGAGATCTCATCACGTCCCACACAGCCCTCCTTTCACCTTCTTTTGGAGGACCATAGACCAGAGAAATAAATCTGGGCAAATTATTGATTTTTGGATCAACAATAACATGTATAATATTTTTTGATCTATACAGAATTTTCAATTGAATATTGTCCTTCCACCACAGCGCCAAACCTCCAGCCAACCCTATCGGATCCATATAAAATTCTTGAGCGAGACCACACCTGTGTTTTATTTTTGATAGCTTCACAGAGGACATTTTTGTTTCCATTAGGAAGATTATTGAGGGATTAAACCTTTTAATCATATCCCTCAAGTTTTTGACTGTCAAGGCTCTTCCTAGGCCTTGACAATTCCAAGATAGTAGTTTCATGGCCCCTTGGTGGCTGTTAATGGCCAGTCACTATCACCATCAGTAAATGACTTCCTCCTTCTGTTTCCTCCAACTTTAAAAGCATAATCTGAGCTCATTTGGTTGTCAGACATTGGATCTTCCATTTCCTCATCATAGTTCATCTCTTCTGGAAGGGTGTTTTCCTTCCCCCTTTTTCCCTTCCTTCTGTAGCTTATTCTCATCTTTGCTTTGATTTTTCTTAGGTTGCTTGCATATTTAGAAACTTCCAGCTCCGATCCAGAGGGCTCTGCATAGGTTCTCCTTTTTTTTGGTTTCTCATAGGCCCATTCCTCCTCTGCATTCCTCTTTAATCCAAGACACTTAATGCCATTAATGACTCTGTTTATCTTCCTACCATCATATAAGACCATGGCTAACGGGTTTACTGACTGATCCTTTGGGGGAGAGATAGCTCTACCATCCTCTTCTTCTTGATTTATGGTACTCCATCCCTCCAGAATATCAGACCTCTCATTTCCCTTCCCTTGCTCCTCTGTTTCCTGCCTATTCCGCCTGGCATCTGATTTCTTCATAACTTGTTCATGATCCGTACCAATTTTATAATCAATTGGTTGTCCGAATCAGAACTCATTGGAACACTTACAGATGTTAACTTCGCCTCATCCTTCCTCCATTGGTCCTCTTTCATCCTAGTCTCATTGGGGCCATTAATTTTTATTGAAAACAAATCCTCTTCATTCTTGTTATGTCTACTTCCTAAGGTTATCACATTTTCTAGACACCATGTCTCCATTGGAACGTTGTGGATCTTTATCTAGATGGAGCATTGGCTGAAGTCGAATTCCTCGCAAGAATTATAACTTGATCTCTCTAGGATATTTAGCAAGTAGCCATTAATTGACCACGGTCTCCCACGGAGGACTCTCAAATAATCTTCCTCTTCTGCGAAATTGAACATGAAAGCGTTTCTGGTAACTTCGATCACATCGAAGCCTTCCTGTAAATTCCATGCTCTCTTCAAGATTGTTTCTGATCCAGTGTGGATCACAAGTTGGGTTGGACTTGGCCTGGGGTGAAATCCCGGAGTCCTACGTACCACAGTGTGGATTAAAGTCCACGTAGTTCAAGAGTATACGGCAGGCTAATGATAGCCAGAGGGGGTGGTGTGTGTGCTCTGTGTGAATAGAAAAGCTAGGGTTTCAGAAGTGTGTACCTTGTAAGGGGTTTACCCTATTTATAAGCGTACCTGGGCCCTATCTTAATCAGTTGGATTTGTCCTTTATTTTAGGGATATTAAGATATGCTTTTTTGAATAATCTCCTTCTTTTATAGGCGGTTACCATCATGATAGATATTCTTGATAAAACCACTCCTATTTTCAAGGAAGCGGTTATGAGCATAACTAAAGCCATTTTGACTAGGCTCTTTGGTTATTGGGCTGGGCCTATTTATGAGATATCCGTAACAGTTGCCCCCCAGCCCGGTTGTTCAGGGCTCCGAGCAGCCGGGATGTATTTGTCAGGTTACGTCTTGTGTTCTAGTTCATTTCGCCGTCTTGAAGTTTTTGATTTCTAGTTCTTTCTTTTTCCGAGGTCGGACATTTTTGGTCCCCGAGCTACCCCATCTGTCATCAATTTGCATTCCGGTTTATTTGGGTGGGACGCGGGTGCCCCCCAGCCCGGTTAACGCGGGTTGCATTCGTTTGCTATCCCAAGAAAACATTAATGTTCTATAATTTTGATTCTAGGCCGAACTCCTCTCATGCCTTCTCGAACTTTCCTTCTTTATTGGTGTCGGGTAGCATTGATATTTCTACCTGGTCTTACTCCCCGTTTACAGGTACTTTGTCCAGTTTTTCGTGGATCGGGACTTGTTGCCCCCAAGTTTGAGATTGCACGGGGAGTTAGGTCAGACGACCGGAGTGTATTCATGTGGTCGGTCACGTGAGCATTTCAATCCGTGATCATTGTCCGCCTCATCTGTTGATTCAACGCTCGTCTTATCTCGAGGCCACGAGTGTCATCATTGCCTCCTGCTGATTTGATGTTTACTAGCCGGCCTCTGAGTGGAGCAACTGCCCTACTATCTTGGTTTTCGTGTTTGCTTAACATCGGCATTAAATGCGCACGCCTTTTAACGTCCACATCACCGTTCGTGTATGGGCCCTTTGGGCCTTTGGCGGTTGAGTTTCCTGACTCTCATCCGCCTATTTGCTTTGCTTATAAGAGCCTTCGACTTTCCGCTTCTTCTATTTTGAAAACCGCCAAACCTTGAGTTTTCTTTTTGAGAGAAACTTGCAACCAGTCACCAGTTCATCTTTCTCAGATTCCCATTTCTGGTCTTCGTGGCTCGCGCATTTCCTCTTCCCTTAACTTATCTCAAACCAGGTATTTTCCTTGTTTCCTTCTCTGGTTATTTGGCTGTGTTTTCTTCTTTCTTTCTCTATCTCTTGATCTTTCTTTTTTCTGGGTAGGTTATTGTGAGTTCTTTCAAGTTTCTTCCCCTTTGGGTTCTGGCTTCTGCTTTGTTCTTGAACTTCTCTGAACTTCTGGTCTATTCAATCCTTTTTCTCCGTCTTTGGTTTTCGGTTTCCTGTTGAAATTCTATCTTCTCGGGATGAGCCATCAAGGTTCTCCTCCGCCTTTTAATCCAAATGCTTTTTCCCCGGAAGAGGCCGAGCTTATTCAACGCATGCCTCCCCGGATAGCTTGGTGGCTGTACGGGAAACCTCTGACCAAAGAACAAAAGAGGGAAAACGTTCTCCGTGGTTATGGCGGAGAAGGTGGTAGTCAACCAGGACGGTCTGGTCGAGTTAGGGGAAGGGCTCGAGATCGGTTTGAGTCTGTAGAGCCTGAAAGTCTAGGCCGGGGGATTGCTGCCACTAGGGTTTTTCTTTAGAGCCGCCCTTAGGAAAGTGTAGGAGGGAAAATCCTCCTCTACCCGTTTCTTCCTTTCCTAAACCGCGGAGCCCCTCATCTCCCTTACCCGACCTATCGGCCCGTGCGAGGAATGTTCCTGGCTGATATCCGAGGCCACGATGGTTGGCTGGTCATGGGAAGCTGAGGAAATAGCTTCGCGATGCCGGCATATCCAACCGCGGGTTGTTGAAGCCGTTTCTACCCGTCTCGCTTTACTACCTTCAGGTATCATCTTCCTCGTTTCTAATTTATTTTTGTTTTGCATTTTCTAGGTAGTATGTCAACTTCTCCTCGTCCTGTCGAGGATTCCGGATTCGTGGAGTTAGCGGCCGCCAGTATTCCACGTCATCTTGCTGAAAAGTATGACTGGGTTGTGACCGGGGTGCTATCCAGGCTCTCGAAAGCCACGACCAATCAGATCGCCGAGCTCCCATTAGGGGACCGGGATCATTGTTCTTTATCTCTTCCCGGCCCTTCTGAACCGGTGTGCATTGCCCAGGAAGGGAATGAGCGTTCTTTTTTCTTCTTCTACCTAGATTTCGTTAAAAAACTTGGCCTTCGTTTTCCATTTTCAAGGTTTCAAGTAGATCTTTTAAACATTCTTCAGCTGGCCCCTACTCAGCTTCACCCTAACTCCTGGGGTTTCATTATTGCGTTCGAGCGGCTTTGCCGATTTTTAAATCGTACCCCCACCACCGGAACATTTTTTTATTTTTTTAATATCCAAAGGGCTCGTCAACCCGAGGAACCCGAAGAAAAGAGGGGTTGGGTTTCTTTCCGGGGGAAACCGGACAAGAAGCTTTTCCATGTGGCAACTGACACCTGGAAAGGCTTCAAGGTTTCTTTTTTCAAAGTTAGTGCTAAGCCCGGTCATAAACCGTGGTTTCTCCAGGGTGTCGATTCCAGCTCGGTGGAACTGTTGTTTCCTCTGTATTGGTCTAAAACTCACTATGACCAAGACCAGAACATTTTTGCATCCTCCGATAATAGCCTAGAGCCAGCCGAGGTTGAGACTGTGATAGCTCTAGTTGACCATGTGGCCGAGAGGGATGTCATTGATTCCTGGATTTTTATTCGACAGTCGGTGGAGGAATTGTACCCACCGAGTATGATTTCTGTTGGTTGTTTATTCTTTGGATTTTTTTTATGCCTCTTGTCCTTTCTGATGTTCGTTATGTTTTTTGTAGTGCCTGACATGGGAAGGCTTCTTTTCAAGAACTGGCCGAGAAGCTCCGAGCTAAGGCCAAAAAGAAAGGGGAGTCCTCTTCCCAGAAGAAGGCTGTGGTTGCTCCTTCGCCTACCAAAACTACTTCTGAGAAGAGGGCTGCGCCCTCTCCGGCCCTTACGGACCTCATTCCGCGCAAGCGATCGAAGTCGGTGGCAACGTCATCGGTTTCGGTCGAAGAAGAGAGTCCGGCCTTCGTCCTGGACGCTGGTGCTGCCACAAGCGTCCCTCCTCCCCCACTTCCTAGCAAGTCTCGCCTTCACTTGCGGGGTGAGGTATGAACTGATGGGGTCTCGGAGGAGCTTAAATACGCGGTGAAGCCCCCCAGCAAGTATTTCAGTGGTGAGGCCTTTGCCGACTCCGACCTCGATCACCTGCAGGTGTTGCAGGACCATCTAATGGAGACGGCCGGGGTGTTGGACGCTTATGCTGCCGTTAAGCATAAATATGCCAAAGCTGCAGCCGAGATTGCCAAGGCTCGGATTGAAAAGAAAGAGGCCGAGATTAGGCAGAGGGAGGCTGAGGAGGCGCGCCTGAAAGCAGAAGAGGCGCAGATAAAGGTGGTGGAGGAGCTATCAAAAGCCCTTACTGAAAGGGATCGGTTCTCCGCCGAGCTTGACGCCAGTCAGGCCCGAGAAGACACCCTGAATGCCTCACTGCACACCTTGCAGGGTCAGTATGCGGGGGTGGTGAAGGACCTTGATCTCGCTCACACCGACCTCGATGCTTCGAAGGCCGAGCTGGTGGCGTCTACTGCCGAGGTGGATAAGCTGGAAGTCTTGGTCGTGGAGACGGCTGCTGAAGCTTTCAACCTATGCCTGGCCCAAGTCCGAGCTCTGAATCCCGATATTACGATGAATTTGGACGCTGTGGATTTCAGAGCTTCGGTAGAGAACGAGCAATTTATACCAACGCCGCTTTCTCCGGTCGAAGAGTCCGAGCATCTCACGGAGAATGACCGTGGTTAATTAGCTGAGGAAGATGCTCCGACGACTGACGCCCCTGGCTCTCCTGTGCCCGGCCAAGCCCAATTTTGACGCTGTTCTTCTAGGACCTCTTTATTTTTCCTTTGTTGTGTAGTATTTTAACTTTCATTTTTGTTTTTCTGTAATCTGGGGCCTCCGCCCTCAAAATTAATACCATGACAAGCCGGTGTTCCCGGACATTTCTAGCATCTTGTCAGTTTTTATTTTCATCCTTTAAACCAAACTCGTGTTTTAATTCACCAGTTGATGAGTAAAGGGGAACATAATCCGTGCACGAAGCTCGGTTCTTTATTTTATGACTTGGCCAAAGTCAAGATATATTGCGCAGAATCTACTGGATATTCTACCGACGTTTTAACAAACGGGCCACGTTCGTTAATGGTCGGGCATTCTAAACAACAGATGATTTTCAAAAATCATCTAAGTACTTTATCTTGTAAAGTACCTTACCGAGATGGTAGCCAACTACCACATGTTCGGGTCCTAATATCCTTTGTGAATAGGAGCCTAAACATTTCGACCTGATCAGGATCTTTTATGGCAATCTCACACCACCCCAGGGGACAGTTCCGATGCATTGTAACATTTATAAGACTTGTTGTCAAATCTTATCATGACTGGGATCGCGAAACCCAAGTCTTTGTTTAATTATCTTGCCTTTGTCATGGCCTATCTTTGCATTGATTTCGCAAGTAATAACTTGGTTGGCCCATGAATTGAACCACCTTTTTTGTTGATTAAAATAATGAGGATTACACAGAATTTAAAATCAACGGAAAATACTGCCAAAAGCAAAACAACGCTTAATAAAAAAACGGTTCTCGGTCACCACCGACATCCGTTGAAACTGAAAAGCGGTTCTCAGTCACCACTGACATCCGCTGTGCGCTTATTCCGAGTGTATCCCGGTCTTTAGCTGTAGTAAGTCCTTAGTTTGTCCGTGTTCCATGTTCGTTTAATGGGCGTGCCATCTAATGTCTTAAGGACATAGGTCCCGGGCCCCATTTTGTCTGAAATACGGTAAGGACCCTCCCAGTTTGCTGCAAGTTTTCTGTCCCGGGCATTCTTATTTCCGATATCCGCTCTGCGTAATACCAAGTCACCTTTATCGAAGGCTCGTGGTCTAACTTTGCGGTTATACTTAGCCGCCACTAGCTGCTTCATTGCCAGATCTCGGCAGTGTGCCGTCGTTCTGACTTCATCGATGAGGTCTAGCTCGACTGCTAACTACTTGCTGTTAGCGTGTTCTCCCTCCTCCATGACTTTGGCTTTCCTCCATGATGTTTGCCCAATTTCAACCGGGATCATGGCCTCGCATCCATACGTCATTCGGAAGGGTGTTTCCTGGGTCGAGGTTTGGACACTAGTTCGGTATCCCCAGAGTACCGGGTATAGTTCCTCGACCCAGTTACTTTCTGCATTGGTCATCCTTTTTTTGAGCCCGTCAACAATGATTTTGTTGTCTGCCTCGGCTTGCCCATTAGATTGCGGATGCTCTACCGAAGCGAAATGGTGCTTGATTTCGAGCTCGGACATCAACCTCTGGAAGCCTTAGTCAACAAATTGAGTACTGTTGTCAGTTACGATCTCGACAGGAATCCCGAATCTTGCAACAATATTTCTTTCGAAGAATTTTTGTATTCGAGCGGCCGAGATGGTCAACAGTGGTTCGGCCTCGACCCACTTAGTGAAATAATCCACCGCCACCAAAAGCCATTTCAGTTGCCCCGCAACCGATTTGAACGGTCCAAGGAGGTCCATACCCCATTTAAAGAATGGCCACGGAGCCGTGATGGTCTTCAACTCGGTCGGAGGTGGCCAGAGGATCCGAGCATGTTTTTTGCAGCTTTCGCATGTCCGTACATGCTCTCTGGAATCCGCGACCATTGTCGGCCAGTAATATCCAGCCCTAAGGGCTTTCCAGGCTAACGCCTTTGCCCCTATGTGTTGTCCGTTTATTCCTTCGTGTATCTCTGATAGCACGTACTCGGCCTCTGCCTGGTTTAAACATCTCATTATTGGGGATTGGAGGCCTTTTCGGTACAGTTGGTCATCGACCACCGTGTACATTAACGCGGTTCGTGCTACCTGCCTTGCTTCCCCGGGATCGTCTGGGCTAACTCCTTTTTCCAGGTAATTTAAGATGGGCTTTCGCCAGTCTTCTGCTACTGCGATGACCATTATACACGTGGGCTCCTTCAGACTTTGTTGTATTACAGTTTAATTATTTCCCGGGTTCCTGGTGCTTGCTAATTTGGAGAGGATATCAGCCCTCGCATTTTCTCCCCTGGGGATGTGGGTGACTACGACCTCATCGAAGTCGGTCATTGCCTCTCTGACTTTCCCCAGATACTTGATTAGCAAGGGTCCCTTAGCCGTGTATGAACCGTTGATTTGGGCCGCGACTAGTTGAGAGTCGGTGGAGAGATGAACCCGCCTGGCCCCATTATCTTTTGCCTGTGATAGCCCGGCCAATACAGCCTCATACTCGGCCTGATTATTGGACGTTCTGAAGTGCAATTGCAGGGAGTGTTCCATGGTGACTCCTTTCGGGCTTTCGATATGATCCCGGCTCCACTTCCTTTGGCGTTTGACGAGCCATCTACAAATACTTTCCAAATGTTAAGGTTGGCTTTCAGGACTACCTCTGTTGGTACCAGCTCTGCAATGAAGTCGGCTAAAGCCTGGGATTTAATAGCATGCTGAGCTTTATATACTATGTCGAATTCGGACAGTTCGATTGCCCAACTAGTCATTCTTCCTGCCAAGTCAGGCTTGTGGAGTATTTGGCGTATCGGCTGGCTGGTTCGCACAATTATTCTATGCCCCTGGAAGTAGGGACGTAATCTCCTCGCGGCAGTGAGGAGCGCAAAGGCGACCTTTTCCAACCTTTGATATCTTAGCTCAGAACTTTGCAAAGCCCGGCTTGTAAAGTAAATCGGTTTCTGTTCTGTCGATTCTTCTCTCACCAGGGCGGCACTTACTGCTTCTAGGGCCACGGATAGATATAATATCAAATCTTCCCCGGGCTCGGGTTTTGACAGCACGGGTGGTGATGACAGGCATTTTTTGATCTTGTCAAACGCAGCTTCACACTCTGAGTTCCATTCTCCATGCTGTGCTTCCTTCTTCAATAACTTGAACAAAGGAAGAGCATTTTCTGCCGATTTCAGTAAGAACTTTGTCAGCGCGGCCAGTCTGCCAGTCAACTATTGTACCTCTTTTTTGTTTTTTGGGGTAGCCATATTGAGGACGGCCTGACATTTATCCGGATTGGTCTCAATCCCCCTGTTTGTCAACAGGAATCCGAGAAACTTACCCGCTGGTACTCCGAATGCACATTTAGCTGGGTTAAGTCGGATTCTGTGATCCCGAAGCTTATCAAATGTTTCTTGCAAATCCTGGATGTGGTTGGATCGCTTAACTGACTTAACGATCATATTGTCGATGTAAACTTCGATGTTCCTGCCGAGCTGTGCCTCAAACACTTGATTCATCATCCTCTGGTAAGTAGCTCCTGCGTTCTTCAGCCCGAAAAGCATGACATTATAGCAATAATTAGCTTTTTCAGTGATAAAAGCTGTTTTTTCCTGGTCTTCGGGATGCATAGGTATTTGGTTATAGCCGGAATACGCATCCATGAATGAGAGCAGCTGGAATCCCGAGGAATTGTCCACCAGTTGGTCAATATTTGGCATGGGGTAAGCATCCTTGGGGCATGCTTTGTTGAGATCGATGTAGTCGGTGCACACCCTCCATTTGCCATTGGGTTTCTTGACCATTACCACATTTGATAACTATGTGGTATACTGGATTTCCCTGATGAATCCCGCATCCAGCAGTTCTCTTACATGCTCGGCTAGGGCTTTCTGTCGGTCCGGTGCAATCTTTCTTTTCTTCTGCAAGACCGGCGTATATCGTGGATTTATGGTCAATTTGTGACAACAGAACGCCGGGTCAACACCTGGTAACTTCGAAGGTTTCCATGCGAACACGTCCTTGTTCATCCATAACAGTTTTTTGAGCTCGATTTTTTCTTGCTCGGCAAGCGAACTCCCGATCTTCGTTATTTGTCTGGGCTTCTCTCCTAGTTGGTAGTCTGTGAGCTCTCCATCAGGCTCTGTTTTCATCAAATTTGCTTCTTATCTTACATCCAGCTCTACCACGTTGACCGAGCTCGGCGCAATTGGCGCTGAATTTTGAATTCCTTTCTGCTGCGAGCTGGATGTTCCGGGTTCATTGTTTTTAACCGTCGAGAAGTAGCATTGCCGGGATTCCTTCTGATCACCTTTGATGGTGACGACTTCATTCTTCCGACTTACCATTTTCATCTTCTGATGCTTAGTTGATATGAGCATTTCCCAACTATGAATAGTTAGTCGGCCTAAGATTATATTGTAGGACGAAGGGAAATCCGCTACAATAAACTTGACTCGCTCAGTCTTAAAGGCTTCTTTAGAGCCCAAGGTCATTTTTAGCTCTATACACCCTTTGGGACTTGTATCCTCTCCGTTGAACCCGATTAAGGTTGTCCTGCACGGCTTTAGATTTTCTGGGTCAAGGTCCATGCGCTTAAAGGCGTCCCACAGGATGATATCCACCGCACTGCCAGGATCGATGAATATCTTCTTTACGCGGCATTTTCCCAGAAGGCCGGTTATGACCAGTCCGTCTTGATGATCCGGGATTACGTCCCTCAGATCTTCCTGAGTAAAGAACAGCTTAGGAGGCTCTTCTGTTTGCGATGGTTCCAGCTTGAAGGTCGGTCGTCCCCTGATGGTTAAGACTTCCCGAAGGTATTTCTTCCGTTGATTGGCGGTATCGCCGCCACCTCCGTAACCTCGACTAATGACATTGCAGTCAAACTCTGCTTCCGGGAACTCGTCCTCATTGTCGTGCTTTCTCCGGCCTTCGTCCGGCTTTCTCCTCTGGGAGACCGGGCTTGTACTCCGATCCATCTGCTTGCGCTTGGCTTTTTGCCCTTGTGTTTTGATAACGTACTGACGTAATTTTCCATCTCGGATAAACTTCTCAACCGCATCTCTAAGGTCCCAGCACTCATCCGTTGTGTGCCTGGGTCCATTGTGGAATTCGCAAAATCGTGTGCAGTCCAACTTACCCTTGTTATAAAGTGGTCGTGGTCGCTCCACCTTCCTCATCTCGGTCAAGGCTACTTCTCTCCATAGTTGCGAACGAAGAACATTTAGTGGAGTATATCTCTCATACTTCCCCTCATGCCTTTGTCCTCATGTTTTTTGGTCCGAGTTCCTGGGTCGGTCTCTTGCTGCCTTGTCTTTCCCTTTCGGGGGTGAGCTTTTCTGTCTCTCTTTTCCCGACGCGTTGGCTATCTGCATCTGCTCGATGTCCAGATACTTTTTGGCTTGTTTATGGAATTCATCTAGCGTCTTGATTTCGCCAGATATGACCGATCTCCCCATTCTGGATTCGCTATCTAAGCCCGAGATGAGCAAGTGTACGTGGACGCTTTCTGTTAATCCCTGGATTTGCAATGCGGCAGCCTTGAAACGATCCAAATACTTCTGAAGGGTTTCACCGGGTTGCTGCTTGATTCTATCCAACGTGTAG
The DNA here is from genome assembly GCA_037074495.1 of Acacia confusa. Classification (NCBI taxonomy): domain Eukaryota; kingdom Viridiplantae; phylum Streptophyta; class Magnoliopsida; order Fabales; family Fabaceae; genus Acacia; species Acacia confusa. Next base: position 16,412,382 of record CM073514.1, read on the forward strand.
ACCGACCTGGGCTGCTTTTTGCTTGTCGCGAAATTCAGCAGGAACTTCTCGCTCAGGTCGTTAAAATCGGTAATGGACTTAGGAGATAGAGTCCGGAACCAAATTTGAGCGGCTCCTCGTAACGTTGAGGTGAACAGCCTAGAAATGATTGGCCCCTTGAATCCTCGGACCAGCATCTCAGTGTCGAAAGTATTCAAGTGTGTCTGGGGATCCTGACTTCTGTCGTACCTAGGGAGGTCGGATGTATTAAATTTCCTTGGGTACTCAGCTTCCGTAATTTCATCTGAGAACGGGCTGTTGTTTTGTCCTCCGTCCCCATACCACATCTTGTATCTTCCGGAATCTGGCCGAATTCCCTGATTGTCCGAGGTACGGCTGTCTTTCCTAAGCGCCCGGGCTTGATTCTCCTTACTCACATCCCGGTGATTACTTTGCTGAGAATTTTTTCATGAAACTATTCGGCCTTGCCCGGGATGGTCCTCCTGTAGGGGATCAACAGTTTGGTGATTGGTTTCTTCGTCCTCATTCTGCTGATCATCCCGGCGTTCCTCCTGAAGAGGGTCTTGTAAGTGTTTAAGGATTTGGTTCATCACCTCGGTCATATGGTCAATCTTTTGGTTCTGAACATTGTCGCGTTCTTCCACATTCTCGATTCGTTTCAACATTGATTCAGCAATGTTATGTAGGAGCCGTATGTCCGAGCTGCCAATCTGAAACTTTGTTGAGGGACCAGCATGGTTAGTATTTTCCAGCGTTTGGCCTGCTCGTCCATCTTGAGATGGGAGGTTCGAGTCCGGGGGCTCCTCAATTTGTTCCTGATTAACGCCTTGAACGTCCTGCTATTGGGTCTTGCTAAAATTTTGTTCCTGACCTTACTCGTGTGCATGCGGGTGGCTTTTGCTTCTGGTATTAGCCATCACGGGTCACGGGAATAGGACTTTACAGTCCCCACAGACGGCGCCAATGATCCAGTGTGGATCACAAGTTGGGTTGGACTTGGCCTGGGGTGGAATCCCGGGGTCCTACGTACCACAGTGTGGATCAAAGTCCACGTAGTTCAAGAGTATACGGCAGGCTAATGATAGCCAGAGGGGGTGGTGTGTGTGCTCTGTGTGAATAGAAAAGCTAGGGTTTCAGAAGTGTGTACCTTGTAAGGGGTTTACCCTATCTTAAGCAGTTGGATTTGTCCTTTATTTTAGGGATATTAAGATATGCTTTTTTGAATAATCTCCTTCTTTCATAGGCGGTTATCATCATGATAGATATTCTTGATAAAACCACTCCTATTTTCAAGGAAGCGGTTATGAGCATAACTGAAGCCATTTTGACTAGGCTCTTTGGTTATTGGGCTGGGCCTATTTATGAGATATCCGTAACAGTTTCCATGGTGGATTTGGTGTAGGATTTACTCATTAGGACCTTACCGATCAGATCCTTTCCGTTTTCGCCTTCTTCCATACTAGCAGCAATAAGATCTGTTTCTCCTCCATAGAACTTGATTCCAGAAGTTTCCTCTTAATTGCTACAAATATCTTCCACCGGTCACACTGAGTCTACCACGTCTTCCTCAATTAGCTCTCTACTTCCTCTGTTCAACTACCGTACCGCCGTACCTCCGCCCTAATCACTCTCATGCGTTGCAAAGAGAAATTATTCCCACACGAGTGCGCGAGGAAAAAAAGCCATTGTCAATTCCTATTAATGACATAGCATTTCAAATATGTAAAATTACACACGTGGTCTGATAAAAAGAGCACCCGACACCAAGTTCTTTTTTAATTTAATAATTTTATTTCAATTAAAGAAAAATTATTATTTTTCTAAGTATAATTTCTAGAAGGCCAAATTTTTTATTTCTATAATTTATTTTCTTTTTTAAAATCCTTATTAATTTTTATAATTAATAGTTAATAAATGAGTATTTGTTGATTTAAAATTTGACATTAGAAATACTATATTTAATTAAAAATAATTTTATTTTTTTGATCAAACAAAATGAATGAAAATAAATTAAAGAATGTTATAGACTTATAGTTATAAAGTTGACTCTTTCAAAGAAAATGAATTATTTCTTTAACTATTTATTTTTCAAAAATTAAATTTATTTTTACATAAATATATTGTTTATAATATCAAATTTTAAATTCATAAATACTCATTTATCAATCATTAATTAGAAAATTTAATAAGGACTTTTTTTAAAAAAAAATTATGGAAATACAATTTTTTCTGTTTTTACTTATTAAATAGATCATCTTTTCCAAAATGATAAATCAGAAGAAAAAATTTAGCCTCCCAAGAATTATACCTAGAGAAATAATAATTTTCCTTTAATTGAAATAAAATTATTAATTTTTTTTTTAAAAAAAAACTTGGTGTTGGGTTCTCTTTCTATTAAAGCACATATGTATTTTTGCACTTTTAAAATGTCACATCATCGCCCAGTCAGCAAAAAATTTAAATTTAACGGTTAAAGTCAAACTTAACAACAAATGATATTTTTACATTGAATTTGTAACTACATGTGCGCTTTTGCACCTAAAAAAACATTTGATGTTGAGCGTTCCTTTGAATAAAACACATGTGTATTTTTGTACCTTAACCCTTTATTTTATTAGGTAGAAGAACATAAGTAACATTATCAGAAAATTATTGCCTTTAGGATGTTCTCTTTGACATTATCAACCCGCACGCAGGTTAATACCATGGTCAAAATTCAATCAAATTGGATTAAAAATAATATTAATTTAAAAGTTAAGATGTAAAAATACATGTAAGAGGATTTTTTCAAAAAGTATACCTAATACCAAATACTTTTTCAGAGGCAAATGTAACTATGAATTTATAAAGTAAGTGTAAAAATACACATTGATCGTTAGTTAACTGTTTGTTTAATTTGTTTTTTCAAAGAGTTAAGGTATAAAAAATGCACATGAGATTTTCTCGAAAGTTCGCAAAACATAAATGTTTGTTAGGGGCAAAAATAGTTATGAACTACCAAAATAAATGTAGAAATACACATTGACCATTGGTTGACTATTTGTTTGAATTTCTTGACTGAAAATAGTGACATTGAGGATGATGTGGATGATTAAGAAATAATTTGAATAGGAATACTTACATGCCTGGGAGTACTACATCATTTGAACTTTGTCCAATAAAAATATAACAACTCAGATCATTTTAATCATAGTTGGCTGATTACTCGTCTAAAAAAAAAATCAAATATTATCTCGTTTTCAAGAAAAATATTTTTGTAGATTAGTCATTAGCCGATTAGATTAAAATTATGTGGTTGTTTCGTTTTCACTAAACAAAATTTATATTTGGTGATACTCTTAAAGTATGTAAATATTTCTCCAACTTTGAATAATAATTTGTTGATTGGGCAAGGAATATTAATTTCCACTTAACCTTTTATGTCTACCTCATAACTTTATCCTCTCCTCTCCCGCCCTCTCTCTTAAGAAGTGATAAGGTGGAGATAAAAGAGCTAGGTTGAAATTAATTTCCCTTACCCATTTAACAAATATTATTTCAAGTTGTTTCTTAATCATCTACATTATCTTTTATATCACCATTTTAAGTCAAAAAATTCAAACAAGCAGTCAATATATATTTTTTCCTCTATTTTGAAAATTTATAGTTACTTTTACCCTTTAAAAAAATATTTGGTATTAGGTACACTTTTGAAAAAATCTCATATATTTTTACATGTTAACCCTATGTTAACCCTGAATCCAATAATTTAAACTGTGTAGAAATCAATTCGCAGACACTCATTAAGAATCATTATTCATTAGCCTGAACATGAAATTGTCACCATTAAACAAAATCCATTCGAACGATGCAATTTCAGTTTATAAAGGCTACATTCTACTGGAGGATACCAAAGAGCAAGTATGGATACTAACACTTCTAGTTTTCCTGTGTTTTTCAAGCTTTGATAGAATTTTGCAATATGTTTACAGATTTATCTTAGCCTATCATTCATAGAAGGAGACCGTGGCCTGAGTTGCACAAAAACATGGTCATGATCATACTACAGATCATAGCACTATTCTTCTAAGGACACCGTGACCTGCTGTGTATATTTTTGCCAGTAACAAAACCTTGATCAGAAGGAAAAAAGGGAGAGAGGGACCTCAAGATTCTTCCTCTATCTCAGAAGGCTTTGGAACTTCCCTGAGTTGAACTGAGTTTTCAAAGGAATGATAAAAGCCATAATGAGGGAATCTCTCGTACCAAGTATCTTCCTGAACGTGTGTATCCCAGTGTTGCCCGCAGCTGCTCCTCCCATACTTGTGAATCCACCCAGAACCATTGTGTTGCTCACCCCAAGTTTGGTTCCATCGATGTCCATCTTTTCCTTCCCACCACGTCTCCCCTTGCTTGATGCCGTGGCCGTTTGGATCAAAATTTTCATCCCATTTATCTCCCCATTTCTCCCATCCACCGTATACTGACCGCTCCGCCCACTTGTCCGTATACTTAGTGCTGCCACCCTTCCCGTTATAGTTTTCACCCCACCTGGCAAAGGCACAGCACAAACAAGGCATGAGGCAGGAAATTATTGGAACGAGAAGGCCAAGAATTAAGCTAAAAAAATTATCAATGTCACTCATTCTAATTAGAGTATACTAATAAACTCATTGCGTTTAGATCTTGGAACATCTTTAGTGCTTGGAAAATATGAAGGCGTTGCATTTTAGTTCTTGCAACATCTTTAGGTTACTTGATATAAGGATTAATATACATAGCAGCTTTGTTATTTTCAACGAGTTACTTGTGCACGAAGTAACTAGTTTTTTTGGAATTAAAGCTAAATAAACCTGTTACTAGTACATCTGAGGATCAAGATATTAGCTTTCATATGCTCTTCTAGTAATGAAAGGAAAGTAAACGGCTTATATGTGAAGCAGACACAACTTTCTCCTAGGCAAGTCATTAAATTTATAAAATCTGTTGGAAGAAACTTTGAGGCAGCAGATAAAGACTTCCTTAATTATATATTACCTCTGGTCTTTAATACAAGATCTAGTTTGTATCAGGGCCAAAAAAAAAAATAGAACTAGTTTGTGGTTTAAGGACCGGAGGTAGTATGGTGTTTTCTAGCAGCAAGCAGAGCCAATATTCCACACGTGTAAAGCTTCCAACAGATAACATGTGAGATCAGGCTTCAAATACAAACTCAAACCCATAAAGCTATGCAGCTCATTTCAGCAGAATAAGAGAAAACTTCGGAGCAGTTCTTAGGTGTTTGTCATAAGATAATTCAACAATACTTTTTTTTTAAAAAAAAAAGTGTTTTCTCTTTTCAACTCAACACTGCAAGATTGGATTTTCAAAGAAAATTCCTCCATGCCTTGTGTTTTTATTGAAAAACATGGTAGTAGAAGCCTAAGGACTTTCACCTAACCCATGTATGATTTCTGATTTACTTCAATCATCTGATGAATTTATAGGTTAGAAAAATCAGAAATCAGGGGGACAAATTTCCTTGAATCTCATATAGACATGGTGCATGCTTAAATCAATTTGATTTGAAAACAAGGTATAAAGTAAGTGGCAGTAGTTTATTCTATTACACCATGTTAGTAGGATCACAAAAAAATGTACAAAAGCAAACAGATTAATTATTTTGACAGAGATCACATTACTGATTTAAGTCCAGTTAATTACAGACAGGTACCTTTCATGCCAGACATGAGCATGCCCAGCTTCAAGGGGTGTGTTTGGGTCAAGACTACACCACTTGTGAGCCCATTTTTCTGTTTGACCACCTGCACCATAGTGCTCCCACCATTTTTCTTGCCACTCCTCACCTTTACCGTTTTTGCCCCATTTGTCTGCTGTTTTCTCTATATGAAGAAGTCCATTTTCCTGCAAGCAAAATTCATACTCAGTAACAGTAACTATTAATATGCTATTCTTTATCCAAAAGTGAATAAAAATAGAAGCTATTAGTTATTGCAAAAATATTCTGAAATAAAAATTTTTAAAATGAAACAGAAACAGGCAAAAAAAAGAAAAACATGAATATAAGGATAACAACTCATGTGGGGCAGCAGACAAATTCACATGCAAATTGAAATGGTAGCCTACTCTAGTCTCTAGACATAGATATTAAAATGTCAGGCTTCAGGTGCAGAATGACATTTGGCAAGCAATAATTGAGATATATAATAGCTAAACAGTGCCCAATTGCACACTTGAATGTATGAGCTAATGAGGATGGAAACCACTAACTGATAAACTACATGATGCATGTAGTAAAACAAACATTAACGGCCATATATGTGTGTCCCTTTAACTAACCTGCCGCATTGATTCTCTCCAAAATTCACGCCAAACATTTCCAAATGCATCACGACCTGTTTTCTCAGAACCAAGTTCCTTGTAGCCAAACACATCAGAAGCTTCCCAGAAGGTCTCTTGCCATTCGGTGGCTTCGTCAGCACTAACACCTCTATTCATTGTCCACTTGCAAATCACACCATCAGGTCTTCGCTCAATTCCTGTCTCTTTCCACCATCTCGATCCATCTAGATTCACCCCACTAGGTGATGATTTATCCACGTCATTGAGGGCATTAGCAGCTTCTGCTGCATGGTCGGCAAACAATGCATCTCGTCTCTGTTCCTCTTCCAAGGAAGGCAGCTCTACATTGGACCTGGAGGCTTCTTCTTGTTCATCCACTAGTGGAGGCTGAAATGGAGGAAGCGTAGGACTAGATTTGCTTTGAGAAAGTGGACTTTCAAATGGAATTGTAAGAAATTGCAGAGATCTATCCTTCTCCAGAACAGGATTGGGTGAAAAAACTGACGATTTTGTAGCTGCCTGCAAGTTTGTGGCATCATTTGAAGGAGAATTACTGTCTGGAGGCGGAGTCCAGGACCAAAAATCAGGACCTGGAATTCCCTTTCTCTGACTTTCCAAAGGTGGCAGATTTGTAATTCCACTCTTCATTCCTGATTATTTTAAATTTCAAATATTTGATAATGAATTAAAGTGTATAATTTCTTATATGTGAAAGCCTGATAATGCCAATAAATAAAAATTCAATTAAAAATTAAAATGCATTAGCTTGGTTTAAAAAACTAAAAGGGAATTCTGCTTCCAAAACCTTGCAATGATAAAGGCTGTCAGTTGCCAACTCTAAACTAACCCCTAATCCTAATCGCATATTTTAGTTACAGGATTCAATAACTGAAACCATAAACAAGTTTTGACCAAAAAAGAAACCATAAGCAAGTGGAAAACCCTAAAATGCTACAGGAAAAAGCATCACATTAAAGAAGAGAACTCGCTGATAAAGCTTCCAATAAAGTAAACATTGGGAACACGCTGTTACCTTCTTGACTTTCCCCCATTGCTTCACCGCCATCTCTCCTCGATTCTCCACCGACGGAAGCATCCGACTCGCTCTCTAGGCTGGAGACATTACTCTCCTGAAGAACCGATCTAGCTGCCGCGATGGCCGCAGCCGCCCGATCAATCACCTGCATTCGCTGAACCCTGTCCCTTTCTTCCTTCGGAACTTCAAGAATCTTCTGAAACTCCAGACTCTTCCTCTCCAATTCCTCAAAGCTCGGCTTCTCACCACCTCCATTTTCCCTTCGAGAACTAACCTCAACAATCCTCTGAAACTCAATATCCTTTCTCTCACTCTCCACAGCCTTCTTCCACATATCAAGATACGAGCCTCCGTCATCGGAATTAGCCGCTCTCAGGGCTCGTCCTCTGTTCCTCAGTCTATTGCTTCCAATCACCAACGCTTGTGGTTCTTGAGGAACAAGAAGCACATGGTTTAATTCGAGTAAGGCAAGCCCCAGTGAGCGCGACGGTGCTCCGGCACAGGATCCGAGATAGGTCCCGATCATCATGCATGAATGGATTAAAGAGAGAGCTCAGGGAGTGAAGTACGGAAGTGTGAGGCTAGAGTAAGGAGCGAGAAAATGGCGGAGAAATGATTTTACATTTATAAAGGTAACCGAGGAGGGTAAAATTGTAAATATAAGATGAATGAAGGACTTGTTGTCAAAGATATTTTCTTTTCGTAAAGAGTCATGCAAAAAAGAAAGTAAATAGTGTGTGAACTGTGACGGACATTTTCGTGCCCGTGAAGGGAGGTAGCCAGAAAAGTGTACGTGAAGGCACGTAGAAGCAAGGATGACCGTTATTGACCGATGAGAAAACAAATTTTGAAGGCTTTTTTTTTTTTTTAGATATTATAATTATTCAAAAAGTATAGTTTAATTATAGAAGAGGTCAATTATGATTTTAATTTCCCCCCTAAGCATAGACATACTCTTATTGCAATAAGATTGCTTGCAATCTTATTTAACGCACTATCAAACATTAAATATAAATGCTTCTTTTAATAAAGATTTAAACCTTGATTTACTAATCACATTGTGAAAAATAGGCTTTTTCGTTAAATCCAACCTTATAGATGGAAGAAATCAATTATAATTAACCTAAGAAATTATGTTTGTTTAGGAAGATGAAGAGAAATAAAAAATATTAAACATGATCATATGTGGTGTGATTATTCAATATTCCATTACAGATGAAATTACAAATGTCAATCATTTAATTTTTAAAAACAATATCCAAATGCAAATTATGATTTTTATTATTATTAATAATGGTCTAATAGAATTATTAAATTGTATGTATCAATGTCAGAAAATTTCAAGTGATAATAATTAAGGAGATAGGATATATTCTTACTATCTTTTTATCTTATTATCATTTATCTACTGTTTTCTTATTGTTAGATCTATTATTTGATTCAACAGTTCTTATTTACCTTACTTAAAACCTTCTTCCTTCTTCACATTTCTCTTTCTTTCCCTTCCGTCCTCTTGATCCAGCGCATCGCCGCCGGGAAGATCAACCGTCCCTCCCCTCCTCCGCACCCCTTTTTACATCAATTGATTAATTTGAATTTTGCCAAAAGTGATTTGGCTTTGAATCTTGATGTGAATTTGTTCCCCGTCTCCACTGATCATTTGTCAGTCCTGCGTCGGACGCCATCACATAGTTTCCTTCTTTATTTTTTTTCCCCATTTTGATTCATTGGAGGATCATAAATTGCAAGAGTGTTATCATTGCTTTGCGTGTATCAATTGATCGACTGACTTAGGCATTGTTGAAGTATTCAGAACAAAAAATTAAAAGGGCATGATATGGACGGTGCATAACAGATATCCCACTGAGTGTTATATTGGTCCATTAATGATTGAGAATTTGTCCTTGGTATGATATGTCGCTGGTCATAAATGGAGATAGGCATGGAGGAGGGGAGGGACGGTCGATCTTCCCAACGGCGATGCGCTAGATCAAGAGGACGGAAGACAAAGAGAGAGAAATGTGGAAAAAAAAGAAGGTTTTAAGCAGGGTAAATCAAGACCGTTGGATCAAATAATAGATCTAACGGTAAGAAAATAATAGTGAAATGGTAGTAAGATAAAGATGTAGTAAAAATATCTTATCTCATAATTAATTGGAAAATAATATCTTATGTCTATAAGTAAATAAACATCAATTTTGTCTATAAATAGTTATATCCAAACCTATTGTCCAGCAACACTAACTCAAACATTAATAACTGTAAGTATATTATACTTCCCTTAATATGTTGGATTCTTAGTTTGATGGTCATACTGAAAATACACTTATATTCCTTTACGATGTATTTAAAGGATAATTTGACATTAATAAAAATAAAGAGAACATGTTATCTTCATTGAAGATGTGGAAATATTGGGGTTGAAATCAAGTCTTTAAATAAGTAGACCAAACAAAATTATAATTATATCTTATAAACTAAACAAATTGCAAATAGTTAGGACTTAGGAAGACATCTTTCCCCATGGTCCTTAAAATTGATGATTTGATCTGGAGGGTTTTTGATGCAAAATTGTTAGATCTGGAGGTAATTATCTTCCTAATTATTGTATCATTCGTTTTTAATGCTTTTAGGAATTACTAGTAAAATGTTGTCTCACAAAAGAATATTATTTTTTTAGTTTAAATAAAAAAAATTTAACAACCACGCCATCTGAGGTTTTGCTTAGCTCACAAGTTATAAAGATCTTGTGAGCCCACAACTTTATTTGCAACGATCCGAACATCACTCTTTTCTTTTTTAAATAAATACATAAATAAAGACAAACCCAAAGCCAGCCGACAACACTAATCCATGTCACATCAAAACAGGAATTGAAACAAACTCCACAAATATTAATATAATTCAGATGACATTTTATTCAAACAAAAAACTGGAAGAACTTATAGAATCATTAGCACATAAAGTTTATGAAATACCATTAATTTAATGGCAAAAAAAATAAGATTTATTTATTATAAATAACTAACTTAATCAATTTTTTAAATATGCACATGTTAATTATTTCGCTCTTATATCAGAAATCCGAAATAGTTTATCCTTTGAATAACTTCATGATCCTCAAGTTGTTCTTACAAATGCTAATTAGGAATGTCATCAATTACAAGAATACCCAGAATATTGCATACAAGTTACAACATTACCAACTTCTTTGGAGGTGTTAGTAGACAAAATTCTATATTGTTATGGACTCAAAATATGGCAAAGATGTGGAGGCAACATACCTAGGCTTAAAGGCACATGAGATCCAACAGTCCAAACCCTAATCTCTTAGGTATCCTCTATAAATAGATGGTAAACCCTAAAGTATATAATCTCTACACTTTGCCTCTTTACTATTCTTTATATACAAAATACACACCTCACTCCATTGGGTGAAAGCCCTTATGTTTGTGCTCTGTGATCTTCTTTCTCTTAGGTATCCCCACCATGGATGCCTAGGAGACAACTTCCAAATCCTATATCAATACACTAGTCCATTAGGGTTAGACACTTGTATTCTTATGACAGAACACATATAAACCGTGTTAGGTGTGTGTATGTGTAACAGAATGGTTCATATCACATCATCACATTGATTTCTTATAACATATAGTATGGACATCTAATTTAAGTAAAAAAATGTATGAAATGAGATTATATTAATATAAAATTTTCTAAATGTTGAAAGAAATTTTGTTTTAGAGTAAAACATTATTAAAAATATAATAAATAATGTCAATATAGTAGATAAAATTAATATTATTTATGTGATTTTCCTTGGACTTTGGGAAAAAAAAAGTTATTTCCTCCGACCCTTAATATATATTTATTTAATTTAATTATATTAATAAAGTTAGTTAATATGACATGTATTTTCTAAAATACCTTAGTCATTTGTTTTAATTTCCTCATTGCTTTTCTTCCTTGATTGTTATTGAGGAAGCATAAATAAGGTTAAATTAAAAAAATAATATTAAAAAATTTGAAATTTATATCATATATTTATAACTAGGATCAACTTTTTAAATATATCTTATATTAAGAATTGGAGGAAGTATTATATATATTTTGTTCCTTATTTCATTAAAAGACTTTCAACATATTTTTACCCGCATCCCTTTCCATTTGACTATTTTCTATGTTAGTCAGCTGCTCTACCACCTTGCACCTATAAAGTGATTGAATCAAAGTATATTTGCGAAATTTCATTAATTATTATTGTCCCATTTATTTTTGTCAAAATATAATTTAAAATAAATTTGAAAAGTATAATTTTATTCAACATTTAAAATTACTACGGAAAATGAGACAATGGAACTTGTATAATATTAGGAGTTTAACACTTGGAAAGTAATTTCTTTGACAAATATTTTATCCCACTTTTGAGGAGGGACCAACTAGTTGTGTCACAAGTGCTCTGGTTTATCTGACAATTGTCAATATATATAGACAAAGAATGTTGACATATTTTAGTTCTGTGCCTGAACTAAGACATAGTATAATTAGATAACAAGCTAAATAAATTATTTTATATTAATTTTTTGTTGCTATCAAATTCTAGGAAAAAAGCCATCTTGTAAGCCTTCCTATTAACATTGACCGAAGCCCCATACAGTAAATTTATATCCGTAGATGAAGTCCGGAGGCGTCCAAGGAAAAAAAAAAAAAAAAAATCGTTTTCAAAACATAGACTAAAATAATGCCTTAAACCATTTTGAGAATGCTTAGCATATCATTATCTTCAACAAGAAAAATAGATATTTATTATCTTCAATTTACTGAATTAATATTCATCAAATCCTTATTAAAATAAAATGAAATAATAGGGGATTGAGTTCATGAGGAATAATAGGAGATTAGCAAAATTCAATGAGAGATAGTAGGATATCAACATTATTAAAACTAAATTAATAAACTTCCTACACTCTCATATATGATCATTGATTGATAGTAAGCCCTCTACTTAAATAAATCCATCATTGTTTAAAAAATCAAGGACTGGCATAAATAATTATTGAATAATATATTACTTTTAAACTCAACCATAAAAATTGAACACGAGTTGTAACCACCACAAACAAAAAACCATCACTGCTGATATTCTGGTTAATGTTCTAAAATTGACATGTACCTTAGATATGAAATAATTCATATAAATGTCAACAATAACAAAAGAATAAGATATAGTATTAAATATTTAAATTAAAACTTGATGGCTTCAAGCATTTAATTCAAACATGAAATATATATATAGCTTTTAACCCTACGAAAATTGAAACTATGGCTTTTGGTTATTTAATAAGATAAACAAAATAAAAGTTATGTAGCTTCGAACTATATTATATCAAAAATATGAGGAAAAAAGTTATATGATTTTGGCCATTAAAACATAGTGAATCTAAGTTATATGGCTTTGGGTAAAATAACTCCAAATGTAAAATTTAAATTATATGGCTTCTAACCATCTAATAATATAGAAGATAAAGTTATACGGCTTATGGTTATATAATATCAAAATAAGAAACAAAATCATGTGGCTTATGGCCATTTAATAATAATATAGAGGATAAAGTTATATTACTTTTGGCCATATAATCTTAAAATATAAAAAATCATATAATATGATAACGTCAGAAGGAAAGAAAGAGTCCAAAATAAAGTTTAAATATTTTAACATAAACGAAGGTGCGCGGTAGCTTTAGGTCCTTCATGAGAGAAAAAGTGTATTCTCCTTCTATTCCTTAATCCAACAGCATAACAATGTAAATAAATAAAGAGAAAACATAAAGGATATAGATCTAATGGTAATCATCTAGAAAAACTACAAATATTGATTGGAACTTCAAGTTTCATCAAAGATAGTGACATCATGTCACTATAAATATCGGGATAACTTCTAGTTCTATCAAAGATAATGACGTCAAATTATCATGAGAGAGAGAGAGAAATTGACTTGGAACTTCCTGTTCCATTAAAAACAGTGACTTTAGGGCACATGGGAATAGAAGCGAAAAGAAAAATCGTGGAGATGAGAAAAATAAAATCATAATAATTAAAGAGATATTAAAATATCATTTACTGACTAGAGCATTATCATGTTAATAATGTGTTATGGAATAAAAGAAAGACGGAAAAAAAGGAGAACAAGAAAGAATAATTTTATTCAATTTTCATATGTGTATACAATACATAGCATATGCCTCCTATTTATAAGTATAACCTATAACCAACAATAAATGAGATTATATAATCAAAGGAAACTAATAGAAAGAAATAACAAAGATGTATATCCATATGAATACATTTTAATATATTATTCGTAACATAACTATATTTATTTGATGTCTCAAAAAATGAGCAACAGATTGACGTTAAGGATAACATTAAATACTTGAATTCATTAAGTTTCTTATCTTATAAAAAAATAATTTATGACTTTATCTTTTGGGCCTCAAGAGTTAACCAGGATTAAGGTGTAAAAATATACATGAATTTTTATCTAAAATGCACATTGTAGCATTTGCTTTTTGGAAGTGCAAAAATACCCATCAACTTGTAAAACAAGAGCAAAAATGCTTATGCCATTAAAAGAGACCAACCTCTGTTAATGAGACCCACATTATTTTAACAATAAAAATATCGACAATTTGTAAACTCCTCTTCTACCCTTCACTTTAACTCTTCCAACTTTGAAACTCTCCTTCCTCCTTCATCTTCTCCATTCACTCTCTCTCCATCTCTGATTTTGTCAACTTCAGCTTCAGCTTTCCCTCAAGTTAGAGATGTGGAGATTTTAGAACGGAGTGAAGATAGTTGATGTTAGGGTTTTAGTGGATCTAATTTCAACATTCTCTTGTCGCGTGGAATTTGAGGAAGGGAAAATTGCCAGGTACTCTATGTTTGAATTGTTGCCTAGAACCATTTTCTAAGGTGACATTCATTGATTTTATTGGTGCTTCATATTTTTTAAATTTGGAAGGGGCAAGGATCGTGTTAAGATCTCAGGGGATTCAATTGATTTATGCTTAACTAAGGTTGATTAAATTTAGGGGCGATAGCGAATGTTTTCGTCTTGAAAATCATAGAGAAACACAGAATGTTGTCACTAAGTCATGGAGCATTGGAGAAGAACTTAGTATCCTTTTGAAAATAACTAGAATTTTGTTGTATCTAATTCCATATGTAAATTTTGGCAACCACTATTTCCTTTTCATCACTGTTCTTCAATGGAAAAGAGTTGTAGAGGATGAAGGTTGAGAGGGAGAGGGAGAGGGTGTTTTTCTGAGGTGAGGGGCATTTTGGTATTTTCATAATATACTTAACATTTGTTAAGGAATTTAACTATGTTGGTATTTTTACTCTAGTTTTACAAGATTATAGCTAATTTTGCACCTCCGAAAAACATATGATACTGGATGCACTTTAAGTAAAAAGTTCATATGCATTTTTACACTTTAACCCTAAATAAAAATGAAACATCTAAATAAAAGTTTTCGAACCTGTGTGTGTAGAAAACATAAATTGATGGAGGAAAAATTTCATTTGATTGTTACTGCATAGAGACTTCTGAGCCTGGTAATTCAACTTATAAATTGACTATTAGTGATGAGAAAATAAATAAAAAAACATGTTCAAACTCAAGAAAAAAATTGATTTAGGTAAGTTTTTTTTATTAAAATTAAATCAAACCCAATCTAATGGAAAAATTCATACAAATATCATGCAAAAGCATACAGTTTTCTATAATTTCAGTGGGATGAAATAATAAAATATAATTTTAATCTTAGCAAAAATAAAATGTAAGGTAATAGAATAATAATAATTTAAACTTGGAACCAGATCACAACTTTCTCAAGAGGAGAAAGAAGTCTAGTTTTTAGATATCAAATCGAACCATCAAATAGGAGGGGAAGGGGCCTCTCCATTTCTCTTCCTAATTATTTCTTTATTTATACTGTTAGATAAATTCTGACAGTTAATATTTAATATCCTATAAAAATATTATTATAATATTAACTCGTGTCAAATTATATAGTCAATCTTAAAGTGACCTTTCTTTGTTTTGTTAAAGTTAAAATATACAAAACTCCCACAAATTTTGGGTCAATTGCATATAACTCTCTTAATATTTTTAAATTATCTAACCTCCTTAATATTTTAAGTTTTGATATTAAACCCCCTGCCATTAGTTTTGTTGTTAAGTTGCAGATAGGAAATGCCAGCTCAGATTAATGTGGGTAATGTGGCATCCTACGTACATGGATTCTCCACAAGTTAATGATTTTATAATGATTATATATTTTTTACATATAGGTTAAAATGCTATTTTATGATTAAAAAATAAAAACAAACCCTAATACTTTGTGTAAAAGATCCTTCATCTCCAATGCCCTTGACATCATCCTTCTTTAATTCCTCAAGGTTAGTTTCAATACTATCCTACCATCTTGGAGGTAGGGCGATCCCAATAACAGGGGTCTCCACAAATTGATTTAATTCCATCAGATTATTGTTGGGCATCGAGTGGGACAAGGAGATCTTATACGATCTCCATTGCACTTGAGACCAATACCAATACCGAGGAGCTTCATTATATAATAATTATAAAATTATTATTTTGTAGATACGTATAACATCCCAATTTTTATTAATAGTAATTACATGTTTTTAAGATGTGATTTATTAAAAATTTTGAGATCTAGAAATAAAAAATTAAGAATTTTGTCAATATTATAAGATAAACGAATTTAAAAATTATAAATATATAATATTATAATATACACACACACTTAGAGTTTATAGTTGGTCATGTCATTTGACATAAAGTTTTGTACTTTTGTTAAGTCACCCCAAAACTATGTTGTTTTGAGAGTTAGGAGAATTAATGAAGGGTGTTTTAGTAAAATTTATATCATAAATACAAAAGCAAAAATACTAAAAGACCCTTGTGAATATTTGTAAACCCCAGAAAAAATTCACACATCTGTTATCTATAGCATTACTAAAAAAGAGTGAATTTGTGAAGGAATATATTTTAGCCTTTTTGCAACGGAATTGAAATTCCGTCACAAAATGTGGGTTTCTTGCGACGGAATTCAAATTCCGTCGCAAAATTTTGCGACGGAAAACGAATTCAGTTGCAAATTTTGACAAAAAAATGACTTTTTTTTAAAAAAAAATTGCGACAAAAAAGAAATTTTGTTATAAAATTTTGTGGCGGAAAAGAAATTCCGTCGACAATGATTTCTTAAAAAATATTTACAACGGAAGAAAAATTTCCTCACAAAATTTTGCGACGGAAAATGAATTCCGTCACAATTTTTTGATAGAAAAATAATGTTTTTAAAAAAATATCATGACAGAAAACGAGGAAAAAAAACTCCGTCGCAAAAGTTTTAGTTTTAGTTTTTTAAAATTTATTCTCCCTCCAAAAATTTCTGCACTTCCCTCCGTTTTAATTGAAAAAAAAAAAAGGAAACAAAACACATTTGCCTTACTTGATAACGTCAGAACTCTGAGCAAAAAAAGATAACGCCGGAACAACGCTAAGGTTTTGTTTGGGGGTTTAGAGGAGAAGGAAAGAGATGCAGAGAGTTTAGAGGAGAGAAGAATGAAGAAAAATGGAAGATAATTCCTCCCCTTGTTTAGGAGTTAAAAAATAGTAAGAAAGGAAGATGAAGGATTAATAAATTATTTTTACCATTGTGTCATTTTTTCTTTAAAAA
This sequence comes from Acacia confusa, assembly GCA_037074495.1. Lineage (NCBI taxonomy): Eukaryota > Viridiplantae > Streptophyta > Magnoliopsida > Fabales > Fabaceae > Acacia > Acacia confusa. The sequence goes on from CM073514.1 coordinate 16,429,506, forward strand.
TTAATATAATTATTATATTTTATAAACAAATTTAAAAAGTATTTTCTCTTTCTAAAAATATTTTCCCCTACAAAAATTATTTTTCTCTAAAAAAGTATTTCTCTCTCTAAAAAATATTTTTGTGTGCATTCCACCAATAAAAATGAAAAAAGAAATCAGAAATAACGAGAGTGTTTTATTTAAATTAGAGTAAAAAAATAATTAATTTATTCTCCCTCTCAAAACGTCTTATATTGGGGGAACTTTATTTTTTGAAGAAAGAGAGTTTGGGGGATTTATAAAAATCCCTAATTTTCTCCTTTCTTATTTTAAAAACTCCTAAATAAATAAATAAATAAATAAAAGACTATCAATGCCCTTGATGAGCAAGTCGCCGGAAGAATTTGGAAGTGAGAGGATGGTTTGGCTCTGATTTTTGCAGGAAACACTGAAATTATGGTAGCTACATCGGCTACTATTCTGGTTGGTTCCTCTTAAATCGAAAGGGAACTTGATTTGGATTCCTCCACAAGACGTGGTTGGGCATACAACATCTGGTTCTTGATATCCACTGCATATTCTCTCTGTTTTGCATAATATTGGTGGCGATTTCGATTATGGAAGACAAGAGGACGCTGATGAGCTCATGAGGTTTATTTGCTATTGCAGTTATTCTTGACTCTCTGCAGTGAACTTCATATTGCCCGTGTTTAGAAGGACTTTATATAGTTAATGCTTTGATAAAGTAAAGGTTTCTAATATCCTTGCAGGTTTGCCATTGATACAACGCAATCTGTTTGCCTTGATGAATTTGGTGGAGAAAGAGCTGTCCCTTCTAACCTTCAAGAGACAACCTTGATTCAACACATTTTTTGTGGTCACTTTCAATCTTAGGTTATACTTCTAATCAGCAGGAAAATCTGCATTGTTATGTTGAGTGAATTCCTTTGTTATTTCTTTATATGTGCTCAATGAGAATTAGAGACTAAACGATCACTTTGATAGATGATTAAATTGAAGATGCTCTGATTCTCTCTGAACTCTCCCATGAGGGAATCAGAGGCACAATATTCCAGTAGAATTCTCTTTAGCCTAGCTTGAGTTTGACATAAATGTAGGTTCAGACAAGTTGATCCTCTTCCCATGAGAACAAATGTTTATGTTAAAATGGTCCTTGGTGAGAGAAATTGGCTGAGAGTTTGACTGTAGCGCTGCCAGCATGGTGGTTAAGTTGTGGGTGTATACCATTCTTCCATGAGTTAAAAACTTGTTGAGCTTAATGTTCTATGTGCGATTGTTGTTTCTTAAGTATACCAGCACAATTTTTACTGCTCTTTCCAATTCTTTTTATTCCTGCTTCTCTTTATTTTTTCCAAATGTGATTAACAGATCATCCCTAAAAATTTGAGAGACAGTTTCATTAAAGCACTCAGTTTCACCATTTTAATGGAATAAAGTAGTATTCTCTTCTACTTAGCCGATTACATTCTATGACAAACTTTATGATGGAGTTAGAAGGCACTCTACTTAGCTTTTAAGCTAACATTGGTCTGGAAAGAATTGCATTGGGATTGTGAAAGATAATTTTTCTGCATTCTGGCTGGGTTTGTCATTTGGGTAAAATACAAGCTGTCATGGAATCTGCCTTTTTGAGCTTTTCAAGTTATGGTTTCCTCATAATCCATGATTTTGCTTTTTGGGCTGCTTAAATTTTTCATTCCTTTCTTTGCTGTCAAATTAATTTTTGTTATTTTGCTTTTGACATGGATGGAGCTGTGAATTCAACCTTTTTTCCCCCCAAAACAGGTTATTTGCACAAAGTGCCATAAGGTTTCAAATCAATATGAAAATATGATGGACTTAACAGTTGAGATTCACGGTGATGCTGCCTCCGCGGAGGAATGTTTAGATCAGTTTATTGTCAAGGAGTGGCTTGATGGGGAAAATATGTACTAGTGTGATGGGTAAGGTTGCTTCCTTTTGAGAAGATACTGATGCCTTAAAATGGCTGGCTATCTTGTCATATAATGTTTACAACATAGAAACCATTCCCCACTTCACTTTAAGTTGATGCATGTTTAGATGTTAATGGGGTTATATATTGAATGTAAGAACCACAGGAGGATTTTATATGAGGATCATTAGGTTGGACATTTAATCTTTCTAAGGTTTCCTGTGGGAAGGCTGGCTACTCTCTCTTTGTTAACTTAAAATGGGGTTCTTTAAGACTAAAAATACTAAAATCTAGCTTCAATTAAACTTGATCTAAATATTTCTTATAATAAATATAGTTAAACTTGATCTAAATGGGTGTCACAAGAGTCATGTTGTCATTTTTTACACCAAAATATTTTATTACTACTTTTTACTTATTGTGATTTTTTTAACAATAATTGCCATTCTTTATAACTTCATTGTAATTTTTTATATATTAAACTTCATTCAATTTAAATAAATTTACATTAATTTGTTAGACTTTGTATAATTAGAAATACCATTAATTCTATATTTAATTGTTTATCACTAAATGCTTTAATTATATTATGAAGACTTACCCCAATTATAAACTTCACTCCCTAATGTTGTTTTTTCAGATGAGCTTAAGAGGATGAAGGTGTTGATTGCAGGAGCAAGCATCTCGTATGTAGGCGCAAGAAGAGATGATGCGACAACAAGTTTAAGACTTGCAGTGGACACAAGACATGATGAGGTAGATGCAGCTTGTACTCCAGTCCTTAACTCAGGGCAAGGGTACCTGGCCGGCTCCTGGTGTTGATGACCGTCCTGGTGACGATGACCATCCTAGTGACGACGATGATGATCAAATTGTTGCTTTTTAGATTATTTTTTAGTATATATTGTTTGCAACATTATTACATATATTTTACTTTCTCAATGTAAAACTCTTTATGATTGTTATTTTACATTTTTATCATATACAAGTTTTCTTTATTTCGAAAGTTTTATTGAATTTCATTTATTTTTTTAATCATTTTTATATTTTTAATGCAATTTTATTTTTTTAATAATCTTTTATATATCTTTTTTTGCATATGTGTGTGTGTGTAATTTTAATTTTTTAAGTTTTAAATTCATTTTTTTATATTTTTTAATATAATTTTATGATTTTATATTTTTTAATTAAAATGAATTTTACGACAGAATTGGTTTCCGTTGCAAAAATGCAAAATTTGCGTCGAAATTAAATTCCATCGTAAATTTGCGACGGAATTAGTTTCTATTGCAAAAATGTCAGAAATTTGCGACGAAAACGAATTCCGTTGCAAATGTCAGAATTTTGCAACAGAATTAGTTTTCCGTAGCAAATGTCAGAATTTTGCAATGGAAACGAATTTCGTCGCAAATGTCAGAATTTTTGCGACGGAAAAAAAAAATCCGTCACTAATTTCAAAATTTGCGATAAAATTATGATTTTCCTTCACAACTATGACGCATTTTTTGCGACGGATGAATTCCGTCGCAAAACTATTTTGCGACAGAATTTTTCCGTCGCAAAAAGTGACTTTTTTTTTTTCTACTGTAGCTGCAAAGACGTAAAGTAAACAAGAAATTTTATGTAGGACATGACATGAGTATTAACAAATGAGAGGATAGGCCTGAGGAGAGTAAGTGCCTATTTGGATGACATTTAAAACTTAGGTTTTACATAAGGTGGGACAAAACTCCTCTCACATACTTATCTCGTACTACGTAAAATTTAGGTTTTAGAATGTTTCCAAACACTACCTAAGTCTCCATACTTGAAATAAGAGTGATAAGAGTCTGGCTTGTCATACATTTGTCATGTTATCAATATTTTGAAGAACTTGCTGGTAGATAGAAGATCATTCAAAGAAAATTTTCCATTTGCCTATCTTATATTATATGTTTTCACAAAAAAAAAAAAAAAAACAATAGCATATTTGTTTACGGTTAAAAAAAGAGTAAATTTGTTTTATTAAAAATAACTAAGGCATCACGACACACTCATCATTATGCTTTAGATAAATGCATAAAAATAAAATTTAAAAATTAAATATAATGATTCGTTTAATATATAACAAATGCTTTTAAAACTGCAATGAAAAAATATTTTTAAAATATTAAATTTAAAACGCTCAAATATAAATATATAATGAGATTGAACCCAATTCAATGTTCTCTAATTATAATCTTTGAATAGTTGTTCTATTTATTTTTGTCAAAATTTAAGTTAAAATGACTTTTAAAAGTATAATTAAAATTCAACAATAAAAATTACTATTAATCAGTAAGACAATGACACTTGTAATGTGAGGGGTTTAACACTTTGAACGTGATCTTTTAGACAAATGTTTTGTGCCTTCATGAAAGTACCAATTAGTTGGGATAGAGGTGCCATCAAACATCTCACAGTTATCTATATATATAGACATAGAATTTTGAAGTGTTTTGCTGATTTGCATGAAATAACTGATAATATACTTAGATTAGAAGCAAAATACGTTTATTTGTTAACTCTTCAGTATTATTGAGAGTATAGGAAAAATTCAAATTTAAACTACAATTGAAATTTAAGGGGAAACAAAACAACAAGAAAACACATTTTATCCCACTTTTTCCATTTTTATATCTTACAATTTAAATATTAAATTTCTTCACATATATACCTTCCCTTTATTTTAACTTTTCATGTCTTAATATTTTTTAAAATTTTTTAAATTCTTCATTTATTATTAAATATCTTATAGTTGAAAAAATACTAGACAAATGTTGAGGGTGGGATTACAAACGTTTTAAACCAAAACTTTAGTCTAGCGCCTTAGACTAAGGAATTATTATTATTTTCATTTTATAAACTTCTCTGGTTCTATTCTAGGTTATTTGTTAATGATATATTTAAAAAGCTAACATTTTATTGACAATTTCATATACTATTATGTCAATGTGAGAGTTAAATTGGTGGAGGAATAATCATGGGTTGAAATTATATTATGTTTTTATATTCCATTCGTTGGGAGGCAGGAGGCAGGAGCTTATTAACTGGTTAAATAAACAAATCCCTCATTCTTCATTTGGCCTCCATGGAAATCTAACAGAAGAAGGTTGATTAAGAATGACTTTAAAGTCTAAAGTGTAACATTCTAAATTTTGGGATTTGAAATTTGGATATTTTAGAAGAATTAATGAGGTGATTTTGATTTAAAAGAATTACGAAACAAAATTATTGTAAATTTAAACTTATTTTTCCTTGATTTATTTTAGGAAAAGAGTAATTAAAATAAGGAATGATTACGCCCGAAATTGTGGAAGATTAAGTTGCAAAATTTTCCTAGAATAATTATTAAATTAATTATTGGAATTTTTTTTGGTAAAAATTATTAGAAAATTTAAATAAATAAATAAATAACTCAAACGCACCTGCAAAGCCCAATTCTACCAATCATATTATTTTAGCCCAACTCATTATTATATCTCATGAAGCCCATCACGTAAAAAGACCACCAGCTGAAGCCCAATATCATAATCCATTAAGAACCCAACGTGCAGCCCCATATGAGAAACCTAAGACCTATTTCATGATTCATTGTCTCGGCCCAAGCATACTATAACCACAGCCATGAAGATTTTTTCTCCAGCACCATTTAACATAAAGCCAAAACCCATCAGTAAACCTCCGTTATTCATCGTTTTCGGCGTAACCTTAGGAAAAGAAAAACTAGCAGATCACGCCATCGGAACCCATTCTTCTGCAGTCACATTCTCGAGCCCGGTGTCGTCTTTCCTTTCGATTTTTTGTTTCTTCCTTTGGTCTTTCGTTCAGTCAAGCTTTCCTCCAATACCTAATATATAGCTGCCTTCGTTTCCAGTTCATTTTCTTTCACTTCACCAAGAGACTGAAAACAGAAAGAAGAAAAGAAACAGTGCAGAAAACAGAGAGTGAGAAGAAGAAGAAGAGAATTTCAGTGAGAGCGAGAAAAGGAGAGAGAGTGGGATATAAGAGAGAGAGAGTGAAAGGCAAACCGAACCCAACTTGCTCTGTTCCCGCTTCGCGAAACAGAGGAGAAGACCAGCGAGATTAAATCATTCGTTTCAACTTGAACCTAAAGGTAAACGTTGAACTTTCGTTTCCTCCTTTGTTCTGTCTGAGTTTGAACTATGGGGGCTGTTAGAAGCTTAAATGCTGTCATGATCTCTTCGGCTTGTTGACATGAGCATCATATATATATATATAGGGTCTGTGTTTAAACAATAGTATGAAGTTTTTGTTCATGGAATGAGAGAGAGCCGTAATGCTTACTGTGCGTGAAGAAGAAAAATAAACACACAACGAAGAAGAGAAACGCTGCACATATCGAAGGGAATAAAGGCAGAACTCAAAGTGTATGTGTCAAAGAAGAGGATCAAAACTGATAAAGTCTCGATCTCTGCATGAACATATATATAAGTGTGCCTCTGCTTCTTAAGTATGTTTTCTGCATGTACGTATCTATGGGGTTATCGTTTTCCTTTTGTCTTGCTTTGGTGTGTGAGTCTAATCAAATATAGATATAGATATGGAGAAAACAAGTTTAAAAGCTTATCAAGAAAACATGTGTTAAGCATATTTATATGTGATAATATGTATTAAATTAGTTATAGTGGAATCATGATAATGCATGAAATAATAATAACAATAATAGGATAAATAAATATTATTATTAGTTTATATATTTTCTAATATATATGTGGAGGTAACAAAATGTTGGTAACTTTAATAATACTGAATAATTAGATTATAATGGATGTCGTATTTTTTTTTTCCTGTCATATAAACATACATGTACACTACAAAAAATGGCTTTTTGTGATGGAATTCTCTGTCGTAAAAATCCAATTTTCTGTCACAAAATAGTGTTGCGACGGAATTCATCCGTCGCAAAAAAAAAACGTCATAATTGGAATAAATTTCCGCCGCAAAACCTTAAGGCTTTGTAACGAAAAGTTTTCCGTGATGGTCATCACCACCACCAGCATCATCACCACCAGGAGGGTCATCACCACTAGGAGCAGACCAAATACCCTTGCCAATTAAGGACTGGAGCACAAGTTGCAGCTGCCTTACCACGTCATTTGTCTACTGCTGCTCTTATGCTTGCTGCCGTATCCTTTCATCTTGCGCCTGCAACAATGCCTTCACCCTCCTAAGCTCATCTAAGAAAAACAATATTGCAGAGTGAGTTATTTTTTTCTACTTCATTTAAAAGGAAGAGATAATGAAAACGTAACAATGTAGAACATTTTATTATGTTTACCTGCATCAGCACCTTCACTGTGTGGTAAGGAGTGCTTCCTAGGCTTCAGCCGGCTCGCAGAGGCACCAATCCCAAAGAGTCTGCCTTTCTTGTCAAATCCTCCTATAGCTTGAATGAATGGACTCTCATTATCGGACTGAGAGGATGCGCGGTCGCCCTCACTCTGGGAGTCTCTATCCTGCATTAGCTTCTGATAAGTTTCCTGCAAGTAAAAAAATAGATCACAGATAACACATGTAAAATGAAATAAATATGTCGGTGCCTGAAACAAATAACAAAAGTAATAAATATCTCACCGCAAATTGCTGCGACCTGGCGTTGATCTAGTGGCGCCCAGTACAATCGGCAGACTCTCAGGAATGGGTTCGCTCAAAGGTAGCCCACTCAATTGATTCTTCAAGAACTTCCCCAGATGCTGCCTATAATTACAAATGATGACCGCTTGTTAATTAATTCAAATTACAAAATATCAAATACTGAAATAGAAAATGACTGTACTCACAATTTTTCGTCGATGCTCGTTGTATGGGATGGAGCCCCCAGTATATGATAATCTATCCATATGGGCTCTATTTGATTTATTTTTCTCACTCTTCTCTTGAAATTTAGGATTGGCGTTCCATTTATGAAGTAATTGTTGTAAAGTCTCAGGTTGAATCCAATCAGTCTTGCCTAGATCGTGTCGCAATTTATAAAATCTATCAGACAACACTACTACAAAAAGTGGATATTACTTCCCCAAAAGGCGTCCTTATTTTAAAAAATGGAGTAAAAAGTATAGGCAAAGACTTAGGCGTCTTAAATATCAGTTTAGGGCGCCTAAAATATATTTTAGGCGCCCTAAAAAAGTTTAGGGTGTAAAAAATCTACTTTAGACGCCCTAAATTTTATTTAGGGCGCCTAAAGTAATTAATTTTAGAACTTAGGCGCTAAATTTTTTTCAAAAAATTATCTAGGCGGCAAAAAATTGGTGCCAAAAAATATATTTTAGGCGCCCTAAACTTTTTTAGGGCGCCTAAAATATACTTTAGGCGCCCTAAACAGTTTAGGGCGCCTAAAATATACTTTAGGCGCCCTAAACTTTAGTATAACTTTAGGCGCCCTAAATAAGGTTTAGGGTGCCTAAAGTTATACTTTAGGTGCCCTGAAATATCAAGAGGACGCCAAACGTCCATTTTCTATTAAATAATAAACCAAATTGAATGATAGATTCCAAATATATTTATTATTTGCTTAAATAATAATAATGACATGCATTAATGCCCATCTCTGCACGTTATCAACAACACACACAACCTATTCAATATCCCCTTTTCAATTTTTGGTCTTTACCCTCAGAACCCTAAACCACAAGTTCCTCTTCTGTGTCTCGCCTCAATTCCTTGCCTACAAGACCTCCGCAGTCTCCATGGCTATCTACTCCGTTGGTCTTCTCCGAGATCGAAGACGAAGGAAGAAATTGAAGAGGAAGGAGGTGCTGAACCTCACCTCTCTATCTCTCGGTCTCGACCATCTCTCATTCTTTCTCCATTCCCATTCATTCTTTCGACACCCACAGACAACGCAACAAGACCGTGAGATGGAGAGTGAGACTGAAGGGAGAGTCAGAGGAAGAAGGGAGTACCAAACCCACTTACTATTGGATTTCTGAGTTAGGTGAGTCCCAAATCCTTATTCTTATCTTATATCTTCAGTTGCTGCTATTTGGGAGTTGAGAAATTAAAAGATTGAATTCTGGTTTTAGTTGGGAAAGTTCTGAAAATGAGAGTAGTTGATATATAGAGGTAGAGTAAAAGCTGAATCAGTGTTGTATGTGCACGGACCACAAAATCTTCAACTTTTTTTCCTGCTCCTGTATGGTTCTGCATTTAGGTTTTTGGTAATGGATGAAATGGTGGTAAATGTAGTTTCTGTTTCTGTATGGTTTTGCATTTAGGTTGTTGATTCAATATGTGGCTTCAGGTTTGTTGGGTTCTGGTTGGTGATCTACTCCATCTCCATCTCCCTGTTTTTCTTTCCAGTTTTGTGAGGTGTTCTTGGCCTTTCGGGTTTTGTTTTGTTTTTTTTAAATAAAAAAGCTATAAGGCGCCCTGAATTAAATTCAGGACGCCTCATGTAAGGCGTCCTGAATAAAGTCAAGGTGTCTTAAATCAGAATTTTTTACTATCCCCACATAGACGTCCTTTCAAAAAAGAATGTTAATTGGGTCTTATTTAGGACGTTTTTTAGGTTTTTTGTAGTATTGCAACCACCTGCTTCCCTTATGATTGTAAGCTTTTTTCAACATTTCTCGATGCTCAAGCAACCACCTAAAGTGACGCTTCAAATTAGTTACATACAATTAGTGCTCCAAAGTATAAATATACTTGATTAGTTTGCATTTGCATAACAAATTAATAACCATAATTTACAAAACTTACCAAGAACTCCTCAAACCAAGCTTCCTAATAATTCTCAGGAATCTCTGTCCAATTGGTCCACGGATGATTGAAATTGTGGAATATTTGGCCTGACACGAAATCCATGACCTGATTATAAGGCTCAAATCTTAATACAGAGGAAATGACATAAATTTTAGCATACAAAATAAAAGTAAAAACCACGTAACATTATCAGTAACTTTATATGACTTACTCTAGATCGCCACGAGGACAAATCCACAGCAGTCTCATCTCAGGGTCAACATTTCCCCACACAGGTGCAGCTGAGGAACTAGCTTCCCCGACTTGACTTTGAGGACACGCAGTGTGCTGAAGGACGAAATGACGTATTGCAACATTTTAGTACACAGTTGCTTAAATAAAACTAAAGATGTAAATCAATTAGAAATCGTAAACTATACCTGTTTTGCCCCTTTGTTGTGGATCAGGGGGATTGAAAGGCATACCTGCACCTCCCACAATAGAGTCGATAGTGGTCGATGAAGATGACATATGAAATAGTGGCAGCTCAAGAAAAGAGCTGTACCCTCTACCTATAGACGGGTCAGATGTCTTCGCCCTACCACCTTTGATAGGACGGGCCCGGCCTCTACCACCACTCAAACCACTGCCTGAATGCCATCCTGAACGATCCATCTATAAACACCCACAAACATTATGTCAAAATATAAAAAAGATATACTTAATGTCACTATCAAAGTAACGGATTATCTAATAGAACAGACGGTTATAAACAGAGAACTAACACAAGTTAACCGAAAGATTTCGTTTCCTCCACCTCTCCTTGCTCCCCTTTCTCTGGAGTCTCATAATCATCAAATTCAGACTTCCTATCAGAGTAATTATCTTCCTCCTCATCGACAATATGGATAGGAATCAATTCTAACTCCCCATTCGCCTCGTCAAAAAGATTGTTTGGTACATCGCTGTCGACAACAATTACGGGCTGTATATGTTCCACATCAGCTTGGAACGGTTCATTCATAGAATCATTTGATTCTAACTCTTTCAAGTTGGGTATGATATTGCGTGTTTTTGTTCTGATAACTCCCATCCACCCTTGGCGGGATGTTGGATACGATGTATAATAAACTTGTTCCGCCTGTTGAGCAAGTATGAATGGATCATAACCAACTGTGTACCTCCTCGACTACTGAACCTCAACATTTCCATATTTATCAACTTTTGTCCCATGAGGAGAGTTATCAAACCGCTCACATTTAAACAGAGTCACGGACTTGTCCCACTGATAATCCAGCTGAGTTATGTCAGTTAACATCCCGTAGTAGTTGGCCTCAACTCCATCAACCAGGCCACCTCGGCAACATACGCCGTAATTGCAACTTAGTGTATTTTTGTTCGCTTCTACAGTTGCAAAAAGATACACATTGATTACATATTTCTGACACCGGGCAACAACTATTGCAGCTCCACAAGATAAACTCCACACAACATCATGGGGAGCTGATGGATTTTGCACGAAGAAGTATTCGAACCACTGAGGAAACTCAGCAATCTTGAATTGTTCAAGTTCGGAATTCGATATCAATGGATTTATGGATTGAACCCAGATCGAACCCAATCGAAGAAAAAATTGTAACAAAAAAATGTCATTAATATACTTTAATACTAACCGTAACAGTAAAAATACAAGAAGTCTTACATTAAGTATAGGGCAGTCTCTTCACAGTTGTTTATAATGTACTACTCCGCCACTCGCTTGTTTCTTCCTTCCAAAGTTGACCTTTCACGTTTTCCCACGACCTGACCTAGAAAATTAAATATAGATATTCGATCGCTCGTATTACCACCATTATTGTTGCGAGCTACCCCTCTCCATCTTGATATATTTTCAAAGGAATAATAATATGACACAAATTTTGTGAACTCTTCAACTAGATACACTTCAGCTATAGATTCTTCAATGTACCTTTAATTTTTTATCTTGTACTTTAGAGTGTGTAAAAACAATGGACAATCACAGGGTATTTATAACTTTAGCACCATGTGGGTCAAATAATAACAGCGAGAAAGATATATATATATATATATCTATATATGTATGTATGTATATGTAAATGTATATGTATATATATATATATATAGCAACATTTTACCTCTCAAATGGATATATCCACCTATATTGTTGCGGACCTCCGATCCTTGCCTCATAGGCCAAGTGAACAGGCAAATGCTCCATTGAGTTGAATAAGGTAGGAGGAAACACCATCTCTAACTTGCATAGTGTCAATGGCACGCTCTCCTCCAGCTGCCGTAACTTGTCCATGTTAAGCTCAGAAGCACAAATTTCTCTAAAGAATATGAAAAATTATGTAAGAACACTCCATATATGCTTCGGTAGTACTTTGAAGGCCCACAGCAACAATCTCTGGAAAAAAACGTGACAATCATGACTCTTCATATCGGATAGCTTCACCTCATCTATTTTGACACATCTTACCATATTTGATGCATAACCATCTGGGAGTTTCAAATTTAAAACCCATTGCAACAATTCCAAATTTTGCTCTTTATTGAATGTGTATGGCGCTCGAGGTTTAGAAATCCATCCTCTAGCATCCACTACCAAATGCAACTCAGGCCTTCTGCAAATCGCTTTTATGTCCTGTCTAGCGTAGACTGTGTCCTTCATCTTGCCTTTGGTATCCATTACTGTGTACAGAATATTGTAGAACACATTCCTCTTAATATGCATGACTTCGAGATTGTGTCTCAACAGGTGATCTTTCCAATATGTTAGTTCCCAAAAGATGCTCCATTTCATCCAATAATGATCAACCCCAAATCCCTTAGGTTCGTTGAATGCAACCCCCTCTTTAACACTTGCAATGTGCCTGACCCTGTCCTATATTTCTTGACCACTTAATCGACGAGGTTGATTTTCCCGTTCGACTGCATTCCGTATGAAGTCTTTTCTATTTCTTCTAAGCGAATGATCAGGGGGTAGGAATCACTGGTGCCTGTCAAACTAACAAACATTGCGACTGTTTTGCAAGCTAAAACCCATGTTCTGCTCAAGTTAAACTGGACATGCAAACTTCCCCGACGTTTGCCAGCCTATATGAAGGGAAATCATTTATCATCCACATTAAGGCAGCCCACATGATACAATTTTGGCTCAATGATACATCATACGTAAGAAACCCGTTACTCCACAACATCTTCAACTCATCTATCAAAGGCCTGAGTTACACATCTATATTCTTCTTTGGGTTGGAAGGCCCAGGGATTAACATGTTGAGAAATAAGAACTCTCTTCTCATGCACATGGAAGGTGGGAGGTTGTACAGAGTCACAATCACTGGCTAACAGGAATACTTCCTGCTCATCTGGTTGAAAGGCGCAAACCCATCCGAACATAATCCTAGACGGACATTACGAGGATCCAATGCGAACAAAGGATTCACCTCGTCAAATTTAAGCCAAGCTTCCACATCAGATAGATGTGTCACAAATTTTTCATCCCTGCGATGCTCCCGGTGCCATCTCATGTAAGCAACTGTTTGCTCTGATGAATACAATCTTTGAAGCCTAGGCACGAGGGGAAAGTACCACATCTTGCTGAATGGTTGACGATCTGTTTTCCTCTCTGTAGTCACAAGTTTGTATCTGTTATGTTCATAGAATTTGCAATTGGTCAGCTCAACGTCATCTTTGTAGTACAACATACATCTTCTGGGGCAACAATGAATTTTTTCACAACTAAGCCCAAGCTCTTTAACCTTTCTTTTTGCTTGGTAGAAATCTTTCTGCAAATTATTGTCTTTTGGAGCAATCTCGCTCATGATCTACATCATTTCGTTATAATTCCTCTCACTCATATGGTGAATAGTCTTCAAGCTTAGTGTTGCTAAGGTAGCCGAAAGCGATGAGTGCTCACTACTTTCAATGTGTTCGCAACTATCCCATAATGGTCGTTGCGCATCTTGAAGCATTTTGCAGAACCTATCAGCTTCCAGATTCGGATCTTCTCCCATATAACATGGTTGATTATTCGTATCGGTCTCCTCTTGCATGTATGATGGTTCATCATGAGTAAAGGGATCAAAATATTGCCCAATCGATGGTTCCACGGCATCCATCACCAATTGTTTGTATTGATTAAGGTTGCCTCGATGACTACTGCTCCCGTAATATCCACTGGTGTCTGTTGGACTTCGCCATGATATACCTAGCATTTATAATTGTTCATGAATCCCTTTTTACACAAATGGATTTTGACCATGTTCTGCTCTTGATATTTTAAACGCTCGCAATTGGCACAAGGACACCTGAGGCATCTACTTGAATTAGTTGAGTGCTCCAAATCAAATTGAATAAACTCTTCCAGACCGTTCAGGAATGCTCAAGTTATTTCTCTATTCTCAGTTAGACGATTGTACATCCAACTCCTATCATGATGAACGTCCATACTTCTACAATTTAACCCTACGTAAATATATAGAGTGGGGAGATACCCCAGTCCACAAAACAACATGAATCAAATATATATAAGTGGCCAATACAACTGGCCACTCATATCAACCAATTGTCACTTACTTAAAGCATTTGGTTATAAATAATTTAATATGGAAATGATGGTATTTAGAATCATCAATTGAAGCTAATTATAAAAAGTTTAACTAAATTAATGTGAATTGATTTAAATTGAATAAAGTTTAAGCTAAAAAAAATAAAAATTACTGTGAAGATTTAAAGAATAAGTGTTAAAAAATTCATAAATTATCCAACCATATCTATAACTTGTTGAGGAATTTCTCACAAACTAAAAAAGAAAGAAATATAAAATATGACATTCTGCAATAAAATAAAAAATTATAATTAATAGAATATATATTCTATATCAATTAGCTAATTTCACTAATTTTTAACATACAAATTTTTTTACTCTTTAAAGGCACACCTTCCTCCTTCTACTTTACATCAATTAATTAATTGTCTTACTCTTAAACATCACTTGTCAACACTTCACTCTTCTCATCTCAACATCTTCCTATTTATAGATTTATGTATCATAACCCACAAATAAAAGATCATAATTTTCTTACACAATTTTTTCATTAAACAAAATTAACCATACAAAAACAATACAAGATTAAAAAAATTCATCAATCTCATTAATGAAAGAAAACATTTCTAATGCAATATTTAATTTTAGTGTAAATTATATTAAAAATATTTGATAAAAAGAATGCCTTAATGCATCTATGCAATACTTAATATTTAAAGTAAACACTTCAAAAATAGCTCCTTGATCTATTATCAACATCTTCCTATTATATAAGTAAATGAAAACATGGTGTTAAATATTATATAATAAAAAATGATGGATGCTGAGATAAATTTTGCTATTAAATATTATAAAAAATGTGGTGTTAAATATAAAAAAAATTAAAAACGATAAATAATATTTATCAAAAAATTAAATATAAAAAACGTGGTGTTGACAAAATTTATCAAAAAAATTTGTTTGATTTGGTAATATATAAAAACGTGGTGTTATATATTATATAATATTTTCCTATTATATAACAAAAAAATTAATAATATTTATTTAGATAAATAACATATATTTATCAAAATATATATATATATATAACATAAAAATGATTATTTTCGTTCTAATTGAGCAACTAAAAAAAAACATCATTTACCTACCTAAAAAACAACAACTCCTCAATCCTTCTTCATATATGGGAATTAAAATTAAAATTATGAGGAATAAGAGCAATAATAATTCAGATGCAGGTTATGGTCAAATAAGAAATAATTATTCCAAATCCTTATTATTAAATCAACCAACATATAATATAGAAGAATCAGACAAATCAGCATTTCCAACTGGTTATGCTACTAAGTATTATATGAAAAATAAAATTGAAAATAATAGAGGAATAGAAGCCACAAACCTGGGGAAGAAGAAGAAGAAGAAACTGATTGGAGCAAAACTTGGGCAGTGACTGCAAGGAGGACGGGACTCAACAAGAAGAAGATGAAGAAAAGGAATGAAAAATGAGAGAAAAAATCGGGGGGAGGGGGAAGATGAAGAGATAAAATAAAATAGGGGAGGGGGAGGCAAAGTTGGCGGCCAAAAGGCTGCCAACTTGCGACGGACAAGAAGTTTGTCGCAAGCCCCCTCGAGGGCTAGCGACGGAGAACCACTCCATCACAAGTCAGCTAGTCGCAAGTCCCTAGGGGGCTTGCAACGGCGTTGTTATTCCGTCGTAAGCCCCCAAGCGGCTTGCGACGAAATCGTTATTCTGTCATAAACGACAGAATTTTTCTGTCGTTTTGCGATGGAACCTGCTTTCCGTCGCCAATTTATGCTATTTTGCAATGGAAATTTTGAATTCGTCGCAAAATATGCTAAATTTGCAACGGAATATGGTTTCCGTCGCAAAAACCCTCAAAATTGCAACGGAAAAAGTTCCGTCGCAAATTTCCATTTTTCTAGTAGTGGTAATAAAGTGAAATTAAGCTGTGGCAATATTTATTTGATTATGAAGTCTTAAATTAGTTCCACAAAAATAAATAAATAATAAAATAAATATACTATTATTATGAGAAGAAATAAATAATAAATGAAATGAATGTATGATTATGAATGATATTATTAGTTATGGGATAAATAATATACTGAGACTAGACAATTTATTGAATACTAATGTTAATTGCTACTTAAAAAGGATAGTTTGTGTGAACTTAGGGTTTTTTTTTTTAAAAAAAATTCTATATATGTTAAAATATTATATTTTGGGAAAGCCATGGTAAATACCATAAGTTATAATATTTAGTACTTATTAAATTCCTAATTAAAGAATTGTTCGGATGGTGTTTGTATTTACTAAAGCTTGATTTAAAATGTTAAGTATTGTGCTGATTATTGGGATAGTTTTAGGGAGTTCAAACTAATTCAATAATAATAATAATAATAATAATAATAATAATAATAATAATAATAATAATAATAATAAATAATTTTGTTATTATTATTATTAAAATGGAAATTATTATCAAAATTTGTAATGTGTAGAGTTTTAATAGTTATAAATAGTTATTGAATTGATTTGATAGATTGAATTATAGAGTGTGTTGAGCTATCGTTTTAAGGAGCAGTGTAATAGTAAATAGCTCTGGCGAGAAGTAACCACTTTCCACTTGTTATGATGTTGATATGTTGTTTGTGAACATTTTATGAAATAATTATGAATATTTTTATAGAAATTTCCTTGTGGGACCTTATGAATTAAATTATGAAATATATTGAAAATATTTATTGGAAAGTGAGATATTATGATATGGTTATGAGAATTGTTTAAATTCCATTATATAAATGTGAATATTTTGGGAAAATTTCCCAATTGAGTTATTATGACAATTTTGGGATGGGAAGAATTGGGAGAGAATGGAAAAGTTATTTCCATCACGTGGTGAGGTCTCCATTGGTGCACAATAGTTGGCTTGTTATTGTCCCATCGGTTTAATGAGGGACTTGCCTACTAGAGTGATGGGCTTATGACACCTCGCTAGTGTAAAGTGGGGGAAAGACCCATGGTCTGGGGCAAGTGCTCTGAGGATTTTGGTCGGTCCTCATCACTTGACCAGTAAGCTTTTTAGTAACTAGTGACATGGGTGTGACTTAGTCCATAGGTCTAGTCGGAGGAAATAAGGTGGTTTGGTTAGATTGATGGGAGGTACTTTGGGGATTTGTGTTAAAAAAGAATTGTAACACACAATTATAATACATAGTAATAAGTGATATTTAACAGAGAGGATGTTGATGAATTGTTTTATTTTGGATTGCATAGTTTTTAATCCACATGGCACCTCACAAGCACATATTAGTATACATAATGAGTTGGACCGATGGTTACAAAATTTTTCCAGGTGACCATTTCTGTCCAGGTCCTTCTGGGAAGTCAACAGAAGCTTAGT
Source organism: Acacia confusa (assembly GCA_037074495.1). NCBI lineage: Eukaryota > Viridiplantae > Streptophyta > Magnoliopsida > Fabales > Fabaceae > Acacia > Acacia confusa. The sequence continues at coordinate 16,447,156 of CM073514.1, forward strand.
CTACTTTATTACAAGTAGTACTTCTGTCTTTTTTATGTATGTTATGGATTACTGTATATTGCCATACTCTAGGGCTCATTGTGCATATTTTGAATGCTTTAATTACCGCTTAAATCCTATATCATGAATACCCTGATTAATAGATGTTTATTTCGTTAATTAAACAGAGGATGTTTCATAAAGTCTCCACGTTTGATTTATTTCTCGATAAAAAAAGTTAATTTATTTATGTTTTCCAATCAAGTTTCTTCCTTTATAGAAAGTTATTACTATATTTTTCTTCCCGAAAATGAATGGAAATGAAAACAGTAAGAATTAAAAATTAAATGTTCAATTATAGAAAATTAAATTGATGAAATAAGAATATCATTTGATCTTATAAATTCAAACTATAAATTGACTATTGAAAAAAAATTAAATAAAAAAAATGCCAATTCAAACTATTTTTTAACTGCTTAAATCCTTGGCCATGACTCATGAATAATTACGGATGGCTTAAGATCCCCATTTATGACACCTCAACAAATTCTCTTTAGAAGTAACTTTTCTATTCATGATATAAAACTAAAAGAAATATGGGATAAAAGAGGGAAGAAAAAAATAAACTTGAAACGATTGTTGTTAATGTCTTCCTTTTTTACAATACTTTTTCTCACACTTTCCACTTCCTTATCTCTCTTGTTGCAACTCTTCCTTGTTCAATTCAACTTATGCCTTACCATGGGTGGGTATTTATAGTTGTAAAAAATGGGTCCATTGGCGTAACTATCCTCCTGGGTCATAGGATGTAGTTTCTCCCCTATCAAATTTTCCACACAAGTGAACCTAGTTGACGAATGGATAGGAGCCGCAATGATAGTATTGGAACTTGGAATAGATCGTGTCCCATGCCTATGAATAACACACACACACACACACACACACACACACACATTCTGTCACATAATAAAATCATTTTGAATATATATATATATTCAAAATGATTTTATTATGTGACAAAATGTAAAAGGTTAAGAGTCATTGGACATCCATATAATTAATATATTTATAATACTCCCCTTTAGATGTCCATTATGAATGGGCCTTATCAAAAACTTTAATTAGGAAAAACCTAGTGGGATAAAAATCTAGCTAAAGAAAAGAGTACATCATTTATTGATACATTTTCCAAAGCTGCCTCATTAAAAACTTTTCTAGGAAAATCTAGTGGAATTAAATCTAGATAAGGGAAAAAGAGTACAACGTGTATCGACTCCCCCTCTTGACAACATTAGTTGAGATATTTGAGTCTGTGAAGACTAATGTCATGGAAAAGTTTTTCAAAGATTGTACCTGAAAGTGACTTGGTGAATAAATCTGCTAGATTTTCACTTGAACTGATTTGCTAGATATTTATTTTACCAAAGGTCGTGGGTGAAGAAGAATTTTGGTGAAATATGCTTCTTTTATCATCTTTGATATAACCTTCTTTAATTTGGGCAATACATGCAGTACTATATTCATAAAGAATTGTTGGAACCAATATACTTGACAAGTTGTTCGTATGTGATGTATTATTGACCTCAATCATACACATTCTCGACTTACTTCATGCATTGCTAGAATTTCTACATGGTTAGATGATGTGACTGATATAGTCTATTTTATAGATCACCATGAAATATTTGCATCGCCACATGTAAATAGATAGTTTGTTTGTGATTTACCATCATGAGGGTTAGACAAAAATCTAGCATCTGCATAACCAATCAGTTCATGCTTAGATACATTTGAGTAGTATAACCCCATGTCCATAATGTCTCTAAGGTAACGAAAAATGTGTTTTATTCCATTACAATGCCTTCATGTTGGTGAATAACTATATCTTGTTAATAAAGTAACAACAAATGATATATCAGGCCGTGTGTAATTAGCAAGATACATTAGTGCTCCAATAGCACTAAGGTATGGTACTTCTAGACCAAGTAGTTCTTCTTCACCTTTGTCACTAATTACTTGAGGTGAGAATGATTCTTTATCCAATTGCAAAGACCTTACAATCATTAGAGTACATAATGGATGTGACTTATCCATATAAAATCGCCCCAGGATCTTCTTAGTATAAGTTTCTTGATATACAAAGATCTCATCCTTTAGGTACTTGATCTATAGTCCTAGACATAATTTTGTTCTACTCAAGTCTGTTAGTTCTCTATGTGTTTTGATGATAACTGACAATTGTAAACTTAAGTTTGTCTTTGAAAGTTATAAAACTTTCTGTTTAAGGCAAACTCGAGTTTCGGTATAGAAACTCGAGTTTGGACTTGACAGATAGAAGCTCAGATTTTACAATGTTGGCCAAACTCCAGTTTACATAGGCAAACTCGAGTTTGCAGAGTTACAGAGAGCTATCAAAGTTTACAAGAGTTGTAAACTCGAGTCTGTGTTTATAAACTCGAGTCTAGATCAAAGGCAGTGACACTCGAATTTCAACTTGTTTCCAAACTCTACCTTTGATTCTGAGAAACTCCAGTTTACAAGAAAGTTTATGTGCTAAAAGTTTAAAGACTTGTAAACTCGAGTCTATGATTTGGAAACTCGAGTTTGAGATCAAACAGAAGCTTCAACGTTCTATCAAGTTCTCCAAACTCCAGTTTCAGTTTTACAAACTCCAATTTGCAAAATACAATAGCCTTCATGTTTTCAGTTTTCACTGGAAACTCGAGTCTAGATTATGTAGACTTGAGTTTGGCATAAACAGAGATACTCGAGTTGATACTTGATTTCTAAACTCCAGTCTTGAAAATAGAAACTCCAGTTTGAGCCTTCAAAGATATTTCAAATGTTTCAGTTCACACTAAAACTCGAGTCATGGTTTCGGTGACTCGAGTTTAGCTCAAACAGAAAACACTCGAGTAAATGACTGATTTAAAAACTCCAGTTGGAAAAATGGAAACTCCAATTTACACATAAAAAGATATTTTCAAAGGTCTCAGTTTTCACTGAAACTCGAGTTTTGAATATCAAAACTCGAGTCTGGATCATACAGAGAGCTATGCAATATTTCAGGTCTTGAAAACCCCAGTCTGCATTTCTAAACTCCAGTTTTGAAGCTGTGAACTTAAACTTAAGATTTTCATAAAAGCTTCAAACTCGAGTCAGTCACTAAATGACTCGAGTTTAGCCATGTGTTCAAAATTTCATTCAGGACCAACTCGCGACTTTCCTCTCTGTAAGAACCAAACTCGAGTCAGTTATTTGTTAACTCGAGTTTAGGAAACTTTCAAATATATCTTGCTCTCTGGATGAACCTCAAACTCGAGTCTAGAACAACCAACTCGAGTTTGCATCGGTAACTTTTAAAAACCAGATCAAATCAATCTGCGAAATCATTATGGGTTAATCTGAAATTATCATATCTTGTTGCATTATTATTCCTAACGTTATTGATCAAGTTTTTGATAAGTATCAGACAGGTTCATCACAAGATCAAAGAGAATCAAAGATCCAAAATAAGTGCATTTAATGAAGAACCAAGAACAGGGCTGATTCTTCTCCCTTATTCCAGATGTTTAGCTCAAACCGTTGGAACACATTAAGATCACCTCAAACGGTCAAATTAAGATTATGGAATAACAAAGAATCTGGAAGACGTTCTGCAACAACATATTCCATGATCTCAGCAAAGAATTGAAAGAACAGAGCAAAATTTGCATCTGTCATTTTCCAGATCTGCAACTGAACGTTAGAGAAGATATTGCAATGGCTAGTTCATCTAGTTAAGCTATAAAAGGCTATGAAGACTCAGAGCAAGTGATACAACGAAGCTATACTTGAACACATTTGCATTTTTGAGTCTATATTGTGATTCTTTTATCTGTTCTTAAGTGATTATCAATATTCACTCTTTTGAAAGATTGAAATTCTTTTAAAGTATTTGGTTGTGTAAACTCAAGGTTGTGGAACCTGTGAGTTGGGTTGTTTTAATTACAAGGTGTAAGGGGGAGTAAGTCCTAGGTGATTAGGATTGTGTCTTGTCTTCATTGTTGTAGTTAAAAACCTATTGAACTAGTGGAAACACCTAGAAGGTATCTGGGGACTGGACGTAGGTCAAGGTTAAGACCGAACCGGTATAAATCATGTGCGTCTAAGCTTTTCTTTCTCTACTCTTTCATTATTCATTTCTTAAGCTTTATTTTTTTAAGAGTTGAAAAGAAATTTTAAAATCCCCAATTCACCCTCCTCTTGGTGATTTCTTCCACTTTCAAAGTCTTTCATTTCAAATTCTTTCTTCATACAATTAAATGTCTTTTAAAGCTCTTCAAGACTTCCAATGATGTTGATATCATCAAAATAAACAGCAATTATAGCAAATTCATTGCTAGATCTTTTCATAAAAATGCATGGGCATATTGGGTCATTTTTGTACCCCTCTTTCAACAAATATTCTTTAAGACAATTATACCACATACGCCTTGATTGCTTTAAACTATACAAAGACTTATTTAACTTAATCGAGTATTGTTCTTGAGAATTTGAATTAGATGTTTTTGGCATCTTGAGTCCTTCAAGGACTTTCATATAAATATCATTGTCAAGTGAGCCGTACAAATAGGTAGTCATGACATTCATTAAACGCAAATTAAGTCCTTTATTTACTGCTAAACTAATCAAATAACGAAAAGTAGTTGCATCCACTAGTGGTGAATACATTTCTTTGAAGTCAATTCCAAGTCTTTGTGTAAAGCCTTGGATTACAAGATTTGCTTTATTTCTTGTAATTTCACCATTTTCATTTCTTTTTCTTACAAAGACTCATTTGTATCCAATTGGTTTGACATCTTCAGGTGTATGGACTACAGGTCCAAATACTTTTCATTTTGCTAATGATTTTAACTCTGCATTAATAGCATCTTTCATAGGGGTCAATCCTTTTGCTGTTGACACTCACTAATGGATTTTGGCTCATGATCCTCATTATCATTCATTACATCATATGCTATGTGATAAGAAAAGATGTCATCAACATTGACTTCATGTCGGTCCCGTTGGATACCATTCATAACATAATTTATTGAGATCTCATTATTTTCACATATTTCGGGTATCTGGGTCTCTTCTGGGACTACAAAATTCTCTTCTGGATATATCTCTACTGGAGATAATAACTCTTCAGGAGATGGTTCTTTTAGAGCTACTAACTTTTCTTGATTATCCTCAACTTTACCATTTATATTATTAGCTCCTTTTCTTTTCCAATGATTTTTATCTTTGGAACCAATGGGCCTGCCACGTTTCAGGTGTGCTTTAGATTCATTTATAATAGGTTGTCCTTCAGGGACATCAATTCGAATAGGAGCATTAGCAGTTGGGACATGTGACTTTGTCACTTTCTTTGGGTTAGTAAATGCTTCTGGCATTCAATTAGTGAAATTCTATAAATGAATTATCTTTTGAACTTCTAGTTCACATTGTTTAGTTCAAGGATCAAAATGAGCTGATGATAATTCATTCAAGTTAATCTTTTTACCCAACTGCTTATTTTCTCCCCCTAATGTTGGGAAAAGTGATTCATCAAAATGACAATCGGCAAATTGCGCTGTAAATAAATCTCCTGGAGATGGTTCTTAATATTTTTTGATTGAAGGAGATTTATACCTAACATATATTCTCATTCTTCTTTGTGAACCCATTTTAGTGCGTTAAGGTGGTGTTATTGGCACATATACTGCCCACCCAAAAATTCTTATATGGGAAATATTAGGTTCTTAACCAAAAACTATTTGTAAGGGGGAAACCTTTAAGTAACTAGTTGGCTTAATGTGAATTAATATTGTTGCATGCAAAATAGCATGGCCCCAAGCAAAAATTAGGATATTAGATCTCATAAATAAAGGTCTTACAGTAAGTTGCAATCGTTCAATCAATGATTTTGCAAGTCCATTTTGTGTATGAACGTGAACTACATGAAGTTCAACATCAATTCCAAGGGATATACAATATTTATTAAAAGCTTGTGAAGTAAATTCACCAGCATTATTAAGAAATATTTTCTTGATGGGATAATCAAGGTAATGTGCTCTTAATCTAATCAATTGGGTAAGTAATCTCAAAAACACTAGGTTGCGAGAAGATAATAAGAAAACATACGACCATTTGGTTGATGCGTCAATTAAAACCATGTAGTACTTAAATGGTCCGCATGGGGGATATATTGGTCCACAAATATCTCCTTGTATTTGTTCTAGAAACGTGGGAGAATCACTTTCTACTTTGTTTAGTGAGGGCCGAATAATAAACTTTCATTTAGAACATGCAGTACATGAAAAATCATGGGATTGTGGTATTTGTTTACACTTCAGGGTATGTCAACATGAATTTTCAATTATTTGTCACATCATGGTTGTCCCTAGATGGTCTAACTGGTCATGCCAAACATTAAATTTATTAATAAACTTCTGGTTTACTTGGGCAAACTGCTGGTTTATATCGGTAAATTTCTGGTTTGTATTGGTAAATTTCTGATTTACAATAGCATGTGTTTCAATTATGCTTATGAATGTATAATACAAACCAGAAGAAAAAGCAAGAAAACTTTCGCATTTTCTACTAGAAACTATATTTGTGATAGCAAGACATTCTTGATTATTTAGTTGTTGCTTCTATATAATATCCATTTCTGTGGATATCTTTGAAACTCAATAAGTTTTTCTTAGATTTGGTAGAATAAAATGCTTACCAATATATACTTTTGTTCTTTCAGGTAACAAAATATTATCTCTTACGAAACCTTCAATCAAATTTATACTAGATATAGTCTAAAAATTGGCTTCTTGCATTACCAAAGAAGAAAAATATTTACCATTTTTTAGTATGGCGTGGATTGTTGTGCTATCAAAGAGACACAAATCTTCGGGATTGATGCCAATAAGATTCATTCTTCATTAAAAGATACATGAAAAATAAATAAATAAAAACATAATTAAAAGAAATACATATAATAGAAACAAGTTTAAGCATATCAAAACATAATAGTTCAAATAGGCAAAGATAATTTATACTAAGAAATCAGCAACATCCAAATGAGCAATATCAACATCTTCATGCTTAGAATTCTCAGTCTTTTCAACATGATTTACTTCAATATTTGACCGTTTACTATTATTTTTAAGTGATTCTTGGTAAAGTTCAACCAAGTGTCTTGACATACAGCAGGTACGAGACCAATGACCCTTGCCACCACATCGATAACATAAATTTTTGGCATATTTGTTATACCTACTAGTTTCCCTTTTGTGGTTTTTATTAATTTTCCCCACTTTGGTGGGAAATTGAACCACCATAATTTCGGCCACGTCTACGTCCACGTCCACGTCCACATCCTCGGCCACTAATAGATTCATTAGTGTCTACATTCGCTTATGGGAATGGAGTTGAGCCTGTTGGATGAGATTCATGATTTTTCAATAAAAGTTTATTGTTTTATTTAGCCACAAGGAGACAAGAAATTAATTTAGCATATTTCTTGAAGCCATTCTCACGATATTGTTGCTACATGAGCAAGTTGGATGCATGAAATGTGGATAATGTTTTTACAGCATATCTTCATCAATAACATTCTCTGCACATAATTTTAATTGAGAAGTGATCATAAACATGGCTGAGTTATACTCACTCACAATTTTAAAATCTTGCAAACGTAAATGCATCCAGTCATAACGAGCTTTTGGGAGGATGACCATCTTTTGGTCATCATATCTTTCTTTTAAATTGTTCCAAAGAATAAGTAGGTCTTTTATTGTCAAATATTCCATTTTTAAACATTCATGCAAATGGCGACGTAGAAAAATCATTTGATTGGATGCCTGATTCCCCTCTTTAATTGTGTCTTCTTGACCATGGGCATTCAAATGGATTTCCACATCCAGCATCCAAGATAAACATTTTTTCTAGTATGTCAAGAGCCACAAATTCAAGTTTTGTAAGGTTTGACATAGTTTAAACTAATTAAAGAAATAAACAAGAATTATTAATATAGAAATACTAATGATAGTAACAAGAAATTCACAAAGGCAATAAGTAAGTTATTATAAGAATTAAAATTTTATGGCTCTAGGCCATTTAGTTATCAGAATGAGAAATTAAATTTATATGGCTTTTGGCCATAAATAATAAGTTAGAGTGATAAGACTTCTGGTCATAATATCATAATAAGAAATTAAAGGTGTATAGTTGATGGACATACAAAATAACAATATTTATAATATAAATGAACTCGTATAGAATATAAATGATCTTTTTTTTATTTATTAGAAATTAAACATGCTAAAGAATAACAACAAAAAAAAGAACTAAGAACGGAGGTAGTCCATTCATCAGTAGGAGAAGAATATGATGATGCAAGACATAAATAAAAACACTGCAACCGGTATAAATTATAAATAACAATATAATATAGAAGAAATAATAATAATCTCCAATCTTAACCACGGAACCTAATGTTTAAAACAATTGGTAAAAGTATATCTTTAGTTCTACGTAGTGGCTAAGATCATCCCATATAGATAAAATGAACATATAATGAAATCATTGATAAGAAGATCATATCTTTGTTAGAGCTTTGGTGGTGATAATGTGATATAAAACTAACAGAAATATGGGACAAAAGAGCAAGATATAAGGGAAGAGAAAAATAACTTGAAACTATTGTTATTAACTTCTTTCTTTACATTACTTTTCTCACACTTTCCACTTCCTTGTCTCTCTCGTTGCAACTCTTCCTTTCTCAATTCAACTTCTGCCTTACCTTGAGTGGGTATTTATAGTCATAGAAAATAGGTCCTTTTGGTGTAATTATCCTTCTGGGTCATAAGATGTAGTTTCTCTCCTGCCAAATTTTCCACACAAGTGAACCTAGTTGACATAATGGATAGGGGCCGCAATGATGGTATTGAAACTTGGAATAGATAGTAGATGTAATGATGATTGTGGGCATCCCATACCTATAAATATAACATATATGTCCAAATGATTTTATTAGGTGACAGAATGTAAAAGGTTAAGAGTCACATCCACATAATTAATATATTTATAACAATTCATTTCCCCCCTCAAAACTCGTCCATAAAAGAGTCACCTAGTTTAGAAAACAACCAAAGGTAGAAAACACGAGAAAGTCTGACACTATAGTCCGAAGAGCGTCACTCACTACTATAAAGTCGTAAAAGGTACGAATATGAGGTAGTGCTTTCTCTAATTCGTAGGTTTTATTACTTAGGGATGAAGACAGGATGCATGATGAGGATCCATAAAACTCTTGGGATTAGAGGAGTGCGTTGATCATTAAACTCTTAGGAAGAATGGTGAATTCCGACTACTTGGAAGGAAAAGTTCAACAATTGTGGACTAGCCAAGGGGAGGTGGAAACAATCAATGTAGGTTTGGGTTTCTTTGTGGTGACATTCACAAAGGAATCTAACTATGATCTGGTGTTGACCAGAGGACTTTGGTTGCTTTTTGGTTACTATCTCTCGTTGCAACTTTAGAAACCCAACTTTGAATCTGAAAAGGAGAGAATTACGAAAGTGGCTGCTTGGATCCGGTTTGATAAGTTGTCATTGGATTATTATGATAAAGGCATTTTGTATGTGCTCGGATCTTAGTTGGGGCAGGGGATAAAACTTGGTATGAACACGCTTAGGAAGAAAAAAGGTCATTTTGCTAGGTTGAGTTGAACTTGATCTGACAACGCCTCTACGTCCATTCATATGTATTAATGGGAAGATGCAGTGAGTTCAATATGAAGGGATCCACTTAATCTGTTTCAAGTGTGGATGTCATAAACACATTGTCGACCATTATATTACCCATATAAGATAGAGCATGTTGGATCAAAAGTGGTGTGTTGGGGGGATTTTAATGCTATATTATGCACAAACAAACGACGTTCAACGATAACAATGCAAGGTGGTGTAGATTGTGGTTTCTTGGAGTGGATCAAAGATGATGGCCGATGATGGAGGTTACCGACCAAGGTCCACAATTTACATGGAGAAAGGGGTTGTCAAAGGTATGGATCGAATAAGGAAGTGTTTGGTGATATCAACAAACGCAAGGCACAACTCTTAGCTTGGCTTGAGTATTTAAACAAATTAAATGATACTCGTCGAGTGGAATGGGAGTGAAAGGAAGCTTGGGAAGAACTCAAAAAATGCTTAGTTCAGGAAGAAATTATGTGGCTGCAATGATCAAGTTGCAATTGGTATACTCTTGGAGAAAAATGTTAGATTTTGTATCTAAATTTCCAAGGAATACTATTGAATCAGTATATTCACTACCACTAATTACGTCAACTCAATCAAATCAATACGTTCATCATCGTCGGTCCCATCGATTCGCTTGCAAGAGTCCATTTGACCATTTTTTGTTGTCTATAAATAGATATAAAATCCACTAGATTTTTAACACTTCGCTCTCATACATATAGTATTATGCATTCTGCCATGACTTCATATACTGTGCTATTTCTTTAGTACTCGGTTGTGTCCATAGGGGCTCCTGATTGGTAGTGCCTTCTTTCTGAAGACGTAGTACATTTGATACTAAGAGATAATTGTTCACGATCCTTCAACATTTGTATAGAGGGAATAAATTATCTTAAGGAGACAATATTTGTTGGGCTCAAATTTTATCATTTTCTTTTACATATGATCATATATGCTGTGAGTTTACTATTGAATCATTTATGCAGAATTATTGTATGTTTATAGATTGTCTCATCTAGTTATACAAATTCTGATGTTTTGTGAAATTCTAATTCTAGCATATTATGGACAACAATCTTAAGACAATTTGATTAATCTTAAAATATGTATAACTTGAAAATCTTCTAAGAACCAATGAAGCTATCAATATCAAAACTAAATAGTATTTAAAAAATTTGGTTTAATAATCTAAATATATTAGTTTAATTATCAAAATCTCAATTTCATTTGTGGTGATTTGTCAATTTATTTTAGTTTAATAATATAAATATTTTATATGAAAAAATTTAAAATTAAAATATGTTTTGTTAGCTGTAGAGTCATCATTTGAATTTGTTATATTAACATTTTCCTTAAGTAACATTAATAGTGTCATAAATATAGGACTAAAAGCATACTTTATAAAGTTAAGGAATCAAAATACATCTTATTAAAACTTAATCAACTAAAAGTATACTTTAGCCTATTAAAAAAAACTAAGGCATCACAACACATTCATCTTCATGCCTTAGATAAATGCATAAAAATAAAACTTAAAAATTAAGTACAATGATTCGTTTAAAATATAACAAATGCATTACAACTGTAATAAGAAAATATTTTTAAAACATATACATTTGAAAGCTCAAATATAATATAATGAGATTGAACCCAATTCAATGTGTTTGCTAAACCAAGTGTTCTCTCATTATAATAATTGAATAGTTGTTCCATTTATTTTTGTCAAAATTTAAGTTAAAATATGACTTTGAAAAGTATAATTAAATTCAACAATAAAAATTACTATTAATCAGTAAGACAATGACACTTGTAATGTGAGCTGTTTGACACTTTGAACGTGATCTTTTAGACAAATGTTTTGTGCCTTCATGCAAGTACCAATCAGTTGTGTTAGAAGTGCCATGTTATCTATATATATAGACATAGAATTTTGAAGTGTTTTGCTGATTTGCATGAAATAACTGATAATATACTTAGATTAGAAGCAAAGTACTCTCGAGAGTATAGGAAAAATACACCCTTAACCTACAATTGAAATTTAAGGGGAAACAAAACAATAAGAAAACACCTTATATCCCACTTTTTCCTTTTTTTTTATTTTACTATTTAAATTTTAAATTTCTTCACATACATGCCTTCTCTTTATCCTAACTTTTTATGGTTTAATTTTTTTAATCATTTTTTAGTCATTATTATCATTTTAATTACATTTTTTCATTTTCTAAACTTTTCTCGTATTATTCTAGGGTATTTGTTACTGATATATTTAAGAATTTAAAATTTTATGGACAATTTCATATACTAAGTCAATGTGAGAGTTAATGAGGTCAATCATGATGTCAAGAATAATTTAAGAAAAAAATTAAATCGGTGGAGGAAGAATCGTAACAATTTGAGCTGAAGTTATATTATGTTCTTATATTCCATGATCATTTGGAGGCCGGAGGCATGAGTTAATTAGATGGTTAAATAAACAAATCCCTAATTACCCATTATGCTTTCAGGGAAATGTAACAAACGAAAGGTTAATTAAGAATGACTTTAAAGTCTAAAGTCTTATATTTCTAGATCAAAACAAAAACATTTAATTTATTTATTTTTTCCAATCAAGTTTCTTCTCTTACAAAAAAGGTCATTACTATATTTTTCTTCCCGAAAATGAATAGAAATGAAAAGAGTAAGAATTTAAAAATTTTATATTCAATTATAGAAAATTAAATTGATGAAGTAAAAATATCATTTGTTCTTGAGAATTCAAACTATAAATTGACAATGAAAAATAAATAAATCAAAAAATACCAATTCAAAATCTTTTCAAACGGCTTAAATCCTTGGCCATGACTCATAAATAATTGGGGAGTGCTTAAGATCCCACATTAATGACACTGAAAAAAAGCTTATTAAAAAGTAAGCTTATTCGGATAAAACAAACAAACAAAAAACAATTCTAAAAACTTATCCATAAAAAAAAGTCACCTAAGAAATTAGCTAGTTTAGAAAACCACCAGAGCTAGAAAGCGTGCAAAAGTCTCACGCTGCAGCCGGAAGAGCGTCACTATCTACCATGAAGTCGTAAAAAGGTGCGAATTGGAGACAGTGCTTTATCGAATTCACTAGTTTTATCGCCTAGGGAATAGGGATGCATGATGAGGATCCGTTATCAAAGGCCGATCCTGAGAAATTAAATGGGCCGAGGGAGTAAGAGGGAAAGAATCGAGTGTGCCGAAAGCAAAATGGAAATCTTTTAAGCAGGCGGTTACTCAGGAAAGTGATGAGAGGGAGGAAGAAGAAGATTGGTGGACCGGTAAGCAGCGTTAGAGGGAGAAAATCAAGGTGGAGAAGAGGGAGGATGACCCCGACGTGATTATTCCTCCAGAGGAGGAGGAGAAAATGGCTACGCAGTAGAGGAGTGCGTTGATCTTTAAACTCTCGAAAAGAGTGGTGAATTCAGAGTATGGCGAGGTGGAAATAATCAATGTAGGTTCGGGTTTCTTTTTGCTGACATCCACAAAGGAATCTGACTATGAGCTGGTGTTGATTGCTCGTTGCAACTTCAGAAACCTGACTTTGAATCTGAGAGGGAGAGAATTACCAAAGTGGCTTGCTTGGATCCGGTTTGATAAGTTTTCATTAGATTATTATGATAAGGGCATTTTGTATGTATGTGCTCGGATCCTAGGTGGGGCCGTTTTGCCAGGCTCTGAGTTGAACTTGAAACCCATCAACTCGTGCAATTTGCTCTACAAAACCGTAACCAAAATTCTAGCTAAGAGACTCAAGAACTTGATGCCTCATATTGTCGCGCACCTAATCAAAGCAGCTTTGTGCAATGTCTCATATTTATTCCATGAGAAACTTGAAGAACAACCGTCGTTTTATGGCACTAAAAATCGATTTATAATATCCCTATGATCACTTTGTTAGGATTCAGATCATGAATATTCTAAACTACAGCAGAACAACTCTGTTTCTGCATTACCTACCTCTGCCATGTTCATCAAAATTCCCAGTACCTTCCATCAGTAAACACAAAATGAGGTTCAAATTTTGGAGGCACCTTCAAGTTCCAATTCCAAATCTGTTTCCATTAACAACAGCTACTAATCCTCTTGACTCAAAATCACTACAACTTGCGTCTTTAATTAATGCTTCATCAACCCTTCAACTTCTTAATCAGCTGCTTAAAACCATCTTTTACTGAATTATATATGTCCTGAGATGTGAATCCCAACCAATCTAACCTATCTCTTTTGTAGCCCAAAGAAATTATAATCCGTTTGCTACTTTTTTAAGAGCAATTTTTCGTTAGGATTTTGCGATCTCAATAATTAGAACTAGAAAGCAATAACAAAGCTGAATCAAAGCTTGGAAAAATTAATAAATGCTGAGATGTGATCAGCTTGTGCTAGTTCAGAGGCTTGGAAGATTTATAAATGCGCTTCCCTATACAATAATTCGAGGTCCTTCAGGTGTCAGAGGTGGTGAGATATCCGGCGGGATGGAAGGCGGCGGAATGATCTCTGGTCCAGGGGGCCGCGACGGCGGGAAAATATCCGGCGACTGCGGCGGCACAACTTCGGGCTTGGGCGGCATGGGGATATCAGGGCCGGGCGGCGACAGGGGAGGCTTTGGACCCTCGGGCTTCGGCGTCAGGTTCGGATCATCTGGCACGGGATTAGTCGGAGGAGGATCCACGAATATCTCAGGCGGAACTCCGGGCTCATTTTCCGCCGGATCCCGGCTTGGACCAACCGGAAACTCTTCGGGAAATGACGGAGGCTCAGTTCTGGGCACGGAAGGACTTATCTCCGGCGGCGGGTCGCGGGCGGAAGACAGAACCACAGACGGAGGCAAGGGTTTTGTTGGCGGATAGGGAAAGAAAGAAGGAGGTTTTGAGGTGGTGACGACGACGGAGTTTGGGGTTACGATTCGCTTGAGCAAGGAGGAGGAGAAGAATGAAGGAATTGAAGCCATTATTGTTGCGTGTTGAGCTTATTAGGAACTTTGAAGACAAGTTTAGTAGCAGAAGCTGAAATTATTTATCACGCATATATACCAGGAGGGATGTGTACGGAAGCATAAATATAGAATGAGATAAAAGAATGACACGTGGAAGACAAAGGAGGGTCCAGCGCAGAAAGTATTTCGGAGCTCAATGCTTCTCGTCTACACGTAGCATACTTGCATGTTTCCGTTCAACCACGTCGGTCATCAGTTCATATGTTAAGAAAACAATTAAATTAATATAAAATGAATTTAAATAATTTTAAAAATATAAAGAAAACAAAATGGGTAGTTACACTGGATCGTAAATGAGCTCATTGTTGTTAAAACCTTTGGCATGTCACCGGTACCAAGTGGATGCTAATACTAATTAGGGAAAATTAAGAGAAAGGTAAGGAAAAATAATATATTTATGGTAAATGATCTTAAAAAATCTAAATGATTTAGAAAGACTAAATTTCAAAATATTAATTTAAGTAGACTAAATTACTCTTGATTAAACTTTCCAATGTTTTGTTTGGTACAAGGGATTTAGAAGAGAGGAGAAATGAGGGAAAATTTTGAAAAGCTGAATTTAAAAAAATTAAAGAAGCAGGGTTAACATCAATTTTTAATAAATTTTTCATACATTTTATTTTTATTAAAATTTTATAACCCCTCTCTTCAATTTCTTTAATTTCAATTCATAAAATTTTTATTTTCCCTTCATTTCCCTCCTCTCCCCTCATACCAAACAGCCCCTAAATTTCTATAGTGTCTCCTTCAATATCTCCCATATATTCTATTTTAAAGCTAATTTTGAATTTTATTTTCCGTCAAAATTAAAAACCGCCAATGCAAAATGATCTATACAATATGCCAATCTCTGTAAATAAGCGACCTAGCTTCATCCACAATCAACATGTTTGGGAAGGCGTAAAAGCTGAGCCAAAGTGAATAATAGCCCGAAAGAAGTCCATTTGCTTGTGTTTGAGAAGGCTTCAGCTTTAAATGGATTTTTCTGAAAAAAACTCCTTTTGCGAGAAGCCTGAACTTGAAGCTTTTAGAGTTAACTTTCGATCGTCTGCACTTAATTTCCCACATCTCTTATGTCCTTTCCTGCCAACACGAGCTACCTCCTCCTTCCTGGCATACGAACTTCTCAGCGCTCATCTTCATTTCGGTCTGAAGTGAGCATTTAATGGGAAATCAATTCCCACACCTCCTTTATTCCTGTCATATACCAGCTCCCCTGTCTTCTGATATGCATTCTGGTCTCAACATTTGTCCTTTCCTGCCAACACGAGCTACCTCAGTTCTCCTCTGCTCATCTTCATTCCGATCGCAAGTAAGCATTTCATGGGAAATTAATTCCCACACCTTCTCTTCTTGCCATACTAGCTACCTCACGAAAGTCTCAGCGCTCCTATAAACGAGTCTCAACTCCTGTGCTCTTCTTCATACCATGTCTCAAAGAGTCACTTGTGTTGTGCAGCCCGTTTCCTATTATATACGAATCTCACCTCCGGATCTATTCTTCATACCATGTCTTAGAGTATCACCAGCCACAGTTCGTTACACTGAGATAGCTTTCCGTCGTCGTTGAAACTCGTCAGCTCTCCTTCTCTGATCTTGAAACTCGCTAGATTTTGGGTTTGATTTTCATCTTTGGTGATTTCTTCTTGCATTTGTTTGTTACCTAGAAAAACATGCTTATCAAGCCAGATCTTCAGATCTATCATGGGGCTGGAAAAGCTTGCTTCTCTGGTCGGATCTTTGGATCTATTGTTTGTTACCAGATCTTCCTCAGTGTTATATCAATGAAACAGAGTTTTAGTTCTTATGAAAATAGAGATTTGTTTCTATGATTTGTGTTTGGATTTGATATTTCTTGGTTCTTGCTCTTTGATTGACAGTGTTTTCATTCGAGTATGTGTGGCAGCTATTTGCTGTCTCTCAATTTGATAATATGTTCCTTAAGTAATTTCTAGACTTTTTGCTCCTTTTTCCTACAATCATAACCAGTAATGGATTTGCTTTTGTTCCTTCTATTCTCGGTTCTACGATTTCTTGGTAATCAGTATTTTAGTTCGAGTGGTATAAAAACTGACTTGTTAATGGAACAAAAAACCCTTCACATTTCTTGGGTAATCAGAAGCAATTTTTTTTATTAAATTATTAAATTTAGCTATTTTTTTAGATAATAATATATGTTTGGGTTAGCTACCCCATTATTGACATAGAAATATGAACACCGATAAAATGAATCAACATTATATATATGTTCTCTTCAATTATTATTATTATTATTATTATTATTATTATTATTATATATAGAGAGAGAGAGGGGGGGAAAAACACTTCTCATGTTGTAGGAGAAGTGTTTTCTCATGTCACACATACATGAAATGGTGGGACCCACATATACATATACACATGAAATGGTGGGGCCCACATATATATATATATATATAGTAATTCATATATGTATATGTGGGTCCCAACATTTCATGTGTGTGTAGGAATCTTAGTTTTTTCATGCAACATGAGAAAACTAAACCTCATATATATATATATATATATATATATATATATATATATATATATATATATATAATTCATACCATTTTCAGTCATTTTCTATTTTAAATAACTTTTTAAATATTAATCCAAACAAGTTTCATTTTCTATGAGGGGACCACTTCTTACATTGTCAATTCAAAATAAAAATTATATTTACAATTTGACTTTTATCCTATCTTACATTTGCAAAAATTATATTTAAAGTAAGTCAAATCTGCCACAAGTAATCCAAATGGGTTCAATATCTCTAAATTGGCTTTTATATCAATTTTGAATCAAGTTTTTAAGGTCTTACATTAACTTAGTTACTTAAATTTTGTCTCAATATGGTAAAAACGTTAAACAAATAAATATTTTTAAAAAATGGTTAAAGTGTAAAAATACACATGAGTTTTTTCTCCAAGAGCGTCCAGTACCACATGCTTTTACACCTTAACCCTTTAAAAAATAAGATTAGGAAAAATCTTAAATTATTCGAAAGCATTTTTATTATAATTAGAGATTTAGTATGATAGGGGGTAAATTAATAAATAAAATTTATTCTAACATTCATTTTAATTAAACAATAGCTTTCTAAAATATTTTTAGCCGAGTTAATGGTTTGTATTTTATGGTATCTTTTCGTAATAGTGGGTAAAATATGTAGTCAAAGAAAAATACAAGAGTCCTTGGAGTAATTTACTCCATAAAAGTTATAACTTTAAAAAATGTTGTTATTAATTAATTTTTTGAAAAAATCTCATTTAAATACCATATGAAATTCCAAAACCCCAAAACATTGTTAAAAAATTAAAAGGATAGAGAAATGGGAGGTGTGACACCTCAAAAATTAAACAAAAAAAAAAACTTAACTAAAGTATTTGAAACATTGCCAACCAATAAAAACTCATTTTTATAGAGCCAAATTTTCCAAAATATTTACAATATCAAAATAAATTCCCAAAATATTTCAATTAATAAAATATGAAAGTCCTAGGATTATGACAAATACAAATGACATAACATGAGCTATGTGAGTACAAAAAGAGCTTTTAAGATTCACTCCATAGTTGTCTTCTCTTACTCTCTACTAAAATTAATTTCCTGAAAAAATAAATATAGTAATCGTGAGATACGAAGATCTTTGTTGCAATTGATTATTCATAAATATATGTGCAAACTAAGATCGAGAACATAAGATTTCAAAATTCCAATTCAGCTCAAAATAATTTATTAATATTATCAATATAAAAGCCTTTCACAAACTTATTCACGATTTGGTTACCAAAATCCCCTTCCAAAAAGGTTCCAAAACTATAAAACATCATTTCATTTTCCAAACATCTTTCATAAGAGATATCACATTATATATTATACCATTAAGTAATATGCACTATGTCTCCCTTATATCACCGTCCATCTTTATACCGTCAACAGGAGCCATAGGTTAACACATAGGTACCGTTTGGTACAGGGAATATTTAATGAGGGAAGGGAACTTAAAAAATGGAAAGGAAGGGAAGGGAAGATCAAAGGGAACTTAAAAAAATAGAACTGTTTGGTTGACATGAGAATAGAACTTAAGTTGACTGGAAATAAAATGTTTGGTATGAAGAATTGGGAGTTGATTAAGTGGGAAGTTGAGATAAAATTCCCATAATGCCCTTAAAAGTAAAAAAGGCTGGAAAAAAAACTGGGAATGAAATTTTTTTTTCAACCAGACAATAATGAAACCTACCAAATCACGTCGTGGTTCAGATGGAGATTGGAATGAGATGATGATGGGAAAGGATAGGCCAACGAGCAGAATGATGACAAATGTAAGAAGGACGACAAGCATGGAAACATAGGCCTGAAAATTAATCACCATACAATTTAACTACAAAAGAAGACAAAAGTTCAGGTTCCAACGAACTAGTGAAGTTTGAACCAACCAGTGAAGTTCGAATGATCCAGTGAAGTTCGAACGAAAGTTACAAAATTAAAGCCACTACTCTAAACAGGTGAACAAGACTGAGGACAATACATAAAAGGCAACACAACACAAAGCTATGTCACCACATTCATTGCTCACATCAACATAGCAAAAAGTGGATGAAAAGGAAACAAAATAAGTACCCAGCTTCATCAACATTACCAAAAACCCCACAGATACAACACATATCGACACTCACATATAAAAGTAATAAACTTATGTCAACTAAAATCAATGATACATGACCATTAAACAGATTTAAACAAAACAACAAGAACAATATGCCAGTTGTAAACCCATGTGTGTATCATCTCCTTCCTCACCACTACAAAATCCACACACATTCGTCTTAATTGGGCATGAATTAAAGAAAAAATCACGCAAGCACAGCACCCAATACATATATGCGACTATTGTCTACTGTTGAACAAACAGGGCATCGGCTTAAAAGAAGCACAGCGTGAAAGAACAACAAAACTAATTCAACTCTTACCTCAATTCGACCTTCCTCGCCCAGCCCTTCAACTTCAAGCGGCCACTATCGTCTTCAGCTACTCTCAAAATTGTCGCTTGCAGTTGGATTAAAAATGGACACAACTTTTTTAGGGGCTTTTTCGTCCCACTAAATCGCTTTCCTGGGAAGTTTTTCAGGATCACGCCACTGTTGGAGGGATGGCAAATTCCTGCGTTTATGGGAGTTTCGACCTCGGCGGAATCTGTGAGTGCCTAGAACCCAGCGCGCCAAACAGGTTTTTCACGTGGGAACTCTGTTAAGTTCCCTCTCCCACTCGTGAGTTCCCTGTACCAAATGGGACCATAGTGTAACAAAAACTCATTCATTTAATTGAATTGACTCAAACTCACCAGATCTTAAGATATATTTGACTAAAGGTATAGAGTTTAAGTCTTGACTATAACTTTCCTCCTTGGACAAAACTAAGGAGGTATACATGTCCCCAGCTCCAATCTCGGCCAAAGGAAATATGAAAGAAGAGGCCTTGACAAGTACTATACATAATATGCATCAAGTGATGGCATAAAGAGATCTCATTATACAAATTCATTTTTACTCCAACCTATCATATATGCAGCCTCCATGACAATTATGTTCAATCAAATAAAAATATATTAAAAGAAGTACAACAAATCATACTTCAATTTATATCAAATATCATCACATATTTAATGCGAAATGAATATTGTCATGTATAATGTACAAGTTTCAAATCAAACCCTCCATAGACACAACAAGTTTCAAAACATTTTAATACATACCTATATACATATATGTATATGTTGTGTGTGTGTGTGACAAGTATATAAAAAAAATAAACAAGGTTACCTCTACTTCAAGTGTATTTTTCCTTAAATGCATGCTAACACCGAATAATATAACTTCAATCTACACCTTTTCTTATTTTCTTTTTTTTTTCTCCCAGTTAACCTGAATTAATATATGCATAGTTGAGACAAGAGTGTACGGGCAGGTGAGGGCAGATTTCAATTCACATCTAAAGTGAGGGAACATAGTCAAAACATATAGTTGAGGAGCTGAATTTTAAAATAATCCAATCTGACAACAACAACGGAGACTACCTAAGGGCTTGGGAAATATGAGGGGATAGATAGAGAGGATAAGAAAAAGAGAAGAAATGGAGCGAAATTTACAAAAGTAATTTTTTTAAAAAAATGTATCAAATTTGAGCAACTGGAAAAATATTTTTTAAAGGAAGACAATCAGTGGCGTCAACAATAGACGCCTAAAGACATCAATTAAATTGACAGACGCCACAGGCGTCAATTCTTTTTTAAATATAATTTTATAATTATATTTAAAATTATAAATAATAACTTTACTTAATTATAAATAATAAAAATAATAATTAATAATTTTAATTAATAATTAAGAAAAATAAAATATTTAAATTTATTTTAATCTTAGGATACAAAACTAGTTAGTAAATTGTTTAATTAGCGAATTCATTATAAATCATATGATATATGACTAATTATTTAATATTTTGTACATTAATAATTCAATATATAAATTATAAATTATTATTAGCTAAATTTAATTAAAGAAATTTGTGAGAATAATAATTAGTGAATTAATAAAAATATTTTATGAAATATGTTGTATATTATTTTTTATAGAGTATACTAGGATAGATAGGATAAGCTTAAATAGAGAATAATAATTAGTCAAATAATTAATTAGTTAGAGAATAATTAATTAATAACTTAATAATGTATTGTGTTTTTGTAAATTTTTATTAGCTTACATACCATTAAATCATATAATCTTAAAGGATTAAAATTATACTTTAACCTAATTTGAAATACCCTAAATATTAGATCAGATTTTCCAATGACTATTTTGCTTCCATACCGTTATTATTATTATTATTACTACTACTAGTAGGACAATTTAAACCATTGGTTTTAAAAGTTATCCAGACTGAAATTTCAATTTTAAATCTGATTAGATGGTATCTAACTGAATCAATAATTTAATCTCAATCTTTTGAAATTTTAAATATTTTTAACTATCATTTATCTTTAATAATATAGGTAAACACTTCTAGTTCTTCTCTAAACCCCATATTACTTAATACCTCACATCCTAATAACTTAATTACTATTAAAACAAATTGGAATGTTGCTTGAGAAATATGAGATTTTGAAATTTAAGTGTTTTTACTAAAATACCCTCACATTCTTTCTCTCTCCTCACCTTCTCATTGAGGAGGGAGAAGACGTAGTCACTCCTCAGTCACGTCGGGAACTGTGGAGGGTGATGATCATCTTCAAGCCGTCATCACTAAGCTCTCGTGTGCTTCTTCAACGGGCACAGTAATGTTCACCAATGATTTCATAACCGCTTGTTCAATCTATTTCACGCACAAATTCTTCTTTGCTGACTCACTTCTTTCATTCTCTTTCGCATTCTCTATGAAAATTTGCAAATATTTCACACATAAATCTGCCATTGATGGACTACAAGGAAGCTCTATGCCTCCAACTATATCGTCAACCCTCACATTCCTTTGCGTCTGCTGTCACGCTGCTTTCCAACAGCGAGGAGTATAGAAGGATCAGGAAGAGGGAGAGGATGATAGGGAAGGGGGGAGGGGGAGGGGAATTACATTGCTGGAAGGGTTTGAGATGTGGTGGTTGTTGACGTTAGACTCTGATATTTGAAGGGGAAGGAAGGATAGCTAAATAAGTAATTAACAACAACCTGGAATATGAACAAAATTCGTTACAAGATTAACAAGTTCATTAATATAACAAGTTCTTTAATGGGTATAATAAATGTATTTGTTAGGTTGTACACATGTCACTTTACTAAAACCAAAATCTGAGGACAATTAACAAATTTCTTAATGAGAATAATAAGTTCATTGATGAGAATAACAAATTCTTTAATGTGAATGACAAGTATATTCGTTAAGGGTACATAGGTCACTTTGTTGAAACCAAACTAACATAATTAAATATTGTAATGGGAATAACAAGTTCGTTGATGGTATTAACAAGTTTAGTAATGGGATAACAAAGGCATTCGTCAGAGTGACATGTTTTCCCCTTGATAGATGCAGTTGTTATTTTTATTAAAGAACTTGTTATTCTCATTAATAAACTTGTTATTCCCATTACGGAATTTATTAATTGTCCACAAGTTTTGATTTCAACAGAGTGACATGTGTATAACCTAACAAATAACTTATTATTCCCATTAATGAATTTGTTAATTTCATTGCGAATTTTGTCAATATGTCAGGTTACTATTCATCATCTTCTTCATCTCTCATTCCTTCCTCTTCCAACAACGGAGTCTAGCCTCAACAACCACCACATCTCAAACCCTTCTAGCAATGGAATTCCCCCCCCCCCCCCGCTCCCTATTTTTCTCTCCCTCTTCCTAATCCTTCATATACTCCTTGTGGTTTGAAAGAGGCATCGTCTGTGAAGGAATGTGAGGATTGACGATACGGTTGAAGGCATGGAGCTTCCTTACGGTCCATTAATGGAGGATTTGTGTGAAGTGGTCGCAAATTTCAGAGAGAATGTGAAAGAGGATGAAAGAAGCAAATGAGCAAAGAAGAATTTGTGCGTAAAATAAAGTGAGTAAGCAGTTATGAAATCATTGATGAACGCTACCACGTGCGATGAAGAAGCACACGAGAACTCAGTGATGACGGCTTGAAGACGATCATCACCCTCCTTAGTTTCCGGCATGACTGAGGAGTGACTACGTCTTCTCCCTCTTCGGTGAGAAGGTGGGAAGAGAGAAATAATGTGAGGGCATTTTAACAAAAACACTTAAATTTTAAAACATTATATTCCTTTCAATCACCTCACCTCTATGTCCTAATCACCTTTGTGTCCTTTTCATTTATCAACAAACATTTTAGAGTTTTTGAATTTTAAAATTTCATATGATATATAAATGAGATTTTCTCAAATTTGTTTCTCTGATAAAGCTTTAATCTTTATAATTATTAATTTTAAAAACCGAAAACCAGCCCCCCAGACGGTGCGTATATGTCTATGACCGGATTCCAATTCTAAACCCTGTCCAGTCGAACGGCCGGATCTCGGATTCGGATCAGTCACTCACGTCTCTAAACCTTCACGCTTAGCCTCCGTCTTCTTCTGTCGCCTACTCGCCTTCAGCCTCCATCGACCTTCTTTGTCTCACGCTTTCCGTCTCAGTCTCCGACTCTGTCGACCTCTCTCGTAGCTTCAGGTCTCGCTTCAGTCTCCGTCTTCCTCTGTCGCTTTCAATCTCTGTCTTCTGCTAGTTCAGTTTCTTTTTTGCATTTGCATTTACATTCTCATTTTCCTTAATTCTACCGGTTTTGATTTATAGTCCTGCGGGAAATTTGGTCTAAGCCCCTTTTTTATATCCCAAAACATAGACTCATCACAAAATGGCTTTAGGATTAGCAAATTAATATTCATTTATCTTTGTTTGAGAACGAGTCTCTGTGGCTTTAATAGTTTCTATATTCTTTCCGTCTTCTTTTGAATGTATATATTGATGTGTTGGTATGGTTTCCCTTCTATTATTGTCATTTGTTTCGCTTCGTTGCCTACGATTTCTGATCGAAGCTTCTTCGGATTTTTCCCAGTTTGCTTTGGCATGCGCTGTATATGTAATTTCTTCGATTTTCGAAGCCGTTCTTATTTCTGAACTAAATTTCCTGTGATATCCGTGTTGTAACATGATCGTGTGATTAATGAAGCAAGCTCTTCGACCAAAAAATAATGAAGCAAGCTCATGCGATCGACTATCGAGTGTGTTTTGGGGTGGGGGCTGTGTTTCAAATAAGTAAATACTTTCTTTCCTTTTTTTTTTTTTAATCTTTTTGCCAAATAAGCAAATCCTTGGTACATTTCAGATTGAAGCGAATATAGCGAAGTGGCACCATCTTGGTCATCCGTACAATCAAACGGCTGATATTTACCGAGTTCAGGAATCTTGAGGTTTTTGACACAACAGCGGATCTTTATTATTCTTCTCTCCTCCGCCTTCTCTCGTCTTCGGCTCTCTGTGCGAGGGTTTATCACGGAGCGTTTTGGTTACACTTTGTTCACTTCACTTGGATATGGCGTCGTTCACGGCGATTCAACGAGCACGGAGCACAATGCTCTCTTCCCTTCTCAAGGTACGTTACGACATACAACCTTCCTGTTTCATCTACAGTAACTACTATAATCAAATCCTGCGCAAAGCTCTGAGCACTTCCGCCATCCCAAATGAGTATCAGAGAACTCATCCTCATCAACCACCATCTGATCCTAGAGCTTTTCGGGATAACAGAGACCCAAACCAGTGGGACCCGCGATGGCAGGGTGGTCATCAAGGTAGGAGCTCTGAACAATTAAACTCACATGCTCAAAACCAGGGCTACGTTCAACAAGGGAATCCCAACTATCAAGGTAATCACGTCCAGAACGTCCCAGGTCGATATCCTTCTAATCAGAGTCAGATTCCTCAGGATAGGCAGTATCCTGATTCAGGGCGGCGATATGCTCCCCAAGGAAACCCTAGTCAATGGAATCCCCAGAATCAGAGCTATCCCCAATATCCAGGGCCTAATCAGGTGAGCTCTCAGAACCCTAATTTTCAGCCGAACACTCGACCTACTCGATGGAATAATCAAAACCAGGGATACCCTCAAACTGGAAGCCACAACGAGTTTAACAATCGGACCCAAGGGTACCCACAAAGTGGAAATGTCAGTCAATCGGTTCCTCAATTTCAAAGTCCTAACCAGTTGGGCAATCAAGTTCCTAATCAAGGTCAGACCCTTGAAAGCCAACCCCCATCATCTCCACCTCCATCGATTATGGATTTGACCCGATTGTGCCAAGAGGGGAAGGTTAAGGAAGCTATTGAAGTGTTGGATAAAGGGGTGAAAGCTGATGCTAATTGTTTTGATACTCTGTTTGATTTGTGTGGTAAATCAAAATCTCTTGAGGATGCAAAAAAGGTCCACGATTACTTTTTGCAGTCTACATTTAGGAGTGATCACAAATTGAATAATAAGGTGCTTGAGATGTATGGGAAGTGCAAAAGTATGACTGATGCCCGTAGAGTGTTTGATCACATGGCCAATAAAAATATGGATTCTTGGCACTTGATGATTTATGGGTATGCAAATAATACTATGGGAGATGAGGGCTTGCAACTTTTCGAGCAGATGAAAGAGCGTGCCTTGGAACCTACTTCAGAGACTTTCTTACCTGTGTTTTCAGCATGTGCTAGTTCAGAAGCTGTGGAGGATGGCTACCTTTATTTTGAATCCATGAAAAGTAAACATGGAATTGAACCAAGGATGGAGCATTATATGGGGCTTCTAGATGTTCTAGGTCAATCTGGGTATCTTAAGGAAGCTGAAGAATATATAGAGAAGTTGCCCTTTGAGCCCACATCGGCTGTTTGGGAGAGGTTGAAGGATTATGCTAGAACACATGGGGATATTGATCTTGAAGACCAAGCTGAGGAGTTGATGGTTAGTCTTGACCCATCGAAGGTTGTAGCCAATAAGATCCCTACCCCACCACCAAAGAAGCGAACGGCAATTAGCATGCTTGATGGAAAGAACAGACTTATTGAATATAAGAATCCTACACTTTACAAGGATGATGAGAAGCTAAAAGCCTTGAGTGCAATGAAAGAAGCTGGATATGTTCCTGATACAAGATATGTTCTTCATGACATTGATCAAGAAGCAAAGGAGCAAGCCCTGCTCTACCACAGTGAGCGTCTAGCAATTGCCTATGGTCTTATTAGCACACCTCCAAGAACACCTCTTAGAATTATAAAGAATCTTCGTGTATGTGGTGACTGTCATAATGCCATCAAGATCATGTCCAGGATTGTTGGAAGGGAATTAATTGTCAGAGATAACAAAAGGTTTCATCATTTCAAGGATGGTAAATGCTCTTGTGGGGATTACTGGTGAAGGATTTATAACTCCACTTTCTACTTTTTATTCCCTTTACTTGCTGCGGCTCATTGGTTCACTGGAAAAAAGTAGTTGTGTGCAAGAGCTTCAGTACTACCAAGAATATGAAATGAATTATAATCTGCTGTAGAATGTACTTCGTTCTTCCTATGATAATCTATTTTGTTATTTTTTGATCACTTTTGAGATCTGCACATATCCGTTCAGCTTCATCTCATACTTATAATATGCACCAAGTACATTCATAACTTAACCTCTGGTTCTATTTGGACAATTATTAGGATCTGTCCTTCTTATGGACTGCGATAAAGATATTGGTTTTGTAATGCAAGTGTGGGTATTTGACTAATTGATTTAAGAGCCTGCACATGGAATATTAGTACTTTACTTCGCTCATTCTATTTTCCTTTAAACTTCCGCTGTTTGACTGAAATTTCAGCTTACTTTAGGCTCACTTTGCACCACTGCATCTGTATGTGTGCTTTATTTTTATTTTTTTTTTTGGGGGGGGGGGGCTATTTTTGTTCACTGTTTTTGAGAGAGGTTTAAAATACTGCACACTGTTGGTGTTTTTGGGAAGGAAAGTGCTGCTCGCTATTGGCTAGGAAATCTTTCCAGGGCTTGGGAAAAAAGGATTTTAAGAAGCAATCAAGAAGATTTATCCCCAAAAAAAAAGAGAGAGAGAAGATTCATCCCACTTGGATGCTTTACTTATTTCTTTTTTGTGATGTAAATCATTCTCACACAGTCCCGACTCAGTTGGATCATGGATGTTCGAATATATTTGTCAGGGATTAGTGCTATAATATTCTAGTATGATTTGATGGAGGAAGACTAGTAATTTTTAATAAACTTTTCAAATTCTTGTATTAGTGCATCCGCTTTCCGTTAAGTACTCTATCATTAAGTTGACTTGGGACATTTGTTTTCATATCAATGTTGTATATATCTCATCTCACATTATTTTCTATTTTTTATATTATTTCATATGCTTATGAAGTTATCACTTGTCTTTTGAATCGCATGCTTATAACATATATAAGATTTTTGGGCGGAGTCATTTGCCCAAATAATTTTCTTGAGCAGCAGATCTATTGTATATCTTTCACGCTTTGATACATCGGATTATGTTCGTACGTCAATGCAGGGATGGATCAAATGACTGGGGTGTTACTCTGAAATTTTGTCTTTTAAGATTCTGTTGAAGATATCAGTTTTATATTTATACATGTGCAATTTTATTGAACCTGATTTTTCTTCAGCTTTAAATTTTCAATCAATTCAATATAAATAAATAATAAATGGGAAAGTATCAAGATAAGCTATAAGGATTCTGAAGCTCTCATAGATTAGTTTACTGGAAAAGTTGAAAATTGGTGGGTTCTGAATGTTAGTGCTGAATGTTCTAATGTGAACTGATATGATCCTGCCATGATTAACGATATGAATTTGTAATGTTAATCCTAGATTGTAAGTGTTACGCGAATAATAAAGGGAGAGCAATGATAGTTGGGAGTGGCGGTAGCTATTAATAGAATAGTATTAGCCAAACACAACATTAATTGAGCTCCTTAACTAATTAGGAAGGATTAGAGCAGATTTACCCTAGGACCCCTTTAAGCTCTTTATATAAGAGCTATCCCTCTCACATAGTAAGGTTGTTGTTACCAAATGTAAATACATGCATATTCATAAACTCTGTCTTCTCTGGACTCTCTTTCTCTCTAGTCTCTCTTCTACTCAATTTCTCTTCTTCTTCCTAAATTCTTCATATCATTACTAGCAAGATTACAACTTGATATCAATGGTACCAGAGCATCGATTCTCTACCACACTCATCTTACTGCATAGTGGAGACAAGAAACAGAATGGCGGAACAAAGAATTCAAGCACTTGAGCAGCAAATGCCAGTAGTGACTACCAGTATTCAAGAATTGGTCGTAGGATTCACCACCTCCATGGAAAGTTTACGTCAATACATCCAAGAAGCGATCTTTGATGCCTCAAAATGGTGGCAGGTATGGAGAAAAGCAAAATCATGAAAGAAGAGGAGGGAATCAGAATTATCACAAGCCAACATAGTTTACAAATATGGATTTTCTTCGGTATTATAACGGGGATGATATTCTCACCTGGCTGCTCTATTGTGAGCGCTATTTTGACATGGATGAAACTCCTAAAGAAAGCAAGGTAAATATGGCTTCTTTGCATCTGGATGACAATTCTTTCTAATGGCATAGGGCTTTAGAATGAACGTTGAGAGGTCGCCTTCCTCAATGGGATGAGTATGCTTGCTGTTATAGGATAAATTCGCCCTTCCATTTGAAAGGAAAATAAGCGACTTGACACAGTTAAGGTAGACAGGATCTTTGGCCAATTACAATACCTCTTTTGATTTTCTTTTGGCCAAATTATACCTACTATAGGATTACCTAGTTTTTTTTTGTTGCGTTTTCGGTATCTAAAGCTCCGCCTTGACTAATTCAGATCTGACCCGCGTCGTGCACCTGATTGTGGTGGATGAGTTTCCCAACGGAACTTTTCTGTATTCACAAGGAATTCGAGACCTTGCTTAAGGGACACAGGCCACTTACCATGTGTGTCAACCCTCATTGATGTATAGGATTACCTAGTTGATATATGGTTTGAGGTTAAGAAAGGAACTAGCAGCTCAAATTTTAAACCCAAGATCGTTAATTGAAGCCTGAAAATTAGTGCGGATGTAGGAGTTGATTTTCAAAATTAAAAAACCCAAAATTTTCGAAAATCAAAATCTCAAGATTCCCGTGGAGAAATCATCGCAATACGCATCTGCAACAACACCACCATCAGCTGGTTCACGCGTGACAATCTAATTGAATTCAGCACCACATCGAACTGCCCTGCTTCCTAATAAACCTATGGCGATCAAGAACGCCAAAACGGAGAGCAAGATTTTGTTGTTAATGCGTATAAATCCTAGTAAGACCTTCAAACCCTTAATGCCAAAAGAAGAAATAGAGCATCGACTTAAAAATATTTGCTTCTGTTGCCACGATCCCTTCTCTCGAGAACATAAGTGCACGTAGAGACAAAGGAGCCAGCTTCACTATATCGATTATGATCAGAACATGGAAGAAGAAATTGAAGAAGACTGTCTAGTTGATCAAGAAACTGAAGAACTACATCCCTACATATCTCTACACGCGAATGAAGGAATTGATAGCGCCACATTAATGGGAGTGCCAGGACAGGTGGGAAAAAAACCAATTCAGGTTCTAAGGAAGCACACATGACTTCATTGACTTCAATTTGGCAAGAAAATTAAATTGGAAGGATGATAATTCTATGTTTCCCTAGGTTGTAGTTGTTGGCCGCCGAAAAGATAAGGTACTTGGTGTGTGTAGGGGATTTAAATGGAAGATGCAAGGGCTGGAATTTATGTTTGACCTCAGAATTATGGAATTAAACACCTAAGATATTGTTCTGGGGATTGCAATGGCTTAAAAGCATTAAGACTACATTCTGGGATTATAATTCTTTATCAATGTATTTATGCTATAATGGTCATGTTAGGAAATTGGAAGTTGTTTCTCCCAACTCTTGGCAGCTAATGCACCCCAACAAACCTGAGATTCACTCCATTCAATAAGGTCAACTTTTTCTTCTTCGGTTAGTGAAAACACAACCTGAAAACAACCTCTATTTAGCTATTTCTGATACTACCAATAGTGTACCAGCAGAGATTCAATGGGGTTTAAGCAAGTATCAGGACGTGCTTGAAGAGCCTTAGAGCCTTCCTCCACTAATGGAAGGCCATATAGCGCTTAAAGAAGGCACCGATCCTTTAAGTTTGAAGCCATATCTCTACTCGGTTGCACAAAGGGACATTATCAAAAGATTAATTGAGGGATTAATGCAAGCTAGAGTTATTCAACCAAGTTCCTCACCCTTTTCAGCTCCAATTGTTATAGTTAAGTAGAAAGATGACATATGGAGAATGTGCATTGATTTTCGTGAGCTTAATAAGGCAACAAGAAAGATTCAATACACTTTACCACTCGTAGAGAAGTTATTTAAGCAATTGGGAACTGCTTGGTGGTTTTGTAAACTTGATCTAAGGGGTGGATATCACCAAATACAAATGGAGCTTGCGAATGTGCACAGGATAGTGTTTAAATCACACTCTAGGCATTATGAATGGCTAGTTATGTCATTTGGGTTGACAAATGCTCCAGCTACATTCCAAGGAGCCATAAATGACCTATTCAAGGTGCATTTGTGTAAGTTTGCATTGATATTTTTCGATGATATTTTAATCTATAGCTCTACCCTTACAAAACATGTTGCACATTGGAGGAAGTATTGAAAATCTTGAGAGACAACCAATTATATGTAAAGTTATCCAGGTGTATGTTTGCTGCAGCTATGTGGAGTATTTGGGGTACATTATTGGTGCTGGAACAATCTATACCGACCCCACTAGAATACAAGCAGTTGTTGATTAGCCCTTACCCACTACCATGAAGTAACTTAGAGCCTTTTTAGACTTGCTGGGCTATTCGGCACTTTATTAGAGACTTTGGCATCATTGCAAGGCTTCTCACCTCACTACTTAAGAAGAATGCGTTTATATAGGTTCAAGAAGCTGCTGATGCTTTTAATAACCTCAAGAAGGCCCTCACCATAGCCCCGATTGTCTCCTTACCAGATTTTTCACAACAATTTGTAGTTGAGGCTGATGCATGTGGCTTCGAGATAGGGACTGTGCTAATGCAAGAAGGAAAGCATCTGGCATATTTTAGTAAGGGTTTATCACTAAAACATTAACAATTGTCAGTTTAAGAGAAGGAACTCATGGCAGTGATTCTATTGGTGCTTCATTTCACCAATACTTGGAAAGGAAACTTTTTATCATACGTACTGACCAGCAAAGCCAAAAATACCTCCTTGGATAGTAGCTAAAGACCTCATTTCATATGTTTTGGGTAGCTAAGCTAACTGGTTTTAACTATGAGATTCAATACAAAAAGGTTCAAGAAAACTTGGAAGCCAATGAACTCTCTAGAATGCCGAAAGTGCAGCTGTTGCAAATTGTTTTAAACACTTCTTCCCCTAAATTGTTGCAGCACATCAGGCAAAGTTAGGAACAAGATGAGTAATAAGCTACCAATGGAGCCCTTAGCCATTTCACTTGGAATGATGAATTGTTAAGAAGAAAGGGTAAGCTAGTGATAGGCAATGATGTTGCCATTAAGAAGAAGATTCTTGATTGGTTGCACTTAGGCCCTCAAGGGGGCGTATAGGCATGCAAGTTGCTTACCACTGAATCAGGGTCCTCTTTTGGTGGAGAAAACTAATGGAGGATGTTACTACGCATACCTATGTAAAGGCTTGTGACATGTGTGCTTGATGTAAGTATGAAACTATTGCATCCCCTAGGCTACTACAACCTCTCCCTATCCCTAGCTACATATGGGATTCAATAGAATGGACTTCAATGAAGGTCTCCCTAAATCTAATGGGAAAGAGGTCATTTGGGTCATAATTGATAGAATGAGTAAATATGCTCATTTTGTAGTCCTCTCTATTAGTGACCAACACCCAATTTTTGTGAGCAATTTCTAGAAAGAGTTACTAAAGGTTTTAGGGATACAACAAAAATTGTCTTCAGCCCAGTGTTATGAAACTTGGCTTGGACCGGCCGAATTGACTCGGAAACCAGCAAATCGGTCACCCAACCGATCTGAACCATTAATTGGATTGGAAATGTGTCAAAATCGGTCCAAAACCGGTCCGGCCGCCGAGTTTGGAGAAAATCGTCGAACCGGTCGGGTCTGTGAAACCCGGCCGGTTGCAGCATTTTTTTTAAAACCAACACCTCCTCTAAATCTCCCTCTCTCTATATTCAATTCGTATTCTTCGCCTTGCGTGTCGCGTCCCCTGCTTCTTAATTGTTGTCCGATGCTTTCACAATTGTTCTGATCCTTTATTGCATCTCTAGTCGTGCTTGCGTCTTTCTACTCCAGCCATGTGCCTTTGTTCTCTGCTTCTTTCTTTAATTGCCTGTCGCGTTCCCTTTGTTCTTGGCCGTCAAACTCTCTTCTTTGATTGATGGCCACCTACCTCCTTTTAATTGATTTAGGTTTTTCATTCCTTCATCAATTCTGATCCATGGGCCCAATTCATTTGCCATTCAATCTTCAATTCATTCATCAATTCAGTCGTGGGCCCACGCCATTCAACCCAATTCCCATTTGTCATCAATTAAAGCAAAGCCACCAATGTAACATCCCAGTACCTCGCTCTTGATATTGTCTGCTTTAAGGCCCATCGCCTCTCACGACTTTAAAATGCGTCAAGAATGGGAGATATCGAGGCCTTTATAAGGCGTCTTTCATTCCCCTCCCCTGCCGATATGGGACATCACACTACCAGGATGTTACAACCGAAATGATAATAGTGCTCCCTTCTCTCTTGGTACTTCTGATTGTCATAATAAAATAAAAAGGAACTAATAAATAATAGTAACAGTCCTAATAATAATAATTTATAAATATAGTATGGTTTTCGAGAGTGGGTCATAATTATGTGATTCAACCAATGACCCATTGACCCAGTATCCCGACCGGGTCGATGACCGGTCCGAGTCTAATAACATTGCTTCAGCCTATCATCCTCAAATTGATGGGCATTCTAAGGTGCCTAATTGATGCTTGGAAACCGATCTAACGTGTATGTGTTGGGAGAAGCCTAAGGAGTAGAGCAATCGGTTGTCTCACGATGAATGGTGGTATAATACATCTTTTCATACCTCAACAAAAGCATCCCTTATGAGCTTTTGTATGGCCAAAAGCCTCCTATTCATTGTCCTTAATTACCTCACAACTCGGTGCTAGAAGCGGTTGATCGCACCTTTGAAGCTAGGGAGCAAGTTTTGGCTATATGCTCAAACACCATTCGCATTGTGCATTCAATAGGATAAAGCAAAAGGCTGATTAACACATGTAGAGAAGTGTCCAGTTTGTACAGTAAGCGTCCCCATGTATTCATAAGAGTCTACATTTGTTGTCCATCTCTTAGATGTCCATTATGTGCTCATCTCTCTATTAGAGGGATGAACATATTTTTTTTAATTTTTTTATATATTGTATTTATTTATATTTAAATTATATGTTGCTTTTGAAATGTTTTTTGTACCCAATATCTCAAATTAATTAATTTCCAGTCCTACATTCAGTAATATTTATATGTAACACCAGTATCATGAAAAATAATTAATTTGAGATACTGGGTGCAAAATACATTTCAAAAAATAGCATATAATTTAAATATAAATAAATACAATATGTAAAAAAATTAAAAAAAAATATATGCTCGTCCCTCTAATAGAAGGATGGGCACATAATGGGCACCTAAGGGATTGACACCTAATGTAAACTCGTATGTATGATGGGACAGAAAACAAGATTCAGTCTGGCAAAAATTGGGATGGGATCTTTGGAAGATCTTTCTTATTCCTAGTCATCCCAAATCCCAATCATCTTAAAGTAACCATATTTTCCATAAGACCGTAATGAGTGAACTCATATCGAAACATTCTAGGATCATTTGCTTTTTGCTTATGAATATTGAAATCAATGTTACTCAATATGATCCGACCATGGTCAAATAAGTCTTGATCAAGATCAAATTGAAAATGTAAACCTGTGGTTTGGATAATGGGCCTATTTTCCAAAAGGGAAGGGAAGCCTATGGTTTGGATCATAAAACATCCAGCCATGTTGAATTAGTTTGAAATAATCATTGTCGCCCTCAATTGACAGAATTTCAAAATCCTTGCAAAATTGGAATTACAATAGTATAGCTACCTTATTGCCCATGTCTAAGGTATGTTGAATCATTGCAAACGCGAGGCTAGCATTACTTCTCCAAACTTGAAAGATTTGAAGATTTTGGGGTCTAACCATGTCATTTTCATTTGTGGGAGAATCTGCAAACGAGCAATGAGCAATAGAGAAAGAAGATACTGATATAAGAACAAGGATCACAATATGTGGAAAAGTACATTTAGAGCCAAACGCAAGGAATCTAGAAATGTTTATCAATGTTTACATAAAATTAAAGGATCCTGGTTAAAGTTGCGTTAAATTGAGAATGAGTTTTGTTTTGTTTATTATATATATATATATATATATATATATATATATATATATATATATATTTGTTATAAACATTTTAAGAAGGAGTTGGGTTCACCCATAATCCAATGATAAGGTGAAATCTCCCTTCCTCCTAGGTGATACCAATGTTGGGCAGGAAAAAAAATTCCTTCTGGGGTGAAATTTTTTGTTTATTATTATTATTATTAATTGTAAAGAAGGGGGGGGGGGAAGATGAGGTGGGCTTATGTTCAATATCCTGGCCCATTAGAATTCTAAGTTGAAAAAGAAAAATTAAAACTATGCCAAAGGGCCACGGCCCTTTAGCTTTTTAAAGATACATGGGGGTATTAATTCAAGGGTAAAGGTGTAAAAATACCCATGAACTTTTACTCAAAGTGTACCCAGCACCATATGCTGTTTTTAGGTGCAAAAGTACATATAAACTCTTAAAATCAGAGCAAAAATATCATCTCCGTTAAATTTGCTTAACTGACATTAGTTACAAATTGAAAATACTATAATACCCTAAAACTCAACAGAAAGCCCCTCTCCCTCCAACCCTTCGATTCATCACTCAATTCATCATCATTTGCTTCTACATTGCCACTAAAAAAAACAATCGATCCTGGGATGAATATTACCTTCATCATTGTTTTTATTGACAATGATTACACTCTTGCATCAATGAATCGAAACAGCATGAGAAGAATTAAACCAAAAACTGTTATTGGCTATGTGAGAAAAGTCGTCTCAGAAACAATTTCTCAGACCCCGCCCAAGGAAAGTTGAACATGGTATGAAAAGGCAAAGAAATTAACATATACAACTTTCTGCAATGCAAAAATGAAACATCAGTCTTGTATATAAATGCATGCGAGTGTTTTATCTTCTATATGAACTGCAATCAGTGGAGCTTACGCCAATCATGCGTGGGAAATACTCGGGAAGAAAATATGAGGAGCTCCACGTTGTGTTCGATGATTGCCCTGAGAGCCAGATCTCGCTTAGTCACATCGCTCATCACCCCATCAAATACCTTCTCATCACTAATCAACCAACCACCCTGCTCATATCAGTAAATTTGAATAGAACTGAACAAAGTCGAAGAGTCAAAGAAGCGTTAGGGTTATTTACAATTTTCAGATCTGCAAAGTGTAAAGGGAAGGATCAATCGCGCGTCGGATCGAAACCTTAGAGAGTTATGGGTTGCGTTCAGGCTAAGACATCAGGGCATTCATCGAAAGCTAAGGGCTTAGAGAGGCTGAAATTAGAAAATGGGTATGTTGGAAATGAGGATTTCACTGCTCATCAACGATCGATGGGCTAGAGATATGGACAAATCGAAGAGATTGCTAAGGTAAACCAGCGCGAAATCAGAAAGCATTGACTTGGGTCTGGTACTGGGAATGAAGAAAGTAGAAATCGCTGGGTTATAGAGGGCAAGAGCCATCGCCGGAATCTGAGAAGGATGCTGGTGAATGATGGTGATGCACAATTGATCAGAGAAGAAAGGGCAGTAAAGGAAATTAAAAGCCTAGACATTTTTTATTATTTTTTAATAATATGGGGCCCACCAAAAAAGTAACCTCCATTAATGTACTTTGACGGAAAGGGATTTTTGCTCTGATTTTAAGAGTTTATGTGTACTTTTGCACACAAAAAAAAAGCATATGGTGTTGGGTGCACTTTGAGTAAAAGTTCATGAGTATTTTTGCACCTTTACCCTAAATTCAAACACACCCCTAAGAGGGAGGGTGCTATAACAGTGACGCTGAATGTTCATCCGCCATTTCTTTTTCTTCTCTTTTGGACAATATTTGGGGTTCATTTTATTAAGTAAAATAACTTCCATTTACTAAAATCTCTTCATGAATATTGTTCTACTTAACTTGTTCTTTCTAATAGGTATATTTTCAAAGTGATTAGAGCACATCTTAGGATTAGAGTTTGGAAAAAGAGTTGAATATGAACAATATATGGCCATAAGATTGTAAAACTATTTTAGTAGTCAATTTCTACAAGGTTAGATTTAATTATGGGTTGTCTTGAGGATTTAAAAATTTAATTTGCATTTAAAAAGTTTAGGCTTTTTGACATATATGGCATTTTCGCCAATTAAAATTGAGTTAAATGATTGATTTAGATTTGTTGGAGGAATTATTGAATTTTTTGATGGTTTAGGCTTCAGAGTTAAGCTTGAAATTTGAAGGCTGGAATTTTAATGGAGTCTTAAATATGAGAGTAATGGGATTTTATTAAAGAAAGATATTTGAGAGTTGTTCAACATTTAATTGAGTGATTTCAATAGTTAGAGAAAATACAAATTGATGTTTAAATGGTTAGTTATGATTTATAACATACTTGAGAATTTCTCTTTACTTCGAAACTTACGAACTTTAATTATTACTATAGTTCAATATGGTGGTGGTGATGTTTGTATTTTATATGTAATATTAATAAATTTCCCAAGTGACTCTTTTGGAGTTATTAATGTCGTTATGCAATAGTGTAGATTGATTATGAATTGTTGGTGCTCAGCATGTGGCTTATTGTTTATGGTAATATCTCCACTTAGTGAAAGGAAATCACTTTCCACTTGTCATAAAGACTAATATCTT
Source organism: Acacia confusa (assembly GCA_037074495.1). Lineage (NCBI taxonomy): Eukaryota > Viridiplantae > Streptophyta > Magnoliopsida > Fabales > Fabaceae > Acacia > Acacia confusa. The sequence goes on from CM073514.1 coordinate 16,484,662, forward strand.
GCTTTTGAGATATTTCAATATTATCAAATGATGAAGTGTGGTATGAACTTTCCATTGATATGATGTATATTCTTTATTTGACAAAATTATTGTGTTGGATTTGTGATTTTGAAATGAAAATATAGAGTATGAGAAAAGAGGCTTTGCCTTGATTATTACTTTTGCAAGAGCATGTAATCATGAGATAATCATATTGTGTGTGTTGTTTTTGTGATGTTGGTTGGTTGTGATTGATAGAGAATAGTTGAAGAGAGATATTATCATGTGATAAGACATTCCTAGTGCTCATTGGGTTGGTTATTCATCTCTACTAGAATAGGCCTAAATGGCTTATTCATCCTTATTGGGATAGGCCATCATGGCTCATTTGTCTTGAAGATAAGGATAGGCTTTTGTAGCTCTTTTCCTTCCTTAGAGGAAGGAATAAGCCCTTGTGGCTTGTGTGTACGTCTCCATAGTAATAGGGATAGGCCTTTTTAGGCTCTTGTGTTGCATATCTCATTAAGATGAGACTTGAATGAGTAAATGTGTATGATTATGACATCATATGAACAACATTATATGCACCGCTACTTTTTGTCCCATTTGACATCTCAATAGCACATGTTGATATGTAAGATGAGTAGGAATGTTTGTTACTGAGGCAATTGTCTCACCTTGTTGCTCTTAACATTTTTTCTTTAGGTGATAGTTACCATGCTGAGATGTCAGGGAGAGCTCTTGAGGTATAGATACCGCTTCATATATCTGTATAGCCTCTTTTGGTTTATTTTATGATGGATTTGATGTTTATTGCCTTGCTCATACGGGCCCCTATTTTGTAAACTATGATTTAAATGCATACTTTTGATTAAACTATGTTGGCTGGTGTGCTAGTAGAAGGCCTGAGGCCTTTAGGATTGCATGTGATTGGATGTGGATCCACCAAGGTTATGAAACTTAGACCAACTCCTAAATTGCCTAGGGTACTAGATCAAAGGTCAAAGGGTTAGACCAAAGCTAATTTAGGGCCAACCCAGTAATAAATTAAAAATTTTATAGTAATTAATATGAAATTCTAAAGAAAAATTAAAAAAAAATCATTTTTTTTAAAGCACCAGACCAGTTCGTTAGTTTTCAATATGATTTGCCCGATCCAAGTTCAGATTAATGGGATCCACAAACTTATATTTTGGAAAATTCTAATTATTGTACTATGATGTGAATGCTATGCAAAAAATTAGTTTTGTACTTGGGTTTGAGTTTTGACAAACTCAAGGTCCAATGTTATTCAATAAATCAAAGTAAAGAGGAGTTATATTTAGATATACATGTTAGGCTAGTTTTACCTTATTTCTAACATGTTTTGAATTATAGAATGTTTATAAAGGTGTTCTTATCAAAGTTATTAAACTTGGATTGAACCGGCCAGTTTGGATCGGAAACCAACAAACTGGCTGTGAAACTAGTCCGAAAAATCATAGAAACCGGGTCATTGAACCCAATATTTAAAAAAAGAAAAGAAAAAAGAAGTGGAAGATAGAGAGGAACATCAGTGACTCAGATCAAAATATGGGTTCTGTGTGAGGATTTAGGTCGATGTCTTCGCCGGTTGTCTCGAGCGTTCTAATCTGTATCTTGTCGCGATTTGGTTTGGTGGAGGGATTGGAGGTCTTCATTAAAGATCGGAGTTGCGCTTTTTGATTTGTTTTCTCTACCAAATTGTCAAAGATCGAAGTGTTCTGATTTGTGTTTACTCTCGCTGATTTGTTTTCTATTTTGATTTCTCAGTTCTCACTCTTTCTCGCACTTTGCTCTCTCTCTTTCTCTAGTAAGGGCGTTTGAATGGAGCAACACCCATGAATGATAAAAATGAAAGATCCCATGGCCATGAATGAGAAAAATGAAATCTTAGATATGAAAATATGCTAGAGAACAGGAAAGCGGAAGGAGTTGAAGACCCAATGGGTAAAAGTAAAAAGTAAAAGGTGATGATGTGGTGTTTTAGTGAGCTCGCTTATCATAGTTTATATTTTCAAAAATAAAAAATGCTAATTTTTCACTCATCTCCACCGTCAATCTTTCAGTTTGCCTTATCTTCCCCATCAATCGATTTCAATTTGCAGCTGACACATGTTTCCATAGTATTAAAGCCATACTAAGCATCATGTGGTAGGAGTTAAAATACTTCCCTATCTTTAAAATTTTGAAAATTGAGTGAAGAAAAAAAAATCAAAAGACCCATCGGATATTTGCTTGAATCACTAGTGACATGACCCGGTAACTTATTAATTGATATCTAAGTTCTGACATATTGCTTCCTGAAGGAGGTGACATTTTTTTTAATTTTCTTAAACATGAAAAATAGAGGTGTGTGAGGGGAAAAAAATCAATTTCTCACAAGTTTAGCCCCAATTTAATTATGATTTGACTCCAGTCTGACCTATTAATCTTTGATCCAATACCCCAACTGATTTAAAAATCAATCTGGATTTAAAAACCTTAGTTGTTATCCATGATCACTTTGAAATGTTTAGTTTACATTTTCCATTGAATTTAAATTTTGAATTTAAGAAAAGGATTTTCACACTATCATCTTAAACTTTGACATGATAGATAGCGTTTCGTTCAAAGCTACTACAAGTACGAATACCAAGAAGTCGTGTTCAAATTGATAGAGATAAAACATTTGTTTGCTTACTTTTCTTTCTTTCCTTTTTACGTTTCATTGGTTAAGTGGTTTCACACTTGACTCTCAGGATTCCCTTTTTTCCAATTCCTCCATAGTCTCTTCGCATTGCGTCACATTAGGTGCACATCTCTTATGTGCTTATCTCTCATCCTTTTAATAGATGGATAGGCATATTTTATATAAATTTTTTTATTTGTTTAGATTATATAATATACTACATTCTGAAATATTTTTTTTATACAATATCTCATATTAATTAATTTCTAATCCTGTATTCATAAATTTTTTCATGTAACACCAATAACCTGTAAATTAATTAATTTAAGGTACTGGATGTAAAAAACATTTAAGCATGTAACATATAATTTAATTTTAATAAATAAAATATATATAAAAAAAGTACTTATCACTCTATTAGAGGAATGAGCACATAAGGTGCACGTAGAAGTGTACCTAATGTGAAACAAACATATGACAAAAGCTCTATTATATTACACTATACAAATGTAAAAGTCCTTTGTTGCATTAGATAGATGAAGATTTATGGACCGAAAAATAAAGCTTATGTTTGTCAGTTGCCTCTGGTAGATGTTTAGGGATTTCCTCCTCCTTTCGCTGCTCTTCCTCACATGGGCTCATAACTAAGTCATTTGGGTACGGAAGCTTTGAAGATTATGCGTTTCGGATCAAGCCAAAGTTTAAATCTCAGTTCTGTTGAAAGGTTAAAGAACGAACCTCCTTTTAAATGAATGGAATGATACCTCTAGCCTTTAGGAAGGGTAGATCATAGAAGACATTTTGCATTTTAAGGTGGTATTAGACTTATATCAATTGATGTCCGAATTAGGAACATATATCTAGTGGAATCATTTACAAAAGTAGTAGTATAAAATATTTTAGGTGCTCAATGCACCATAAAATATTTTAGCACAGTGATGCATTTGAAAAAATATTTTAGAGTATTAGATACATTTTAACCTTACATTAAATTTAATATTAAAATAATCCAAAATTTTTAGAAAGCATATCATATTAATTTTTCCCAACATGGTTAATTGCACTTATAATTTTGTATTCAAAAAATCACTTAACTGTTTTTCTTATAAAAAAGCTCATTTATTATTTTATAATGAGATTTAGTTTAATTAGTATATTATATTCTTCTTGATATGACATAAAAGTAGTTTCATTTTTTTTAAAAAAAATTACTTATTTAAAAAGTATAAATACATTGGCCAAAAGAGAAATATCATACGTAATTTTATAAAAATACCACGTATGTAATTTGGAGTTGTTCGTTTTTAAAATGACCTTTAAAAATTTAAGAATATTTGCAACTTTGAAGAGATTAAATAATATTTTTATTAATGGTTAGTACTCATCAACAAATGTGAATACCCAACTAATCCAAATTCAAATATTACTGGACTTTAGGGGTTTGTTTGGTATGAGGGGAGTGGAGGGAAAGTGGGACCGCGGGGGTGGGGGGGGGAATATTTGAATAGAATTTAAAAAAATTAGAGAGGTGTGATTAAAAATTTTCATTACTATTTTATCTTATATATTCTCTTTATTGAAATTTCGTAACCCTACTTCTTCCATCTTTTAAAATTCAACTCATAAAAATTGTCCCTCCCTTTCAAATCTCTCATACCAAATAGACCCTAAATTAAATGAAACTCAATTATATATTTTTTTTTATTTACAAAACTTATGATTAAGATCTCGTTTAAAAAAATGTAAAATGTAAGAAAAGCTTTTTTTGGTTGATAAAATGTAAGGAACTTGGATACTTCTAATTTGTATAAATGTATTATTGTCCAATCAGATTTTTTCATGGCTAATTAACTCTTAAACGCACATTTAACATGTAGAGAAAATTTCAATTAAATTTTGCTGAAATACCATATTCTTGATTCATGTCTACACTTCCAACAAATTCTCAATCAAGCTTAGTTAAGATTTTATAAATTTACCTCAATGCCCTGTTTAGTAATTCCTTCCCTCTCTCTACAATATAATCAAGAATTCATCTTTATCCCTTATCCTTCTCCATCTCTCTAATCATCCGACGCCTACCATCAAAGTGTTTAGCGACTTGGACCTTGTCCTTCTTGTGTTAATCTGCTTGTGTAAAAACAGTCTGCCTTTTCTGAGGGTACTGAAAATGGAATCAATATGAGAGAGGGTGCTCATGATGTACATATATGCAAATACAATGAATATGGAGAAGGGGCTAGGCGAGAGAGGAAAGCATGTTAATGTTGTTGGTACATCACATTTTGTGAATTCTCCAACCAAAGTTTCGTAGAGTAGCTGTTTATTTACATAAATTGAGATAAAAACTTTCTTAGATATACTTATCTAGTATATTATAAATTACATTTGAAAAGTTGTTTTTAAAGACTTCAATCGTTATTTTAAATAAATAGTTAGATTATTAGAGAGAGAGAGAGAGTGAGAAGGATGAGGGAGAAAGGGGATTCTTGATTCACAAGAGAAGAATGGCTAATAAAAATGTACAGGTAGTTATGTAAATTTACAGGATTTAAAAGCCTAAGTCAGACTTCTTAACCCGATTAATAATTTATTAAAAGTGTAGGTCTGAATTGAGTATTTCAACCGGATTTAATTGGGACTTTTTCCCTTTAATTTACTTTTAAATTTAAAATTTAGTTGTTCTAGTATCATTATAATTTTTTAAGAATATATACACATAAATGTCTAATTTTTCTTTTGTTTTGATATTTTTAAGTTAAGATTTTTTAATGAAATTTTCCTCATCATTACATAATACAAAAGTATAAAAGTGGAATCATTCACAAATGTTACTGTTCTTTTCAACCTGCTTGCCTTTTTCATTCAAAACAATTTTAAACTCGTAATAGGTTATATGTGAAAACTTCTAATTAAGTTAAATTTTAAAATGAATCAATATATCAAACCAACATACATAAGTATACAAAACTTACATTATTCATAAATTATCAACAAAGAATAATTTTTTATACGTTTTAGAATATACAAGACTCACATTTAGGCAATATTAATATTATCAATCAGTTTTGTAGTTACATTTATCAATTTATAAGTAGCTGTGAGTTCTTCTTTTAAAATGTTGTAAATAGAGAAACTTTCATAAATTTTAGAGTTCGTTTAGATTAATGATAGTAGAAACATTTTTTTCAATCTTACTTATACAAACTTACGATATGATGAAAATCTTATTATAAATAAGATTTATATTTAAATTGACAGTAATAAAAATTTATCTACTTTAAAAAACATATCTTAATGATTTCTTTTTGACATAACTTTTGATATAAAAATCTTTTGAAAAAATTATCAAAGCAATCACCTCATTTTACTCCTATCAGATTTTTCGGCCCACGGCAGGCCCTTTATTTCTTTTCAATAGAAAAAACAAAGGAAGAAGGAATTATTTATATTTACATTCTTCTGAGAAAGGAGTGTAGTCAAACCTTCAAATTATTTAAACTAAGAAATCGCGTGAGCCACACCGCAGCAACTCGGAAAAGGAAGAGAGAGAGAGAGAGTGTGAGAAGGAGGAAGCGCCAAAGAAGAGAGAGAGAGACAAAAAAGACACAGAAAATGAGAAACACAAAAGAAAACCAGCTTTCGACCAACAACACAACCCAACGACAACTTCAACAAAAGTTTTTCCTTTCGCCTAAAAAGGTCTTCTTTTCACCATATTCCTCCACAGCGAAAGTTGAAACGCCCCAACACACAACACAACAAAATTGGACCTTCTTCCATCTATATCCTCCCAAAATTCTTCTGTCTCTCTCTCTTTCTCTGTCCTTCAGTTTTCAGTACAAGCATGACTGCATAGATCTCTCTCTGCCTTTCACGCCATACTTCATCATGGGGTCCATGAAGATTTCTGGGTCCTCCTGTTTTTGCTAAAGGATGGCTTTTTTACTGTGAATCAGACCTCTTTCCAGTATACTCTGTCTGTTTCGTTATAAGCTTTTGAAATTTAATTGTGCCATAGGCTTCTTACAGAGATGCAATCTAGTGGGTCCGAATCAGCGAGCCCGATTAACCACCGGGTTCAGTCTTTGTCGTCCACGGATACCAGAGGGAAGCATAGGATACAAGCGGAACTGAAACGACTGGAGCAAGAAGCAAGGTTCTTAGAGGTTACTTACTTCATCATCCAATTTTGAAGTTCTGTTTATTGATGTAATTGTTGTTCTTTAGTGTGTATCTATATGTGATTTTTCTGTTAGAGTTCTCACTATCTGATCGGATGCGTTTTCTTAGTTCTTTTGCGAAGTTGATCTCATGGGAAAGTTTAAATTTTTCTTCATTGTTTTAAAAGCTGATTGATTACTCTATATTAGGGGTGAAATTGATCAAGTTGCTCATGATAGGTTTAAACTAGCGCAGTTTCGTCTGGGGAAAAATGCTGGTTTGGTACGGATAGCTGCAGCTTCAGTTTCATCATCAACAGAGCATATTTTTTAATTTGATCCCTCTGGCAGTAAAATCATTTTTTATCGTTGCCTTTCATATTTTTGTCCATAATCAATGCCAAACCTAAGTTTAGTCATGAGTGGCCTGAGGTTTAAGTTAGTAGCTTTAGGTAAACCCTTACTCTCTGGTCTAGCAATGTACCAGGCTTGATGTTTAATTGTAGGGTAGATATAAAATACTATGTTGTAGCGCTGAAAGCATATTGATGATTGCGGGACTAAATTGAAAAAAATAAATAAATAAAAAAAATTGGTGGATGAAATTGAAGTTTATGCATCTTAAAGTGTTTGGGTAACTTTCAGAAATCTTTTTTCGAAAGTCGAGATAAATCTCTTCTCTCATGTTTACCTTGTAAATTGTAAAAACTATTCTTAAAAAGCTAATTGAAACAGACATTCCTCATTTGTTCCATCTTTTAGCTTTTGTCTTATTCAGTATATAGCTGGGCATTTTTAAGGTTTTATCAGCTGTAACTGATGAGTATGCTTTATGGAGTTGGCAAAGAAAGATGATTTGGGAAATTGATGTAGCTTTGTTCTATCTGCTAGCTTTTGTCTTATTCAGTTTACTTTGTTAGGCATGCTATTGTTGTCATGTAGCTTTGGTAATCATAATTATTCTGCAATTAATAAGATTTGGATTATTGACTATATTTAGTGAATGAATGAGATATAGCTGGAAATCTTGTGAAGGAGGGAAAAGCATTGGAGCAGAGGTCTACCGTATCAGGAGCTTAATGATTTAAGTGATGCAACAGTTCCATTCTTTATTATGGTTTTCCTTTATATCTATCCTCTCAACAGTTGAGACATGTGTCTTAGAAAGCTCATTTCTTTATTTTTCCCCTAGGAAGATACCAAAAAGTCCATTTATCATCATAAGTATCCCTGGAGCTCAAAAAAGTTGAATTAACACTTGTGGCATTACAAATTCCTATGGTGCATTGTGGTGCTTGCAACACATGCCATTTTCTGTGGCACTTCGTGTGGTGCCACAGCCCTACATAATAATGAGGCCAAAATATAAAAAAAGGATTGAGCCATCCCTCAGTATTTAGCTTACACGAGTCTGTGTTTGGCACAAACTAATTTATTTGTTCTTCCTTCCTCTAAGTCAGGGCATCTACTCCTATTTGTAGAACTTGATTTTCTCTCTCTCCTTTTCAAAATGTAACAGAATTACAATGGTTCCGGGTTCAAACTGATAAAGCTAGAATTGAGAAGGAAATATATATTCAAGTATTGCCTTTAGTACTTACTGATTCCTCTATTAGTTAGGTAAAAAAGCATATTGTTTGCTTTAATTAGTCAGAGGGAAGGAAGAAGTTAAGAGGGTACCAAGTACCAACATTTAATTTCTGGTCAATCTCGTGTTTGGAATCTCTTACTTTGAGAAACTGGAAACACATTGAATTGTGTATAGCTATCTTATAGGAGGAACTCTGCGTAGGTTCTTTATAGATGTTTGCTTTCTGACCTTTGTCAGCAGCTCAAGAGAAGTATTTAGTTCTCCCATACCCTTCATATCTAAGGAGGAAAAGTGATAAAACATTCATATTTGAAATCTACTCTGTGCTGTTGCTTTGTGATCACTGGTCTCGTGGAAACTCCAGAAATGGAAGCTGCATAAAAAAAATAATAATTAAAAAAAATTATGTTCATCCTCTTTACTACTTATGTTAGTTTCTTTGTTTGTATTGATTATGTGTATGTCTGGCCATATTGATGCAATACACAATGCTACATGGCACACACGATGACTCTGGTAACCCTTTTCCAACTGTGATCAATGTGCTGTTAATAATTATTTAATCGTGCTTAGGTCCTTTAAGCTGATTGGTGTAATTGTTGATTTGCTTCCATGTTGATTCCACCTATCAGCTTGTTATTTATATCTACAAAAATATTTGTGGTGATCATGATTATTTAAAATTTAAAAAATGGAGACAATAATCAATTAGATGATCATAATATTGAACAAAGATAAAAATCTTGTTGGGAAATTAGGCTGCTTGGTAAAAGTCTGAAGGGCAGCCCAGTGCACAAGGCTTCCATTAAGTAGTGCCTAGTAGAAGTCTGAATATAATAAAGGTTGTAGAACGATGGAATTAATGCATGCTTATAGCTATCTAAAATAGAACCTTTCCTAGGCTTACTCATCATTATACAAAGATGGAGCTGCATCTGGTGTACAGCTTTACTGCAGGGACTTGCTGAGACCAAGATACTGAGTAGGGGAATTTAGTTTATCTAGCGGGTTACATAGAGGAGGGTCAAGTGTTTTTCTGTGGGGGTGCAGAAGGGGGGATTTATGTGTGCTTTTTTTCTTAAAAAAAAAGAATATATCTAGTCTTCCACTTTTTAAAACAAGTGATCTTTTGTAAGTCTTACACTTTACATCTAGTCTAGTCCTTATGTTCAATGAGTTATTTACTACTGTGTTATTTGTTCTTTTTTATCTTTAGATTCTGTTTGTCAGTAATCACGTATTAGCATAAACTGGGCTTTCTCTTTGGAAGATTCTATTGGAGAGCTTGATGACTCAAGAGGTTGAACTTCCTTAGAATTAGACGTGCCTCAAAATTTTTTCTTTATTATTGTTGGTTTATAATTCAACCCGTCAGTTCTTAATGTTAGAATTTCAAGGCATATCTATCATCAAAAAGATTGTTGCTTAGTTAGAAATTGAGCATTGACTACGTAGCATTCAGATTAGTGGCAAAATTCCCTTGTGAAATTGTATCTTGTTAGATGGTATGAAGAGCAAAACAATACATAAGCTATTTCAGTTGCCGGCCTCATTTGGAACATTTTGACCTGTCCATGACTAACATATACTGCTTGTTTTGATGGATAGATATGCTAGGAATAGTGAAGTTCTTTCTAGCAGCTTAACCTTTTGGGATTGCTAGTACATATTTTCTCAGAGTCCTCATCCAAAAAGTCAGGGTTTGCCCTTCATTCTCCTAGTTAAATTTCAGTACATGGTATGCTGGGTACATGTTTCTTCCAAGCTTCAAGCTTAAAGAAATTTTGCAGAAGACAATTTGTTACCCCACCCTCTCCCACGTATCCATGTATTCATGCAAGGAATTAAATGGTTTCTTACATCGTTTTTCTATTCTGTTCTCTTCAACTTGATCCTGTCGAAGAAGCAACAGTTCCAAGAGCTTAGACTTCATTATACCCTTGTGGGGAGGATAATTTTTTAGTGGACAAAAATTAGGCATTATCCTTAACTATTTCTTGTCTCCAAATGTAAGCAATTAGAAGGAAAATGAAACAACTGGTGATGAAAATTTATGGACTTGTGAGTTTATTCACTCAATAAGTGGGAATAGTATGACTTTTAATAATCCATACCATTCCTTGATGGCTACTATGATCCTTTCTGTTCCATTTTGTTTGTTTGATTAGTTAAAACTGACTGTTCCTTGACATGTGATCGAACTTGTCCATTACACTATCAGATGTCAGGATCTTACCTGATCTTGTTTGCAATTCTTTTTAAATGTGAATTATGCACCTTGTTGAGACAGTTCCAGTCATCATGAGTTCATGTTTTGTTTTCCTGACTGAACATCCTCATTGGAAGTGTTGCTGCATTGTTCATTTGAAGTGGAGAGGAGAATTCTTAATCTGTGGAGCTTGAGAATATTTTTATGTTGTATGGAAATGTTCCAAGTGAAAGCAGTTGTTTCCTGTGATTGTCGTAACTCTCTTTGCCTTCAGTGAAGGCTTGTCACTGGAAAGTTTTATGCCCCCTAAAAATAAATATCATCTTTTGACTATATCAAATATGACAATTATCATAAATGAAATCTCGTTATAGTATACTCATCTGATCCTATTTATAAGTCACTTCCAACATGTTTCACACGGACCAAGAAACACCTTAAACCTCATTAATTCTATATTAAAATTTAACAACTTTACAACTTTACCCTTTTTTAATATACAATATTTCCCATGAACATAATAATAAATGAAAGGTAAAATTGTACATTCGTATGAAAAATCAATGATGTGACTTATAAATAGGACAGAAAAAAAAGCCTTTGCTCTCTGCCCTACAAATAAGACTAGAGGAGTACTTGTATTAGAGGAAAGAGTTTCTGGATAACAGAAAAATTTTCTTTGTATGCTAGTCAGGACAACAGAATAGGTAATTGCTAAATTGCTTTGTTGAACTTCATTGTTTGTTGTTTTCATATTTCATTCACTTCTCAGGTTTTAAATTCTTTCTTTCCCTCCTCTTTGCTTTTTGGTCCTTTATGTGATTTTCAAAATTGTCTATTTTTACCTGAAATTTAAGATATCTAGGCCCCAATTTGGTGAGTGGGTTGATAGTGATTCTTAATCTCTTCTTTGACCAACATAGGTTTTCAGAACTTGTATTTGCGAGTGTTTAATAGTATAAAATTTAATGCAGGAAGAGCTTGAGCAACTTGAGAAGACGGGCAAGGCATCTACATCATGCAAAGAGTAAGCTTGAAAGCAAAACAAGAGCCTATCTGGGCTAAATAGCAATTCAGTCCCTACATTTTTAGGCTTATTTTGTTTTAGTTCCTAGGAATTTGCAAGTACACGAATTAGTCCCTAAAAATAAAATCAATGTACTTTGGTTTTTTTGTCTGTCAAATGGTCATGGTCTCATGGACATCCAAAGGGCCTAATAAGTAACTAGTTTTTTACTTGCAGATACCATATTGTTAGTTTACTATATGATGGGGACTTATTCCAAGTCCCACATTGAGTAGGATGGGAAGCTCAATGGGGTTATTTAAGTGGGTTGATTCTCCCATCTCAACAGCTAGTTTTTGGGATAGGGTTCCTCATCCCACTTAGGTACCCATAAGTATGTGTAGCGTCTAAGAATTGTAAGTATAGTCCAATACTCATTTGTGATTTTAATCTATTCTGTCTGGTGCTTTCTTCTGCCAGAATGCTGACTACTGTGGAAAAAAGACCTGACCCCTTACTCCCAGCGTAAATTCTCTTGCCTGAACTCCTTGACCAAATGTATATTTGATCTTTCTTCTTATAAGCTTATACTTTTCTTTGTTTAACAGAACAATTGGCCCCATAAATCCCTTATGGGATCGATGGTTTGAAGGCCCTCAAGATTCTAAAGGTTGCAGATGCTGGATTCTCTGAAGATTACTGATGATTGCAAACATTATAATCACTGTTTGACATTGGCTTCTACCAGCAGATTGTGGCAGCTTTACATTCTTTTTACCCCTTTGTTTTACTTTTTCTTTTTTCCTCAGATTGGCCTGGAAAGTCTTGACAGTTTTGAAACAATATTATTTTTGGATAGTGTTCATGTAATGCTTCCTTGTGCAGATGACAATTAAAACAAACATATAATTTTGATGTTCGAGAGGAAAGGTTAATTGTGCGAGGAATTCTTTAGCGCTCAAAATGGAAGAGGATGAAATGGAAAATATACGTGTTCTCACTGTAAAATCTATTATTCTAATTTTAGAGATATTTAGTTAAATTAATTAATTATAACATATGTGTGACATTATCTCTATAAAATACTCTTATGTAATATTAAAATATTTATCAGTTTATGAATTCGGCAAATTAGTTTAAAGAAAATTGATAAATACAAGTAAAAAGGGAAAATGTCTTACATTTTAGAATAGGAGAAGTACAAACTACTGGGAAGTTCAGAAGATGTAAAATGATCTTTATGTTTAAACTTGGGAAAAATATTAAAATAGATGATGGAACGAGGAGAGCTATCAATTTTTCCCATAAAAAAAAAAAAAAAGGATTAGGTAAATGATATTTCTCCATTGCAGGTGAATAAATGGTACACAAAACTGAAATAAACAATCTACAAATTGGCATGGCCTCGCCGTTCAGTGTTTACTTCAGCGTATAAATGATACACAGAATTTCGTCACTCATCAGAATCATGAGTAATGAAGCTCAACCTGCCTAGTTTTAATCATGAAGGTGCTTTCCCGGTGACCCGGCTGGCGATCCACCCGAGACCATCATACAGCCCATCACCGGTGAGGGCACTGCAGGCTTGTATGTGCCAATCATGGTTCTTGATGCTGTGTAGAGATAGGGCATCAGTGATCTCAGCAGGGGTCATAGCATCCTTGAGGTCTTGTTTGTTTGCAAATACTAGAATCACAGACTGCTGCAAATCTTCATGCCCCAGCAACATAAACAGTTCATCTTTCATGGTGGAGATTCTGGCTCTATCACTGCTGTCTATCACCGCAATTACAGCATTAGTTCCTCGATAATATGTTGCCCACGATGTCCGCAATCTTTCTTGCCCACCAAGATCCCAGACCTGCAACGGAATATATTCAATCGAGTTATATTTCACCCACTGCAAAGATTTAAGACAATAGTGTACAACTCATCACAAAAAAAAAAAAAAGGGACCAAAAAGTAAAGAATCCCTTTGAGCATCTTTACTAAAACTTTAAATGTTATTATTTTCATCCAAATCCCTAGTGGTGGTATTTCAACCTTCCTACTCCAATCAATCAATGATTCACCATTTCTCTTCATAAGAATTGACTATGAAAACGGTGAGAAACTCTTTATATTCTAATTTAAAGAAGGTGGTAAATCGCTTCTGTAAGTATAGGATTTCACACAAGCTTCAGGTATGATGTTTGTTCATTTGAAACCTGGTGGAATGGCCAATTTATTGGCCCTGAAACCTGGTCATTTGAGGCCCATCTCTGAGCAAGATTTAGCCACAGAATTACTTCCTATGATTTGATATGCATCAGCTCTCAAAATTACCAAAAATAATCAAGAATATGAAGCTTAAAAATTGAACAGTTTAAAATCGGAGCCTTTCACTTTCAGTGATGAAATTTGGTCTATTTTAAACAAGATTTAGCCAGACTTCTATCATTCATTATCATAATCTCTCAAGAAGTTGTCAAAAACAATCATGAGAATAAAGCTTTCAAAATCTTTAATAAGTGTGAAAACGGCAGATTTTAGGCAATGGAACAAGGTCATTTCAGGCCATTTGTGATCATGATTTAGCCCAGACTTAGTTTCTATGATCTACATTATCCTAGAAAATCGTTGAAAACAGTCCTAGTTTATTGGACAAAAAAGTGAGGGCAGCTATTTAGCCTGAAATCCAGTCACATGAGGCTGTTTAGGACAAAGATTTTGCCCAAGACTTACTTCCTATGGTTCAAACTACATTAGCCCAAAAAATTATCACTGAAGGTGAAGATTTTGAAGTTTTCAAAATCATACAAAGCCTGCTTTTGCTGTTAATAGCGAAATTTTGCTATTGATGACCCAAAGCAGGAGCATTCATATACAGAACTAGGTCAAACTGGGGAAATAAGGACGGATATGGGCTTCTATGAATGCCACGCGGAAAGACTCCATGAATCATTTCAATCACTTTTTTGGTTTTCAAAAGAAGTGTTAAGGGGAACCAAAGTGACAGTCTGGGGTCAAACCCCTGAATTGGAAGGAGTTATGCGCATTTTTGCCAAAAAAAGAGCTAGAGAAGCTGCCATAAGGTGGTTGGAAAAACCCCACCTAAACCTGGAGTAGAAGCATAGTTGTAAAAGATGTGGTCAAATTCTAGACTGACAAGGATTAATCAATGAACAAAGCTAAGTTAATTACAGGATTCACCAGCTATTGACTTTTAACAGTTTCAAGCAGGAAAAAAGAAATATATAGTGCTCCAGCAGGGAGCAGTATTTGCAGTATTCGTCTCTATCTAAGGGTCTACCTTCTGTGTGTGTGTCTATGTGTTTGGTGGGCGGGAATCCAGTAGCGGATTTACAAAGGAAATAAAAAGTTCTTTAGAGCCATGTCTATTTTCCTTTGTTTTCAAAGGAGCACTTGTACACCATTGGTGTATGTCTATCGTTTTTCATCACGTCAGTATTTTCTTATCCAAAAATAAAATCTTCTTAAGGGTAAGTAAGAACAAAAGAAATATACAAGAAACATAACATTCAAATATCTTCCAAACAATTTTTTGAGGAACCCTAAAAGGCTTTTCTTCACTCAAACATACATACATCCGAGACTTACACTGAACTTATGAAAATTAAGCTAATCTCCTAGAAAGTACCATTTTGACTCGTGCAAATTATTAGGCCACAAGCTGTAGTATCAGCAAAATGTAACTGTGAAGAGTGTCCAACAAAGCCTCAGTTATGCCTGTGTAAGAGATGATACTATCATTCAAATTCAAACAGATAAAAACAGCGACTTTGACCAATCATAGGTATATCACTCCATACTGGTATTTTCCCCATGCATCATCAACCTGATCAAAGCACAGGCTGAATAAACACAATTAATTTGAAAAGGAACTCTGTACATAGTTGTTCAGCAAGTCTGGACAAGGGTTACCTAATAGAAGAGTCTATTCAAATCCATCTAAAGCACTACTAATGTAGACAAGACAGATATTGAGATAATTTATGGAAGAGTATGACCATCAGCTAATTAAGTACTGATGAAGCAAGTATGTGGAACCTTCACTTTAGCAAGACATTTGCTTCAACAAGGTTCCTTACATATGAATTACATATAAGGAACCTAGCTAATTGAATCAGGGGCCAGGATAAAAATATAAAAATATGAAGATATATTGCCTTAACACCCTTTTCCTTCCAGAAAAGAGGAAGGTAAGCCAATTAAATGGAGGCAACTCCACTCGTAAACGAAATACAATCTTTGCTCACTATATGTGTTTTGTTTAATCATTGTCCCTTACCTTACGTTTCACTTGCTAATTATAAAGAGTGGAGGAAAACACAACTATCAAGGTCAATTCACATCACATCACAAACCAATAAAGCGAGATCAAAATATTAATAATCATTCAGAGTACGCTTAACAAACCTCGAATCTTATATTCTTGTAGACGAGTTCTTCGACGTTGCTCCCTACGGTAGGGTTCGTGGTGACGACCTCACCCAGATGTAATTTATAAAGAGTTGTGGTCTTCCCAGCATTATCCAACCCAACAACCACAATTTTATATTCCTGGGCAGGGAATAACATGAACCAAAACTTGGATATCAATGCTCCCATCCCTGTTCACCTGGGACACAATCCAAAGATTAATCCACAAAACACATTTATTAGGATCAAACAGATCAAGGACAAACTTAATTTCAACCCCAAAAGAAAATTAAAAATTTCGTCGTTTCAACGTCAAATTTTAGGATCGATAGAATCACATGCATGAAAAATGACCCAAATAACAAAATTGAACGGGGTGAGATTGTAAAAACATAGTTGTGTATATGAAAATATTACGTCGGCGGGGATTCGAATAAAAGAAACCCCATTAAAGACCAATAAACCTTTCGCTCAAACAGATTTAAGATCCAAAGAATTGTATGAGTATAGTTTGAAGGAAGACGGAAAGAGATCAAGAGGTAGCAAACCTGGGATCGAAGGAAGCCGGAGCACTAAGATCGCCGAGAGGCCAAGCAGCGGCGCCGGCTTTGACAGGGATAGAACTTGGAGATGAAGGATGGTGGAATCTGAATGGGATATAGGAATCGTCCTCGATTATGCTTTAAAGCGTTAGAGCATATACAAATTTCGGAGGATTGGTCGAGTCTGAATCTTATATATATGTATTTGGGAAAGAGAAGAAAAGGTTTGAAATTTGTATGGTTTTCCCAAATAAAATAAAATAAAATATATTAATTAAATTTAAAATAAGAAAATTGTAATATTTAATAGTAAAACATAATTTTCATATCAAAATCAGGTCAAAAAATATCAAAGAAAAATATACAAATTGTGGATCCTTTCTTTTTATGAGAAAATTATACATTTTTTTGATAAATTATTTTTTTTATTAACTATTCAGGTTGAAGCTTAATACAAATTGATCCAAGTTAAAGAAAAAATAGATCTCGGCGTTTATTTAAGCCAAAAAAGTTCTTTTTCAATATTTACTGAAAATCTCTATTGCCTTTAACAATAAAATTCAAGAACAATTGGTCGATTGAGAACAGCTTACCTCACATTTTAGTAATTAAATTATCAATTTTTGTGAGTGCCAAATTCAATGTGGCCATTTGAATAAATAGGTAGACTTATTATTTAAATCTAATCTGCCTCCAAAGCATGACCTAGAGTTATTAAACTAACAGTATTCAATTTGTTGATTGAGTCCTTGGTTTTATAACCTCATGATTTTGTCATTGTTGATTGTTCAACGTGGAAATTGAATATCCTGTTTCTTCTTCTTCTTCTTCTTGATCCTCCTCCTCTCTCTCTACTCATTTTCCATAAGAAGAATTTAGAGTTAAGAAAAAGGAAAGTTCCAAAAAAAAATACTTGGAACAAATTTTGAATCAATTTTGTTTACCATCTTTATTAGTTATTTTCTATATTTAATGAGCAAATGGCAACATAAATTATTAACCATTGATTTAGAATTTTGAAATATTGAAGATATTTAATTAAAATTCCGCCTTAAAAAAATGATCTAATCCACTAAACATGGGTTGAGTTAGGTCGAGTTGAATCAACCACCTTGCCTCTTGGTGAGTTGGAATTTTTTCAGCTTAATCCCCCAAGGTTTTGTTATGTGTTTGCCCTTTAGCCTATTTTATTGAGCAGTTTAATGTGATTAAAAAAAAAGAGAATGACAAAAATATATCACTTGAATTTTAAAATCCGGTTGACAACAAAATAATAGGATTAATAAGAACAATAAAACAATTGATAACGTATTTTGTTGGGAAATCACTTATTTGACATTTTAAAATTTGTTAAATTTTTATTTTTTATTTTTTCTAAAAGAAAAGCCAAGTCGAATTAAAAACAAAAGTTTATAGTTCAAATCATTTTAACAAAAAGTAAAAAGGGTTGATCCTTTTAACCCCAATATAATAGATGAATGTGAGTGTACTATATACATGTCTCGTAAATGTGGTAGGCTCTTGAAATTCTTGAATGTAGTGTGGGTGAGGAATTAAGTATGTTATAATTATGAGAAAAATTAAAATTAGATTATGTGAATTACATAATATGGGGATAGTGGATTCTGTAAGTCATATGAGTTAGATTTAAATTTTAGAAAATGTTTAAATTTATGAGAAGAAAATGATGTGGGTTGATAGGTTAGGACCCGACTTTCCTCTTATGTCATTAGCGTCCACTACCCTCTTATTGTAAAACTGCGCCGTTTTGGAATAAAACAGTGTAGTTGCCTCCTTTATATATATATAGGGTACTAATGAGTTCCAAAAAGATACTTCAGGATATTCAGGATATTGATGGGTACTAAAAAAAATACTTAATGATCTTGAAAAATTATTTTTTAATGTTAAAAAAATAGTAATTGGGGATATTAACCGGTACTAAAAATATGTTTTAGATTTTTTTTTTAAAATCCTAAAGTAATTTTTCTAATATCATGAAGTATTTTTTTCATATTCGTTTATTATTTTGAAATATCATTTTACTAGTACCTGATTTTTTTTTATAAAAGAAACACACAAAAAGGAGGCAACTGCACTGTTTTGTACTAAAATGACGTAATTTTGCAATATAGGAGGGCAGCAGAACGCTAATAGCACAAGAGGAAAGCTGGATCCGATAGGTTAACGCATATACCCACTCACATGCATATTTTAAATTGGCTTGAAAAATCCCATCCCACTGAAAAAAGTATAAGCTAACCTAACCCACTTTAAAGGCCTGCCAATATGTCTCGGATTCGATTTTATTCTCACAACAAATTGCTTATGTCCACTTGATGCAAGAATAAAAGAGACACCATAATTAGGTGGGATGACGCTTGTAATTAATACAAGATGGGATTACTTTGTAATCTAAGCTTGTCCACTAACTGGCGGACTTAAACTAGGCTTAATAATTTAAACTGAGTTGGGTAAGATCACAAAAGGTAGTAGAGTTCTCATATCAAGTATTTAACATGAGTGCATACATCGGACTCAAACTCATAACATCTATGAAAGTCTATTTACCCCTGCCAATTGAATCAAGCACACAATTGATTGTGCCAAGATGTTAGTCTAAGTACTGAACTTGAATGTTGTTTTAAAGATAATTAGATTATTTATGATCCATGATAGTGCTGAATTTCAATCATTTCATTTAAAAATCATGTTTTAATTACATGTTTTATGTTTTTTTTTTAATGTTTTGGAGAATTTGAATATTGATGCATGTCATTTTCAAAAATTGTTTCATTTATTTAGACTTGTAAAGAAAAAGATTTTATCATAGTTTCATGTAGATGTATAAGGAAAAATACGAAGAAATAAGTAAATATGAGCCCACCATGGGCTTGGGCTCAATAGATCGGTTTTTTACATGGGCCTAAATTTTTCAATCCAAACACATCGTCTTTGTGGCCCATTTATTTTATATTGAAATTCCCAAATGTATTGTCTGTGACTTAATGTTTGGTTTTCTGGCATAATGTAGCAAGCCTTACGATTACGAGGCCCAACACGGTAACAAGGCCCATCCGAAGCAAAAGGAGCCTGACGCATTTGAAGGATTACTTTTTGCATTAGAATCAGACCTGCTCATCCATGAAAATAGCAACCAACTAAATAAAGATTTTATCGCATTTCAAATCAACTTAGATCTAGGAAGTTTGTTTATTCTGTTCCTTTCTTTCAGTAATTTAAAATTCCAAATCATGAATTGTATTTTCTTTAAATAGCCTATGTCAGGCCTGAATAAAGCATGAGAGATTTGACAAAATTCTTAACTCCCTCTCTTCCTCCAACCTTCGTTCCCCACCCTTCCTAAGCCCTACACTTTGGTGCTTTCAGTCCCCACTCCCTCCCATGGCTGACAAAACAAGTATGACCCAGTTGCAAGAACAACTAAATGTTGTACAACAACAGTAAGCCACTTCCGACGAACGGCAACAAGCTTTCTTAATCAAATGCAACGTTCAAATGATGAAAAATTTAACACCCTTATGGAACATTTTCAGCAGTTTATGGAAACACACCAAACCAATCAATCCTCACCATCCCATGCAAGTATTTTAGGACCTAGACCAAACCACACCGACCCTCCCCGCCCCAAACCACCCCACCTGGACTTCCCTCGATACAGCCAGGGCGACCCCACCGATTGGCTTTTCGCCGTCGACCAATACTGCGAATATTATCACATCAACGAACCTGAACGTCTTAGAATTGCAAGCTTCCATCTCGATGTTCCAACATCTAGCTGGTACCGTACTTCATTCCGTGATGGCCTCATCACCAACTGGGGGGATTTTCGGACAGCTCTCATAAGTCATTTTGGTCCCACAGTCTATGACGATCCACTTGGCGCCCTTTGCAAGCTGTCACAAACAAGTACGGTCCGTGATTACCAAGTAGCATTCGAATTGTTATCTAGCAGGATTACGGGACTACCAGATCATTTAAGAAAAAGCATCTTTATTTCTGGGCTAAAGCCAAAGGTTCGAAGTGATGTGCAGGCGTACTTACCTACCACTTTTCATGTTGCGTGGGGTCTGGCCAGGAACTTTAGTGAAGTAGAAGAATGCTACCCACGCTGGGTGCCACGAAGTCAACCATCCAATACTTCCGTTGCCCCAAAACTTCCACCGCCAAGTTCAACTTTGGTCCCTATCAAATGTCTATCTCCATCAGAAATGCTAGCAAGACGAGAAAAGGGATTATGTTACAATTGTGATGAAAAATACATTTTTGGCCATACATGCAAACCTGGCGCCACATTTTTATATCTGCAAGTTGATGATGATGAGGGGGCAGAACAGACATAGGAGAACGATGAAGATGTTACTTCGGACCTTTCCTCTTCCCCAGATATCAATTTCCATGCTCTATTTGGACATCATTCCTTCAAGGCATTCCGCCTCAAAGGACAAGTCCACGGTTCAACAGTCCAAATCTTGGTGGATAGAGGCAGCACCCATAATTTCATCACCACTCGTGCAGTAAAACATTTAAACTTACCTATGCAATCAATTACACCATTTCAGGTTCAAGTTGGCAATGGTGACAACCTATTTTGTAAAGGGTTATGTGCCACAATGTCCTTAATTCTCCAAAATCAATATCTATTCAGCATTGATTTGTATGTCCTCGATCTACAGGGTGCTGATCTTGTCCTAGGTATCCAATGGTTGTCTACCTTGGGACTAGTAATCACCGACTACAAAGATATGACAATGAGTTTCTCACACCACCATCAACACATTACACTTCAAGGTAACTCTATCTCTACCCCATGTCCCATTACAAACTCACAGCTCCTTAAACTCATAGCCAAAGAACCCATACAAGCCTATCTAATGTGTCTATCTACACCAAGTACAAACCCTACCCCATCCAGCCCCGACATACTTCCACTACCCATCTCTACCATCCTCGAACAATATGTTGACGTGTTCAACATTCCTACCCAACTCCCGCCCTCGAGACCGACCAACCACCACATCAATCTCCTCCCAAATACCAAACCCATCCAAGTACGGCCTTATTGCTACCCCCCACTACCAAAAAATTGAGATAGAAAAACTTGTGTCAGAAATGTTAGCCGATGGTGTTATTCGGCCGAGTCTCTCTGCCTATAGCTCCCCCGTTCTTCTAGTTAAGAAAAAAGACGGTAGATGGCGCTTCTGTGTCGACTACAGGGCACTCAATGCAGTAACCATACAAGACAAATTTCCCATACCCACAATTGATGAACTTTTGGACGAATTACACGGCGCAACCATTTTTTTCTAAACTGGACCTACGTTTAGGGTACCATCAAATCCTGATGCATCCTGAAGACATTCACAAAATAGCTTTCCGGACACACCATGGCCACTATGAGTTCCTAGTTATGCCTTTTGTGCTAACTAATGCACCCTCTACCTTCCAGGCCACCATGAACGAGGTATTTGCATCTTTCCTTAGGCGGTTTATGGTTATATTTTTTGATGACATACTCATATACAGCTCCACTGAACAAGAGCATGAAACCCATCTACGGTTGGTCTTAACTACATTAAGGGACCACTGTTTCTTTGCCAAACGGTCTAAATGTATTTTCGCGAAGTATTCAATCCACTTTCTCGGCCATATCATTTCCAGACAAGGATTATCTCCAGATCCAGCCAAAATCAGTTCTATTTCCCACTGGTCAACCCCAACTATAGTCACTCAGGTTCGTGCCTTTTTAGTGCTGGTAGGTTACTATAGGCGTTTTATTAAAAATTTTGCCTCTATCGTTGCACCTCTTAGTGATTTACTATCCAGGAAGGGATTTTCATGGAGTGATAAGGAAAATAATGCTTTTATTCAGTTAAAGGATCTCCTCACATAGGCTCCTATACTCATGTTACTAGATTTTTCATTGCCATTTATTATTGAAGCAGATGCTTCAGGGGTTGGCATAGGAGCTGTTCCCATGCAAAATAATAAGCCTATTGCATTCTACAGTAGAAAATTATCATAGACCATGCAGCAGAAATCGACCTACATTAGAGAAATGTATGCTATTACCAATGCAGTGTCGAAATGGCGTCAATACCTATTAGGTGCAACTTTTATCATTCGTACGGATCATAAAAGCCTCTATCATCTTATGAACCAAGTCATCCAAACCCCAGAACAGCAACAATTTTTATCACTGCTCCTGGGTTTCTCATACACCATTGTATACAAATTAGGAAAAACAAATACAGTGGTCGATGCCTTATCTAGATTCCCAGAAGATTCAACAGATCAGCCAAGCCCTCAGTTCGCAGCAATTACAGGGCCAACATGCAGCATCTCAGAAATTTTGAAACAAGAATTTTCCACAAACCCCTATGCTATTAAAGTAACACAAGGCCTTATAACAGAACCAAACAAATGGGCAGAATGGCGAATTCAACATGGTCTCTTATTTCATAAGTCTAAAATCTTCATACCTGATGGATCATCATTAAAGCAGCAAATGTTACATGAATTCCATGGTTCCATATTGGGTGGGCATTCCGGAGTTCAAAACACCTTCTTCCGCCTCAACAAAACTTTTACCTGGAACAAGATGAAAAGAGATATTAAGCGTTTTGTCAAAGAGTGTGAGACTTGTCAAAAAATCAAACCACCCAATCATTCCCCATACGGTCTACTACAGCCTATTCAACCTCCCACAACAGTTTGGACAGACTTAAGCATGGACTTCATTACCCATTTACCTAACTCTAACGGCTTTTCTATAATTTTTGTTGTTGTAGACAGGTTATCAAAGGGAGCTCACTTTATTCCCTTACCTAAGCATTACACAGCAGCCAAGGTCGCCAACGCATTCTGGGAATCGGTAGGGAAGCTCCATGGTTTTCCCCGCACCATCATCTCGGACCGCGACCCACTCTTTCTCAGCACCTTTTGGCGAACTCTTTTTTAGCTGCAAGGCACCTCCCTGAGTTATAGTTCGGCTTATCACCCGCAAACCAATGGACAAACCGAAAGAGTAAACAGGTATTTGGAACAATACCTCAAAGCCTTTGTCCATGACCATCCACAGTCATGGTCGAAAATATTAAGCTTCGCTGAATTCCACTTCAATACTTCCTTCAATTGTTCTACGGGATTCACCCCATTCGAAGTTACTTTCGACATTCCACCACTGAATCTCCTAACTTACTGCCTGGGAAGTAGCAACTTAGAAGCAATTGATACCGATCTGTCAACAAGGAATCAACTCATGAGTACCTTAAAACAAAAACTTTATCAAGCTCAAACTACCATGAAAGCCTACAGTGACAAGAAGAGGAAAGCTATGGAATTTAAAGAAGGGGATCTAGTCTTACTCAAGCTACAGCCTTATCGTCAACACTCTATACTTCGTCGTAGCTCCCAGAAGTTAGCTCTCCGCTACTACGGACCATTCAATGTATTGAAAAAAATTGGTGTGGTATCTTATAAATTACAACTGCCGGAAGCTTCCCTCATCCACCCAGTGTTTCATGTCTCACTACTTCGCCCGTTCAACTCATCGACGGCCTTTAAAGTTCATTAATTGCTTGAAAAATCGAAGGATAACCGTCCCCTTCATGAAGCCGTTGCCATCTTGGGCAACAGAGAGGTTTAGAAACACAGAAGAAAGGTGAAAGAGGTCCTCATCAAGTGAACGAATAGTACGTCGGAAGATGCCACATGGGAGGAAGAACGAGTTCTCACCCCACCGGAAACCACCGTCGCCACTGCCGACCCTTCCACGAGGACTCTCGCCGAGATACCTCACACATATCCTAACATCGAGTATCCTCCACTCAGTAACAATGGTACTGACACCCTTCTGCACAACATCAATACAGAGCTTCCTCAGTGGGCCAACGATGATGCCACACAACCTCCACACATTGGCTCGGAATTGTTGACTAGACCCATCCATGAGGACATGGATATTTTCGATGGAGGAAGGAATGTAGCAAGCCTTATGATTACGAGGCCCAACACGGTAACATGGCCCATCCGAAGCAAAAGGAGCCGGTGCATTTGAAGGATTACTTTTTGCATTAGAATCTGACCTACTCATCCATGAAAATAGCAACCAACTGAATAAAGATTTTATCGCATTTCAAATAAACTTAGATCTAGGAAGTTTGTTTATTCATTTCCTTTCTTTTAGTAATTTAAAATTCCAAATCATGAATTGTATTTTCTTTAAATAGCCTATGTCAGGCCTGAATAAAGCATGAGAGATTTGACAAAATTCTAAACTCCCTCTCTTCCTCCAACCTTCGCTCCCCAACCTTCCTAAGCCCTACACCTAAGTTAAGGAGATATCATAATTCAAGATTATGTTCATAAGTCAAAGAGTTATCATATTTCAAAATTTATTTTTTTTCAAAAAAAATAATAAATACTAGGGGTTTAGTTTGGATCCATTAATAAATAAAAAAAATTTATTGATGATTATTTTATAATCTTTTTATATCTTTTCAAAATTGATTGATTAAGGAATCATACTTAAAAATGATTTAATTATTTTTTAAATTTAATTTATTATTAATGAAAATTATTGATTCGATGATTTGATTTAGAAATAGTAACATCATCATCCTACATTATAAATGACTATTTCCTAATTCCCTTTTTTTATATTTCCTCATAATTAATTGATTAAGTAATCTTACTTAAAAATGATTTGATTATTTTTTAAATTTCCTCTATTATTGATGCAAAATATGGATATGGATTTGATTTAGAAATAAGGACATCATCATCTAGCATTATAATTTATAGATGATTATTTCATAATATTTTTTATTTCCCTTATTTATATGTTTTCATATTAGATTGATTAAACAATTATATTAGTTCATGCCTCACTATATTGATAATCTACTTAATTATATAGAAAATCCATCTCTTTACCTTTTTCCCCCATGAAGTGCTAACTTTAACATTGTGATTATGGTTAGCTTTCGTATTTACTTTACATTTTCTTCTGATAATTTTGGTGATTCTTTCCTTTTATGAAGCATCGGATTTCTCATTTCTCAAATAAAAAATAGTGCCCCACATGTCCTTGTATTTGGCCCAAATCAATTTTTATTAAATATTTACATAATCGCATTTTAATTATTAACATATTGTATACACTTAGAATTATTAATCAATATAACTTCAACTAAAAAAGAATTATTCATCAATATAATATAACTAATAGTAGCTTATTGTATATATTTTTTCCAAAGGATATTCATAAAAGGCAAAAAATTACAAAATCAAACTTAAATATAGGCATTTACAAAGGAAAATATCATGATATATGAGTATAGCCTAATATAACATGAAAATGACAAATACAATTAAAAGTAAAGTAAACTTGAAACCTAAAATGCTAAAAGGACGTATTCAAAAGCTCAAAACAACACATGGGCACTCATTTTTCTATTTTTATGTTCTCGATTATTGCTTTTTTAGCCTTGAAGGTACAAGTAGATATAATAGAAAATCCTACGTCCCCATTATTAGCCTATGGAAGTATTATCTATAAGGTATATTAGACAATCCTACGTCTACATTATCAGCTAATGGAAGTGTTGTCTATCAGCCTTAGAGTGTCGTCTCTCTTCTTTCTCTTTAAAGGAGTGGTTGAAGATCCTGACAGATAAATTATAGATGGTCATCTTCATTTTGAACTTTTTCTACTAACATCAATGTTGTTAAGGAGCTTGAGGCATAAGTTTCTACTTCAAAGGGCCAAAAAAAGACCCAAAGAATAAATAGAATGGAAAACATATGAATATATAATTAAGTACTCAATCATAATATGCGCTACTATCAATTAAATCATTTTCTTACCATTAATTCTGAGTATGCAAATCACTGCAAAAAAATCTCCCTTCTCAAAAAATTGCAAAATGCCTAAACTACTGAATGAGTATTTGATGTTGCTCCACTTGACTCTAAGAATAGAATAACAATAATTTCTCTTCCAACACAATGCTCTAATTGTTTTGGGAAAGTTTCAAGCTCTCCTTTTCGTCGTTAAAGATGAATCTTAAGAAAGTCAAGTATGAAGGAAAATTAAAAAAAAATTAAATTCAAAAATTTATGTACTATAAGAAACAAAAGAATGAAAAGAAAGGATTAAGGTAATTTAATCCGTTGGAATGACAGAAGCTAGTTAAGGAAAGTAGCATTAATCCTTTTTGCATCGTACAGAAGATGATTGTCCAAAATATTGCAACCTATCAGTACTTTGCAATAAATGTTCTGACATGCTTTTTGCTTTTGGCTAAAACTTCACTTTAATCTTCTTTAAATCATCTGAAACTCACTAACAAACAGGTTAAACATATCTAGGAATAGTAATAAGTGATGATAAGAAGTATATTGAACAAACACAAAGATTTTACAGATTCAGGTAATTTGAATTTTGAATTCTGTGATACAAACTTGAGTTAGTTCATCAAGACTGGAGTTTGTAGTTTACTTTTGAAGGTCTAAACTCAAGTTTCATAACTTTGACTCGAGTTTTCTTCATACAGAGAATTGAAACAATTTTTGAGTAGGACCTCGAGTCATTAAGTGATTAACTCGAGTTTTGGACATTTAAGGTGAAAAACACATTTGAAGTCCAGAAACTCAAAAACTGGAGTTTTCAAATAGTGTAAAGAGAGTGATGCTCTCTGTATGACATAAACTTGAGTTTGCAAAGTCTAACTTGAGTTTCCATAAAACTTAGGAAAAAGCTAGAAAAACTCTCTAAATGGATCAAATTGGAGTTTGTAATAGAAAATGGAGTTTTCAAGACTTTAGAAATATTAAATTGTTCTCTGTGAATCCTAAACTCGAGTTGGCAAAAACTTAACTCAAGTCTCCTTATGAGAGAAAACTCTGTGAAATATTTTAGCAAATGTAAATTAGAGTTTTCAAAAGCATGACTCGAGTTTTCTCAAACTTAGGATTACATAGCTTTCTGTTTGCTGTAAACTCGAGTTTTCAAAACATTAACTTAAGTTTCCAACAGGGCTTGGAAAGACTCAAATTTCTTTTGATTTGTCAAACTAGAGTTTATTACACTAAACTCTGGCTTGCTTTATCTTGAAAAAACTTAGGAACTCTCTGTATTATATAAACTCGAGTGTCCAAAATATTGACTCGAGTTTGTTTTAGTTTACAAAAACTGGAGTTGCTTTCTTTCAAGTTCAAACTCGTGTTTTCTAACCAATACTTAAGTTTATCTTTGACAATGAGTTTTTCAACTTTGCAAAAACAAACTTAAATTTGGTTTTCCAATTGTCAATTATCATCAAAACACAATAGAACTAACAAGCGACACCCCCAAGTATTTCTTAAGGTTAGCAGTGAGCCCAACCCCAAGCAACTGGCTCAACTCCAATGCTCTATTAAAATTGATGTTCTTTGAGCAAAACATTCTAGATTTCTCCAAGTTAATTTTATGCCCCGAGACTTCACAGAAGCTTTGTACCACTTTTTGAACTTCAACCATTTGGTTACGAGAAGCTTTTTGTGAAAAGTATGAGGTCATTGGCAAAGAACAAGTGAGATATATAGGGGCTACCTTTCTTGAAGGTGAAAGGCTTCCATTGGTAGGCCTCATGCTTAGCTTTAATGTATTGACCAAGGTACTCCATCATAGGAAATATGAATGGGCTTAGAGGGTCTCCTTGCCTAACTCCTCTAGAAGGGATAAAAACTCGTGCTTTCATCTCCATTCTAAAAGAACAAACATAGAAATGGTAGAAATATAGGCCATAATGAGATCCATGAGGTTGTTCTCAAGGTTTAAACATTTGAGGGGTGTTTTTGATAAAATCTCAATCTAACCTGTCAAAAGCTTTCTTCATATCTATTTTAGCCACAAAGATTTTTATCTTTCCTTTCGTTCTCATGGAGTGGATGATTTCATGGGCAATAAGGATATTCTGGATCTATTTGCAATGAAGTTGCATTATTATTGGCTAATAAGATGAGTCACGACCTCTTAGAGCCTATTTTCCAGGACTTTAGTAATAATTTTGAAGCTCACATTACACAAGGATATAGTTCAAAATTCCTTTAAGGTTGAAGGATTAACAACTTTGGGAATAAGGACCACCTTGGAATGATTTATGCTGGATAGTCTAAAGGGGTTATTAAAGCATTTGTCAATAAGATCAAAAATTTTATCCCTACGACATTCCACTGAGTTTGAAAAAAGTGAGCAGACCATCAGGACTTGGAGCCTTAAAAGCTCCTATGGCGCAAATGTTGCATTTTTTTTATGTCAATTCTACTAGGCTTTCTTGACAAGATGCTTAACTTGCTAGCATCAATAGCCGGAAAGTTAAAAAACCACCCCTCATGGTTCTTCACACTGGTATCTTGAGAATAAAGATTTTTAAAGAAATTATTAGCCATCAGTTTTAGAGTACCGTGATCCTCAATCCATTCCCTCTTTTCATTTTTAATGGCGCCAATTGTTTGCTTCTTCTGATGAACAATGGTTGGGCGTGAAAGAATCTTGTATTTCTATCTCCACTCTGGAGCAATTTGCTTCTAGAGTTTTAGAACCAAACAATTTCTTCCTAAGTTGCCACTTTGTGGTACTCCTCCTAAAGCTTTTTTTTTTTCTAGCTAAAACAAACTTGTTTGGAGATTCATCTTCTTGCATCTATCGATTCCCTCCAACTTCTTAATCAGCTCTTTTTTCTTTTTAGTAAAGCTTCCCACACAGTTCTCATTCCACTCCAAAGCATAACTTTTAAAGTTATGTTGACATTCAAGACAATTTTGTCTTTCCTTAATTTGTGTCATTCCAGTATTGATGGAGGTAAACAATTGCACTAGATAATTTTGTGAGGGTTCCTTTTGGTCTCATACTAATTATCTAACCAATAGAAAATTTAGTTAATTTCATCTTGCGTGCATAATTAGACATACATTTAAAGCAACTATCATATAGTTCAATTTTAAACGGCTTATATCTATCATGCATGCTAGTTGTATGGTGTTCACATTTACTACTATCATGCATACTGGTTGCACTAAAGATACGCATAATAATAACAAATTTATTTCATGGATGATCATGGTGCCTTTCAATTTTTCTTTCAAAACATCTTCATGTTTCGGATTCTTGAGGACTTCAAATCTTCTCCGTCCTCTCATCATTCCCGAATGGACCTCTTGGTAAAGGTTTCTTGTAAGGATCCATGATCTTAAATTATACATTTTTATTCCTATTACTGTCACACCCTCCCTCCCTCAGGTGCCTAAATTTTTAGCTTAATCTTATACAGTAGTGTGGCAAGAACTAGAAATAATAATTATATTGATACAGCGGAAATTAAATTTAATTACATAACAGGGGTAATCCCAGGGTTAATACCCCTTTCAAATGCTTACATTCATTATAGACAGTGAGGTTTACAACACATTACATCACTGTCATCCCTTGGTCCTTCCGTCGTCCTTCTGTTGGGCCGTCTTCAAGCAACGCTCCTTCCTTAAATCTTGTGCAGCACTCCGCTCATGTGCTCACCTGTCTATTGGTTTGTAGTGGAGGGTGAGATTCTGAGGAATCCCAGTAGTAGACAATACCAAATAGTGCATGCAAGATAAATGCTAATGTATGATATGCTTATCTTGCACAAGCTCATGTTAACATAATAAAATTCTGCATGCTCAATGTTTTATGCATCATACTCATGGCCATAGCATAATCGTAAACAAAGCTTCGATCATTTAAATATGTTACACATAACAAGCAAGCATAGCAATCATACATATACACATAAGCAATAATATCAAATATATGCAAGTAAGGTAAGCCTACTACCTTTTAAGAACTATCGTCCTTACTCAGGTTCCTCTTTCGCCAACCGATAGGATTACTTGAAGTTCATTCCTTTTCCTTTTTGCCCTAAGGACGTAATCATATTTTTAGAACCAAGGAAAATGAATGTTTATTTTCCTTTTTAACCCTTATTCTAGTAGGGTTCAATTAAGTAACTTTAACTTATTACTTTCAGCCTTTATCTTTCACTGTCTTTAAAAATCCAGCAACTTCCGGTATTTTTAATTAATTGCACAAAAATCATATTAATGTGCCGTTAACTCTCACACGTTCTTAGGCAAGTCACTTTTCATATAAAAATATTACCAAAGGTTTTAACTTGTCAAATAATTCTCAGATTTTACGTTTTCCTGGACTGTCTTGTTAAGCTTCCAGAGTCCATAGCTTAACTTTAAAAATTCATATATGAAGTTCTAGGTATCAAATTCAAGTGTTTCAAAAACCTACAAACTCCTCATTAAGTATATATTTTGGGAAAATTGGTTCCAAAATTTAATCACACGTAATTATTTCCCAGATTTCGAAAACATACAGACTGTTCAGTTATAGCTTCCAAAACTTAGGGTCATATTGTAAAAATCATAACTCTTTACTCAGAGCTCAAAAAATTACAAAATACCCACCAAAAGAAAGCTATGTGTGTCCTCTATCACCTGGAAAATTTTCACAATTTTATCTTATACTAATAATTCCCAATTCACAAAACCATCAGGTCTGTTCAGAAAACGTTACCGAAAAGTTCCCAGATTTTGACCCATCTTTCAAAAATCATATCTTGAGCTATAAACCTTGGATTGAGGTGAACTAAAGCTCATTTTAAATCTTAACATGTCTACTAAATACTCATAAAATTTCAGGGTCAAATAAGGTCGTTTACTATATTTTTGACCTATTTAAAAATCATTGCCCAGCTGGAAATTCTGTACGTGAACAGTAACACTTTGCTACAGTACCAGGCACTGTTCCTTTACGAAAATACTGTAGCAACGCTGGAAAACATCTGTTTCATCAACGAAAAACAGAGGAACACGCGAAACAGTGCTTTTCCTTCACTCTTTCCACATGCAATGTTATCCATTTTCATATATATTTTCTCACATTCTCTTATTCATTTTCAGCACACACAACCATTATCATATGTGTTTATACCCATTTCTTTCTTATTTTCACATACACAGTGAGCTTTTCCCCACAACAACCCTTACATGCAAGCATGAATAAGAAACCAAACATTTCCCCCTTATACCTAATACACGCACAAACCGATGGCCCAAAAGAAGTAAAACAAAAACATTTCATAATCATCTTTTCTCTCACAACACACACCCAACATACAGATACATACTTCGCATGTCAGCAAAACTAAAACTCCATCGTGTTTTCTCTCTTCTTATAAGTTCTCGCAAAACAGCAAAATTTTCTTTCTCTGGACATTCATGATTTGAATCCCATATTATGCAGAAAATAACTTCCCATATAAACTCAAAAACAATGAAAATAAAAACAAACTCCAGCGTTTTTGGTTTCAGCTAGCATATTTTGAACTCAGTTCCAGCAAGGAGAAAAAGAAAAATAACACCATAACAGCAAGCATTTACTACTATAATCCTATATTCAATCAAACCGCCCACTATTTGTTTGGTTTGTTTTCACTTTTCAGTTTTTACTTTAGCTCCCTGTTTTTCTTATTTTCTACAAGTCTTGTTTTAGATTCGATAGACTTCATGCTGAGAGTGAGACAGGGATGGAAGAACGAAGGAAGAAGGAGGAATGATCATCACCTTTGATATTTCAGTCAACCCATCGCTGAACATTACTGATTCTCTTCCTCTGGTCCAGCCACGCGAAAACAAAGTAGCATGAAGAAGCAAAACCGAACCATGTAAGCTTCCAACATTGAACTAATCGTGTAGAGACAGCAGGAGAAGTTCACCTTGTTCGGGTCTGTCTCTTCTTCTTCTTCAGTCAACTCTCACTCTTGGTTTCACTCTCAACTTCCATCGCTCTTGATGCTCACTTGACCGAAGGAATGAAGAAGAAAACTGTTAGAGATATAGATGTATTAGATATATAGAGTTGGATAATTAAGTAGTTATTTCTGTTATAGAGTTAGTTAGTTATTGGACTTGTGTATAAATACTTAGTGACATTCGGATATTGTGTATGACATTATTATTTTCAATCCATACAATTGTGTTTTTTTTCTCTCTGCCTGGATTCCTTCTGTTGTGTTTCTACCCACTTCGTTGGGTTATTCAACATGGTACCAGAGCAAGTTTCACCATGGACTCACTTGCTTTGCTGTGATCAATAGGCTGATTATCAAGAAACAGCCCAATTTCAAGATCCAGCGTTAGAGGAGCTGTGGATCATCTGAGGTATACGGGCCTTATTTCAAGAAGCAGCCCAAGATACTCAACTCCAACCCAAGATACCTGGAGCACTTGACCCGACCCAAGACCAGTTCGGCGATAACAGATCACGTGACAGGCGAAGGAACTGATCTTCGTTTAGATTCCCATCTCTCGTGACTGTGATTCTTGGTGTCATTTTTTCCGGCCATTATTTCCGCTGCACTCGCCATCGTTTCCGCCGCCGTTCTTGATGACTGAAAGGGATAGTTCAGCCAAGGTGAATGTCGGATCTATTCCTTTCTCTCACCCACTCTACCTTCACCCATCGGACACTCAAGGGGTGTCCATTATTCCTCATATACTCAATGGATTTGAGAACTATACAATATGGAGTCGAGCTATGCGGATCGCATTACTCGGCAAGCACAAGTTAGGGTTTATCGACAGTAGCTGTCAGAAAGAAGACCAAGATCTAAGTCTTCAACCTCAATGGGAATGCTGCAACGCCATCGTGCTCTCCTGGCTTTTGAATTCGTTATCCAAGGATTTAGCCAACGGGGTTATATTTTTTCAAAACGCGCATCTCGTCTGGAAGGATCTCCAAGAGCACTTCGACAAGAAGAATGGTGCTTGTATTTTCGGTTTACACAAGGAAATTGCGATACATCACCAGGGAGCCTCCTCTGTCTCGGTCTACTTTACCAAATTAAAAGAACTTTGGGAGGAGCAATCTGCTTTGATTACTTTACCGTCCTGCACTTGCAATACTTCTAAAACATACTCCGAATTGATTCAGGAACAGAAGCTATTGCAATTTCTAATAGGCCTCAATGATTCATTCAATCAAGTAAGAGGTCAAATTCTTTTCATGACTCCTCTTCCATCTGTTAATGAGGCTTATTCCATGATAATTCAAGATGAGACACAGCGTTCTATTTCAGACCGTGGATACTTTGCTGAAGGGATTGCCATGGTTATTAAAGGCAAGGGTCGCGGGGTTAGTAGAGGTAGAGGGCGTGGAGATGGTTCCATTGAATGCACCTATTGCAATAAGAAAGGGCATCTGCATGAAACTTGCTATTAGTTGGTAGGCTATCCACCTAGGTTCAAAGGTAACAAACCAAAGCCGAAGGAAGCTGGTCCGCTGAGGGTAGACATCAACGGGGATACAAACCTGCGCATCAACACTGCATCTACTGTTACTCCTTCCCTGTCTAAGGAGCAATATGAACGTCTCCTCATCATGTTGCAAAAGGATGAGGAACTGACTATACATGCGCTGACTGGTACAGGTTTGCCTACAAACCCATCTGTGAATTTAAAACATTCGTATTGGATATTAGATTCAGGAGCAACTACGCACTTAGTTAGTGATATTTCTCTATTAGACAAGTATGCTGCATATGTTGGCCCTGTTAAATCAATTAAAATCCCAAATGGACAATGTATACCTGTTACACACATAGGCTCAATTACTATAGCTCCAAATATCACATTACTGATGTATTATACTCCTCGAGATTAAAATTCAATCTCATATCTGTTTCTAGAACTACTAAAACACTGGAATGTATGGCATGCTTATTTCCTGATCACTATGTTTTACAGGACCTTCTACATGGAAGGACGAAGATGACTAATACAATGATAGATGGACTATACATTCTTAAAGTGCCAAACAACATTTCCCATGTAGTGAATGTGATATAGAAAAACAATAATAATCTGAAATTTGCTGATATATGTTTGTGGCATAGGAGAGTAGGCCATGCCCCCTATCTGTAATGAAACATTTGAATTTTGCAATTCATGACACTGAGTTGTTGAATCATAAATGTGATATGTGTTCAATCTAAGCAAACTAAGTTTCCTTTCTCTTCTTCATGTATTAAGACTACTCGATGTTTTCAGTTGATACACATAGATATTTGGGGTCCATGTAGGACACCAACACATCAGGGATTTTCATATTTCCTTACGATTGTGGATGATTATTCTAGGGCTACTTGGCTTTTCTTGATGAAAAATGAATCTGATTCATTCACTTATATTCGCCACTTTATCATCTATGCCATAACACAGTTTAATATGAAAATTAAGAAAATCAAGAGTGATAATGGGAGTGAATTTGTAAGTAATTCCTTTAAAATGCTTATGCGTGAAAAAGGTATTGTGCATGAGACTACATGTCCCTATACACCACAACAAAATGGAATTGTAGAGCGTAAGCACAGAACCATTATGCAAGTGACTAGGAGTTTAATGTTACAATCTAATCTTCCAGTCCAATATTGGGGTGTGTAAAAGCAGCAGCATATATGATTAATAGACTACCTTCTAAAGTGCTTGATTTTCAAACTCCATTTGAAAGAGTATATGGGGAGAAACCTGATATTAGACATATGAAAGTGTTTGGTACACTAGCCTATGCAACAGATCTCAAGATCCATGATAAATTGCAGCCTCAAGCTATTCCTTGTGTTTTTCTAGGTTATCCAGAAAATCAAAAGGGCTATCTGTTATTGAATTTGAAATCTAACATGCTATTTGTGAGCTGCCATGTTAGTTTTGCAAAATAGGTATTTCCTTTCAGATCTACCTATCCATCCCAGCAAGAGGTAATTCATCCAAACTTAAAGGAGATGTTTTGGTTTGAACCAGAAACACCTTCCTCACCATCAAATTCAGTGGAGGATAAGTATGATTTTCCATATAGAGAGGATTCTCAACAACTTGACCATGATATTTTTGATCAAGTTGCCGAGAATCCCAATGATTTAACTTCACAACGACCCGTAAGGGATAAAAGACCACCAATTCCGTAAACTTATTATGTGTGTTCATTGTTAGTTGCTGAAATAGATTTAAAATGTGCATCAAAATGTTCTTATCCCATGCATAATTTTGTCTCTTATGATGCCATATCTGCTGATCACTTAGCCTTTTTATCTAGCATTGACACAATTTCAGAACCTTCTAGCTACAAGTAGGCGATTACTAATCCTGAATGGGTCAAGGCAATGAAAGTTGAAATACAAGTCCTAGAGGATAATCAAACGTGGGAAGTAGTGCCATTGCCCAAGAATAAGAAACCAATTGGTTGTAAGTGGGTATATAAGGTGAAATATGATTCTAATGGAAATATAGATAAGTATAAGGCTAGGTTAATTGCCAAAGGATATAGTCAAGTAGAAGGCATTGACTATCATGAGACTTTCTCTCCTGTTGTGAAGATGTTCATAGTTAGGCTAGTTATGAAATTAGCAGCTATGAATTCATGGAATTTGTATCAAATGGATGTGCCTAACGCCTTTTTGTAGGGTGATCTTCTAGAAGAGGTATACATGAAGTTACCTCAAGGATTTCAGAGTAAGGGGGAGCATATGGTGTGTAAGCTAAATAAGTCCCTCTATGGACTTAAACAAGCTTCTCGCCAATGGAATCGTAAGCTTTCTCATGCCCTTGTGAAGGGAGGTTTTGTGCAGAGTAGAAATGATTATTCTCTCTTTACATTGGATTGGAGTAATGGTTTGGTGATTATATTAG
The DNA here is from genome assembly GCA_037074495.1 of Acacia confusa. Taxonomy (NCBI): domain Eukaryota; kingdom Viridiplantae; phylum Streptophyta; class Magnoliopsida; order Fabales; family Fabaceae; genus Acacia; species Acacia confusa. Next base: position 16,521,057 of record CM073514.1, read on the forward strand.
TGTATATGGATGATTTGCTTATTACTGGTAGTTCTGAAGAAGGCATTAGTTATGCCCAAAGTTTGCTACATGAAAATTTTAAAATTAGAGATTTAGGGCATATGAAGTACTTTCTTGGCCTAGAAATAGCTAAATCTGAAACAGGAGTGGTATTATCTCAACGAAAATTTGTGATGGATTTATTATCTGATGCGAGGATGAGTGGTTGCAAGCCATTAAGCATTCCTATGGCACAGAATTTAAAGTTGATGCCTTTTCAGGAAGGCAAGGATAAGCTTCAGGATTTGTGTAAAAATGCAGACCAATATCGTTGGTTGGTTGGTAAATTGATTTATCTAACCATGACTAGACCTGACATTTCCTTTTGTGTGTAGACGCTTAGCTAGTTTATGCAGAGGCCAACAAAGGCACACATGGCATCTACTAGAAATGTTCTTAGATATCTGAAGGGTACTGTTGGGCTTGGTATACATTTGAGTTCTATTGGTCTTCCTAACTTAGAATGTTTGTGATTCAGATTGGGCTTCTTGTGGAATTACAAGACATTCGGTTTCTGGATACTTATTAAAGTTTGGAGGCTCTCTTGTTATGTGGAAGACAAAGAAGTAGACCACTATGTCCAAATCATCTGTAAAAGCTAAGTATAGAGTACTCAGTATGGCTACATCCGAGATCGTTTGGGGACTGCTTGCTTCGTGATTTGAGGGTTCCACAAACCAAGCCGGTGGTGATCCATTGTGATAGTATTGCGGCCATACACATAGCAGCAAATCCGGTCTTCCATGAAAAAACCAAGCACATTGAAGTAGATTGCCATTTCGTTCATGATAAGTGACAAGAGAAAGTGATAGACCTCATCCATGTTCGGTCCCATGAGCAAGAGGCTGATTTGTTAACTAAATCAGTCTCTGGAGAAGTGCAACGAAAACTGTTACGCAAGTTAGGATCTGTAAATATTTTTTCTGCGCCCCTAACTTGAGGAGGAGTGTTAGAGATATAGATGTATTAGATATATAGAGTTGGATAATTAAGTAGTTATTTCTGTTATAGAGTTAGTTAGTTATTGGACTTGTGTATAAATACTTAGTGACATTCGGATATTGTGTATGACATTATTATTTTCAATCAATACAATTGTGTTTTTTTTCTCTTTGCCTGGATTGCTTCTGTTGTGTTTCTGCCCACTTCGTTGGGTTATTCAACAAAAACTCTCACTCTCTTAGCTTTCAGTCTCACCTTCTCAGCTTGGCTGAAGCAGGATGAATGAGAACCAAAGAATACCTTGCGGTTTAAAGCTTTGAGATTAAGATATACAGACAGCTGGATTAACAAATTTGGCTACGTGTTGGGCTGAGGAGAAAACAAATGGATTTGATCAAGCCTTATGTTGTTAATCGTTGCCATCTGTTCCTTGATTTTGCTGTGATTCACTTCTGCTTTACGTTAATAGCCATGGGTGATGATATATTAATTTGGGCTATATAGGCCGAATGAAAACAATGGAATGAACTGAATGAATGCTTCTCCATTACTGCTCATGTGCTGGCCAAAACTGAGTAGTATAAGTGTATATTCCTGATGCATATCTTACGTTTTGAATGAAGTGATATGGGCTTACTTTTATTTATATGATTTGGGCTTGGGTTGGGCCAGGATGAGCTTGTTTCTGTTTCTTATTCGCTGGTCCATTCCTTCACATGTAAATGAATGAAGCTGGAATGTGTGTGTGTGTGTGTTGTCGGGGTTGCTTCAGCGTCTTGGTGCTGGTTCGAACCAGAGAGAGAGTGTGTGTCTTATGATTCCCTGTTGTGTTCTTGACGGGTTGGGGAAAAGAAAAATGGGCTCAAGTGTTTGGGCTTAATTAAAGGCCCATACTATCTTCATTTGCTGATGACCCATTTGTCCTTTGAATTCTCCTTATTCTTTTTTTTAATAATAATAATTTATTTGCAATTAGTTTTAATTGCAATAATTTCATAATTCCAAGGGAATTAAATTCTTAATTTCCTAAGCCATAAAAATATTAATCCCATAGTTATTTAGGCCCAATTATCACTTACAATTATCCTTTGAATTTTATTCTTTTTCCCACAATAAATTAAGGGAAAATATAAGCTTTAATTCCCAATAATTATTTTAGGCCATAAATTATTATCTCTAAAATATTTTGTCCAATAATTATTCCTAACTAAATTGCCTTAATTTATGGAAAATATGCCTTAACTTCCAGATTCTTAATTTTTAAAATCCCTTAAGGTCAAATTTTCCATAATTAATTCTTAACCCCAAAAGTCCAAAATTTGGGATGTTACAATTACAATCCACCATGTAATATAAATTGGGATAAAACAATCTCATTTATGATGATGATGATGATGATGATGATGATAAATTTAAAATTTAAAATCTGGAGAAAACAATCTCATTTACTAATACGGATAAAAAAATTTGAACATTCATTCGAAGCACCATGACCATCCCTTTTCTTCCACCTACAAGAAGTTCAGAAAAAACCATGCAAGTATTTCTTCTATAAATCCTAAACTATTATTAAATCGAATTCAATAATAGTACCCATGTATTTTTAATAACAAGCCCAACTCTGATACCACTTATTGGTAAATGAGGTATTGCCTAACGTTCAAGTGTGACATCATAAGTAGGAAATACAAATGTCTTTCCTTAATTAGCAGCGAAATCTATAATCAATAACCGCAACTCTTTATGGTTATCTTGGCTTACAAACTCTCAACACATTTGTGAGTTTTAATAGGCACTCATGAGAATCCATAACTCTTATGATCCTTATGAGTCATCCCAATAGCCATGGGTATTACCAGGAACATTGATCATGTGATTCCCATAACTCTTACAGGAGATCATGAGATATTCCGACGAAGGATATACTCATTAAAATACATGAGGGGTTTTAGGATTACCTTATATCACAGAAAACCTCAAAATGTATGACGTCTTCTAACGTTGATCTACACGGCTATCTCCCGATTGCCTTGAGAAACCCTTCTCTTTGATTCCTCTCTTTCCTTGGATGATTGTTAGGCGATGCAAGGTTGATGACTCAACGTTCTTAGGTTTTCTTTCTCTTTGGATGGCGCTTTTTCTTTTTATTTCTTGGTTACCTTTGCCGATAATTTCAATGGCTCCTTATGAGCTATCTAATTCGGCCAATGCTCTAAGTCTTTCAAAAAGAATATCATGAAAAAATATACGACTCACACGTTGCCTTATATTTTTTCTTTTCTTTCAAAACCTAGATCCCTATTTTTCTAACCAAAAAATAATAAGATAATTATATCTTATTATTCTAATGGTTAAGATCCTAGGTCCACCAAGTCAGCCGCAAAAGATGAGACTGATAAAATCTCAAATCCTCTTTCATGGCTTATTCCCTAATGTCTTTCTAGTTATGAGCAAAAATTATGAGATTCATAATCTTATAATTTACACGGTCAAGACTTAATTTAGGGTTAAAAGAATTATTGGTATTATCCAATTAATCTATATTGTGGATCTCATCCAAATCTTTAATTAATTATTGGATTAATAAATCAAGATAATGGATCTTATCCAAATCTTTAATTAATTTAAGATAATGGATCTCATCCAAATATTTAATTAATTCTTGAATTAATAATTCAAGATAATGGATTTTATCCATATCTTTAATTAATTCTTGAATTAATAATTTAAGATAACGGATCTCATCCAAATCTCTAATTAATTCTTGAATTAATAATTCAAAATAATGGATTTTATCCAAATCTTTAATTAATTTATTGGGCGTATATTTATATTAGATAATTCCAAATTATCTTTTATAATCTAATCTCTTGAATTTAAAATTCAAAATTGCCTAAAGCCGTGTTTATTCTTCTAACATATTTGGGCTTATTAATGGAAGAATTAATTTCCCACTAAGTAACCATATATGGCTCCATTTTAATAAATTGGGCTTGGAGTCCAACACTAATCCAGATATACCCATTCTTTCAAGAAAGTACAATAACAATTATTAGCCAAAAATTGCTAATTTTAAGCAATCAAGAATGGCCTTTGTGTGTAACCCATTAGACCAAATTAATCACCGACATAAATTACCTTGGGCTAATCAAACTCCGTTAATGGGCTCAAGTTATCTAATGACCACATAAGACACTAGCAATGCTCTGTGGCCCTAGAACTAATTGAGTTGATCAAGTGATCTACCTTTTCTACTTTGGATACCATGCCGACATCTTCCCTCACATCGTCATTCACATTTAGTCGAGATCAAAGATAGGTATCATCTCTCTTGGTTGACTAAATATAGTTTTTTAACAAAACTAGAAATCTTCTTCTATTGACTCTAAGATGAAACATGACTCTTCATGATCACTTACTGGGCACAGATTTCCAAGTCAACTAGAAGTCATCCAAGCCCTACCGGTCCTGTGAAAGATTAATCCCTTATAGGGGATTGTAAATCCTTTCGGCATATCTATCTACACTCATGCATTTGAGTCATACTCAAGAGTACACCGTTCTCCCCATTCTCAAGCGGATATAATTGTATAGTCAAAGTATGACCCAAGGACACAATGCTCGATGACATCATCAAGTCTAAGACGATCCACACTACCAAACATTCAGAAACTTTTTATATCCAATGATACTTCCTACAAATCTTTGTAGAGCCTCTTGGCAGGTTTGTTTGATGCTATCTATTCTCTAACAAATCCACCCATGACATCTGCTAAAGCATCACATGCTTGTATTCCATAAGGCCCCTACCTTGTATCTCTATATAAGTAGATGATGTCGTATTAGTCTTATTAATATCATCAATACCCTTTCTTGGTTATTCAAGACTAGGAACAAGTTTCAGACAATAGACATTCAGTGTTATCGAGTCCTCATGATCATGATCTCTATCATAGATCATCGAGTAAACACTTGTTCCTAGGGTTTTTATCTTTAAAGGCATATTTACTTTAAATAAAAGAGAGACACAAATATGATAAAGATAAAAGATGCTCAATTTTATTAATCACAAAATACTAAATAGAAAAATGTGTTCCTTTATCAAAACATATTGTCTCTAGGATACCTATTTACTAAAACGAAGTTAGGGAAGTAATTAAGCCTAATGAAATTGTTGAAAACCCAATCCAATCTTTCATTTAGACCTTGTCTTTCCAAGGTGAAATTCTCTCCCTAAACCATAGCTTCTAAAAGATAAGTGTCATCAATGCAATCTTCAAATTGTTTCATTAAGGCCCAGGATGGATAAGCCCCTCCAATTTTGTCATTTTGGGATAGGTAAGCATTGAAGTTACCCAAAACTAGCCAAGGAAGGTTAAAGGTAGCTGTAATAAGAGGAAGAGAGTTCTAAAGCATAATTTTGCCTATTGAGTTAGTTTCACCATAAACCACGGTAATAAGGCTTAAAACTTGATTTTTCAGGTTTTTAATTTGTTAATGAAGAAATTGAATTGTGGAAGATAGATAGGTAATTTCAAAGGCATCATTATTCCATAAAAGCCAAATACCACCAAAAAAAACCACTAGATTCTACTCGAATCCAATGGCTATAACCTAATTTGCAACATGCTTTATTAGTTCTATCACCACTAATTCTAGCCTCCAAGAGACGTAGAATGTCAATATTATATTTACTAATAATATCCTTAATAACTAAAGGGAAGGTCCGACTGTTGGCCCCTACAATTCCATAAGGCTACAGTCATTAAAAAAGACATGGATTGCATAAGACAAGGATGAGAATACTTACCAATTGTAGTTGGCCTCATCTTTTTGTTCCAAGTCAAATTGAGTTTCGACCACTATCGGTGTGTAATCCTCCATGAATTCAGATTCGGCCTCAACTCTCAGTTCTGATGGACTTAGATTCTAGGGCTATGTTGCTTCTTGAAAAATCTTCATATGTGAATCATTTTGCACCACAGATGGATCATTCAGGCTATTAATACGGTTTTTATTTTCCCTGCATTGCGGAATTTGCATGTTGCCTTAGACCACATTATGAACTAAGTGTCCTTTATTTATTTATTTTTTGGACAAGAATTTGTTCTTGGCTTAAGTAAGAAACTAATTTTTCAATGTTGTTGCTGCTATTTATAATAGTTGATGATTCCACAATTGCTTGTCTTAGTTCATTTGATGTATCATGGTGGATGTTATGTGCCTGGCCCAAATCGTTTGATGTATCATGGAGGATGTTATGTGCCTAGCCCAGCTCGATAAATACAAGAGTCAAAGCAGTAGATTATTCAGCCCAGACTCAAGTAGTTCAATCGGCCCCTTTGTTATTATGTCAATTCCTTTGGGCTTGAATTCTAGTTTGGATTTAGGGCCCAAATTTGACCCTATTTCCTTGCCAGCTAGAAGCTTTTTCCTTTCCTTGATATGTGACCCTCACTCTATCTTGTGCACGCTGATGAAGCCGGTTCTAAGGGAATTTTTGCATGTTTGGATTTCTCAACTAATCTTGTCTTTGATCTTGCCACTTTTGGGTAGGTTCTTATTAGGAGTGTTTGCCTTTGACTGATTTGCTTCCTCATCTTTGTCTCATATCATAGCAAAGCATGATTTTTGCCCAAAATTTGCCTCTTCCATTGTCTTATGTCCAATACTCGAGAGATGACGTTGACCCTCTCTATGTTCAGACTATCTTGGCAATCATAATATGCTTGACCTATAGTTAACCATATCCATGGACCAAAGGTTTCTTCCTCACCTGGGTTAGTCACATATGATCTTGTCAGGTTTGTCACCGATGGTCGAGTAATAGGTTGTATTGGCTTGGTCGGTATTTACACTGGCTTTTCCCTACCTTAAGAGGTTGCGGTACAGTTGTGTAGACATTGATCCCTTCTGTGACCCAATTGACTGCAAGAGAAGCAGATGAGATTAAGACCTTCGTATTTAACATTAAGGATTGATCCCGCTACAATGACTTTCGGTAGCTTTTTTTTTTTTAGGTTTAGTTCCATACATAAAAGCACAAATTTGCCTCTTTCAATTTTAGGAGTTGTTGCTTGAAAATCATGTAGAGTATTCATATCTACTTTCAGTGTTCTTCCAATTTTGTCTCCAAGTCTTGAGATGCAATGTTTTGTTGTAGAAAGGCATTGGGATATCTAGGATGCGCACCCATGTTGCTACTTGCCTTAGTGGATTCTAGTAGGGGTTGAAGTAAGGAGTCCAATGTTGAAGTAAGACATAGTGTTGTTTTATCACCCAGGGACCATCATACAGAACTTTCCAGTAATGTGCTCGCTATAATTCTCGGTCTTAAAATCTTACCATAAAGTAGTAGCTTGGGAGGTCAATGTGATCAAAACTTCAAAATCCCCACATGCATTTCAATAGATCTTTTAGTACATAAAGGTTGAATCTCTTACCAAACACTATTAGGATTAGAGCATAGTTCCATAGTTCACACCAATCATTATACTCATCCTTTATGCACAACGCCACTGGGTATAGTTCCATGAGTTTCTTCATGTCCTTTGATTCCTTAGGTATTTTCCAACATAATTCTGTGTCGTTAGTTAAAATGTCTTCTTCCTCCATAGTGGTGTTGCTGTGTGCTACACCATTGAATCCCATAAGGGAAGCACGGTAGGACAAGAATTTTGGGACATGTTCCTCTACTCTGTCTTTGGCTACCTTATCTTCAGAATTCTTATTTTCCTATGTAGTTTTCTCTGAATCATTGTCCAACATTATGTCATCCATAATGGTATTTGGAACTTCTTCTATTTTCTTTTTGTTTTTCCGATCATCTCTGAAAACATGCACTTTAGTATAAACCGTTAATACTTTTAAAGAATATTCTAACGAATTATCAAAATATTTTTTTAATTAAAACCATATTAAAATAAATTTTATTTACTAATTTACCCCTAATTATACCAAATTCCAAATTTATCTTTTAACATAATATTTATTAACAATCTATTTAATATGCTTCTAAATTTATAAAAGAAAATTAGCACAAAGGACTTAAGCAAATGACATTTATTGAAAAAGACCATAAAAGTTGTAATTATTTAGAAAAACCAATTACCAAGATAAAAATTTTAAAATACCAAATTGTCCTTAATTAAACCTCCTACATTTTATCCTTCATTCTAATTGTAAAATAATATTAATTTTTAAATTTCATTAAAATAAACGGAATTTCTCTCATTTTTACCACTTATGTAGGTATCTATTAAAAAAAAAACACACAAACATCTTTCAATTTTGTCAAAATTATAAATTTTAAAATTGACACAAACTTTAATTGAAATAAAAATTATATATAATTTTAGGAAAACTCGAAATGTTTTGAAATTCATTATTAATGTTAAAGAAAGTTATATATTTCGAAAGGAAAAAAAGAAAGGTTATACATCTTGGAAATTTAATACACACACACACACACACACAATTTTAAACATTTGAAAGGAGATTTGTATAATTTATTTTTATATCAGAACAGATTTATGTGATTTTTTAAAAAAACCATGTAATGTTAATATATTTGGAAAAAGTCCAGATAATATATTATATATTTTTTTTTATTTGAGAATGATATACAATATAAGTATTACCTTTTGATAGAATACTCGCGTGTAAAGAAAAAATAATGTTAATAAAAAATTTAATATAATTAATGTAGTATATAATATAAAATAATAATAATGATTTTTCTGTTTTTTTTTCCTGGTGATAGAGCTTTTTTTAATGACTAAGATGTTAGAGATAAAATATAACATCTTCTAAATTGGTCTATTTTACTTAGATTTTATTTTATATAGAAAAACTTAATGACTTAAATGGGTCAACATATATGTTAGTAATTAAATGATATATTAATTGTAAGATTATGTAGATGATAGTTACAGTTAAAAAATAATGATTTTGGCTGTTTTAATTTTTGTGGAAAATAAGATTCAAATTATTTTTAAAATAAAATGTGGGAGAGATTGAAGGAGATAATGTGGAAAGTTTAATCAAGGGCAATATAGAGCTTGTTTGATTCTATTCTTTGTTTTTTGTTCTCAGAAAAAATTTTATAAAATAGTTTTTGAAAACAAGTTTAAAAAATACAAAGCAAAAAATATGTTTGGATAGTTGTTTTAAAAAATTTGTTTATGATATGACGTGGCAGTAACATCGTCAGTGGTGATGTGGTGGTGGCCATCACTTGTAGTGTAGTATTAATAGTAGATAAGTGGTGACCTCAAAAAATTTTAAAAAAATAGAGAAAAAAACTAAAAACCTTTTTTTCTTTTGTTTTTAAAAACAATTTTGTGAATACAGTTTACCAAACATGTTTTATCTTTCTATGATTTTAAAAAAAATAATTTAAAAAAAAACAAACAAGCCCTTAGTATTCTAAAATTTATATTTTTGTATTGATTCTTCTAAATAATGATAACTTTTATAATCGTTTTTAATTATTTAATGAAATATATTTAAAAATTTCGAATGGTAATGTACTAACATAAGAATCTCAAAATTATATCATTTTATAATGTTATAACTTAATTGAAAGTGTGTGTCTATATGATTGCAAAATATTTTATCCAACATGTATTTAAAATACTACACCATAAATATTTTTTAGTAAAAAAACTGTAATACCCGGATAATTATTATTTGGAAAATATGTTATAATAATAAAAAATGTCTATTTATGGAAATTTATGTCTCAACATGTTATAGTATTAATTTTGTTCAAAGAAATGAATTATGAAAAATTAAAGGAAATTTATTGTCAAAAATAACATTTAAAGCCATAAAATATTCCAAAGAAATTATGGAAAATTCAAAAAGAGATAGAATAATTATGAAAATTTAGAAAAAAACATATTATCCATAATTTAGAACAATTTAATAAAATATTTCCTATGAAAATAAAAGAAGGAAAATTTAAAAGGTATTCTAGAAATCAAAATAGAATCTAAAATTATTAATAAATTGCATAAAACTTAGATTATTGATGTCAATAAAATATTTATGAGGAAATGATGAGTTTTAATTAAGAAAATTATTAGAAAGTATTAAGGGATTTATTAAGTAATTTTAGGGAATTTTATAAGCCTAAATTCATTATGGACCAATAAGGGATTTTCATGGGGATTTAAAAATAATTATAGGTGGTTGAAATAAATGGAAAAAAAATTAATTATATATATATAAGTGTGGGCCGAAAATTTTGGTGGAAAAAGAGAGAAAAAGAAAAAAAAAAAGAGAGAGAGATAATTACAAATGGATATTTGATTATTATAATAATATAATTAAGACATATGTTGAATTAGGAATAATATAATAATCAGGAGAAGAAATGGACAGGAAAAACGAGAACGGATAGAAATAAAATCCTATATAGAAAACAGTGAACTAGGTTATTGGAGTCAGAGCATATTACGGACGAGTGAAATTTTATCCCGAGATAGCCGGTCTTCGAATTCATTTCTGTAACCGATAGAGTAATTTGAAGATCCGGATAGGAGGATATTTTGAAGAAATTAAGCAGATAATCAAAATAGGAGCTCTTAGAAAGTCAGACCGTTGTGGCAATACGGGCATAAGTAGGGAAAAACCAGAGCATATTATTGGTCCGTGGATTTTTATCTAGAAGTTATTACCGGCCAAAATTGTTTATGGAATCGGACACGAAAACCGAGGATTTTCAGCTGATAACGGAATGTCCCTAACAGGATCAGAAATCCAGTTAAAATATGACATTTGAAAGAGGAAGTAAAAAGCTTTAGCATGTCATTCTCGGAATTTTGAGATTTTACGGAATTACGCGAACCGGACACTGAACCGAGAATTTATCAGATAAAGCAAGAGATGAAGCAAGCATGACATCATTTTGATGACTCAAGATGATTTCAGCAAAGAGAGGTGTAAGGCCAAGATGAAGCCACCTCAGAAAAGTGCGATCCAACAGTCAGAATTCGACCAGACAAAGTTCAACGAAATTACGAAAATGCCATCGGGTTTTTCTATAAATACCTCTCCATTCTTCACCATTTTCACACCATTCTCTCTTGCCATTTTCGAAAATCAAGAGGAGGAAGAGGAAGGAGGAGTTTGGAGAAATTCTTAGCGAAGTTCTGAGTAAGTCTTCGGTCCCTAGTCTTTAGTTCGGTAGTTCTTTCAGTAGTTATAGTAAAAGTGTTAGGATAGTCTTAATTTTTCAAGATAATTTAGATATCATGTTTTTAGAATAAATATGATAATTATCTTAGAAAAATATTATAGAAAAGATTATAGCAAAAAATTTGGAAGTAAAAAGTCGAAACAGCGAAGCTCTGGCGAAATTCCGCCAAAAAGGCTAACTAGGGGCAAAATGGTAATTTGTACCTAAAATGCCTGTTATGGTCTTAGATATTCATACTGGTGATGTTATCCTTATAGGATACCCAGAATCACGAACCGCTGTTTCTGCTGTCACCCCTGTCGAGCCGCTGTCAAACGTACCGTGAATTTGACGGAAGTGTTAAAAGTCGTCAACGGAGGTACGGACGCGTATTGTAACCTTAACACTTATGCTGCTTATATACATATATGTGATAGACATGCTAGATACTGAAACTCTGTTTAGGGTTGTCAGTTATCTTACAGCTTACTACGGATTATAGTCATGATAATGCCGTTTGGGTTTGCCTAGCGCTGAGGACACGATAGGCCTTCGTGGCACTGGATATGTGCAACCATTATGTGGGGCTTTACATATTGCTTTGTGCTTATGTTCTGCCATTATTTGATCATACATCTGCTGTGTGCTTATGTAGTGATATTCTGCTGTATGTGATTATGTTAACGCTATTATTAATATACTGTTTTATTTGAGCATAAGGTTAACCGTTACCTGAGATTCAATTGGTAATTGGATCTCAGCTGTAGCTTCAGGGTCGGGAGTACCGAGAGAGTGACGGTAGAGGCTGGTAGACGGTATGGAAGGGCTGAAGAAGTTTTATCAGTTTATATTTGTATATACTGTTAGAAACTATTTTCTTTTGGGATGACTGTATAATGAGATTACACTATAGTTATGTATTTTGAATTCAGTTACTCTGCTTATGAAAAATGCTTTACTCTGATCACCGTGTTTTAAAAAAAAATTCTTCCCATCATTTTTACTGTTTTTAAAGTGGGATGTTACAAAAACAATATTAAACATTTAAATTTATTGAAAATAAAAATAAAGCTAGAATTTTGTAATATTGTGATCAATTTAAAATATGTATAATTTTTTAAATTTTGGATAAATATATTTGATTAGATGATTATGTTTTAATCAAATATTATGTGATTATTAATTAATGTTTGTTTCAAAGAGGGGCATTTTGGTCAAAACAACAAGGCAATGTTGTGATTAAACGGTCCGCCAATGGTTGCAGAGGCAGAAGTAGGCATTGGACTGGGGGGCAAGTGCCCAGCCTTAAAATTTGGCAATTGTTAAAAAAAATTTAAATTAGGTAATTAATACATGTTAAAATTAAGTGTCCACCCTTAATACATCAAAACTACACTTCTTAGTCAGATGGGGGATGAATGGTTAAATGATCGTTTAGTGCTTTATATTGAAAAAGATATATTTGATAGCATTGATAATAAGACAATTATGATGGAATTCTATAAAAGAAAGCCTAGAATGATGACATTGTAATTATTTTTATTATAATAACACTTAGTCTTACTTATCTAAATGACAAGTTTGTAAAATAATTTCCTCCATTATTATATTATCACTATTCATTTGATTTCATAAATATTTTTTTTTTGTTTTTTAATGCATTTAAAACTTTCGTATAAAAAAAAAAAGAAAAGAAAAAATTTCAGGGGCAACCCGAATCCCCCCACTAGTGCCCACTCTTCATTAATTTCTTGGGATCCGTCATTGAATGGTTGGGTGGATGAAAGTTCATTATTAAAAGTATAAGGGTATTTATACAACATATATTTTGATTTTAAGGAATGCCTATATAGGTTTTTAAAATAAAAGTGAGGTCCTCATAATTTAAAATAAATGGTGAGGATATTAATAGATTTTACTCAAAATTGGGGTTATTCATGTATTCATTATTGTGGTCATCGTAATCTTCTTTCTTTTGGAATTAAGAGTGATTTAAAGTATTTCCAAATTTGGAAAAAAATCAGAATACGCAAGTTCTTTTTTCATAATTCAAGCACCTATTATATTCATAGAAGTTTTAAACTGACGATATTATGTTTAAGACAAAAACTAAAAACTTAAGGTGAGAAAACTATAAGATATACAAGTTGAATTAATGTGTGGCTCGTATCAATGATGCCAAACTTACGAGTTTAAGTAAACTCGTGACAGTGAGATACACTTGTATTGTAAACTTGAATTGTAAATTTGTAATAGTTTATTTTTATTTTTAAATATATATTAATAGTATATAATTAAATAATCAAAATATAAAAAATAACAACAATTTATTTTAAATTCAAACAATTAAAATTAAATTCATCAACACTCATAATTTATCATATTTAACAAAAAAATCCTTATAAAATTTATATTTAAAGCTGTTGAATATGATCAAATCAAAGAAGTTTACACAGTTTAAATGTGAGTTAACATGATTTTGTAAGATTGAAACGTAAAAATGTTGATGTCGGTATATTAACTCGTGAGTTTAATCTAATTTACAACGATCATAAGTTTACCAGTGACTTAACTTAATTTTGTAATCTAAATATGTAAAAATGTTAAATTTATTATTTATAACTAAAGAAAATAATATCAGAAAAGTCCTCATTCACAAATAAATGAATCAGTTATCATTAATAACTTATGAGACTTGTTAATTTATTATTTTCTTTAATTGAGATCTAAAAATCATTCCGCTAACTCATTTTATTTGGGTTTAGGTGAGAAAACAACAAACCAAATAAAAGTGGGAATTTTAAAACCAAGCCCTTATTTAATAAATGGGTTTACCCATTTTATTTTTATAGATTAACTTGAACAGCCTTTTTTTTTTTTTTAACAATTTGCTTTCCCTAAACCATAGAAATAATGTTGAAGTATATGATTTTCTTAAAAAAAAGTTAATATTAAATTATGCGAATAATAATCAGGAATTAGTACGCGTCATCAAAACAATAAAAATACCACAGCCACGTAATAATAAATGCGGTGTTTTTTTATAATATATAAATAGTTTAATGTTTTTGTTTTATGTGGAAATACTTTTTTTCTACCACATTCATATAAAAGTGAATGAGTCCCACTAATATTTTCTTTCTCATCTCTTTATTGTGGCATTTCCTAAGTTTTATGTGGATGTGACAGAAAAAAATTTCTATTATAAAAGTAAATACATTAAACCCAATATAAATAATCAAATCACATATAGATAAAAAAAGATTGGTTAAAAGAAATGATTCTATAAAATACAACTTATTTTTCAGAAACTACTTTATTTAGGAATTTATAGGGACGATCTTACTTGAACATGATTTAGGAATTTATAAGAAGTGAGTAAGTACTAAAGAGAAAATGGGAAATAGTTAAGTAATAAGTGAGACTGACAAATAATCAATGGGATAAAAATGAAAAAAAAATAAAAATTTTAGATAATTATTAATATCTCTTATAATAGAAACATGTCATCCCAAGAAATTATTGTCCATAATATAAGTTATATAAAAATTTATTAATTATAAAATTATTTTTTAATTATAAAAATGTATTGATAAAAAATTTAGTTAAATTGAAAGTGTATTGCCCCTGGTCTTTAAATTATTTATGGTTTCTCTTCTTCTGTAAATAAATAAGTTTTACTTATAAACTAATATATAATCTATAACAAAATACTCTAACCTTCTTTACGTTTTGTCTTAAATACACGCACCTCCCCTCTTTTTTAAAAACATATACTTAAGTTTAAAACATTAACTCTGTTAAAAAAATTTATTTTTAATTAAAAATTATATTAAAGAAAATTTTATTTACTGATTTACCCTTAATCATTACTAATTCCCTAATTTTAGCTGAAACTGTTTAAGTAATTTAAGATTCTTTTTCTTAATGTATTTTTTACTTTTGCCAAGACTTATCTGTTAATTTTTTTCCATATTGAGATAAAAAATTAATTAAATTAATTAATGCAGACATATAAAAATTAATTAAAAATGATTAATTCTTTTAATAGATCCATATTTAAATAAACGAGTTTACAAATATTTTTAAGAAATTTAAAATTTAAAATTAATAAAGTTATATTATACCTCAAATTTACATTATTAATAACATGGTGAGTAAAATATGTCTTTCAAATATGTTTTCAATCATGGTGTCATGGGAAAAAAAAGAAAAAAAATGTTTCTAGTCATTTAAAATAATACTAAATAAATAAGTTTCAATAAATATGATAAAATTTTAAATTTTAATAATATAATAAAAATTAATAAATTTTATAATATATTGGAAATTGGGAACATATTTTTTGTTTGTATAAAAAAATTATTTTTAAGCAAATATAAATGTTTATTCATTTGTTGAAAAATTGGTATTGTTGCTAAAGAAAATGCTTAATAGTCAAATTTAACTGTCAACTAATAGTTGAATAGAAGAAAATAGAATCTCAAATATGTAAAACATGTTTTTGTAACATGTATTTTAATCTTAAAGGATATTTATATACATTTTCAAAATATAGGAGATGTTTTTGTAATTTAAGTAAAATATAAGGAAAATCAATACATTTTACCCTATAATCTAATGATATATAATATATATTATTAAAAAATAATTTATTTAATTTTCTTACTCCACTTGAAAGAAAGTGAATGGGCTATTATATTAAACAGCAGGTTGAGTAATATTATATTAATGTTATAAAGAGGAAAAGGGAATATACTCTGCTGATTTTTAAAACGACACTCGCCGAAGTCTCCAACGTTGCAATCTGGTCACCATTGGGTGATCATAATTCATAAACCTCTAGTCCCGTTTTTTTCTTGTTTTCGTTTTTGGGTTTAGCGTTGAGCCGTTTTCCAAATAGGCGTACTTTGTCTTGTCCTTGCGCCTTCACTGTTCGCCAACCAGGGCGAAATCTTCAAAGCTACAATCTCACTTCACGCTCGCACTCATATTTCCTTCTTCGTTTTCTCCGCCCCCTCCTCTGTGCTTCTTTCATTTCCCATCTCAAAGTCCTCATCTTCACCAAGTTGTACTCAAAATCTCAACTCTCTTCTCTCCTCCGTCCTTCTTTCTAGCACCATGTCTCACTCCCTTCACCTTTTGACTCCACCATCTATTCGGACCCTGAATTGCAGTGCATTCGCCAACAACACTTACCATTCAATTTCGAAACTTTCACTGCCCAAGAGCTTGAATTCTTGGTTTCCGGTCACCTTGAATCTATCTGTTCGGGCCTCGTCGGGTTCGGATCTCGATCCTTCGCTGTCGTCTTCGCAGGCGTTGTTGTCTGACAATGGAGCCGGAGCCGGGATTGTGGTTAGTCCTGCTCAGGGTTTTGTCTCCGATTTGAGCTCGATTGAGGTCGATGCGGTGACTGAGGCCGAGCTTAAGGAGAATGGTTTCCGCAGCACGAGGCGGACTAAGCTTATCTGCACTATTGGACCGGCATCGTGTGGGTTCGAGCAGCTTGAGGCTCTAGCAGTGGGAGGGATGAATGTGGCGCGAATCAACATGTGTCATGGTACGCGGGAGTGGCATAAAATGGTGATCGAACGCGTGCGTAGGCTCAACGAGGAGAAGGGTTTTGCTGTGGCTATTATGATGGACACAGAGGGTAGTGAAATCCATATGGGTGATCTTGGTGGTGCTTCCTCAGCCAAAGCAGAGGTGGTTTAATCCTGTGATTGAATGATTTTTGTTTGCTATTTATTCTGTCTATGGCGCTTTCAAATTTCTGATTCACCTGCCTTGAACCTATTTATTTGTTTTGAAGTTAAATGGATTAAAAATGATACCATTTTTTATGCAATAGCACTGCACTGTTCAGTGTTTGGGTTCTTGTACCGAGTACTTTATCATGGTGGGTGACAATGCATACAAGACAGTATAGTGTAGTAATGAAAATTTCAGGAATGAAACCAGGGATATTTCACTTGGTGCCTAGGTTTGCCTTTGATAAAGTCATATTGCATTTGGCATTCTATTTAGAGGAGGAATCTTCTCAATCTGATAGAAATAATCTCAGTAATCCTTGTATATTACGTTGCAAAGGCCGATGGGCGATGGGTCTTAAATCTCCGTGTTTCTAGAGGCTCTTTCTTAGGAATAAGCACAAGAAGAGTCTCATTCACCTCCTGAATACCCTGAGAATGAGCAAATAGACTTTTTCCCCGTTGCCTATTGGTTTTGCAAGAAAAAGCATTAAACCCACTTGGCCTCAGTGATGTTACAGTACCCATGCTAAATATAACTTCATGGATTTCTTCCTCATCAACGTCCCTCCCACACCTGATAACAAGATTTGTCAATGCAAGGGAAGGCGATGATACACTCAAGGGTGTCTCGAATCATTCTCTTTTCATGGAAGAGATGAGAGAAATAAGTCGTAGCCATGCTTTTGATCTTCTGTGAGTCACAATGCCAAATACCATCTTCATCATATATCTTCAATTTGATTTATCTTCTTTCTTTTTTTGGCACATCAATTGAAAAAAATATCAAGTTCTTATCTCCACCAATGCTACACTTCAATCTAGCTTTTTTAGCCTGTACAAGTGTATCTTGAATAATGACATCCTCAAGCTCCTTCCATAATTGCTGCTGGTTTTCCTTCACCTCACAGTCCTCCTCTTTTGTGTCATCCTTCTCCTCATCCTTTGTAGTGTCCCAATCCATCTTCATAAAAAATGACTTCCAACCATTGACAACGTCCTCTTCTTCATTATGCTTTGCCTGATACCCACACATCCCAATGAAAGCAGCTTGTCTTTATATGAAGAAGGAATAGGTCAATAGTGAGACGCCAATCCTGCAGCTCCCTCTCTTGATTGGAACTTAGTGTTCCGGCTATCATATCCACTACAAAAAACGGAAGTCATTGGGGTCGAACCAGATTTGACACCCTTATCTTGCTCTCTTCTACCTTCTGTGTTGCCACCACCATCACCTCATCTTCTGCTCTCCCGTTTCCTCATTGCAAAGGCTTCCTATTATTCTATGTGCAATCTATCTTATGTGGAGCATGTGCTTTTGTTTTCCTTTCTTTTTGTTTTGTGCTGTCATTTGGAATTCTGATCACATGCAATGGTCAGAATAAGGGGAATATATGCTTAAATTCATTTTAATCATGCTGGTTTATCAGGAAATCAAAAGAAAATTGATGACATTGATTTGGGGCTGTATTCTTTTATTTTTATTTTTTGTGATGAATTTATGAGCTTTTATCAACAAATATTAATTTTTCCATTGTGAAGCTCATTGGTGCTCAATAATCTTTTGCAGGATGGTGACATTTGGACTTTCAGTGTTAGAGCCTTTGATTCAACTCTTCCAGAACACACCATCAATGTAAATTATGATGGTTTTGCTGAAGGTAATCCTGATGAAACATCTAATGAAACATTGTGTGTGTTTTTTAGTCTTAATTTTGCTATTTTTCTTGCTAACTTTGTATTATATTATTAAATTGCTCTGAGCCATCATATGATATGCCACAGATGTTAATGTGGGTGATGAACTCCTAGTAGATGGAGGAATGGTTAGGTTTGAAGTAATTGAAAAGATTGGACCAGATGTTAAGTGTCTTTGTACTGATCCTGGATTGATGCTGCCAAGGGCCAATCTGACATTTTGGAGAAATGGTAGTCTAGTCCGAGAGAGGAATGCCATGCTCCCCACTATTTCTTCAAAGGTTGGCATTTCTTTTATGTTCTTCCCCCCATAAATATATTGCTTCATTTAAATGTTATTTTTTTATGGTCAAATATGTGGAGAGATCTGAAGTTTATGTTTTGTTACAAAATGTTTTTTGTCCATGTCTCAAGCAAAGAGCTGAAGCATATTTATTTGTGATATCATCCAAGGTTGTACTGTCAAGTTCTAGCATATAGGGGCAAGCTTGAGATGATTTTTCATTGGAAGCTTTTGCATATAAATAAGGCATTAAAGACTTGTTATGACTAATTACAGGCCTACTAATTAGGTTCACTATCTAGTTAGAATTTCATCTAGCATTTTCTCTGTATATCTGACACTCACCTTCAAGGTGGAGTATATAAATAACATGGATTAAGTGGGAAGCAGCCAGTCAGCAGTGTTCGATATGAGTTGAGGTGAAGTTGAGCTAAATATGAACTGGGCATATCGACCAGAATTATGGCACAATCACAGCAAGGCACTGATGGGAATATTAGGACTTTACCATTGAGTCTCCAATATCATATAAAATATGGGGAGAGGAAGCTATAAAACTGTGTGTGTGAAATGCAGTCTTAAGTTTGAGCTAGATGGAATCTTGTTTTCCCCTTTATCACTAATTGTACTTACTATATAGTCAGCATTTCATCATATAGTAATTCCAACATGATAATTTATTAAGCCTAACAAAATTATACGGTAGGGAATACAAAGTGGTCCTTCCCCCCTCTCATTCTTGGTTAGCTTTGGCTTGGTGGCGTTTTATTATCTTCTCAAAATGTCAATTATTTAAAGCAATTATGTCGTGTTAGCCATGTCATGAAATTGAAAAGCTGTGTTGATACCATATTTGAAGCACTCATTTTTGTACCTAAAGCTAAATAGCCAACCCTAACAATGTATGACTCAGCCTAGAAGTCTGGCCATAAATGGGGAAAAGAATAGAAGTTTCTGATGATACAGTGCTTTTCAGTTTGTTAGCTGTGCCAAAGATGCAGCTTTAAGAACACTGATCAACCTGTTGTTTATTTAAACTTATCAGGCCTGTTAGATATGTCTTGCTTCTCAACTTAGATGGTTTGAATGGAATAACTCTTCCATAGGTAATAACTGTATCAAAATCTTCATAATTATTGGAATCAGTGCTTTTGTTCAGCAATATCAACCACTATAACTGATAACATTTTCTAATTAAACTTCTTTGTTTGTTTGCATTATCTTATTCCCCTTCCATACTTTTTACCCAGTAAAAAATTGTAGGCAAACATTCCGATACATCGTGCTCTACCCATCATATACGTAAACTAAGGCACCTGTTTGTAGCAGTGATTCCAAACTGATACCAAGGCTGAATTTGCAACTTTATTCTATCACACATTACTATTTCTCATCAAGTGTCCAATTTCTGCCTTGGGCAAACGTTTTGACAATTGTCTTCCTAACCTTTATTCAAATTTATTGAAGAGTCAATTCCATGAGATGAAAGTTTACATATTTTAAGGCATGTGGTTAATCATTAATCAATCACTCTGGAGCTTGATGAATGTATGGTGAAGTCCATTAATGTATCTTTTTATACCTGTTCTGGGGTCTTTGTCTTGTGTCTTTTTATACCTTTCTGGTGCTCAATTTACCTTTTTTGGAAAATTATCTACCTCGATTTACTTTTTCATTTATCCGGTTCACAAACTGTTTTTGATATTTAGGATTGGTTGGACATTGACTTCGGTATTGCTGAGGGCGTTGATTTCATTGCTATATCATTTGTCAAGTCTGCTGAAGTTATTAATCATCTTAAAAGCTATATTGCTGCACGATCTCGTGATAGGTATGTATTGTGGAAAGTTTATATTATTATACAGTTTTATCAGTATAATCTGTTTATTATTGATTACATGTGCTACCTATTTTTTTTACCCACTTTGGTATGAGTCTCATCATTTCATGACTGGATCATGTTTTGATATATTTGGGTGACAAAGCTGACATGTGACCAATTAATTTTATTTAATTTTTTAAAATATTTTTTTGCTTAGAACTGTAGCCCTGGTCAGATGGACTCAGAATCTGAAGCAAAAGGTACTGGCATTGATTTCGAGTTCACATTAGGTGCTTGTCTTTTATGTACTTGTTATATGCTTGTCCCTCTAATTAGAGGGATAAAACATTTTTTTTAATTTTAATTTTATTTTTTTATATATTTTATTTATTTATATGCTGCTTTTTGAAATTTTTTTTGCTCTCAGTATTTCAAATTAATTTTTTTTCAGTCTTGCGTTCATAAATATTTATTCTGTAACACCAGTATCCTGAAAACTAATTAATTTGAGATACTGAGTGCAAAAAAAATTTCAGAAAGCAGCATATAATTTAATCTAAATAAATAAAATATATAAAAAATAAAAATAAAAATTTAAAAAAATGTCTCATCCCTCTAATTAGAGGGACAAACATGTAACAAGCACTTAAAAGATAAGCACCTAATGTGAACTCCATTGATTTCATCTAATCTGTCTCTGGACCAAAAAAACATGGACATATTTCATACTCAGCATAATTGTGCTGAATACTGACTGCCCCATTTTTGGGTTCTTTTTCTTTAAGGAAATTGTTATAGGAAAATATTTTTCCCATGGTAGAAAATTTTGTGGCACCATGATTCAAGTAGTAAAAAAATTGGTAAAAAAATCAGGTGCTCAGTAGGAAAGTAGGATTTTTTTACTTTTGGGATCAAGTCCTACATTCTGCCAATGTAATAAATTGCAGCACTATAAATTATGAAAGAAAGTTATTTTGCAAGTTAACTGTAGGAAAGGGAACCTTCATGTTTGATGATCCAGAACCAGTGTTGTGAAAACACCATTCAGAAACGTAGAAACGTTCGTTTCTACGTTTCTCAGCTGGAAATCGTGGCGAGACAGGTGTAGGAACGGATTTTGAGTTGACACGGTTGAAACGCCGTGTCAACTCGGTAAAATCGGCGAGTTTACCGTGTCGGATGCTGGCTACTACTTCTTCTTTGACCGTCATTGGCTGCTTCTTCTTCATCGTCAACCGCTGTCGGATCTCGAGGCTGTGGTGGAGGGTGAAGGAAGGAGGTCGCTGGCGGTGATGGTGGTGAAGGTCGCCAGCGACTTCGAGGAGGTGGAGGTTGATGACGAAAGATGAAGAGCGCGGCGCTGGTTCTCAATATATCAGATCTCCCTCAAAGACGATCCAGACCTAATTGGTTACTGGTCAAAACGCAAGTTTTGACCAGGGACCTAACTGCAAACATTGAAAGTTCTGAAGAAGGGACTTAAATGTGAATATTTAAAATATTTGTGGGGCAGAACTGAGATTTTAATATATATTATGATAACTGAGTTTGAATTTAATTATTTCCTTGAGTGTTTGGACTTAAATTTGTGATGACTTTAATGTATTGGTGTGTTTTGGTTTTATATATGAATTTTATTTTTTTTTAGTACGTAGTAAACTCTTATGTTTCGTTTACGTTTTCCGATTTTACGTTTTTGCTCACCCTCACCGTTTCTACGTAAACTCTACGTTTTAACAACACTGTCCAGAACTACTATAATCTTACAAATGTGCCTTTGCTGTTTGATGAGATTAACAAAAGCACAAAACCATTTTGGAGGTTAAAATTTGTGCCGCAACAAATATTTTCTGTTGCTGAAGTTAAGAACAAATTAACAACTAAAACAAAGGCAACCAGAAGGGTAAAGCTTTAATAGTATTATGATTTATAAAGGGATCTTAATTAATGGTTGACTGAATACACTAAAAGTAACCATACTGTCCGGGCATATTGTGACCAAAATCTTCTTTAGGAACCAATCTGTCCCTGA
Organism: Acacia confusa; assembly: GCA_037074495.1. NCBI lineage: Eukaryota > Viridiplantae > Streptophyta > Magnoliopsida > Fabales > Fabaceae > Acacia > Acacia confusa. The sequence continues at coordinate 16,543,809 of CM073514.1, forward strand.
TGCCAGGCTAGGCATTTGGAACATTTATTTAATTTATCCAGCCATTAATTTATGAAGGTAGAGCCTTTTTCCCTTGAAATGGAAATAATTTTCCTTGTACTTATGATAGCTGAATTACTATTTCTTTTTATAGTGTTGGTCATGCAATTACTGCAATTGTTGTAGAAGTATGAATTGCTGAGTTGAAACTTCATATCATTGGTTTATTACCACTATGAATGTTAGGTTCATTAGATTATTATCTTTTGCTAATCTTTGCCATGTCATTGTATGTGGTGATGCAGTGATATTGCTGTGATTGCCAAGATAGAAAGTATTGACTCATTGAAGAACTTGGAGGAGATCATTCAAGCATCAGATGGGGCTATGGTGGCTAGAGGAGATTTGGGTGCACAGATACCTTTGGAACAGGTTCCATCTGCACAGCAGAGAATTGTTCAAGTTTGTAGGCAGCTGAATAAGCCAGTCATTGTTGCCTCCCAGCTGCTTGAGTCCATGATTGAATACCCAACACCTACGAGAGCTGAAGTAGCTGATGTTTCAGAAGCAGTTAGGCAGAGAGCTGATGCTTTAATGCTTTCTGGTGAATCAGCCATGGGCCAATACCCTGACAAGGCCCTAAGTGTTTTAAGGAATGTCAGTTTGAGGATTGAGAGGTGGTGGAGGGAACAAAAACGTCACGAAGCTATGGCGCTTCCATCAATTGGGAATTCTTTTTCAGAAAATATATCTGAAGAGATCTGTATTGCTGCTGCTAAAATGGGTAAGCAGCTCTCATGTCCTCACTTTCTGCTTGCTCTGTTTAATTTTCTATTTCGTTCACAGATTGGTTCTATGCAAGTATTATTGATACCAGTATGTTTCCCCCCCTTTTCAAATACGTTGGCAACATGCATATTTGATTGGACATAACTTCATTACTCTGCCGAGTTAAGAAACTTCTATTGGCCTCTAGATCTTTCCAGTTGATGTTTATATGCTAATGCATAGTTATATCATTCATATATTAAATTTTATTACCAATCTAGGCGTTTGATGATGATCATGGTAGTAACCAATGAAGCCTAAAGCCAACTGTAGTTTACATGTCATTTACGATTTAGGGAGGTGTGCGGTGGACTTGGAAGTTTCTCTCATGCCTTATTTTGTCCAGTGTGTTCCAATGTTGTCTCATCTGTTACGACGCATGACCATCAATGTATTCCACTGATTTTCTTTTCTGGGTTTTCTTTGGGGGGAGGGGATTTAAATGTCTTCAACAACCCTATGAAGTGATGAAATGTTCCAAGAATGAGGGTAGCTATGATGTTCCTGAGTTTATTTTATGTGGACTTTGTGTTCATACTTCAAAGTTTTCCTTTTTGAAACACTAATTACTACCTCCGGTCTTAAATATAAGACCTCTTTATCTAATTTGGAGAGATTAAGGAAGCTAAATAAATTATTTAGTTATAACATATGTGACATAATCTTTGAAATACTTCTGTGTATTATTAAATTATATATTAGTTTATAAGTTAGGTAAATTAATTTGAAGAAAAATGATAAATATGGGAGATAAAATAAAAAAAAAATGTCTTATCTTTAGGACCAAATTTCACTTCCAAACTAGTTCTTATATTTAGGACCATAGCTAGTATCAAGGCTCCAGTTAAACACCTGCTTCCCCAATTTTCTCTGTTTCAGTATTGAAGGAACCTTTTGTGATTATGAAAACGAAAGGCTCTTTTGAATCGCTGAAAGTTTAGTCTTGTATCTTTATTGGAGTTCTAATTGTTTTGCAGCCAATAATTTAGAAGTAGATGCACTTTTTGTCTACACAAAGACAGGGCACATGGCATCTCTGCTGTCACGTTGCCGTCCAGACTGCCCAATCTTTGCTTTTAGTACCACTCCATCAGTGCGGAGACGTCTGAACCTCCAGTGGGGCCTCATACCCTTTCGCCTGAGCTTCTCCGAAGATATGGACAGCAACCTCAATAAAACCTTCTCATTGCTCAAGGCGAGAAATTTGATCAAATCAGGTGACCTTGTCATTGCTGTTTCTGATATGTTGCAGTCCATACAAGTAATGAATGTCCCTTGAGAAGCATGTTTCATTTCTGCTGCAAGCACGGTCCTAATAGTTATGGATAACATGGTCTAAATTGCCCTTGGTTGAAAATGTGTACCTGTAATGTGCTACAATGGAGCACAGAAAAATTTAATCAGGAGATAAGCTCTTTAATGTTACACCTTTTGTACCTTGAGAGTTGCAACTAAAATATTGGGGTACTCTTTGCCCATAGAGTTTGTTTATTATTTGTGCAGAAGGCCACCTGCATATGATTTTTTTTCTTTTTGTTAGGGTGAGACACTATAGTGGCAAATTTTATCCTTGGAAGGTCATGCACTCATGTGTAGCTTCTGCTTTCATTTTCTTTTGTTTGCAATCTAGATTTTGTAGTTATGTTGTATTACTAACTTGTGTTAAATAAGCTTTTCTTGGGTGTTCCAATAAAAGTTTCTGCAATAAGTTTTATCTGTGCGTGCCCGCGTGTGCGCTTGTTTCAACAATAAGTATTTTAGCTGCTAGACTGGACTATCTCTGGTAAGTGGTCATGGAAGAACCTTTTGTCATTTACAATGTGTCTTAATTAAGGTATGTTATTTAGACGAAACTGGTAAATTTTGAATCATGTTTAGACATTTCTGATATTATTGTTCTTGAGTGGTAGAGGATCCTCATTTCAAACATTTCTAGCAAATCTTAAAATGTCAATATTCTCTAGGACAGACCTAGTGGTTTGCATTTGCAACTCACATTTCTGTAGCTATTTCTTGAAGATTGCTTGTGTTAAAGACATATAAAGTGCAGGCTATAAAGTTGCTAAATGGTTGAAAGATGTGTATGTGTGTGTGTAAGGAGGTGGTGCCCAAGTCAATCACAGACTACAAAATAGGGGATGAAGATCCCAAAATGTCTTAATGCACTTCGGTTCTTAGAAATTCTGGGATCATATCAATAGAACTAAAACTATGACTGTAGGTCATCCGTTGCAAGCTTAATGTGCTACCATAATGGCCTCCTTGGGTACAAACTTTTAAAAGGCAGTACCTACTTCTCAGGATGTCAAATAACTTGACGGGCTAAGTTGCTGGTTCTTTGCCTAGTGATCGACCCGGCCCAATAGTTGCTTAGCTGGGCTTGGTCTTGCATGCATAATTTTCTCAAATTGGCTCGGCCTAAAGGGATCAGTTCATGCCCATTGCTATGTAGCCGAATCGCATGAATGTTCTTTGGATGTGAGAGCTTATATGTTAATCATGCTTGTAACCTTAGACAGTTAGTATATGTCCCTCTTTCAAAAAATGACGAGGTTGGATCGAGCCAGTCAGGCTACCAAGCTGCTCGAACGTTCCAAATTGCCAGTTTGAATAGGTAGACTCTTTTCCAATCATATAGTCTCATGCCAACAGCTGAAAGTCTTGGAATTGCTCTAGTAGGGGCGATGTCCTTTATTTGGCGCCATTATCACTTTGTTTTTTTGTTTTTTGTTTTTTTTTTTGCCAAGAGGACTACTTAAAAGGACCTGGTGGATAAAAATGTGTTAGATTTGTGCCGTCCTATTAACAATTTGAAATAAAACCCGTTTATCTATTCTGAACTATCTTTTGAATAGCTTTGTATTGTTCTGTTTTCTAGTTTTGTTTCTTAGTGCCTTTTGTTTTGATGTAGGGAAATGAATACAGTCCATTTTTTATTTGATCGGTTGAGAAAAATCAGGTGAATGGGTCAAAAACCATGACAATCAGACAAATTTTGACGTTGTCAAAAATACATTTTTTTTTTGTTTAAAATAAATAGACACTCTTTAACAGAGATTTATCATTATCTATTAACCTTTCTTTTTTTCTTTAGGTTACGTATGTTACAAATACATGCACAAGAATACAAATGAACAAAACATAACGTGTTAAATTAATTTGATTTCTGTTCATTCTTTTGTTCCTATATCTTTTACCTAGTTTGGATTTTTCTACAAAAAGATTTTGGAGTAACTGTTACATATTACATTTAATCATATATAAGCACCTTTGGACATGTATCCCTGAGTGGATGCAACTCATTTTTTAACATGTGTGACCCCTTTGTTCAATTATGTGCAATTTATCCTTAACTATAAATAAAAAGAACATGTGTACGTAGCTGAAGAATGTTTTACAAAACTGAAGAAGAGTTGTGCCCGCGAAAGATAGGTTGCACTCGAGTCATTAAATAAATTCATATATATATTTAAGACAATAAATCTTTTTAATTGGAAAATTTTCAGCAATTTTTTCACAAGAAATGCTTATAAGATAGAATATTGGAACAATCCAAAGAGTTAGTCACATCAAATCCCACTAAAAACAAATTTTATTTTGTAATGAGAATCTTACAATAGTTTCAACCAAAGAAGAAGACAAAAAAGTGAAAATACTTTAATAAAAGAAATGAAAATGCTCTCACTTTTTCACACACACAAACACAAATTTTCTGTAGTGATAAAAGAGGGAAGCATTGATGTTCTTCAGTCTGACATCTGATATTTGTTTGCACCTTGTGGCTTGTGAGTTACTGCTCTTTATTCTTTCATCAAACCCTATCTATGGCCACAGATGGATTTAATTAAAGGAAATGTAGGTTAAAAGGGTTGCTTGGTTAATTTAATTTAATGATAGGAGACAAACTGCAGTCGAAGCATTCTAATATTTTTAGATTTAGAGAAATATGAATATAAGCTGAAGTCAAGATAAAGCTTAGGGTTAGTAGTTGTAATTTCTCCTCCAATGAATCATGACTCTTCATTAGTTCATTTGGATAACAACCTAAATTTGATTTGATTTGATTTTTTTTTTTTTTTTGGTAAGGAATATTTCAAAGTTAAAAATGTCTGATGTGAAGAAGATCAGTTGATATTGCTTTATGAAATAAAATAGATAAAACCCTTGTGAGGACCCAAAACTTAATTTACCTATACTTTTGATGTTTAAAAAATATGTTCGAATATTACGTATGCTGTTATAAATATAATTATATAATGCCAATGGCTGAAAAAATTGTATAAGAAGTAAACTTCATTTCTGATTAAACCAAATAAATTTGATTATCAAAAATCAATTTGTGTATTTGAAAAATCTAATGAAACCTAAGTAGTTTTTTCGAAATTAATTACTCCCCCCTATCCCTTTTATAATTTATATATATATAAAGAATGAGCAGTTGTTATTAAGCCATCAGGTGGGATATTAATTATATTTCTTCAATTTGGATCCTTTTGAAGTTTGATGCAATTTTTTCTGTTTTACTTTTTAAAATGTGATTCATTATTTTAAATACAGGTAAATTTGAAAAAAAAAAACATTTTCAGACAAATTTAATAACTAAATTTTGGTCATAAAAATAACTAAACATTTTCTTTTTGGTTTTGATAAGATGGTTGAAAGTCTTATAATAAGAACAATAAGGACTAAATAGTCTAACAAAAATTGCTAGCAGTATTAATTCACACCATAAGGGAATCATGGTTTAACCATAATAATATTTAAAAAACAAAAACCAAAAAAAGAAAAGAAGAAGAAGAAGCAAGTGAGTGGATAGATAATGACACGAGTGATTACAAAATAGGAATTGAGGACATTATGTCATCACTTGGGCATTAAATTAAACTTAAAACCTAATCAAAATTCACATTGAAAACTGTGTGCTGTGAATACTGCTTTGAGATTCACAGGTGGAAATCCAAAACAAGAAGCAAAGATGCTGTTTCTTTCTCTTCAATCTCTTCAAAGTTCAAATAGCCAAAAAGAAAGTTGGAAAAAAAGAAGAAGAAGAAGAAGAAGAAGAAGATACCAAAATAAGCAAAAGGGTAAAAAAGAAGAAGCCTAATTAATTAAAATACAAATGGTAATGTATGCTTGTGACATAAATGTAGCCATAAATGCAGTTACTAACTCAGATTTATTTTTACATTAATAATAATAAAAAAGACTTTATGCAAAATCTTTCCCCTCCGGATCTAGGACTAGAGGAAGGGAATGAAGAGAAACATTTTATGAATGAATTTAGAAAAAAAAAATGGGATTATAAAATTTTAATAAGGAGAAGATGTGTGATAAAATAGTAAATGTACTTAAAAAAATTTAATCTCAGTTCTCTAATTTTTTTAAGCCTAAGTCAAGAAAATTTTCCCTCCTCTCACTTTCCCTCCCCTCCTCTCATGCCAAAAAAGACCTAGAAACTAGACCACTTGTTTTGGTCTTCATTATGGGGCATCTTTTAGAAGCAATTTTTAGTCTCAAATATAAGTCATTTACTTTATTAATTACTTTTTTCTCATTTTACTTTTTTTAAATTGAATTCAAAGTTTAAAAAATTAAATCACATCATGAAAAGAGGGACAAAGTTGAAACAAATTATCAATTTAGAACAGATTTTATTACTTAAATATCATTCTTTAATATGTGAGAAATAGTTAAACTCAATTTAACTAAATACAAATGTAGTAATAAAATAATAAAATTCTGTTTATGGATATATATATATATATATATATATATATATATATATATATATATATATAATGTTTTTCCTCAATTAAATGTCATCATTTTTTTTTCTTTTCAATTAATTTATATGGGTCATTTCAGACAAAATCATTTCAATCATTTGTAATGGATTTTATAACTAGGGACACCAAAACCCTACAAAAATTTATATTAATAATTCATTATAGAATATGAAAATGTACATTATGTTGCATCATAGTATAATCGTTGAAAATTATTTCAAATTTTACACATTATAAACAAAAAAATGTTAATAAAATATATTTGTAAGAATGGGTGTATATATGAAGTCAACGATCCGGGCGGGTTGACCTTAACAATTTGGTCTATGTCTGATCCAAGAGCCCATGTTGTTAAGGCTTTCTTTTTTTTGGAAGTTCTTAAGTTTCTACATTCGAAAGTCAAATCTCCAAGTCTACCTTTTTTCAAAAAAAAAAAAATATTAATATACTTTTAGTTAATTTATTCTTAAAAATAATTTTAAATTTATTTCAAATTTTATTAACAAATACATTCTCTAAAATTATTTACCTTTTAAAATAAAAGATAAATTTTAACGTGAAACAAATGCCCATTAACTTATATCCAATATGCAAAAAGACTTAAGCTTTTCTTAGAGACAAAAATACCTATGAGTTCTAAAACTTGACGTAAAAATGACACAACCGTTAGAAGCATTTAATGTGTGTTACTTTTTGTGATATGACCTTTGCCTTTTTTTCATCAAAAAGTAACCAATGTCATGTGGTTTTAGTGGTTTTGTAATTTTTGCTCAAATTTTTATAGTTTATAGCTGTTTTTGCATTCAAAAAAGTTTATGAATATTTTTACATATTAATTATAAATTCATAGGTATTTTTACTCTTTAATACAAACATAAATAAATTCTTATTTCAAATCCTACCCATTACAAAACAAAATGAGCATTCAAAATTTCAGACTAAGTTAAATTTTTTTTTTTCTTTTTAAAGTTTATTGGAGTTGGCCTGTCAAACTTGACCCGGATAACCAAGTTGACCCGTAACCTGACATTCGACCCGAAGGAACTCCGGGCTTAAAAAGAATACAACAAGTGTGAGAAATGATCCAAAATACAGTGTTCGTTCCTCCACAGTTTATGGAGCCTGCAAAAAGCTCCAGATTCAGACCTCTTTAACCACTTTTTCTTTTCTCTTCTTTATTTTTTTTTTCCACTTCAAGAATTTGAAGACGTCTTTGTCTTCAACTGCTCGGCCACCTTTTGTTTTCTTCCCTTTATCCCTAACCCACAAAGAATCAACTTATGCTTCAAATGTTATTATTCTTTTACAAGAAGATAGAAAGTAAAATATATAGAAGAGAACACATGGCTTTTGTCGACTGCTAGGTAACATGCCGGTTTTATTTTAAATTAATACTCTCTAAATTTTTTTATAAGATATCAATAATTAAATTTGTTAGTTTTCTATGTGTTTTAATAATAACTGACAATTGTAAATCTAAGTTGAAATTTGTTTTTGAAAAGTTAAAAAACTTACTATCAAAGACAAACTCGAGTTTTAATTAGAAAACTCGAGTTTAGACTTGACAGGGAGCAACTTCAATTTTGTGAACTAAGACAAACTTGAGTCAAGATTTTGAAAAATCGAGTTTAGATGATACAGAGAGTTCCTAAGTTTTTTCAAAACAAAGCAAACCAGACTTTAGTTTAACAAACTTCAGTTTGACAAATCAAAGAAATTTGAGTTTTTTCAAGCTTTGTGAAAAATTGAGTTAATGTTTTGCAAACTCGAGTTTACAACATACACAAAGTTATATTATCTAAAGCTTGAGAAAACTCGAGTCTTGCTTTTGAAAACTCCAATTTACATGTGCTAAAATGTTTCACAAGTTTTCTCTTATGAGGAAACTCGAGTTAAGGTTTCACTAACTCAAGTTTTAAATGAAAACTCTAGTTTTGAGCTTTTGGACTTGAAATGTATTTTTCACCTTAAGTGTCCAAAACTCGAATTAATCACTCAATGACTCGAGTTTAGGTTTTGCTCAAAATCTATTTGAAAGATTAAATCGCGACTTTCTTCTCTGTATGAAGAAAACTCGAGTCAGCCTTATAAAACTCAAGTTAATACTCTCAGAAGTGATCTACAAACTCGAGTTTTGATAAACTAACTCGAGTTTGTATCGCAGAATTCAAAATTTGAATTTTTTGAATCAGCAAAATCTTTGTAACTGATCTACATATTTCTTATCATCACTGATTACTATTACTAAATATGTTTAATCTGTTTGTTAGTGAGTTTCAGATGATTTATAGAAGATTAAGATGGAGTTTCAGCTCAAAAGCAAAAAGCATGTCAAAGCATTTATTACAAAGTACATATAGTTTGCTATATTCTAGACAATCATCCTCTGTACGATGCAAAATGGATTAATGTTTCTTTCCTAAACTAGCTTCTGACATTCCAACAAACTAATCTCAAGGAAAGTCAACACTAATCCTCTGAGCAAAAGGAATTACCTGAAGAATAGAGAGAGAAGAAACCAAAATGCCTCCAACAGCTGAATTAATACACCAATAGTTATAATAAAGATTGCAACGATCATTTTATACTTTCTTTGTATAAATAGAGTTGCACTCAATTCTTCTCAACAACCAATCTGCTGAAAACGAATTACATTCAAGTTTACTATCTATTCTTTTAGTTTTCACTAGAAAAGTATCTTCTGATACTTTGTACTTCAGTGTTTATCTATCCACTCTTAGAGAGAGTTTATTTGATTGTAAATCATCCATTATAAAGAATCTCAAGTCTGGGAACTTGGAGATTGGGATATTGATTACAACTTGTAAGGGGGAGTAGATTCTAGTGAGAGAATTACTCTTGAGTTACAGAGTGTGTAATCAATTGAGATCACAGAGAGACTGGGGACTGGACGTAGGTAAGAGATTGGACCGAACCAATATAAATTCTGAGTATCTTGATTTTCTTCCCTATACTCTGCAAAATTATGTTTTAGTATTAAAAAACAAAGCAATCGAAAAAGAATTTTAAAATCCCCCATTCACCCCACTCTTGGTGATTTGCTCCATTTTCAAAATACATAAATCAATAAGTTTGTTAAAAAAAAATTTAATGGCAATAAATCTATTAAAAATAAATTGCAACTTGTTCTTAAAAAATGTAAGGGTTAAAGTGCAAAAATACATATGAGATTCTCTCAAGAGTGCGTCAAAAACACCAAATATGTTTTTAAGGGAAAAAGTCACTACAAACTTCTAAAATAGGTGTAAAAATACACATTGATCATTAGTTAATCATTTGTTTAAATTTTTTAAAAAGTTAAGATGCAAAAATACACATGAAATATTTTTAAAAGTGTGCCTAACAAATTTTTTTTTTTTTAGGTGCAAAAGTAGTAGCTATGAACTTTCAAAATAGAAGTAAAAATATATAGGAAGCATTTGATGACTTGTTGGTTAAATTTTTTTGACTAAAAATGGTACATTGAAGATGACGTGGATGATTAAGAAACAATTTGGAGAGAAGTATTTATATACTCTTGGAGTACCGCATAATCTAATGTATGTTCAATGAAAATATATCATTTTAATCCTAGTTAGCTAACATCTCATTTGGAAAAAAAATTTCAATTTTATCTTTTTTTGAACGAAAAATATTGGTTGATTATATTTTCTTAGTTTTTTAATTAATATTTTTTTAAAAAAAAGATAAAATTTGAATTTTTTTAGATAAATCATCAGCCAATTAGGATTAAAATGATATAAGTTGTTAAGTTTTCATTGGACAAAGTTTAGATAACATGATACACTTAAAGTATGTAAGTATTTATCCAACTTAAAATAATAATTTTGTAACTAGACAAAGGAAATTAATTTCCACCTAACATTTTCTCTCATCTCCCTCTCCCTCTCTATCTCTCGAAGGAAGTGATAAGGTTGAAATAAAATGTTAGGTGGAAATTAATTTCCTTTGACCAATTAGTAAATCATTATTCCATATTGTTTCTTAATTATTCATGTCATCCACTACTTCAAAAATTGTTTCTTTTAAAATTATAGTGGAAATACTCACAAATATTAAGAGGATTAGACAGAAGTCAAAAGGTAAACTAAACCAATATAAATTGTTTACATATTCTTCGTAGAATTCTCATACTACAATTATAGTGATATCTTCTCCACTCTATATCCACATTATTGTATTGGTTTTAATTATTTTATTAATGACCTAATTCACCCATTCTTAGATGATTTTGCCACTAACAAAATACTCATATTTATTGAGTAAGTGAGTGGATAATTAAAACTCCCTTCTATCCTTTTTATAAGAATCTAAAATTTGAATTACCTTGATTCTTTTTATAAAAACCCAACAAAAATTGTCTAAACATTTCATGAGTTTTTTTTTTCATGTTCACCTCTCATTAATTATAAGTATCACATTATTTAAAAGGTTAGTGATACTAATTTACTTTATTTCTCTTACTTACTTGTCTCTTCATAAATAAGAGCATACTTGAAAAACAACATTTATTTTAAACACACTTATTATTTTTAACTAATATTAACCACTTTCTTCAACTGTGAAATCCAGCTATAGAGCTTTTATAATTAGGACCACAAGGAGTAATATGACTCTAACCAATAATTAAGGGGGCCTCCTGTATGTAGGTGTGTCTAGGGTTCAGTCAAAGTGGCATCTTCGTTAGGTGTTCCTCCACAGTTAGTGAGATGGTGATGACAGAGAGCCGTGGTTTCTAGTCTTCGCTCGATATTTCGCTAGATGAGAGAAGGAGGATGTTCAAAACGGGAAAGATGTTAGTGCCAATGTTTCATCTAAGAGGGGGTCAATTTAGTGATATTAAAATTTAAAATGAAAGTAGTCAACAATTAAAACAAAGAACAATAGTTAGAAGAATATCACCAAAACGTGTATAACATATTATGCTATTTGGCCCTAATTTTCTGACCTACGTCCAACCCTAGAGCATCTATGAGATTTACACTATTCTTCTAAGATTCCATGGATTCTCAGCACCACCGTACAAAGAGAAATGTTCAACAAAACCCACTCTCCCTTACAAGTAGTAATCATACAATCACACTCAAGGTCCTACTACCTAGAGATTTTACAGAGTTTCAAAATTATTTGTAAAGACTCTCTCATACTATAAATATATGATCACTAATGAGTAAAATCAATATAAGAAAATATTACAAAGAATGAACTGAGCAATAAGTGAATCAGGAGATTGTCATTGGCTTAGTTGGTTTCTTTGTATTGAATGATTGGTTATTTATAAGAGAATATCATTAATGACCATTGTAAGATTTCAAAATTTTCGTTAGAGACATATTAGAGTCATTGAAAGAATTCAAGGTTTAGTTGCTTTCGTCTTTGCTACAATAAATGCTTGAGACGAAATCCCTCTGGTTTGCTTTGTGATTGCTTTTTTGTGCTAATCTCCTGCTATGCATTTAATGTTCTGACACAAGAAATTGCTTTCATGCTTTTAGAGTTAATCCATGCTCTTAAACATTTGAAAGTTATTCACAAATGAGATGAGTAGTATGAATAAGCAATATAAGTAATAGTCAAGTATAAACACCTGTTAATCACAATATTTAAATTCTCAGAGACATTGTGATTTGAAACAAGAACATGCACTCGAGTGTGATTCTAAAATCAATCGAGTATTGTTCAATCCAACTTGAGTGTCTGATGAACTTTGAGTTCTGATAATAAAGTGTTAAAAGATTGTGTCACTCAAGTGCTTGAAACCTAACTCGAGCGATCTTCTATTTGTTTGAAAATAGATTCAAACACTACCAGTGACTCAAGTGCTTACTGCAAGTGACCTTCAAGTCACTCAAGCAATTATGATATCAAAATCACTACACTCTTGGTTCATCAACGAGTAATTTGCAATAAACTCACGAGTTACCCATCACTCAAGTGACAACTTTCTCATTGAGTGAGCTTCATTCAACTTTTAGAAAATGGGTAAGTGACTTAAAAAATGCCTACAAGTGAATATTATCACTTTAGTGACAATTTACTCACTCAAGTGATCTCAGAAATCTTTTAAAGAACACACGAGTGACTTTCAAAATCTCAAGAAGTGATCACCAGCACTTGAGTAGTCACTTATCTACTCGAATGCTTTGAGCTTATCACTCGAGTGATGAAACCCATCACTCAAGTGATTTGACATAACTTCCAAAAATCATACAAGTAACTTGTTGATTTCATTCAAGAAATGAGGGATTACACGATTGCTAACTTAGCCTTTCAAGCGATCTTGCATCACTTTTCAAACTTTCAACGAGTGACTTACAAAATCATTGGAAATTAAAGATGATCATTACTTGAGTGCTTTACTTGCCATTGGAGTGATTATCTCAGATCACTTGAAGTGAGTATTCTTACTTATTCAAGTTTTAGTTCAAAATATAATTTTTTCATTCGAGTGTCTTGAAACTCAAAACTTGAGTGACTTGAACAATCAAATCCTCATTGATTTTCAATGTTTGTTACCATCAAAATATAATATAATATGATAACTAACACAAGATAGAGTGTTACGTTGGGGGTTGCCTTTTGATGATCAAGAAAGTGGTTTTCTGGAGTAGGAAGAGCGACTTCGGGAGTGTTGGGCTTCGATTAAGAAGGACGGCGGGATTCTTAACACTATCGACTGGGTGGCCTGGAGGGAGCTGGTGCCTTCACTTTGAAGGGAGCTGAGGAGTCAAATCTGCTAATCAATAATCTGAAGAATCTGAGGCTGGGTGCGCAAAAGCTAATGAATGGACTGTGCTTGGGTTTAAAGGATTTGAATCCAACCTCTTCTTTCTCTCTGATAGTTGGTGGCTGGCCCTAACACCATAGAGGCCTCTTCTTGGAACTGGATTGGGGGGCTTTCATTATAATAGTTTTGGTGTCTTTGTTGCCCCTGTTAACCTGGTCACCTCTCCTTCAACCTGCAAGGTCTAAGTTGTAGTTGTCCTATTGGTTTGGTTCTTGTTTTTCTTGTTAGAATTTAGGTGTCTATAGGCTTTGTTTACGCTTTTCCTTCTAGTTTGTTTCAGTGTTTGTATTTTGATTTTCAATTAATAAGTGTCTTTATTCCAATAAAAAAAACAATACTTAATTGAAGCTCACAGTTTACTACGGTAGTAGGGCAGATGCACCACACAGGAAATAATAGGGCATATAGCTGATACCTCAATGACGAGGGTAGGGGAATGATTGCGGGAGACACTTTCTTATTTATAGTGTCATATGGCTAATATTTTAAGAATGTGCAATCACTTGTAACTATAGAAAACAAATATTAATAAGGTGTTTCTTACTTGTTCCCAATTAACAATCTCTCAATTAATACAACATAACATTTAATTTTTATATTTACTTCGGTAAGAACCCAAATTAAACAAGGGAAAATTACACTGTGGTCCAAGGACCAGAAAAAATTACAAAAAAATCTTAATCAAAATCTCATATCAGAAAAATCCCAAAAAAGTCTATGGGATTATAGAAAACTCAAATATTAATAGAGTATTTCTTACTTGTCCCCAATTAATAGTCTCTCAATTGATAAAACATAAAATTTAATTTTGGGTTAAGATGCAATTTCGCCAACGAACTATTGGCTCAGGAGCAATTTTGCCAATAAACTCTCTAGTAGACCAAAATCGCCAACAAACTTTTAAAAACGTAAAATATGCACAACGCCATTAACGTCTGTTTTCTGCCTTCATGCAAGAATTACAGGATAGGACCTAAATGTTTATGAAACTATATTTAAGCCCCAAAAAATTTTAAAATTTTTATTCTAGTCCCTCTACGTACTTTATATGGAGGGACTAAAGTGAAAATTATAAAAATTTTATGGGCGAAAGATAATTTTCTAAGATTTTGGATTCTTTTCTGTAATTTTTATGGGGTCATCCCTACCCCCAAAATCTGCCCCTGATTACAGGCCTTTTTTTTAACCTTAGCCTGACCTGGCCTGTGGCCTATTAAGGAGGCCTGTAATTCTAAAAATTTTGTAACCAGCCTAACAAACCGCAGGCCTCACCTCAAAACAAGCATACTTCAAATAGGGCGAAAACATAATTACTTTAAACAGACCAATAATAGATCTACTTCAAACAGGCCGTTAGATGTAGGTCTGTTTTCGGCCTGTTTAAAGTAGATTTGTTTTCACATTGTTTGAAATAGGCTTGTTTTGACGTGAGACATGTGGTTTGTTAGGCTACTTACAAAATTTTTAAAATTGCAGGCCTCCTTAATAGGCCACAGGCCAGGCTAACACTGAAAAGAAGGCATGTAACCAGCGGTGGATTTTGAGGGGTAGGGATGGCCCTGCAAAAATTATAAAAAAAAACCCAAAGGTTTAGAAAATTATCTTGCCGCCCTAAAATTTTTTTATAATTTTTGTTTTAGTCCCTCCATATAAAGCAGTGGAGGGACTAAAATTAAAATTAAATTTTTTTTAGGCTTAAATATAATTTCATAAACATCTAGGTCCTATTCTGTAATTTTTGCATGACGGCAAAAAACGGACATTAACGGCCTTATGCAGATTTTACGTTTTTAAAATATTGTTGGCGATTTTAGTCCACTAGAGAATTTATTGGCGAAATTGCTCCTGAGCCAATAGTTCATTGGCGAAATTGCACCTTAACCCTTTAATTTTACTTCGATAGGAACCCAAATTAAATGTTTGGCTTATTAAGAGCAGATGTGAAATCCAATAGAAAATAATACTCCTTTCGGTTCTTTCTCTCTCTTAGGGTTGGTCTTTATATCTCAAAATTTAAAATAATTTTTCCTTATCCACCCTTGTTAAACACATATATTTACATTTACTATCCCTCACTCAGAACTAATTCTATTTTATTTAATCATTTATTATTCATTTTCTTACATATTTTATACTCATTCTCTCATATTTTTTACTCATTCTTTTTTTGGGTTCAGGTGTAATTTTACAAATAAATTATTGGCTTAGGAGCAATTTTACCAATAAACTCTCTAATGAACCAAAACCACCAACAAACTTTTAAAAACGTAAAATCTGCACAATGCCATTACATTGAGGCTAACGTCTGTTTTCGGCCTGTTTAAAGTAAGTTTGTTTTCACCTTGCTTGAAGTGGGTTTGTTTTGAGGCGAGGCTTGTGGTTTGTTAGGCTCCTTACAAAATTTGTAAAATTACAAGCCTACTTAATAGGCCACAGGCTAGGCTAAAGCAAAAAAAAAAAAAGGCTTGTAACCAGCGATGGATTTTGAGGGGTAGGGATAACCCACAAAAATTACAGAAAAGAACCCAAAGTTTTATAAAATTATGTTGCCGCTCCAAAATTTTTTTATAATTTTCACTGTAGTCCCTCCATATAAAGTACGTGGAGGGACTAAAATAAAAATTTTAAAATTTTTGGGGCTTAATATAGTTTCATAAACATCTGGGTCCTATTCTGCAATTTTTGCATAAAGGCAGAAAACGGACGTTAGCATCAATGTAACAGCGTTGTGCAAATTTTACTTTTTTAAAAATTTGTTGGTAATTTTGGTCCACTAAAGAGTTTATTGGTAAAATTACTCCTGAGCCAATAATTTATTGGTAAAATTGCACCTTAACCCTAAAAGTTTTTAAAAGGAACTCGAGGGAGTATTGAAGATTTAGACCAACATCATTGTATTTTATAGATAACATGTCATTCCAAAACAAAAACCTGGTGTGTGTATATATTTTCCCAATACCCACCAATATTTTAAAGTCATACTAAGTTTTAATCTAAATAATGGCAAGAGTAATCTTATGGCTATAAATTTATATATTGACGGGTAAGTTTAGACTTTGTGAGTATTTTTATTAGAGCTTTCAAGTTAAAAGACTAAGGTTATTAAAATCAGACCGGTCACCGTTTGAGGAACTGAATCAAAAATCAATGAGTTAGACCGAAGTCAAACTGATAAGAAAGTGAAGATTTTAAGGTTATTAATGTAACATCATAAAAAAAATAAAATTGGTTTTTAAAAATAGCAAGGTAAATGCCCGGACAGATTAATCCACCAGTTCAATATGGTTTAATTACTTTGCAAAAGACCTTCATTGATGATACCTAACTTGAAATTTTTTTTTTTTTGAAAAAAAAAAATTACTACAATCCTACCGTGAGATTTCACCTCACCTCCGTAAAATAAATAAAAAATTTATATATATATATATATATATATAAAAGGCGACGAACTTCAAGTCCAAATCATGCAAATCGATGAAAAATTAAATTGTCAAATTAATTTATGCCCTCTTAAAACATTATAAAACATAAAAATACATATAATAAAATTACAAACTACAACATTTTTTTTTACCAACAACTACAACAAATTAAATCTTATTGGGTTTGGTAGATAATAAAATCCACAGATGATCATCCAACCGACGACATGTGATCATCAAAACTGAAAACAATTGCTAAGGTTTTAATATCTTACCTGCTTCAAAGGCTAATGACACACACCCACACACACAAAGTGTGCGTGCGCGTAAGAAATTGTTTTAAAAAAATAATTAAAATTTCACCTCATCATTGTATGGGCCCCACTGATAAATCAGTGGCCCACAGAGTCATCATCAAACTAGACTTGTTCAACTCTTGTGAATATACTAGGCTTCCATTTCAGTGGAATGAAAAGTTTTACCGGCCAAAGATACTTTAGAAAAAGGGGGGAAAAAAAAAACTCCACCATATTTAAATATAAATTAATAAATAATATTGGATATAGTATAACTATAAAAAATTCATACATTTATAATTTTTTGAAAAATATATAAATAACTTATACAATAAAGTTATTTTATGTAGCATAAGTTAATTTATAATTTAATTGATATATTCGTGTTTTAATGTAATATTTTTAATGAATCTAAATACTTGTTTTAATTTAGAAAAAATAAACTAAATATACATAAGTAATATATTTAAAAATTTTATTAGGATAACATTTTGTGTATATTGTTACTGGATTTATAATTTTACCAACAATAAAAAATTATTTAGTTCATATATATTTAGATGTTTTGTCTTTAATCTACTAATGGAACAATTTAACTATTTCACTGTTAAACCCCAATTAACTTAAACCTCAAATCATTAATAAGAGTGAATACACTATATCAATCTTTAGGTATTCTGGCGGTATTAGGTGTCAAATTATTAGCTTAATTTTAATAAAAAAAAACAAATCATTTAATGGATACAAATTTAATACTTATGTTATCTATCACTTTAAATTTATATCAATATTTTGTAACAATAGTGACAAAAAATATCACCTCTTGATTAATTGATAATGGAAAGATATATAGGAGAATAACACATCAAATCTCATAAACACATTTAATCAATATATAATTGATCTAGCGGTGTAAGCTCTGTTTGATCCATCTGAGTCTCATGTTTGAATCTCAAGAGAGATACTCACGTTAGGAGGGTAACCACAAACCCTAAATCAAATATCAAATGATAATATAAAAAATAAAATAAAATAAAAAATTCTCATAAACAGAGTTAAACATATTAAAAGTACATGAAAATAATATGTTATATAAATAATGTTTAATCCTTATAATTTCATTAATATTTTTCTATTCTGCATTATCCAAAAAAAATTTTTACAAACAATTTTTATTAAATTTTACAAGCTTTACCAACACTTTCTTTTTATTTTCATCGTTTAGTTTTAAATAACATTATAAAACTAACAAGTCCAGATCACATATTATTAATCATCTCGTCAAAATTTTGATATAATGTTCACAAAATTTAACAATAAATATTAAATTAATTCATTTTTATTACAATAATCTAATATATAATATTAATGGGTCAAATTTCAATATCATGAAAACAAACTTAAAGTAGCTTTCCTACAATCTTCAGTTGGAAAAATAAATTCCTATAATTTGAATATCCTTCGTAAATTTAAATATTCAATGCTACTTGAAATTTGTTTAAATTTTTTCATCAATTTTCCCTGTAAAATTTTATCGGTTTGAAATTGAAATTACTAAAATTTACAAGAAAATAAATGTTTGTTATTTTACAAAAAAAAAAAAAAAACCAAAGAACCAAGAATCTTACCCACAGCAATCTTAAGTGGTATTGGTGAAGAGGAAACAAAATAGAGCCATCATTTCCTATGAAGGGTTTTCATTATCAAATTGCTTTATGTCATTATCACTCAATTTATTTATTTATTTATATTTATTTTATATAAACTAAGCAAGTTATTACTGCTTCCAATTTCAACTAGTTTTGTTGCATTTGATACAAACAAATAGAAACTCCCCTTTATAATCACAAGATTTTACTATGAAGTCCATATCATCACGACAAAAATTGCATTTAAAAAAATCAAAAAAGTTAAACTCAAAACATTAAGGTTAAAATTTGATTGTAAAAATGCATCAAAAAAATTTGATTGTAAAAAAATATTAATCAGGACAGTAAACTATTATTATTTATTTTAATATGTTAAGTTTAAATATTTTATTTGAAATTTTGAAGGACATAATTAACTCGAAAAAGTCAATTAACAAATGTAAGAATATCAACCAAGCATAAGCGTTTAAAAAAAAATTAAATTTTTTTTTTTAAAAAACCAAGCATAAGAATAAGTGACGAACTATCTTATAAAGTAAATAAAAATTATTGAGATCTTGCCAACCAAAATAATTCGATTAAGAATTTGATCAAATAAAAAAATTGGCAAAATAAAATGAGACAAAAATATTGAGCTGTATTGATTGTGCACTTGTATATATTTACTTTGGATAATCTAAATTTTATACGTTTAAAATGCGTTTTTGTCTTCAAAGAAGTAGAGTATATACTATATAAATAGTCTTCTAAATATATACTTTTAAAAATAAAATAAATTTAAACGAACATATTAAATCTAAACGATATACACTAATTGCAAAACACGAGGACCCTTATATTTTTATTTTGTCTCAAGGGGGATACTAATTATCACTTGGATTATTTTCGTGCGCTTTTTTATATGAATAACGTTTTTTTTTTTTTGGACCTGAAGAATATAACGTAAGGTGAAGGCGATAAGGACTAATAATCAATATCAATAAAATAATATTCAATATATAATACAATATTTATGAAAAACCATATTATTTGTAAATAATGAAAAAGACTCCTTATTTTAAATTTCTTGACCTCTTGTAAAGTGTACAAAAGTCCTAGGATATAATTAATTAAAATATAGGGATGTGATCTACTAAACGTGAAAATAATACTATTTTCATTTATTGCAACTGAAAGTAGTAAAAAGGAAATAATTTATTTATTGAAAATCTAAAAAAAAAATATATGAATAATCATGATGGTAAGGTAGGCCAACCAATGAGGAAGTTTAGAGGAATAAAGAAAAGGACGACAATGTAGTGACAATAACCTTTTTATTAATTTTGGTAAAGTAGTTGCATAGTATGTTACCAGTCTTTTTTCTTTTCTTTTCTTTTTTCCTTTTCAGTGGTGGTCACCCCAACATGTTTTCACTATTCATCATTATTATTTGGTTGCATGCATTGAGTTTTACAATGTGGAGTTGGATATTCTATCGCATAAATAATCATTTTTATTTTGAAAACTTAATTTCAAATGGTTCAACCAATATTTTAAAGGTACGATGATTCTGGGTTTTTAAAACTTTAGGATTTAGGGTTCAAACCTAAAAATCTTCTTGGTTTTCTAAACATACTTCTGATTCTAGGTTTGATTTCGAACTTTGCCTTTATGGTGGTCGAACTCTGACCCAACTTAGATTCATTATAAAACTAATTTTTGTGTCCAATCCTAATGAGTTCAATCAACAATCCAATTCGAATATTTAATCAATGCTTTCAACAACAAAAAATATATATAAATGTAAGATTTATTGATTGATTTGTCATTTTTATATAAACTAATGACATTTATAATTATTGATTTATCTAAATTTAATTATTGTCAATTCTAAATTAGGGACACTCTTCCTATCGTTTTTTGTTATGATTCACAAGGCTCTAATTCATAGGTTGGCTTAAAATTTTCAAGTCTCTTTTTACTTGATCTAATCAATATTAATTGAGTGATAAGTTTTAAATAAATTAGTGTTCAAAATCACTATTACATATTTGAGCATTTAAAATTACTAATACCTAATGGTTACAACGAATAAACATTATGTATGTTAAGGCGGAAGTCACGCAAAAATATATAATGCTTAAATGTAATGTTTAATAATGTGTACCTTCATGTATTGCGAGGTGAGATTTGCCAAAAAAAAATGACGGTTGTAATTAATAAGTGTCATTTATTTAGTAATAAAAGTCACAGTTCTTGCGAAAGAACCACCATGTGACACTTATAAACAATTCGACTTCCAACCTCTTATAACATCGTCAGATCTTCATAAGTCATAACCCTTTGTTACATCATTAGCTCTCTACTTAAACTTACATATTTCTTGTGTATCTTATTATTATCGCCCTCCTCCTTCTCTCCAACATGTTAATTAATATCCCAGGGAGCTCCTCCGCCCACTGCCACCTCCTCCTCCATTACATCATGTTCAACTTTTATCCCTTCCAGAGTTACAAGTACCTTTTCGTTATGTAATGATCGTCAAGAGAATGAGGTACCTTTTCATTACATCATGTTCAACTTGTGTCCTTTCTCCATACGTTTATTTAAACTCCTCACTTTCATTTGTTTTACCAATATTTTCTTCATTGTCCTCCTAATTTCTTCTCACAATTGCAAAGATGAAACACATGTAGAAGAATTTCCAAAAAGTTCTCAGAATCACCCTCTACCTCCTCCTTCTCATCCTCCTAAACATTAGCCATCGCCACCTCCGCCTCCTCCTCTACCTCTACATCATATGCTTTCATAATTGGAGGCAATGTTATGGCATGCATAACACACTAACCATGACGTGAGAAGGTTACTTTATACATCTTAAGTATGAACATGAAGGCCAATCTCATACTTGATAAGTATGAGATTGGATATGATCTTAGACACTCTTCTGTTGATGAGTAGCCTAATGAACTTAGCACTTTTTTGTTTTTCAAACATACTATCATAAAATACATAACATTCCTCATGGTTACTAGAAAACAACAGTTATAAAATATAATAAATAAAGATTCGTAAATTGTTCTTTTGAAACAACCATATAAATTCATAGATAAATAATGGTATTTACCAAACAACTGTCAGGAAACTCATGGTGCGAGAAAAAACATAAATTATACCTTGGACTGATTCCTCTTCAACTTCCATTGCACACTTCACTTCTCCTTCTTATCAAGGTCAAGTGACATGCTAAAGAGATGATGGAGATTCATCCTCCCAACCTCCCCCTCTTTTTCCTCATCATGCTACTTTTTAAAAAGTGTTGGTGATTTCTCCTTCCCCACTTGTTTTGATTCCTCTGCCTTCCCAACCTCCTCCCCCAACTACTTTTCTTCCTCTTGCTTCCCAACCTCTCCTCCTTTGCTTCCTACTTGATGTCACTGCTGAAACAACTTTCGCAATGCTCATACTTGTCTTTTCATATGATTCATATCACTCCTATGATAATGATAGGTAGTTTTTATTTATTTTCCTTTTTTAGTTATATATATAAATATATTAATGTAATGGCTATATATATATATATATATATATATATATATATATATATATATATATATATATGAAGCATGGCATGAAGAGTTTGTTAGTTCTCGGTTTGTGTTCTGATGATAACAAAGCTTAGAAAGTAATGAAGATCTGATTTAAGTCACTTAAGTTTTGTATTTTAAGAAACTCAAGTGATAAGACTTTATTGGAACTAAAACTATAATCAACAGAATAACTTACTTCAAATGATCTGAGATGATCACTCGAGCGGCATGTAATGCACTCAAGTGATCTCCTTAACTTCTAGAGATTTTGCAAGTCACTTGTTGAAAGAATGAAAGTGATACAAGATCACTTAAGGGGCTAAGTTAGCATTTGAGTGATCCCTTGTCACTTGCAGTAAATCAATAAGTTACTCAAAGGATCTGTGGAAGTTAAGATAAATTACTCGAGTGAAAAGCTCAAAGCACCCAAGTAGATGCTCGCTAAGAATTCGGCAAGTCACTCGCTGATGAAATAAGGGTGTTGGCTCCATTACTAGAAGTCTACTCGAGTTAACTTTAATGTCACTCAAGTGATATAAGTCAATTTGCAGAAGCACTCGAGTCACTAGTAGAGTTGAAGCTATCCTTAAACTAACACTCGAGTAACATGTTTTTCAACAATCCACTACTAGAGATAAAACCCATCAGCACTCAAGGAAGATATCAAACACACTCAAGTGATCGATGAACACTCATGTGATTCAAGAAGCACAATCGAGTTATTGGTTCTTAGTGCACTAAGCCATCGTCTTTGAGAATTCGAACATTATGATTAATATCTATTTATCTTTGACTATGAGCTCGTTTGGATATAGCTTCTGGAAAATGATTTTGGATATTTACGAGGTAAAAATAACTTTTGGAGAATTGATTTTGGAAAATAGCTTTTGGGATTTATGAGGCAAAAATAATTTTTGGAAAATAGCTTTTGGAGAATAGTTTTTAGAAAAAAAAAAAAAACGATAGCGTTTGAATAACTTCAAAACCTAGGTTTTGACAAAAGTTTGTCAAACAACCTAAAATTATCCAGAAACTATTATGCATCAAAACCTAGGTTTCGGCAAAAGTTTGTCAAACACCTCTATTTTTTCCAAAAGTTATTATGCATCAAAACGTAAATTTTCTCATAAACTTACCAAACACCCCTATTTTTTTCAAAAGTTATTCTACATCAAAACCTAGGTTTTGGACCCCAAAACCTAGGTTTTGTCAAAAGCTACTTTTTTTAGCTTTTTCTCTCTTCTCTGCTATCATCAACATTTTTTAAATATCAGTCAGTATCCTTAAGATATTTTTTTAGTCCATTTCAGTACTCTGAAATATTTTTGTAAGAATAATTACCCTAAAATATTTTTGAAATATCATAAATTTTTTTTTCAAGATCAATAAGTATTTTTTTTCAGTATCTTTAAGTATCTTTTTTGTACTTGTTAGTACCATAATTTTTTTTTCAAGATTGTTTGTACCTTGAAATATTTTTCAAGATCCTAAAATAAATTTTTAAGACCATAAGAAGTATTTTTTTCAGTATCAATTAGTATTAAATATTTTTTTAATACCTGTCAGTACCCTGAAATATTTTTTCAAGATCAGTTATTACCCTAAAATATCTTTTTAATACCGTAGAATAATTTTTTAAGATCATGAAATATTTCAGGGTACTGACTTGTACTGAAAAAATACTACATGATTTTGAAAATTTATTTTACGATATTGAAAAAATATTTTAGGGTAATGACTGATTTTTAAAAAATATTTAGGGTACTAAACGATACTAAAAAGGGTTAAGGCGCAATTTTACACATATGTTTTTCCTCCAGGAGCGTCTAGCACCATATGTTTTTTTTAGCAAAAGTACACACGCCGTTACATTTTAAGAGCAAAAATATCACTTCCGTTAGTTGACCGTTAACCATGGTGAAATTACCCTTTTGCCCTTAACCCTTTTCTTTTTTAATTATTTTAAACTAAGGGCAAAAGGGTAATTTCACCATGGTTAACAGTCAACTAATGGAAGTGGTATTTTTGCCCCTAAAACGTAACGGCATGTGTACTTTTGCTCCAAAAAAAACATATGGTGTTGGGCGCTCCTGGAGAAAAAACATATGTGTAAAATTGCACCTTAACCCTACTAAAAAATATCTTAAGGATACTAATTAGTACTGAAAAAATGCTGATGATGACAGAGGAGAGAGAAAAAACTGAAAGAAATAGTTTTTCACAAAACCTAGGTTTTGGATCCCAAAACCTAGGTTTTGATGTATAATAGCTTCTGGAAAAAAAATAAGGGTGTTTGGTAAGTTTATAACAAAACCTAGATTTTGATGCAAAATAGCTTTTGAAAAAAAAAAGGTGTTTGGTAGACTTGGTACAAAACCTAGATTTGTAAGTTTGCCAAATAGGCTCTATAACTC
This sequence comes from Acacia confusa, assembly GCA_037074495.1. Classification (NCBI taxonomy): domain Eukaryota; kingdom Viridiplantae; phylum Streptophyta; class Magnoliopsida; order Fabales; family Fabaceae; genus Acacia; species Acacia confusa. Next base: position 16,568,560 of record CM073514.1, read on the forward strand.
ATTATACTTCTCAGTATTCTTAACTTTATTTGTATGAGTTGCAAAAGTTTGAATTCATGGAGTATAACCAAAATCGCAAAAATCAAATCTCTATGCCAGACATTTATTGCATAGTAGAAACAGAGTAGACAAAAAATTAAAGAGCAAACCAAACGTATTTCGTTCAAACCATTTATTAAATTGAACAATAAAGCAACCCAATCTTAAGCAATATAAGAGCAAGTCAAATGAATATCATTTGAAGCATCTTTTGCGATGAAGAAGAAAGCAACCAAACCTTAAGCAAATCTCACAGAAGTCCAAAGGAATGTCATATGAAGTGAAGTGAAAGCAACTAAGCGTTGAATTCTTCTGAAGACTCCAATTATAGTTCAAACACTTACCACGGTCATTAATATTTCACCTATAAATAATTGAGCATTCATGACAAAGCAACCAACCAAGCACACAATTAATCTATTACTCATTTATTTCTCATTAATTCTTCCATTATAATATCTTCTGATATTATTTGTTCATCAGCTTTTTACATATCTACTATGTGATAGAGTTATTTACAAACAATTTCATTTATGTAAAATCTCAAGATAGTGAGACTTTAATTGTGGCTCTTAGATTACAACTTGTAAAAGGGAGAGTCTTGGTGAGGTTTACTCTGTATGAAGGTGCCAAGAACTCGTGAAATCTTGGATCAATAGTTAAAATATAATAGACGCTCTGAGGACTGAGGATTGGACAAAGGTCAGAAAATTAAGGTCGAACCAGTATAATTTGTTGTGCACACTTCAGTGATATTCTTCGAACTCTTTCTCTTCAATTTAAGTGTTTGTCATTCTCGTTATAATTTTTTAATATCACCTAATCTATCCCCTTCTTAGATGAACTGATGGCAGCAAAAGAATTCCTACATAGGACATCGAAGAAGGCTACTTTAGGAGCATCCTTACCAGAATTTAAAAAGATATTTCAATAGGAAATCAAAAGAGGGAAGGGCACCTCAACCTTTGACCTGTGAACAAGTATATCAAAAGGTGAAAGATCTAAAATGTCTATTTGGCAAACCTTTTGTAAGGGATGTTAGGACAAGCAGATGGAAGAAGAGGTCCATTTTATTTGACTTGCCTTATTAGAGGACCCTAGATGTGGGACATTTTTTTATGTAATGTACATTGAGAAAAATATGTGGGAAAGTATTATTGCACATTAATCCATGCGTCAATGAAGAAAAAAGTGGCATAAACGCTAGGCTAAACATAGTTGATATGGGAATAAGGGAAGAATTAGCAACATAAGAGAGGGAAAGTTGTACATTTCTTCCTCATACAACTCACACACTATCAAAAGAAGAAAAAACTAGTTGTTTTTTTTTTAGTTTCTTGCTCCAGTCAAGGTACCAAAGTGTTATTCTTCAAACATCATAAGACATTTTAGCGAAAGACTTGAAATTGATATGATTTAAATCTTATGACTGCTATGTCTTGATGGAGAACTTAATTTTAGGGGCTATATTGGGTATCTTGTCTTATGAGGTGTAAGCTGCAATCACCAAGTTATATTTCTTCTTTAAGTCACTTTGTAGGGATAGAAATAGGCTAGGCCAGGCTTTAGCTAAATAGATTTGAGCCTGTAATGGGGATAAAAGGCTTAAGCCTACATCTGAGCCTAACTGTAGGCTTTTTTTTAGACTCAGGCTCAAGCCTTCATATGGCCTAATTGAGCCTAAAACTTTTTTAAAAACCTACTTATAATATAAACTTTTAAAAAGGCCTCATATTGCAAGAATTAGCTAATATAAGAATAGGCGTGGTACTATAATTAACTTATTATACTTGAAATTAGAATATAAGAGTGAAAAAGTTAACTATTGTGTTATCTATAAGATATAAATATAAATATATTAATTTAATGTGTTAACAGGGTATGCCTCAATAAAAAATGCCTAGTCTATTTCCAAATTGAAGCCTTTAAATAGGCCTTAGCTTGACCTTTTTAACAAACAGACTAAGCCCTAAACAGGCCAAGTTGTAGGCCGCCTGATAGGAGCCTGGTTTATTCCCCCACCTATCACTTTGGAATAAAGTAGTAGACCCTAAAAAATTGCTAAGGTAGGAAAATTAAATCATACAGACATTGTGTGAGCTCGAGATGTATTCTCCTCTAGCATTCTTTGACATCATGATCCACCTGACAACTCACTTTGTTAAAGACAAACAACTTTATGGTCCGGCCTATTTAAGGTGGATGTATGTACCCATTTGAATGTTTCATGAAGATAATGAAAGGGCTTGTGAAAAATCAAAGTCATCTAAAGGGTTACATTGTTAAACAATATATGTTTAAAGAGGCCACTAGATTTTCTACCACATACTTAAAGCATGCAAACGATGTTGAGCTTCCAATGTCTCACCATGAGGCTGATGTGGAAGGGATCATAAGTAGGAAAGTTGTAACCAATACAAACCAACAATTGGAGAAAGCACACCTATATGTGCTTCACTACTCCGAGGAGGTTGATGAGTACGTGTACAACCAAATGCATCAAAATTAGAGGAAAAACCCTAAAAAGAAGAAAGTTGGTGTGATCACAACACAATAAATATTTTACAACAAGGTTTAAAAATCTAGTCCTTTGCAAGTATGGAGCTGATCCTAAATCAATTTCTAGTAAATTGAAGCTATTAGCATACATTTAAGCAATCAAGTGACATCTTACAAAGCTACATCATTAATGGGCTCAACATTTGCACCAAAGAGCAAAATAATCAAAACAAAATGTAAAATAGTAGTGTGACTCTTAAAGCTAACACCATACATGTATTGATTTCCAAAGAGAGAAATTCTGTATATGCGAAGATGTCATACTTTGGGATGATTGAGGACATCTAAAAGTTGGATTATATCTGCTTTTTGTTCCTATTTTTGGTTGCAAGTAGGTTGACAATAATCACGACTTTAGAACTAATGACTTAGGCTTCATACAATTGAATTTGAACAAGGAAGTGTATAAAAAAGAGCCTTGCATTTTGGCTTCTTAGGCTAAACTAGTGTTCTGTGTCAGTGGTCCATCTAAACATGGATGGTCTATTATTTTGTTTATAAATAAAGTGATTGATGAGGAGACTGGTGATAGAGTTGAGGATGATCCATTCAATTGGAGGTCCTTTAAACCATTAAATTTTGATGAAGATGCTTTGTATGTCGGGCATGACCATAATGAAGACTTTTGAGTTTCAAAGAGGGGAAAATTATTTCTTGAAAATAAGAGAATAATTCAAGCTAAGAAAAGTAATTTAGAAAAAGATAAACTAAAAAAAGAATACGAGACACTTAATTTCTATGTTTTGACTATGTATTGTTGTTCTCCTACTGTTGAACTAAGTTAATTTTTGTATTTTTATGGATGGTCTATTTTATTGTTGTTTGTTTATGTGTTATTTACGTAAGTAGGTGGAAATTGATTGCAGTACCCCTTATTTGTTTTTTTATAAAAAAAATGTTTTAGATATTAAATGGTTATTAGCTAGAAACCATAATATATGTTTTGAAATTACATAACGATTTCTTACAATAACCATTATATACGTAACAACAAAGCAATATATTATGGATGATATATTTGAATTGTTCTAAAGTTAAAATTTTCCCTAAACGTCTCTCTATTCTCCATTTTATTTATAAGCACATTCGTCTTAATCTATTAAATATAAACCCCCCACTCACCAACCACGGAACCTCACTGCTCTTGTTGTCTTTCCTAGTTGTCAACTGTCAGTTTTAATCAAATCAAATCATCTGCAAAGCCTTCTTTGTGCTTCTCAGCAACAACTACTCGAGTTGTTGCATAAGCCCTAACACTTGTTTTATTCTTCAGCCCTAATCAAGTCGCATTTCTTTGTATAGCATGTTCTAATCATATAGAGGTATGACTTCTCCTCTCTATTATGCATTCTCCATTACTTTGTGTTTTGTAGCTAGGTTTTGACCTAATTCCATGCTCATGCTTTTTTTCCTTAAAAAATCTCTTATCAAAGTTTCCTTGCTTGTTATAGGAAATCATTAAAGATTTACAAAGATTTCACTATGTTGAGTGTGTGGTAGATAGCCTTAAGTGGTATATGGTTGCTACAAGCCACATGTATAACTTACAAGGGAAGAACACGATTCACCATTGTCTCTACAGGCTACATGTATAACCTACATAGGGATAATATGGTCCACAACTTGCCTCTCCCTCAGAATCATGTTAGCCTATAGAGATAGATGCCTCCATCAATCCAAATTAGCTCTTTTAGTGCCCGCCACTAAATGCTCATAGGAGGAATTGTCTATTATGTGCTTCAACTTGTTGCTTGGCCTGACTACCTTATTGTCATACCATGTATGACAAAAAAGGTATTATATATATAATGCCATATGCTTCCTAACAGGAAGGAGTGGATGGTGTACTATAGATCTAACCCCTCCTTGTCTATCAAGTCTTGCTTAAGGTTGCATACCTCTTAAACCCTTTACAAAAAAGAGTTTCATTGAGCTTAGCCACAAAGCCAAGAATGTTTTAATTTATCTCAAATTGCATGGCTATACCCGATGTATGAGCTTCTATAATATACAAGTTTGTGTACAATTTTGTTATGCAAGTAGGGGTGAAAGGAGAATCCCTAAACAATCTAACGGTTATGTACCAAATGAGCCCTTGTAGCAAATAAATAACTATTGATATATAGCAAGGATTATGTGTGCTAAACTTTTATATGACAATTATTTTGAAAGCACCGTTATGTATATGACATATTTTTAGAACAGTTATTTACTTAACACAGTTATTTATTATAATAGCATTACACACATCATAGCCTCACTACATCTCAATACATAAAAGGGTGTTATAATATACTTGTTACAATATATATAGAATAAATCATGATTCGGAATTGTCATGTATCTGTATCGAGTTTTTATAGCGTCCACATATATGGCGGTTCGGAACCTTTGTTTATGGTAGTTAATAATCATCATAGATTGTGATTTCTGTAAGTAGTGAATCAAGGATCAAAAACCATGAAAGTCAATCAAAATAAACAAATATTAAGTTGAAATTGATTTCCTTAATGCACAAATAGAATAAGCAAAAGCTAATACTCCTCTAGTTTTAAATATAGGACATAGTTTGTAGTGTAAGTTGTACTTCAAACTATAACTTATATTTAGGACCAGAGGAAGTAATATATCTATAAGGGTTAAAGTGCAAAAATATACATGTGGTTTTTCTATAAGTACACCTAGCACCAAGTACTTTTTTTGGGTGCAAAGGTGGTTATGTAGTTATGAAAGTGGAGCAAAAATATCCATTGACCATTAGTTGATCGTTAATTTAAATTTTTTGTATTGTTAAGATTGACATGGATAATGACTCAGCTAAATTTCATCTCAATTGGCAATAAAAAAAAAACAAGAGAAAATTATAGAAAATAGTATAGATATTTTGGAAATTACAATTCAACCCTTATCTCTCCTATTCCCCTCATCTCTTTCAATCCCAGTCTTACTTATTAGGCCATCCATCTCTACCTTCTCCCCGTCGTTGCTGCCTTTTTGTAATTTTCAAAACTATCTAGGCCATTTCTGTAATTTTCTCTAGTTCTTACTGCCAACTGAAATGAAATTTAGCTAAGTCGTTATCCATGTCAAGTTTAAAAATACAAAAAGATTAAATTAACGATCAATGGGTATTTTTGCTCCACTTTTGTAATCACATAGTCACTTTTACATTAAAAAAAACATTTAATGTTGGGTCCACTTTTAATAAAACCACATGTGTATTTTTCCTCATTAACCCTTTTTAAGAAAATTGAAAGGAAAAAAAATCAATATAACATTTGATTATGAAGTAAATCCAAAAATGAACTACAAAAATTCTCAGAATGAAGTTGACGCAAACAGCTAATGTTCTCAACAAAACATATTCCTCTTTTTCAAATTCTGTCTAATTTATTTTTTGTCTGCCAAATAAGTTAATTATTTTTTCTGTCTTGTAATTTCCTTCCATATCTCAATCGTATGTTTTTTTTCTTCCATAATATCAAACAATATTACGGAAGTAGTGCAACAATATTATTTATTGTTGTTACCTGGCATTTTTTTTAATCCTTTAGTCATATTATTCATCTAACAATATGCAAGTAGTGTGAACAATGACTGTAGAGAATTAAAATCTTGCACATAAAAGTTGTGGACTTTTTCATCCTAAAAAGGAGAAAAGATTTTTTGTGGACTTTTTCATCGTAAAAAAGAGAAAATATTTTTATTCCCAATTATGTCCAACTTAATCAAGGTTTTTAGATAATTATCACTAAGAAACCAACAGATAGGGTGTGATTAAAGTCCTCATTGCTACTAAACATCGTCACATCAATGATATGTTACTGTTGCAAAACATTACTGTCACATTAATGATTACGTTATTGCCACATTAACTAAACATAACCTTTGGGAATTTTGATCAAAGTTTACTATTATTCTAAGTACAACCTTTCAAGGAAATTTTCAGATAAGGATCACTTTAACAAATTAATTCCCGTCAGAGACAAAAGAAATATGAAATTCCATTGCAATCTGGTAGGCTTATGGTGAAATTAATTTGAGAAATAAATAAACAAAAATGATTCTTCGGAAAATAAAGGAGAAGCCATTTTTTTCAAGTGGCAAACACATCATGAATAAGTGAAATGGTCCTTCATATGAACAAGTGAGATTAATTTCTGAACAATAACATATTGAAATATAATCAAGTCAAATTTCATTTACAAGTAATGAACACGTCATGAACAAATGAAATATTCATATGAATAATTTTATGATGGTACTTGGTGTAAAAATAGAATTCTATTTGCATATGATTTGTTTGTTACTTACAAACGAAATTTGACTTTATCATACTCCAATATCTTCTTATTGAAAAATTAATTTCACTTTTTTATAGAAGTACTCCACTTGTTCACGATATGTTTGTCACTTATAAATAATGTTATTTCTAATTTGAATTTTGAAAAGGTTATTTTTGTCTTTTTATTTCACAAGTTAACTTCAATGTAGTCCCGTGACTCCAGTGAAATTTCATATTCCTTTCAGAGTTAATGGAAATTAATTTGCTACAGTTGTCCTTAAATAAAATTTTTCCCAATTTTTTAAGGGAAAAGCTATATGGAGTTTAACCTAAATAGACAACAACCTAAGGACCAAAACTATTTATTTTCCTTAGTTTAAAAATAATTGGAAAATTAATCTTTTTATTCTATAATTTTAACTCTGTCCATAAATTTTGATTCAATGTAATTCATTCTCTACCATTTTAATTTAATTTTAACTCACCTTGATGTAACTTAGTCCCTATAATTTTAAAAATTAAAAAATTGACCCTTATATTTCAAGGGCTAAAGTATACTTTTAGTCTTTTAAGTTTATAAGAGGTATACTTTTGGTCTCTTAACTTTATAAAGTATACTTTTAGTCCTATAATTCTAACACCATTAATTTTGCTAACGGAAAATGCAAACTCAAGAAATAACGGTGTAAATTTAAATGATGATTATGTAATTAAATGCTATTTAGAATATGGGTACATTGAAGAATATATAAAGTATGTATAATTAAATGTTATTAGTCATCACTTGACTTCGTTGCGTTAGCATTTTCCGTTAGCAACATTAACGGTGTTAGAATTTTAAGATCAAAAGTATACTTTATAAAGTTAAGGGACCAAAAGTATACCTTATGTAAAACTTAAAAGACTAAAAATAAAATTATGTATGTATTGAGTGAGACTTAAAGACTAAAGTTTTGAATGATTAAAACTAGAGAGACTAGGTTGCAGTGAATCTTAAAATTTAGGAACCGACTTTCAACTAAGTTAAAATAATGAGGAACAATTTTCAACAAGTCAAAATTTAGATATTGAGTTATAATTGAATCAAGATCAAAATATTAATTTCTCATTAATAAAAGACATTTAATGCTAAAGTTGTAAAAATAAGAAATTGATTAACAATATTATGTTGTTAATAATGTTATTGACACTATTATAAATTGCCCCATTTATTTCAACAGAAGTCAAGTTTTTATGGTCAAAGTTTAATGGTGATATCAATTTAGATTATTTATGCTAAATTTTTTAATAAAAAGTGTCTTTTTTTTTTTTTTATACAAGGCGAGGGAAGGGGGATCGAACCTAAGACCTAAGGGGGGAAATGAATCCCAATACTACTACACTATAAGTGATGCTAGTATAAAAAAGTGTCTTCTGATCATGGTTCGGCCATGGTCGGTGGCCCTTAACCAGTGAATTATCCATTTTAATCACTGGTGCTATTTTTTAAATCTTGATAATAATTAGATACCACTTCCAAATCTTAATATATAATCTCATTCTTGACACAGTTTCCACCAAAACCAAATCTTTTATTTAATACTAAATAGAAAGGGGAGTATATTTTAATTATTATTTTTTTTATTATGAGGTACAATGCCATTTCGTGGCGATCAATCAGGACCTAATATTAAAAGCAAATGAAGAAAGATTTGACATCTCATCCGCAACAAAACATATCCAAATGGACCACTCTATTTAAAGGCCAGCTGCTTCACCTCAATTAACTATTTTCTTTATGGGAAATGACACACTTCAACTTCAATGATCATAACTTGTTAATTTATTTATTCATTTTAAATTTCAATTAAAATTAAATATTTCAGCAATTTATTAAAAAAATGAAGTGAGAATTTCATTAAAATACCACATAACCAAATTTATTTCAGTCAATGATCAAAACGTAATGAAATTTCATTACAGGACCAAAGATCAAAATGAAAAGAAAAAGGGAGAATTACAATCTGGTCCTAAGGGCCAGAAATAATTACCAAAAGGTCTCGTGTCAGAATTCCATTACAAAAAAAGTCCCTTGGGATTTTTTTTTGTAATTAAGTGAAAAATTCTTGATCGGTATTTACAACTGAAAATGCTATATTAACAACAAAAGTTCTCAATCCGCATTTACAACTGTAAATGTTATATTAACAACTGAAAATACATTTTGAGTTGTTAATATAGCATTTCTAGTTGTAAATGCGGATTGAGAATTTTTGTTGTTAATATAGTATTTTCAGTTGTAAATATAGCATTTCCAGTTGTAAATACGGATTCAATTAATTACAAAAAAATAGAATTCTGGCATGGGACCTTTTGGTAATTATTTCTGGTCCTTGGGACCAAATTGTAATTCTCGCAAGATCTTTGTCAAAGCTTCAGCAACTGGTGACCAACCGCCGCTGCCAATCAGCCATCAAAGCTCTAACGCCGACTAGCCAAAGTTCCGGCCATCGGAGATTAATATGATGTATTGTATGTTGTTCGTGGGAAGATTCCACTTGTTTTTTAAGTATTACAGACTTATTCATGAATAATAGGATACTAAAAATGCAACTTGTTCAATTTTTGTTGTTCATATATATAATTCACTTGTTTATGAAGAGTTGCATATTAGTAAATGTAAATGGGACTTGTTGAATTTGTGTTGCTCATTTGCAAGTGTCAAGCTCCTCATAAACAAATGAAATAAGCATATGAACAACACAAATTAATATGCTAACAAGAAAACATAGGATCATGAACAAATTCCTTTTGCAAGGTATCACTGTCTTTTAATCTACAAAACTTATTTTCATTTTGATCCTTGCTCCTGCAATGAAATTTCAAATGTTTTGGTTTTTGACTAACATAAATTTGGTTATGTGGTTCTTTAATGAAATTTTTCCAAAAATAATCTTTCTTATTTCTAGTGAAAATATTTAAATCCTAGAGATACACATAAGCTCTTTTTAAAATTAGGCAGATTGGATCCGACAATACTTGAATTTAACTCAGTCAGGTAATCATATCCAATCATGATATATTTAATCATTTAGTATGCACTATTTAAAATTAATATTTTTCATTTAAATAACATATTTGAGTATTAGTATTTTTTAGGATATCAGCATTTTTGTCAATGGCTTTGTAGCTTAATGATATAAAAACTTTCTTATAAGTAGGAGGTTGTTGATTCAATATCACTTACAACCTTAGACTATCAGTGAAGGATCCGGCTTCTCTTCTCTAAGCTTCCCATCTGCCACCTCCTTTTCCTTTAAATTACGTCGTTTTGGCTCAAAACATGTGCCTTTTTGTTTCTAAATATTTCAAGGTTCTATCAAATACTAAAAAGATACTTCAGAATATTAATTTATACTAAAAAATACTTCATGATCTTAAAAATATATCATAAGACAATTGTAATAACTTGCTAGAGTTTAACACAAATCTAACCTTACTCGAGGTTGATGAACTAACTCCACTTAGGGCCTTGAAGGAGACTTTACTATCTAGAGAGAGGCCTAACTTAACCTCTTTCTTTCACATACAAATCTATGCATGTATGACTTTGTATAGAGCCTAGCACGATTTACAACTAATCGAGGTTAATATCTCCAACAGTTTTCTTAAAATACCTTTTTAATTATTATCTTCACTAATGAAAACTCCCTTTCATTTAATAGTATATGCAATCAATATGAATAATTTAAAGGAAAAAAAATATATATATATCAGAGATGACAAAGTGAATTTATGTAGTAAATTTATGACTAAAGCAAATTCTTAATTGTTTAGGTATCAAATGTATGTCAACTCAACTCACCAAACGCATGTGTAAGATTAAGATCAAATAATATTATCTATGCTTTCACAAAGCCAAGTGTCTTGTGTGTAATAATCCTGTGGGTGCGCACTCGTGTGGGCATCACAAACAAAAGGATATGCAATGTAAAAAGTTAATCAAGTATTGGAAATTAAATAAATAAAATCAAAGATTCTCTCCTGAACTTATCATGTTAAGTAACCTAAGATACTAAATCCTCAATAATAAATCCCATTTCAAATTAATTAATATTGACACGTCAGCTACATAAAAAATATTTTTAAGATTGACAGTTTCATACGCTAAATTCAAACTTTAATTTGATAGTGCAACAAGTGAATAGGGGAAGCGGCAACAACATTTCTGTAACAACAATACGATAGTTACTTAATATTCTGAAATAAGAAAATAGTTAACAATTACTTTAAATATTATGTAAAAATATTTACTATCCATATTTAATTGAATAGTTCAAATCTGTAGCATCACGAGTGTTACTATAGTATAATTGGTCATACTTTTCAAGAAAACAGAGCACAAACTTATCAAATATGTTGTTAAGGAGTAAAAGACTATGATTGAAATCCCACTTTTATGACCGATTTCATATAACTTAATTTCGGTATCACATATATATGAATTTTCTCGTGCAATGCGCGAGCAACAATTCTTATTTATCAAATATGTTGTTAATTCGAAAAAAAAATAATTATAAAATCTTCATGATTTTAATCATAATAATTGAAATTCTTGACTTCTTTATCAAACAATCTTATGCACCTATTACTTGCAACTGATCCATATTTAAGACAAATCCATATTTCACTTGAAAATCTTCATGATTTTAATCCATATTAGTTGAAAAGATTCGAGTCTTTGCTTGAAGAGGTGCCTTAGCTTGGATAAAATTGCTTCCATCAATTAGAGGATGCATGTGAACAATAAAAATAATCTATTAATTTCACTTAGTTCAACTAATTTTGAAAAAAACAAAAAACAAAACTTAAGGTTGATTCTTAATCTTATTGAAATTTATATGCCAATATCCTTTATAGCTTAATTAATAATTAGCTGCAAACTTTATCCTGTTTCTCCTTTTAATCTGGTAATTAGATATGGCAAAGCTGATGAAAAGAAAGTGATTGCCCTTCAAGATGGCTTTATTGAAATTAGGCTTCAGTACTTAGAGGTTAAAAAAAATTAGGATATAATTAATATTTGCAAATTTTGTAGGTAGGACCCCCTAAATGAATTTCTTAAACCACTCAAAGATTGAAACTTTTTCTCAAGTCACACAAAAGCAAAACCCTAATAAAATTATAGCATTTGAATATTTAAAAGCTAATAACTAGCCCATGTTCCCAAAAGATTTAAAGTCAGAATGATGGGCATATATTTTTTTTCTTTAATTTTTCAAAAGGAAAAAAAAAATCTAATAATTTCATTAGCTAGACATCATCAAAAGAAGTTCATTAAAGTGTCATCAATGGTAAAGCTCAAACATTGAAAAAAATAAACCCCAAGAGTGTTTAGTGACATTAACCTAATCCATTGGCCATGATTATGTCTCACTGATTGCAAACCACTTTGGCTTTTTGGCATCTTAATCATACATAAAGCAACAAAAAAAGATTTTGTATTTTTAAATAATAGTACACAATTTTCTAATGCATAGTATACAGCTATACAAGTTTCCAATTCAGTGTTCTGTGAAAAGCCATGACTTTTGTTAAGTTATTTTGTTTTGCTTTCCCAAGACAAAGTAAAAAAATTATTGGCTCTCATGAATAATAATGTTATTTTATAGGTTAATTATTCACAACCATAATTCTCGACCAGCTTGGAGGAAACAAGAGGTTTAATTCTTAATGTACTTTTCATTTGTACATCTCTCCTGAAGAGATTTTGATAATCTCCTGTTTTTCAAAAAAAAAAAAAATCAATGTTATTAAACCAAAATTGAATAAAAGGATTTTAAGTTATTTTGAATCGAATGAGACACACACACACACATATATAAGAGAATTTTTATCACATATAACACAAAAAACAATTCTTTGAAAATAAATCAAACAATCTCATAGATAGGGTTTCATAAACTATAAAATATTACGTCCGATCCTAATAATCGAACTAAGTTTGTAGTGCAAAACTTAGTCATATAATTATGACCAGAGAGAGTATATAGGAAGCACATTAGACATTTAGTTTCTGGTTCAAACTCTCAGAAAACTGAGTTCATTCTACTCCATCTATAATTGGCTTTATTTAATATTAATTTTTTCAATTTTTAGATTAAAATAATTTGTCTTTTTAAAAATAGGTAGTTTGATAATCACTGATTTCATAAAATAACGTAGAAAAAATTAAAAAATTATATAATTTAGGCAATCAGATTAGAGCTAAACTTCAAATCTTAACTTGAAGCCACTTTCATTATGAACTTCAAGATACTGCATTGAGTTAGAGTTAATGGGAAAATTGATTACAGGGCCCAAGGAAGCAAAATAATTACAAAAAAGGCCTAAAAAACATTCACATGCCAGAAGGGACTTTTCTGACATTTTTTCAAAAAAAAAAAGTGTACGGACATAGTTGCTAATTGCTACAGATGTAGTTGTTAATTGCTACAGATGTAGTTGTTAAAATGTAGTTGTTAATTAGACTGATTTTGTTGTTAATGGGGACTGATATAGTTGTTAACCGCTACTGATGTAGTTGCTAACTTTTTTGAAAAAATGCCAAAAACATGTGAATGTTTCTTGGGCCTTTTTGTAATTATTTTGCTTCCTTAGGCCCTGTAATCAATTTTCCCGAGTTAATATAAAATGAATAGGTTGCTACCAAAAGAGAAAGTAAATATACTTGATAAATGGAGTGGGACTGATATTTATGGGATCAGTTGTACTTGTATATAAAAAAAAATTATAATATTGATTGTGAATATGGGCATGGAAGAAATATTTAAATGATGAGATGTAACTAGTTTTTTCCGTTTGATAAATTAACTAATAATTAATTTAATAAAAATACCTGTATGAACATGACGAGTTATTTTCAAAATATTTCAAATATGACACCATCAAGTAACTATTTTTCATTGGGTTTACCTAAGATCATTTCAAAGTTTATTATCAGTTCTACAATATTCATTGAACAACAGATGCCCTTATTATTTTTTTTTAAAAAAAAAAAAAGAGTTGTGAAAAAACTTTTATACACTTATTGTTTGTCTCGCACAATGAGTCATTTAGTAAGAAAATAATTTAAATTCCTGTTTTTGAGTTGTTAATAATATGTTAATACCTTTTTTTTCCCTGAAGTTTCACACAATTTTAGTTTTGATTTCTCAAATTTGAAACAAATGGTTTTGGTTTTTCAAGTTTACTCCGTTTATTAGAGCATGGAAACATAACCTATAAACCCGCCTACAACACAGTTTAATTGGGTCATTTTGAACTCATCCAAAAAGACCTATGATGGGTGGGTTAAAACCCGCAACTAGGGATACTAGGGGTGGCCCTCTAAAATTTCAAAATATAACCCAAATGTTTAGAAAATTACATTTTAGCAACATAAAAATTTCAATATTTTCACTTTAGTCCCCATTAAAAGTTTTTTGGAGGAACTAAAATAAAAATATTGAAATGTTCATAAGACTAAAATATAATATCATAAACTCTTTGGTTCTATTCTGTAATTTTCACCCCATAATTACAATGCTTGACCTTGCCTCTGCCCCTATTTGGTGTCATTTTTCTTAATTAACTACTCATTCCATTCCGTATTGCCACCATAAAATAAAGGCATTCCCTAATTTGCTCTGTATTCAAGATTTCGAGTAATCAACTGCCCCTAATCCCTAATCATAATGGTCATTGACTCTTAATCTCGCATTCAATCTTTGCTTATTCGAACTTGTGAGTTATTACTGATTCTACATGTAATATAGAAAATATTTTAGAAGTGGATGAGTATCTTCAAACTGAATTAGTTGGCTTTCATAATCCAAAATTTGATGTTTTGGCATGGTAGAGAATGAATGCTTTCAAGTATCAAGTTTTAAATTTGTTGGCACGTGATTTGTTGACTATACCAATATCTACAATATATTCAAAATCAACTTTTAGTATTGGGGTTAGATACTATATTCTTTCATGAGCTTCTTATCTTCAAAGATGGTTGAGGCATTCATATGTGCTCAAAATTGGCTATTTAAGACATCCCCTAAATTTAATGATTTATTTGATTAGAGTACAAGTGTTGTTATTGATATTTTCAATAACATTCTCAATTTGTATTGTTTCATTTTTTTATTATTTGATATTAGATCATTAATGATATGTTTTCTCTTTGTTTATTTTGCTAAGAAAGATTTTATGTTTGAAGTTATAGTTCTTTTCTCAAGCGAATCTGAAGATGATGGTGAAAATTGAATACATGTAGATTATGGAAGCATGTGATTTTATTAATCTTTGAACTTGTAGAGTTATAGTTGTAATGTTTTAATTTAAAAGTTGGAATTTGAACATAAAAATTATGTTATGATGGTACTGGTATAAATTTATGTTGTTTTGTATGCATTGTAATTATTGGACTTTGAAAATTCAGATTTCTAAAATTAGAATGATGGATTTAGATAGATGCTTGATACTTATGTATGTTTTTTTAAAAAATAAAAAAATAAAAATAAACAAGTCAAATTAAATGGGTCCAATTAGCCTGGCTATTATATGTTAGTCCGTTCATATGAATTTAAATAGGTTGAGGTACGAGTATGAGCTAACCCTTACCCATTTAAAATTAAATAAATAGGCTATGAGTTTAGCCTCGAGTTACCCAACCCATTCATTGATTTGCACTAATGTTTATAACTATTAGCCCCTAAACTTTTAAAAAAACTTTGAGGGAACAAAACTAAAATTAGGGAGAACTTAAAGGATTGAAAGTTACATTAACCGCAAAAACAAAAACAATATGTTGGTACGCTAGAGGAGCTAATCGATCAATAATTAATAACAAAATTAAACTGCAATGACTCCAAATATTAGGATGGTACTGTTACTTATTATTATTATATTTTTTAAAAAAAAAATTATTGTCTGAATGACCCTATACATTAAATATTGAAATGATATCTTTCAAATATAATAATTAGTTAGAAATAAAAGGCAACAGGAACTCTTCATTAATTTTTTGGTTCATGATGGAAAATTGACTCAATCTTGTAAACTAATACAAATCAATTGAACCACTTTTCATAAATTAAAGTGTGGTTTTTAGCTGATTTATGAAAAGATACCGTTCTATGATTTTTGCTTTTCCCTTTTCTTAAACAAAACGATGAATTGAAAGAAAGTTGAATGTTGGAATAGACTGTTGGGTTTTTCCCCCTCTAATCAAACAGACTGTGAATTGTTATGAAAAAAATAAAATATAATCAGAGTTGATATTAATATTCATTGTAAAATTGAAAAATAAATAAACAAGAGATGAAACACATATATTTGCGAGTCAAGTTGATGAGATAAATATTTTGTTAATAAATTATGCACAATACGCTTTCAATTTATACATCTCAAGTAAGAAATTGTTTTAAGAAATAAGAAACCAAGGAACAAATGAGATGAAATTAAAATTAAAATAAATTAAGGAGGTGTATTAGACCTTTTAAAATAATCACTTTGATATTTTATAGGATAAAACTTCTTTCATATATTTATCTCATAAAAATATTTTTTGAAATTAATCCAAACGGCACTAAGGTCCATTTAATAGTTAATACTTGTGCTAATGGCGGTACTTAATATAAATAGCACTCAACTTAAGAATCAAACATTATAATTATTTAATTTATTTTACATGTGTAAAGGCCAAAAAAATCCTAGTTTAATAATACTTCTTTTAAATCAAGTCAATTTGATTCATCAAAAAACATGAGCCCATTAATTATTAACGCAATCTTCATAAGTAATATATATGATGATTATAGATTGTGAAATTGGGTTTAATATGATGATTATTGATATTATTGAAGATTGTCAGGTATGAACATGAATGTATGGAGCATGGTGGTCCATCTATGAACAGAGAGACATGCGTACAATTCAAGACTTTTCAATTCATTCGATTCTTTTTTAACCCTTATGATTATTTTTTAACTTTTGGTTTTAACCCTTTTTATTTACCTATAGTAAAAGACATATCCTCCTCCTCTTCTTCTTTTTTTGGCTTGAATGAGTAAAAATATATATGTGTTTTACCTCGGGAGCGCCCAGTTTTTTTGAGAGCAAAAATACACACGTGGTTACCATTTTAGAGCAAAAGTTACATCTCACCGTTATGTTACTGTTCACTTCATATTTTTCTCTCTTATCATGGCAAACAATAACATAGTAGTAAGATGTGACTTTTGCTCCAAAATAGTAAGTACTTATGTATTTTTGCTCACAAAAAAAGTATATAGTGTTGGGCGCTCCCGAGAGTAAATCACATGTGTATTTTTGCTCTTTTACTCTTCTTTCTTTTTATACAGAAATTTTAGGAAAAGAATTGGACTCACCTATGATCTAAGGGCAGAGCAAAGTTTCTATTCTTCTTAGATGATACCAATATTGTGTAGAGTGAACCGTCTATTACCTTAAGACGTTTACCTAGGCACCCAATGTTTCAACCTCTCAGATTTTCATGGTTTAAAAAAAAAAAAAAAAAAACCTCTCATATTTTCTACAGTTTCAGAAATATGAAACAAACAAAAAGTATTTGGACCAAGTAAATCAGATTTTTTTTAAATAAAATTTAATTCATGGCTGCTTATAATTTCATCTAATTTTAAATCGGGTTTATGTTTTTTTTTTTATGGAATTCTTACAATTTTCTTAATTATAGGCATTAGTATCTATGTTCATAATTTGTTAGTTTGTATGGGAAATGACGTTAGTAATTGATGGCGCGTAGCTCTCACTCGGCATACCAAATGGTATATAATTATATTAAAAAAATAATGTTATCCATACTCCAAATTAGCAAATAAACACAATATGGAAAATAATTTTGGGGAAGAAACAAAGTTCGCCTTTAAACTAATAGTCTAAATTCATGCATTCTTTGACCAGTTCATGCGCTCCATGTAGGCAAACTACTTGAACTGACCCAAAAATTCCCATATATAATTTGAATTTCCAAAAATGGCAGATCAATATAAAATCAAATTAAATACACTAGAAAGAACAAGGTTACTATTAACTCTTTTAAAATTAACTGATTCACAGAGGAAAACATGAGTATGATAGAGCATAATAATAATTTTGGTTAATATAATCTTTGGTTTCTTAAATTTATTTTTATTTTAGTTTTAGTTTTTCAAGTTCAAAACAAAGGGTTTTGGTTTTAAAAGCTTCATTCTGTTTAAAATATTTATCCATATAATTTAATAAAAGTCTAGACTTTTTTCATCGTTAAGGGATAAAAAATCATAATTTGAAATTTAAGGGGCTAAAATTAAAATGAATGTAAACTTAAAAAACAAAAATTATATTAAACCTTTTTTATTTAAATAATTAATTGGGGTGCTAATATGCCTTGCATAATCTGAGTATAATTTGCCACCAAGGAAATTTGGTTAATACTATATATCTATTGGCCAAAAGGACTAGGTGACTCATTTTTTAAATATATATATATATATATGCAAAAACCTTTAGAAGAAAAGTCATGTTTACAAAGCTATAAGTGAAGAAGAGCTGTAGATGTTGACCTTAGTAAAAAGGGTTTAACGTAAAGTTTCAAATTTAAATCTGTGTATATACAATAAACGTCCTTGCGAGAACTACCCTAATTAAACTTGACAGTGTGTTTTTTTTTTTTTTTTTTTTGGCCAACAAAGCTTAACAATTTTTTTGAATCTAACCCAATTAGGTTGTTATGTGTATATATGTGTGTGTCCCCATATATGCCTGTGAGAGTTCCACTTTTTCGAATCCAGCTCCCCCGAACCAAATAAAATAAAGCTTGTATTTAAGTAAAATAAAATACGATAAAATGATACTTTAAAACCTCAAAATTATATTTAAATTTTGTAAGACTTTTTTATAATAAATTCTAAGGGAAAACATTTTCTCATGTTGTAGGAAAATGGTTTTCTCATGCTACACACACATGAAAATGGTGGGACCCACATATACATATATTAATTCATATATGTATATATGGGTCCCACCATTTCATATGTGTGTAGGAAACTTTTTTTTTTCCTCATGTAACATGAGAAAATCAAAACCCAAATTCTAATTGTCAAATATCCATGGATTTATTAGTGTAGTTCTATGGATTTATCAATCCAGCACCCACATGAATTTGTCAATGTATAACGCTTATAGGCTTGTGAGTCGAATTAAAATTTATTACCAAAAAATCATACGAGACTTAAATATAATTTTGAGATTTTATGATATTATTTTATTATATTTTCTCTTAATCAAGACCTAAATACAATTTTTTCTCAAAGAAAATCATAAAAATATCATGATTGGATAAGCTGACCTAGTCTTTATTTGTTGTTTATTCTCTCCCTCTCTCCAGCATCATCATTTTTGCTTGACGTTGCTATAAAATAAAAAACACAATTAAATATTCTGAATCCTTGATATTTAAACTAAAGAATTTTTAAAATTTAATTTAAATGCAATACAATAAATTACAAAAATCATTTATTTCTAGACTTCAAATTGAAAATTGTAATCTTGCAATAAAATTTAAAATAATTTTTTTTTTGATATGAAAATGTAACTCAAATTCCTTACCCACAATTTGTTTTGTTACTTCTTTTGTCCTTTTCATGTACTATAAAACAGGAGGGTGCCATTTCACCATTGTCATCATATATGTACCTCTTCACTGATGAGTAATCTTAGGGGTTATTATTATAAAATATACTGTATTAATTATAATGATATAATATTTATTATTAAAGTCACATATCAGTCAAGAATTTCAACATCAATCTAGAAGAACATAAGCATGGCAATAAATAAATAAAAATTATCCCATCCCACATGTTCTGTTTTGGCTTGATTAATCTATTTAATCAATATTTTAACTAGCCAAACAAATTATTTCAACTAAGCAAATATAAATAATATATTGAGTGGTTGGCTTTATCACATAATTTCTTTATTAAATTCATTAAAATGTAGACTAGAACAACAATCATCGTCAGCCAATTAGATTATGTTATTTCAATAATTCAATGGTGAATATGAATACAGCCTTGGAGCATAAATGGCCAATCAAAGTGAGTTACTCCCATATTTTTTCTTATTTTGTCCATTAACCCCAAGTTTATGAATTGTGGTATATTATATATTTTAGGAAAAATTAAAGAAAAATCCCTTATTGTAAAATCAATTCACATAAAGGCATAAAGTACCTGAAATTTGTTTAATAACACAAGTGCAACTTATTTTTAACAGGCGTAAATTTTCCTTAACTGTATACAATTTATCTTTAATTATGTGAAAAATAAAAGATATTTGCCCATAATTTTAAATATGTTACACACATTTAAAAAAAAAAAAAAAAAAAGCTGTCCATGCTCAATGACACGGGCTCCTTAAATACTCAGGCAATAATTTTGCAATGAAATATTGTTTTCAGCCATTTTTCCTATTTTTTCAACATATATTTATGTGACAGAATTACTATAAGATCTTAAAAAATAAATATAATCACTAAATAATCCCACAACAACATAGGAATATATAATAACAAATTTTACTATAAGAAATAATTACGGCTTCATTTATTTATTGGTACCTCGTAATAACCCCCTCTATTATTTTTGGTTAGCTTTAACTTGTAGGGTATCATTCTTATGCCATGTGATATCAATTCTTTTTATATATATATATATACAACTGGGAGGGGTCGAACCCCGGATATCAATTCTTTTTTAATTTAATTATCTTATATCAAATAATACCGTCCGGTTTTAACTTTTCTGAGTGTGAATTTTTTCATCTACCTATAATCTTTAATCTTCGTTAAAATATTTCATTACTTTCACTCAATTAATCAACCACATTTAGTCATATTATATTCATAATTTAATTTAAATCAATATTATTTTATTTGGTACAATATTAAATGACTGTGACATGGTAACAAGTAAAAACACATATATGGTTGAAATATTTTATATGCGATTAGATTGACAACACATATTACATTGAATCTACACTATAATTGCATGATTCTTTGTCACCTTCTTAAGTAAATGTGGTTAAACTTGGAATGACGTTTAAGTATATACTCTTGATGACGCTTAATTTATGTATAAAAAGTAATTAAAACGTGTAAAGAATCTATTGATATAACTTTCTATAGTTTCTATTTCGCACGTATTTAATTAGATTTTTGTCTCCACTAATTTTTTTAGGGTTAAAAATTATTATATACGAAAATGATGTTAATTACCCCTAGAAACTAACTTGTAAGTACTTATTTAGAGTCGATATCATACTGCTTCTCAAAATAAATAAAAAATTAGTCTTTTGCTTAACTCATAAAACAAATATTTTTTTTTAAAGAAAAAAACTCATGGTATGTCACGAAGTATAATATTAATTGATCGATACAAAAAATTAATACTAATATTTTTATGACATTTTAATTATATTCTAACTTATGAACATTTGTTTAGATTTTAAAATAGAGGTATATGACATTTTAATTATAAACAATATTAATATTGTTTTTTATGGGACAAAAGACTTAAATGTTGTTTTCTTTCGAAATTTATTTTATTTTTTTGAAAATTTTAATTTATTCCAAAAATTAAGCATTTTAAGTCAATAAAACCAAAAATATCTTGTGGCTTAAACATTGAAAATGAAATTTATACCGCTCTAAATGAAAATATCTTAAGTTTCATTAAATGTATTCAAATGAAATAAAAATAAAATGAGAAAGGGGAAACAAGTGACCAACATAATGTCTCATAATACTTCAATAATATATATTTAAAAAAAACTCGGCTTAAGAAAATCGAGAGAAAAGGTCGCATTTCTCTTGCCATTCCAAACATAAATATAAAAAATGTTGTGATAAAAATAGTAGAGTAATCACAATTGTTATATTTCGTTTTTTGTATACCCCAATGATATTATCAAATATTTAATTTTATCCTCTAATTTATAGTTAAACAAATCGATTCTTTTTAATAATCACGAAATGTTTTGCTTAAGTTCCTTTTCAATAATAATTCACTGAAAAATTCTCATTGTTTTTGTAAGATTTTTACAGTTTTCTCAATTACATGCATTAGTCTCTAGGCTCATAATATGTTGATTATGCCTGGTGTAGACACAAACTGAGCAATAAATAAATTAACACAACATATAAAATCAAAAATAAAATGATAGAATAAAATTGATTTATTATCAACATATTGGAAAAATAATAATGCTCATGAGTAAAAAGGATATCAGAATTTAGCTATATTGGTTTACTTGTCAAAGAGTAGTAAAATAAAGCTGTGATGAAATATTAAAGTATAATAAAATTGTAAGTAACTTACATTTTGGTAAACAAAAACTAAGAGTAAAATACTTTAGGCTTCCTTACATTTTATTTTATTTATAGAAACTTCCTCTTTATTCCAAATATTTACCTGTACCACCCAAAATAAAAAAAATTATGCTACACATATTTTCCTGATTCATGATTTTATTTTAATTATAGAACCTTCTTATTGATTCTAAAAATTTACATGGACCTCCCAAAATAAAAAATTATGCTGCATATTTTCCAACTTCTTTTTCACTAAAATACTTTTACATGAAGTAATTATTTATACTTATAATTTTTAAATATTTTTATTTCAAATTTTTAAATTGATTTAAAAATTATCATATTCAATTGTCTAAAATTTTAATATGAAATTTTTATAATTTATTTAAATATTACTGTACACAATTATTTAAAATTTCTTTAAAATTTTCATATTCAATTTGAACTTTGTATGAGATTTCGATAAAGAAATTTAATATACATTTTCATGAAAAAAAAAAATTATTTTAAAAAATCTTAAGCAACAATGTTAAAAATTACTTCAAATGAAAGTTTAGAATTAATTAATTATAAAACTGTAAGATTGGAGTAGGTTACAGTTTTATAAAGCAGAAAGAAAGTCTTCATAATTTTGTCCAAATTCCGAGCTCTTTGTATTATATTCCAAAAATAAGTTGAGTATAAGAGCAAATAAATCTAAATTAATTAATTACTACATGATAAATATAAATAAATTGACATGCAGAGAAAAGAAATTCCAATGAATTAATAGCAACACATCAAATAAAAAAATTGAGATGGAGAGAAAAGAAATTTAAATGAAATAATTACTAAATGACCAATAATAATAAACCGAGAAGTAGGAAATAAAAATTTAAATGAATTAATCGCGAAATATAAATAAGAATAAATTGAGATGGAAAAAAAAAATCCAAATGAGTTATGAATTGGAATAAGCTGAAACCAATAAAAGTTACTTATAAGAAAAATTACATTATCCTAGGTCACGTTTGGACAATGAAAATATTATATCAGGGGAATAGAAATGGAATTGGTGTAGAAGGGAAAGGGAAAGGGAATTCAATATAACCAATTTGCATGTTTTATTAAGGAGACATCTCTATAATTTTACCATGAAAATTAGAGAGAAGGTCTTTATAATATTACTAAAATTGAGGAGAGGATTATGTATTGTATTCTTAAAATAAATTGAAATATAAAAAGATAAATTAAATACTAAATCACGAGTAAAAATATATTGAGATGCAGATAAAAGAAATCCAAACTAATCAATAGCTAAGCAATAAATGAAAATTGGGTTAATACAATAATTGATGGGTTAAGGTTTAAAGTTTGTTCTAAAATAAGAACGCAAATGTCCAATTCCAATGAATTGGTAGATATTTATGTCGAATCTGAATATCCTCCCAAGAATCTATATGTTAGAAACCAAGAATGGGATAGTGGCTCAACAATATCTATAGAGGAGATATAGCTGAACCTCTGAAGATCACTGTGTCATACAGATGGTGAATGCTAATAAGGGCGTAGGGGTGTGCGCACAGTGGAACAGAATTAGAATAGATGAAAGAATTTATGTACCTTGTGAGCAATTTCCTATTTATAGAGATTACCTGGGACCTTGGTCCACTTTGATGAATGCCAGTAGTGCGCCTATTTCCCTGGATCATGCCTGCTCATTATTTGCTTCGTACATCATGATGGGCGTGATTATAGGAGTGGTATCTCACTGGGTTATAATGATTCTACTATTGGACTGATTCCACTATTGGACTCTCTTGTTGGGTCTATCTTCATTGGGCCCATTTTGTCAGTCCGTAACAAAGTTTTATTAAGAGTTTTCGCTGAAGAATAATATTGCTTTGTAGATTTTTTTTTTTTAAAGTTTAATGTGTTATATAAGTGTTAAAATGGAGTAATGTTGTCCCTTATAATTAAAAAGTTATTAGTTGTCGTCACTTTTTTTATCAATTAATGTTAGTTTTTTAACGGTATGAAGCAAAATGCTATGTTTTGAAACTTTTAAGATAACATTAAATCTGAAAAAAAATTTTAGGACAACTTTACTTTTTGGTAAAAACTTTCCGAACTAATTTACTCCTAACTCATTTGATTCCTTAAGTTTGCCCTCTTTTGATTTTGGTTTGTTCACATTTCAAATTATGGGTTTTGGTCTTTGAAGGAGCAAAGATTATATTAATACTTGAAGATAAATTAAGAAAAGAAATTCAAATGAATTGATGACTGCACAACAAATGAAAATAAATTGAGATGTAGAAAAAAGATGACTAAATGAATTAATCGCTACATGACGAATGGAAATAAATTGAGGTGTAGAGAAAATAAATCCAAATGAATCAGTCAACACATGAAAAATAAACATAAATTTAGATGCAGAGAACAAAAATTCAAATGAATCAATCGCTACACGACAAATAAAAAACAAATTGAGATGTAGAGAACGGAAAATAGTGAGACTATGGAAACACTTCTATTGCAAATTCACATTGTTTGCAGGACAGTTGATAACTTCAAAAATTATTATCATAAATAGATTGTGAATGGAACTGCGTTTTATAATATTTTATTTATTTAATATTGGTATATTGATTTTTGAATTATCACAAGAGTTAACTAAAACTAAAAATAATAATTATTTTATTTTAGAAAACACAAACGCACGCAATGCACACATATACACACACTCACACAATTACTATGCACTGTGGGCAGTTTCCATAATCCGGATCACGATTCTTCCAAACAAGTGCCAAGGACTTCGTAGTCATTTCAAGTGTACGGATCAATTCTCATCGCGATTAAAATTTGGACACGCGTCATAGATCGAAACACTAGCGTGTTTGCTTCGGTACATTCGCGGTCACGCTAGCCCCGCCTTCCCCAAACGGCAAATGCTCAGTGCCATATGGGATCACACGTGGCTGTGTTCGTCCCAGTCAGCATCAGGCTCCTCGCACTATAAAGTCACAACTCACAAGCTCACCCACACACATTATCACCTAATCCTAATCGCTCCACACCAAAAAAACAGAGGCCTTCTTGTTTGCCTTTTTCCCCTAAACCTCCCTTCACCTTGTGGTTCGTTGCCGGCGATCCTCGGCTCGCTGGGGAGATGAATATTCCGGCGAACCTGTCTTTGTTATCGATGAACAATGCTCGTCTCTCCGATCATCGCCGTCATGCTTTTCACGAACAATCTGGCCTTAAAATAGCGATCTCCTTCCCTTCTGGCTTTTTCTAGAAGCGATTCGACGCTTCTTCTGTGTGTCTTGAGAAAAGTATCGGTTTCTCGGTGTCGCGTCGGGTTGTACTTCAGTTTTGGTAGATTTTTGTTTTTTTTTTTCGCTTTTCTGTTTTGTTGATCGGTGAAAAACTAGTCGATTCTGTGAGGTTTTTTAGCCGAACAGAGTTGTAGGTGACGAATGTTTGTTGACTGGGTTACTGCTTGGAATTGCTTAGTATTCTAGCTCCTTCTTGTTATTCTTCCTTGGAAAGAGAGGAGTCTATCAATTTCGATGTACATTTTCAGAATCTGTGTCTGACTTTGTCGCTTTAGATACTTGACCTTTTTTTGAGCAAGTGAAGTTCATCGAGCTCTGAAAATGGAGCAGAGCTGACGCTGAGTGGTACAGTTTAGTGTAATTACGAGGTTGTGAAAGAGAGAGGTAGAAAGGAACCAGGTTTTCAGATCATCCTCAAAATTTTCTCAGCCATGCCTCCGATGAAAATACAGCCAATTGATATTCCTGTCGATTCCCAGAAACTGACGGATGTGGCTGTAAGAAACGATGCGGCGAAACTAGTGTTGAAATCGCGGTTCAGAAGGCTTTTTGTGTTCGATCGGCAGTCTCCAAGCGTTTTGAAGACTTCCTCGGCGGAGAAATCCATCGGCGGTGACGCTCAGAATCAGAAAGAGGGAGGAGGAGGAGGAGGAGGAGGATCGGACTTTGAGCCGAGCTCAGTTTGCTTAGCTAAAATGGTGCAGAATTTCATGGAGGAAAGTAACGAGAAACAGCTACCGGTACAGAAATGCGTTCGCAATCGCTGCAATTGTTTCAACGGTAACAGTAATGATAGTTCCGACGAGGAATTCGACCTGTTCGGTACTTTCGGTGAATCAAACAGCGGCGGATCATTCAGTGATGCCACCGACGTTCTGAAGGTAAATGCCGCTAATTCATCTGGTGCTTCCCTTACGATTTTGAGATGAAACAGCAAAATCTACCGCCTAGATTGTACCGAAATTGTCGCGAATTCAGCTTTCTGAAACCAAGCAAAGCAAAATAGTAAAGCTGAAATTAATTTTTTCCTTTTCCTTTTTCCTTTCTCTTCTTTTCAGAGTTTGATTTTATGCTCTAGTGTTGCCGAGAGGAACCTGTTAGCTGACACTGCGAAGATAGTTGAGAACAACAAGGTCCTTAAACGTAAAGATGATTTGAGAAAGATCGTTTCTGAAGGCCTTTCTTTGCTTGGCTACGATTGCTCCATCTGTAAATCCAAATGGGACAAAACCCCATCTTGCCCAGCTGGTACCCTTTTCTTCCTCAATTTTTCTGACCTTTTTTTAGAAATTTCAATCGGAGACAGAAATTAAGAAACATAAATGTTCACTTTGATTGATTTTCAGGTGAATACGAGTACATCGAGGTCAACGTAGAATCTGAGACATTGCTTATAGACATCGATTTCCGATCAGAGTTCGAGATAGCTCGATCGACCGCTGCCTACAGATGCGTCCTACAGTTATTGCCTCACATTTTCGTTGGAAAATCAGATCGCTTAAGTCAGATCATATCGATCGTATCGGAGGCAGCGAAGCAGAGTCTTAAAAAGAAGGGGATGCACGTTCCGCCGTGGAGGAAGGCGGAGTATATGCGAGACAAGTGGCTGTCTTCTCCCTATACTAGGACCAAGCAACCCCCATCGTCCTCTTCCGTCCCATCCGATGTCGTTTCGGAATCGCAGGCCTCAAAGAAGGAGGACGTGATCGGCGACGGGGACTCCGCGACGACGGAGGACGTATGTGGTGAGTTGGGGTTGATATTCGGCGAGAAAAGCTCTCTGCCGGATCCGGAGCCCGAGGCTGTTGCCGGCGACGAGATAACCAAGCCGGCGGTGGTTGTTACTGCGTCACCGTCGTGGCAGCTGCCGGCGATCAAACCGAAGAGTATTGAGAAAGGAACAAAGGTCGTCACCGGATTAGCCTCTCTCTTCAGAGAGAAACCTTCGAAGTAAAATTTTGGACTTCGTACTTTTTTTGCCTTTTCTCCCTAATCCTTATCTAAAAAAATATAATGAGAGAAATTCGAAAAAATCTCTCCCCCCCTGTTTTTTTAATTTCATTTTATTTTTGTTTTAAAGGATGTAGGGAGATGTTTTGCAAGAAGCAACTATATATGATCGGTGTAATAAAATACATTGTAGAAAGGTTAAAAAAATTATGTACAAATTTTGAAAACTCTTAGAATGACAATTTTTTTTTCTGTTTTTTTTTTTTAAAATATGATTCACCAACGAAAGAAAAGGCATAAAACTTTTTTTCTCCGTTCCCGAAATGTCAGTTTCACTATGTTTTCAATTCAGTTTTATAAATAAAAATCTTTATTTAATAGCTCAACAACTGTGTCATGGATTTATTTATTTGATGGGATGTGGCAATTGGGTCGGAGGTTGATGTCTTGAGACTGTGCAGAGAGTACCAGTGTGGACATCGGAGTAATGGACAATTTTTTAATCATTTTTCATTAAAAGGGGTAGTATCGTAAAGTCTTTTTATAGTTATATGAAATATGATAGGGAATTATATAGTTGCGTTAAATTTAGGTTTTTTTTTTAGGTTTGGCTATGAGTCTTTATATATAGCTTGGGCGAGACTGAAATTTTTAAAAAAACCTATTTATAATATGAAAATAGGTTAGTCCTAAAGATCTACAGGTTAGGGGCAAAATAGACATGACTTATTTATATATTTAGGTTTTTAAATAGGTTATAACCTGACATTTTTAATAAATATATCAGGCTTAATCATGCCTTAAACAAGTTAGGTTGTATGCCGTGATAGAAATTTGACCTATTCCCACCCTTAGCCACAAGGGACTAATTTGAGTTTCTAAAGTTTAAGTATTTTTACGGAAACACCCCATCACTTCTCTTTTCACTTCTCACTTCTTACCCCTCTATCTCAGCTCCTAATTTTTGAAGTGAGAAGTCAGTGGTGTTTTGGTAAAATACTCAAACTTTAAAAATTCAGATTATTTCCTTAAGACCTATATGTCCTTTCCATGTTATAACATACTTTTAAATATTTTAGAAATTAAAATGATATTTTTTTTAATCTTTTCTCCAAACAAAATATAAGGACTGAATTGTAACTAGTTAAAATCTAAGAATATAAAAGACCAAATAATTTATGTTTTCACTAGCTAATATTATTCACGCTGAGTAGGAGTTTAAGGATTAAATTGTATATAGTGGTTGGCAAAAAAAAAAAAAAAAGTACCTTGTTCAATTATTATAAAGACCAAATAATTATCATTTTGAGTTATTTTTTTAAGGCAGGGAGTGAGTGAGTGGGGGAGAAGTGGTGCCACTGCCGCCGGCAGGAGATGCAACGCTCGTGGCATCTTGAACACCGTGAGGAGGAGGCAAGCATAAGCAAGACCCAAGAAAAGGAAAAATAAATAATAAGAAAAAATAAAAAATAAATGTGAATGGAGACTACTGTATATGTTGTGTTTTTGAAAAAATGAGAACTTGAAAAGTGGTGCAAAAAGTTAAAAGAAAAGTGAAAAAGTGAAAATCTCCAACCCAACTTTATGTTACCAAAGCCCGAAAAGAAAGAGAAGTGGGAAGGAATATGCCTATTTTATATATTTACCTGTATCAGACTTATCAGAGCAGACTACCAGTCAGTAAATATTGCATCTTTCATCTCTCTTTCACTGTTTTGTTTTGTTTTTTTTTAAAATTTTATTTTTAACTGCAGTCAGTAAAAAAAAAAAATCATAGTAAACCACGTGGGCGAAAAAAAAAACTCAGATTGTGTGTGTGATGTGGCTGGCTATGTGAGCGAGTGTGAACTTCATTTTTTTTCCCTAAAAAAAATTTTATCCATCGATAAATGTAAATTGTATGCATTTTAATAATTTAAATGATAAATATGGCGGTGGAGAAGGTTGAAAAAAGTGAAGAATATTTTGACCATCTTGGCTCAACAACCCACTTTGCACCAATTTTTTAAGGGGTTTTTTTTTTTTTTTTACAAAATATATGTATTAAAAATTACAAAAAATTCATTGTTTAGATATACCTAAAATTTGTTTAAGGACACAAGTAGGACATATTTTTAGTAGGTGCAATTCTTCTTCAATCATGTATGGCTTATTTTTAACTACGTGAAAATAAAAGATATTTACACATAACAAAAAAATATACAACATACAAAAAAAGAAGAATTACATTAGTTGAAAATGAGCTGCATCTGCTCAAGAGATATAATTAAAAAATGCTAAAGTATAATTTTAGTCCTCTAAGTTTTATATAAGACATACTTTTGGTCCCTTAACTTTATAAAGTATACATTTGGTCCTAAAACGCTAACACCGTTAATATTGCTAACGGAAAATGCTGACGTGACGAACTTAAGTGATGACTAATATCATTGGATTAAACAAATTTTATATATTCTTCAATTTACCCATATTTTAAATTCAAATTTAATAGCATTTAATTAAACAATTATCACTTAAGTTTACACCGTTATCACTTGAGTTTGCATTTTTCGTTAGTAAAATTAAAGGTGTTAAAAGTATAGAACTAAAAGTATACTTTATAAAGTTAAGGGACTAAAAGTATATCTTATGTAAACTTAAAGGACTAAAAGTATATTTTAGCTTTTAAGAAATAAAATTGGCTATGTGGGATTTTTCAAAAATTTTATATGTGATGTTGGCTTGAAGTTTGTATTAATTTTATTACTGAATTTCCTCTTCAAAATTTCATTAATTCAAAATAAATATTAAAGTTGTGTTCTTCTAAGTTGGCAAATTAAATCAAAGAGATGAAATTTTGCTTTCCATTTATGCTTTTTGAAGTCAACAAAGTTTTGAAAACCACTTAAGTTGACTAGAGATGGAGATTAGGAGAAAATATATAAATATTTTATTCATTATTTCTCACTAAATATATCTCTAAAAGTAAAATATTTCGGGAGATATATATTAGCAAACATTCT
The DNA here is from genome assembly GCA_037074495.1 of Acacia confusa. Taxonomy (NCBI): domain Eukaryota; kingdom Viridiplantae; phylum Streptophyta; class Magnoliopsida; order Fabales; family Fabaceae; genus Acacia; species Acacia confusa. The sequence goes on from CM073514.1 coordinate 16,599,130, forward strand.
TTCATGCTCCATTAAACTGTAAAATTTATTTTGACCTTCAACTATTTTACCCAACTCATATATGCTTTCTTTTACCCTAATTAAGCTCATAAAAACTTGGAATGGATTTAGATATCAAGCCATTCCTAATTTCTTATTTTGCCTTCTTAAGGTATATGTTTATTTTTAAAAATAGTACCAACAATAAACATCTTTTAGCTTTTGAATTGATGCAGATAATTTTCTTAAAATTATTTACCATGTCGTTGTTTTTATATAATATTTGGGAAAACATATCTACAACACATATACTTCTATTCAATTTTTAATTTGATGATTATGTGTGATTTTCTCCTAATGAAATGCTTTAAGTTTACTCTGTTGGCAAAGTCTTTTACGAGGGCTAACCATACTGATAGAGTAATTATCTTAATAATGTTAGCCAACTCATTATTTTTGTCTTCAATTGTTTTTTTTTTTTTTTGGCTTTACCCATATTAAATAAAGTTTTAAAGAGAGGGAAAAAAATACGAAGAGCCTAATTTAAGCATTAGTTATAAAAGAAAAATTGGTTTCTAATTAATTTATATTATGAACCAATGCATTCTTCTATTAATGATTTACATCATGGATCGGAGGAGTATATGATTTAAACTTAACATTATTTACTATTCACACAACAAAAGATTAGGATTATCTAGAATTGTTAATTTTCCTCTGATTTTGTTCTAAAATGTATTATGGTGTTTAATTATCTCAGAGATTGAGACAAGAAACTCTAAACATATAACTAGTACCTGGGTGTTTCCAATTAATTAAGTTAGTGGCTCAAAATAAAAAGATTATTTAGTTTCATTTAAACTAGGGAGCCTCACATATAATATATTACACAAAATAAAAATATCTCGTTTTCTTAAATATACGATTCAATTTAAAAGTGAACTTTTGTCTTAAATGTAAAATTTTTTTCATTTTTGTCTTTTATATTTATCATCTTTATTTAAACTAATCTATTTAAATTATAAATTATATATGATCTAATGATACATATGAACATTTTAGGTAGATAATATAACATAGATGTACTACAATCAAGTAATTTATTTATTTTTTAATCTCTTTAAATTATTCAACTAATTTTTATATTAAGGATCAACTATGGTATAGAATTTTATATTTTACATTGAATGATTAAATATTTTGAATGGCAATAATTTCATTAAAGCTAATACTGAATTTTTTAAAACCGTTTATTCATTCACGGACGCTTCCACCCCTCTTTTGCCAACACAGACACATAAGTTATTCACAATCATTGATGTGGGCCATTCGTAATCCATTACTCATATTAATTAATATATAAATTAAAATTAAAATATACAAAGTAGGTGGGACCAATCAACTAGCTGTCAGAACTAATAGAAGAAAGATTGTGCGTCCCAGCAGCTCCTCTCTCTATCTTTTTATTTATTTATTTTTTTCTCAGAATACTCTCTCTATCTCATATCCCTGACAAGTGACAATTATTTATTTATTTTATGTAGGAGTACTATTTAATAATATTGTTTAGCTTTATATATATAACCACTTGAATTATATTTTGGGAGAACTACACTAAGGTTCTAAAGACAAAAAATATTTATAAAGAAGTCTCATCCCAGATTCCCATTACAGAAAGATCCCAAAAAGGTCCTTGGGACTTTGCTGTAATTAAATGAAAGTGTGAAATGACTATCATGCCCACAGTTTGCAACGCCCTAACACTTTTGTCTGTTCTCCTTCTTCGTTCTCGTCTCTTTCTCTCTCTCTCTCTCCTCTCCCCCTTCTTCTTCACAACATAAATGCCCCTACAAGAACCATACTTTGAAGAATCACTTCCCAACCCACGAAGAAGCAATGTCTTCGAATTCCCGATCGTTTTTCAGCCCCGGTCATCCTCCTCTAGTTTTCGTTGATGTTAGATAGTTGGTATGATGGGTAAACAAGGTTTTTGCGAGATGTTGGACAAGCTTCCTACAATGGACTAAGAGACATTTAATGGGTGGCGAAAAAACGATCGAAAATATCACAAGTATTAGAAATTTGAAGCATTCACACAACATTATTCCACAACTCAAGGCAATTTCTTTGTTATCATGGTTGTTTGGAAAACAAGAAAGAAAACAGACAGTTTGTGAATCCCCAATAATATGGAAGAGCATATAAAACCGTTTTGGTCCTATTTTGAGAAATGAAAAAAATTCCTGGTTTTGAAAATTTGCTGTAGATATATGCTTTTTCAATTGTAAATAGGGCATTTGTTGTTGTAAATATAGCATTTGTTGTTGTTAAAAATAGCCTTTGGACTTGAGAAATGAAAAAAAATCTTGGTTTTAAAGGTTTAATCGAGTACAAAGATGAATTGCCACGCCTTTATTCGAGTATGATAAATCAATACTCGAGTACAGATATATTTACAACAAGAAATGTCATATTTACAAGTGAAAATGTCATTTTAACAACAAAATTTATCATGACAGGAAAAACCTTATTAACAACAGGAAAAACTACAATAACAACTCGAAATACTATTTTTAACAACAAAAGTTTGTAACACGGACACATTTTGAAACTTGTGTTTTTTTATGGCCCTCAAGATGACATAGGGGTTGAAACATGGTATACTCAAGTAACAACCAACTGTGATGTTCTGAACGTTATCAATGTAAATATGACATTTTTTGTTGTAATTATGGCATTTTAAGTTGTAATTATTACATTTGTTGTTGTAAATGTGGGGTTTGGAGTTGGTACTCCGTCTTCCCAAGTTGTGGAAGTTTTTGTTGTAAATATGGCATCTTAAGATGTAATTTCGCTATTAGTACTTATAAATATATCATTTGGAATTTGTAAATGATGCATCTAGAATTGGTCATGGCATTTTTTCTTGTAATTGTGTCATTTTAAGTTGTAAATATAGCATTTGGAGTTGTAAATGATGCATCTAGAGTTCATCCTACATTTTTCAAACTTTTAGAAGTTTCAGTTGTAAATATTGCATTTTTTGTTCTAATTGAGTCATTTTGAATTATTAACGTGGCATTTCAAGTTGTAAATGATGAATCTGTAACTACGGCATTTCAAGTCGTAAATTGTGCCATTTTGAGCTGTAAATATAGCATTTGGAGTTATAAATTATGGCATATTTCAACTACGACATTTGGAGTTGTAAATTACAACAAAAAATGTCATATTTACAACTCCAATTGCCACGGTTACAACTAAACATGCCATCATTTACAACTCCAAATGTTAAAAATAGCATTTGGAGTTGTTAATGCGGCTTTTCCTGTTGTGATAAATGTTGTTGTTAAAAATAACATTTGAAGTTGTTAATACGGCTTTTCCTGTTGTTAATACAGCTTTTCCTGTTGTAAAAATTGTTGTTAAAATGACATTTTCACTTGTTAATTTGGTTTTTCATGTTCTTCAACCCCTATGTCATCTTGAGGGCCATAAAAAAACACAAGTTTCAAAATGTGTCCGTGTTACAAACTTTTGTTGTTAAAAATAGTATTTTGAGTTGTTATTATAGTTTTTTTTGTTGTTAATAAGGTTTTTCCTATCGTGATAAATTTTGTTGTTAAAATGACATTTTCACTTGTAAATATAGCATTTCTTGTTGTAAATATATTTGTATTCGAGTATTGATTTATCATACTCGAGTAAAGGCGTGACAATTCATCTTTGTACTCGAGTAAACCTTTAAAACCATGATTTTTTTTCATTTATCAAGTGCAGAGGCTATTTTCAACGACAAATATTATATTTACAACAACAAATGCCCTATTTACAACTGAAAAAGCATATATCTACGGCAAAATTTCAAAACCAGGAATTTTTTCATTTCTCAAACATAGGACCAAAACGGTTTTATATGTTCTTCCATATTATTAGGGATTCAGAAGCTGTCTGTTTTCTTTCTTGTTTTCCAAACAGCCATGATAACAAAGAAATTGCCTTGAGTTGTGGAATAATGTTGTGCGAATGCTTTAAATTTCCAATACTTACGATATTTCCCGATCGTTTTTTCGCCACCCATTAAATGTCTCTTTGGTCCACTATAGGAAGCTTGTCCAACATCTCGCAGAGCCTTGTTTACCCATCATATCAACTATCTAACATCAGTAAAAACTGGAGGAGGATGACAAGGGGTGAAAAACGATCAGGAATTTGAAGACGTTGCTTCTTCGTGGGTTGGGAAGTGATTCTTTAAAGTATGGTTCTTGTAGGGGCATTTATATTGTGAAGAAGAAGGGAGAGAGGAGAGAGAGAGACGAGAACGAAGAAGGAGAACGGACAGAGGTGCTAGGACGTTGCAAACTGTGGGCATGATAGTTATTTCATACTTTCGTTTAATTACAACAAAGTCCCAGGGACCTTTTTGAGACCTTTTTGTAATGGGAATCTGGGGCAGGATTTCTTTGTAAATATTTTTTGTCCTTAGGACCTTAATGTAATTCTCCCTTATATTTTTGTTAAGCAATAGAGATTTCATGTTTGGTTAATTTAATCATGTGGTAAGATTTCATTATTATTTTGATTTGAAGATTTTACGAAAGTATAGTATTTTGTGGAATTATTAGATTATGCCTTTTTCAAAAATTATAATTTCCAGATATTACGGCGTCAAAATATCACTCTCAAAGATATTATGAACAAACTGGCTCATTTGCTTAAGGAACAACTAATCGAAAAAATAAATTAGAAGTCTCATCTAAATTGCAATATTTTAAGAAAATAAAATGTATTATATTAAAATATTTTTTAAATTTATATATTTGACTAATTATTGAAATTAATTTGAAAATAACTCAATTTAAAAAATTAATAAGATAAATATCATTTATAAATAAAGGACTAATATTTTAATTTACTCAAATTTTTATTATGAATTTTTTTCATGAATGAAAATATTGTTTTAAAATTTATACTCTCTGGGTTCTAAATAAAAAATACATTTGATTTTTTTTAAGAGAATAAGAAAAATAATTAAATTATTTTAGAGTATTTTTGTTTTTTTTTTCAAATTAATTAATTTGATTTAAACTAACATATAATCTAAGTATATGTAACATATGATATGATTAAATTAATTATTTAGTTTTCTTAATCTCCTTAAAAAAAACAGGTCAAGTATGTCTTATATTTAGAACCAAATGAAGTATTATTTTTTTGTTTAAGATTATATAATGTCATATTTAAAACAAATAAAACCTAAACACATAGACGATTGATACATGTGTGTGTGTTCTGTGTAAAAAAGAGTATTTTGAATTGGGCGGATCTATGATATCCAGGGGATTTACAAGAAAAATAAATTATATTATGCTTGGGGAAAATTAAAATATAAAGGATCTAAATAAAATAATATTTAATTAGAAAGACTATAAAAATTGTAATTATTAAGAATGACCGAATAAGTTTAAAAGTACTACCCTTCAGCTTCCCCAACGTAGAAAACAAAGAGCAAATCGCCTTCTTCTGTCCTCTCGTGAATATCAAGGTGAGACCATTTGAGAATTCAGTATTAGAAATTAAAAATGACAATATTTGCTAATAGTGTATGCATAGTAATGAAGTTCAAGAACAACTTTGTTCTAATTAATTTCTTGTTTTCACCGGATTACCAAAAATCGTTGTTTTTAACTTCTAATACTGGATTTCTAAATGGCTCCACCTTGATAGGGGAGGACAGAAGAAGACACTTTGTTCTTTTTTTTTTTTTTTGTTAGGGAAGCAAAAAAGTAATTTAATACTTTTAAGTTTATTTGGTCATTCTTGATAATTACAATTTCTATAGTCTTTTTAATTAAATATTATTTTATTTCAGTCCTTTATTTTAATTTGCCCTTATTCTTGGCAACCTATTAATAATTTGTTATCTACATAATTTAAAAATTATAATATTATCACCGTTTTATCCAAATTATAAATAGCAGAATTCTTATCCGTAACCTTTTTTTCTTTGCCATATTCTTATACATGACTTGACTTCATATAAGGTGTAGGGCTCATTATTTAATTTTCCATAAGAAATAAATTTTTTTAAGAAAAAAGTTACTTGCGGTTAATTTACGGGACATGAGAAAAAGGTTGCTTGAGAGAGGCAGATCTGAATTTTGGGGCAGATTGCCTAGTCCACACGAAAACGAATGAGGACTGAGACTCATCAATTAAATACTCTATAGTACTTATTACTCTCTCTCTCTCTCTCACACACACACACAATAAAGTGGTAAGGACAAAGTGTGCGCATCCCCACGGTAAAGGTAGTGAAGAATCTCCATCCTTGGCCGTTGGATTGAGATTGCTTTCTTGATATCATTAAAATAATGCAAATGGTGTTCATGGGATCCGGCACAAATGCAGAGGAATGTACCTGATCCACACTCCACAAAGTGAGAGAGGCTGCAAAATTAATTGAAACTAAATATTCCTTCTTGTTTTTGTAATAATAGTTTTATTTAGGTTCGGGTTTGATTTGATTTTTTTTTAAAAATACCGGGTTTGAGGAATGTAACTGATTTACACTTCATTTGTCTTACTCAAATTCGAAACTTAAAAAAATTTAATTTGTCTTACTCTACTATATCAACTTTTCATTGATTCCTTCTTATTTTCTTATAAGATACAAATAAATGTTTTTCAAACACCAATCAAGGTTTGGGAAAAAATAAATAAATAAATAAATACAAATCAGGATAGTAACTAGTAGGGAGAGAGTAGGAGTTCATAAGATGTTGAAATGTTGAATGAATTATAAAATGTGTTCTCAACCCTTTTTTATAAATCCCTTTGATAGTTCTTAAGAATATTAAATATTTTTAAACATGTATGTTTTTTTTATAATAAAAGTAGTGAGAAAAATTAGAAGTTTATATGATATTAGAGTTTAATGTCATTTATAAAAATAAGGGTTAAGTAGCAAAACTACACATGTGCTTTATCTCCGGGAGCGTTCAGCACCACATGCTTTTTTCTGGACCAAAAATACACATGTGGTTATGTTTTAGGAACAAAAATATTACGGCCGTTAGTTGACCGTTAACCATGGTGAAATTACCATTTTGCCCATAGTTTAAAATAATAAAAAAAAACAACAAAAATACCCCTCGCCACCGGTAAGCCCCATCGCCAGCCCCCACGCCAGCGGTCGCCCGCCGCTGGCGACCACTTCCGGCGACCAGCCGACGACGACGACTTTTTTTAAAAAAAAAAATTTAAAACTAATTTTTTTAAAAAAAAAAAACTAAGGGGAGGCCGGCCTCCCTATCGCTGGCTACCCCACGCTGGTGACCTACGACCGGTGTGTGGGGGCTGGCAGTGGGGCCCACCGGTGGGGGGTGGGGCGGGGTATTTTTGTTGTTTTTTTTATTATTTTAAACTAATGGTAAAATGGTAATTTCACTATGATTAACGGTCAACTAACGACCGTGGTATTTTTGCTCCTAAAACGTAAACACATGTGTATTTTTGTTCCAGAAAAAAACACGTGGTGTTGTGTACTCCCGAGGGGTAAAGCGCATGTGTATTTTTGCTACTTAACCCTAAAAATAATATTAAAAACCACTTTATTTTTTTGAAAATTTTACTGTTTTAAATCATTATTTATTGTTGCATATGTAAATTATTTAAGAAGTAGTTACTTATATTTGATCAGTTAGCTGTTTGGGTAAATAATACTCCCTCCCATCTTATTTATAAAAGTTTGATAATCAAATTATGCGGTTTAAAGAATTAGTTAAAATTAATTAAAAATAACAAATATGTATAAAGTAAACTTTTTTTTCAACAAGTACGTGGTTCTTTATATTGTCACTTTGAAAGCAATTAATATTATTTTGTCAATTTTATCCATATGTCAATATTTAAACATGATTGATTGTATTTTTCTCTCTCTTTAAGATCCTCATTTGTTGTGGGTAAAATTGGAAGTCTCTTTGAATTTAAGATGAATTTAATGAGCCAACTACTATTTCTTAATTCTGATAAATAGTTGAAGTAACTTATATTGTAGACTAAATGTGTAGGTGTTACTAGCATTTTAATTAATGTAGTATATAATTAATAAGAGGAAAAAATAGAAAAAAATCGTTAAATATTCTAATAGTTCTCATGAGGCATGTATAAAAAGAATTAAGGTAATTCAAATTTTAATTATTATAAAATGAAAGTAGGGAGTAGTTTAGGCTTATGTGAAGAAGTCATGAAATAATAATGATAATAATAATAATAAATTTTTTAAATAGATTATTGGCCTCGCTTATTACTAAAACCAAAGTAATTATTATCCAAAAAATAAAATAAAAACAAAGTAATTTCCTTGAAAGCTCTTTGGTGGGGAAGAGGGAGTAGTAACAAGGAGTGGGAGGTAAAGACTCCTTATCTAACGGTGATTTGACATGTCTCTTTTTCCCTATGACTTTTTTCTTCAAGAAATCCTTTCAAGATTTTAAAAAGGGTTAAGGTATATTTTAACCAACCCGAAGTATTACGCTAGGAGTGTTTGGTATAAAAAAGTATTAAAGATATCAAAATTACCAATGAACAATTGAAAATATGTAAAAATATCAATGAACAATTTAAAACTTCAGCGAATATACCAAAACAGAGATTGTGTTATTTTCACTAGAATTAGTTTCTTCATTAGTATTTTTGTATATTTTTAATTGTTCATTGATAGTTTTGGTACCTTTAATATTTTTTTATGCCAGATACTCTTAGTGTAATACTTCATTAGCCAAAATGCGCCTTAACCATTTTAAAAGATTAAGAAAATGTATAAAAAGTCAGATAAAAAATTTTAACGTCATAAAAATCTTAAAGAAATGTTAAAACCTATAAATAAAATTTTTAATTGAACTTTTATAATATCAGAATTTTTATAGTACTTTTTTAACATTTTCTTAAAGAGATTTTCTCTTTTTCTTATCCCTGTTTGTTAACCGACAAGTGCCCAATCTTGTCCTCTATCTTTTTTCTTAAAAAAAAGTGGATAATTTAAGTTGGTCCATGATAACAAATTAATTTCAGTCAACCATTAATTTTTTTTGAAACTTCCCTATATTCCATGGTCAAAATGAAATTAATTTTTGTTGGCAAAAATAGAATGATACCCTTACTTTATTTTTCTTATAAATTTTCTTATTTGTGACATATATAGTCATATTTATCTTGTGAATTTATATATATATATCTTGTAAATTACTAAAATATTTTTAATTCTATAGGTTCTTTTGAATTTCTTTATTTAACTTGTAAATGCCCTTCTAAAAAAAGAAACCATTATTGTCTTTTTACCTGTAAAAATTAATTTCATTTTAATCATGCATTGCAGTGAAGTTACAAAAAGTTGGGGCAGTTCACTGAAATTAATTTGCTACGGGGCTGACTGAAATTTTCTCAAAAGAACATACCAAGACCAATGTTAATATATTTCTTTTTGTGTGTGTGTGTGTGTATATATCGTTTTAATAATAGATTTGTTATATGTGAAACCTCGAATCAGTTTATGAGAGCTCATATTATTTGCCTTAATTTGAGTTGGTCATGCCCTTAAAAATCCTTTAAATTATTTCAAATAAAATTTGATTGAACTGATTTCTAATAAAACATATACTAGTACATATATTATATAATATAATAAATAAATACAATTTACGTTTTAAATATAAGTGCAATGGTAGCTCTTCGCCAATCGCCACCTACCTTATCCTCAACAATATGTTATTCATATGTGCAACGTTAGAAATGCAGTGATAAAGTAACTCATGATCTTTATAAAAAATATCCAATATTGTCACAAAATGTCCACAATAAATCCTTCATTATCCAAAATTAATGTGTTCATAAATAACATTATGTGGAAGATACTTCATTATCAAAGCAATATGTTGTTACTCCCATACTTATTATAAGTCACATGTAACTCATTATTACTACATGTTAATGAATACATTATATTGATAAAATTTTCCAAATTTTTCCTATTAAAATTTTTGTTTCTCTATCATTCTCACATTTCTCCTTTTTCTTTCTTTTTAACAGAAACTAAATTCGATAAATTTGGACAAAATTATTAATAACCTTACAAGTGATTTATAATAAGGACCGGAGTGGTACATATCCAAAATTTTCTGCCTTTGAAAATCATATTGGAAATACTATTCCTAATTAAATTCCTTCTAAAATATGAATTAGTGACAAAAATTGTTGAAATATTTTACTCCTCGGTTCCATGTGCAAAAATGTTTCTCAGGGATAACTTGTTCTTATTTTTAAGAGGCACTAATAACCAGTTTGAATTTTTGAGTGTCACATTTTGTTTTTATTCTATTAATTATTAGTTAATCTCACTACATTAATTATTTAATTACTCATCAAATATAAATAAATAAGCTCATTTTTTTAAAAAACAATTTACATTTTTAATATCTATCACATTCAACTAATTTTAACCAACTTTTTATCTACGTAATTTGGTTATTTATATTTTATTAAAATGACCGAAAGGATTGTATTCATGTGGTATAGCTTAGTAAGAAATAGCAATTAACAATGGGAAAAAACTCTCTTTTATCCCTAAAACTATCATTGATTTCTTATATTAAGTGATTTTTCACTAAGGAGTAGTTCAAATATAAATGATTAAAAATGATATTTTAAGAGAACACATATTTATAAATAATTAACTTAAGCCAATTTCTCTAATCCTGATAAATTAATTATCAAGCTCATATAGTAAAGATGAGAGAGAGTAATTGGATAAGCTAGAAACTTGAGAGGAACAGATTGACAGTTCTCCACGCAGAGTCCAAACTCATATAATCTTACACTTAAGAAATGTGTTTAAGCTACAAGATGGAATCTTCTCGACTAAGATAGTCGAGGGACAGGTCAATTTTATGTTGACTATTTTTTATATAGGATGGGCCCATTAACGCGTTTGCGTGTGGGTGACAATAAGTTGTTGGACATGGGACTTGACAACAATGTCCGCATCAAAATTATAGTCTAGTTTGAAATTTGGTTCCTTGACTACGTAATTAAACATTTCATTTGTTTGTTTTATATCTAACAGTTTATTAGATACATCATGTCCGGGGAGCGGAATTCAAGTCTTAGGGGTCGCCCTAAAATTACAGAAAATAATCTAAATATTTATAAAATTATCTTTTAGCCTCATAAAAATTATAATATTTTCATTTTAGTCCTTTCATATGGGTTCTTTTCTGAAATTTTCACCTTCCCCAAATTATAATTCATGACTCCACCCCTCATCATGTCCATGTGTCTCTATTATGGAATAATCATTATAAGTTTTTGTTATTCCCTGCAAGTGTATTTTACACACAAATATAAGGTTAAAACAATTCCGACAAGGGTTTATAGGGGCAATTTTGCTTGGCAGTTTTCTTAAGGAGCAACCGGTATCTTAAACTTTATCAATGTTCAATAACAACAATAATAATAATAACCCTATATTAATGTGAAAAAATGGTTCATATTCTTAGATTTTGACTAGAGAACTTGCATGAGGTTACCCTAGTGCAAAATCAACACTACTCAAACGCGAACTCGTCCTTAATTTATTAAAAATGTGAGTTGGTTTTCTAAAATATTATTTTTAATAATTTGCATTGAATACTACTTCCTTGATAGAAAACTCTCATAACACATGCAATCAATAAGTATAGTTTAGAAAAAAAAATCATGAATTTGAAAAACAGAGTGAATCTAGATCAATCTTATGTGTAAGACCAAAGTGTACTTTCTATAGCTCTTATACTCTACTAGCTCTTTTTTCCCCCAATATTTTACTAAATTTTATATTTAGGATGGAATGGAATATTATTTATAAAACATGAATAATGTGTCTCCCAATTATTGAAAAAAATATATAAAAAAAATTACCAAGTGGGTTAACCAGTAAATTAGTATCCAAATCAATGGCTAATCACATGATTAATAAATATGACTGACATTGTCATTTTAGGTCTTGTAGGGTCAATAATGTTTTATTTTTACTGGGGCCCATGCTTTGCAAGTTTGGGACGACACAGCCCATTAAAGATGAAACCCATTGACCAATAAATTAATGCCATTGGGGGTAACACAGGATGGGACAAAATTGATAAAAAAAAAAAAGAAAAAAAGAAAGTGATTGATGATTATCACTGAAATTATATGAACCACTAATTAATTTAATGCCATTTTACAAGTTTAAATTCAATTGTAATGTTTAAAATTTGATGAATCCTTAAAGCAAAAATAATTGAAACTATAAAATTAGAATTTTTTTAATCTTAACCAATTCTTATCAATTTAATTTTATTAGCACTCAATTTAAATTTTTTTACTAATTCTTAAGTTGTTTCTGATGAAATTTACATTTTCAGTTATTTTAAGCTAAATTTAGTACTCAAATTGGTTAATTAGTTGAATTCTATGGTTTGGTTCAATTTTGGAAAAAAAAAAGTGTTTAAAAATTAATTAATTAATTAAAATATTTCCCCCAAATAATTAAATAACTAAAGAAAATTTATTTGAAATAAAAATAAAAATAATTAAAAATTAAAAATATTAATAAATATAATGCCTCCTCATAAAATTTATTTTTTTTAAAAAAATATATTTGGAGACAATGTGGAACCACTTGTCAAAGAAAGATGACGAGAGGGCAAAGACAAAGGAAGGTAACAGTTTTATGCGGAAAATCTAAACTGGAAAAAACCAATTAGCAATTGCGTTGGGTAATATGTTGCTTTCTTTTCTTTGTGCATTGAAAGACGGAAAATGAAAAGATAGTGAGATGTTGTTTTCTTTAATTACTCATTTACCTTACTTTGGCTTTTCTATTGCTAATTTTCTACTTTTAATTTATTTTTTATTATTACACGGTTAATAATGTTATACTCGACACCTCCATTTAATTTGTTTGAAAATGAAAAAAAAAATCTAAATTTCCCCCATATTTAAAACCCTGCCTTCCATATTACTTAAAAAATGGAAAAAATTCCAGAAAATACCTTCAAAATATTAAAAATCCAAATCAGTTTTGTTTCCTACAATATATTATTAGGTATTAACTACACTTAATTAGCAACTTACAACTCATTTTAGTAAGAAATCATTGATTTGTTATTTTTAAAATTTGAATGTATTTTTTTTTTTTTAGAATTTTCTCAAAAAAATATGCTACAATTTTATTGATTGATTTGTGCTATTTAGACTGTATAGTATAGGAGCTACCTTCAAAAAACAAAAACCCTATAATTTAATGTATTGAGGGAATAATTAATAAAGGAGCTTCTGCATATAATGCTTGCCTCTTCAGTTTCTATATGAAAACAGAAAACTGAAGGAATCCTAGAAACAAGTGGGATAGAATAGAACACGATATTATTAATGCAATTAATGAAGTTTTCAGAAAGTCAAGTAAGTCAGAATTAAACTCAGAAAATTCAAATGTTTTTTTCTTCTTCTTCTCTTCTTCATTGTTGTGTGTGGGAGGGAAAGAGAAACAGAGAATTTATGGTTGCTGTGTGTTTCTGAATCACAAACTGGGTCTGTGTCACAGTGTTAATTAGTGTTCTTCCATTTTGGTTCTTTTCACTGCTTTGCCTTTCACTCTGTTCGTCATTTAATCATCAACTGCAAGTTTTCCTTAATAGAACTCTGACCAAATTCATTAAAAGAGACTTTAAGTTGGCAACACCAACATTTAATGATCTTAAAGGTAAAAAATTTGAAGTTATCACAAGGATTCCCTCCCCTACCTAATATAAGCAGCATGAACAAACCTTTGTTGCCAAATATAATTAATATAACAAAAGTTCATTAGTATTTAAAGGAAAATATATGTCTGATCATTTAAATTTACATTTAGTTCCAGTTTAATCTCTTAAGTTTTCAAAATATATTTTTAGTTTTTAATATTTTAATACAAACACCATTAATCCCATTAACAAAAAAAATGCCAAGGTTGAAGTTAAAAATTTAAGGAAGTGATTCAAAAGGTAGTCAGTCAAACTGGGGTCAACATGAGTTAGATCAGCTATATTAAAATAATAGAATTCAAGTCATAATAATAGAAATTTATAATACATACATACATGTACATGTATATGTGGGTGTATTTATATTAATATTTTATGAAAATTAACTGATCAAATCTTGAATATTATTTTATTTTAAGTATATTTTAGAGTTTAATTAAATATTAATGATGAAAAATAACTGGGCTCAAATGAATTTACTTTATTTTATTTTATTTTTAGTAAATTTTTGTAAATAGGAATCGTGGAATTAAAGATTTATTATTATGTTTTTCAAAATTAATGAGGCACATGGCCGGTGAGACTAAACCCAAACCCTAATCATTTATTCCCCTTTCTTTACATTGCTCTCTCTTCCTGGAGCCACAGCCATGTCCCAACTGATAGCAATTGAAGGCAATCTCATCTCCATCTTTCTGGGTGTTCAAATTAATGTAGGGGTGTTCACAACTAGGTCTTCTTCATCAACTTCATCTTTATTTAAGGGTGTTTAAAGTGAACGAAAATATACTTTATAAATTTAAGAAACTGAATAAAATTTGATATAAATTTAGAGTTACAAAACATGCTTTAGCCTATATATCTAATGTTTACAATAGTACCCCTTATAATTATTAAGCTTTTGCTTTCTTCAATATATATCTTTATTGCCTAACTACTTTATATTCAATTTTTTGGGACAAAATAGGAAAGATAATGTTTTTTCTATGCACACAACCATTTGTTATTGTTTGTGTCGATTCTCATCAATATTTTTTTTTTTATAGACTTAGTATATTCGTTGTCCTATAAGTTTGTATGAATTTTCATTTTAATCTCTTGAATTTATAAAATGTTCATTTAATTCTATAATCTTAACAACGTTAGAGTCACTAATTGAAAACGCTAATGCTATAAAACTTGGCGATACCCAAGAGATGGGTGAATTGCGTGTTTGATAATACTATAGATAACTTTGGAAATCTTTTCGCAACTTCTTGAAATCGGTTCGTATGACAATAATAATCTATAAAACAATTTCAGTTATTTAAACATATATGCTGGGAATATAAGAGTTTAAGGAAGAGAATATGTAAATTGTGATTTATCCTGGTTCGCCCCAATCTTTGACCTACGTCCAGTCTTCAAGTTTCACTTGAGATTTTTAATCCACTATCCTCTTGTGCAAACCAGGCACAAGAGAAGCTTTTACAATCCCACAAGTTCACGCAGGCACTTGTGAAGCCAAATCTCTCACTGAGATACTCTCAATTACACACTGTAAGGTTACAATCTGTTTCCCACTCAAGATTACCCAATCTTGAGTAATTCTCAGATAAACTGATTTACAATGAATCTTCTCTCTTAGAAGTGAATGAATAATCACTAAAGTACAATACAAATAATCTCACTCTCTAAGGTAAATTATAAGATCATTGTGATAATCAGAGAGTAGATGATATAGACATCAAAGTATTGGTATTTTGACGATGAAGCTGTAATCTCTTGTCTGACTATCTATTTGAATGCTTCTTCTTTTATAGTTGATGAAGAGCATTTTTCTGTTGAACAATTCTTCCAATATTGAATATGAACGTTGCATATCCATTGAGAAATAGCTGTTGAGAATATAACCGTTGGATGTCCACTAAGAAGTAACTATTGAGAATATAGCTGTTGGATGTCAATTGGAATTAGTCGTTAAAGCTTCTGTTGTCCTGACATCAGTTTTTACTTTATGCTTAAACCTAAGTTTAATGCACATTCGATCATTTGAAAATCACTAACAATTTGATTAAACATAGTTGGAAATAGTAGTAACATATGATATGAAGTGTATAGATCATTCATGGAGATTTTGCAAATTTGGACAAGATGGTTTCAAAATAGGAACGACCTAAACTGGAGTTTGTTCAAGCAAACTGGAGTTTTCAATATTTTCTCAAAAGCAAAACTTGAGTTTAGAAACACAAACTCGAGTTTAGTTCTTTCTCAGGTAAACATCATAATTGAGCTTTGAAGAATATCTTGAAACAGTGAAAAACTCGAGTCATTAAGTAACAAACTCAAGTTTGACACTATTCATATTGAAAAGGAATTTAAGTTCATAAAAGCTCAAACTGAAGTTTTTAAAACTTAACTGGAGTTTTTAAACTACAAAAATCGAGTATAGCTCTCTGCTTAGCTGAAACTCAAGTTTACAAAACTCAACTCAAGTTTTCTTTAAAACTGAAAATCTTTGAAAACTTTCTGTCAAGCCCAAACCCGAGTTTACAAAGATAAACTCAAGTTTAATGTCCAAGCTTGAGGTAAGAATCCAATGCAAGAAGAATTAGTTCCAAGCTCATTCTATGTTGAACGTTGTGATCAGGTTAGTAGAAGTTGTCCAGGACTAGTACCTTTGCAATATCTTGAAATGATTGTCAAATTTCAAAGGCCATATCTCCTTGGTTTGAACTTCATTTTAGTTGGTTCAAGTCTTGATGGAATGAATTTTTAGTCTACTTTCATATGTCACTGATTTCAGCTCGATTGGATTTGTAGTTTGCGAGATACACTCAAAACATTGAAGCTTAGTCTACTGTGTGGCGTAAATTCCAGTTCCAACTTCTACAATTTATAGCTCTCTCATCTGAACTTGTTTAGGCTTGAAACTTTGTCATAATGACACATTGGAAGCTTAGTTTCATGCAAAATTGGTTTCACCTCAATCCGATCTTTGGTTTACGAGATATCATCAAATTACCAAATCTCGCTTAAGTTGAATGTGAAACAGAGGTGAACAGAGGAGCTGAAAGCACGACGAACTCGAGTTTGTAGTGGCTAATTTGAGTTTACCTAGTCTACAGACACCAGACGAGATGAGAACATTACTAACTTAAGTTATTAAGTGACCAACTCGAGTTTTGAGTTCCAAACTCGAGTTTTGAGTTCCAAACTCGAGTTTTCTTGTATCCGGGAAGCAAATCACTTCAGTAAGGTGGTAAACTCGAGTTGAAACCTTGGGACTCGAGTTTGCTCATCCAGAACCTTATATTTGCTTGTTTCAACTTCGAATTGAGCCATTCCAACTTCCATTAGATCGTGGAGACTTCTAGAATCAATTTAAAAACTTGTATAATGATTTTCTCATTCCATTCAGTAAGTTCTTCTTTCTTTCTTCTCTTTTCTTGATCATTCTCTATGATTCAACTCTTTCTTTCTTCTCTTCTCTTCTCTTACTCTTTATCATTTGACTTCACATTTTCTTTGATTCAATTTCTTTCTCTAATTCAACACTTCTTTATTGATCTTCTTCTGATCATTCTTCGTAATAAACTTCACATCTTTGATTTTACATTAAATATAACAATTAGTCAATATATATGATACAAATTTTTTACTCTTATTAATGACATCTATATAAGACATCATCAAAACTAATCATATCTAACAAATGCAACAACTTAAGTGACAACTATATAACTGACAAAATATGCTAAAATTTTATTTTTAATATAATTTAAATTTGTTAATTAGTTTCAAATTAATTCATGTTTATTAATTTTAATATTTTTATTAAAAAAATATTTAAACATAATTATATTTAATTATTTAATTGGGGAAAGAGTAGATAATTAGATTATGAGAGAAAATGAAAAAAAAAGTCATTATATTTTAATTTAAAAATAAAAAACATCCATGTCATAGTTTCATTAGAAAAATTATAAGTTACCAAGAGGCACAAAGGGGAAACATAAGGTACTAGTCGTGCCTTATATTAATAATAAGCATAAAAATTGAAAACTTTATAATTAATATTTTTTTAGGGGTTGGATCTTTGGGATTTCAGGATGGTTCTAAGGCACAAAGAGGCAAAGCAAGGTACTAGTAGTGCCTCATCTTAATTATAGCATTTTCTTTTTGCATTGCATTGTCCTTGCTCGCAGAGAACCCAAATCATGTTTTTTTTTTAAAAAAAAAAAACTTTTCAATGCATTTTTGTTCACTATGTCTCTACTACGATCAAGTTCAATTATATACTTATTTACAAGTTTAGATCTCTTAATGAAAAATTAATATTAAATTTATATATCCAATTTTTTAAATATATTTTAGTGTTATTTAGTAGTATTTTAATAAGGTCTTACGTAAAATTTTAACTAAAATTTATATATAACATATTTCTTATTAAAAGAAAAATAACTCCATTAGAGGTTAGGAAGAATATCTGGGAATATTCCAAAGTAGAGAAGTCATGTCTTTCCATCTTCTTTGTGTGGCCAAAAAAATGTCCGTTATGTGGCCACTGAGATTTGTTTGAGATATAAAAAGTTTGAAGAGTCTCACACTCACAGTTTTGAAAATTAATTAATTTTAATTAAGAAATTATTTATTTAATCTCTATATGGTTAAGCCTCTAAATTGTCACTCTGTGAACTTCATCAGTCATCCTCCAATCTCCATCCTTTAGTTTTTACCGTTGTTATCTCGTTCTAAATTTAATTTAACCAATAAATAATTACAGAATAGCAGTTTTTAGTGGGTATATATAGTCAATCAAACTTTCTTTATATTTTAATCCTTAGATTTGCATCCCTTGAAGATTAAATATTCATAAAATACTTCTCAAACAAAGATATTTTCTACTTCATAAGATCTAACTTTAGCCATGCATTATCTTGCCTTTTTTTAAAAAAATTATTGAGATAAATCATATCAAAATACCATATAATTGGTCAAGTCCCCCACATCATTTACCATTGATATCAGTATAAAATATAAAGTTTTTAATAAACTATGTTATATATTTAGTAACTAAATATTTACATTAAATTTACAAATTTAATGTTCATAAGTCAAATTTTAATATTTACAAGTGGAGTTACATTATTTATAAGTTAAATTTGTAAATGTTACTTTTTTCTGTTTTATTAGTGCATTAAATGAAATTTGGTGAACTTATTTGTATTTAATTTTCAATCTGGCAAGCTTTGGGTGATTTTTCCTTAAAAATACTGTAATTAATTGACACTATGTTAGAATTTAGGAGGAAATCCCATAAGTTATGAATAAGAAGAAGGATGGAAAAGAAGAGGAAAAAATAAGAAGAAATGTGTGTGTGGATAGAAGTTCTACATTGGTTAGTTGGAGAGAAGTTGAAGGGTATATAAGATCCAACTTTGCTACTATTAAATGGACCCTTGGGCCAACCCACTTTTGTAGAAAGGTGAGGACTTAGGCAACTCTTGGTCCACTATGCGCGGGACTGCCCATCCAGCTGGTTAGGACGGTTGCGCACGCATACTCCAGTCATGAAATAAAAAATAATTTTTTGAATAAAATAATTCTTTTATTATTAATTCCGTTGTGCCTCTCCGGGTTTTTCCAACTAGCGGCTGCGTATTGCAATCCGTTTGGATCGTTCGCTCCGTTCTCATGTGCCTGTTCGTGAGAGGCATCAGTTTGTCGGCAACAGATGCAAGTCGCCTCTGTTCGTTCCGTTCTGGTGCGTTTGTTCGCACAACATACCAGTTCGCAGCAACAAACGAGTCTATCTGATTGTGTTTTTTCAAAGTCTATAAATAGGGCGCCCTAGTCATAGAATCATATCCCCGATTTTTCTACTAAACTCTTTCTACATGCTGCATATACATTCTGTGCATTTCGAAAGCAGACTCATTAGATTTGCTTGGACTTCAGACAGACAGAGCTATCTTTTTGAAGACGAATAATCCGCTTTATCATGGGGAGCAATTGCTCAGAAACCTTCGGCATCCGTATTGAGAGAGCAAAATTGTTTTAAAGACACAACGAAAGTTAGGTCCGGATTTCTGCATAGTTCACTACCATTTTCGGTAGTCTTGTGAGTTCGTTTATAGCTTTTCATATTATACAGACTTATTTTATGCTTTATATATGTTCTATTTAATTAATACAGATTCTTGTTATATTATTATGTTTACAGTATATTCAATTTCTACCTCCTCAGTCTATTAGGTTCAACACTCCGAACATAGGTACGAGCCATGTTGAGTCTACAAGAGAAGATTATAATTTGGTGAACTTATTTGCATTTAATTTTCAATCTGGGAATCTTTGGGAGTGATTTTTCCTTAAAAATACTGTAATTGATTGATTCGGAACATAGGTACGAGCCATGTTGAGTCTACAAGAGAAGATTAGGCTTCGAGGGAGACACGACTCTATTTTTTTAAAAAATAATAATAATGAAAATGATTCATATTAGTATTATTATTATTATTTAAAGGTGATTTATAAAACTCATAGGATTTAATCACTTAAACTAATTTGTCCATTTCAACAATGAACTCAGCTAAACGAAAGTTCTGGATAGCTTGAATTTACAAGGAAAGATGAATTTTTGAAAGAGACACAATTCACAAACTTTGACATAAAAAATATGATAAGTGTTAGTATTATTTTATTTTTTCCAGCTATTACTATTAGTTTATTAATTTAAAGTGATTTTGAAGTTCATGAGCACCAGTCATTTAAAATAATAATTAGCCTGGTTTTTTGGGCCAGAAATTAGCCTGATTATTGAACACCAAAATGAAATCAATTATTTCATATATTTTTGGTAGGCTAAAGTATACTTTTAGTTCTTTAAATTTTATATAAAATATATTTTTGGTCTTTTAATTTTATCAAGTATATTTTTTGTCCTAAAATTCTAACACCGTTAATTTGCTAACGGAAAATGCTGACACAATGAACTCAAATGATGATTAATAGTATATAGTTATACAAATTTATATATTCTTCAATTTACCCATATTTTAAATTTAAGCCTAATTGTATTTAATTACATAGTTATCACTTAAATTTATACTGTTATCACTTGAGTTTGCATTTTTCGTCAGGAAAATTAACGGTGTTAGAATTATAGAACTAAAAATATACTTTATAAAGTTAAGGGACCAAAACCATACCTCGTGTAAACTTAAAGGACTAAAAGTATACTTTAGTCTTTTTGGTATTTGTATTAATTAAATAATAGTAATAGTAATACTTAACCCTTTGATTTTGTTTTTTTCATTTTTCTCAGGCGTTATTCTTGTGGGACAGCAATGGAATCAGCCACAAAATTTTAAGTATCTAAAATGTAATATAATAAATTTGATATAATTATTAATAACAAAATTATTATTAACTAACACATACGGTGAAATATAATGACAAATACTGCATTAATATAAATAATTAATTATAAATATGAAAATGTAAAAATAAATTTAAAATTTAGAGTAATATTATACTTGTCAAGAAGCACAAATTTTCCATTAACATCAATGTATCAACGTAAATAATAAATTATAAAAAAAAATAGAGAAAGTTACATAGTTCTCAAATAATATAGATTGCACCTCATAGTTATAATAAAATGAGAGCGTTCTATGTTACTTCCCTAGTAATGTTCTCCCAATAATTAATTATAACCAACAAAGAAGATTAAAAAAAATAAAAAGATTCATATATAAAACATATACAACAATAATAGCCCATCCCCAGTACCAAAGAATATTTTAATTTTACGTAAGAAAAGGACAAGACAGATGTGATATATATCCATGAATAAATATTGGATTTAATATACAGATAAGTAGATTGATTGAAGATTGATGGATATAAAGCATTATGATTGTGCATTATTAAAAATAAAAATAGGGATATAGTTGAAGTCACCTACTAGGAAAAGCACCTTTTGCAAACAATATTAATTATTGATTAGCATAGATTGTATTAAAACAACAAGTTACTTGTTATTGGGCCATCTGCCAACTATTAGCCATAAAAAACCTATAATTTTTAAATTGAATCTTTAAATGATTAAGTTCATTTATTTATATTGGATACTAGTATAAAAATTGAATAGGACCAATACTTGTAAAATAATTTGATTCATAGTGTCATTTTTTACATGACTAGAAAAAAATTGGGTAGCTCAAAATAAGAGCTTGATAATAGTAGTTGATACAACTCGCCATCCATAATTTATTATAACTAGTTGTCCCTTTATTTATTTAGAATTAATACCTACAAATAACATAATAGATGGAGTCCGCAAACACATCAAAAGGGAATAAAACTTTGAAAATTTCACTGCACCCTATTGTAGAAATTTTAATATCAAACAAACTACAAAACTTTTTGAAATTTATTGCGCTTCTTAGTGCTAAACTGAAATTATGTTGTTTAATTGAAAATGCATTTATACGTTTGTCTTATATTTGATTTAGATGATCTTATAAATTCTTACATGTATCTTGTAAATGGGCATTATTTTCTTACAAATAGCAAATATTCTTGTGTAAATAAGTATATTTGACTTGTAAAATCTCATGTGTCTTGCAAATAGCATATGTTCTTGTGAGTGTCTTTTGTTTTGTGCAAGGGCCGATGTGTTGGTCTTGTAATTAATCACATGTGTCTTATAAATAGACATATATAACTTGTAATTGATCACACGTGTCTTAAATGTGTCTTGTAAATAGCATTCGTGCTTTTTAATATGGTTATTGTCTTGTACATGATTGAGATGATTTTGTAATTTCACTTATTTATCTTATAAATAAGTATATTTGACTTTTAAATTGTCACATATTATTGTGAATATGCCATTTGTCTTGTACAAGACCGAGACGGTCTTGTAAATTCCTACATTTGTTATGTAAATAAACATAATTGACTTGTAAGCTGTGTTTATTCTTTCTTTTTTTAGTAGGATAGTTTTTGTCTGTGACCACCACAAATTAATTTCATTGGCAATGTAAGGCTCTGTTAGATTCCTTTAAAATTTAGAATTTGAATTCTAAATGAAACACTTGTATTCGGAGCAGCAAATACATATCCCAAACCACATACTATATAATAACATTTTTTAAAAAGGGTAAAAGAGCAAAAATACACATGTGCTTTACCCCCAAGAGCGCCCAGGACCATATGTTTTTTTTAGGAGCAAAAATACACATGTGATTACCATTTTGAAGTAAAAGTCGCATCCCACCAAATTCATGGTATAGCTGACAGGACTAGCATGAACTAGTGGTCACAGTTTCTACACCTTCATCGAAATAACTAATATAAAAGAACCGAAAGTAGAAATGCCTTTTTGTACAAGCCCCAATTTTATTGTAGCATATTGCCTATTTAGATATCCTTAAAATCACTTTTTAATCATATATATGTTTTACGAAACTAAATTTCTCATCTCACATTTACTTATATCATACAACACAAAATCAATTCTTCACATCTAATTCACATAACCACTCAATAGTTGTAAAGTGAGAAAGACTGGACAGGATCTATAAAAGGCTTGATAGATGTTCGAGCAATTTGGATTGGTGGTGATGCTTTGAGAATGTTATTGTGAAGATTCTTTTTTTTCTTTGGAAAATATTATTAAAGTCCCAATAATGAAATATAATACCAGAAAAATCTCCATTAATAAATGAAGAGCTACCATTAATAAGTGAAAGAACTAGAATTGATAAGTTGTAAGACTTGTATGTGTGTGTGTGTGTATATTATTGGGATCTAAATGATATTCCTTTTTTTTTTCATTTTGTGAAGATTCATGAATGAAGTAATTTGAAGCTACATTGTTCAAAAAAAAAAAAAATAGTAATAATAATAATTTGAATTTACATTATGATGGATGCCCAAGGACCAGTTTTGGTTGACGCCACTTAATTATATTGCTTATCATGTTGAATGAATTAATCCCTTCTTTCCTGGACTCAAAGTCAGGGCCCATATTGGCCTTTTTTGGTAACGAGCCCATATTGCCTTTTTCAGAGAGAACCTTTGGAAAAGAGAAAATATAACTTTTGGTCCATCAATATTTATGTAATTATTCATTTGACCGGGAATAACTTAAGCCATATGCTTTCTTGATTTAAAATAAACCAATCCTTAAGGTTTTTTACTCAGGGAAACTCAATTCATATAATTATTCAACTGAGTAGATTTTAGGAAAAAAAATCATGATCCCACCCAAAGAAAATAATAACTAAAAAAGTGATTTTCCTGGGATTTTAAGAAGCGGGTTATTGTAATAAAAATTTATGGACATAATCCCCAAATAATATGAAATAAAAATATTATATTTTCGTAACCAAGAGGCAGTTGGTACAACTGCACAAGCATGTTCTTCCACACTTATTTTCTTTAAGTAAGGTTTCAAGTCTTGTATGCGAAAAAGAAAATTGAGGTTTGACTTTGCTTGATTTAGAGTAGTTAAAGCTTAATATAACTTTTGAAAATCAAATCAGTTATTTTTATCAAATGATTAAAAAAAAAACCCTAAATGTTACACTTTGGGCAATCTCTACGGCAGGAACTAAATTAAATTAAGCAGGCACTGAATTCAGTATAAATATATACACACACAAAAGGGAAAAAAAATAAAGTGCTCAAAATGATTTTGCGGAAAATTTAACATTTAGGGAAGTCTTTTTTTTTTTTTTTAATGGGCCCGGATATATAGAATAGACCCTGATCTACACAATCTGATTTTTCTGAAGCTCTAACTACTCAAAATGTAAATGGGCCCATGATGCTGTCCAGAAGGATATTTAAAGGGAGGATGTAGCAAAAAAAAAATGTAGATAAGGAACCATTACAGAGTTAGTCTAGTAATGTAAGGCCCTATTAGATTTTAGTGGGTCTCAAATTCAAGTCTCATATGAGACACATGTATTGAAAAGGACAACCACAAATTTCGACATCGAAATAGTCAGTCCCTCGTAGAGACATATACTTAATAATAGTTATATCAAATATATATATACACACACACACACACATACTTAATAATAGGATTTAGAAAAAGACTTAGATGGTACACTCTTTAGTCTTTATTATAAGACATCAACTAATAATTCTTATAAACCAATAAAAATAGTTAAAGTCAATAAGGTTGTTCTATAATTTAAGTAATTTTTAATATCACTCCTATTAATTACTCTAAAATCTAATATTATATTAACTATTACTCTCATCTACTACCCTTATTAATTATGGGTATACATGAAAAAAAAAGAAAAGAAATTAATGTTCTTTGAAAACAAGCAAGCAAGTGTCTTATAGTAAAAACCAGAGGGAGTATAATAAAAGAAAATGTAGCTAAGGAATGCTGATTTAGTTCTCAGTGGAGGGGACTTTTCAATTTAATATTACCTCTAATTATAGATATAAAGGCTAGTTGAATAGTTTGAATAGATATTAGGTGTGTTAATTATTTACAACAAATATATATATTGATTTTTCTAAAACATCATCTTATATTATAACTACCATTGGATAGAAACCCCTCCATTAGTGCAATCAATATAGATACTTTGTTAAGAAATTATAAGTTCGAGAAATGAAGTAGACTGGGGTCTCATATTTAAAATTAAATCCAACTATTAAAGGCTGGGGGAAGTAATTTAGAACATTAAACATCGATTTTATTAACTATTCCTAGATAAAATTCTATGTTTCTTCCCCTAAAATGTGTGGTGGCAGCTTGTGCCTAGCTATAGCCTTCTCTCAGCTTAGTATTGGGAAACATAGTTTTATTAAGTTGAATTCAAAAGAAATGAATAGGTAGGATTATTAAATTTTAATAAAAAGAAAATATGAGATAAAAAGAGTAAAAAATCAATTAAAAATTTGTAATCCCACCTTTTCAATTTGTTTTAAATCTAACTCATCCAAAATTGCCCTCCCCTCCATTTCAGACTTAATTGTCTATTTGGAAAACCCCAAACCTTAGCTTAAGAAACCATTTTCCGTAGGCTGATATAAAACTCTTGTCACATGCTTATCTTGTAAATCGTAAAAACAATTCTATAAAACAAAAACAAGCAGGCTCTTAATGCACTTACAGTCTCAAGAGTATTCGCTCTATAACTTCACTTATCCATTTCCTCACCAATACGAAGCATTGGAATCCATCTAACAAAAGGACCTGAGAAATTTATACAAGCAAAAAGAAATTAGATAAAATTAACAAGCAGACATGATGATAGCCAAGTCTTTCAAATTGTCCTTTCCTATTATACCGTGCAATTTTTAAATTCAAAAATAAATTTCAACAGACAATTAATTGATCCATACTTGTATAGTAAAAATACGTACAACAACAAACCTCATTCAAGATTACTTACATAAATCACATGATATTATTATACTCTACAAACAACAAAATCTTTATGGATCGGAAGTTGTTAACCAAGATAAAAAGAGTAGCCAAAAGTCCCTCTAGGAACATGCACCCACGTATTGTTGGAACACAATAGCCAAGTCACTCAAACGTTAGCCTATGAAAATTTATAAAAGAAAAAAGATGTACTATAACTTCATCTACCAATAACAAGCAGACATGATGATAGTCATGTTATATAACTTCATCTACCAATAAAAATGTATTCTGACTTAACAAAGGAAGTCAACTTAAAAGTCTTTTAGATTGCCCTTGCCTATTATATCGTGCAATTTGTAAATTCAAAAATAGATTTTAACTGACGATTAATTGATCCATAATAGTAAAAATACGTATAACAACAAACCTTATTCAAGATTACTTACATAGATCACATGATATTATTATACTCTACAAACAACCAAATCTTTATGGATTGGAAATTGTTAACCAAATCTTTATGCACCCACGTATTGTTGGAACACAATAGCCAAGTCACTCAAACGTTAGCCTATGAAATTAAACAAATGACCAGATCTTTCATAATGCAATAAGCCAATAGTTAAGCAGCCACATTGTACATGGCAAACTTAGCATAAACATAAACTTGCAAACGCTTATATATAATGCCCCAAATAGAAAGCAAATATACTCAAATGCTATCCCATGATTAAAGCTCAACTTTAAGATACCAAATTCATCGAAAGATCAAAGTTTGAAGGGCTAAGCATCGAGTTGAGATTGATTGAATTGTTCTGATGTTACTGCAATTTAAAGAACTTTTGAGTTTCATAAACTCTAGCCCCCCATATTTTATAATAGGACAAAATTTAAAGTAGGTTACTTGTATCATTATATCAAGTTTCTCGAACATGTTTATTATTTTATTATTGTTAGTTGTTAAAATGTATATTTGCACTTATAAATTTTTGTATAATTGTTCTTATTATATATAAATTAGGATTTATAAATTTTCATATGGAAACTGTTGTTTTGTCATTGTTAGTTGTTAAAATTAGGATTTGTAAAATTTTATATGCACACTTATTATTTTGATATAGTTAGTTATTAAAATTAGGATTTGTATATTTTCATTATTAAAATATGTATATACACTTGTAAACTACTTATGAACTTGACCTAAGAAATAAAACAGCTTAAACTAAATTTTGTCTTTTATAATATATCCTCGACTCTTAAAAAAGCAGCAGTTCCGTTTCAGCATTTCTATTAAAAGGAGAAAGAGGTCACATTCATTTTCATGGCTTATAAATTATTATGGCTAAGTTTTGGCTTTAATCATGAATTTAAATAGCAAATGCATATCACCTCTATATTCAACAGATGAAAGCAGATTCTGCAACAATCATTGTTCTCTTTAATCCCTTCAACTCTCACATGTCCCATTATCAATGGGACTGGCTGGCTCAGGCTGTTCAGTTTCAGACTCTATGTTTGATAAATGCGCAGAACAAGCCCTCAAACAATAAAAATGAGTTTATGGTTTAATGCCTACAAATTTATATACTACAGTATGTAACAATATGGTAACCTAACGTTCAGCGCAATACTAGAATGATTGAATTGGTATTGGAAAAATACGTTCACAAAAGTTGAGACATAATTCTTTTTACTAGCTTATTTTGTAAACCTTAAATCCAGTGGCGGTGCCAAGAATCTTAATGACAGGGGTGAAAATAAAAAATATTATATTATAAAAAAAGTACTTGGAATATGATACATACTTAATATATAAAAACTTAAAAGAAATCTATCATATTATAGCCCTACTTGCATTGAGCTTAGATGGCCTAATCCACCAAGAATAAATTATATATATATTCCAACAAATTACCCCATCCAATCCATAATATAAGACATATTTAAGGAAATGATTATTTCTATCCTAAATATAAGATATAGTTTTCATATTTATTAACAATAATTAAGGAAGATAGTAAATAAAAAATTTAGGGAAGACAATAATTAGAGTGTTTTAGAAAATAAATGTAAAATTAACTTACTCAACAAACTTCCTTAATGTATCTAAATTAGGTAAATGCATCTTATATTTAGAACCAAAGGAGTATTAACAAGATTTTTAAAATACAATAGAATCAAACATGCTTAACTTATTAAGTTTGTATATATATATGTAGATATCTCCCTAAATTTTGTTAACATATGATAATTTCAAACTTAAAAGTTAAGAACCAAACACAAGCAATTATACGAAACTATTATATATTGAGATCAAGAGATAAGCAAGTTATACATAATAAATTTCTCTTGTGCGTGGGTTTATTTGTGTGTTATTGAAATATTAAAATAAGCTACAAACAAAGAAAAATATCTTCTTTTATATGTGTGTTGTTAAAAAAAAAAATTTGGGGGAGGGGGGGGCTTGGGGCACCCTTAGCCTCCCTCTAAATCCGCCTTTGTTTAAATTACGTTGGAAAAATAATTTATACCACTAAATCAAATAGGCTTTTAAGTGACTAGGTGAATTGCATTGTCAAACCAAACAAGCCCACCAAGTAATTGCATTCATACTTATAGATCTCATCCATAATCTCTATTATGATTATTTTATATTTTGTATTCTTTATTATTTTCACAACAAGAAACTAGAGGTAAATTATCTCCAATTAGCTTCCCCTCTGCTTAGAGTTGGGAATCAGGGCCGGCCCTCCAGAGCCCGAAGTAAGAAAAACACTTGTTTTTCAAAGCTCGGCCCAAGAGTACCAGGACCAGGGCCGGCTCGCAGGGCCCGAAAATTACTATTCCAAATTTTAACTATTTTTCCTCCACTTTTTTTAAAAAAATATAATTAATAAATTACAACACGAATCATTTAATAAATAAGCACAGTCACTAATTTATAATCAAAAGCAAACTATATTCACAAATAACTCACATAAAACATAAAAAGCATATCACTAAGCGACATTAGTACAATAACTATTATTGTTGTCATCTTCGTCACTATCATCGATTTTAATGACATTTGATTGTTCTTCACTTTGAGTAGTAGCCTCTAGCTCATGAGTAAGAATATCATGAAATTTTTCTCCCGCATTATGAACACATCTATAATCTTTATTTGCAACAAATAATAAATCAAATCATAAAATTAGAATATAGTTATTATGTATTTGTAGTTAAATGGATAAATAATTCTATAACAAATACAAAATATATATATATTAATAAATTTAAAAAGGAAAAAAAAGAAAAAGGTACAGTGAAAAGGGTCTGCAGGGCCGGCCCGTTTAAGCTCTCGGCCCATCAGAGCCGGCCCTCCAGGGCTAATCTCAAATAACTCGTCTATTTTTTAAGCCTGGCCCTTGAAGGGCTAGGGCTTAAACGGGCTGGCCCGACGGGCCTGGCTTGTTTTCCCGGCTCTACCTCTGCCCCATTTCCTGATTTTAATATAAGGGTTAGATGGTTGATTTATAAATATTAAAAAAATTAGTAAAATTAGTTATCTGTGATATATTTTGAATGATTCATATTTAATATTTTGGTTAATATAAAAAAATATTTAATATTTTGGAAAAATTATTATAAAAATAAAGAAAAGTCCTACATTAAAATTTTTATTAGTGAAAAGGACTTGATAATTTTTCATACGCATGAAGCATCGATTTATGCAAATTTTTTAGACACAGATTACCAGTGTTTTAATTTAGGTCTTACAAATAAAATTTTCAATGGGGACTTTCTCTCTTTCTAAATTACTATTGCAATATAAAATTATTATAATAATAATAATAAATAAATATAAACTATTAAAACTTTATATGAACAGTTTAAGATCGCATTAAATTTAAAATATAAAAACCTTGTGCGCATATCAAACCTGGAATATTCCAAACATTACCTTAGTAGTTGAGATAGAAGCCTAAAGTTAGAGAAGCCAACTCCATTTGAGACGGCTTGTTAGTAGCAAGTAACAATCAACTCATGCCAATGAGAGTTACCATAGATGGTAAGGGATTCAGGATTAGTCTCTTAGGACGTGGGTTTGATCCCTTCTACCGTTGCTGGGACTCCTTTGGTAGGCGATCTCGTAAGTCCCTAATAAGTGCTCATACTCGGGGCTGTGCTTTGGCCTTAGTGGGGGATTAGTGTCGAACCCCTTCAAAACTTTTTTTTATATCAAAAAAAAAAAAGTAACAACCAACTCACTCATTGTTTAACAAACACTTCCATTTGCTATTAGCAGTGAGCACAATGGTGGGAGCACGCCTAGAAGCTGTAGACCTCTTCTTTGGGTTTCGTACAGTGTTGCTATTAGCAGTGTTAGAGGGGGAGCACATGTTGGCTTATTCTTTAAGGATGTGGTTTTAGAAAATATGAAGAGAATAGCATTCAACTTACCTCACATCGAAGCTGCTTTAAAACATTAGTGTTCTCAAATATCCTTGGCTTGAGAAGATTATTTGGCTTTTATGCAAAGCATGTAATGAGGCTCCCTAGCTTTCAGCGTTTCAAGCAAAGATTGCAGTTGTTGCTATGTAAAATGCATCAAGAATGAAAATAAGAAAACAGAAATCAAGTTCCCCCCCCCCCCTTATTAATGATACTAGTATTATAGCTTTCAGTTCTTAAAAAATTTAACATCAACTAAAAAGTGCATTCAATGTTTGTTGTTGACTCCAGAAGAGCTCATATTAATCAACTTTATTGTCATAAATTGTTTGTCTAAAAATTGCACATCTCCATAAAATTTTTCTTCTAACTCCCATACACTTTGTTTTATAATTTTGCCCCCTTATCTATAAATCCTAGCTCTGCCCTTGCGAATGAGTTTAATGGTTAAAAAACAAAGATTGACTTTTAAATCCTAAGATTAACCCTTAAGATTAAAAAAATCTGGGAGCTTCTGACTTACCACAAAACCATGATTTTAGAGGAAAAAAAATGCTTCTGACTTTGTTTTTTCCAAGTGTTTGAGTTAGTTTTTATCAAATCGTCCCCTAAAGTACTTTTTCTTTTGGGGGTTATCCAAACACATTCTAATCGAATTTCGTATATAATCTTGAACCACTATGCTGAACCCGACTGAACCCAACAGTATTTTTCCCGCCTACTCTTCCTTTTATTGGGCCTCGGCCCATCACTTTGTTAATCCAATAGTTTTTAAAAAGTAGCAAGAGAGAAAGGAGGAGAGAGAATAATATAGGTCGTGGGTTCGATCCCCTCTACCGTCGCTGGAACTCCTTTGGTAGACGATCTCGTAAGTCCCTAATAAGTGCTCATAAAGCTCAGGGCCGTGCCTTAGTCTTGGTGAGGGACTGGTGTCGAATTCCTCCAAAACTTTCTTCTTACAATATATTATATATATATATATATATATATATATATATATATATAAATAGCATGAGAGGGTCAAAAAAAAGAAAGAAGAGAAGACGATAGATTTCAAAAACAAATCAGATTCCCCCAAAGTTTTCAAAACCAAACAGATTACAGAACAGAGAAAAGGAAAGAGAGAGAGAAGAAGGTCCATCAAAAAACACGATAAAGGGCCCCACACAAACCCATTATGGCAGCTGTCTCCAGCCCATGCTCTCATTCTCACTCCCACCCTCATTTATATACCCCCCACCTCTTCCCTTTCTTCCCCACTCCACCAGTACCACCACCTCCGCCGCCGTCTCAACCTCCCACAATGTCACCGTCCCTCACTTTCCCCTTATTCGTCTTCCTCATCCTTCTCTCTTATGTCCGTCCCCTCATTGCTTCCGAGCCTCAGTTTCAAACTCTCAACACCAATGCTCAATACTCTAAGTTCAATCCTAAGCTCCCTCTCCGTACTCTCTCTTCCTCCAAGCGCTACGAGGGTTCCTCCGACCTCGTTAGCCTCCGGTACCATATGGGTCCGGTTCTCTCTTCTCCGATTAACGTTTACCTGATTTGGTACGGCAAATGGGCTCAGCCTCAGAAGCTTCTCATCAAGGATTTCCTCTTGTCTATCTCCACTCCCAACGCGCCGTCGCCTTCCATTGCTGACTGGTGGCGCACCGTCTCGCTTTATACTGACCAGACCGGCGCCAATATCTCCCGGACGCTCACCATTGCTGGCGAGTATTCCGATGTGAGGTATTCCCATGGGAATCAGCTCACGCGGTTGTCGGTTCAGCAAGTTATCGCCTCCGCCGTCCGATCTGCTCCTTTCCCTGTCGATCACCGGAAGGGGATCTACCTTATTTTAACTTCTCAGGACGTTACGATGCAGGATTTCTGTCGCGCTGTGTGTGGATTCCACTACTTCACTTTTCCTTCCGTGGTTGGATACACTCTTCCGTACGCTTGGATCGGAAATTCCGGCAAGCAGTGTCCGGAGGTCTGTGCGTATCCTTTTGCGATCCCTGGGTATATGGCTGGCGGGGGACCTGGAGCGTTGACGCCGCCCAACAGTGATATCGGTGTCGACGGGATGATTAGTGTGATTGGGCATGAATTGGCTGAGCTGTCGTCAAATCCGCTGGTGAATGCGTGGTACGCCGGTGAGGACCCGACGGCTCCGACGGAGATCGGGGATTTGTGTGAGGGGTTGTACGGTACCGGAGGCGGCGGAGGATACATTGGGCAAGTGATGAAGGACGGGCTGGGAAGAACGTTCAATTTGAACGGAAGAAATGGGAGGAAGTTCTTGGTGCAATGGATTTGGAGTCCAGTGTTGAAAGCTTGTGCTGGTCCCAATGCTATGGACTAGATTTTTTTTTTTTTTTAAAAAAGAAAAATTTATGGTTGGCTTTGTATGTTTTTAAAGATTTTTCATGGTGTTGATTGATCAAGTCTCAGTTCTCGTGAGATGAATCAGCGGCGGTGATGGCGGAGGAAGAGGAGGAGGATTAAACGGAGACGACGGCGATGGCAGTGGCTGTGTAGTCGTGGGGATGAGTGAAAGATATTTTTACGGAAAGAAAGGAGAAGCAGTAATAGTAATAGATGATAGATTTTTTTTTTTTTTGGCACTGTTGTAGTATGATGTATAATATATTAATATGATGTAATGAAATTTATTTTATTTTTATTTTTCAAAACTTTTATGATGACCTACTTTTTAACTTTTTTTAACTTGAGCTAATTCATAAAAAATCATTAACTTTAAAATGTAAACATGAAAAGAAAAATCTGATAAGGTTGGGATTTTTATTACCTGAAAAAAAATGTATGGGATCTTTTATGTGTCATATTATGAAAAACAAAACAAATTACATGCTCTAATTTATAATAAGAATCAGAGGGAGAGGGAGTAATTGATATGATATTAATTTTAGTATAATTAATAAGGGTAATATTGAAAATTATTTAAGTTTTATAATAATTTTAATGACTTTAATTGTTTATATTGATTTGTGAGAAATGTTAATTGATGTTTTATACTCTCTTTGATCTTTTTTATAAATCATTAACTACCAGAAATTTTTAGTCCTTATTATAAGGCACCAACTACTTTTAACCAACTCATTTATTACTATTTATTAATTTTAGACCATGACTTAATTTTTATTTTTTTAGTGTGAGAAATAGTAATTATAATAAGAAATAAAGGGAGTAATAAAGATACGTGGGAGTATATAGAATCCCAACTTCTCAAGAGAGACACGCCATTCTTAGATGTAAGAATATACTAAGATATTTTTTGGACATATCAAGGATAACTTCTTTTTCTTTTTCAAAATGAGTAACACAAGTTGACTTCTTTCCATTGGTCGGCATTGAATTTAACATATGAATTTATGATTTCAAAACAGTCCACGTGTTTGTTTAGCCTAAATGCCCGAAGATTTTAAAATATTAGCACTAAATAAATTTGTTAAGTCATGATTCTTGGACATTATGCAAACCTCCTCAGTCGTTTGAAACTTTGAATTAGAAAATCTCTTTCTTTTAATTCCTATAAAGTAATACAAGTGAAAATACTTAAAGTAATTCCTATAATATAATGGCAAATTGGTCTCTTATAAGTGAAAGATCTCAATTCAATCAACTGATCCTGCTTATTACTTCAGACTATTAATGCTTGGCCTTCATCTCAATTAACGTACTGCTCTTGAGCATATATATTTTTCTTTTCTATTGAAGACAAATATGTTCAATATATTATCAGGTATTAAATATGACACCATAAATTTAAATTTTAGTTCATCATGTCATAGAGACAGAAATAACAAAGCCTCAAGAACTGTCCTTTTCCATTTCAACAATGCATGATATTATTCCTGTGAAGATGAATAATAATGTGTGTGACAGTAGTGAGAACATGAGAAATTTTATCATTTGCCAACTCAGGCGGGGACCTTACCTTCTTCATTCATATAAGAGCTTGCTATAAAGTATTTTTTATTCTTTTTTTTTATAAGATGCTTTGATAGTTTTAAAATGAGTATGAGATATTTCTTTTTAAGAAAAAAATATGCCTATATTTAATAAGAGTATAGTGTGAGAGTGGAAATTAATATAATGTTGAAATTTAGTATGCTTAATAAAGTTAATATTGGAAATCACTTTAATTTTATTAAAAAAAAGGTTAATGCTTTTTTAACTATTTTTATTGTGAATTGGTTAAAAGTGTTTTATAAAATGGATTAGGGAAGTGGCTTTTAATTAAGAATAATACACATGTCCTTTTGTAGAAAAAAAGTTCTATTGTTAGCCAAACTGCTCATAGCTTATGAATGATAAATTTTTAGAAGTATTACTTCCGGTCATTAACATAAGAATTATTTACAATATAAATTACATTATAGACGAACTCTTATGTTAAGGACAGTAGGCAATAGATATTCATAAATTTCATACCCTTAGTGTCACTGTTTTTTAAATACATCATGAAAAGGTTTAAGCCCTTCACCTTTACCCACACCTCTCATATTCATACCAGTTCTTTTTTTTAAAAAAAAAAAAAAAAAATCTTTTCACCTGAGCTAGCATCAAACCACAACACCATTATCTAATATTATAATTTTGTTTACTTCCTCTAAGTCATAAATATAAAGAATTTACTTTGATTCTAAATATAATACAATATTTCAATCTATTTGTTCTCTTTTGAACATTTTACCTCCTAAATTTATAATTTTCTCCTCCCAAAACTATTGTTATTGATTGAAACAAGGAGTTTTTGTCAATGGGTAATTGATCCAATGCAAATCATAAGAGATAATTTTTAAGAAAATCAAAACATACTTTTTACAAACAACTAATTTAACTAATTTTTTAATATATGTAAATTAATCATTTAATTTTTTATATTAAAGATTGGATGGAGAAATTTCTTTCACGAAGGACATGCCAATTATTTATATGTTGACATAATCTTTGTCCCAAGTCTTTAATCACTTTTACAAAAACATGCTCTTTAACTTCTTAGTGATGCATAACTTGTAAATTATTTGTTTTGTATATTTATAAGTCAATTTCAACACATTTCACTTAAAAAAACTTTGAATATTATTAGCTCTGTTATAAAATTTAATAACTATTTAACTTTGCCTCTATTTAAATATATGATCAAAGAGTGTATAACATACCTCCTGTGAAAATTTAAAATCCCATGAACTAGTAGTACGTCAATTTTTTTTTTTTTGTCGCACATCACTTTTTTTTTGGACAATGCACATCACTTTTTTAGAACATCAAAGGAAGGGGGACCATCAATGAATATGAGCCACCATTATTGTAGTCCACCATGATTGTAGTACCCATAAAGGAGAAAAACAAAATGTCACACCACTAAAAATAATTTATTAATATATGATAGTTATTATTAGTCATAAATTACATTTTCAAACCGTCATATATTAGGACACTATATATGCTCAATTCTGAATTGTAATATACTATGTTGAGAGCATATATAATAGTTATTTGTTAATAAATGTACTGTATTGGCTTCATTTTTTAAAAAAATTGTGTATAGTTATTTTATTTTTTGTTTTTACTTTATTTTATTGTTAATATTTATTGTATAAAAAACAATATAACCATTGATAATAACAAAATAATAATATTAAATAAAAAATTTTATTTATAGTATTCAAAATATAATACATTATAGATAAGTATCATACAATTGAAAAGAAATTAATCAATTAAACACTCTATAACATTATCTTATAATTTTTTGAATTGTAAAATAAAATATATTAAAAAAATTCTCCAATATTCTCTAATGCATTTGTTGTAGATTATGGACCACCTGTCACTACTTCAAAGTTCTCATGTTTGTAAAAGGATATGGGAAAATTCCATATAAATACCACTTGAATTTGTAAAACTCCTAAAAGTCCACTAAATTTGTTAAAAAGTTGAGAAGTCTGATGGACCAATGAGGGATATATAAAATTGGATAAATTTACCTTTTTACCCTTAATTTTTAAATAAATAAATAAAACATGACCCTCGCCGGAGGGCCAACAATGGTTGGGCCACCTGGTTCCCTTCAAGAGGGGGTGGGTTCAAACCCCATCCCCTTTACTTTCATTAAATCTTTTTTTAAAACCAAGATTCAATCCCCCCATAAAAATAAAAAAAATAAAAACAAAACTCGTCGGGTCTTAGGCTACCGATGGTTGTAGACCCTCCAACAGTGAGGGTCATATTTTATTTATTTAAAAACTAAAGGCAAAAAGATAAATTCACTCGAATTTATATATTCCTCGTTGGTCCATCAATTTCTCAGTCTTTTAGCAAATTTAGTGGATTTCTAGGGGTTTTGCAAATTCAAGTGGTATTTATATGGAATTTTCCCAAAGGATAATATAAATATGAAACTTAAGCAAATTTTGGATCTAATTCAACAAATCTGATTTCAGCAAACCTATTAAAGTTTAAAGTTTGGGAACGTGAGATGGTGAACATTCAAGTAGATTGTGATTCAACAAGTTGCTAAAAATTAGGAGAAAAAATTATATTGATTTTAGCCTATGTAATCTAGTATGATCATAATTATTTGCATGACAATAAAACAATAAAAAAAAAAAAAAATCAGCACTTTACCTCAACATTTTTTCGTGCTCTTTAGTTTTCTTTGGCGCTTTTTCTCTGCTTTTATCTTCAAACCAATTGACACCATTAGAAATTCGATATTGCTTTTTGTCTGGGATTCTTCTTGCTAGATAGTCTGGTGACCTTGAGTCTTAACTAT
Organism: Acacia confusa; assembly: GCA_037074495.1. Classification (NCBI taxonomy): domain Eukaryota; kingdom Viridiplantae; phylum Streptophyta; class Magnoliopsida; order Fabales; family Fabaceae; genus Acacia; species Acacia confusa. The sequence continues at coordinate 16,636,547 of CM073514.1, forward strand.
TGAGCTCTTGCTATTAAAAAATAAAATGAAACTAAAAACATTAATTGGAAAAAAAAAAGCTTACCTAACGAATAATTACGAGAGGAAGGAGATGTATATTGAAGATCCTAGAAAGAAGAGTATAAGACTTACTAAAGAAGCTAAAAAACGTTTAAGAATGAAATTAAAAGAGTTGTGTCAAATAAACTTTTTTATGAATCCTCCTCCTTATACTTGATATTTTCATAATCTCACCTTTTCCACCTCCTTAAGATATTAATATCTTCAAATATTATATTTATCTTATAAATATGATATATTATTATATATAATTTTACATTAACATATTGTATTTATCTATTAATATCTCATATTTATAATCATCCACGGCAGAATTAGGGGGCTAAAGATGGCCCCCCGCCTTCTTAAAATTACATAATAGAACCTAAATATTTAAGAAATTGTGTTTCAGTCTATAAAAATTTTATAATTTTCACTTTAGTCTCTTCATGTAAAGTACATGGAGGGACTACAATGAAAATATTGAAATGTTTATAGGGCTGATATATATTTTTATGAACATTTAAGTTCCATTCTATAATTTTAGCCCTCTTTAATTGCAATCTGGCTCCGCCTTTGATAATCATACTTTATGGTTAATTATCATGACAATTATGTATTTATTTTTACTGATATAATGTTGAAAGAAGAATTGCTTGTAAGTGTTACACTTGTTTCATAAGATTCTTTATATTTGTCACTAAATAAATCACGGTTATTAGCTACCTCATGAACTAAATGGCCAGAACATGTGCAAAATATAGCTAACTATTGTCGTGTTGCGGGCCCCAAATACCATTTATCGTTGCATGTGAGATATTTGTTTATGATTAAATTAGATCATGGACTAATCTTTGACCATGAATAATAAATAATTAAATAGTAGGTCAAGAAGTTGGTGGCCAGGCAAACCAGAGACAATTAATGCAAATATACAGGCGTAGCCTTTTTTCCCCCTTAAAGAAATATCCCGACAATATGTGAATTTTAAATGGAAAATCTTTTAAGGTTTAAATGACCAAAAAAATATTAAAAAACTCTCAAGAAAAATCTAATATCACAAAAGTTCTAACAAGTTATTAAAATTTATAGATAAAGTTGTTAATACCTTATTAATGAAGTTGCTACTAATGAAACTTTTGTAATATCAGAATTTTCGGTAAAAATTTTTTGATATTTTTTTAACTCTTAAGACTTTAAAAAGATTTTTCAAATTTCAGATCAGGGTTTAGAATGATCTCATTTGTACTTACGGTGAAGTTTTCGGATAGTCATATATGATTAAATTTTGTAGCAAAAGCCCTTAAATGTCCTTAATTTTTAAAAAATAAAATAAAATGGTTTGCCAAGTAATACTATTAATACACTAAAAAGCTCGTGACTATTTATTTCATTAAGGATAATTAGGTCATTTCAAAAATAAACTTAACTTCAGAATAATTTCTAACAATTTCATAAGAATTAAGCTATTTTGAGATATCATTTTAATATTTTTCATATTTCAGAGGTCTTCTTCCTAAAAAAAAAATTGTTTTTCCGATCCAAAGAAATTTTGAATATAAAGCTCAAGTATAGAGTTGAGAAAGAGAAGGGGTTAATAGATTGATTAAAAATAATGAACTCAACTCTCAAACATACACTTTTATACTTGGATGGAGAGAAAATTAAGGGAAAAAAATTATGAGAGAAAACTCTAAAAAATAGTAAATTTTTTATTATTTATAAAAGTTTTCAAACCAAGTATTTTCTTTTTCACATTTCCTCTTCACTTTTTTCTCCATTCAAACATAGTATTATTCCGTGTGAGTTTGCTTTTTGAATTTTACAGAAAATTTAGAAATGTCAAAATTAATTAAATATGGTGGATATGGCAATTCATCCGACTATATGATTGGGTCCATTAAGACTTCACTTGAAAATTTTTATGTCTAAAGGTAAATAAACTTAACTCATTTAACGAACAATTCAGAAGTTAAATGGACTGATCCATATAATCACCTTAATTTTAAAAAAATCAAAAAGAAAATTAAAGGTAAATCTATATGTCTTTAATACATTTATATCCCAAATGTCTCTCTCCACCATCCCCGATCACCTTTCAAATTGTCTGAAATCCACATTGCAAGTAGTTTTCCTAGTTCCTTATCTCTATCCTTAACATAAATGATGTCATCAAATTTATTTTATGAATGTAGAATTTGACAATTTTACTCCGAAAATTTTTACCCAAAGGTAATTTTTTTCTAAAAGTTTTTGAGGAGTAATTTTACCCTGGTAGTGCAAAAAGAAAGAAATTTTGCTCTAACTATTATTCGAGTTAATTTTAACCATTAACTAACTAAATATGTTGAACTAACAGTCCACATGTTATGTACGTTATTTTTGTTAAGGTGTAAATTTACACTAAAAGTTCATATATTATTTACTTCATATTTTTTTTCAAAGTTATATTTAAAATTTTTGAGGCAAATTTACACTTTAATAAAAATTACTCCCTCCGGTCCTAATTATAAGACAATATTTAGGAGTTAGCTTTGGTCCTAATTATAGGACAAGTTTTTAATTTTTGTCAACTTCTTCCTAAAATACCCTTATTTTATTCTCCCAAATGTGTTTGGTTTTTTGTGAGTAAATGTATGTATGTGTGAAGACTCTTTTTGTCAGTAAAACTTTTAAATTATTGGATTTTAATTTATTTATCGACCAACTGACATTAATTTTGCATGTGTGTGTGTGTGAAATAGATATGTGAGTATTTGTGTGTCTATATACGCACAAATATATAAATGTATATATGTATACACACACACATATATATACATATGTGTGTGTGTTACATCAGTGTGTTTATATATATATGTATGTATGTATGTATGTATGTATGTATGTATGTATGTAAACACACACACATTTGTATAAATATGTGAGTGTCTGTGTGTCTATATACACACAGATATATAAATGTATATATGTACAACACATATACATATATATATACATGTGTGTGTGTCTATATATATGTATGCACACACACACGTGTGTGTGTGTTTATGTATGTGCTTATGTCTTTGGGGGTGTATGTTGTGTAGATATATGTATATATAAATACATACATATGTGTGTGTACATACACATATATGTTTATACAGCAAGACCATCATTTCAATTTTAAAAAACATGAAAAGGAAAATTTTAGGTCGGAGAGGTATGTTGCAGGTATTGTTGATTCACTTTTATTAGTATCATTTAAAATTGATATAAGGACATTTTAAGTAAATGAGTAAAATTAACTAATTTAACTCCTTTCTTACTTTCCCCAAAATCGGTTAAATATGTCCTATAATTAGGACCGGAGGGAGTACATAGATAACATGTGAATTGTTCATCATATTTGGTCAACTAACGGTTAACGTTGGCCGGAATAACGACTAGAACAAAATTGTTCCATATTTTACTCTTTTGAAATAAAATCACTACTGAAAAACTTTTAAAACAAAATTACTCCTTGGTGAAAATTTGAAAATTTCTTAGGCAAATGCCCTTTAACCCTATAAATTTTAAAACAAAGCCAATGAAGTTTTAAGTTTTCTTAGTTGCAGTAAAATATATTAAAAGAAATACTTCCTTATCTCTTTTGGTCACACGAGCAAAGATTGAGCTTAGGATCCTCTGTTTGAGTGTAGATGTTCTACTCTAATCATTTAAATTAGTTGTGAGGGTCCTAATCCCTTTTTTTAATTGTTGGATGTTGTCATTTATCTCTCAATAGCCCTAATCTTTTCTTTTGTGATCCTTTTAACTTTTTCACTTTCACTATAGTAATGGATTATGTTTTGTTATTCAGTTTTTTTTTTTTTTGGTTACGATAAAGAAATAAAATATTAAATGTCAATTTTGTGTTTTCTTTTTTTTAAAAAAATATTTTTACTAGTTCGATGAGTTAACTCATCAAACGTAATTAATAACTCAAATTTAGGTCATCAACCCTCTTAAATGGGTTAAATGAGCTGAGTAATCTTATTTAGATTTAAAAGGTATTTTTGTCCTTAATCTATTCAGCCAGGAGTACTGAATATTCTAAACCAAGTAGCGTAATCAAAATGTAGTAAGGCAACTTTTACCATTGATAAAGGTTGACTTTGACTGCAAGAGTATTTTGTTTGATTGAAAATGTGCATATGGCAGTTCATGATCGTTTTAGAATTTAAAAAAAAAAGGTAGATTTCTAATTATTAATGAACTATTACTTTGACAAAAAAAAACTATTTTGAGTAGCTTCTATAAATAATCAAATGTAATAGAAAAGAGATAACGCCGCAAAAATATCAAGATACACAAAGATATCAATAAATTTAAAAATAATTAAATAACAGATTATTTATTCACATATTTAAAAAAAAAATATCCTTGAAACATCGCATAATATCAAAAAGAAATTGATGAAGATGTTTATGACACTAACTTTACACACAAAAGAGAAAATATTTAGCATTGACTCGTATTGGGTTTAAATAAAACGGGCATACAACTTATTTTGAGTTAGAAATGTCATATGGTCAATACGAACGCTTGAAATATTTAGAAATCACATCTTTGAGTTTTTTGACCTATCATAGATTACCACTTGTATATTCTAGGTCAAACAAAGATTATGATTAAGTATTAACCTATATTAATGACAGGTGATCTGATGCATTATGGAAGTACATGTCAAATGCTGATACGATGCTACATCATCGTAAGTGCTTGTTCTGAACTAGCATTGCAATGTTGTCTCAATGTTATAGTATCATATGTGATATTCTATGAAATCCGACTATACGTTGATCATTTCTTGAGAATATTTCAAAAGATAACTGTAGGGAATTGGACCTAACGTCAGAATAGTACATTACTTAAAAATTTGAGATTCCAAGAACCCAGTAATTTCTAAATCTATCATGAGTTGGTTTGTTTAATAGACTAAATCTCTTCTGACAAATCTTAAAAAAAAAAATTACAATTTAAAAAAAAAAATGAAAGAGAAACATCAATCAACCCATGCAAAGAAAATTACTAAAAGCAACAATTGGCCACTAAGACATCCACATGGTAATCATGAAGATATAGTAATGTTGTTCCAACTTTGTGTCCCTTGATGATGGGCTTTAATTTTGTTTTGGCATTAGTACAAGACTTTTTCCCTTTTTGATTTTTGGAGTGTTTTCAAGGAAAAGAGAGGAAGAAGACATGGGCACAACAAAGGCAAGACCAACTTCATGTCTTTTTCTGACTCATTATTAATATTTACATCAATTGATGAGAGCAACATGCTGCTTGATTGAATCAAATCAACTACCTTTTTATTTGTTTATAGTTAATAACTTTTTTTTTAACCACCATCAACTAAATCATGATATTAAGAGTGGTTTGTATGAAGTTTTACTCTTTTCTTCTCAATGATTATTTTTGACCATATTCTAAGACAAGTCCTCCCCAATAACAGACGCATATCAACAATGGCCGACCTAGAAAATATTTTTAGCCCAGACCAAAAAATAAATATGTTGAACTATTTACTGGATAATATCGCATAACATTAAAAATACAAATAAATAATAACCAACAATTATAAATCAAAACAAGATACAAGATGATAACATTTTTAGTAGGTATCTCAAATAAGAATTTTACTTTCTTTTTACAGCTTAATGAGTAATGAACCAAATATTATCTTAAAGATATCACAAATACAATCATAATAATAATATGTATAATGAAATTTAATAAAATTAATACTTAAATACGCATTTCACCTACCTGAAAACAAAATAATTGGACAAAATAAAATAAATATAATATGAACCCCAAAAAATATTTTAAAAAAATATAAAGATCTAATTAAATTTCAGCTAAGCAAATATATAAACTTATAAACCATTTCTTAAAAGAGAAATTCATTATAAAATCATAGGACAACCAAATAATAAATCCAAACTGATCAAAATTAGCCATTAATCATCCTCTACACACACACACACACACACACACACACAAACTCAAAACTATGCCAAAATCATTATCCCAAAATTTTCACTAATCAATACAATATTATCCTTATTAGAAAGAATAAAATACTTAGTTGGGGTCAAATTATTGGTCAAAATAAAATATTATAAAATACATATATATAAATATATAAGATAAGAGAAGGTCAGCTAGAGCCAAGGCCCAACTAACCAGAAGGTGGCTCTACCACTGCATATCAAACCAATTAATATAGTTTTTATTTTTCTTATCTTTCACCTAATGGAATGAAATAACGTATTACTCATATTTATACAGGATCAAACTCGAAACTCCACACTTAAGAAAGATTTAAGAGGGGCTACTTGGTGTCATTGGATCATAAGGCTTTGAAAAAATCATTTATTATCATTTTACTATTTATTTATTTATATAAATTTTTTGTTTTCTAGTATGTTATTGCATATTACTAGCACTAGTCTTAAAGGTAATTTGGCAATTACATAAATGAAGTTGTGAGATTGAAAATGAAATTTACCCAAAGTGATAATAATGAGAAAAAGAAGGTGATTTGGCAATTATTGTATCGAGTAAAATTTAAAACTAATCAAAACATGTGGCCTCAGCCAAACTACCTAATCCAGGACATACAGCTGTTAAAGAGGTCCCACTTGAGCTCCATAAATGATAATCTTTTCCCTCCATGTTGGGCATGTCACATTTGAAATTTAAAAGTAAACTTATGGTAAGGACATTAAAAAAAGAAGAAGAAAAATCATATTCATTTGTTCTTAAAAAATTATCATCCTCAATCAATTCCACTGTTGAACCAGATAAAATTGTAGGAATTGGGTAAACTGGATATCAGATTTAACCATGCACATTTTTATATGCAATCAGTAAATTTTAGGGAAAATCATAGTGAGGTTCTAAGGTACAGAAATAATTACAAAAAAGTCCCTTACCAAATTCTCCCTACAAAAAAAAAAATCTCAATTAGTTGTGAATAAGCTATTGAATTTAGCTCACAAAAAAAAAAAAAAAATCCCTATGTAAAAATGGCATTTCATGTTGTTGAAATAACTTTATTAGTTGTTAAAATGTCCCTATGAAAATCTCGTTGTCAAAATGGCTTCTAATGTTTTCAAAATGACTTTTTATGTTTCCAAAAATTTTCCAAGTTTCTAAAATTCTACACGTATTCAGAGAACTTTTGACAAGATGTAAAGTTATTTTGACAACATTAGAAGTCATTTTCATAATAAGATTTTTATAGGGACATTTGAACAACTAATAAAACCATTTTCACAATATGAAAAGTTTATTGAGGGAATTTTTTGTTAGCGGAATTTAGTAACTTATTCACAACTAATCACAAAAAAGTCTCTGAGGACTTTTTGTGAGGGAAACTTGATATAAGATTTTTTTGTAATTATTTTGATATCTTGGGACCTTACTGTGATTTTTCCTAAATTTTATGAGATGTGTATTCTATATTTTAATTTCCATTATTGACTTGCCCTCATAAGTGAGGTAGAGTCTCCACGTTGATGATAGAGAGTGGAATAACTTACCAATGATCATTTGCCAAAATTTAATGGCATAATAGGAAAATAAAATATCCTCCATTATTTTTTTGGTCGAAAAAGTACTTCTATTGCTATTAATCAAATCTAGCAAAGAGTTCTAGGGCAAGCTAAACAGTCATAACATAAGACAACTAGTAGGGCTACGCAGAGCCATAATACAAACTGGAACAAACAAACAATCAAATAAACCGAACAACATCAGCCTCCAGACATATCAGGTCCAGATATGAAGTCCCCATTCTGAGTGATCTTAGCCTCCTTGACGTCCAGGGTTAGAAGTGATAGTAAAGCAGGTGTTGGTGTTTCAACCCACTCGATAGGGTACACCTCCTAATAACCCTCCGCTGCAAGAAAATTAGCTACTCTATTGCCCCATCTTGGGGTGAAGGATACAATAAACCCAACCTTAGAATCAAGAAGATTAATAACATCATGAATGATACTTCTACATGTCCAATCAAAAGCGTCTGGTGACCTTGAATCAACACAGTTCTTCAGTAGTAGGCAATTAGTTTTAAATATAGCTTTGTCTATTCCCAAGTCCATTGCTATCAGCAAAGCTCTCTTCAGTGCTAATGCCTCAGTCATAAATACTGATATAGATTTTAGTTTGCACACAAAGCTCCATCTTAAGCCCCCGTAACTATCTCTGCACACAATGCCTATCGCCGTACTACTTGTTCCAACCGAAAAAGCTCCATCGTAATTAACTTTCAGCCAGTCAAGATAAGGGGGTCCAAGTTTCATGCTTACTGGATTTTACACCTATTTCTTCTGGTTTCTTATTCTCCTTTCCCTAGGCCCTCCGAAATTCACCATTATTAATTCTAGCCTTCTCTATAACAGTCATAGGATCATGAGGTTTATGATTAAAGACAAAATCATTTCTTTGTTTCCACACAAACCAGAGCATCCAGCAGATCAAAGAAATATCTTGTTGAGTTATATTGGCCATACCTGATGTCTGGAGCCACTAGGACTTGAAGTTGGCTACGTTGTTGACATCTAGTTTGGCTCCAAGAGAGCTACCAAACCATATGCATCTCGTCCACGGGCAGTGGAAAAATAGATGTTCAATTGTTTCCTCTCCCCTTTCACAGATCAGGCAAATGTTTGTATTAGATCTCCTTCTTCGAGCGAGTGATGCATTAGTTGCTACAGCATCTTGCAAAATTCGCCATATAAATTGTTTCACTCTCGGGATGACTCTGATCTTCCAAATTGCCTTCCAGCTTTCACTAGGCACCACAATTGAACTTCCTGCTCTCATAGACCCGCTAGACCTCTTTTGCTTCTCAGTTTTGTACCCCAACTTTACTGAATATACTCCATTTTTTGCCTTGCTCCAGAACCTCTTGTCCTCTATTCTATTATTTGAGATTGGAATTTGCTGAATTGCTGCCCTTGCCTCTTACGTCAGGTACCTCTCAATTGGAGATAAATTCCAATTTCCATTAACAATTAAATCCCTTACCATGCCTCCTAGCTCATTTGCTAACTCATTCTCTTCCTGCTGTCTTGAGAGCTCTATTCCAGGAACCCATCGGTCTCTCCAGGTTCTGATGCTCGACCCATCCCCTACAACCCATTGGATGTCTGGCTTAATCCCTTCCCTTCCTTCAATAATACTCGCCTAGCACCATGAGGCTCGATGACCCTTTACTGCGTCCATGAAGTCTTTTTGAGGGAAGTATATACTTTTTAGTACTCTCACCTATAGCGCCTCCAGACTCCTAATAATCCTCCAAGCTGTTTTAGCTAATAAGGCCTCATTCATCACCATCAAATCCCTAAAGCCCATTCCACCCTGGTCTTTACTCATTGTTAAAAGCTCCCATGATTTCCAATGCATCCGCCCTCCCATTGCACCACCTTCCCACCAATAGCTCGCTATCATACTGTGAATTTCTTTGCAAGTCTTTACTAGGAGTTTAAAACATGACATAGGGTACAGCGGGATCGCCTGAAGGACTGCTTTGATCATCACTTCTCTTCCAGCATATGAGAGGGGCGTGTGTCCCTAGTTCTGGATCTTATTAGCTACCCGTTCTCTTGTATAGGCTATTACTTGACATTTCGTTTTCCCCCATATGTTCGGTATCCCTAGGTATCTACCTGGTTCCTCAACCGTTAAATGCCCAATGTTAGTTTTCTATAGGTTTTGATGATAACAATCAATTGTGAAACCAAGGATGAAGAATTGTCTCAAGAAAGCAAAAACTTGCTGAAGGAGACAATACTCGAGTTTTAGTAGCAAAACTCGAGTATTGAGATTTCAAAGAAAAGCTCAATGCACATGACTAAGAACAATACCGCAGTATTCAAAGGAATACTCAAGTATTGAACCTTACAGAGAACATCGCAAGTTTTCCATCAAGGAAAACTTGAGTATTGATATGTATACTCGAGTTTAGACCTATGAGACTCTTCAAACAATTTTAACAGAAAAAGAAACCTTGGTTTGGAAAACTCCAATTTCGAAAATTACGGTTTGGAATTTGAAAAGACAGTTTTCCAACTTGGCTCCAGATTTCAAATGTTTTCATTTTCAAATGAAAACTCAAGTATCACATTAGAATACTTGAGTATTGAGCCAAGCAAAGTTGTTTTAAAACTTGAATACATTGATAAACTCCAGTTTGAAAGACTGCGGTTTTGGAAACTGCAGTTTGTCATTGGCTAAGCTGCTCTTTATGTTTCAAAAGTAAAACCCATACTCGAGTATGGGGTTGAAAACTCGAGTTTCGAGTTATACAGAGAGCAACTGAGATTTCACATGTCTTCAATACTCCGGTATTGAATGAATACTCTGGTTTTGATGTTTTGGACACTTATTCATCAAGAGTCCAAAACTCGAGTATTGGTTGAATACTCAAGTATTGGCTTAAGTTCATTTGAAACTCCAAAGCTCAAATCACGAGTCTCATCTCTGGAAGGAGAATACTCGAGTATTGACACAGAAACTTGAGTATAGGCTTAAGTGCATAATGACAAACTTGAGTATTGTCGCACAAACTCGAGTATTGGTCGCGCCTTCTGATAATTCAAATTTGTGAAATCTGTGTAATGTTTATGGAATGATCCAAATGATTTATATTCTTAATTGTGATCATTACCATATATGTTTAATGTGTTTGCTAGTGTATTTTAGTCAATTTACAGATGAATCAAGGAGATTAAAAGAGCTGTTATCACACAAAGCTAAGTCTTGTCAGAAGCATTAAATGCAAGGCCACCTAACCAACTATACTTTGATCTACTAAGGCTTACACGAAGCAAAAGGGTTAAAGAGCCATACACCTAACTTAGGACTGACAATCCTAACGGATACAAACGGCTATAAGTCACACTCTATCCAAAAGATCAAAGAACAAGCTCTAGAGTAGAGAGAGAAGAGACCTAAGTGCTTCCAGTTGATAATCATCTTCATCAACGGTCAAATGAATGCTTGCAACGGTCATTAACTATACTCTACGTATAAATAGAGTTGCATTTAATTCTCTAAACAAAACAATAGAGCAGAAAATTGATTAAGCATTAATTTTGTTCAACTACTCTTAGAATTTTTCTGTACAGAGTATCGGTAGATACTACTTGAGCTTTAGTGATTATCTTATCTGCTCTTTAAGAGAGTAATTCATTTGTAATATCATTTGATTGTAAGAAATCTCAAGTCAGGGGACTTGGAGATTTGGGAATCATTGATTACAACTTGTAAGGGGGAGCAAGTTCTAGAGAGAAAATTACTTTAGAGTTACAGAGTGTGTAATCAAGTGATTTAGTGGAAATCTCAGGGTGCCTGAGGATTGGACGTAGGCCAAGGAGTTGGGCCAAACCAGTATAAACTTTCGTGTACCACTATTCTTCTCTGCTCACTGATTTTCTCTGATCGATCACCATTAAAGCCAAACTTGCGAAATTTTTTTAGAATCCCCAATTCACCCCCCTCTTGGTGATTCAGCTCCTCTTTCACCTAATGTTGTCCTTACCCTCTCCTTCACATCTTCAGGGGTATTCCTCGAATAAAATATGCTAGATTTGTCCATATTAATTACCTGCCCAGATGCTTCGCAGTATTTTTGGAGAATTTTTGAGAGCTTTTTGCAATCCCTTGGATCTACATTCATACAGAGTAGCACGTCATCCATGAAGAAGCTATGAGTTATCACCAGGCAGCTGTGGCTAAGTTTTATCCCTTTCAATTCCTGGTTCCTTTGGTTCTTAGTGATCATCAATGAGAGCACTTTAGCGACTATTATGAATAGATAGGGTGATAATGGATCGCCCTGTCTCAATCCCCTTGTTGGAGGAAAAGAACTCACTATCTCACCCGATAAGCAGAGATTCATCCTTGTTGACCGAACACACTTTTTACTAATAGGACCCATTTATCACGAAAACCGAGCCTCTTCAAAACTTCTTCCAGAGACACCCATTCCACTCTATCATACGCCTTGCTCATGTCCATCTTTAAGGCAAACTCAAACTTCCCACCAGTTTTCTTCCTTCTAAGATAGTGGTATACCTCATGTGCTATGATAATGTTGTCTTGGATACATCTTCCTGGGATGAACGCACTTTGGCTTTGAGAAATGCATACATCTAACAAGGGCCTCATACGGTTGGCTATAATCTTTGAAATTATCTTATAAGAAAAGTTGCATAATTCCAATGGTCTAAGGTGTGAAACAGGTTCAGGTCGCTGAACCTTTGGGATTAATGTTATGTTGGTTAGGGTAGAGCAATGGGCGGGTTGGGTAACCCGAGACCTAACCCATAGCCTACCCATTTAATTTTAAATGGACCCATACCCATACATCAACACATTTAAACCCATATAAATGGGCTGGTAAATAAATGGGCGGGCTAACTGGGTTTTGGGTATCCCATTTATATTTGACACATTTATTTTCTTTTGAAAAAAACGTACATTAACTTTAAGAATCCATCCAAATTCATCATTCTAATATATGAAATCTAAATCTTCATAGTTTAATAATCACAATTCACATAAAACAACATAAATTTATTCAAACACCACCATAGCATAATTTTGATGTTCAAACTCCAACTTTTAAATTAAAACATTACAACTACAACTTTACAAGTTCATAAATTAACAAGATGGGATTTGGCTACCCTCTTTGTCAAGGAGGGTCCGCTGCACCATTTCTTAGGGAAAAATTTCTCAGTGCAAAAAAAAAAAAAGAGTAACATTACAAAAAAAAAAAATTCTCAGTGCAAAATCCTGGAGTGGACCCTCCTTGTCAAGGTGGGTAGTCGAATCCAACAAGATGACATGCTTCCATTGAAACTTCATGCTTCAATCTTCACTATCATCTTTAGTTCACTTAAGGAAGGGACTATAGCTCTAGACACTAAATTTTCTTCTACAAAATAAATGAAGAGAAAACATATAATAAAGAATCTAATATAAAATAAAAAATGAAACAATACAAATTCAGAATTTTATGGAAAATACTAGTAACAACATTTGCACTCTCATCAAAATTATTAATATCAAGGTTCTTAAATTTAAGGGGTGTCTTGAATAGCAAATTTTGAGCACATACAGTGCCTCAACCATCTTTGAAGATAAGGAACTCCTGAAAGAATCTAGTATCAAAGTTAATCCTGAAGATATTGTAGATACTAGTATAGCCAATAAATCACATACCAACATATTTAGAACTTGATACTTGGAAGTATTCACTTTCCACCACACCAAAACATCAAATTTTGGATCTCAAAAGCTTAATAATTTAGTTTGAAGATATTTATCCACTTCTAAAATCCACTCTACATTACACGTAGAACTTGTAGCAACCCACAAGTTCAAATAAATAGAGCCAGAGAGAGAGATTGAGTTGGTTGTCGTTATAGTTAGGGATTAGAGGCGTCCGAATACTCAAAATCTCGAATAGGAAGGGAGGTAAGAAATGCCTTTATTTTATGGAAGAATACTAAATGAGATGTGTAATTAATAAAAAATTACACTAATGGGCTGATATAGGTAGCCCATAGGTATGCCCATAGCCCACCCATTTAAATACTAAATGGGCGGGTTTTAACCCACTCCATTATGAATCTTTTTGGGCTGGTTTAAAATGACCCAATTACCTTGGGTTATGGGCGGACTCATGGGTTATAGGTTCCATGCTCAGCCCTAATGTTGGTCTCATTGATCTCATGTAGCACAGAACCTCTTTCAAAGAACTCCTTTACCATCCTACATACTGAATCCCCCACTTCATTCCATGCTTTCTAATAAAACATCCCTGAAAAGCCATCCGGCCGGGAGCCTTCAATCCCCCCAAACTAAAGGCCGTATCTCTTATTTCAGCCCAAGATACTTCACTCAGCAATCTTCTATTCATTTCCTCTGATATTTTCTGGTCTATAAATTCCAATGCCCCTCTCCCCATACCATGAGATTCAGGTTTTGCTGTAAACAAATTTTGGAAGAAATGGGTTATAGACATATTGATTTCCTCCTTTTCAGTGAGCCACTTTCCCTCCTCATCCCTGATAGTTAGGATAGCATTGTACCTTCTTCTCCTCACCGTTGACATGTGAAAAAATCTAGAGTTCTTATCCCCTGCTTGCAATCAATTCACTCTTGATCTCTGCCACCAATACTGCTCCTCTTGCTCGAAGAATCTGCCAAGCTGAATCTTACACTCCAAAATTGCTTTCTTGACTTCTTCTGTGATACTCCCCTGACTCAGATCTGCCAACTTTGCCTTCATTGATTGTATAGCCTTCCCAAAATTGGGAAACTCTCGCCGACTCCATCTTGTGAGTACTTCCCTGCATCTATTTAGTTTGCTCACGAATGATGACAGGCTATTTTTGGGGGCCTCTTCCTGATGCCTCCAGCTTCTTCCCACCACATTACAGAAAGTCCCCGTGGTTGGCCCAGGAGGCTTCAAATCGGAATTTTTTTTCTCTTTCTTGGGCCTTCCACGTGATAGTTGATGAGCAATAAGTGATGGTCTGATCCTACTGGGGTAATGTTGAACACTTGAAGGTTTAGGAATTTTTCCTTCAACTCTACATTTCCCAACGCCCTGTCCAATCTTTCCTTTACTGTCTCTGTATCCAACCTATTATTACACCAAGTTAGCATAGGCCCATTGAAGCCCAAATCATCCAACATGCAGTCCTCTAGGAGACTCCTGAAGTTCAAAATTTTCCTCCATGCTCTTGGTCTGCCTCCTACCTTTTCTTCATTAGTCAAGATCTCGTTGAAGTCACCCAGACACATCCAGGTATCACTTACTGAATTACCAATTCGCCTCACCTCCTGCCAACATGTGTTTCTTTCCATTTCCATGGGAGGACCATATATAAATAATATATATCTTGGAGTTTAGTAAACATCATATTCTATCAAGGTGTGAATAATATTCATTGAAGAGAATAGGATATTTACCTTAACCGACTCCGTCCAGCATAGCGCCAACCCGCCACTTTGCCCAATCGGATCAATTACCCATTCCTCGTTGAATCTACACCTCCTTCTGATCTTCCTTACCACCCTTGCCTTTTGCTTTGTTTCCATCAGAAACACGATCTGGGGCTTTATTCGAAGGCATTGCTCCTTCAGGTTCCTAACTGTCAAGGCGGCCCCAAGTCCTTGACAGTTCCAAGCTAGGATATTCACTGGGCACCGGTGGCAGGATCTTCCTGTCCACCGGCATTGTGATAATCATGCCTATCACTGCTTGCATCCTTCTCTCTCCCTGCTATCAGCCAACTTGGAGGGAAATCAATTTCTCCTACCTCCACTACTTCTTCTGTTGCTTCCACTCTTGTTCCCGATCCTTTTTTACGCAGTTGTCTCTTTAACGCTCTGAAATTTCTTCGACGCCTTCTTTTTGGTTGAAATTTGAGAGCATAAGGTGATTGCTCAAATTCATCGTCTTCGAAAAGTAGTTTGCGTTGTCTTTTCTGGGTCTCAACAGTTATGGAATCCTCTAGATGTCTCTTGATGTGGATTTGGTTTAGGGCCTGAGACATTGACAAGATTGGGGACAGTCCAATTAAAGGCCCAACATTAGCCATAGTAGAGTCATGTTCTGCTGGGAATTCCAATATATAAGGTTGAAACATGCTAGGCTTTTTTAGGCCCATTTCCTTCCCTTTCCTTGGCCTTATGTTTTGGGCCCATTCTACTTTACTGCCCAGCAAACCCTCTTCTTCCTCCTACTTGTTTCCCGTCCTTTTGACTTTTCCCTGCATTGGGTTGTCCCCATCCTCCTCATCTGTCCCTGCTTTGCCTGTGTCAGCTGCCTCCCTTTCTCCTTGGTTAGACCTCTGGTCTGAAATTAAGCCTTTTGATCGTTGATTTTGGTCTGCCCCCTGCTACCCCTACTCACAATTACCAAAGAGGTGCAACCTCCTGTTTGTCCTTTTTCATCTCTAGTCATACCCTTACTAGAAATGGCATCCTCCCTCTTCGATGATGGATTCTGCCGGAATTTGTCCGACGTTGTTTTCAGCTTCATGAATTCTCCTTCCAACCATCCTTCCTTGCATACCTCTACTACCTCCTCATTTGTTCAAACCGATGGGGTGCTCAGCCAGTTGCCATACTCTGTTTTAGAGTTTCCCTCTGTGCTTTCATCTTCCAAGACAGTACAACCCCTGCCTTCATGTCTTATCTTCCCGCATTTATAGCAAAATATTTGTAGCCTTTCATATTTAACCGAAACCCAGGCAGGGTCTTTCTCCTTTCTCAGGACCCAAAAGCCATCTAGCAAAGGAGAGTCAAGCTTTATTAGAGTTCTAACTTGGATAAAGCTCCTTCCCATCTTCCCTTCAATCACCGGGCGTTCATACGTACATGCCTCCTCTACTGAGTCCCCCAGAATTTTGGCATTATCATCATTGAACGCTGCTAACGGGAGTCTATGGAACTGAACTCAAAAGGGTTCGTAATTAAACTTAATATCATGGAGTGACATATTGTCTTCCCAGGGTTGAAGACTTAGCAAAAAACCTTGGATCGACCACGGTCACCCCCTTATAATACGAACATAGTCACTACGGTTGCGAAACCTGAATAGGAATATCAATTGATTACTATCCAACTCATGAATTTCCACATTTTCTCCAATTTGCCATCCCTTCTTAATCATATTCATCACTGTCGAGATAATAAGATTTTTTTGTGTAACTATTTTGCCCACTAACGCTCCTCCTTCCTCCTCCACCTTTCTTTCAAGAGTCAAGACCACTTGCTTCATCTTCCTCTTGCTTGTATTCTGCTCGGCTTCCATTTCCTTTGCTCCCTGATTCCTTGTATCCTGCCACCTACTAATGACGATCGACAACTGAAGGTGGAATATCACTTAGAGGGGGTGAATAGGTGATTTAAAACTTTTATTCGGTTGATCAAACTTTTCGCGAATTAAAACAAAACACCAACTAAGCAAAAAATTAAAGAAGAATAAATATGAGGCAATTTATCCTGGTTCGGTCTAATCTTGACCTACATCCAGTCCCCAAGAACTCCTTGGGATTTTCACTAACTCTTCAGAGATTACAAATACAACTTGGAATGATCCTTACACACACGGACTCACTCCCCCTTACTACTTGTAATCTTACACCCACAACTTAAGGTTCCACAACCTTAAGTCTTAAACAAAGATAATGAAAAGTGTTTACAACTCCTCACGAGCAAGTAATTAATGATCACTGAAGTACAAAGAGTATCCGAAGATATTATCTGATAATGAATGAAACTGATAAGAGTAATAAATCAGAGTAAATGCGCAGAGTTTCGGTAGTTGGCTGAATTGAATGCTTGGACATTTATACCCTTCACCATTAATGCCGTTGTAAAACTAGTCGTTGTCTACATACGAAATCCTGGCGGTTTAGAGAGGATAGTATGACTATTAGCATTTAATGCTAGTGGTTGGTCTTAGAAGAATAACAACCTAGACAAACATTCCTATTTCTGGGGAATGTTTCTGCTTCATTCTTCAATATTTGACCATTAGAGTTTGGACAGGAGGAATGTTGTCACTCTTTAGCTTCAAATATTAGCTTTTCGTCTGATACTTACTGCGACATTTAATGCTGATGACATCATGTTTTGCTTTTTATCAGAGTATAAGAATTCCTGACTTTTTATGGCAAGACAAACTTGAATCATAGTTTATAATACAAGGTAATCACAACATGAAGGTAAGATCAGATATAGGTGAAATAAATACAGATCAGATACAGAAATTTCGCAAAATCATTTTTCAGTTCAGAGTCTTTCAACCTCGAGTTAGCTATCCAACCTCGAGTTTCTTACCAAACTCGAGGTATATTTTCACCCTCGAGGTTATTTATCAGAAGTCATCTTTGGCGATAGAAGAGTGTAACCTCGAGTTTCTAATATCACCTCGAGTTTTGCTCCAACCTCGAGGTTTCTTTTTGTACCTTGAGTTTTTGTATATTCAATTAAGAACCATGGGTAGTGAGAGACATCAGATCAACCTCGAGTTAAAATCTTAGCCTCGAGTTTTTGACTAACCTCGAGTTTCTCATTGAACCTTGAGGTTATGAAATGGATTTTGCAAAGGAACGAAAGGCTTGCAACCTCGATTTTATCCTATGACCTCGAGTTTTGAGATAACCTCAAGTTAAAGTTCTTAACCTCGAGGTTATTTCACAGCAAACTTCTGATTTCGTTTTTCATGATTTTAACAAGACATTTTTCTTTATAATGTTGTCTCATCATCAAAACATGGAGGCTAACAACAACTCCCTATTGGAAGTAGAGTAAACATTGACGGTGAGGGTTATAACTGAAGGTCAGCCATCCTTCTCAGGTCGGTCAGGAGTTTGGTTCTCCTAAGAAACTAGAGTCGCACTCACAAGGAGAGAGAATTCATTTTTTTAAATATCCTCCATTATAGTTAAAAATATAATTCATAATTATAATTTAAGGTTAAGGTGCAAAAATACACATGTGTTTTACCCCGAGGAGCGCCTAGCACCAAAGGCTTTTTTTAGGTGTAAAACACGTGGTTACAAATTAGGTGCAAAAATACAGTTTGACCGTTAAATTTGACTTTTTTTTTTACTTTCAGAGGTGTAAAAAAATACATGTGCTTTGACAAATGGAGCGCTCAACATCAAGTTTTTTTTTAATCTAATAATTTTATTTCAATTAAAGAAAAATTATTATTTTTCTAAGTATAATTCTTAGAAATTCAAAATTTTTATTTCCATAATTTTTTTAAAAAATCCTTATTAAATACTATATTTAATTAAAAATAATTTTAATTTTTTAATCTAACCAATTGAACCAGAAATTATTTAAATAATTTTTCAATCAAAACCAAACAATATTATTTATTTTTTATTTCATTAAAAGATATGAATTGGTAAATTATGAAAATAAATATTTAATAATTTTTCAATCAACTATTAATTAGAAAAATTAATAGGGATTTTTTTTAAAAAAAAGAAACTAAATTATGGAAATAAATTTCTTACCATTTTTACCCATTGGATAAATTCTCCTTTCCAAAATAATAAATCAAAAGAGAAAATTTGGTCTCCTAGGAACTATATCTAGAGAAATAATAATTTTCCTTTAATTGAAATAAAATTATTAAATTTAAAAAAAAAATCTGGTGTTAGGTGCTCTTTTTGCCAAAACACATATGTATTTTTACATATTTGAAAGTAAAAAAAGTCAAACTAAACGGTCAAAGTCAAATTTAACGGTCAAACAGTATTTTTGCACCTAATTTGTAACCACATATGTACTTTTGCACTTAAAAAAAAAAAATTTGATGCTGAACGTTCCTCAAAGTAAAGCACATGTGCATTTTTGTACCGTAACCCTATAATTTACCAAGTAATCTATATAAAGTTTGGAAAAAAAAAGTTAAAAAAAATATGGATAAAGTTGTTGATATAGAAATTTTTTCCCTAAAAAAAAAAAACAAAGTAACAGTCAAACCCCTCAATTCCCCTCCCATTTGATAAATCTAAATTAGTAAATATTAAAGTCCTTCCCCTCCATTGAAGCAAACAAACTCTAAATATTTTGTTGTAGTTTTAAATATAAGATTTTAATTTACTTTATTCTTAAATTTATAATTTTTACCTTAAATTATGGCTATTGATTACCATATTACATGTAACTAATATCTATATGTTATTTAATACAAACAATTGAAGAGGTGCGTTTTGGGAAAAATAATTTCACTTTTAAAAATAACTAATTTAATTAATTTCTTTAATATTTCTAAATAACTACCCAACTCTTATATTTAGGATCAAATAAAGTAATAAAAGCTTTTAACCAATCAATTACTCATACCCTAAGTTTTTATATACTCCATCCAATTTAAAATACAAGTCACTTTTAACTATCTCACTTAAATTAAAGAAGAGTGATTAACTTATTAAATCTGTTTTAAATTATTTTTTTAATCAACTTTACCCCTATTTAAATCTATCTCACTTTTTCTTTCTTTTTTGACATCCAATGAATACATACCACCTGGGACAGATCTTCTTTAATACAATGGGGGCTATGGCCCGCCAAAAAAAATTTGAAAAACATTGTTAATTTTTTTAAAAAGAAATTTAATATAATGTAAAAAGGTGTATTATCTTATACATTATAATTGTTAAAATACTTTTTTTATATATTTGACCCCCAAATAATTTTTTTAATTAGTTAATAAATATATATTTGGCCTCCTTAAATACCTAAGGTCTGCCACTGCGTACCACCAATTAATAAGTAGGGCTAAAATTTAAAAATATTAATTAATAACATTATAAGTAACTTATACTGTTACGGACAAATGATTTCTTCTTAAGAGGCGATTGTATTTTGGACCCCTGATAGTAAAGGTTTGGAATGTTAGATCGGCAAGTTTCGCTTCACTTCACCTCTTTAAATTGTGCTCGGGTTTGGTTTTCTCAATATTGTGTATTAGATTTAAGCAAGGGTTAACTGTTTGTTCTGATTTTAACTCTATTTTGAATAATAATCATTCATATTTTCTTCTGATTCATTCATGGCCCATTTAGTTCGATTTCATGAGAAATGATTGTATCCCAATACAACAAGCCGATTACGATGTTTGATCAGGCTTATGTAATATAAAATGATTATATTTTTTTAATTCTAATTGCATTATTTAATGTAATCAGAATTACACTTATGAATGAGGATGTAAACATCGTATAATCAAGGGAGAAAAAAACATTAGTACAGTTATAATTTTTAACATAGACTAAAATGTCCACTCATAAATGTCATTAAATATTAAAAAATTAATTAGAAATATAGAAATTAAAAAAAAAATCCCCGTTAAAAATTACATTCCACCATTAAATATAAAAAAATCCATTAAATAATATTTTCAGAATTAAATACTCAAAAATTACCATGAACCTAACATATACATTGCGTAATATTTTCATCATTAAAAAAAATTATGAACCCAACATGTACGATGCATAAAATGAAAAAAATTACCATGAACCTAATGAGTGTATTATACACATATGTGTAGATAGAGGTAATTTTGTTTCTTATCATATTATTCTCATATATTCTGATGTTCCATATAATCCAGCCAAATATTTTATGTACATGTATAATCTTTTTTTAATAACAAATCAAACAAATTCATATAATGCATCATTACATTACATTGAATACATTCCCTCTAATTCCATGAACTATAAGGGCCATTGGTGTTACTTAAGAGTTGGTTCAGATTGTACTCTCCTGAAACCTGAAAGTAGGAGTTTGATAATAAATTTATAAAAATTAAGAATATGTTGGAATTTAGGAAGAAATCCCATAGTTTATGAATAAGAAGAAGGATGGAAAAGAAGAGGAAAAATAAGAAGGATTGTGTGTGTGGTACTAAGTCCCACATTGGTTAGGTGAAGGAAAGTTGGAGGGTATATAAGCCCCAACTTGGCTTCTACTAGTTGGGCCCTTGGGCCTACCCACTTTTGTGGAGGGGTGAGGACTTAGGCAACCCTTGGTCCATCACATGCGCGCCGCCGCCCGTTCGGTCCGCGTGTGTGAAATAAAATAATATTTTTTTATTAAATTATTTTTTGAATAAAATAATCCTTTTATTTTTATTTCCGTTGTGCGTCTGTTCGTACGACCCGAC
Source organism: Acacia confusa (assembly GCA_037074495.1). Classification (NCBI taxonomy): domain Eukaryota; kingdom Viridiplantae; phylum Streptophyta; class Magnoliopsida; order Fabales; family Fabaceae; genus Acacia; species Acacia confusa. The sequence goes on from CM073514.1 coordinate 16,658,349, forward strand.
CCGTTTAGCTCCGTCTGTTCGTGAGACGCACCAGTTCGCCGGCAACAAACGCAAGTCGCCTCTGTTCGTTCTGTTCAGGTGTGTCTTTTCGCACAACGTACCAGTTCGCGCAACAGACGAGTCTATCTGATCGTATTTTTCCGAAGTCTATAAATAGGGGCCCCTAGTCACAAAATTTTTCACGTTCTTTTTTCTCTGCATACACTCTTCCTGCATACACATTTTGTGCGTTCCGAAAGTAGACTCGTTGGATTCGCTTGGGCTTCAGACAGATAAAGCCACCTTTCTGGAGACGAACAATCCGCTCTATCCTGGGAGGCAATTGCTCAGAAACCTGTGGCATCCTTAGAGGGAGCAAAATTGTCTTAAGGAGACAACGAAAGTTGGGCCCGGATTTCTGCATAGTTCATAACCATATTCGACAGTCTTGTGAGTTCATTTATAGCTTTTTCATATGATATAGACTTGTTGTATGCTCTCTGTATGTTATATTTTGTTAAACACAGATTGTTGTTATACTTTTTTGTTTACTGCATATTCAATTTCTACCTACTCCATACATTAGAAACAACAGAAAACAACTTAAATTAGTTATAATTAATAAAAAATTGTGTTAGTTTTCTATAACACCTCTCTATTTAATTGTTTACATTGGGCACCAACTAACCATGTCAACCTTCTTGCTTGTATCCATTCATTTCTTGTTATAAGAGTTTAAAATTTGAATTATCTTGATCTTTTTTATAAGATATCTCTTGAAGTTGTCTAAGCATTAAATATGTTTTTACCATCTTTGCACCTAATTAATTTTATTCTCTCTCTTTAGCTTTTTTTTCTTTCATGCTACACTTTCTTTTATACTTTCTTCCATTATAAACTTATCTTTCTTACTTGTCCTCTTATAGATTAAAGCATACTTAACGGGAAAAAAGGTCTTTGCTTACCTATTAATTATTTATTACTTTTAATTAATTTAACTATTTTCTTAAATTTCATAATTTGGTTATAAGCTTTTAGAAAAAGGACCGGAAGGAGTGTTATAGATAGTTTTGAAAAAAAGTATATAATTCTCAACTACTTATTTCTTGTGCCTATTATGAAGCACTTTCTAGAAGGAACAATTGTCTTTATTTATACCATAAGACATATTTAAGGAGTTGATCTTGGTTTTAAATATACGACGAAATTTTCATATTTATCAATCATTTTCTTAATTTATCTTTTTTTATCCTTCTTCAACAATAATTGAGAAGGAGAAAGAATTAAGGAAATTAATTAAGATGTTTTAGAAAATACATGTCATATTACTAACTTCCTTAATCTAATCAAATTATGTAAATATGTGCTATATTAAGGACGATATGAAGTATAAGTTATTAATTACATTTTTTAAGATTGCCCTTATTTAAAGTTTGATGCAATTTTTTTTTTTTTTTTGCCTTACATGCAATACGTAATTTATTGCTTTAAATGTAGTTAAATTTGACAACAGAATATGTTTTTCAACAAATTTAATGATTTAACTACTTTTTTTTTTCCTGTTACTAGTGGGGTGGTTAGACACTTTTTACAAGAGCCAATAGAGGCAGCATATCCTCTTTTCCATCTTTCTCATTTTCTTTTTAGTGTCTTTTCTCAATCCTGATTAAAAATATGGATGTTTTAGATGTAATAGTTTATGAAATTATTATTATACTATTTTATAAATTAAATTTTTCTATTTTTTATACTGCAATCTGTGAAGATCAAATTTTAACATTTTTAATTAGTTAGTTAAGTTTATATGTTTATAATAATTATTTAAAATATTAAATTTAAACTATCTATTTTGTTATTTTGAAGTGAATACAGGATTTTAAAAAGAAAATGAGAAAGTGGAAAAGAGGTGGATTTTAAGACATGAAGTAAATCTCACATTTAAGAAGAGAGGAAATATAGCCACTCCTTAAATGGTTGTAAGCTGAACACTTTGTATATATTTTTGTTAATATATTCAACTTCATTCTTTGAAAAAAAGAAGAGAGGAAACATATGATTTGGAGTTGAGCTATACATAGGGTGTGCATGGTAACGTTCCTAGAATGAGTTTTTTTTTTTTCAATTTCTGTTCCCGGGAATAAAAATGGATGAGAATTATGTTTGGTAAATCTGGGTTTTTTTTTTTTCCTGTTCCCGGGCTAGACCGGTTTAGTTTTCTGTGCTGGGGGATAAAAAAAGAAGCAGAAAATTTCTGCTTTTCTGTTCCAGAGCACAAAATCAGAATCATTTTTCTCCCCACCAATGCTCTTCCCAGACACAGAATCAGAAAAATTAAAAGCGTTAACAAACGTAATTCTAATTCTCAGAACTCTTCCCAAACACAGAATCAGAAAAAACTGTTTCATCTCAGAAACTGTACTGGGGAATAGAATGGTTGTCATGCACACCCATACTATTTACAACTAGTAAAATAGTGCATTCTCTTTTATCCTTATTTTTTTCTTGGGATCAAATAGGGGATACTTGCATTACCATAATAAAGTCCAGAGACATACAATACAGAGAAAATACAGCAACATAAAGCTATAGCTACAAGGACGCATAACAAATGCAGAAATAGATGAAACTAATAGTAAAACAAAATATAAGCAACAGACAGACACAATAAATAGCTACCCTCCATCCCTTGCAAGATCAGCCGAGAGAGAGCTATCCACAACTAAATTAGCTTCTTGAATGTCTAAGGTTAGAAAAGACAACAAGGAAGGTGATGGTTGATAGACCCACCCAGAAGGGCACACCCCCTTATAAGCATTTGCCGCAAGGCAATCGGCAACTCGGTTACCCTGTCGAAAAGTAAATAAGATAGAAAACCCAACCTTAGTAGCTAGAAGACAAATAATGTCATGGATGATGCTTCTGCACTTCCAATCAAATAAGTCAGGAGACTTGGCTTCAATACTAGATATAAGGAGAAGGCAATCAGATTCAAAAACAACATCGTCAAGGTCCAAGTCCACTGCCAGCATCAGGGCTCGTCTAAGGGCTAATGCTTTAGTCATAAATGCTGAGATTGATTTAACTTTATCCACAAAGCCCCATTTGAAGTGACCAAGATGATTCCTACACACCAAATCGATGGCAACGTCACTGTTACCCACTTTAAATGCACCATCAGAGTTGATTTTGAGACAGCCAGGTTTAGGAGGATACCGGAAGATTGATATTCCGGAGCAGTTATCAGGCCCATTCGAACTGGTTTGCAAGTTATTTTGACAGGCCCAAAATTCATTATTGCTTCTCCAGGCTAACTCAATCACCGCCATGGGATTAGGATCCCTGTGATTAAATACTTTGTCATTCCTGAATTTCCAAATGAGCCACAAATTCCAGCATATTAGAGAAATATCAGCAGACATAAGGGCAGATGAGCTTACTATCAATAACCACCAGGCCTTGATGTTCACCACATTAAAGACATTAGCCCTAGCTCCCAGCATTCCACCAAACTAGATCCCTCTCGTCCATGGGCAATGGAAGAAGAGATGTTCAAGCGTTTCCTCCGCCTCTACACACATTGGGCAAGTGCTTTCCTTGGCTCTCCTTCTACTATATAAAGCGACATTAGTTGCTAAAGCGTCATTGAGAAGGCGCCAAATGAAGTGAATCACTCGAGGGGTTGCTTTGACCTTCCAAGTCGATTTCCAGTCAGTAGGGGATAACACAATTGATGATCTAGCCTTATTAATTCCCCCTTGAAGCTTTCCTTTCCCTTTCCGGTAGCGCGGCTTCACAGAATAAATCCCATTGGTCGAGCCAGACCAGATCAATTTATCAGCTAGACTGTTAGAGGGGATAGGTAAATCATAGATAGCATTTTGAATCTGTGTTGGTAGATACTGAGCAATAGGAGCTAGATTCCAGGCTCCATCAACAATGAGATCACAAACTCTACCGCTAGTAACAATGGGATCTTCACAATCTTAGGGTTTAGGTGGGAAAGTAACACCAGGGACCCAATTATCACCCTAGATTCTAATTTCGGTACCTAATCCCACATCCCTTTGGAGATCTTTCAATAGGAAATCACGGCTTCAAGAATACTAGACTAGCACCACGAAGCTTTATAGCCTTTCTTAGATCAATAAACTCATCCCTGGGGTAATAAACACTCTTGAGTACTCTAGACCATAGACCCTTAGGGTGAGTCATTAATCTCCAAGCCGTCTTAGCCAACATGGCTTCATTAAAGACCACCAGATCCCGGAAACCCAAGCCACCCTGATTCTTCCCCACCGTTAAATAGTCCCAGGCTTTCCAATGGGTTTGAGTACCAAACACATTGCCTTCCCACCAAAATTTGGTTATAAGACTATGAATTTCCTTACAAGACTTAATTGGGAACTTAAAACAAATCATGGGAAAAATTGGGATCGCCTGAACAACGGCTTTAATCATCACCTCCCTTCTTGCGAAGGAAAGTAGGGATTGCCCCCAACCTTGCATCTTATTCGTAACTCACTCTCTAACATATGCTAATGCTTGATGCTTTTGTCTTGCCCCATATACTAGGAATACCAAGATACCTTCTCAGATCTGCGGATGCATGGATGCCCAAAATTCTGCCAACTTCTTCTTTTACCCTTTCTGGTGTGTTGGAGGAGAAAAATATACTCGATTTCTCAAGATTAATGCTCTGGCCCAAGGCACCATAGAAGGAAAACATTATATTAGCAAGTTTGTTACAATCACCCGGACTTGCATTCATATAGATAAGGGCATCATCAACAAAGAAATTATGTGTGAGCACTGGGCATGTTTGACTCAATTTGATCCCCTTAAGCAAATTGGCTTCTTGGCTCTTGCTAATCATGAGTGAAAGCACCTCCGCAACAAGGATAAAGAGATATGGGGATAGATGACCTCCTTGTTTAATGCCTCTACTTGGAGCGAAAGATTTGATGCTCCTAAATGTAAAACCCTCCAAACAAACTTAAAAATTTTTTTTTTTTTTTTTTTGTTTTCCATAAATTTCCTCATCAAATATGTTAGAGACAATATAAGGATAATTAAATTTTTTAATTGGAAATTTTTAAAAATTAAAAAAAATTACTATTCAAATATCCAAATTATTTTAAACTCTTTTTTAATTATAGTTTAAACTCATTAGTGCTTTGTTCAGGGGGTTTTAATTTCATATACATTTTATATTTTATAATTTGTGCTAGTACTATAAAATTAGTAGGTCGGGGTGGGCGGTGGGGTGGGAAATATAAGTAAACGACAATTTTTTAGTTTTTTGGCTCAAAGAGTAAACGACAGATTGGAGAGAGAGTCATTATGTTACTGTTATTCGTTGGGGGTTTATTTTGAATGGCCGTGGGTCCCATGATGTATCCCACTCCCACCACTTGTGCTTTTCTTGGTCACAATTATAAAGTATTTTACAACTAATTTCTTTTTTAAGAAATGTTTTTTAATGAAAATGAAATATCATTAATCAATTAAAAAATGTTCAGGTACAAGAGAGTATAACAATAAAGCTGTGAAACGAAAACCCAAGAAAATTACATGAGAATTGGGATACTATTATTTTTAATGTCTTAAGTTTATTCTCATTTTGATTTTAATTTCTTAAAATTTAAATTATTGGTTTTGATACTTTTACGTACAAAATTGTCCATATTTCTACTGAATTATAAGAACCATATTTTAATAAAATAAAATTTGAGGGGCCAAAATTTTTTATTTAAAAGTTGAGATACTAAAACAAAATTAGGGCAAATTTATGAGACCAAATATTATAACAACCCGAAATAATAACTAGGTCAAAACATAAATGTGTAAGGACTCTAACATAGAAGTAGTCTATTAACGTAAGACCTCATTAGATTCTTTTTGATTTTAAGACTGAGTCTTAGATGAAATATCTATTTGGATAGGGCAACCACCAATTACAAAACTGAGGTTTCGGTTGCTCAGATAAATTTTCTATCTTTCTCTTCTCCTTTTTCACATAATATAATTGGTTATTTTATAAAATAAAAAAATGTTAGCATTTTAGAATTTTTTATACTATCACCCTATATTTATATTTTATTTTTCTTAGGCTGTCAACTCTCGAATTAAATTTGAACTTTTGGCCATTAAATTAAATTTGAATGTGTTGCATAATAGTGGCGCCCATTTACTGTTATTTTGTACCATTAGAAAATCCTTGCTCCTTGTCCTTCTCCTTGAAACCTCATTTCAGATTTTTTCTTTTTAACAAAAAATTAATAAATAGTGAGCCTCACTCAATTTTTCTAAGGAAGAACAGAAAAAATGGACGGTGAATCCCTGGGCCTTGTTCGGTTCCCAAGAAGATGACAGATGCGCTATCGGCCATGGCCTCGTGTTGGGCTGAACACTTTTCAATATATAATAGGGTAAAAGGTGCAATTTTACACATAATCTTTATCTCCGTGCTTAGTACCATAACTTTTTTTTGGGAGCAAAAGTACACATAACGTTACGTCTTGGGAGCGTCCAACACCACGGGCCGTTAGTCAACCGACGTTGACCGTTAAGTCTGACGGAAATGAACAGTCATTTCGCTAAAATTACCATTTTACCCTTAGTTTTAAGCTGAAATTACCATTTTTGTCCCAAGTTTTAAATAATTTTTTTTTAAAAAAACACTAAAATAACTCTTCCCCGGTGGGCCCCACCATTGGCCACCACGCCAGCGGTGGCCGCCCTCCCCCCACCGTCGGCGATCAGTGGCCACCTCCGGCAACCACTTCCGGCGGCTTTTTTTTTTGAAAAAAACTAAAATAACCCCTCCCTCGCCGGTGGGCCCCTCCACCGGCCAAAGCACCGGAGGCGGCTACCCTCCCCCCATCGTCGAGCGCCGGCGTCCACCTCCGGCGGTTTTTTTTTAAAAAGCAAACAATAAAATACACAGCCGCCTCCGGACGGCGGTGGCCAACGATCGCCGGTGGTGTTGTGGTGGTGGTGGGCCCCACCGGCGAGGAGGGGTTATTTTAGTTTTTTCTTTTAAAAAGTTATTTTTTTAAAAAAAAAAACACCGGAGGTGTTTGCTGGTCACCAGCAGCAGCCAGAGGTGGAGGGAGGGTGGCCGCCGTCGATGGTTTAGCCGGTGGTGGGGCTCACCGGCGAGGGAGGGGTTATTTTAGTTTTTTTAAAACAAAAATTATTTTAAAAAAAAAAAAAGTCGCCGGAGGTGACCGCTGGTCGCCAACGGGGCCGGCGGTGGGGGGTGGGCGGCCGCCACCAGTGGTGTAGCCGATGGTGGGGCCCACCGAGGGATGAGTTATTTTAGTGTTTTTTTAAAAAAATATTATTTTAAACTAGGGGCAAAATGGTAATTTCAGCTTAAGACTAGGGGCAAAATGGTAATTTTAGCGGAGTTACTATTCATTTCCGTCAGACTTAACGATCAACATTGGTTGACTAACGGCCCGTGGTGTTGGACGCTCCCAAGACATAACGTTATGTGTACTTTTGCTCCCAAAAAAATGTTATGGTGCTGGACGATCATCGGGGTAAAGGTTATGTGTAAAATTGCACCTTTACCCTTTATAAAATGGGCTACAAATTTATCTTTAAAAATTTTGGCCGAGAAATAAGAGTGTCTTGAAAGATTCTTTAACTTCAATATTACCCATTGTTCTTGGGTTCAATTAGTAAAGGGGTCGGACTTTCTCATCAAAGGGAGATGGTTCGATCCTAGGGTTGGTTAAGACGCTAGGGGAGGCATCTTAGCTCCTGGGTGCCTAAGTAAACGCCTGAGGGTAATAGATGGCTCGCCTTATCCAACATTGGTATCACTTAAGAGGAAGGGAGATTTCGCCCTGCTCTTGGATTGTAGGTGAGCCCAACCTATTTCCTAAAATTTTCATATATATATATATAAAAACTTCAATATTACCCTGAAGTTGTAGTTATGTTGCTCCACACTATTAAAAACTCATGTTGATTGTTAAAAAATTAATAATGATTTTTAATTTTTTATGAAAAAGAGAAATATTGCTATATTTTCGAGGTAATATTTAATCTATAAAACTTTTAGAGTAACATTACTTTTCAGTGAAAAGTTTTGGAGTAAATTTTTAATTTAACCCTTTATAGAATAGAATTATCAACTCACTTATAAAATTGTGTGAACTCATTTTTAAATTTGTTGTAAACTTGGTTGAACTTGTAGTTAATCTAGCAAATTTATATTTTTGATATTTATCTTAAAATCATGTCAACTCACTCTTAGACTTATATTAGCCTTTTAGATTTGACTATGTCTGGTGACTCCATGTATGAACTTTATTAAAAAGAAAATTATTGAGTATGATAAATTAAGAATGTTGATGTGTTTAGATGATCATTTAGTTTTGAAATATGTTCAGATCCAATTATTGTTATTATTTTTTTAATGATTTAATCATATATTTTTAATAGCTATAGTTCTTTTTTTTGTTGCCCGAATAGCTATAGTTCATTGAAAGAGATAACCTCTTATGAGTTTACTATTTAGGTCTCTTTTTTTTGCTATTGTACCTGGTTTACTAGAGCTTTGCTCTGACTAGTATGGATCGAGGTTCTGTCGGGCGCATACGCGGAGACTTCTCCCAGGGAAGTTTTCTGCATCCACAAAAACTCGAACTCGAGACCCTTGCTTAAACGACCCAAATTCCTTCCCCTTGAGCTAACTTCCACTAGTCTATTTATTTATCCTAAACTTGCTTAAACTTGTGGGGTTCACAATCTTATTTTTTCTTTTTTCAATGGCAAGTCAATTAACTTAAGAAATTCAAAAGGAGACTAGTCATCAGATATCTTCTCGCGTGAGGAAGAGACATCCCGGGTGAGGATTTAACCATTTTTGCATATCAAAAGTTGGCACATAGTATTTTAAAAATTTAACACATTACCATATATGTGTAATTAGAAAATCTGGTATAATGGATATAAAAAATTTCACATATTTATTTTTCAAAATAAATAGAGTTGTTACACTTGATATTAATATGAATCCCTCGAGTAGCTACAACATTTCGAACCCAAAAAAAAAAAAAAAAAAATCACATTACATGCGTGTAAACCTTCATTTGTATTCTATTTTCGGAATTCTTAAGGAAGATCTACCAAATCTAACACGTCACGTGTGGCATATTAAAATACTTCTTTCAGTCCATAAGGGAAATTTAAAAAAAAAAAAAAAAAAAAAAACTCTTCAATCTTACAGCGTCTTTTTCCCCCAATCTTTGGTCATACGATGTTTGGAATTTTCTATATTAGAATAAAATTTATTAAAATAAAGTAAAACGATACACATAAATTAAGCCTCAATACATATATCACAAGATAAACTTACCAATACAATGAGGCCAAATCCACACAGAGGAGAGAGGGAAAAAAAAGGGTCAACAATACGTCTAGAACTTATGCTACACATTACAAGTATCAAAGACATTCATGCCTCCATGAATTTTATAAAAAATCCATCATTTCAAGTAATTTTTCATGAAATAAAAGTTTGAGCAACATTGTATTAATTGCTTCCCCAATACCTCCTCTTTAAATTGAACCTTTTAAAATTTGAATAGCTTAAATAAAAAAATTATTCAAATTATTTATTTTTTTAAAATTTTAATTTTCTTTAAGTATTTTTTAATAATTTGCATTAAAATGGCCTTCTTAATGAAAAATCCCTTTAATTTGTGTAATTAATAGGAGAGTTTGAGGGAAAAAAATCTTATATTTCATAAGTAAACTAGATGAAAATCTTATCTTTAAAACAACAAAATTCACACTTGTCAAAAAAAAAAAAAAGAACCTAAACAATAAAACAAATATTTATCCACCTTTATGTTTAGGAATTGAATTATCGGATGGAGTAGTAAGAAATCTGATTATCGGAGTAGTAAGAAATCCAACAGACTGATTTATAATTTTCCAGTAAAAAACTTCATTGATGCGATACCAAAACTATTGGGCCTAAGACAAAAAAACAAAAATTAGTTTTTGGGCCTTAAGGATAACAGAATAATGGGCAAGATTTAATACGTAACCCAATTTGATCAAAACAATTAAAAAAAAATGTCAAATCACTAAACAAGAAAACTTCAAAAGCGACGAAGCAATAGACCAAAAAAAAAAAAAACCCCATCGCCGAACGCGAGAAGTAGGGAGAGCGAGGGAGAGAGCCAGAGTAATGCAGAAGAGAGATCAGAACAAGTCAGGTGGAGCCGGCGGTAGCTCGTCGGCGCCACCGGCGAAAAGAGGCCGCCCTTTTGGTAGTAGCAGCACCAATGCCGCCGCCGCCGCAGCTGCTGCGGCCGCCGATGCGGCTGCTCCGTCGACTATGCTCGGTCCATCTCTCCACGTCCATAGCTCTTTTGCCGGTGAGTTTAGTAAATTGCATAGCTTTTTCCTCCTTTGTGTGTTTGTTCTCGTCCCGACCCTATTCGATGCAGTTCCAAATTGTAAGATTTATGAACAAAAAAGGATAGAGGTAGTTTCTTGCTTGGAAAAAATGGTTTTACTTTAGCTTAGACACCTCGATACTACTTACTGAGATTTTTGGTCCGGTATTTGTGAAAAGAAGGGCATGAATTTCTCCATTCATTGAAGAAATTTTGTTTGGCAAAGTTTTGGATTTAGGTATGGAAAGTCGGGCTGTGTTATGAGTTATGACCCTATTGCATTGTATGCAGTTCTGCTTATCAGAACTTGGGCGCTCCTACCTCATGAATGAATTTTTGCGACAGAGCTCCAATGTTTAATATGATGATTAGAGGGAAACACCTTCTCTTATGCTTCTTTAAATTACCTAAGGACTAACATTAGATAGCACTTTCAAGTTTCAAGTAAGTTATACTCCTCTGGTCTTTCTTTAATATAAGATATATTTAGGGAGTTGATCTTGGTCCTAAATACTCTACATTGTTTTCATATTTGTCAATTATTGATGCTCTCTCCACCATAATGTAATCGAGGAGGAGAGAGAATAGAGGAATTTAGGAAAATAAATAGTGTTTTAGAAAATATATATCATATTGACGAACTTTACCAACTTTTTTAATCTATTTAAATTAGGTAAATATGTCTTAAGGATCGCAACTAGTATTATATTTCCATTAGTAAACCTAGGTATAATGTATACTTGAGTAATTTCATAAACTGTCTAAAACCTCTGGAGGCAGGAAGGTATGCCTGTCACAGTATGCAAATTTAATGCGCTAGTGGCACAAGGGCTCTTAGTGTTATAGTGCATAATGCTGTGCTCGCTACATATTTAACGTATATTGCCTACAAAATGTCAAATATGTTCCATATGTAGAATGGCCACAATGAACTAACAAAAAGAAAATAGCATATATGAAAAAAAATAAGCCTCCGTTTAAAACCTAACTCATTATAACTCAATAATGATCCAAATTTAACTGTGTTGACCTGAAAATCAACTTTAAACCCTTAAAAGCAGTATATGCCAAAGCTGAAATAGTTAGGAGCCTAAGCATCTTCCCAAACAATCTAAATCTAATTGCTCACAAAAGCTCTTAGACATTATATTTTAACAAGCAAGTGGCTGATCAACTCCTTGATGAGCCACTAAAAAAGAAGAGAGGACTACTCTCCTTGTTTCCTCTTTCTGTTTTTTCTCTGTGGAAAAAGACAGTTATGGGAAAACCGTAAAAGATTCAGAAGGAATATTTTTTACTTGTTCATCAGAGGGGGAAAAAACTGTTTCCTTACAATGATTCAAGAGCAGGATGCCTATTATTCTACATTTGTCGGTGCTTAGTTATTCCTCAAGGGTTGTTCATTGATAAGATTCTTTTGTTAGTTTTTGGAAGTTATTACATTAACTCATGCTGTTTCTTTCCATTTTATTTCTTCTTTTTTAGACCAAAACAATAAAAGAATTGTTCTGGCTCTTCAAAGTGGTCTGAAGAGTGAGCTGACCTGGGCATTGAATACTCTTACACTGCTCTCTTTCAAAGAGAAGGATGATATACGCAAAGATGCAACTCCGCTTGCAAAAATTCCTAGTTTGCTTGATGCACTTCTCCAAGTTGTATGTGCTACCAATCTTTATTATTTCCTTAAAAAATTTAGTGTTTCTCTTGATTTTGTTTCATAAAACTGATGAAGACATGTTTTTGGTAAAAAGGAAGGCTTATCGTCATGGTTGCCATCCTTTATATTTATTATATGACAATTGCTGGTTCATTTTCTCGTCAAATATTGAAACAGATAGATGATTGGCGTGACATTGCACTCCCTAAGGAACTAATTAAGACCCGAAGAGTCAGATCATTAGGTGCAAATTCAATAGTAACTGGATTTGGGAATAAGTACGAGGCATTGGGTTCAAATGGTACACCAGGGTAATCATTTTTGTACTCTTATATCTCATTGAGTTTGAGTTCCCTGTTTTTCATTTTATAACATGCTCTTTGTGGGGCCAAAAAAACAGAACAAGTAAGTTAATCTGAATACAGGATAGTGCTCTTAATGCAGCCAAGGATCTGGTCCTACTGGTATGGAATCAAGACAGCAGATCGGCATGACAAAATCCCGCCTTTCAGAGTTGTGGTTTGATGAAGACTCTCTGTTTAATTTAGATGATGAAGGGAGAGCAGAAAAACAACAGTGTGCTGTCGCTGCTTCAAATATCATCAGGAACTTCTCTTTTATGCCAGACAATGAAGTTATCATGGCCCAACATCGGCATTGTTTGGAGTCAGTCTTCCAATGCATAGAAGATTACATAATAGGTGATGATTGTTCCTGATTGACGCTTAGCTGCTTGTTTTCATATTTCAATAATACTATTATGCTTCAACTAATATTCTCATTGTTCAAGCTGCTTATGATTTTTTTGTTTGTTGATGTGCAATATTTAAAAATTTCAGATATCATAATTTGGACTTTATCAGAAGAATATCAATGTGATAACTTGTGATATCTTTCAAAAGTAAAACAATTTCAGAGACAATATGGTTGTATTAAATTTGCACTTCTGTGTCTGATTAAAATAAGATATTACTTCAGTTAGACTAAAATTACTGATTGTCTGATATGATATCTTTGAAAAGTAAACCAATTTCAGAGACAATATGGTTTCTTTAAATTTGCACTTCTGTGTCTGATTAAAATAAGATATTACTTCAGTTTGACTGAAATTACTGATTGTGTCAGTCAAACATCAGTAACCGAGCATTTGGCACTGTGTTGTTAGCTTCTTTTGTTTCTAGAGGCCTTTCTTGTGGTAAACTACAGGCACTCTGGAAAGGCATATATAAGATGATTGTAGTAATTGTAATCATAATTGTATATGTAATAACTGTTATAATTAAAAAAAAGACTTGTTGATTGCTGAGCTATTTGTTTAGGAATACTAAGACGACATAATATATGGGTGTCTGGCAGGGCGATTAGATAATTCTCCACAATACCCAAGGGCACATGGAGTCTGTGTACGAGTCTTGTAAATTTTTAGAACCTTCAAAATTGTGTGGTGCTTAAGTGCTTTGGACTCAAAATCCTATAGAATAAAATTGAACGTGATATGTATATTTGATTGGTGGCTTATGGGCCTGGGCCAAGTGTGTCACTAATTGATGGCTGTAAGGTGTGTGTGAGAGGGAGGAGAAGATGATAAAAGGAGGGTTTATTGAAGGTTTAAGCAATCTGTAAATGAGTGAGTGTGTGGAGTGTCCCCAACCTGTTGAAAGCTTGCACATAGCGAACTTGGGTATGGTTCACAATTATGTGCCTGAAACCTCAACAGTGTATGATGTATTTTATTGTAGCTGAGAAGTGGCCCTAATCTGGTGATGATTTTCATGTGTATGCATGTGATTTGAACTTTGGACAATAATTATCAGTTGTAATTGATTCTTTACTGGGACTAAGAATGTGTGGGGAAAATTTTCATTTTAATCTTGGCTGATAAGAAGTGGCAGTTCTAGGAAATTAGGAATTGATAGCTTATTAGGATGTAATGGGCTTTTTAGGTTTGGCATGAATCTGAAAGAATGTATTGCACTAGTCTTGAAAATCATCACATCAATTGAGGGCGGCATACATTCCTGACCACTTAAATGTTATTGTCAAAAACCATTAAATTATAACTCAGATGACTATATGAATATGTCAAGAAGTTTCCTTACTTCAAGTTTTAAGCCGGCAGGTATATTTGTTATTGCAATTGCAGATGATCCTAGACATGTAAACTTGTAATCTATTCACCTCTCTAACTTTTCACTAAAGCATATGGTATGTAAAGAGAATAATTTGTATTTACGGACCTAATTGTGAGATAGACCTAGTACCTAATTGTAAACTAGATAATTAGTAGGGTGATTAGTTAATAAACCTAGCTAGCCGGACTTGAGGGAGCCTATAGTGTATAAATAAGCCCAATCCTTCAATTTTACAATCAGATTTCCGATGACTATGCAGTAAATACAGAATTGTGAGTCTTTGGAGCTCTCTTCTCCATCTTCTTCTTCTATCCTATTTCTTGTGTCTCTCTTCTATCTTTATTTCTTAATTCTACAACAATAAACATAACAGCAGAAAGGCCGCGGACTACAAGATGAAATTTTTAGTTTTTTCAGCTATAGGGTGCCAAAGTTCTGTGATTTTATGACAGTCCATATTTTAAAAGAAAACGCTACATAACTTGCAATATTATGGGAGTAATGTGAAAACATCACTTTTGATGCCTCTGTTTAGTTCTTTACTATAAATTATTTATAAAAATTTCAAATTATTTAGTGAACTAAAAATCTCATGATGTTGATAGAGGATGAAGAGCTTGTCACAAATGCGCTAGAGACAATTGTTAACTTGGCTCCACTATTAGATCTTCGAATATTTAGCTCATCCAAGCCATCATTTATCAAAATAACGTAAGTGATTTAACCACTCTACTGTTGTTTTTTGCATGCTATCACAATTCTGACTAATAGGGTCATTATTTCTTACAGAGAGAAACGTGCCGTCCAAGCCATCATGGGTATGTTGGAATCTACAGTTAAAGCCTGGCATTGTGCTGCTGCGGAATTACTTGGGCGTTTGATCATCAATCCTGACAATGAGCCTTTCCTGCTTCCTTTCTTTCCACAGGTTAAAAATTCTTCAATGTACATGGCCTATCATGTTAATGTCTTGTATGCAACCAAAAATTTGAATTTTGTATAAATAATATACTACTTTTGGTCCTTAATATAAAATCTATTCAACTAATTTGGGTAGATTAAAGAAATTAGTTAAATTAGTTATTTGTCAAAAATGCATTTTGTTTCTCTAAAATATCTTCTTAAATCATTTGCATTATAACAACTCCTTCATACAAACTCCCTTAACATGTCCGATCAACAGGGATCGTTTAAAAAATGGGGGACAAACTGGTTTTAGGCCTTATATTTGGGACCAAACTCAACCCCAAACTTGTTCTTATATTAGGGACAGAGAGGAAGTATAATAAAGCACCAAGCAGAGGCCTCAAAATTTAAGTTTTCACATTAGTCCCTGACACTCATTGATTACTGCAGATAAACAAACGTTTGGTTGATCTTATCAGCCAACCAGCATTAGATGCACAGGCAGCTGCTGTAGGTGCACTCTATAACCTTGCTGAGGTCAATATGGACTGCAGGTTGAAGATCGCGAGTGAGAGATGGTGACCTCTTTCTTCCCTTTTTTGTTTATCCTTAATGCTTTTGTTTGGATGAGGAGGGAAAATGGGAGTAGAGAAAATGGTGGGAGGAGAAAAGTGGAGCCTGCTATTTTCTCTCTGTATGTTTGGATAATCAAGAGAAAACAGAGACAGAAGAAAATTTGTAATTTTGAAAAACTTGTTTTCTCCCCAAAATCTTACCACCACTTAAAACTTTAGGGGGAAAACATGTATGCTTCATGCCTAATTTTCTCCTCCACTTTCCTTTCCTTCTTATATCTCTTGCTATCCAAACAAGGTAAAATCTGTATTCCATCATTTTCTTCCTCTAGTTTTCTCTCCTTCTTTTCACACCATTTTTTTTGTCCAACCAAATGCTTTTCATGCCATTTAAATATAGGGTTAAGGTCTAGTTTTGCCTTAGAAGTTCTCACATAAGAGCTGTGGGTATTCAGAAGTTTTTGTTGGATCAATTTTGCTCCTGGAGTATTAAAAAAGTAGCAATGTCGCCTTGTTAAAAGTATTAACAGTTAGTGTTAGTTTTTTTAACAATGAAGGCAATTTTAATCCTTTTTTTTTTATACTCTCGGGCAAAATTTGTCATTTCAATGCTATAAAACTAACAAAGAATCTCTGAATGCAGGGCCATAGATCGGTTGCTTAAAGTGATAAAGACACCACATCCTGTTCCAGAAGTTTGCAGGAAAGCCGCCATGATATTGGAGAGCCTAGTTTCTGAGCCTCAAAACAGAACTTTGTTGCTTGCCTATGAGAATGCTTTTGCAGAGGTTCTCTTCACAGATGGCAGATATTCTGATACATTTGCCAGGATACTGTATGAACTAACTTCCAGACCAAGCAACAAAATAGCATCGGCTCGAGGCATATGGGGTATGTAACTTCGAACAGTGCCAAGTGTTGATCTGAGATGATGAGATATGTCTCTGGCTTCTCTCTTCTCTAACATGTTTAGTTTCTAAATGTAAAATTGTGTGTAAAATCAATCATATCACTGATTGTAAGAGAGGCCCAAACACAAACACTGAACCTTTTCCTTCTAATGTTTAGGACAATTATGTCATTAGGAACTCATAATGTTATGTGCTATTAAGTTTGTCGGATGTATGTAGAAGATTACTTAGTGCTCTAATAGTGTTGCTTAACATTTGTTGGTCAAAAGTGAGCTTTTTTGCCTATAACTTTGCATAATGGTTCCTTAATTTTATAATTTTATAGTCTTTTTAGTCATTGAACCTTAATATCGTTTAAAAATTTAAAAAGGCCGACATTAAAATTTTAAATATTAATAAAATATTATCAAATACCGACATATTAAGTTTAATTATCAAAATAACAATGATTATTATGAAAAATCATTATTTGAAATTGACAATGCTAGTGTTGGAGAATTAAAGAGGACTAAAGGTGCACTGTAGCTAATTTTTTGTTCTGTGTTCTTTCAGCCAAGGTATTATTGTTAGCATCTCGATGTTTATGATAATATTACGTAGAACTTAATAGTTAATACTTCCTTCTATTCTTTATATAAGCAATTTTCTTTTTATGTTTCAAAATTTAAATTATTTTTTTCTTTTCTATCCCTATTTTATATATATATATATATATATATATATATATATATATATATATCTTTATATTAATTATCTTCCACTTATCACTAATGAGTGGAGGATAATTATTCTCTCTCATTCATTTTTCATAAATAAGGGCATATTTAGGAGAATTATAACATTTTTAACATATTTATTAGTTTTAACTAATATTAGGCGTCACTTCATTTTAAGTAATAAATATAAAAAAAAAATTTATAAAAAAGATTGGAGGAAGTATTTATGATTATGTGCCTAAAATTTATAAATATCCCCACAGAACATTATTCTATACCACCGCAGAGGTAAAAATGATCTTTTATCCTATTGGAGTATTATTGACTAGTATGAAAATATTACATTGACTTCGAAGGTTATACAATAACCAATGCCTGTTACTTTTATGTCTAATTTTATATTCCTTGATTTTTGATAAATAATCACTGTTGACTTGGAGTCATCCTAATTGTCGCGCACACATATTACATATTTACAAACAGATATTCAACACAACAAAGTCAAAGTAGGCTACTTGTATTCTGAATATAGGAAGTCCCATTCAGTGTATCTTTTTCATGAATAATTAATAATGCTATTTAATTTACAAGGTATGAGACTATGAATCTTAGGATTCATAATAACAATAAATAATAATAATAATAATAATAATAATAATAATAGTAATATATACGCAGTCCCATTCAGTGTATCTTTTTGTTGAAGCGCGTCTGCATTTATATCTACTGTTGGTTTCCATTATGGTTAGATATTGAACGGCCATCTAACAACTTCTACCTGTCTAGAAAATCCTCTTCATAAATAATAACAATAATAAGGTGGTCCTAGTAATTAATTTCGCTGGTTAAAAAAAGCTATTAATTAATTTCAGAAACAAATATTACTCTCCTCTTCCTCTTTCTCATTTTCTACTCATCATCTTATCTCCACCTTCAAATAAAAAAATAGATGGTTCAAATTTAATATTTTATAAAATATTTTATTTATTTTTTCTATATTTCAGTTGATAAAAAATGGATGGATCAAGTCTAATATTTTATAAAATCATCATTATAATATTTTATTTATTATTTTTTTTAAATTTTTCCTATAAGTAAATCATATTTTAGACATTTAAATTTATTTATGTTTATTGTAATAATTTTATAAAATATTAAATTTGAACCCAAAGATGGATATAAGACTTTGAGAATAAAATGAGGGGGAAAAAAGGAACCTAATCCTGTCTTTATTACTATAGGCATCTGCAGCCATGTTATCGGAAGAGATTTTGGTTAGGCATTTAAATATCTCCCTCAATTTCATTTTTTTGTTAATAATTTGTTTCCATTGCTGCTCAACTATGTTACACTGTTGTCTAGAGAAAATAAAATTTATTCATATTTTTTCCCTGAAATGTTTCACAACAACTTAAGAGGTAACAAAATCTTAAGTACTGTTTTACTTAGCAAAAAAATGTTACCATTCCAACAAGAAGAGCAATTTTTTCCAAAAAAAAAAAACAAGAGGCCAATAAAAATTGGTCTAGTTAGTAAAACAGTTAGTTCATAATCATAAAGTTGAGTTCAAATCTCAATCTTACTGATGTGAGAATTTTATTGATTGGTGACCCATAAGTGTTTTTTGAATTTAGAAACATGCCTTAACTCTAACAAGCTCTTAGGATTCAACCCATCTAAATTTTTTCATATTTATAAAAAAAAAGAGAGCAATTAATATACAATATCTAAACATATCTAACCAACTAAAAAAGGTAACTATCTCCAATTCCAAATATATTAGATATATAACTAATTTACATAGATTTAAAAAATTATTTTAATTATTTATAAGAATAAGTTGGTTTTCCCCAGTACTATTTTTAAGCATTTATATTAGAAGCTACCTCCGTGATGTGCAATTTATAAGAAGAGTTTATGAAAAAAAAAAAAAAAAAAGAAAATCTGAAAGACAAAATGAAATAAAGTCTTACATTGAGGATGAAAACAAATCATTTACCAGCTTTTATATTTAGGACCAGATGCAGTACATTTTAAATTTTAAAATGATGTAAATACACAGTAGCATGATTAACAAATCTTAAAGATTTAAGTGTGGCGTGCTACCAAAATCTTAAATTAAATATGTTGATATTATATTGGCATTTTAAGGTCTGAAGATTGAGTTTGAGCTATGCATGCAAGAATGGTAAAATATTGTACAGTGAGTACATTGTTATAAAACATATTTCACTAACATATTCAACAATTTCACAGTTCTAAGCCATATTTCAAGAACAAAATAATATTTTAAAATTGTAATCATTCACTCAATTAATTTTTATTTCATTATCGTTAGCCTAGAAGTTAAACTATTAATCTCCTATTAAAAAAAAAGTTAAGCCATTAATTATGACAGTTCGGGATAAAAGTGAAAGTGTATATACAAACGAAATTAGAATTGCACAAGTAATAGATTTTATCGGTTAGATCAAATAGGAGAGACTTAAACACTTAATACGTACTCTCAAGTAAAATTTCAATATGAATTTGTATGTCATATTATATATGTCCTTTGGTTTTAAATATGAGGTCTATATGAAGATTTTAAATATAAGGTTTCATTTCATTTACTCTCCTATATTAAATATTTTTTTTTTCATGATATCCCTATTTATTGGGACATTTTTTCTATCTCTACGCATTAAATTTTAGTCATTAAATGGTTGAGGTATTTTTAAAACAAAATTACAAATTTTCTAGATACTAATTTATATATTTTTCTTGATCTATATTAACTAGTTCAAAACATCCTTATATTAAGAATTGAAGTGACTATTCCTTTAGCCCTATTTATAGGGTAAGAAAAGGTTTTTTCAATCTTATTTACAAGTTACATCATTACAATTTTTTTCCCGTATGGACACACACTTTTATCCTTCATTTTTTGTGTGGAGATTTTGTTTTCACGGGGGTGTAATGTATATTAAATATGAATAAAATTGAAAAATTATTAAATTTTGAAGTAAAGTTAATGACTTTTGAGATTTTCCTTGATTCCAACAAAATATGTTGGAAGTGATTTATAAATAGGATGAAAGAAATATTTTTGTCCAAAAAGAACATACAGAGAAGTTGATAAACGATGATAATCGAAAAAACCATATCATATAATTAAATAGGATTAGTGTGAAACCATTAGAGAATATGCTGATTTTGACCAATTCTGAAAGGAACATCATGTTATTTTATACAAATCAAACCAATATGGTTGCCAAGTTCATAAATCGAAGCAACCACCTACCTCTTTACCACTTTAGTTTGCAATAATAAATGTTAAGTAGGAAATTTTCAGGAGTACTCCTCTTTATCCCACCAATAATTGAGAAATTATTACATGCCTATTAATTTTAGGTAGATTAAGCTATTAAGTAACATGAATTAATTAATGACATATGTCATTATTAGTGATTATGATATATTTAAGGAAGCTTAGTTTGACTTAATGAATTTGATCCACAATATGAATTGAATACAGATATATCCCAGAGAAATATATGCTTACGTTTAAGTTTCAACTGAGGTTAATTAGTTGATCGAATTAATCTACCTATTTTGACACACTATTAAATAAATTGACTTTCCCCACAAATAATAATCTTTTTTCTTGTAGTAGTAGTAGTACATGTTTATTAGTTGTCATCAGAATAAGCATGCAACTTGAAAACTACTAAACTAGTCAGTACGTACGTTAGATTGAATTCCTATATATAATTATAAATTGAAATAAGAACTAATTTAAAAATAGACCAGACGTAATCTAAAATTCGCCTTCTCTCTTTCTTTCTCAGATCGTACTCTATTTGTTTCACAAAATTACACACAAGTGACAGAGTTCATAAATAAAGGATTAATTACTCACGAGGATGGTGAAATTTATGGAGACTTTTCACACTGCATATAGAATACAAGATGGGTGATTCAGACGGAGAAATGAAACTAGTTATATGCGATGAAAATGTACCGACAATATATATATATATATATATATATATATATATATATATATATATATTTTTTTTTTTTTTTTTTTTTTTTTTTTGATACATGAAAAAGTTTTGGAGGGGTTCGATATCAGTCTCCCACTAAAGTCAGAGCACGGCCCCGAGCTCTTTGAATACTTACTGGGAACTTACGAGATTACTTACCAAAGGAGTCCTTGCTACAGCAGCAGAGATCAATACATATCCTTTTGGGACTTGACTAAATCTCTTACCAGCTATACTAATTTCTTTCAAAATGAAAAATAAGAGCATAAAGTTGGGGGTGGGAAAGATGACGATATTGAGATAGTTAGATTGTGTGACCATAAATGAAATGATGAAATTCGAAGTGATAATATCATAAGAGCAGGAGTGACAACTATTTGTAGAGAAAATTTTAGAACATTATTTGAGGAGGAGGTTTGAACATGTATGTATATAAAGAATTCAAGATGGTCATTAGATGTGTTGGTGAGGAGAGTGGATCATACAGTATAGAATCCTCAGAAAAATGGGTTGTGGAAAACCAAAGAAAACTCTTAATAAAGTCATCAAACAAGATCTTTCAATTAATGATATTTTAATTTAATGACTTACACATTATTTTTTTTAATGACAAGAAAATGGATTATTTGCTTATACACATTAGTGTTAGGGACAAAATGAGCATATGAATTGAAATCAAATCTATACTCTTGGTTCTATATATAGGGCAAATGTGGTAAATTTATAAGATAGAGAGAGAAAATATTTTTATGAATGTACAATTTTATTCTTCATATATATATGATTGAATTGACTTTGTTTTCACGAGGTACAATAAATATTAATTAGAAGTAAAGTTGAAAAGTTATTGAATTTTATAAAAAAATTAATGAAATTTAAAATTTTTATTGATTTAAGTGCAAGATGTTAGAAGTGTGGTGTAAATAACAGGACCAAAGAAGTAATTCTTGCGAATAATAATCTTGTTCAATTAGAACAACAATTGGATTGTATACACTGCACACGCCCCTAAAAAGCCGATTACTAAACCATCCAACACAACTACAATTGAGAGAAATAAATCTTCTCTTTTCACTCACTACCTAAGATCTTGTTCTTCTTCTTCATCATATAATTAAATAAAGTTAAAAAAAGAAGAAGCAAGTTTTAATCAGTTTAAACTTATTTGTGTAACTCATGACGAGCCATTATTATTATTAATGGCTGCCACCTTAGGCACTTGCACAGGGAACTCATGAATCTCATCCATCCAAGGATTCTTCTCTTTCTTAGGATCAACGGTCCTCAATGCACGCCACACAGCACTGTTACATTTGAAACCCGACCCGAATGCAATCTGCCAGGTCCGGTCACCCTTCTTGATCCTCCCTTTCGCCTCAGTGTAAGCAAGCTCATACCACAAAGAGCTACTAGAAGTGTTGCCAAACCTGTGAAGGGTCATTCTAGAAGGTTCCATGTGCCACTCGGAAAGTTCTAGATTCTTCTCCAGCTCGTCCAAAACCGCCCTACCTCCGGCGTGGATACAAAAGTGTTCAAAAGCTAGCTTGAAGTCTGGAATGTAGGGCTTGATTTTGTTCATCTTGAAGACTTTCCGGGCGACGAGCGTGGCGAAGAAGAGGAGTTGCTCGGACATCGGGAGGACAATGGGGCCGAGGGTGGTGATGTTGGTCTTGAGGGCTTCGCCGGCGACCGCCATGAGGTCTTTGGAGAGGGCGACCCCGACACGTTTGGTTTCATCTTCTTCTTGGAAGACGCAGCCGTAGGATCGGTCGTCAGCACCCTTGTGGGTGCGGACTGTGTGGACAAGCTGGTACTTGGCACGGCGGCGGTCAGAAGAGCGGTTGGAGAGGAGGATGGCAGCGCCGCCCATGCGGAAGAGGCAGTTAGAGACCAACATGGAACGGTTGTTGCCGAAGTACCAGTTGAGAGTGATGTTCTCCATGCTCACTACTAGCGCATACGAGTTGGGATGCACCTGTATCATAAATTCATTCCTAAACATTAGTTTTTTACGAAGTGAAAATATGTACGTAACAATTTCTAGCACATATATATACTTATACCAAAATTTATAACTCAAAGCTACCTTATATATGTTAACGAACCGTTGTTGCTTTGCATGTAAGTTTAAGATACGTTACATACAACAAATAGCCAGTAAGCAGATACAGGGAAAAAAAATGAACGTGATCCTAATATTATTTGAAACAAAATTTATTTTTATCATAGATATTAATAATTTCCTTTTAATCAACTGACTCAATATTTAACAATTAATCAAATAAGTCATAGGGAACTGAAAATGATGCCTGGATCTCTCTCCCCATCTTGAATGCACGGGATGTGAAGGGTCCACATTAAATAGGTTCACAATAACCATAAAAATATATATATAAAAATAGAGATATGATACAAAGAATGTTGATATTTCGTGTAAAAATAATAAATAAGAATAAAAAAAATAGTAAATAAGAGTAAATAATTTTAGAAAATAGTACGGAATAAATAGATAGGATTGAGGGAGAAACTTGAGGGGGTATTGATTGGGGTAGCTAACCTAACCAAACTGCCAGCAACCGGGCTTTGAATAGGGAACCGCTGGACTGACGTGGCCACATTCTCTCTGGGCCCACACCACACCACACCACTGTCGCAAACTGTCATATACACAGATCATGTGGGCCCCATCCCTTGACACATCACCAGTTTCTAAATTACTCACAATTATTTCCTATCTCTCCTTCCTCATATATTGCGTCTTACACTTTTCTTTTTTAATATCAAAATTACCTTTATTTGATGTAATACTAATTATATTAAATAAATACCGCAACATGTAAGAACTCATTAGAAATCCGAGCATTCAAAATGCATAATACGAAAAATTAATAATTAGTCCTAATTAGTTGGAGCCGACTCTATTTAACTAATTGACACCACGTATTTCCTTAAATCTTGATTTAAATAAAAATTTGCGAGATTTTGAAAGTGTGAGTTATTCTACTAGTAGAGGATGGCAGAAAAAACTTATTAAACTTTTTTTACTATTATAAATATATAGTACAATTCTTGGTTGGTCATTAATAATACACTTTATAGAATTTATTTTTGTTATTATTAATACTTTGTTTTGGCCAAGTTTGAAGATATTAATACTAACATAACATTGGAACCCAACATTCATGTCAATTCAAATTCTTTGTTTTTTTGTAGGTCAAAAAGTCAAATTCATTAACTATCTTTGAATTTATGCCCTATATATATAGGTTAAATTGAGATATCAGATACGTATGAGTACATAAATGTAAACCACAGAAAAATCTAACTTAAATAATCAGCATAAAACAGGAACAAAATTAACAATAAAAAACTTAGAGCATACTACTGTCAGTCAGAAGGAGCATATGAATTAAATAGGATTAAAAACGATTGGAATGGAAAGGATATATTTTGTATAATTTGATTTTGAAAATGAACAAGAGGAAATGAATGATAAATGAATTTTACCTGTAAGAGCTGTTTTGCGAGGTCAACGGAGATTAGGCCAGCGCTGCAACCCATACCACCAAGATTGAAGCTCAAAACATTACTTCTAAGCTTGTAATGGTTCACAATCATGGCGGACAAAGAAGGTGTAGGGTTAAACAAGCTACAATTCACTACCAAAATCCCAATATCCTTCGCCTTTACTCCTGTCTTCTGCAAAAGCCCATCGATGGCCCCGAACATCACCTCCTCGGCTTCCTTTCTCGCCTCCGCCATACACGGATTCGGTGGAATACTCAAGACGGCCGGCGGCAAGTACGTCTTCTGCCCTAACCCCGACCTCTCCAGAATCTTCTTCTGGAACCCTAAATTCTCGTTGGTGAAAGAACCGGTGAGGGTGGACCTCTCCATGAAGGTCTCCCTGGTGCAAATCATCTCGGAGTCGGGCTTGAAGCAGTTGAAATCGACGAGGTAGACGGCTCGCGGGCGGCTCATGAAGTAGAGAGTGATGAGGAAGACGATGAGGCTTGAGCAGAGGGTGACGGAGACGAGATTGTACTTGAGATTCTCCCAGAGGTGGAGGAGGCCATCATGGAATGAGACGGTGGAGAGGTGGGCGGAGGCCACCGCCAGGATAGGGATGAGGATGAGGTACATGGCGTTGGAGATGAGGATGTGGTATCCAAGCTTCACGTACTTGAGGCGTACGGAGAGAAGAAAGTTCGGAAGCTTCGAGGTGGCCGACGGCGGCGATTCAACTGAAATGGACGCCGCAGAAGAATCTGGAGAATCCCGGTGACGCTCAAGCTGAGGATCCGCCATTGTTGGTGTTGGTGATTCAAGGAAGCTAATGATATATATGTATATATATATGAGGAATACAAATGTGTGTGTGGGAGAGAAGAATGAGAGAGAGAGAGAGGGAGGGAGGGAGGGTATGTGAGGAGGAAGATGGTGAGTGAGAGGGGGGATTTAAAGGGAGGGGAGGGGAGGGAGTGGATGCAACTACCCCAACGCTTTTAATTGCAGAGTGGGCGTGTAGGCGCAGAACACAACTGTGTTACAGAAAGCAAGAAGCAATTGAATCCTCCTTCAACATCAACCCGTACTTTTTGCCTCTGTTTTACTCTTCCTTTTTATGTTTACTTATAGTATATAAGTATATATTAAGCAATTTATGAGTACAAAATCATGTCTGTGTTGTGGATATATCTGTCGCTGCCATACTTCAGCATCTATTTTACTCTTCTACAGTGACTGTTTAGGTTACTATTAGAAAAATAAGTTTACATAGGTTGAAATAAAACCCCTCTTATATATTTATCTTATAAACCATAAAACATGTTGAAAAAACATCTTTTATCGCAAACCTAAATAGGTATAAGTGTACAGAAAAAGATAGGGCGAAAGACAAGAAAATACCACCTGAATTCCTACAAAACTGATTTAGAATTTTAAAATTTAAGTGATTTTTTTTGTCCTTTTCTCAAAAAAGAAACCTAATTATAAGAAGTTTAGGATATTTATTGATTGTTTTTCACTTTTACCCTTGTTACTACAAGGTACTAGTAAATTAATAGAAGAATGACTTTTAAGTCCAGGCCAAAGAAAATAATACATTGATAAATGTCATAAGTTGTGAATGATAATTGATTCACTTGTTAATAAAGATTTTTTTATATTATTTCTTTTAATTAGGACTTAAAAATCATTTTCCCTAAATTAATTGAGTTCTAAACGCATGAGAGAGATAGAGGAGGGGATTTCGGTAGAGCTGGGAATCAGACCTAGCATGGCCCTCCAGGGTTGGCCCTTAAAGGGCCAGGGCCTAACAAGGCCGGCCCTTCAAAGCTTGGAAGAAGAAATACACATGTTTTTTAAAGTTCGGCCTGAAAGAACCAGGGCCAGGGCCGGCCCTCCAATGCCCAAAAATTACTATTTCAAATTTTAATTATTTTTCATCTGTTTTTTTTAAGAAATATGATTAGTAAAATAAAACAATTAATTTTATAATTTATCAAATAAATATTATCAACATTAATATCTAAGCAATATAAATTATCCAACAAATGAACACATTCATCAGTTTGTAATCAAAAGCAAACTACTATCCACAGTTCATTATTGTCCACAAATGAAACACATAAAATATAAGAAGTGTACTACTAACAGTAGATGAATACGCATCTTTTTCATCACTATCATCAATGTGAAAGATATTTATTACGCTTCACTAACCGCAGTAGACTCTGCTTCATGAGTAAAAATATCAATTATTTGAAACGCCCAAACTCAACTTCAACTTCACTTAAAAAAAAAAATATGCAGGGCCTAACGGGTTGGCCCGTAGCTCTCCAGGGCTAATTCTATTTATCTCTTCAAATTTTTAGGCCCGGCCCTTGAAAAGCCAGGTCCTAAACGAGCCAGCTCAATAGGTTCGGCCTGATTTCCCGGCTCTAGACCCTGATTAGCACTTGGTAGTACTTATATAGTTTGGCATACCCTCTGGGTACACTCTATCTTTTGTTAATAACTGGTATTTTATTTCTATATTAATATTTTGTTAAATGTAAGAAGAATTAATTAAAAATATAAAAGGACAGGATTTCAGGGAATATTCTATGACCAAAAAAAGTCTGTGCAATGCCATTTAATATTTTCGAAATGATAACGAATAATTTAATTGTGAATTAACGGACATGATGAGGTGAAGTGATTAATGCACACGCCAACTTAGGTATCTATCTATTCTTAGATAACTGATGTTAAAATTCTTCAAAATATTATAAGAATGTCATTGTCCCTTAACATCGATTTACTAATTAATAACCAACATTAAATACCAACGTTGTGAGTATATTTTGTAGTACGATAAATAGTGCCGGAGAGAGTATTAATTTAAGTGAAAAACCTTAAATAACAAAGAATTGAAGTGAAGGAAGTAATGATATGTGGTGACGGAATTAAACAAATGTGGTAGTAATAATTATTTTCCTCTAATAGAATAGTAATAATTAAATAGCTGATGAGTGGTGACTTTTGAGTTTTACTGTGACCAACAAAAATTAATTGCTATAAAATCCTCAACCAAATTGCCTATAAAAAAGAAAGACAAAAACTCTCAAAATCGGTTGCTTTGTGGGGAGAGTATAATTATTCATTCCTTAGTCCTATTTATATTTATAAAGTAAAGAGTAAATTAAATTTTCAGTCTTATTTATAAGACAAGTCATTAGGTTTTTTATAAGCTTTTTATCATTTACCCTATGAAATGTTATTTCCTCAGTTTCTTTTACTACTGCTTTCATCCCTATATGTAAGGTTTCAGTTTATCTAAGTAATAAATGTATTTTTTTTTATTTTTTCATTAATTAGTTATTATACTAAATACATTCTTTTACATCATTTTCTCATTATTATTCTCTTTCACCCATTCATAAATAGGGGCATTGTTAGGGAAAAATTAAATTTCCTACATAAAATTATATTTAACTACTTTAAATTGTTTGTTAGAATCTCACAATTTAGTTGAAAGACTCTTAAATTACATAGTAACAGGGTATTAAGATACAAATAATTGGATTATTTAGATTAAAAAGATGGTTAAAATTAGTTACAGACATTAAATATATAAAAAGTACTCCATCTTGTTCTTATTATAAGGCACAAACTGACAAATGCATTTAATTCTTTTATAAAACACTTATTTGTTTCCAAAGAGTATTAAATATTTTTTTTCAAGTATGCTCATAATTAATAAGGGTAGTAAGTGAAGTTAATAATTAATATGATATTAGAGTTTCATGCAATTAATAAGGATGATATTGAAATTTACTTAAATTTTAAGATAAATTTAATGAATTTAAATGTTTTTATTGATTTATGAAAATATTTAGTTGATGTCTTATAATAACGACCATAGAGATAGAGAGTACAATTTCTTTTTCCAAAAACACTCTAATTTATTAAAAAAAAAAGTGGGTAGGAGAGAGAATGAATAGAAAAATGATGAGATGGAATGAGTGAGAAAAAGTGATGGAAGAGTCATATAATTAACTGAGGATAAAAAAAACATTAAATATTTAAACATATTTAAAACCCATCTTATAAAAAGGAACACACTAATTCAACAAATCCTATCTTTTAAAAAGAAACGGAAGGAGTAGTCAATTTACTCCATCATGTCCATTTTATAAATAATAACTACACAACCCATAAACCAAAATATTGATAAAATTTAGTCAAAAATAAAAAATGTCTCCAAGATTTTTTGTTTGTGGTTTTTCAATTATTCCTTTATCTATAAAGGTGATGAGTTAGAGAAAGATGAGTAAGAAAGAGATGAAAGGGAATGGGTGGAGTAATGATAAGAGATATTTATTTAATTAATTTATGGTAAAATAGGAAAAATGCATTTAGACAAACAAAAATTATTATTTCTATTTAAAGTTAGTTAAAATGTTATTCTTCCTGTCCTATTTATAAGAGTCAATAACCGAATTACGAATTACGTGCTTTAAGAAAACAGTTAAAGTTAGCTAAAAAATAATAAGTATTTTTAAAGTAAACTTCGTTTTTTAAGTATACCCTTATTTATAAGAGGAAGTAAGAGAGAGAGGGGTAAAATAAATACAAGTATAACCAATATTTTAATTAATGCAATACATAAAATTTATTAAGTGTAAAAATGAAAAAAAAAATTATTAATATTCAGATAATTATTGTCAAGCTTTTATATAAAAAGATTAAAACAATTAAATTTTAAGTTCTTATAAAAAAAATCTAGATATAATACCATTTATAAATAGCACCGCCTGGTATTAATGTTGCATTGAATTATAAGCAATGCAAATTTATAAGCCATTAATATTACTTTTTTTTTAAAAAATAAAATAATCGAATGTCTTTTCCTTTTACAAAAGTCAGAGTATTAGTATTTATTATTTATATGTCATAAAGTAAATTTATTGGTTATCTTATCTGAGAGACTCTGGGGAGAGTGGACGCGGATCTCAATTTTAAATAAATAAAAAGACATAAAAAGGAAGGAGTAAATGAAGAGGACAAGTGGAAGGCCCAAATGGGTTTGACCATAAAAGGAGTAATGTGCCATGAACGCCTAAACCTCCCACGTCCCACCAAACACCCACCCATTTCATGTAGCCACATGCCTAGCTCCCTCCTCTTCCTTTAATTTAATTTCCATGTTTTCACACTCTTTCTATCTAATTTCAGCCTACTTCTATTCCTTACACATAACACCCCCCCCCCTCTTTTTTTTTTTTTCCCTTTTAGAGTAAACTCTCTCATCCTTGTTATCATTCTTAATACAAAACTCAAGTTAACTAATTTTTTTAAAAAAATAGATAAATTACTTAATTATATCATATTTCATTTTTCCCTATATAAGGTCTTATTAACAGAATTGTGGGGTTTTATTAAAAAATAAAAATTAGTTAAAAATAACAAATATGTAGTTGATATAATTTTTCCCTCCCAAAAATGCCCTATTTTTTATGAATGAGTAAGCACGAGAGAGTAATGATAAGAAAATGATAAAAGAGAATGGGAGAGAATTAAGGGAATGCCTTAACATTTTAATAATGTAACATATGAAATTAATTGAAGGTAAAATGGATATAGGGATGAAGGGTGTATATCACATGATTTTTTTGAAATACTTACGTAAATTAGAATGTATATAAGTTTTCAAGTCAAGTAAATTAGTCAATTGGATCTTATACTAAATATCAAAGGTATTATAAATTATAAAAGGGTTTTGAAATTACACACCATTGTTAAAGGACAAAAATGATATTATATTTTAATGATAAATGACCAAAATGTCATTCCCTTTTGTGAATATTTAATTTGTTGTTTTAGTTGTTAAAATGTGTATATACATTAGTAAAAAATTGAAGGAAAAAAAAAACAAGGGAATTTTAGTCATTTACCATCAAAACATAATTTCACTTTATCCCTTTAGTATTGCAGTGTAATTCCATGATGAAATAAATATCCGAATGCCATTTATTTTACATCAAGCACCCTTGTAGGAGAGACTTGCAACCACGTATTTACTGGGGAGCACAGGTCATTGACTCATTGGGACTCGAATATCACTAAATACTGGTACTGTAATTTTATTTTGCCAGAAAAAAAAAAAAATTAACAGTAATAGTAGTGTACCCCATCCGACTCACAATATAACTTATTTCTAGTAGAATGACTTGATCCATATATAATTCTCTCTCATCCCCTTTATCTCTCACAATACATCCGGAATATATGCCATTTGACAAAGAAATTAATACTTTTCTTCAACTTTATCCCTATAATTAATCTTTAAATATGTCTCATTTTATTTCTCTCCCACATTTAAAACCTGATTTTTTTTATATCTCTGGTTCACAATATAAGAGAGTTAAATTATTTCACTATAGCCAAGAAATGATAGCTAACTCTTTAAATTTGTCCTAAATCGAAAGAATTTCCAACTTTATGTATATCAAATGAGGTATTAAAGGAGAGAAAAATATAAAGAGTTATATTTGAACATTAATTACCAGAAGAAATTGACAAATAATCATTAATTTCTCTCCAAGTGACTTATATTACAATTAAGTCATTTTTTAGAAGTGATTTTATTGTGGATTGAAGAGAGTAGGTAAAAATAGATTTTTTTTTTTCTTCCAATTTAGAACAAATTTGATGAGTAGAGCATCACGTTTTTTTATTTATTTTGGTAAACTGATTAAAGTGATTTATATTGTGGACTAAAGGGAGTATCACAAAGATAAAAAGATCCTACAATACCACTCAATACTCCTTTATTTCTATATATAAGGTCATTTCAACTGAATAACAAGATTTTAAAAAATCATTAAAATTAGTTGAAAGTAATAAATATGTAGGAAACATAATTTCCCTCCAAAAATGCTCTAATTTATAAATGATTAAGAGAGAGTAATAATGAGAAAAGGATGAAGAAGAATGTATGGTATGAGATAGAGTAATTAATGTAATATGAGATTGATTAAGGGCAAAATAGGTAAGAACAAAATTATTATTGAGACACTAAAAAAAATCTTATATATAGGCATATAGGCCGGATGGAGTATCATTCGACACAAATATATTGCTCACCGAAAACACTTCTTACACTTGGCAAATATGTTGGTTCATATATCATTTGATGCTAAATTCTTTTACTACTTTTAATGTATTTTAGTCCAAATTAATTAAATTGATATTTCAAATATTTTCTAATTCTGACTACCCCAAGATATATAGTCTCCTACTTAAGACTCTTGTACACAGTTTTTTTAACATAAGATACAAGTCCCATTTTTCTACTTATACAATATTTGAACATGATCATGTCCTATATTAATAAACAAGAACACAATATCATTATTAACTTCAAAGTGAATTTTTAAATATGCTCAGGGTGTTGGACCTAATACTGTGCCGCAAGGGCACTTGGAACTTTGATATTTTATCCTCACTCTCCTCTAGGTAAGTGGCCCAACAGTTTGAAAGGCATCCCGTCCCCTGTTTGGACTTCGTGATGTCATTAGATAGTCGGTAAATATACACCGTTTGAGATGGATACCGGATGTTGAAAGACAATCTTGACATGCAGAAAATGTGGTATGTGAACCAACAGTTTGCAAGGAATCTGGTCCTCGCCTAGACTTTTTGATGTCATCAAATAGTCGATAAATATATACCGTTCGAGATGGATACCAGATGTTTCAAAACAATCCTGACATACAGAAAATGAGGTATGTGAACCAATAGTTTGCAAGGCATCTAGTCCCCCACTTGGACTTCTCAATGTCATCAGATGGTCAGTAAATATATACCGTTTGAGATGATACCAAATGTTTCAAGATAATCTTGACATGCAGAAAATGAGGTATGTGAACCAACAGTTTTCAAGGCATCCAGTGCCTTGCTTGGACTTCCAGATATTATTAGATAGTCGGTAAATATATACCATTCGAGATGGATACTGGATGTTTCAAGACAGTCCTGACATGCGGAAAATGAGGTATGTGAACCAACAATTTGCAAGCCATCTAGTCCCCTGCTTGGACTTCCTGATGTCATCAGGTAGTCGGTCTATATATATCGTTCGAGATGGATACTAGATGTTTCAAGACAATCCTAAGATGCATAAAATGAGGTTTGTGAATTGCTTTGGAAATCTTTATTGCCTCCTTGAATTAAATTACTGTTACGGAAAATTGTGAAGCCCATCTTACCAACTACTCAATTGTTGCCGACTAGACACACTTGGGTGTTTATGAGGTATGTTACTTTTGTAATTCTAGCAATGAATTTTTAGAGCATTTGTTCTTATATTGTCTTTTCTCTAGATCCAGTTGGTTTGGTAGTATTGCTGGTTTAAAAATTGACTGCGACCTAATAAAGGTTGGCAACAATGAATAATAACATGATTGATTAACGATAAAGAACTGAATAATTTTATGGCATACTTGTCTTTTCAATTATTACAACCTTTTAATTTGGTTTGCAAAGAACAGAGTTTGTCATACATGAACTAGAATAACTCCTCAATAGGTCATCAGATCAGCACAATCTCATGCAAGCTACTACCTCTCAATTTCTACACCAAAATCATCCACTAGACGACCAACTAGTACTGCATGAGAGAAGGGAACAATTTCTGTGGACCTACTTAGTGCGATAGGATGTTATTTTCAGTGTCACCAAAGCAATGCAAGGAATTACAAGCTTTTTTTATTATATTAAATTTCATCAACGGATGCTTACTCCTCACCTTAGAATGAGAATTCTACAATTACATGATGTGTATATATGTCTACGATACTTTGTTGGTTATGTCTTTACATCATGAATGCATAGTTATGTTTCATAAAAAAATTGAATTCAGTTTCACTCACTTTAGGTGCTGAGCACTGAAACCTGAACTGTCCAAATCTAATGTGGACAATTTATATTTAATTTTCTTTCCTTTTTATAAAATAATTCGAAACTGTACAACATCAAAAGTAAATGTTGAACCTAATCCTGTGTTACAGGCAGGGGTAGATCCACCCGTAGCCCCTCCTAATGTCACCCTTGGCTGCGGGGGAACTTGGAACTTTGATCTTTTATCCTCACTCTACCCTAGGCAAGTGATCCAACAATTTGCATGGGATCCAGTTTCCCCTACTTGGACTTCCCAATGTCATCAGATAGTCGGTAAATATATACCGTTCGAGATGGATACCGGATGTTTGAAGACAATCCTGACATGCATAAAATGAGCTTTATGAATTAATTTGGAAATCTTTATTGCCTTGAATCAAATTACTGTTACGGAAAATTGTGAAGCCCATCTTATCAACTACTCAATTGTTTCTGATTAGACACACTTGGGTGTTTATGAGGTATGTTATTTTTGTAATTCTAGTAATGAATTTTTAGAGCACTTGTTCTTATATTGTCTTTTCTCTAGATCCAGTTGGTTTGGTAGTATTGTTGGTTTAAAAATTGACTCCGACCTAACAAAGGTTGGCCACAATGACTAATAACATGATTGATTAACAATAAAGAACCGAATAATTGTATGGCATACTTGTCTTTTCAATTATTACAACCTTTTTGGTTTGCAAAGAGTAGAGTTTGTCATACATGAACTAGAATATCTCCTCAATAGGTCATCAGATCAACACAATCTCCTGCAAGCTACTACCTCTCAATTTCTACACCAAAATCATCCACTAGACGACCAACTAGTACTGCACGAGAGAAGGGAATAATTTCTGAGGACCTACTTAATATGATAGGATGTTATTTTCAGTGTCACCAAAGCAAGGCCTGGAATTACAAGCTTTTTTGATTATATGGAATTTCATCAACGGGTGCTTACTCCTCATCTTAGAATGGGAATTCTACAATTACATGATGTGTATATTTGTCTACTATGTCTTTACATCATGAATGCATAGCTATGTTTCATAAAAAAATTGAATTCGGTTTTACTTACTTTAGGTGATGAGCACTGAAACCTGGACCGTCAAGATTTAATATGGATGATTTATATTTGATTTAATTTCTTTTGTTTAAAAATAATTTTAAAGTGTACAACACCTAATGTAAATATAATCTCTTAATTGTCACCTTTTCAAAAATAAATGTTTGTTTTATTTATAAATTATTCTTTAAGAATCTTAAATATGGATCATTAATACCGTATTTGGAATTTCGACAGTGCATGTATATTACTGCAGCGATGAGTACCGAAACTAGTTCCTCACAGACTCTGACACGTCAAACTCCACAACATGAAAACAAGAAGCATGTATCAATTTTACAGGATAACTATAAAAAGAAAGCTGTAAATTAAGCATGAGACGTCAAATTTTGTAATAATTCAAATTATAAGGTTTCGTGGAAGCAAATATATGTGCAAGTGAAATATAGCTTTGATAAACTTTTGCTTTGTACCTAACTGATTGATCTCACTCAAAATTATATTTTAACATTACTCTGAATATGAAATTGCATACTGTGTTTGACCTTCTAATAAATCGGTGGGTTTTATTCAAACTAATCATAAAAAATGTTAACTGTTGAACTGCTATCTCATTTCCTCCAGTTGTCAACATCACCTTCTCAAGTGAGATATAACTTTTATGTGTGTGTGTGTGTGTTATAAAAAGCTGTATTCATTCTATACTTGAAAAAAAATGTGCGTGTGAGGACCCAAATCTTAAGGATTTATTTATTGTATTTTATGTTGAATATTAATTAATATGGATCAAATTAGGTTGAACTATATATATGCATGGGCATTATAAGGTTTCCCAATAATAATTTTTTTTCATGCATAGTATTTAAACTCAAGAAGCTATATTTAAGTGGAACAAAATGTTGATCACTTGAATAATATTCCCTCCAGTTCTTAATATATAATTTATTTAATCTGGATTATAAATATAAGAGATTATCCACTCATGAAATTCAGTCATTGTATTAATTAATTTCAATGGTAAATGTTGATCAAAAGAGATTTAACCTAAACATATAACAATAAACCCAAACATGTAGAAATGTTTGCCTAATTAAATCGCTCAACCTATTTATTCAAGTAAACAAATGTTAACTTCACAAGGAAGTATAAAGCTTAACAAGCAACTCACAAAGTCAAAACACAATGAGGATGGATAAAGAAAAATAATGCTTTGCCAAAAAAAATTAGTTTTCTTATTTTGCATGTACAACGTTGGATTTTTTTTCCATAGTCATAAAGTCAACCTTGGATTCTTGTTTTTTTTAAAAAAAAATTCAATAAATTAAAAATATAAGTTAGGCTAAGACTAATTAAGATCATATAAACCTATGTTTGGTGTCATATTTATTAGTTAACCTAGAGCAAAACTAACCTCCTTCACTTTGGAAAATAAAACAAAGAAAATGTAATTGAGAAACCAAAATATATATTGCTCATCAAAGTTAAATGATTGATTAAATTCATTAGTGTGACCATTAATATTGAAGTATTGGGCACGTTAATAGGACATATATAGGTCCCCAGAATGGGTCCATAAATTAAAGTAGAAGATGAAACAAAATAGAAGACACGTACGTTTACTTGATTTTAACTTGGTTTCTTTTATTTGTCGGCATTTCTTTAACTGCAAGAAAAGTCCATTACGCACCACCACTACCCATTT
The DNA here is from genome assembly GCA_037074495.1 of Acacia confusa. NCBI lineage: Eukaryota > Viridiplantae > Streptophyta > Magnoliopsida > Fabales > Fabaceae > Acacia > Acacia confusa. The sequence continues at coordinate 16,694,874 of CM073514.1, forward strand.
ACACAATACTACTACTTCCACGTACCTTTTGCTATTAAATGACAACTTATGAAGTTTTAATGCATCATACTAGCTAGTGGACAAAATATGAAAAATAAGATTTATTTATTTTAATTAAAAAAGACAACTATCCCTAAAAAATAATTAATTCTCATGAAGTCTTTGGGGATTATTCTGAAATTAATTTTTATTATAAAATGACATAACTACCCTCAATAAAATTAGTTATCACTGTCTTAGTTGTTATCAATCGTTTCATATATAAGGTCAAGGTATTGTTATTGTTAAATTATTATTGTCATTAAATTTTTAACATTCAGCAATAAATTTTCACTGAAAAATATTATTACTGATTTAGTTGTCATTATTTGATAAGTTAAGTTAAAGGTTTTATTCGGGCAAAAAAAAAAAGTTAAAGGTTTTATTAAGTAATCTAATTATCGTCATTTTGTTTTTCAGATTAACGACATTTAGATACTTTCATCCAAAAAAAAAAAAAAAACGTTAATCCTAGACTAGTTCATAGACTTGCCAATTTCATCACATATATTTTGAGCGTGATTCTCCCTATTATTTTTAATTTTTTTTAAGCTTCATCCTAGAAATGATAAACATTTTGAACCAAGGAAAGTATGGAGTATTTCCTATCTATAATTATCACATTGTGTTATATATATGTGCTCCCTCTAGTCTTATTTATTCGAGTTTGATAATTAAATTACGTGGTTTAAAAAAGTGATTAGAATTAATTAAAATAAAGTATGTCTGAAATATTTTTTTGAAGTAGTATGTACTTATTTATGAAAGATAAGTAAGCAAGAGAAATAGAGTAAATATATAGGTATCACCAACTTTTTAATTAATATAACACATATTAATGAGGGATAAAAAAAATAAACTTATTAAATGTTCAAACAATATTTATTGGGGTTTTACACACACACATATCATCATCGGTTATTGGTTCAAGGTTCATGTTATTTCTCCAAACACAAATATCTTTTTTAGGACACAAACTTGAAAGAGGAATTTAGCGGGGACATATATTAACGTTTACTTTTTGAAGCAAAAGTTAGATAAATTGGATTTGGGATATAAATAACCAGATCAAGTTGCACCTTGTAATTAAAAAAGGTTATAGATGTGCTTAAAAATAATTTTATATTATGAGTATATATTAATATTAAGATTTGGATGTTTATACCGATTAGGTGATGTTAACGTTGATTGTAGTATATAAGATTGCCAATATTTACGATTCATCTTAGCTTGCTTTCCAATCAACTTAGGCGGTCCGAATTATTTTTAATAAAAAATAATAATAAAATTATTCTCAAAAAATCCAAAGAGCTGCAATATCAATCCATATAATATTTCCTACATAAAATGTGTTAAAGAAGATTCACCTTTTGTGTTTTTGGACACTAGGAGTATTTTCTTAGGGGCAGAAAAAAATTTACTTTAAAGTATTAAATGAAAAATATAATTTATTTTTTCAATTAGATTTATTCCATACATAAAGATTGTAAATCAAACATTCAACAATATACTTAAAGAGTGAGAATTCTTATTATTCAAATTATCGTATGTTGATTAAGTTTAACTTATGGTTTTTATTTTTGTTTCCTTGACTATAAAAATTGTAAAAAGGAAAAATAACAAAAATGTGATGAGGAATAAAATTTATTCTATATGGAAAAAAATAAAATACTATTAAAATATAAGAACATTATAATTTTTCTTCTTGTAATTTAACATATATTTTTTAATTCATAAGAAAAATTATAATAATTTTCACCATTCATAAATCAGAATCATAATTGATCTCGTGCATATGACTCTCTCTCTCTCACACACACACACGTGTGTGTGTGTGTGTGATCACCAAAGAAAGCTAGCAATAACATGCATGCAATTATAGAATCGGTCCTAAAGTCACATCAACAGCAAAAAAGTGATAAAGTATGCTTTTAATTTGTCAAAGGAACCAGAGCAAAAAAGAATTTGTCAAAGGAAAATTCAACTGGCGTGAGGGTCGGTTTTTCTCACCTTAAAAGAGGAGGTTCGATCCCTGCATTAGTTAAGGCGCTGGGAGAGGTATCCTAAGGGTCTGGGAAACAGTGGTAACGCTGATAGAGGTGGAGACATGTGTACTCTCTGACCAATATTCTTTACAGACTGGGCTCCGAGCGCCCTGCCCTTAAACTGTAAGTGAGCCCAACCCATTTCCTAAAAATTTTCATATGAAAAAAAAAAATTGTCAAAGGAAAAGTATGGGAATTAGAGTGTCCAAAACCCAATTTCTTGATCGAACGTTTATTACTAAATTTTGGAAATTCTTGTGTCTCGAATTTTTCTTTCCAATTTATAATTTATAATAAATTAATTTATTATGATGCTAAGGATCATTTAAAAATAATTAATACTCTTCCACTAATTTTTCATTCTCTCTTTTTACTTTACTTGATTAAAAAATAATTAAAGTTTATGCACACTTATAAAGATAAAGTTAAAAACATGAGTTTAAATTTGCACTCAAGTATCGAAAAGGGTAAATGAGAAAATATTTGATAAAACATCTTAGAATTCTGAACAAGGCATTATGAAAAAGGTACAAGGTCTTAAGAACATTAGGTACTGTACTATATTTAGGGATGAAGACGGTGGTTAGATCTCAATTTTTTTTTTTTAAAAAAAAGATATCAATTTATTTCAACTCCGCCTCTCTGTAATAATGTCAATAATTATTATTATTATTTTTTTGTTCGGAAAAATAATTAATTATTTCAATGTATGAGAGATGGACCATATTTGTGAAGCAGGATAATGGAAGGAAGGAAATTTTAATATAATTCTACAGCTATTTTAAGGGGAAAAAATGTTAATTGCCCTCAAAATTCAGTAAAATACTTTGCATTTTGAAACATATTAGTAATTCGGAAGGAAAAAAATGCATTATTTTTTTATAAAGAAAAATGGAGTACAGGAAATTTATCTACTGTACAAAAATAAAATAAAAATACTGATATCCTAAAAATTTTGTCCTTTTTTCACAAATATTGTTCTCTCTTTCTAAATTAAGAGAACCATTTTCTAAGGGAATTTTTTGAAATATAATATTAACTATTTATATTACAAATCATAATTTTATGTTGTGTTATTTGTATGCCAAGCAACAGTCAATTTTGTTTTTATCTCCATTAGTACTTTTCTTTTCCCCTCCCTCCCATATTTAGGGCCTCTCCACGTCATCTTTGGGGAGTTCATTTTTGAGCCCATACCCCTCCTATCCAGTCCAACAAAAAGGACCTGTACTTGGATTTAAATTCATTAAAAAAATTTCAGGCTCAATTTAGAGTGGATAGCAGAAACAGCTATTAAAATTTCACATAATTTTGTCTTTTTATTAATCTTTATGCGCATTTTAATTTTTAAATTTACACAACTAATCTTGGATATATATATATATATATATAGGGAAATCATTTTCTCATGTTACACACATATCAAATGGTAGGACCCACATATACATGTATTAATTCATGTATGTATATGTGGGTCCCACCATTTTATGTGTGTGTAGGAAATTTTTTTTTCTCATGTAACATGAGAAAACTAAAGCCTATATATATATATATATATATAAACTAAAACTAATCTTGGATTTAATTTAAAATAATTCATACAAGTGCTTTACAAAGATTCAAGCATATAACGATGAAACCTACAAATCATGGATTAATAATTCCTCAGTGAATTCGGGACTCATTCCATTATAACAACATCAACTTCTTGTATCAATTCGTTGTACTAATTCAAGATTGGTCCCGATCTAATGACTTCTGATTGTGAAACAGAGATTACGCAGAGCATTAGAGAAGTGAAGCTAGTAAGGAGTCTAATAGGGATCTTTGACGAAAACACAACCTAAAACATAGTTCATTATAAATCTAATACAACATCTAGTTCCTAGAATAAGATCTCATTCACACTATAAATTATATTATGAATAAGATCTTATGTTAAGAATCAAATGTAATATAAGAGTTGCATAACAATTCTAATGAGACTCAGTTTCTGCCGTTCTTAGGACCTGTTTGACATAACACCAAAACATCAGTGCCATGAAAGAGAAGCCCAATGAAAGGGGGTAAAAAAAAAAATAATTTGGGACATTTGGAATGGCTTCAAGGGTTGATGGGTTTTTTTTTTTTATAAAAAAAAAGGGTTGATGGGTTTTTGTTAAAAAAAGCCACTTCTAACAAAGTCATTTTTCTAAGCTTCTGACGAGACTTATTTCAACTTTTGTAGAAAAATATTAGGGATAAGTGATCCAATAAACAATAGTACTATTAAATATGTATTTATATGCATGATAATTTATCCATTATGATATATTTAATTAAGTATTTTAGAGTTTTTTTTAATTTTTAATAATAATTAATTTTTTTATCAAATTTTAATTTAAAGTTTTATCTTCAATTATCACAATAGTGTGTGTGTTCAATATTAAAATTCATGTAATTTTCAATGATTTTCCATTTCAACTAACTTTTCAAATGCTACTTCAAACAAGAACCCATCTAAAAAATGTCATTTATGTTACTGCTATCCCAAATATAAATAACATATACAATATAATTTTTATCCTATCTTTTCTTTGCAAAAGTCTAATTGAAAAAAAATTACTTCTACTATTGCTATCTTAAACGGGACTTTAATATAATATAAGGGCATTGAAATAAGGAACCTACAAGCAAATACTTGAAAATGAGAGAAACCGGTGATTGCTAGCAAGTGACTTGCTAAGCCATCCAATCCAACCAATATATTTAAATTTGTTTTAAATCTTTTTACCAGGTGTAATAGATCTTTAAACTAGGTAAAAATGTGGCATCCGGTGATTGTCGACGTGCAATAGAATTTTATTCACGTTTCGGCTAAACATAATGTATGGAACTCCTAGTTCTAAATCAAATTTTCCAAGAAAGAGGATTATTTGTCTCAATGATTATGTGTTAGATAAGAATCTACACGGCACAGCCTTGTTGACTATCAATTACTCTGACAACATCTAGGGTTATCACAATCAACTCAGAATAGATTTAAATCACGAGGAAATTACACTATAGATTTGTTCTGCTATTTGATCAACATTTAATATATATAGAAGCTGAACAAGAAGTGTACAACTATGTTTATTAACAATTACCAAATGAATTAACATAAAGCATGCAAGTACTATGATGAAGCCATACTTGTCTGAGGCCTAAAACTTTCACTCCAGAACTCCAGAAACAGCAGCAGATGACGACCTTGAATACCGTTCGATCAATGACAATACCTTAGCAGCTTTTCTTCTGAGATGGCCATCTCCATATATATTCATCCCCGTTAAACCAACCAAACAAGATCTAGCTGTTGCGCCGTGCAATTCCACCATTTCTTTTGATATAAAAACCTTCTCCAAGAGTCCTAGAGCCTCAGCCTTAAGAGAATCAGAACCCCATGTCAGAATATCCATAAGGGGTTTTATAGCATTGGTTTCATTCAAAACATGAGCTCCCCTTTGAGGATAATCTTCCAAAACCAATGTTGAAAGTGTCTGTATTGCTTCATAAGCAGTTACATCAACCTCCCCACATAAGAGACTTACTAAACCAGGCAAAGCTTGTGCTTCCAAGAGACAAAATGTGTTGCTCACACTGCATACACTACCATGTGCTGGGCATAAATGAGCTCTTGATGATCTAAAACACCAGCAGCCAGTTGATTTGGCTGTGAGCGTGAGCATCGGAGTGGTTGTTGAAAGATCTCCGATGAAGGCTGCTGCTCTAGCCTTCGCTGTTATTGAACCAGTGTTGAGAAAGTTCACGAGCAGAGGATATATCCCACGCTTAACCAAATCGCGCTGCGACTCAATGTTTGTGGGATCAGTAAACCTGAAGAGTGCACTGAGAGCATTTTCTTTAGCTTCCATTGTTCCAGTTTTCAAAATGCATATGATTGCATCAAGTCCACCCAATTCAATCAGCTTCATAGTGAGCTCTTTTTCGGATTTCGGTAGGTTTGCTATTAAACCAGCAGCAGCCATCTGAACATCATTATCATCAGTCTCTAGAAATCCCACCAAAGCCTCCAGCCTCCTTGGCCTGAAGAGGTATTCAACCACTCCCTCTGGCTCATGTTGGGAGAAAAGAAAGAGAAGGTTTATGGCGGTCTCTCTGATTTCTGAATCGGAGTCATCAAGAAGGGGGAGGATTAGAGATACACCCCTGGCAGCCAGGACAGCCTTCTTGACTAAACCAGTCTCAAACTTGCAAATTCCAAGAAGTGCACGCAAAGAAGGCTTGTGGATATTGTAGGCTAAGGTGGGACTCTGCTGAAGGGCAAGTAATTTGATGATAATGGAATCTAACTCAAGTTGTTTCCCTTCTCTGTCAACAAAGAAATCAATTCCATCTTCATCAGCAGAAAGTTTCTCCAGGATTTCAGAGCATTTGATGGCAATCAGGGTTCGCATGGAAGGAGAGAAAATTTGTTCTAGAATGATAGGAACTCCCCCCAATGCAGCTATAATCCTTTTATTGGCACGGGAATCTGACAGTTTAACCAGCGCAGATAACGAGGCTTCTTTTAATTCAATATTGCCAGACAGCATTTCAAGCAAAGGAGGTATAACTCCTTCACCAAGGAGGTTCAAATTTGAATCACTCAACTCCATATTCACAATGGTTTTTGCCATTGATATCCTTGAAGATTCTACTCCTGAGAAGACAGGCAGACTTGAATCAATGAACTAGGCACAACTACTTTAACGAGTAGAGTACAGAAACACAAATCAATAGCGGGGAAAAAATACTGTCCCAATTGAACTCTGAGCTTCTGCAGAATAATTAATGACACTACATTCAAAGATACAGGACAATCCTTTAATATTAGTTTTAGTTGATATTCTTTAATGTGGCCAAAGAAAATCCTAGAGGTAAGATTTGATGAAAAACGATACTCAAATTTTCTGAAGAAATTCTTCATTACATTTCCTGCATAGTCAGGTGAGAGAGTCAACAAAAATTCATCAAAGTGGGTAAGTTAATGAAGCCAACACCCACAACACCCACTTTAATGGGTTTTCCTTGGTTCATTATACAACCAATTATATGGACCAAGCAATTTCTTACCTTGAACCATAAGATCAACAAGTGGTTTATACCAGCCAAACTTGGCAGCACTAGAAATGTTGACCTCATCTATGCGAAAAAGCTCCATCAAAATCTTTTCTGCAATCTCCGCTGACTCCTCTTCTGGACCCTTACGAAGGGTAAGGAGGAAAGAAATTGCACTGTCATGCTGAGAGAGTTTTCTGCAGAGAGACACATTCCAACCTGTTCGATCTTGCAGCAACTCATACAGCAAGTTAATTGCAGCTTTTGAAGTTCTGGGGTCACTGCCCAAGCAGCAAATAATGTGATCCCATCCTTGAGATTCTGATACTTTTTCCTATATAATTGTATGCAGGTGAAAATTTTAGGAAACTGATATTCATTATAGGAACAGCAATAAAGAACTGAGGAACAGATATATCCCAAAAAGGTAAAATTGCCACGGTTTCCTTAAGAATGAAAGTAAGTTCATCTAAAAAATGTAGCATGAACATGAATACAATGATCCATGACGTGAGATGCATATATAATATGTACAATGTTTAATAAATTATTCAAACAAACCGTGCACCAAATTTTTAAATAATAAATTTTAAATTCTCAAGAAGGCAAAGCGGTCAACTTAATCTAGCAAAAGAACTATATAACAATATTCCCAGTCCATATGAATGTCAAAGTTTGTTTACCTTGTTTCTCATGTGCCCTTCTACTGCATCATTCAAAGTACTCAAAATGTTGATCTTCACTTCTCCATCAACAGTTTTCCCAAGGATAGAGATAATAATGTCGGTAAGCCCTCCTATAGAAATCCAATCCTTGTTTATAGAATTGTCTCTTATGAGATCCTGCACTTTTCTCAAGGATTCTAGCACAGAGAAGTTGGAATCTGATGAAAGGTTTTCCCTGATAGACCTGATTGTAAGGCAGTAATTAAGTTCTCTCCATTCCTCTATGGATTGTCTAAGTGGAACATTAGATCTCAACTTAGTATCTTCGAGTGCTTCTTTAGTTTCAGGGTCAGTCCTCTTACCAGAGTCAAACCAAGCCTCAATGGCATATCTCTCACAAGTAGTACCAGTGCAAAGGCTTACGGGATCTGCCATAACGGTCCCGGTTATGCAACAAATGAAAGAATTAAGCGGGTCTATATATTTCTCCCTTGAATTGTATCTTTCTATCACCTGAACTCTTTCATAGTATTGTTTCTTAACTTCCTCATAATCTCTTGCAGCATCAGCTCGGGATAGTAATTCAATGACCTGCTCCAAGAAGAAGACCTCGGCTCTTTCTTTCCTGTCAGCAGCTTCTTCTTTTTCTTTCCTAATGCTGGCCAGCTCTTTTCCTATCTCTGAAGGATCTACCGGCACTCCAACTGCTCTTGCGATTTCTTCAAGCATGTCATTTGCAAAAGCCTGGTCTAGTTTCTGCTCCCTAAGGCCCTGATCCAACCTCTCCACTATTTGGAGTTGAGAATGTGACACCTCGAACTCCACCCTTTGCATCTCATTTTGTAATCTATCAACCTGATCAGAAATTCCCGATAAAACTTCAGTATTTGCAAGTGATAGTACAGCCAGGGACTTTCCAATGCTTCTCGTGACTTCTTCAACTTCATGAACTATGCTCCTGCAATTAACCAGCAAGTAAAAACGACCACGGTTCCTGTACTTCTCAACCACTTTGTTCGCCCTCTTCACATCTTCTTCAAGAGACTCCAGAGCAATTCTTGCAGCTTGAGACTCATTCAATTCTTGAAGCTGTAATTCCTTTAGAACCGGTTCAATATCGTACAAGTGTTTTGAAAGAACCTTGAAAGTTTCTTTTTCAACAAGAACTTCAGATGCAGCATTAGCTGTTTTTATAATCTGACTGGTAAGCACAGCCAGAATTGTACCCACTGGTATGAGTTCCAGTCCTGCCATCATTGAATGTCTATACTGAATCCTTCCTACTAGAACTTTGTCAATCAGACCCTATTAATTTGTGGGAAGCTGAAACTACAAATCCTCAAGGTGTATCTCTTTCTTGCTGCGATGAATTTTTTCCATGTGAGTCCTCTTATAGAGCAAGAAAAATATAATGCAGCAGCTCATTAAACTATTTTACTGGAAGATAAAAAAGGTAACGATTGAATCTTTGTTTAGGAAAATGGAAAAGGAAAACATCACTTTCTTTCCTTTTTGAATTGTTTTGTACAGAAAGAGTAAAGGAAACATCATCAGTTAAACAATGAAGAGCCATCTTTATGCTATAAAGATCATGCTAAACATATGTACCAAACATAGTTTTATGACTTCAACTTGTAGTTTTGAGGTTTAGGTTACATAATACAGCAAGCAGCTTGAAAAGTTCTAACACAACTGTTATCTTCAACTGAAACTTGGGCTAGAAAAATTTATACAAGTTGCAACTCATGTTTTGATAACAAAAATTTCAATTCTTAGTAACTATGACAGCAGACTATAAATTGTAAATCAAAGTAACAACTAGCTAGCTTAATTATATTACTTATAGTAGGGAGTATCAATTTCCCTTAGTTGCTTCTGTTTTTACACAACATTAACCTATATATAGATTCCCAACTTTGAAGTATATGAGAAAACAAGAAACGGAAAATACAAGGTAGAGGAATAAAACTGGGGGAAAACCACACAAACTCAAGAATCAGGAGATCATTGGAAGATCAAAGAAGAAATGTTACGAAAACAACCTTCAAAACAGAATGTGAAGTATTAAAGAGTAGAGCAATTAGCTAGAGCATTCGCATAAAAAGAGCAAAAGCAGGAACAATTTAGTCTCAACATTGATTATTTTCTGGGTTCTCTAAAGTTCTCATAAATTTGGCCAAGCAATGAAAGAAAATAGGGAGTAAATTTCACGTCGTTCATAACCAAAAGTTCAATTCCAAGAACGTATAAAATAAGGCCATTTTTCATTCAAAGTCTTCGTTAAACAAGCTTACCTCCTCAATCTCCGTCTCAGAAGCAGAACCTTACTGACGTGCAAAGTGAGAAGGAGATTAGAAGAATGGTGTTGAGAAAGAAGACTTGCAAGAGTCAAGTCAATGTTTTCCTGGCAAACTTCCACAGCGATAGAGTCCAACTTTTGATTTTTCCACATACGACACGCTTTTGTGTGGCCCATGAAAATTACTAATAGTAAATTTCCCGCATTCATTGTTGGGAAAAAGATGAATATCTTTCAGGATAGTGAAATACACAGAAGACAATCAGAGTGAAGAAGACTTTTCTTTTCCACGAAAGTCAGGAACTTGGATGATATGAGAAATTCTTGGTTCCCCCAAGAGCACTACTTGGATGGTTTGCCCTTTTTGCTTCGCTCCTGTGCGTTTGCCAATCGCGGGATTCGCTTGACTTTTTTGGGAAATTTTCAGTTAGCCCTTTCTATTAAATTAATTAACCCTGAAATTTAGTGAAAAATGACAGAAAAATATCACTTAAATTTTATTAATAAGTACAGTAAATAATTGATAACTAATTTTATTGTGAAATCATCTATTTGACATTTTGAATTTTAAGTGGTATTTTTTAAAAATTGTCTCAAAATTTTATGAGACTTAAATATACCTATAGTAAAAATGAAATTATTTTTTGTGATTAAGCGATAAAGATACTTTTACTTTATTTATCTTGTAAATTGTCTTACTTATTTTGTAAATATACAAATTTATCTTGTAATGGCCAAAATATTTTAATTCTCTATATTATTTTGAATTCCTTTATTTTTTTTGTAAATATACTTATTTGTCTTTTAAATGCACATATTTCTCATGTAAATAGCCAAAATGCTTTTAACTCCCTAGATTCTTTTAAATCCCTTTATTTGTTTGTAAATATCTTTATTTGATTTGTAAATGCTCAAATTTATTTTGTGAATTTTCATATTTTTCATGAAAATTGCCAAAATGTTTTTAATTCCCTAGATTTTTTTAAACCCTTTTAGAGAGAATTTTGATAAAATATCACTTAAACTTTAAAATCTCAAATAGGTTATTTCTCAACAAAATGAATTGTTAATTGCTTTATTGTTCTCATTAATTCAATTATTGTTGTTGTCAACAGAATTTTGAAATTCAAGTAGCATTTTTCTGTCATTTTCTCATCCATGTTTATAATACTGAACTTCAAAAGATGCTTCAGACTACTAAGTAATACTAAAAAAATACTTTATAATCTTAAAAAATTATCTGAGGATCCTGAAATATATTTTTAGTACCGGCCAGTATCTTAAAATATTTTTTCAAGATTTTAAAATAAATTTTCAATATTATGAAGTATTTTTCAGTACCCGTTAGTATCTTGAAATATCCTTTTAATACTATTCGGTATCTTGAAATATCGAATTTTCACCTCAACTCTGAACGAAGCTCTCTTTCCCTTCATGTAATAACCTAACCAACCACAGCTTGGGAGACGACAACCTATGTGTTGAATTTCCTTCTTGTGTGGCACACCATGTGTCATTTTAACAGTTAATGTGGCAATTTCGTGACGATAGGATATTTTTTCTACGTTTTTCAGACTTCTATGGCAAATACGAGACCAAAAAAAAAAAAACTTCCGTCTTACTAGTGCTCTTTAAGGAAAACTTCAGTGTAAAATTGGTACTTATCCCTTTAAAATATCATAAAATTTTAAAACTTCACCATTTTATGCTCTTAAGAAATCAAAATATTACTCATTTTAGGTGGAATCTAATTATCACAAGAAATAAGAACAAAACGTTTTGGAAGTTGTAAAATCTTAAGTGGTGTTGAAGAACACATCGGAGAAGGTGCATTAGATGCTCTTAGACCCCCTAAGCTTAATCAACTTGTGTTAAGCTTTAGATTTCTCTTCATTGTGATATACATTGTGAGTATTACATATACAAAATTCTAAACTGTTTAAATAAATTTTGTTAATATAAAATTAATTTACATTTTCAATGTGTCCGTATTAAATATTATCACCTCTTTTTCATGGATGCAAAAAGTAATATTAATAACAAATAAAAAAAGTGTCTCAATAAATTGGTGAAAAATATATTATAAATAATACATTTAATTATAGTACTTGATTGGATTAAGTTGATTTCAATGATTTTACTATGGGCCCTTTGTGATAGCGATGGAAGAAGTAGTTTTTATTTCGGATGGATTTTTTTTCTGTTGAATTTTTTCTTATGTGATTTGTGTTTGGGATAGCGGTAGTAGAAGTGAATTTTTTTCTTGATGGGTACTTATTTGACATAGCTTTTAAAAAGATAATTAAAATGAAATAACTGAAAAAGGCATGAATCGTGTTTGTGTGATGTGAAAATTTGGAACAAAAAATAAAAAATAAGTATGAATTTGCTAAATAAAATAATAAAATTACCGTTAAAAAAATTACAACCCAATGAAGTGCTTAAATAAAAAAATTTCATAGGAGAGAAGGGCGACTTGTGTTTTTTTTTTTCCAGGCGGGGGCAATGGTCTTAAGCTGTTGTAATGGGATCAGAAGCTTGGAGGAGATACTTCAGCTCAGAAGTGGTTTCAACTCTTGAAACCTATCAAATAGTGATGCTTCCCCAAACATTCAAAAAACAAGTTTACACTTTTGATGGCTTGCCACCAGGCTTATTTTAGCTTCTGAAGCTTCTCCAAACGAGCTCTCTAAAATATTCGCGCTAGGTGGGCAAGAGTAGTAGGTTGATTTCAAGTTGGAAAAATTAGAATCAAGACTTAGAGCTATGATATTTATTGAAAATGGCTGTAAAAGTTGTAATTATTTAAAATAATGAATATATAAAATATAAATTTGAAAATACTAAATTGTTGTTAATTAAAGTTCTTACATTCTCTCAACCAAAATCATCATTTTTTTAAACTTTAGTTAACATCTACATAATCATATCATCAATATATCATTTAATTATTAACTCAGATATTGGCCCATTTAAATCATTAAATTTTTTTCCTGATTTATATGATCTTATATAAAATAAACTCCGAGTAAAACAGACCAATTGGGAAGATATCAAATTTTTCATCTAATCCTAGTCATTAAAAAAGCATTATTATTATTTTCTTATATTATAGACTTTATTGATTATATTAAATTTTTTATTAACATTATTTTCTTGGTTTACACATGAGTATCCTCTAGGGAGGCAATCCTGTCTTGACTAAAAAATGTAACTGACTATCTAGACTCTTTTTAAGTATATTAATGTAACATTACATGATTTTCGGTCAAAATCGTTCCATGGACTTTTACTTTTAAAAACTCATATACATCTATTATAACATAATGTTAACCTCCTTTAAATGGTTTAAAATTGCTTTTTTTAAAAAATAAAAATAAAAATAGATATACATAAATTTTCTTTAACATTTATAATAAATTATAAAATATTTTGAGTTTTCATAAGATTATGTAATTTTTATTTTCAATTAAATTTTGTGTCCATCTTTTTATACAGTACAGATTTCTTTGATATAGAAAATTTGTGTCAATTTTAAAAGTTTTAATTTCGACAAAATGGAAAGATGGTTGGTTGTGTTATTTTTTTTTTCACTAGATACCTACTAGAAAATTTCTTTTATATTAGTTTTAAAAATGTGTAGGAGGTTTAATGAAGGAGAATTTAGTATTTTTAAATTTTTATTTAAGTAATTGATGCTTCAAAATAATTATAACTTTTACTGCCTCTCCTAATAAATATAATCTCCTTTATTGAATTTCTCAACCTTCCCTTTGGGTTTTTTCCTCCCAACTTTAAATAAGTAGCCGTTAAAATAAAATAAGAACAGAAGTAAAGGATAGTGTGTCGGTCACGTGTGGAGGCAAAACAAATTGTTTCTATTTATTTTCAATTAAGTTTGTCCATTATCCTTCCCGGTAACGTATAGTTAAGTCTGGCCATTAACCTCTTTGTTTTTTTTTTTTTTTTTTTTTTTGTGGACTGATACACCTTCATCAATTTTTGTATGGAGCTGTAACTGAGCCAACCCATTAGTAAATTAGTTTTTAAAATTTACGTCATAAATATATGAGAATAATTTTATCTTAATAATAAGTTTTAATATTCACTAAAAACTATAGTTATTTTACTTGAAGGGCAAAAAACTTGATCCCCAATGTCTTGTAGATCTGATTCTCTGGCTCGCTCTCCCTCTCTCCTCACCGACATTGTTCTCCTTCTCAGATTTGTCACTGTTTTACCTTATTGTCCATCTTTTCATCTGATTTGGTTTTATATCATTAACGTTATCATGTTTTCTTGCATAAATTTCCCCTCTTTTATTCTCCATAGTCCATCTCAAGATCTGGGCTTTGATTTTCTCCACGTATAGATATATATCTTAGTGTCTGTTTATTGAGTTTTAGGTTTCCCATTTTTTTTGGTAAAGGAGCAAAAATTGCTTTATTCTCGGGAATGTTGAGTACCATATATATTTTTTAAAAAAGAAAAAATACACACGTAGTTATCATTTTGGAGCAAAAGTCATATCCTATCGTTATGTTACTGTTCACTGTGATGAGAGAGAAAGAGATAAAGTGAACAGTAACATAACGGCGGTGAACAGTAATATAGCGGTGAGATATGACTTTTGTTCCAAAATGATAACCACGTATATATTTTTGCTAAAAAAAAAACATATAGTGCTGAGCGCTCCCGAGAATAAAGTACATATATATATTTTTGCTCATTGACCCATTTTTTTTGTTCAATCTGATTGTCATTTTCTGGGTTTGTTTAGAATTTCCGACGGGAACCAATAGATTTTTATGCTATTATAGATGGAAGTTAGTGGAAAAGGCTCCTCTCCTATTCCAATTCTCTCCGCTAAGCCTTCCACATGTATTTATTTGAAGAGTAAAGAACAAGCAAAAATAGTTGAGTTTACATAATTAATTTGATTGTTTTTTTTTAAAAAAATAGTTTTCTAATCCTTAATTGTTAGTTTTTCTCAATTATAATTAAATATATTTAATGTCGTCCCAACTATGATGCATATAAGTTGACATGATTATAGGTATTTATATGATGAGTGAGTACCATGTCATTAGCTACTAGTGTTATTTTTCTTATAAGTTACAAATTACACGAATAATTAGGGTTGAAAAAATATTTTAGAATAGTGAATGATACTGAAAAAATATTTATCATCTTAAAAAATTATTTTAAGATCTTAAAAAAATATTTTAGAATGTTGAGTGATATCGAAATAATATTGGATAATACTTAAAAATTATTTTAGAATCCTGAAAAAATATTTCAGAGTACTAACCGGTACTAACAAATATTGGATAATGCTGAAAAACTATTTTTAGTGCTAGTCAATATCTTGAAATATTTTTTCAAAATCCTAAAATAATTTTTCAGTATTATCCAATATTTGTTCAATACCCTCAAATATTTTTTTAAGATCCTAAAATAATTTTTTAAGATTATAAAGTATTTTTTCAATATTAGTCAGTGTCTTAAAATATTTTTTCAACCCTAATTATACCTATAATTTTTAATTTATAAGAAAAATAACACAAGTAGCTAATAACATGGTACTCACTCATTATATAAATACCTATAATCGTGTTAATTTATATGCATCATAGTTGGGGCTGACATTAGATACATATAATTATAATTATAATTGAGGAAAACTAATAATTAAGGATTAAGAAATAAATTTTGAAAAACAAACAAATTAATTAGGTAAAAAGAATAGCCCCTGTTCAATTATTTTTGCTTAAATCTTTTTTCTTTAAGTGTACATGGAAAGCCTTTGATTGGAGGAGGAAAAGAAGGGGAAATTGACCAAAATAATTTTTTTAATAAAAAAAATACCGGATTAAAGCAAGTGGGAAACAATTTCCTAAAATAATGCAGTTGGTGGCGTGAGACAGTCTGACACCATTTGTGGCATTAGTACTGTTCTAACGCCACCAGTGGGGTTAGAACAAACGCCTGACGGCGTCACTTAATTGACACCTTTTAGGCGTCAATTCAAGACGCCTTGAGGCGTCACTTATTTGACGCCTAAAGGCATCATTTTTATTTTTTTATTTTATTTCATAAATATTTTAAAATTATAAATAATAACTATATTCATTGTAAATATTAAAATTAATAAAAAATAATTTTGAATAATAATTAAGAAAATTAAAATATTAATTTTAAATCTCAAGATGCAAGACTAATTGTTTAATTAATGAATTTAATATAAATCATAAGATAAATGACTAATTATATAATATTTTGTTTGTTAATAATTTGATATACAAATTCTCAATTATTATTGCCTAAATTTAATTAAATAAATTTGTGATAATAATAATTAGTGAATTAATAAAAATATTTTGTAAAATATGTTGTATATTATTTTTTTATAAAATACATTAGGATAGATAGAATAAATTTAAATAGAAAATAGCTTGGTAAATTAATATTTTGTAAATTATATTGTATATTATATAAATATGAATTAACTTGGTAAATTAATTCCAAAAACCATTGAGTATATTATTAAATCACTAATTAATTATTCTCTAACTAATTTTTAAGTCACTAATTAATAATGTACTCTGTAAAAAAAAATTATTCCACTAATTATTATTTTTTTATTTAACTTTATCCTATCTATCCTAGTGTAATTTATAAAAAATAATATAAAACATATCTCACAAAATATTTTTATTAATTCACTAATTATTATTCTCACAAATTTATTTAATTAAATTTAGGCAATAATAATTGAGAATTTATATATCAAATTATCAACGTACAAAATATTAAATAATTATTCATTTATCTTATGATTTATATTAAATTCACTAATTAAATAATTAGTCTTGTATCTTGAGATTTAAAATTAATATTTTAATTTTCTTAATTATTAATCAAAATTATTAATATTATTAATTATAATTAATATAGTTATTATTTATAATTGTAAAACATTTATAAAATAAATTTTTTTAAAAAAATAAAAACAACGCCTTGAGGTGTCAAATAATTGACGCCTCAAGGCGTCTTGAATTGACGCCTGACAGCGTCAGTTAATTGACTGACATGACAGTGGCGTCAGTATTGTTGACACCACCAACTACATTATTTTGAGAAATTATTTTTCACTTGTTTTAATTCAGTATTTTTTTAAAAAAAATTGTTTTGGTCAATTTCCCGGAAAAGAAGCCGTTCCCCTCTTTTATAGGGTGAAGTCATTTTTGTTGAGGACAGGTGTTGTAAATTTATGAGTATTTTTGAAACTTTATACTCTTGCACTTTAATTCTTTTTTAAATACCCCTTTAGTCCTTTTTATAAGAGTATAATAATTTAATTAAATAATTAAAAGTTATAAATATGTCAAAACTTTCACATTTATTTATTAGGAGATAAGTAAGAGAAAGAAAAAATAATAATAAAAATAGAAATTATGAAAGATAATGTAGTGTATGAAAAAGATGATGAGATATAATATAATTAATTTAAAGAAAAAAAATTGTAAAAACACATCAATTACTCATACTATGTTGACTCTTATACAAAAAATTGAGACGATTCTAATTTCAAGTTTAACACGGATTGGATGGAGTATTAAATACAACCCCAACATGAACCCTTTTATTTGAAGAAATGAATTTCTGAGTTATGTTGCAAATAAATAAGCAGAGTTGACAATCATTTAATATAACACTAAAAATTGTTCGAAAAAAACACTAAAACACTAAAACAATAAAATATACATTTCATCGCTTGAATTTATTATTTATATGAAGTTTTACTTTTAGTTTTTTAAGTTTTGAAAATATAGTTTTAGTCTTCAAATGTTAACACTATAAAATGCTTACTGAATGAATTGAAATCATAACTCTACAATTAAATGCTTTGAAACATGTAGAGTTTTTTTAAAAAAATTAAAATAAAAAATAAATTATAGAAATCATTCATTCATTTTGATAAAATTAGATAAACATGTCCTCTTGGTTTAAAAAGACATGTGCTACTTTTCTTGACAATTTTATTTAGTCTGAAAATATTTCTAGAACAAAAATTAACCCAATCTGTTTGGCCAACCAATTTAACACATTTTACCAGTAAGTATTCAACATTTCATTATTAAATTTTTGCCCACAACTTTTTATTCCCATTTAAGTTGGTTAACCAAGATAACTTCTGTCATTTCCAATCCAGGTGAGCACTTGAGCGTTTTTACAAGGCAAAAAAAAGTGTCCGGCGCAAATTTATTTCAGTCGCCGTCGTTTTCTCAGTTCCACCATGGTTGTTCCCGGCGTTGAAGCCCCACTGTTCTCTTCCTTCACAAATCTCACCGTCCTTTTGCCGCTGGTCACCAAGTAGAAATAGGCCAGGCCGCTTATGGGAGGCCCGAGGCTTGGCCTGAATTGGGTCTGGCCTGATTAAGAAAAAGACCATGCCCAGGTCTCTTTTTAAGTTTGTTTCGCATAACAGGCAGAGCTCGGCTCACCACCTTTTATAAATTTATATTTATAACATTTTAAAAAACCTCAAACCCTATTAAGCATTTGATGCGTTGTATCCTACAAACACACTTCCAAAGAAAGCCGTTAGAGATAACCAAATCTTCTAAATGAATTTAATGTTCTTATGCAAGCCAGAACAGGGAAAAAAAAAATTAAAGAATTAAATATGAGTTTCAAAATGTTCGTTTATTTTGTAAAGTATTAATTAAATTTTACCCTTCTCGGGTGCTTACCCTTATAGCATATGAGCCATTTGCGACCGGAACAGTCTATTCTCTGACAAAAGAAGCAAATTTGGGTTGCTTCCTTGGCTTTCTTTGGACAAAACCAAGCATGATTTTGCAACTTGGTGAGCTTATGACGTGGTTTTGACGCAAAACAGTGAAGATGTTAAAATAATTTTTTTAGAACATGGTGTATTATTTTTTAATACATGTCAGTATCCTAAAATATTAAGTCAAGATTCTAAAATAAGTTTTCAACATCATCAAGTATTTTTTTTAACAACAGCATGTAGCCTGGAGTATATTTTTGTTACCTGTTAGTGCCTTTAAATATATTTTTCAAAACAGCACCAGTTTCTTCACTGGTTTGCGCCAAAACGTGCACTGTTTTAACTTTCAAGAATAGGAGGGCAACGGAGAGGAACAAGCAAAGCAAAGGAGAGATGCATGGTCCCTCATGGATGGAGGACAAAGTGTAGTTAAAAGTGAGACCATAAATGTTGAATAATCCGATGATAATGAACACTGTTGATTTATATTTTGTATTTTGAATTTCACTCAAGAGTAACATGTTGGGCTTTGTTTTTGAGATGAATGAAATTTGAATTTGTTTTAATCACTGTGCATCTCTATAACAAATAAACCACCAAGTCCACAATATCATTCAAGAAACATCAGTTATAGAGAAATGATCATTTATAAGAAATAAGTCCATACGCCATTTCTTGAAGCAAACAATTCCATAACTGTCAACTCTAAGAGGACAAGGAGCTTCCAAACCCACGAACAAGAGAAGAACCAATGCTCCAACGTCCCTTCTTCATTCTCACTAATCGGACAAATATGTTTTAGTTAGTCGCAATATCAACAGACAGGGTTGGGTTTCTCTCTTCATCTTTTTTTTCATTATACCTCATAATCTCTAAATCACATCCATCCAATCAATATAATATTACTTTTACCTTTTTCTCATTTTCTCAATCAACGGTTCAGATTTAGCCAATGAGAAAAAATGAGAGAGAGATGAGGAGAAGATCTCCTTCCTAACAGACATACATCTCCAAATCAAGTGGCTAACCCTTGGAATTATCCCAAAAAACTTTATCCCCCGTATTTATCCTTCTATCTTTATTACTCCTCAAGTCATGGTTTTCATATTTGTCAACGTTTTTTTTTTATTTATGCTTCTTCAACAATAATTAAGGAAAAAAGGAGAATAGAGTATTAAAGAAGATTACTATAGTATTTTAGAAAAATACATGTTATATTAAGTAATTTCCTTAATTTAATTTTATTTGTGCATCTTAGTAAATATGTAATTTTTTGAGTGCATCTTGGTTTTTATTGAAATTTTAAAATATGAGTCTTAAAGTATAAATAATTTAATTTATTGGTTCACAAGTGTGCTTAAGCCTCAACGGATCTAGCTGAGCATTTCCATAAGAATGTGATATCCTCACAGGGCAAAAGTTTCAGCTTCAGAGTTTTTGCACTAAACCTCCTACAAGAAGTTTTGCATTAATACAATCATATTAGGTCGCAAATGAGGTTCCAAAAATGTAAAAGCCCATTTTGAAACTGAGACATACACAACGGCAAATTGAAATACGCACACACATCAATAAGCTAAGCTCTTGGCTTAGATGGGCATATATTCTTTTTGATATAAAAAAGTTTTGGAGGGGTTCAACATCAGTCCCCCACCAAAGCTAAGGCACGGCCCTAAGCTCTTTGAGCACTTAATGGAGATTTACGAGATCGCCTACCGAAGGATTCCCAACGATGGCAGCGGGCATATATGGTAAGCGGTATATATCAGTTTATGGGTGAGGTAAATTAATTTGGATAAAAGATGATAAATACAAAAATTTTAAAATAATTTAATTAACTTTTTTAATCCCAAAAAAAAATCAACTTGGTTTAGAGAGTAAACGGTTCTCCCAACAAGTGTGCTTCCTAGGATTTAAAATTGTGCTCTTCTTTATAAGGTGAAGACCACAATTTAATTCTCTTTATCTCTTCAAAAGAAAGTTAACTAGCTCTTATGTTTAGGATTAGAGTGGTAATACCTTCCAGCTAATAAGCATTATATTGACGATATTTTGACCGTTTGTGCTGTGTTTTCAACTTTTCATCAATGGATTGGATTCAAATTCCCGTAAGGAATTACAACTTTCTAAAGAGCGAATAAAATGAATTAAAAAAATTAACACTTGCATACGTCTTTGAGAGACTACTAATAAAAGGCCAGTAGTTTATGATACTAACAACATGATAACACCTTTCGCCTCTATCCGTCTCCTTTTCTTCTATGTTTCTGGTACCAAACATGCCCTGAAGAGAACCCATTTTCCAAATACATTCCATCTTATTTAGATTTATTGTCGATTATCATAGTACATGGATGGCATACGAAACAGTATAAACAGAAGTAGAAGTACACAACCGCAGAAGCAACTCCAATCTAAGGAAGCATCACCGATTGTTTGATTTCCGGGCCGCTAGCTCCCTTGCCAACTCCCTGAGCTCCTCAGGTGACGGAGGCCTTGGTGCCTCCGGCGGATATTCAATATAAGACTTCTGCAACATCAAAACAAGCAACTTTAAACAAAACTAGTGAAAGAAACCCAGCCAACCTCAGAACAAGAATTCAAAGCCATCACTAAGAATTTTTTATATCATGCAAAGTGATAATACTATGCCCCTCATAAAAAGCAAGTAGATCATGATATTCGATAACAGGCATGCAAATATGTCAACGTTTTCAACCAGACCCACCTTTTTCACACACTGATAGGTTAGTAAGATGGTTCAGAATAAGCTTTGTCTTAAATGTCTTGTTTAGATTGAGCAGCCAAGAAGAATCTTTTGCGCCAACAAAGTATAAGGAAGGAAAGCTTCTACTTGTTCAGATACAAATAAGCATGCCTAATGGAACATTTTGATCTTTTTTGGAAGTCCACAAATATTATGTACTCTTACAGAAAGACTAACATCGTGAAATATTTCAGCTGCTACCAAAAGATGTTTCAACAACATTTTCTTAAGTAAGCTCTAAACTATTAACCATTTGCAGTAGTGTCTCAAATAATTAATGGAAAAACCAACAAGGCATTATTAAGTTTCACTCAATTGTCCGCTGGTGAAGCCAGATGGTTCTTCATAACAAACAAGTTACAGCATACAATGAATATATATACAATACATGGTGTAACTGTGTTGAAGAAAAATATCAGAGTATACTGGCTCAGCATTGATATAGATGGCCATGAAAGTTCATACCTCATGACTCATGGCACACTAATTAAGAACATTCAAACAGGTGAGAGAAAGGAAACTGAATTAAATCCAATGATCCATTCATAGTCTGGTAAAACTTAATCAATTCACAATGTATGAACTATAATATTAAAAAAACCATACATGTTAGTTTCCAGGACCCCTCAGGGAAGGAAACAAGGAAACATTCAGTACAAATCAGGCATTATAATTAACATCACTCTGATTCTCCCAGAACCAAAAGCAGCTTGCCTAAAAACAGAGTTTTAATAATTTTTGGCTGCATAAGAGAATCAGCTGAATGAAGGGCTTTGTACTATAAACAGTGAGCAAAAGTATTTAATCTATAAGAAAAACTAATTTTTCCCATCAAGAGAAATATTAACATTGAAAATTCACAAGCTATGTATACAATTGACCACTTTTTCAAAAGGAATGATAGAAGAAAATTACATTGCCCATGAATCTCTGGAGGTTCTTTGAATTGTTGGCAAAAGCATACATAAGAACGATGGGAACAGTCACGTAGATCCCAAACTTAGCAATCTCCAGGATTCCCTTTGATGTGCCAATTGAAGACATCTTGGTGGAAGATAGAACTGGAAAATCAATAAATCTTCTTCCGTCAGAAATCACTAATGAAAGAAAAGGAAGTAAAACTCAAACCTAAAACCATCCACAATCTGCAAATCAAGGTAATGAAAACCAAGCCGAAGCAGTGTGTCAACCTGAGGTCAGACTGATCATAATTAAAATAGTATAATTAAATTAAAATGCACAAAAATAGTCATATTTCAAAATGAAAAAGGTACTCCTCTGATTATTAATATAAGACACATTTACCTAATTTGATCATATTAATGAAGTTAGTTAAATTAATTAATATGACATCTATTGTCTAGAACACTCTACTCCTCTCCTTTAATTGCCTCTTTTCCTTAATTATTGTTGACGGAGCATTGATTGATGGGGTAAATTAGAAAAAGATTGACAAATATAAAAATCATGAAGAACAACTCCTCAAATATGTCTTATATTAAGACTAGAGGAGTAATATTTAAACAACTCCTCGCACATAAGATTTGATGCAAACAAATCTTATAACATTTATCAAGTCCAAACAAACAAATAGCCCGTATAAAACCTGGATTTCCAAATCCACAAAAAAGTGTTATAGATAAAAAAAATTAATTCAATAGTTATCATACAAAACAAGTAAAACAAAGATGCTTC
The DNA here is from genome assembly GCA_037074495.1 of Acacia confusa. Lineage (NCBI taxonomy): Eukaryota > Viridiplantae > Streptophyta > Magnoliopsida > Fabales > Fabaceae > Acacia > Acacia confusa. The sequence goes on from CM073514.1 coordinate 16,718,263, forward strand.
CAGGAAACCTTGTGACATTTAACGCACTATGAAGCACGGACACTCCTATTTTTTCAAAATATGCGTGTTGGATGAGTGTCAGACTCCGATATCGTCTGACACTCCTCAACACTTATATTTTTTGGGAACAAAGAGGAGTGAGAGAGTGATGATATGTGTGATTATGGCAAAGGAGGAAAGGCCATGGCACAACTTTAAATACTTGATTTTTTGGGGCTTTGCTTTTTCCGAATGTTCATTATTGAACAAAAAACTGGTTGGGATCTCCTTCATTATGCATATCAACAACATAGAGACTTCCAAGAACCTTTCCAAATGCTTCTTGTATATATGGAAGCAGGGAATTTAAGGGATATAAATAAAAATAATTGAAATTGTGAATAGTCTATACTCTACTCTCTATTTATATTAAATGTATATTATACTATATATTAAAATTGTATATTTAATATCAAAACGTGTCCTAATTTTTTTAGGTTGAACGTGTGGAAGTGTCGATTCGTCGAGTGTGAGTATCGGTGCAACATAGCACTCTTCTTTAAGAAAACCTCAATGACTCTGAGAAATCAGTCCAAGGACTCTGGAACTACTCAACACAAAAAGCTAGAAAGTCTTGAAATTAATAGATGAAGACCGTCACTAAGCTAACTAGATTACAGCACCGACAAACAATGGTAAATTGAAGGGAAAGTGCATACTGTATTGCGACTGCAAACCTCAACATGGAAAGCTTGTAGAAAGAATATAAAACAGCAGTAAATAAAAGAATTATCAATGTATAATCATAGTAATATGGTAGCTATAGACCAAAACATGATTAAGATCCAATATGATCTAAAGATCTTGCCTAGACTATCCGTCTATTATTAAGAGATCAAGGTATCACAGAACTTAATTCCAAATTCCAAATATATAAAAAAGCTTAAATCATTCGATACAAAATTCCAAACCAAAATGGAAGATTAAGCCAGAATACCAGAATATGTAAGCTGAGGAGAACGACAGTCGCGAGCAGAATAGAAATTCTATGCGAAGGTCAAAGAGCTTAGATGGGTAGACGAATTCGCATCAGAATCTGGTGGTTCAGGGAATTAGGGCAGAAGAGAGAAGTGGAGGGTGAAGAAGAAGACGGGTCCCTGGAGCGAAAAGAAAACAGCGAAGTCTAAAACGATCGAGGATAAAAACCGGAGAAAGAGAAGCGCGAGGATGAGACCAGAGACACGAAGCGGGGCAAGGGAGTGCCACGTCTGCAAAACAAATTGGGCCAGACCTTGTTAAGATGGCCCAAAAATATCATTGGATTATATTTAATTGGGCTAAAATTAAGGATCCAAATATGTAAAAGTCCACTATAAAAGTTTTTTTTTTGATACATAGGCAGTAGGGGATGGGAGGATCGAACCCAGTACAAGGGAGTGAGGAGACTACTCCCAATACCACTGCACTACTAGTAGTGCCGGTAGTCCACTATAAAAGTTGTAAAGGGAAAAAAAGTCCAAGGAATACAAAACGTAAATTTTATAACCCAAAAAAAAAAAATGTAAATTGGAATTTTCTTTTTCCCCCTTTCTTTAGTATGCTAATAGACCTAACAACAAAACAACAGATAAAGTGGTTTGAGATGATAAATGTGGCCTTGTCCATGTAAAAAAGAAGCCATGAATTCAAATTTTGAGAGGGACATTTATTGGTGGAGGGTTGAAAACCTTTTGCAATATAAACTTTGATTAAGAGCTAATTCTTTACCATGTGACGAACAAAAGTCAAATCCTTTTTAGGGAAAAATAACATATTAGAGATAAAACATATGGAGGTCTAATGATTAGGACTAAAACCAACCTCCCAATTAACTAACAAATGGCACATTGATGAAATATGTACATGCAATTATCAGTTTGAATTGCTGGTACAACATTCTTGTATGAGATTATGCTAAGTTCTAATGGCTTTTTTTTTTTAACCCTCATCAAATAGGATGCAAAAATAGTACATTGATGAAATATTACAATTGAAAAGCAAGAGAACAAATTTTAAAGCTGTAGTTTTCTACATTGCAAGAGTTAGACTAATTGCCTTCATATGAAACAAAATACAATTTGTTACAGCAGCACAACTGTCATACAAAATAGAACTTGTTGTAGTGATTGTATTACAAAAAGAAACTTGATGGATTTAATGACTAAATTGCTGGAATTTGAACTGTCATTGTAGGTGGTGGCTGTCAAATCCTTCATGTTGATTAAACATTGTTGAAGCTACAGAGGATGAACCTTCGCCTGCTAGGAATTGATTGGACATTGTTGAAGTTATAGAAAATGGAGATTTACTTAGTGGGAACTGATTGTACATTGTTGAAGCTTTTATGGAAGATGGACCTTCACCTAATAAGAACAAGGAAGAAGGAAGAGCAATGTAGATTGTAGTATAGGACCGTAAAAAAATTGTAATACAATATATTTGATATAGTAGAGTGTATTAGAAAATCAAAGTTGTATTTGGCATCTTTATGTAGTATACACATTGATCTAAAAAAGTGACATTTTCCCCTTAGTTTGTGCAAATTCCTTTCTATGTTTTTTGGGTACCTGACAACAAAATTCCCTCTTCTTCTAATGCCTCCAATGATGGTGTTGGGCAATCTAAGGGAGCCTATAAATCACAAAGACAAAGTATATATATTATAAACATGAAAAAACATTATTAACAAAATTCCACTTGTTGATATATACTAACAAAAAAAATTACAAAGTAAATCTTATTTTAGACTAAAAGACTCACCATCAACATACTAGTAAATGATTGTACTTGAGGTTGTGCTTGCAATGTCGTAGGTGCAGAACATGAAATTAGAGCGTATAATTCCTTGCTTCTTACCCTGGCTTGGAACCTACTTTTCTTTCTCAAACGATCAGGCCAAGACTTAAATCTTTTCCTTCTCTTTGTTCCATACCTCTTTTTAATGCCTGTAGGTAGTTTACCTTTTAACCCGCTCATCTTCTTGTTTTCTTAGTTGCCACCTTTTTCCTTACTTCCATCTTCTTCCCTATTCTCATCATCATTTGAATTCCTTAGCCTTGAATGAAAGTCTCTTGCTTTTTTATGAAGTTCCATTATAGAGTTGTGAACAAAGGAAGAAGTCTCTGGACAATTAGACATTTCAACTGCTAATGTTATCATCATATGACATAATTGTCTATATGTTTGTATGCTTTGAATCTTTGGATCCACTTGTATTTCACTTCCTTTAATATTATGTATTACACCATCTCTAGCATCTTTGATCCATCTTTTCAAAATATATTTTTCTGGAAGTTTCCTCACTTCATTTGCCTCTTATATTTTTAAAGCATGGCAACACAATATCCCAATAGATTCAAAATGCCTACAACTGCACCATATAGAATAATCCTTCCGATCAAATGTTAATGTTCACTTTTTTTCTTCATTAACCATCGTACTAGTATATGTGAACAATGGACCTTTCTCATCTCGAGTTGAAATACTTGTGACAAAAAAGAGATCAAGTTGCTCTTGGAACAACTCTAACACCGAGGCGGTGTAAATCTCAGCAACTTGACGTAAGATAGGTGAACTTTGGACTTTCAATCTTGGCCTTTTCTCCCTTGCTTTATAGCTTTATACTCACATTTCATCTCATTGTACCTCTTATCTCCAACAACTTGCTCAAAACTTTTGAAGAATTCTCCAATACGAACACTTGGGTGTGTAATACTTTTAATATGTGCACTAACACTTTCACTTATTTGTGTGCCACGCATACCATGAGTTGTATATTGCTTCATATAACACCATGCCCATTTCTCTTTGATTTCATGTTGAATGATGATATTAGAGAAACCCATGTTTCTTCAAATTGTGACTTGTCATCAATAGCAAACATGCACTTATTGAAGTCATGCAAAAAATGTGATCCACCCTTCATTTCATTTCCAAGGTGTTTAATTCCATTTTGCTCAATATGCAATGTACATAATGAAATATTCTCCGTTTAATTAACAAAATAAACATATATCAATCAGAGTAAACACGATATAGGATTTAAACGATAAATAAAATATTCAAAATATGCATAATGAGCCATAGAGTGTGACAATATACAATTATCCATTCATACACAAAAAGACAGCAGCCTTACTTGTAACAAAGTAGACTAGGCTTCTGTTGACTTCCCAGAAGGACCTAGACAGAGATGATCACCTGGAAAAATATTGTAATCATCATTCCAACTTATTACAATTACCAATATGTGCTAGTGAGATGCCAAGTGGATTAAAACTAGGCAATCCAGATAAAACAATTCATCAACATCCTTTTCATGAAATATCACATTATTACTTTGTATTACAATTAGGTGTCATAAATCTTTTTGAACTCAATTCCCAAAATTTGCTTCTCATCAATCTAACCGAACCGCCTTATTTCTGCCGACTCGACCCATGGGTTAAGTCATACCCAGGTTATTAGTTCCTCAAGAGCTCACTAGTCAAGTGATGAGGACCGGCCAAAATCCTTAGAGCACCTGCTTTAGACCATGGGTCTTTTCCCCACTTTCATCTAGTAGGGTGTCGTAAGTTCATCACTTTGGTGGGCAAGTCCCTCATTAAACCAATGGGACAATAATAAGTCAACCATTGTGTACCAACAGAGGCCTTACCACGTGGTGAAAATAACTTTTCCATTCTCTCCCAATTCTTCCCATCCCAAAATTATCACAATAACTCAATTGGGGATTTTTCCAAAATATTCACATTCATATCATGGAATTTAAACAATTCTCATAACCATATCATAATATCTCACTTTCCAATAAATATTTGCAATATATTTCATAATTCAACTCATAAGGCTCCACAAGGAAATTTCTATAAAAATATTTATAATTATTTCACAAAATACTCACAAACAACATATCAATATTCATAACAAGTGGAAAGTGGTTACCTCTCGTTCAAGCTTAATTATTATCACACTGCTCCTTAAAATGAGAACTCAACATACCTCACAATTCAATCTATCAAAATCAATTCAATAACCATCAATAACTATTTAAAACTTTACATATTACAAATTTTGATACTAATTACTATCATTATTTATTTCCTTTTTCCTAATAATAAAAATTATTTATCATTATTATTAGTATTATTCATTTATCTTATTAATTTGAACTCCCTGAACTCAATAACAACCACCCAAAATATTCTTTACAAAAAGTAATTAACATTTAGATTAAATAAATAATTCATCAATATTATTCATTATTATTATTATTTATTATTTATTAATATTATTCTAGATCTAATTTAACTCTATAATTAAATTAATAAATATTATCACATAACAATTTAACTCTAATACATGAATATTTATGATAACAAAACTTTGGTTTTCCATCAACCTATCGTGTGTGTGTGTGTCTTGGAGCAGAAACAAGTGTTTATATATGTATCACTAATTAATTACATCTATAATATTCATTATATTCTCTATAGATATACATTTGCGTGGCCCACATTTTATTCATTCATTATTCATTGATAAAAGGAACCACATGCATCAGTTTAAACTCTTTCTTTTCATATATACACACACGCATATATTTTTGCTCAGTGTCTCCTCTGTTGCTTCATAAAATAGCAACGCACCCTATATATATATATATATATATATATATATATATATTTATCCATTGAAGCTCCTTCTTTGCTCCAACGACACACACACACACATAGCAACACACATAACACACACACACACACAGCAACACACATTTGGATTGAGAACGTTTAGTACCCCAGTACCATTTGATTTTATATAATACATTTCTGATCCGGTGTAGATCACAAGTTGGGTTGGACTTGGCCCGGGGTGAAATCCCGGGGTCCTACGTACCACAGTGTGGATCAAAGTCCACGTAGTTCGAGGGTATACGACAGGCTAATGATAGCCAGAGGGGGTGGTGTGTGTGCTCTGTGTGAATAGAAAAGCTAGGGTTTTCGAAGTGTGTACCTTGTAAGGGGTTTACCCTATTTATAGGTGTACCTGTGCCTTATCTTAATCAGTTGGATTCATCCTTTATTTTAGGGATATCAAGATATGCGTTTTTGATAGATATTCTTGATACATAGGCGGTTATCATAACAATAGATATTTTGATAAAACCACTCCTATTTTCAAGGAAGCGGCTATGAGCATAACTGAAGTCATTTTGACTAGGCTCTTTAGTTATTGGGCTGGGCCCATTTATGAGATATCCGTAACAGTTGCCCCCCAGCCCGGTTGTTCAGGGCTCCGAGCAGCCGGGATGTACTTGTCAGGTTACGTCCTTTGCTCTAGTTCATTTCGCTGTCCTGAGGTTTTTGATTTCTAGTTCTTTTTCCGAGGTCGGACCTTTTTGGTCCCTGGGTTACCCCCTCTATCATCAATTTGCATTCCGGTTTATTTGAGTGGGACACGGGTGCCCCCCCATCCCGGTTAACGCGGGTTGCATTCGTTTGCTATCCCGAGAGAACATTAATGTTCAGTCTTAATGTTCTATAATTTTGGTTCTAGGCCGAACTCCTCCCATGCTTTCTCGAACTTTTCCTCTTTATTCGTGTCGGGTAGTGTTGATATTTCTATATCGTCTTACTCCCCGTTTACAAGTACCTTGTCCAATTTTTCGTGGATCGGGACTTGTTGCCCCCAAGTTTGAGATTGCACGGGGAGTTAGGTCGGGCAATCGGGGTGTATTCATGTGGTCGGCCACGTGAGCATTTCGATCCGGGATCATTGTCCGCCTCATCTGTTAATCCAACACTCGTCTTATCTCGAGGCCACAAGTGTCATCATTGCCTTCTGCTGATTTGATGTTTACTAGCCGGCCTCTGAGTAGAGCAACTGCCCCATTATCTTGGTTTTCGTGTTTGCCTACCATCAGCATTAAATGTGCACGCCTTTTAACGTCCATGTCATTATTTGTGTATGGGCCCTTTGGGCTTTTGACGGTTGAGTTTCTTGACTCTCACCCGTCTGCTTGTTTTGCTTATAAAAGCCTTCGACTTTCTGCTTCTTGCATTTTGAAAACTGCCAAACCTTGAATTTTCCTTCTTGAGAGAAACTTGCAACCAGTCACCCGTTCATCTTCCTCAGATTCCCATTTCTGCTCTTCGTGGCTCGCGCATTTCCTCTTCCCTTAACTTATTTCAAACCAGGTACTTTCCTTGTTTCCTTCTCTGGTTATTTGGCTGTGTTTTCTTCTTTCTTTCTCTATCTCTTGGTCTTTCTTTATTCTGGGTAGGTTATTGTGAGTTCTTTCAAGTTTCTTCCCCTTTGGGTTCTGGCTTCTGCTTTGTTCTTGAACTCCTCTGAACTTCTGGTCTATTCAATCCTTTTTCTCCGTCTTTGGTTTTCGGTTTCCTGTTTAAATTCTACCTTCTCGGGATGAGCCATCAAGGTTCTCCTCCGTCTTTTAATCCAAATGCTTTTTCCCCGGAAGAGGCCGAGCTTATTCAGCGTATGCCTCCTCGGACAGCTTGGTGGCTGTACGGGAAACCTCTGACCGAAGAACAAAAGAGGGAAAACGTTCTCCGTGGTTATGGCGGAGAAGGTGGTAGTCAACCAGGTCGGTCTGGTCGGGTTAGGGGAAGGGCTCGAGGTCGGTCTGAGTCTGTAGAGCCCGAAAGTCTAGGCCGGGGGATTGCTGCCACTAGGGTTTTTTCTTTAGAGCCGCCCTTAGGAAAGGGTAGGGGGAAAGTCCTCCTCTACCCGCCTCTTCATTTCCTTCACGCGCGGAGCCCCTCATCTCCCTTACTCGGCCTATCGGCCCGTGCGAGGAGTGTTCCTGGCTGATATCTGAGGCCACGATGGTTGGCCGGTCATGGGAAGCTGACGAAATAGCTTCACGATGCCGGCATATCCAACCGCGGGTTGTTGGAGCCGTTTCTACCCGTCCCGCTTTACTATCTTCAGGTATCATTTTCGTTTCTAATTTATTTTTGTTTTGCCTTTTCTAGGTAGTATGTCAACTTCTCCGCGTCCTATCGAGGATTCCGGATCCGTGGAGTCAGCGGCCGTCAGCATTCCACGTCATATTGCTGAGAAGTATGACTGGGTCGCGACCGGGGTGCTGTCCAGGCTATCAAAAGCCACGACCAGTCAGATCGCCGAGCTCCCATTAGGGGACCGGGATCATTGTTCTTTATCTCTTCCCGGCCCTTCTGAACCGGTGTGCGTTGCCCGGGAAGGGAACGAGCGCTCCTTTTTCTTCTTCTATCTAGACTTCGTCAAAAAACTCGGCCTTCGTTTTCCATTTTCTAAGTTTCAAGTAGATCTCTTAAACATTCTTCAGCTGGCCCCCACTCAGATTCATCCCAACTCTTGGGGCTTTATTATTGCATTCGAGCGGCTTTGCCGATTTTTAAATCGTACTCCCACCACCGGGACATTCTTTTATTTTTTTAACATCCAACGGGCTCGTCAACCCGGGGAGCCCGAAGAAAAGAGGGGTTGGGTTTCTTTTCGGGGGAAACCGGACAAGAAGCTTTTCCATGTGGCAACTGACACCTGGAAAGGCTTCAAGGCTTCTTTTTTCAAAATCAACGCTGAACCCGGTCATAAATCATGGTTTCTTAAGGACGTTGATTCCAGCTCGGTGGAGCTGCTGTTTCCTCTGTATTGGTCGAAAGCTCACTATGACCAAGACCAAAGCATATTTGCATCCTCCGATGATAGCCTAGAGCCAGCCGAGGTTGAAACCGTGATAGCTCTGGTTGACCATGTGGCTGAGAAGGATGTTATTGATTCCCGGATTTTTATCCGACAGTCGGTGGAGGAATTGTATTCACCGAGTATGATTTCTGTTGGATGTTTTTTTTTTTTTTTTTGGTATGCCCCTTGTCATTTCTGATGTTTGTTATGTTTTTTGTAGTGCCCGACATGGGGAAGGCTTCTTTCCAAGAACTGGCCGAGAAGCTCCAGGCTAAGGCCAAAAAGAAAGGGGAGTCCTCCTCCCAGAAGAAAGCTGTGGCTGCTCCTTTGCCTGCCAGGACTACTGCTGAAAAGAGGGCTGCGCCTTCTCCGGCCTCTACGGATCTCATTCCGCGCAAGCGATCGAAGTCCGTGGCGTCGTCGATCTCGGTCGCAGAAGAGAATCCGGCCTCTGTCCCGGACGCCGGTGCTGCCACAAGCGTCCCTCCTCCCCCACTTCCTGGTAAGTCTCGCCTTCACTCGCGAGGTGAAGTATGGACTGATGGGGTCTCGGAGGAGCTCAAATACGCGGTGAAGCCTCCCAGCAAATATTTTAGTGGTGAGGCTTTTGCCGACTCCGACCTCGATCACCTGCAGGTCCTGCAGGACCACTTAATGGAGACAGCCGGCGTGTTGGACGCTTATGCTTCTGTTAAGCATAAGTACGCCAGGGCTGCAGCCGAGATTGCCAAAGCTCGGGTTGAAAAGAAAGAGGCCGAGATCAGGCAGCGGGAGGCTGAGGAGGCGCACCTGAAAGCAGAAGAGGCGCAGATAAAGGCGGTGGAGGAGCTATCAAAGGCCCTTGCTGAGAGGGATCATTTCTCCACCGAGCTTGACGCCAGTCATGCCCGGGAAGACACCCTCAATGCCTCACTGCACGCCCTGCAGGGTCAGTATGCGGGGCTGGTGAGGGACCTCCATCTCGCCCAATCCGACCTCCACGCTTCCAAGGCCGAGCTCGTGGCGTCTGCTGCTGAGGTGGATAAGCTGGAAGTCCTGGTCGTGGAGACGGCTGCTGAAGCTTTCAACGTATGCCTGGCCCAAGTCCAAGCTCTGAATCCGGACATTACGATGAACTTAGACGCTGTGGATTTCAGAGCTTCGGTAGAGGACGGGCAATTTGTACCAGCGCCGCTTTCTCCGGTCGAAGAGTCCGAGCATCTCGCGGAGGATGACCGTGTTCAATTAGCTGAGGAAGATGCTCCGACAACTGACGCCCCTGGCTCTCCTGTGCCCGGCCAAGCCCAATCTTGATGCCGTCCTTCTAGGATCTTTTTTATTTTTTCCCATATGTAGTATTTTCATTTTCATTTTTGTTTCTTCTGTAATCTGGGGCTTTTGCCCTCAAAATTAATAATATGACAAGCCGGTGTTCCCGGATTTTTCTAGCATCCTCAGCTCGTCCATCTTACATGTATTTATTTTCATCCTTTAAACCAAACTCGTGTTTTAATTCACCAGTTGATGAGTAAAGGGCAACGTAATCCGTGCACGAAGCTCGGTTCTTTATTTTATGACTTGGCCAAAGTCAAGATATATTGCGCAGAATCTGCTGGTTATTCAACCGACGTTTTAATAAACGGGCCACGTTTATTAATGGTCGGGCATTCTAAACAACAGACGATTTTCAAAAATCATCTAAGCACTTTATCTTGTAAAGTACCGTACCGAGATGGTAGCCAACTGCCACATGTTCGGGCCCTAATATCCTTTTTGAATAGGAGCCTAAACATTTCGACCTGATCAGGATCTTTTATGGCAATCTCACACCACCCCAGGGGGTAGTTCCGATGCATCGTAAGGTTTACAAGACTTGTTGACAAATCTTATCATGACCGGGATCGCGAACCCAAGTCTTTGTTTAATTATCTTGCTTTTGTCGCAGCCTATCTTTGCATTGATTTCACAAGTAATAACTAGGTTGGCCCATGAATTGAACCACCTTTTTTATTGATTGAAATAATTGGAATTACACAATTTAAAATCAATGGAAAATACTGCTAAAAGCAAAACAATGCGTAATAAAAAACGGTTCTCGGTCACCACCGACATCCGTTGAAGCTAAAAAGCGATTCTCAGTCACCACTGACATCCGCTGTGCGTTTATTCCGAGTGCATCCCGGTCTTTAGCTGTAGTAAGTCCTTAGTTTGTCCGCGTTCCATGTTCGTTTAATGGGCGTGCCATCTAACGTCTCAAGGGCATAAGTCCCGGGCCCCATTTTGTCCGAAACACGGTAAGGACCCTCCCAGTTTGCTGCAAGTTTTCCATCCCAGGCATTCTTATTTCCGATATCCGCTCTGCGTAATACCAAGTCACCTTTATCGAACGCTCGCGGTCTAACTTTGCGGTTATACTTAGCCGCCGCCAGCTGCTTCGTTGCCAAATCTCGGCAGTGTGCCGTCGTTCTCACTTCATCGATGAGGTCTAGCTCGGCTGCTAACTGCTTGTTGTTAGCGTGTTCTCCCTCTTCCATGACTTTGGCTTTCCTCCATGATGTTTGCCCAATTTCAACCGGGATCATGGCCTCGCATCCATATGTCATTCGGAAGGGTATTTCCTGGGTCGAGGTTTGGACACTAGTTCGGTATCCCCAGAGTACCGGGTATAGTTCCTCGACCCAGTTACTTTCTGCATTACTCATCTTTTTCTTGAGCCCGTCAACAATGATTTTGTTGGCTGCCTCGGCTTGCCCATTAGATTGCGGATGCTCTACCGAGGCGAAATGGTGCTTGATTTCGAGCTCGGACATCAACCTCTGGAAACCTTGGTCCACGAATTGAGTACCATTGTCAGTTACGATCTCGGCGGGAATCCCGAACCTTGCAACAATATTTCTTTCGAAGAATTTTTGTATTCGAGCAGCCGAGATGGTCGACAGTGGTTCGGCCTCGATCCACTTAGTGAAATAATCCACAGCCACCACAAGCCATTTCAGTTGCCCTGCGGCCGGTTTGAACGGTCCAAGGAGGTCCATACCCCACTTAAAGAATGGCCAAGTAGCCGTGATGGTTTTCAACTCGGTCGGAGGTGGCCAGAGGATCCGAGCATGTTTTTGGCAGCTTTCGCACGTCCATACGTGCTCTCTGGAGTCCGCGACCATTGTCGGCTAGTAGTATCCAGCCCTTAGGGCCTTCCGAGCTAACGCCTTTGCCCCAATGTGTTGTCCGTTTATCCCTTCGTGTATCTCTGATAGCACGTACTCGGCCTCTGCCTGGTTTAAACATCTCATCATCGGGGATTGGAGGCCTTTTCGGTAGAGCTGGTCATCGACCACCGTGTACATTAACGCGGTCCGTGCTATCTGCCTTGCTTCCCCGGGATCGTCTGGGCTAACTCCCTTTTCCAGGTAATTTAAGATTGGCTTTCGTCAGTCTTCTGCTGCCGCGATGACCATGATACACGTGGGCTCCTTGAGACTTTGTTGTATTACAGTCCGATTATTTCCTGGGTTCCTGGTGCTTGCTAATTTGGAGAGGATATTTGCCCTCGCATTTTCTCCCCTAGGGATGTGGGTGACTAGGACCTCATCGAAGTCGGCCATTGCCTCTCTGACTTTCCCCAGATATTTAATTAGCAAGGGTCCCTTAGCCGTGTATGAACCGTTGATTTGGGCCGCGACTAGTTGAGAGTCGGTAGAGAGATGAACCCTCCTGGCCCCATTGTCTTTTGCCTGTGATAGCTCGGCTAATACAGCCTCATACTCGGCCTGATTATTGGACGTTCTGAAGTGTAATTGCAGGGAGTGTTCCACGGCGACTCCTTCCGGGCTTTCGACTATGATCCCGGCTCCACTTCCTTTGGTGTTTGAAGAGCCGTCTACAAATACTTTCCAAACGTCAAGGGCTGCTTTTGGGACTACCTCTGTTGGCACCAGTTCTGCAATGAAGTCGACTAAAGCCTGGGACTTAATAGCACGCCGAGCTTCATATACTATGTCGAATTCGGATAGTTCGATTGCCCAACTCATCATTCTTCCTGCTAAGTCAGGTTTGTGGAGTATTTGACGTATTGGCTGACTGGTTCAGACAATTATTTTATGCCCCTGGAAGTAAGGGCGTAATCTCCTCGCGGCAGTTAGGAGCGCAAAGGCCACCTTTTCCAACCTTTGATATCTTAGCTCCGAACTGTGCAAAGCCCGGCTTGTAAAGTAAATCGGTTTCTGTTCCTTCGAATCTTCTCTCACCAGGGCGGCACTTACTGCTTCTGGGGCCACGGATAGATATAATATCAAATCTTCCCTGGGCTCGGGTTTTGTCAGCACGGGTGGTGATGACAGGCATTTTTTGATCTTGTCAAACGCAGCTTCACACTCTGAGTTCCATTCTCCATGCCGTGCTTCCTTCTTCAATAACTTGAATAAAGGAAGAGCATTTTCTGCCGATTTCGATAAGAACCTTGTCAGCGCGGCCAGTCTGCCAGTCAACTGCTGTACCTCTTTTTTGTTTTTTGGGGTAGCCATATTGAGGACAGCGTGACATTTGTCCGGATTGGCCTCAATCCCCCGGTTTATCAACAGGAATCCGAGAAATTTACCCGCTGGTACCCCGAATGCACATTTAGCTGGGTTAAGTCGGATTCTGTGAGCCCGGAGCTTATCAAATGTTTCTTGCAAATCTTGGATGTGGTTGGATCGCTTAACTGACTTTACGATCATATCGTCGATGTAAATTTCGACGTTCCTGCCGAGTTGTGCCTCAAACACTTGATTCATCATCCTCTGGTAAGTAGCTCCTGCGTTCTTCAGCCCGAAAGGCATGACATTATAGCAGTAATTAGCTTTTTCCGTGATAAAAGCTGTTTTCTCCTGGTCTTCGGGATGCGTAGCTATTTGGTTATAGCCGGAATACGCATCCATGAATGAGAGCAGCTGGAAACCCGAAGAATTGTCTACCAGTTGGTCAATATTTGGCATGGGGTAAGCATCCTTGGGGCATGCTTTGTTGAGATCGGTGTAGTCGGTGCACACCCTCCATCTGCCATTTGGTTTCTTGACCATTACCACATTTGACAACCACGTGGTATACTGGATTTCCCTGATGAATCCCGCATCCAGCAGTTCTCTTACATGATCAGTTAGGGCTTCCTGACGGTCCGGTGCAATCTTTCTTTTCTTCTGCGAGACCGGCGTATATCGTGGATTTATGGTCAATTTGTGACAGCAGAACGCCGGGTCAACTCCTGGTAACTCCGAAGGTTTCCAAGTGAATACGTCCTTGTTTCTCCATAACAGCTTTTTAAGCTTGCTTTTTTCTTGCTCGGCAAGTGAACTCCCGATCTGGGTTATTTGTCCGGGATCCTCTCCTAGTTGGTAGCCTGTGAGCTCTCCATCAGGCTCTGTTTTCATCAACTTTGCTTCTTCTCTTACATCCAGCTCTACCACGTTGACTGAGCTCGGCGCAATTGGCGCTGAATTTCGAGTTGCTTTCTGCTGCGAGCTAGATGTTCCGGGTTCATTGTTTTTAACTGTCGAGAAATAGCATTGCCGGGATTCCTTCTGATCACCTTTGACGGTGACGACTTCATTGTTCCGACTTACCATTTTCAGCTTCTGATGCTTAGTTGATATGAGCATGTCCCAACTATGAATGGTTGGTCTGCCTAAGATTATATTGTAGGACGAAGGGAAATCCGCTACAATAAACTTGACTCGCTCAGACTTAAAGGCTTCTTTAGAGCCCAAGGTCATTTTAAGTTCTATACACCCTTTGGGATTTGTATCCTGTCCGTTGAACCCGATTAAGGTTGTCCTGCACGGCTTTAGATTCTCTGGGTCGAGGTCCATGCGTTTAAAGGCGTCCCACAGGATGATATCCACCGCGCTGCCAGGATCGATGAATATCTTCTTTACACGGCATTTTCCCAGGAGGCCGGTTATGACCAGTCCATCTTGATGACCCAGGATTACGTCCCTCAGATCTTCCTGAGTAAAGAACAGCTTAGGAGGCTCTTCTGTTTGCGATGGCTCCGGCTTGAAGGTCGGTCGTCCCCTGATGGTTAAGACTTCCCGAAGGTATTTCTTCCGCTGATTGGCGGTATCGCCGCCACCTCCATAACCTCCACTAATGACATTGCAGTCAAACTCTGTTTCCGGGAACTCGTCCTCATTGTCGTGCTTTCTCCGGGCTTCCTCCGGTTTTCTCCTCTGGGAGACCGGGCTTGTACTCCGATCCATCTGCTTGCGCTTGGCTTTTTGCCCTTGTGTTTTAATAACGTACTGACGTAATTTTCCATCTCGAATAAACTTTTCCACCGCATCTCTAAGGTCCCAGCACTCATCCGTTGTGTGCCCGGGTCCATTGTGGAATTCACAAAACCGTGTGCGGTCCAACTTTCCCTTATTATAAAGTGGTCGGGGTCGCTCCACCTTCCTCATCTCGGTCAGGGCTACCTCTCTCCATAACTGTGAACGAGGGACATTTATTGGAGTATATCTCTCATACTTCCCCTCATGCCTTTGTCCTCGTGTTTTCTGATCCAAGTTACGGGGTCGGTCTCTTGCTGCCCGGTCCTTCCCTTTTGGAGGTGGGCTTTTCTGTCTCTCTTTTCCCGACGCGTTGGCTATCTGCATCTGCTCTATGTCCAGATACTTTTTGGCTCGTTTATGGAATTCTTCCAGCGTTTTGATCTCGCCAGATATGACCGATCTCCCCATTCTGGATTCGCTATCTAAGCCCGAGATGAGCAAGTGTACATGGACGCTTTCCGTTAATCCCTGGATTTGTAATGCGGCAGCCTTGAAACGATCCAAATACTTCTGAAGGGTTTCACCGGGTTGCTGCTTGATTCTGTCCAGCGTGTAGACCGACCTGGGTTGCTTTTTGCTTGTCGCGAAATTCAGCAGGAACTTCTCGCTCAGGTTGTTGAAGTCGGTAATGGACTTGGGATATAGAGTCCGGAACCAAATTTGGGCGGCTCCTCGTAACGTTGAGGTGAACAGCCTGGAAATGATTGGCCCCTTGAATCCTCGGACCAGCATCTCAGTGTCGAAAGTGTTCAAGTGTGTCTAGGGATCCTGACTTCCGTCGTACTTAGGGAGGTCAGATGTATTAAATTTCCTTGGGTACTCAGCTTCCGTAATTTCATCTGAGAACGGGCTGTTGTTTTGTCCTCCATCCCCATACCACGTCTTGTACCTGCCGGAGTCTTGCGGAATTCCCTGATTGTCCGAGGTACGGCTGTCCTTCCTATGTGCCCGGGCTTGATCCTCCTGACTCGCGTCCCGGTGATTATTTTGCTGAGAATTTTTTGTTGAAGCTATTCGGCCTTGCCCAGGATGATCCTCCTGTAGGGGATCAATAGTTTGGTGATTGGTTTCTTCGTCCTCATTCTGCTGATCATCCCGGCGTTCCTCCTGAAGAGGGTCTTGTAAGTGTTTAAGAATTTGATTCATCACCTCGGTCATATGGTCAATCTTCTGGTTCTGAAGATTGTCGCGTTCTTCCACATTCTCGATCCGTTTCATCATTGACTCAGCAATGTTATGTAGGAGCCGTATGTCCGGGCTTCCAATCTGAAACTTTGAGGGACCAGCGTGGTTAGTATTTTCCAGCGTTTGGCCTGCTCGTCCATCCAGGTTCGAGTCCGGGGACTCCTCCATTTGTTCCTGATTAACGCCTTGAACGTCCTGCTGTTGGGTCTCGCTAAAATTTTGTTCCTGACCTTGCTCGTGTGCATGCGGGTGGCTTTTGCTTCTGGTATTAGCCATCACGGGTCACGGGAATAGGACTTTACAGTCCCCACAGACGGCGCCAATGATCCGGTGTAGATCACAAGTTGGGTTGGACTTGGCCCGGGGTGAAATCCCGGGGTCCTACGTACCACAGTGTGGATCAAAGTCCACGTAGTTCGAGGGTATACGACAGGCTAATGATAGCCAGAGGGGGTGGTGTGTGTGCTCTGTGTGAATAGAAAAGCTAGGGTTTTCGAAGTGTGTACCTTGTAAGGGGTTTACCCTATTTATAGGCGTACCTGTGCCTTATCTTAATCAGTTGGATTCATCCTTTATTTTAGGGATATCAAGATATGCGTTTTTGATAGATATTCTTGATATATAGGCGGTTATCATAACAATAGATATTTTGATAAAACCACTCCTATTTTCAAGGAAGCGGCTATGAGCATAACTGAAGTCATTTTGACTAGGCTCTTTAGTTATTGGGCTGGGCCCATTTATGAGATATCCGTAACAATTTCCATCCTAAAATATGGCAAATGACAATAATAACAATTGACATAATTTCCAATTTACAATAATAACAAAAAAAATAGAAGAAACTTAACTTTTAATCTCTCTGATAGCTCAAATAATAATGGAACTTTATTACTCCTAATCAACACACACACACACACATAGTTCTATTATTTTCTCAATCCAGCCACAACTGCAAACGAAAATTTAAGTTTACCTCTCCTGGACAAAATAAATGAAGACCAAATAAGTATGCAAAACATGGTTTTTACACCTAAAGTGAACACTCCAAACTTTTTTTATTCTTTCCCTGTTTTAGATGTAAGCAACATGGAAATAGATAAATAAAGAGGAGGCATATTTTATTTTTATGGACAATCATTCTCCAAAATTTTTTTCTTTCCCTATTGTTTACAAAAAAAATCAAAATTCAAGGGGGGGCATTGCCCCCCAATCACTAACGTAGCTCCACCCATGCCTTCACTGTTCAAGTCGACGATAAGCGACGGTACTGGTGTTGTTTCCTTGTTCCCGACGACGTTAAGCAGAGGAAGGCTTCAATGTTGTTTCTCTCCCTCTCTCTCTTTCTTTATTTTTCTGTCTCACTTCCCTCTGTTGGGCTTGTATGCTCTTTAACTCATTTAAGCCCAATTGGGCTTAAGTGAGACACAACCCAAGAATCCTATGGCCCATGTGGTTTAGGGTTAGGTTTTGGATGTATAGTGGTATATAAGCTCACTTAGCCTCTTTTCACCTTCTTGAGAAATCACTTGTAGAAAACAAGAGAGAAAGAATGAGGCTCTCATCAAAGACAATTATCAAAAGAGGTTGCCCACACAACCTTCCTATCCACCGAGATAGTCTGAAAAATCAACCATAGAGTAGATTACGGGTTCATCTTTCCAGGTAATCAAAACAATAAAGGTTTTAATTTTTCCTACATCAAAGAGGTTTAATATGCTTCTGCGTTTTTGATGAAAATCCTACACCCTCGGCCTCTCACTCTCTCTGTTTTCGACGCCAAAAACAGAGCAAAAAGATGATCACTCCTTCTCTCTCTTTCTCTCTTTCTGAACTCACTTTATCGGTTTGGCTGAAGCAGGGCGAATGGAAGAATGAATGGAGAACGAAACAGCAACTGATATATATATATATATATTGTAGGTCCAGTTTCGGTCAAAGAGGGAAGGTCCAATGGGTATTCGATGAAGGGCTTGAGGATGCACTGGAGGTATGACTTCGCTGATCCTCTGTCAACCTTTTTTGCTGATGACGTGTCGCTGCTGGTTTTTCTTTTCCTGAGGTTACGCTGAAAACGCTGAGAAATGGATATTTGCTTATTTGTTTTGGCTTTATGTTAAATGGCGCTGGAAATAATCTTCATGGCTGTGGTTATAGTGGGCATGGGCCGAGACAGAGTTGTTGAGGGCTCTGATCCATTATTGGTGTTATATGTTTCTTGCGTGGCTGTATTCTTGATGTTTCGCTTCAGCTGGTGTCTTTTACGTTAATGCTTTCTGGTTCTTTGATTGCGTGGCTGTTGATTAATATCTGATATGTTTTTTTTATCTGCTGCATTTCGAAGAGTCTGGGGTTGAGATATCACAGGTATGGGCCCACGGTTTTTAGCATGTAGAGAAATGGTTGTAAGTTGGGTATTACTCATATATATGGATTTGGATTCGTTCCTCTGCCCCTTCCCGTTCACTGCCTTAAACTGCGTCGTTTTGACGTAAAAACCCATCAGATGCTGCTTTTTTTTTTTTTTTAATTTTTAATACACACACATATTTCAGGTATTGTAGGTACTAAAAATATATTTTAGGATACTGACCGGTACTGAAAAAATACTTACTCATACTTTATGATCTTAAAAAATTATTTTTTTCAGTACCGGTCAGTATCCTGAAATATATTTTTAGTACCTATAATACTTGAAATATGTGTGTGTATTAAAAAAAAAAGCAGCATTTGTAGGTTTTTGCGTCAAAACGACGCAGTTTAAGGGCAGTGAACAGGAAGGGGCAGAGGACCGAATCCAAATCCTTACTCATATTGGGCTGAAATGAATTGGTTTAGATCTTAGTGTTTATGGGCTTCGTGCATGTATATTTTTTTATTTGCTTATGGTCCATGAAATTTAAGAAAATATAGGAGTATTTATCCTAATGAACATTGGACATTTAACCGATAGGAGTTGACACAAGTGATAAGCGGCTTGTGTCGCTTAAGCAAAGTTTCGAGTTCAAGCCTTGTGAATACAGAAAACCTCCATTGGGAGACTCTCCCACCATAGCTAGGTACGCGATGCGGGTCGGATCTGGATTAGTCAGGGCGAAGCTCTGGATACTGGATGAGCAACCAAAAAAAAAAACATTGGACATTTAATAATTACCAAGAATAGATCCCTATATTAATCCCAAATAAATTTTCTTTTGGCCATAAAATATTATCTCTAAAATATTTGGGCCAAAATTATTTCCTCATAATAAATTTTAAAGTAACTAAAGTAAAATTTTTATTATTTTTATTATCTTTAATTCCTAAAATCCAAAATTTTGGGATGTTACACATAATGCATGCTTCACTTTAGGAATAACTTCACATAGTGCTCTTGCCATTGCTTGATCTTGGTCAGTAAAAATTGTTGCAGGTTTATTTTGCTTGTTTGCTTTCAAGAAAGTTTCCAACAATCACTTCAATGATTCCGTAGTTTCATCGTATAACAAAGCTGCACCAAAAATTACAATTCCTCTGATATAATTGAGTCTGAAAATATTGCAAGAGGTGTATGATTATTGTTTGTGCAGTATGTGGTGTCCAATGAAATTACATCTCCAAAATAAGCATAATCTACAAGCATTCGAGCGTCTACCCAAAAAATATTTGTAATTTGATCTTCCATATCAAGTTGGTATGAATGATAAAATGAAGGGTTCTCTGTAATCTATTCTTCAAAATAATTCAATAAGCATCGAACTTCCCCATCCATCAAACTTCTTCGCCATTTAGTCATCAAATAATTTTTCATATCCACTCGATTGAAACCAAGATTAACTCGCCCACTTGCTTGCTAACTCATAAGATTAAAAGTTGCTTTTTGTTGAAGTCCAGCATCCCTAGCCAAATCAATCTCATCTGCTTATGCATTACTTATTTTCTTTTGAGACCTCATCATATGTACTGTTTCTTGAAGATGTAATGGGTGGTTATGCTTTTCTATAAAGTTTGTGATCTTGAATTTATCTTCAACTAATTTAATTGTTATTCCAGTTTGATAATCAGTCCGAGTCTCAGAACGATGGTTGGTGGTTGGTGTGCACCTTTATCTGGTCTTCTTTTACCCTCTTTTGAACATGCACATCTATAGTTTATAATTGTCTTTTTATCTTTCTTACTCTTTGTCAACCCATTTTTCATTGCACTAAAGCCTTTACAAGCATATTCATTCCAAAAGCTCCATGCCTCCTCTAGATCATCAAATTCTTTTCATAATCTAGGAACCAAATGAGCTTCCATATATTGAAACCTGAAAAAATAAATTTATGCAGCACATAACAAAATGTTATTAGAAAATGATAAATTACATAATTATAAAAAATGTTTTACAAATAAGTTGTTTCCCATTATGTACATCCTTCATGTTAGGCCTAAATCTAATTCCTTTGCAAGTCCTAAGACGAAATGTAGATTTTTGACATTGCAAGAGTACCAATGTTGTAACTAACAATTAAGGTCCCAAAAACATACATCTGACAGTTTTTTTATCAAATATGTCTGGCTCATTCAACTTCATGAATGCAAAATAATAACATTATCACAACTAAGCCATGGCATATAACAAACCTGAAAAATGTTTTACAAAATTACTACACTTGAAGATGGTAATGGTTGAACGCCTTTCCTCAATATTATATACTTCTTCACTTGGACGACTTTCAAAAAGAAAAACAGATCCTTGCTGATTCCAGAAGTAGTTGAACATGAATTTACCATCGAACCAATATTGTTACCATAGATGAGAGAATGGTGTCCAGGGAAATATTGAGCTCACTTATTAGAGTTCATCGGGGGCGAGACTGACGACAATGCTAAGCTTAGAGCACTTTTGCCATGGCCATGTCATTGCCCTTCCTTGAGAAAAAGTTTTCCCGTGTTGCTCAACTGTGCAAAGTCGAAGAGTTTCCTATTTTTGGAACTGACAACAATGCTGAGCTTAGAGCACTTTTGCCATGGCCATGTCATTGCCCTTCCTTGCGAAAAAGTTTTCCCGTGCTGCTCAACTATGCAAAGTCGAAGAGTTTCCTATTTTTGGTTCTGATTCTAAAATCATATATATATATATGTACACACACACATATATATATGGGTGGCTAGGATTAAAATAGGATGGATGACTCAAATGAAATTTTAAATGATTGATGGCATGGCTTCTTTATAGATACTTTGATGGATTGAATGGTTAGGGTAGAGAGATACTGAGAAAGATGAGGAGAAATAGCTTCTGAGAGAATCTGATCCTGAGGAAAACAACCAAAAGGTACTGGAGAGCGAAACAAGTTGTTTTACTTATAAGGGCATGGGTTGGACTCTACATTTGTGGGCCTGACTATTTGAGTTTTTGGTTTGTATTATTTTCTGACTAATTGTGGGCCTGTATGCTTGGGCTTCTTGTGTTTTGGTCATTTCTAAACCTTTTTTTTTTTTAGTTTACGTTCTAGGCCTGGGCATTTTGTTTTGTTTGAATCTGCATATTTTATTCAAGCTGCGGGCTAATGTATATAAGTTGAGCTTGCAAAATTATTATTCTCTACCTTTAATGAATTTAAAGAATTTGGGCTGAAGATGCTTTTGGGTTCTTGCGAATTAACTCATTTATTTTTGCTACTGTTTAAGTCTGCGTTTATTTTAGTTAAACAATGATGGTTTGGGCTTTGTTTCTGAGCTAGTATTTCGTTTTAATTACGTTATTTTTGGACATTTTTGATGGGCTTTGTTTTTCCTGTTTAAGCCCTATGTTTTATTTTTCAGAAATTAAATGTTTGATTAATTGCTTTGATCTAAACATGTTTTATTCCGTAAATGATGTATTTGGTCGAACATTTGTGACTAGTAATTTATTTTATGCACCATTTGGTTGTTTTAATATAAAATAAATTAATTTCAATTTGTAAAATTTATATTGGTGCGATATGTAATTGTCTAAATACTTGGATAATCAATTTTAGGCAATTATGTGACTATTTGATTTTCCAAACTGGCATGTCAATTCAAATATGTTGAAATTGACTTTGAACATTTTTTGGGTGGATAGAAAAGTGGGAGAATGTAATGCTTGATTTTTTAGTGTAAGATTGTGCAAATCAAGAAAAAAGCCTCTTCAAGTATTATTTTGCAATTTCACTTATGCAAATTTAAGATTTAAGATTGGGTAAAAGTAATAATGTGTGATATGATTTATGTTTGCATAAATTGCTTCTTTGAAAATTGTTTGGATTAATGGAAGTATAAGTGGCTTTTGTGATAATTATAAGAGAAAAATTAAAATCAAAATTATAAAAAATTAGAAGAAAGTTAATTTGGAAAATTCGCAGTGCTAAAATATATGATTTGATCAAATAATAATACACAACTAATTGGATCATATGTCATGTACAATTTGGTCTCTACTTGTGTCATGAATATGATTTACTTGAGTTAAAGATTTGTAACATAATTTGATGAGGATGATTCTTCATTTACACTATTATTATTTACATGAGCTATATTCTTATTTTCAGCTTGCATAAAATTAACATCATTTTGAGAATTTCTCCTAATGAGATTATGTATAGAAATTGATGCACAAACCATGTAGATTTGTGTTTGATAGCTATATTTTTGCATTCTTTGTAAGATTTCAATCCTATTCTTCCACACTTCAAAAATACTTTTTATAATAGACCTCAAACTTAAATGATAATAATTGAAGGCCTCTTTATGATTTCCAAATCTAGGTTGACACCTAAATTCTGGGGGTTTGGATTCTCTCAGAATCTCTTTTTTTCATTTTATTCTCAGTATCTAATCTTCACCATTCGATTTAAGAAAATAGATAGTCCAGATTTAGTATTTTATAAAACTATTATTTTGAACATGAATAAATAAACTTAAACTGTAAAATCATGATCTACACAATTTATAAATATAAAACAAACAAAATTAATTAAAAAAATTAATTTATAAAACACCATTATCATAGTTTTTGAAAATATTAGATCTAAACCATCCATTTTTTCATCTAAGGGTGGAAGTATGATTCTAAAAAGAAAAAGAGAAAAGAGATTATGAGAATATCTCCTCCCAAATTCTGGCAGGTAGTGTTCACGTCTATAGAGACTAAGATAAACAATTGGTGTAAGATATCCACTAATGACTAAACAATACTCCATCCGTTTCTAATTATAAGACATATTTAACCAATTTTGGGGAGATTAAGGAGGAGAGTTAAATTAGTTAATTTTACTCATTTTCCTAAAATGCCCTTATATAAATTTTCAATGACATTAACATACCTTCCCAACCTAGAATCTTCCTTTCCATGCTTTCTAATTGAAATGATGATCTTGCTATATATACATATATGTGTGTGTATATGTACACACACACATATATATCTATATATGTGTATGCATACACACACATATCTACACCCCAAAAAAAAAACATACACACACATACACCCCTCACAGACACACACAAATACAAACCCCCACATCCCCCCAACACACATGTATACACATCCACACACATAAATACACAATACACACACAAATATATATACATACATACATATATATATATATATATATATATATATATATATAGGGTTTTGATTTTCTCATGTTACATGAGAAAAAAAAGTTTCCTATACACACATGAAATGGTGGGACCCACATATACATATATGAATTATATATGTATATGTGGATCCCACCACTTCATGTGTGTGTGACATGAGAAAATGTTTTCCCATATATATATATGTGTGTGTGTGTGTGTTCAGATTTGATTAAAATACAAGAGATTTTCTCAAATAACACTCAGATAAGAGATAAAAAAAGAAAATAACAATTTATAGACCACTTCTTTGTTGCCTATGTTATATGTTATACATTATTTTTCATTTTTTTTATTTAATTCTTTATATTCCAATTTCAAATTTAGAATTTAGATTAGAATATTTTTATTATTTTATATTTCTATTTATATATTCTATTCTATGATATTCTATTATATATATATATATATATGTATGTATGTATATATACATACATACATATGTATATATGTATATATATGGGGATATGATTTGTCCAGTGACTGGACACAAGCATTTTTACTGTCAAAATAAAACTACACCGTTTTGCAAACTCTCTCTTTCCTCTGCCTGAATTTATCATCGTCCCAACTCCATCTGCCATGTCTCCCTCCATCTGAAAAGGTGTCACCTTCTTCTGCCCTCTCTCTCTTTCTTCCTCTGCGACATTGACCCAACCCCATCTTCAGTGTATATATGGCCGCTAGTTCCAAGTGCCGAGGGATCACCAAATGAGTCGACGGCCAGATTTGGACTCACGAATCGCCTCTCGCAACTCACTCCCTTCCTTCCTCTGCCTTTGCTCTCGCTTCCAGGTGTGTATGTCTCTCCGATTCTTGCATTTGGAGTAAGGTTTGGTTTGAGCTTTCTCTGATTTCATTTTGTGATTTTGTGATTTGAGCTTTATTCATTTGAAGTTTTGATACAGGAAGGAAAATGATCCCATTTTTAGGAATTTGTTCATGGTCTATTTGTCCTGTTTGAGTATGTGGATTCCATTTTGTTTCACCTTTTTTCATTTATGTTTGTTTTTTTCCTTTGCCCTTCTCTTCCTTCATAAAAACTCAGCAAAAAGCACAAACAGACACTGATCTTTCATTCTCATCCTCACTCCCATTGGTTATGCAGGTTAAGTCCATTTCACACGTTGTACGCCTTCTACAATTCAGGGTGTTCTTCAACTTTTGTTATTGTCCAATCTCATATATTTCTGCAAAGTTTTCTGTGTCTTTGTATTCCAATTCGACAGACATCATTTTTGTCATCTGATTTCCATGGATCCGGCTTTCTAAGATTTCTAGAGAATCATTTTTTCCCCTGAGAGATGGCCGCAGTGGAGGCGTCTAGCTCCAAAGGGCAAGTATGGTTCGATGAATGCTAACTCTGTCTCCTTCAACCCCTCTTCTCCGTCTTTTGTAATTTTCGCAGTATTTTCTCACAATTTTTCTTCTCAGGTTCTGCACTAATGGAATGCCCAGCGACACTATTATCGAAGTTGATGGCATGAGCTTCCACCTTCACAAGGTAAGCGTAAAAATTAGAATATGAATCTTACAGTACCTTCAATATTTTGTTTTGTTCCCTGTCTTCTGAAATTTGTCCACGATGTATCAGTTTCCTCTGATGGCAAAAAGTCGAAAGCTTCACCAGCTGATTTGAGCTTTATTCAGTTTATTCCTGCATTTAGAGCTTTATTTTTCATGATACCTTGTTGGAATTCTTGCTGCTGCATTAACATGGCAAAAGAAAAATAATATGCTTTAAAGCGCGAACCCTTTCTCATCTTGAGTATCTTGTTTTGATGTCTTGTGTGGTGTAATATGTAGTTTACTTGTGCATGATTTGGGGCTAGGAAGAGTTGTTATAGAGAAAATGGTGAATGTCATTGTGTTTATTTTGATTCATGATTATGATGAGGATGTTGGTATGATTTGTCTCAGGGCGTGCTTAAACTGTGCGGGATGCATGATTCTCAAGGCAAGCCCATTTTGTTGTGCTCTTGCAACAAAAATACTGTGCACCTTCTATGATCTGCAATCGTAAGTACTAGTTTTCAAACTTTTATTGAAATAATTCCCTCTAATTCCATTTCAATAGTCTTCCCTTAAACATGCGTAGCCACACCTCTATGCTGAATAGTTATGTTTATAATTAAAATATATTGCTTCTCTGATAAGAAGAGAAGCACAAGAAGATGAAATAGTACACACACCACATATACAGCTTCCAAGAGGCTAATCCTCTTCCAAACTGAAATCACAAAATCAGTATTTGCATTCTCCACACTAACGACAACAGAATTACCAAAAGTTGTATTGTTGAAAAAAAACTAAAAATGAATTCTCATTGTCCCCAAAATAGCCTTTTCATGGACTTTGACTACACGATTTGCACAAAGAAAAATATGAAAATCCTGAAAATTCTAGCTAGATACATTTGCAAAAACATTATCGAAAACATTAGATACTAAGTCTTCAATTCTTCTTTGTTTAAGCAGGTCTACTCCTTTTGCTTATCTCTTGCAATCTCCATCTGCAAATAAAACTTACACTTTTCATCAAGTTTAAAGAGTCACACATAAAATAAATAAATAATAACTTCACACATACCTTTTGCTTCAGACAACTAGTTTTATAATGACCCTTTCCTTGACAATAACTGCAAGTCCTTTGTTGTTTTGTCGACATTTCTATGCTTGATTTTATACGTGTAGCAACCCTTGGACGCCCTTTAGTTTTGATTAGTTGGGTGGGATCACGGACATCATTAATGAGCGAAACTTGAGAAACAGTACTAAGAATTGGTGGAGGAACAATTTGGGGAGTAGGTTCGTCTTCAATTGTCTTTCTCTTTCTTTCCAGTTGTTGTTGCAAAAATTCAGTAATCATAGTGTCAAGCCTTCTAATCTCAAAAATAGAATTTGAGGCTTCAGAAACAGCAATGTTGATTTTGGAGTGAACCGACCACAAAGACAATGCACTAACTTCATTAGTAGTTGTTTCTGCATGAACACCTACACAATTATCAACCTTATAGCTTGCATTCATTGTCCATCTAGACAGAATATATTTTTTAGGTAAGGTCATTATTTGTTTCTTCTTCATGATGTATAAAATATGTTTGCACAAAATCCCCATAGTCTCAAATTTTCCACAAGAACAATGAGTTGTGAATATGTCAGTTAAATAGTAGTTAACAGTTGCCCACCACTTTTTATCAACTTCAGGAGACCCTACCCGATATTTGATCATATATTTGTCTGTTCAAATCTTTTCATGAAAGTAATCATGTATGGCAGCCTTCCACTCTCTTTTAAAGATCTCAAATAATTTTCTTGTGTAACGCTCTCCAGCTATTGCTTCAATTGGATGATTAGTTTCCAAAATTGCTTTTGTATTTCTAGTTTTGAAATCTTCATCTTCTTCTGCATCCCTCCTAGACTTGATTGCTTTGTCATATTGGGTAACAAAGTCATTTAACATCGTGTTAGAATTGACATATCCATCAAAAAATGAATTGATGCTCTCACTTCGGCCACTTGTGGTCATTCCAACAAAAAACGTATCTTTCAAGTATGTCTTTGCCCAATGATGACGTGAATTATACATGCTGGACAACCAACTACCTGCTTTAATATCATATTTAGTCCTCAATTCTTCCTACTTGACTTCAAACTCTTCAATGTCTCGACTTTTATACCACTCACGGAAGTCAATATCAAAACTATATTTAAATTGGGTGCGCAATGCTTGACTATGCTCCATAACATGTTTTTGGATATGCCAAGAACAAAAACAGTGTCGTGCTTTTGGAAATATATTAGCAATTGCTTTTCCCATAGCTTTGTCTTGATTAGTGATGATAACAATAGGAGACTTGTCAAACATACATGTCCGAAACTGTTCAAACAACTATGTAAATGTTGCCTCTGTTTCATCTTCTAACAAAGATGCAGCAAATAAAATTGATTGCCCATGGTGATTAACCCCTACAAAAGGGGCAAAAGAAAACCTAAACTTGTTTCTTTTTTAAGTCACATCAAACATAAGGACTTCACCAAAGTTAGCATATGCAGCTCTCGACCTACCATCCGCCCAAAAAACGCTTCTTAGTGTACCATCTTCTGCTAAATGCATATCAAAATAAAAAGATCCATCAAGAGTGAACTTCCTTTGAAAGTGTCTAATGATGCCTTGACATTCTTGTCCTACATAATTCTTTCTTTGTCCTGATAGAATAGTGCTGACTTTAGTATGAGTAATATTAACTTCTTTGTTCATAGCATTCACCACCTATGAAATTTTGGACGACGTCAAACCCTCCTCAAAAAGCTTAGTAACAAGTGATTTAGTGAAATTTGAGCGTCGTAAATCAATATGAGAAAGAAACTTCTTCACCTTTGAAGGAGTCATAATCAATGGATGATTATGTACATCATTAAACTTCTCCACGATCCATAATCCATCCACTAACTTTACTTGTAACATCGCTGAACAATTTGTCCTTGAATCCCTTTGCCTTTTGACATTATGATCACCAACTCTTTTATCATTTTGTTTCTTGACACCTTGCTTTGAGCACACATAATTCCACCTATATATTTGCTATGTTTTCATATTCCTACTAGTATATTGCTTACGTATTCCAAATCCTTTACCTTGTGCATATTCATTATAGAAACCATAAGCTTCTTCTGTTGTCTTGAACACTCTTCCTAAAATAGGGGCCTTACTAAATCCCCTATCATCATCGCCCACAATTTCTTGTGCATTATCTTCACCATAATCACAATCTTCATCTTCCATGATTTGACACTGCTCATCTTCACTGAATTCATCATTGTCTTTGTCCAAATCAACAACAACATCAACATGTTCTAAACTTCCACTTATGTCAATGTCTTCAATAGTTGCTATTTGGGGGTGATCCATTACAAAGATGTGAAAAAATTGATGACCATTAGCTTGTACAATATTTACATCATTAACCAAAATAAGCATGATTAAATTTGATGAAGATATCCAAATCTCAATATACTGGAAAGAAAACCAAGAAAAAAAACATATGTGCATGTTCCTATTTTGTTATACTCTATATTAAGAAAAAAAAAATGAAAGAGTACCGTGACTGGTGTGAATAATGAAAAATTAGAGTGACTTTAATAACACGAGAGAGAGAGAGAGAGAGAGAGTCAAACATAGATGAGAGGGGACATGTGCAGATGCTTTTGTAGATAAAAAAAAACAGATAGCAGTGGCCACAAATTATTTGTCTAATGGGCCCTTTGCGTAAGTGTGCAATTGCTTGGACGGTTCTGAAATCAACGTGCTAGCTAAGAATCTACCATATACTCATCTCTGATCCAATGTTATTTTATGAATATAGTAGTATCCATGAGCTACGGCGATGGATTGAATCTTACTGATTATGTGATATGTAATTGTGACAGATAAATGGAGAAGAGTACCGATTAAACTCTGAGAAGCGCAGCGCAGGGAAGAATTATACTGATCCAATCAATATTTTTGTTGTGAATTGCAGCAGAGAATAGTAGCAGGAAGAATTATACCTATACCGATTCAATCAAATTTTTTTTTTGTAAATCATATCAGAGAATTGCAGTAGGGATTCAATTGGTATTTTTGTGTGAATAGCAGCAAACAATCCCAATTGCAGCAGAGAATAGCAGCAGGAAGAATTATACCAATACCGATTCAATCACAACTTTTTTTTTTGTAAATCGTAGCAGAGAATTGCAATAGGGATTCACTTGGTATTTTTGTGTGAATAGCAGCAAACAATCGCAACAGGGAATATATCGATTCAATGAATATCTTTTATTTAATTAATGTTTATTTTTGTGGGATTCAATGTGCAAAACGGTGTAGTTTTATTTTGACAGGAAAAATGCTTGTGTCCAGTCACTGGACAAATCATATCCCCTATATATATGTGTGTGTGTGTGCGCGCGCGCGCGTGTGTGTGTGTGCTCGCGCGTGTCAACTCATCCATAAACAAATTAAAATCCAACAATTTAAGAGTTTTATTGATTGATAAATTCTATGCACCTAAATGCATATGCTTACCAAAAACCAAATACGCTTGAGAGAATAAAATAAGGGTGTTTTAGGAAGAAATTGACAAAAATTTAAATTTTATTCTATAATTAGGACCAAAACCAACTCCTAAATATTGTCCTATAATTAGGACCGGAGGTAGTATTTTCTTAATAAATGGTGAAATCAAATAAAACGAATTGAAATGCAATTATACTCATTCATAAAAATAAAAATTAAAGAGCCCCGTCCATAAAAATTAATCATCAATTGTTTCCTAAACCAGAATTATAGAGACAAAAAACTAATAACTAGAGTATCATCATATCAAACGGTCTCCCGAAAGAATGAGAAAAAGGAGCTCTAAAATGTTCCAGAATAACAAATATAAAAATATCTTATCCTTTGTTTATTAGTATAATTAATCTACTAATATTTAACGATAAATCAAACAGATGCAAAACTTCAATTGTCAAAACAAATAAAACGAAATGCAATTATAGTCATTCAGAGACTAAAACGTAAACGCACTACTACAAAAAAGGTTAAAAACGTCCTGAATTAGAGGCAATAAACATCCTTTTTGAGAAGGACGTCTAAAGAGAGGTAGTTATAAAAATAGGGATAATGCGTACTATGTTAAATACAGGACGCCTTAAAAAAGGCGTCCTATTATTAATTCATGACGCCTTAACTTAATATAGGGGGCCTTAAAAAAGGAGTCCTATACTTAATATAGGACGCCTTTATTAAGGCATCCTATATTTATCAAAGGACGCCTTATTTAAGACGTCCTGTATTTAACATAAGACGCCTTTAAGGCGTCCTGTACCAATATTAGGCGTATTTTAGGCGTCCTGGTTCAAAATCAGGACTCCAATATTGTATATAAGGCGTCTTAAACTTAAATTTAGGACGCCTTATATTGTAATTTGTTTTAAAGAAATGTTCCCTACTATTTTGTGGGCATTGATTAAATTGAAACCTACAGCGATGACAATGGTATTTAAGATAGATGCATCCGATTTCAAATCAAAACAAGTGCAGCAAACCACTTGTGATTTGTGACAGCAAAACTCTTTCACATATGTAGAAATTTATGTACAGATTAGTTTAGACCAAAATGCACTTGGCAATAACCATAAAGACCACAACTGATCATAGTATCTCATGAAATCTAGAGGTAAAGTTCCATAATGCAGCAACAAAAGTTTCAGGGTAAAAATTTGACAATTTAATGTTTTCATCTAATGCACAATTAAGCTATTTCTCCTTCAAGATGCAACTGGGCATTGTCGGCATAGACAAGACATATGAGTTTACAGTTGACAAAAAAGATATTTGAGAATTTACGCTTTATGTTGGTGCTACAATTGCTGGGGAAGATGATCGTTGTTATCTAGCCCCAATACTTCAAGGTTATGTATTTTAGATTTTTCTATTTAAGATTTTTAAGAATAAATTCCTTTCTTATCTTAATTAATATTAAAATGTATATGTTGTAGTGGTCATTGGACCCTGTGTGTTGTATGTCTTGACAAGAACGCATGTTATTGGTTTGATCCCTTACGTAAATTTTCGTAAGTAAGTAAAATTTATATTTGCCAAACGATGAAATCAAATCCATATTTGCCAAGTAAGTAAATTTTCGTCTAAATCATTGATTCTTCATTTATATGATTGGTTTTCATGTCTGTTAACTTCCATTTTAATGATAGTGCATTCAGGGCGACTAGATCGATTTCTGGAAAAGCAGAGTAGGGTGGACCGAAGTGATTTTATCCGAAAGTAAATAGTTTCAATTCAAGTTATTTCATTGGCACAATGGTAGCTTTTAATATGCCTTTATTTGTTTTAACAATTTGCTTTTGATTTATAGTGCCCACGACAGCCAGGGAACTCTGAGTGCAGATACTACGTTATGTTTTACATGTATACTATCGTTTCGAGCGGACGTACTACAGGTTTTCAAAACGTACGTGATTGCTTTGTGTTTCTCAAATGATAATATTTTTTGTTCTACTTGAGTTAATTATTTCATTAACTTCATTGGTTTAACTTATACCTTGTTTTCAAATTTATAGCTTTTTGATAGTCTGGATCCGTGCTCGGAGGAAGAGATCGATACAATTCGAGAAGCTTTGGCTGCAGGATTAAAAAGTTTCTTACCTCGGATCCCCCTAAGAACGATCCACTCAAACTCTAGAGGCTGTTCTTTGGTTTTGTAGTGTTTAAGGGGGTAAAGAAATGGAAAAACAAAGGAACTGTACAAGCTACCCCTTGTTCCTTACAAAAATTCTCAAAAGCTAGAACGTAAGCCTAACTATTCAAATGCAATTGTGTGGGGGCTAGATGTAAATGATTTAAAACATGAATAATGAAGTCGGAGAAAGGGAATGAGGCACCAAGAAGGGTAACCACGTCCCGGTACATGAAGACGAAGTGTGGTGCCTCCCTAACCCGCCATGAAGCTACTGACTCTCCTTCTAAAGGTAACCGGACAGTGTACCCGTCGTCGTCCCTAAGTATGGGCCCCTTAAATTCTTCCCTAGTCATCTTATTTGAAATCCCCATGACTTCTGGGCATATAACATAGTGAGATGGACTGTGAATTACGTTAGTAGAACCCGATTCCTCGGCCACCGACTGTTCACTACTGTGGGATGAAGAGGCCATCTATACCTATATAAATAAAACAAAAAGCAAAGATGAGTTAGACAGAGATCTACCTTGGCATGCAGACATGTGATGCAACCCACTCTTTGAAGTAAGGAAGGGAGCAGCTCCATGAGTACAACTTCTTAGCATCGTTTTAGCTACCCCCTCCTGATCGAGTGTAACAAAGATGATGGCCTCATACTGGCAATTTTCGCAAGGAATGACCGGGGTTGGACTAACTCTGCTGGGAGATGGAGGTCGTATAGCTGATATAGGAACGACCCTAAGGGGGGGTTGAAGGAGACGCTCTTATGGGTGTCGAAGGCCGAGAAATAGGGGATTGAGAAGTTCTTAAAGGAGAAGAAAGGGAAAGAACTATACGTCTACCCCTCCGATTACCACTACCAGAAGGTTTGAGGGCATCTGTGACCACCGATGACTCAGAACGGCAAAAACCATATAACCAAAAGGCAGATTTCTCAGGCATGTTTCTTATAACCTCCCAATCTTCCTCAGGAATGGGTCTACCATGTATGTCTACGGGTATTTCTGGGTTTTTATCCATGAAAACCAAGAATGGGAGAAGAACAACAAAGAAAAACAGAACAGTACCCCCAGAACCCAAGATCCTAAGAACACTATTTAAAAATACTAAACCCAAACCCAAGGGGCAAAACAGAATTGGGAAAAACCACGGGGTTGGAAAAAAAGGAACAAAAACAACAAACGAATGTAAAGAACGAACCAACGAAGAAGATGTACCTGGGATGGAAGAACTTGCTAAGGATGAAGAGTGAGATTTGGACTGAAAATGCTTGGACTTCGAACGTTTTCTTTTGACAGTAGCAGGAATCTCAGGTCGTAAAAAAGGAAAGCACCGTGACATCAAGAGTTATATAGAAGAAGAATTGAAGAGGCGGGTCCATAAAACGCCAACGGGAATGAATGTGAAATGACAGGGCCCGTGACGTCAAGAAAGCATAGAGATTTAGGTGTGG
Organism: Acacia confusa; assembly: GCA_037074495.1. Classification (NCBI taxonomy): domain Eukaryota; kingdom Viridiplantae; phylum Streptophyta; class Magnoliopsida; order Fabales; family Fabaceae; genus Acacia; species Acacia confusa. The sequence goes on from CM073514.1 coordinate 16,751,771, forward strand.
TTAAACCCTAAAAGAAAAAGTGCAATTATGATTTTTTCCAAAAGTCGCAAGCATTTAATATGCGCGAAAACTAAAGACAGCTGGCAGGGATGTGGATGACATCCGTTTTGATACCCTGCTACGCATTCCAACACTTAAAACTTATAAATGCCTATTCGGATGCCAAGTTCGCGTTATACCTCAGACTTCGGGGCAACCATGGAAATATATGACGAAGAAACATAACTCGGCATTAAGTAATAATGAAACCCGAGGAACAATGCAAAACTTGGCAAAACGGGATAAGTTGGTCCTAGCCAAAAATAGGGAAGAACTGAAAGTCTCAAATCCTAATCCTCTGAGATGCGAGATTAAAATCCTAGCCCGAGATAAGGGACTACAATCTCAAGTATGAGATAGCAAAGCCTCATGTTCTAATGGCAAAATAAAAAACGGCTTAAAGTCATTCAACCTTGGCATATCAGAAGCCTGAAACACCGAGCTGCTTGGGGGCATCTGTTATGGACAGGCAGATTAGGCTTCACCACGATAGGCCTAATACTAAAGAGCCCAATGATATGTACATAATTATCTGGTAAGATGTTATCCCTATAATCTTGCTAACCGCTATATACCATGCAGATAGTGGGGCAGTTACAGGTGAGTCACGTGGGTGTGCTTCATATGGCAAAAAGAGCAGACCAGGTACAGAGACACCCTCTATATAAACCAAGAGGCACTCACAAGGTAAAAGGACTGTTTGTCTACTTTTAAATTATTATCACAGAGCACACACCCCACCCCCAGAGAGGTTGTGTGTGATGCAGTGATCCATAGATATTCAGTGGGGATACCCTCAGCGATAAAGCTGAATTACTGAATTGATCCTAAGTTGTCCATCGGTGCATTGGACTTCTGCGTACGATACCGAGATATCTCTACATTTTTTATCTATCTGTGTTCTTATAACAGAACAATCATAAATCAGCTTCATATGCCAAACAGCTTGAGAATAGGTTTTCCTATCATTAGATAAACACTTCCTGCGAGAAAAATTTATATGTTGACTAGAAATAAGGACTCCAAAATATTTGAGAACAAGACTACCACGTAGCTTACATACTGGTTTTTTTTTTTTTCTACATAATAACTAAGGAGATTAAGCACGTCTAACTGATCCAACCAATGAGCCCAAACTACTCCCATATGCAAACACGACAGGAACCATGACCACACACACCAGCATATAAATGTATTATCATACATGTATTTACTCAACTATTCTTCTTTCTTTTTAATGCATATGCAGCAAAACAAACACCCAATAACCACACACACACACACACACACACACACACACACACACACACACACACACACACACACACACACACACACACAGAGGTATGTAAAGACCCAAAATAACTTAGCTTCTCTCTCTCTCCTTCCCACGGATTCTTCTTTCCTTATCTATCAGCAAGTTCGCTTTCACACACATATATATTGTTTTAACAGAACTACCGATGACAGCAAAGAAAAGAGAATAAACTTCAGTGTGTTTTTGTTTTTCTCTGAGCATTGTGTATATCTATTCACACAGTCACAGCGTACATATATAAATATTTAGCATGCATGTACCGAGACGCTATCAGCTACAGAAAATAAAAACCGATGGCAACTAATATACTTCAGCATTCTTCTTCTTTCGTTAAGTATATCCTTATATAGATATTTAACTTCATTGTTCCGGCAGAAACGATAAGGACTGAACATTGATTTCCATCTCTGTTTTTGGACGCAAAGAGCAGGGTATAACATTTAGGCTCTCTCTCTCTTTCTCTCCTTCCTTCTCCCTCTCCCTTCGTCTCTCACTCACTCCTTCTTCTTCTTCTCTCACCCTCTATTTTTTTACACTGTTTCTGTTTCTGGTTTCAGTTTGCCGAGAAGTGAAGGAGGATGAAGAGAAACCGAAGATAATAAAACTCTCTCTCTCTCTCTCTCGGACTCTCACTCTCCCGTTAGCGCCTCGGACATGGCTCACTGCTGTTTCTGAGTCTTGTTCTCTTATCTGTATCTCGGCCCTCTCAGCCTACTCTCTCCCCTGGCCGAAAGCTTAAACAGAGGTTAAATACGAATCAGAAGGTCCAGTCCGAGGAAATAATCAACGGTCCGAGAAGAGCAGATCCCATAAGTGCTCGACGTTGGGCTCAAAAACGCAGAGTGGGTAAGGTCTTTCGCTGGTCTTGCGCTGATTCGTTGATTACGTGATTCACCACTGTGATTTGCTGATGCATTACGTGTTCAGTCTCTGTTTTACGTGATAATGAAGGGTGGTATTTGACTAGCTTACTGATGGGGTGGGTTCAGGTTTTGGGCTGAACGTTATTGGTAGTGAATTGGACCCAAAGTGATCTACACGTTGGATTGGAGCTGGGGAGAAAAAAATGGTTTACGTGCTGCTGGTATAGTGTTTTCGGTGGGGCTGTGGCAATGAATTACAATGAAGAACAATGGCCTACACGTAATGGGCCAAAACAATGGCTTTGGAGAACATACATTGTGCCAAAAAAAAATGGCTCTACGTATATACATAAGCACATGGCTAAGGAAAAGTAAGGAATTGATTCAAATATATGAGCTATAATTTATCCATATTATCCCAATTAATTTCCTTTTGGCCACAAAATATAGTCTTAAATAGTATTTGGGCCAAATTTTATTTCCTAATAAATCCTTACTTTCCAAATAAATTAAGAAAAACTAACCTAAATCTCTAAAAATCATTTTAGGCCATAAATTATCCCTTCCAAATTTTCTTTGACTTTATTATTTCCTTAATTAATTTATTTTGGTCATAAAATATTATTTATAAAATATTCTAACCAATAATTATTCCCAACTAGATTGCCTTTATTTTATGTAGAACATGCCTTAATTTCAAATTCTAAATTTTAAAATTCCTTAAGGCCAAATTTCCATAATTAATTCTTGATTCTCAATATCCAAAATTTGGGATGTTACAGAGTAGCTATTGTGTTCTTGCTTCTGAGATAATCAGGGAGTAGGTATTATTGGATATAATTAGTTTTGATGATGTCTTATATAGATGTCATTAGTAAGAGCAAAAAGCTTGTATATTATATTTATCTTCTACATTGACTAATTAATATGTTTAAAGTAGATTAATTGTGGAGAATGATCAAGAAAAGAGAAAAAAGAAAGTGTTCAATTATGAGGAATAATCAAGAAGGAAATAAGAGATTATAAAAAGAAGAATCTGCAAAGAAGCAAGAAGTTATCAAAGGATTTTGGGGATAATCAAGAAGAAGGAGAGAGATTGAAGAAGGAAGAATTTGCTTAATGGAATATCATTATTCAAGTTTTTAGATTGATACTAGAAGTTTCCATGATCAAATGGAAGTTGAAATAACTCAATTCGGAGTTAAAATAAGCAAATATAAGGTTTTGAATGAGTAAACTCAAGTCATGAGATTTCAACTTACTACCTTACTGCAATGATTTGCTTCTCGGATACGAGCAAACTCGAGTTAAAGATACAAAACTTGAGTTTAAGACTCAAAACTCCAGTTTGTCATTAACTAACTTGAGTTAGTAGTGGTTTTAGCACCTCTAGCATCTTTGGTCTAGTTAAACTAGAGTTAACCACTATAAACTCGAGTTTGTCGTGTCTTCAACTCCTTTGTTCATCTTTGTTTCATGTTCAGCATGTACGAGCTTTGGTAATTTGATATCTCCTAAACTAGATATTGGATTGAGGTGAAACCAATTTTGTATGAACTTAGACTTTCAATGCGTCATTATAACAAAGTCTCAAGCCTAAAGGAGTTCAGATAAGAGATCTATGAATTTCGAAAGTTATAATTGAAATTCACGCCACACAGCAAAGCCAGCTTCGGTATTTTGGGTGTATCTCACAAACCATACATCCAATTGAGCTGAAATCAGTGGCATATGAAACTAGACACACATACCTTTCCAAAAGCATCAAGATCATGGAAAACAAAGATTAAATGAGAGAGATATGATCTCTTGAAGTTAACAGTCAATTTAGGATGTTGCAAAAATGCTAGTTAAAGAACAACCTTCATTCATTGGATCATAATTGTCTGAACACAATGAGTTTGGAGCTATTATTCTTGCATTGGATTCTTACCTCGAGCTTGGACATGTAAACTTGAATTTGAGATTGACCGAGAGTATTTCAAAAGATCTTATTCTTAAACTAACTCGAGCCTGTTATTTTTAAACTTGAGTTTATCTTTCGTCTTAAAGCTTTCTTCATCTCAATCAAACTCAACTTTGATTTGTCAAACTCCAGTTTGCACTTGGTCAAGAGTTTTCAAAGTTTTTCATCTCTTAAGCAAACTTGAGTTTAAGTTAGCAAACTCCAATTTGTGACAAACAGAGAGCTCCTCACTGTTTTGAACTAAAGAAAACTCTAATTTGCATTTGAAAACTCCAATTTGAGCTTTTTTGAACTTAAACTATTTTTCAGTATGAATAGTGTCAAACTCAAGTTTTTCGCTACATAACACAAGTTTGCTCCTATTTCAAGATGTTCTTCAAAGATCAATCGCGATGTTTACCTAAGAAAAAACTAAACTTGAGTTTGTGTTTCTAAACTTGAGTTTTGCTTTTGAGAAAATGCTGCAAACTCCAGTTTGCTTGAACAAACTCTAGTTTAAGTTGTCTCCGTTTTGAAATCATCTTATCCGAATTTGTGAAATCTTCATAAATAATTTATACACTTCATATCATCAGTTACTACTTTTCCTAACTATGTTTAATCAATTTAAATGTGATTTTCAGATGATCAAACGTGCATTAAAATAAGGTTTAAGCATAAAGTAAAAAGTGAAGTCAGAACATTAAATACACTACAGAAGAACGGCTAGTTCCAACTAATCTCCAATGGTTGCTATTCACAACGATTATATTCTCAATGGTCAAATGATCTTCATCTATAAGTAGAGTCACATTCAAGACGGAGAAAGATGATGATAAGAGATTGCACTGTCAAAATGCCAACATTTTGAATCCAATGTTTATCTCATACACACTCTATTCTCAATGCTTAAAAAGTTCATCATAGAGAGTGAAATGATTTGTATTATACTTCAGTTATTATTCATTTACTTCTAAGAGAGAAGATTCATTGTAATCATTTTATCTGAGAGTTACTCAAGATTAGGTGATCTTGAGTGAGAAATCGATTGTATCCTTACAGTGTGTAAGGGGTAGTATTTTAGTGAGAGATTTAGCTTCACAAGTGCCTGGGTAAACTTATGGGATTGTAAAGGCTTCTATTGTGATTGGATTAAACAAGAGGATAATAGATTGAAAATCTCAAGTGGAGCTTGGGGACTGGAAGTTGGTCAAGGATTGGGCCGAACCAGTATAAATCATAGTTTGCATATTCTCTTCCCTAAACTCTTATATTCCCAGCATATATGTTTATATGAATATCTTACTATTGATTTATAAAATGCAAAAAGATTTTTTAAGTTCCAAGATTTTATCTTTCACCCAATTCACCCCCTCTTAGGTTCAGTCGGGTCTTATAGTGATAACTTTGAATATTCTTCTATATACTTCTATATTTGTGTACGATTGTAAATTACTGTCTTTTATTTTTAAAAAAATGGACTAAATTTCAGGTATACATGTATGTATTGTAATTTTTCAAGTAAGCAACGTTACAAGTAAATTTTTTTATAACTCACTTTATTTACATAGTTGATAATTTAATTATAATTAATTTATTGTTGGATTATTGTTTCTTTTTAGGCATGTTTGAATATGTAATGATATTTAATATGTATGGAAGCATGATTTATTGTACTTTGTCCTTTAATGATAATTATGTTTATTGGTGATTGAATACAATTGTCATAGCAATTGCATTATAGTGATAGGTTGGAGTAAGGAGGAATTTGTATGATGAGATTTTTTACAACTTGTTATGCCATCAATTGGCGCATAGTGGATGACCCTTGTAGGCCCCCTTCTTCTACATTTTTCTTTGGTCGGGATTGCATTGAAGCTATGGTACACGTGACACCTCTTAGTTGTGTTTTTTTTTTTAAGGAGGGGATCCATAGTCCAAATTTAAGCTTTACACCTTTGGCAGAGTGTACCTTAAGAACTGGCAATCATGGGACAATCCAGTCAAATGAATGGGTTTTATGCTGGACTATGTGTAAGCCTATGGCTTCAATAAACGGTGTAAGGATAGATGGTGATATAAGAGAGACTGCATATTGCATATTGCATAGTTGTGATGAAAATATAGATTGACATAATTAAATTTGCAACTATTTTGTATGAGGATTATGGTATATGCAAATATATATATATGTAATCATTTTTTTAAAAATTTAAATCATATATGATTTGCTTGTATACGATAGATACTTTCAATAGTTGCTGAGATGTAAAATCTCATCACTATATATTAACATTTTTCAAATCATTGTTCTAGTAGGAAGCAAGGGAAGGAATCTATGAAGTAAGCATTGAAGGCTCCTTTGTGCTCCTTGAGCACACGTTATGTCGTTTTATTTGCCTTGACCCTAAGACTTCCACCTTTTATTTTTATTTATTGAAATATTTTGAGGATTTAATCTGACACTTCGGTGTGGGTTTTTATCTAAGCTAATTATGTATTTTGATGTTTTGGATGTTGGACATCCTTATTGGCTACATGTGAGATACTTTGGTTAAGTATTCCTCTATTTGGTTTGAGGCGTTATATTTAGTCACATTTTGTTGTTTATCAAGCTAATTGATTAAATTCTCATTAAATTTTTGTGCATACTTGAAATTTAAATGCACATAGTTGATATTTTTTTTTTTTATTAGCATACATCTTGGGGAGTAGCCACATCATCCTTTATGTTGCATGCATAAATAATAGCTTATGAATTTTAAAATATCAACTCTAACCAATGAGTAATTAATTTATTCAAAGTGGAAGGATTTAATATAGTTGTTTAGTCACTTATATTGATTAAATTAATTGGTTAAGTTCTCTATTAAGTCAGCATATACAAAATATAAATGCACGTGACAATATTTGTGATTAGCTTGCATATTAGAGGATTAGGCACAACACCCTCCTATAAAAGGCATACATAATCTCATATCAGTCTTAGAATATCAATCTTATTATGGTGAGTAAACTTGTTTTACTCACATAAATGATTTACATTATTAAATTAATTAAGATTCTAATTGACAATTGCGAGTACATATTTGATATTAGTTATTAACATACATAATTTATTTTAAGGATTAGCCATAACATCCTTATACACATATATAAATGTTGTATGCCTAGTCGATCACATAAAGCTTTATGGTATCAAGGTTAAATGAACAATTAATATATACACAATAATATGATGTTCTTGTGATGAGAATGTTGAATTGAGTAGTACCCACAATATCTTTTTGTATGTACATGAGCTCTATTTTGTTTTAACAAACAAAATGTATCTCATAAAGGTTTAAAGACATCAATTGTAATTAAATGTATGATTATAATTAATCTTTGCCCACAAGGAGATAATTATAATTTGTATTCAATTAAGAGGAATAGAATAACATTGTATTTTCTTAGCCCACAAGTATTGAGAAATATAACTACATTCTAGATTTATCAATTTGAGATAACTTCATGCTATGCTATTGTCTTTACCCATAGTTAGACATTAGTAATACGAATTTATAATTGTATGATTTACATTGGTGAACATACGCTTATTTGTAATGGTTTTTTCTTTGCCTCTTATAGTTGTTTTGTAAGCATGATTAACTTTTCTTTTGATTTTGTAGCATGATTGTTGTCTACTTAATTGTTTAGTTTAATAGAATTTATTAGAGATAATTGTTGATCTTATGAGGAGAGAAATATTACTCCTTTTGTTAGGATAAAATTGGCATTGAGAAAGTTCTAATACTTTATGATACTAGCAAAAGAGGTGAGATAACATTATGAGAAGTTATTTCTCATTAAAATAATCTCAATTAAGAGCTTATCATCATGGGTACATAAAGAATGGAACAAAGTCAATGGTTGATTATAGGCTAAAGAACGAACTTAGCAATTCTCATAAAAGGCATTGCATTGTCTTGTTAACTATAAAGTGATTCTCCCTAATAAGGTAATATGCCTCCATTCAGTCTTCATTTTATTATCTCATTAGTATGAGTTATTATACCCCTTTTCATAAATATTACATATTCATTGAAAATATGTATATAAAAGGTTTGACTCAAATTTTGAAAAATAATGAGATTCTAAATGAGGGCTATCAAAGCCATAAAGGAATACACATATAGTTTTATGTGTCTATAATTAAAAATGCTTGATTGGATGCAATAATGGAGATATACTTGCCACTGGTTACATCTAACAGATGAAACATCTCATTCCCCTTAAAAGATGACTATTTACAGTACCTGAATGCTATTTGTTTTATAATAAAGTAATGTCATTTTACACTTTTTAAGAGTATATAAAGCAAAAGAGGGTTATTTAATATGGCAAAAGGATTAATATAGCAAATTCAACTGGTGGACGAAACTTAATTTATATGTTAAGTTTTTTCATACTTGAACTCACCTAATGAAGGTGGTGTTGTTGCAAGAAGAAACATAATTTTAATAGACATGGATGATAGGGTTTTCTTTTTTAAAGGACACACTAAAGAAAATTATGTATATTTGATGAGATTCCAACAAAATTTATGGTTAAATCCTTTTGAAATCTTAAAGGTTATAGGCTCGTTTTAAAATGTACCCATGTATATAATTGTCTTATGGGTTAAGGAGCAAATTTACCAACAAACTATTGGCTCAGGAGCACCAAACACAATAAACTTTCTAGTGGACCAAAACCACCAACAAACTTTTAAAAATGTAAAATCCACACAATGCTGTTAGTTTGAAGGTAACGCCGTTAGTCTGAGGCCCGACAAAAATTACAGAATAGGATCCATATGTTTATGAAACTATACTTAAGCCACAAAAACATTTCAAAATTTTTATTTTAGTCCCTCCACGTACTTTATATGGAGGGACTAAAGTGAAAATTATAAAAATTTATGGACCTTAAAGATAATTTTTTAAAATTTTAGGTTGTTTTCTGTAATTTTTGCGGGGCCTAAATCCGCCCCTAGTTGAAGGCCTTTTTTGGACCTTAGCCTGACCTGACCTGTGGCCTATTAAGGAGGCTTATAATTTTAAAAATTTTGTAAACAGCCTAACAAACCACAAGTCTCACCTCAAAACAAGCCTACTTCAAACAGAGCGAAAACATAATTACTTTAAACAGGCTGTTAGATGTAGGTCTATTTTTGGCCGGTTTAAAGTAGGTCTGTTTTCATCCTGTTTGAAGTAGGCTTGTTTTGAGGTGAGACCTATGGTTTGTTAGGTTGCTTACAAAATTTTTAAAATTACAGGCCTCCTTAATAGGCCACAGGCCAGGTTAAAGTCGAAAAAAGGCCTGTAACCAGTGGCGGATTTTGACGGGTAGAGATGGTCCCGCAAAAATTACATAAAAGAACCCAAAGTTTTAGAAATTATCTTGCAGTCCCAAATTTTTTAATAATTTTCACTTTAGTCCCTCCATATAAAGTACATGGAGGGACTAAAATAAATATTTTGAAATGTTTTTGTGACTTAAGTATAGTTTTATAAACATATGGGTCCTAATCTGTAATTTTTTCCGGACCTCAAACTAACTGCGTTACCTTCAAACTAACGGCATTTTGTGGATTTTTAAATGTTTTGTTGGTAGTTTTGGTCCACTTAAGAGTTTATTGTGCTGGACGCTCCTGGATCAATAGTTTATTGGTAAATTTTCTCCTTAACCCTTGTCTTATAAAAGAAAGAATGTCGAAGAAAAATATTTTGAGAGACTGAGGCTGGATATTTTGGTGAAGATGCAGATAGGTCTTAGGAATTCAAGTGAGATGTCCATTATATTTTATAGTTTGTATAGTATTTTGAAATGCTAAATTATTTATGAATGCCAAAATTAGTATGAGTGATCAAACTCATCGATAGTGACCACATATGGAGGATTGCCACCTCTAATTATGGTAAAACATTGTTTCTACATGACACTCACCTTATTAAGCTTTGATCTATTAATGGATTGAGTTGAGACCAATGGTGATTAAAATTTGGCAATTCAAGGTGGCTATGTGATATACTTCAAGAAATTTGATTAGAACATAAGTATTGAGAGTGACCATAAATTCCAAATGAAGGCATTAATTCATGATAGATGTAAGGTAAACAAATAACATAAGTGTATTTATAACATTCCTAGTATGCAACATTAAGTAACAAGAATAAAGTTGTTTGTTGTACTCCTTTATGAAGAATGAATTGACTATTAGTGAGGTATTCCCTCCTATATTCATATATAATGATATATATAAAATGATAATGTTAATATCTTTTTGTTTATCCAGAATTGTATTTAGATATATTTATTGATTGATCATATAAAGAATATTCTAGTTTAATATTTTAATCAAATTAAATATTCTAGATATTATCTGATTGCTTTAAATATTATCTGTGACACCCCCTTAGTATATCGACAATTAACAATATTATTGTAGAGCACCGTGGGCGAACATAAATAACATAAATACATTGATATTCAAAATTTAATCATGTAACAGGAATACCCATACATTCTTTACAAAACTTTGATAATTCTATTACATGAGTACAAATAACAATCAACGAAAACTCTTAGCCCAAAACGGGACCATCAACTGTCGTATTCGCTGCCTTGCCTTGGGAGTCGTGTCTAGTACACTATTCATATCACAATTTTTGACAAGGGCTGGAATCCCAAAGAATCTCATAATAACAGTTAATCTCACATAAAATACATGCACATTATATGATAGTTAACCACAAACAATACAGAGATCAAATATTCTAAACCACAACACTGGCCATTCGACTAGGTAATAACCCAAGTCATTTGAATGTAACTAGGTTTGCTGCCCAAGGATTACTGGTCCATTAGGCCTTTCACCTAGCTATCGAGAAGATACCCCATGGACGATTCTTCCAGCCAATCAGCTCACTAGTGGTGTTGGCCTTTGCAGGTAAGACTTTCGTAAACATGGTTCAAACACACATATACAGTCATATAGAGTATGTAAGATTAGAGTTACTACCTAGACGCTTTACCAATTCTTGAGTTGTCTCCCAATTCTCCAGTTGTCCCAGCAAATGTCGGGTCCTATAAATGCCTTCTACAAACTGAATGCCTTCTACAAACCCTAATATACCAACATCAAGGGAAATCCCCTTCATAATATTTGTCCAACTTCTTGAATTGTACTGAGTCGTTTGCCTAATACATACTTATCCTCAAGTCTGTGAGCCCAAAATTCAGGATATTACATTATCATTTTAATATATTTTGGAAAAAATATCTCCTGATTATGTCCTACACATAATTTGGATAAAGATTTAGTTCAGGGTTACATGCCTAGCCTGTAAGCTATTACAAGCATTGTTGAGAGGTTATAAATTGCATAGTCAAGGTCTTAGAGTACTAACGTTGAAATACACTTACTTGCTCCTTAAGGGTTTCCTAACAGGTGACGGCTATTCCCAGACCATCATTGTGCCTCATCTTCCCATCAGAAGAACCCTAAGTTATTTTCTTCTAATCCCCTTTTTCCTTTTTCAGTTCTCAGGCTTTGAGATATAACGTGTAGAGTTACTATGGCTAAAGGTATTATTGATAAAATCTTCTGTTGTTACTCTTAATTTTAAAGTTTATATAGTATATATTTAAGAATTATTTCTGTATTTATTCCAACAAGTCCTGCAAAAATATTTTTTTTTAAAAAAAAAAGTTGAAACAAAGGGAATGCTAGTCCATATAAAAGTTCTTGGATTTGAGGAACTTCCCTCTCTCACACAAACCACACACAGAGAGTAATGATTTTTTTTTTCGGTGCTAAGAGAGGAATGATTGATTAAACCCAAAACTCTCCTGTAATCTACATTAGTTTTGTTTTTATTTGAATGGTTAATAGGGAAAGGGATGATCCAAGCCCAAAACATAACAGCCATCATCTTATTTTTTTAGCACACTAAACGCTGGGAAAATTGTCTTTTTTCAATATCTACATTTAGAGGTTGCTTTGCATATGAGGTGTAACATCCCAAATTCCAGGTTCGAAAATCGTGTCGGTCGACACTTAGTTTTAAGAAAAACAACAGAGTTTGAGATGCTACAGCTTAGAGTACTGCGGAAATTGATAGCGTGTGCTAAGATCTGGGCAACGAGTATCTGATATAAAAATGCCCAGACATATGATGATGCCCGACATAAGCTGATATATTAAATATCCCGAAGAAATATTCATGTGATACAATTTAAAGAGGTTAAATACAATCCTCTGATAAAGAAAGTTTTAAACTAGACCTATGACTTGGAACCTAACATCAGTTAATTAAACAGATTGGCCAGGTAGGGGTCTATCATGGGGGCCTCACCGACTTATACGGCGACTGATTGGCTTCCCACATAGATTAACCCAGCCTTAGACACCAAACTGTTCAAAGTAACTTTGTTAAATTCGAGCCAGAAGCTAAGTCCTAATAACTTCTACCGACCTTTGCCTTTAACCGCTGCCTCTTCACGGCTCTATCTACCGACGCCTTCTCCATCCCGGTTTCTTTCCTGTACTATTTATTAAGACTGAGGTCCAATGTCCATTGGACCTCAGGTAATGGTTAACCTCATGCTTATGTAAACAGTATATGACAGATATCACAATGATAAAATCACATTTATAACTTTCAAAACCATATCAGCAAGTAACATAACACAGCCACTGCAATATGTATGTTACTCAAGTCTGCACATAACCAGTGCCACGTTGGCCTATCGTGTCCTTAGCGCTAAGAAAACTCAACGGTGTTATCAAGACTATAACCCGTATACAATTCAAATCCATGAGCAAATTTTCAAAACAGAGTATCATCATGTGAGAACAACTATCATATATAACCAAACCATAAGTATAAGCGTTAATGTTACAATACGCGTCCGTACCTTTTACTGTGTAGTCGTCAAATGTCCGACCTTTGAATCCGGCTTTGGACTTCCCGGATGTCCTAACATATCACCATGTCACTTAGAACAGTATCCTAAGAGATAATTTCACCTCTATTTACCCTTCTACTCTTGGTAGCTTTATTATTACAATTTTGCCCTTACATTTCTTGAAAAACGTAGTGCAGTATTTTCTGGGCAGATTTTTCGGTAACTTTGAAAAATCATAACTAATTCTAGAAAAATCAAAATGAGGATCCGTAAAATTTTCCAGAATCCTTGAGAAGTCTATTTTTGAGGAAAAATACTGGAACTTACCCAGAATTCATGGATAATTCCCAGATTTCACGTTTTTAAATACTGCCCAGAATTTCGCACAGAAAACATTGCCTAACTTCTGAGATTTTTATCGTTTTGCACAGAGCTTCAAATGATACGCTCTTTATAGATTTAGAAATCTCTAGAAGTCTACTTTCACCATGAATTTTCTCAGAATTTTAGAACAACATCTTCATCATAAAATACTGACGTTTTTACCCCTGACTCCAGAAATCACTGTTTGAGGAGATTTCGCTAGAGCTTCGCTATTTTGATCCTAATCTTCCAAAAATTTTGATATAACTTCTTCTTCATCAATTTTTCGAAATAAATGCAATGGAAACCATAAAAACATGAAAATAAAACTAGATTTGGAAGATTGATAATCAAAACAACATTTCTAGCATTTCTATCTCATAACCTAAGAACTTAAACTCAAAAGCTAAAAACTCTCTTACCTCTTGAAGAACACTTGCTACCTACTTCCAGCAGCTCCTTACTCTCTCCCTCCTCTCTATGTTTTTCGGTTGAGGCTTGAGAAATTTGTGAGAAACTTGTGAAGGGAAGAGCTCTATTTATAGGAAATCAAATGAGTAGGCACCAAGTAATTCAATTTGATCTTGGCCCTTGAGGTTTGCTCGGTGAGGAAGCAAAGATCTCCCCCTTACACCTCCCCAATTCGTCCCTCTCTCTCCCTTTTCCTTAGATTTTTGCTTTATCTTCTATTTAATCCCAAATGCTAATTTAGTTAAGCATCAACTAATGTTTTTCTTCAAAATCTAATTTCACTTTTGAAATCCTAATTTTGTGATTAGATTTATGGTGATTTTTAATTCCCAAAACACTTAGGTATGACTTTTATATGTAACCGAAATTAACTTTGGGAATAGCCAAGTTGATGCTCATAATTCACTGATCTCAAATATGTATTTATCTTAAATACTTAGTTCCAATATTTCAAGTTATGATTTATTTCTTAGGGATTCTCATCTAATTGTATTTAATTACATCACTTCTTGCTCCCCAAGTTTTAAAAACTTGGTCCCTAAGTTTGTCCAATCTTCTTCCATACTCTTTGACTTATTATTTTCCCTTCTTCCTTCTTGAAAACCGTCCCCCTCCCTATATTTAATTATTCAATTTATGTTTTTCATGTTCTCACATATTTAAGAACGAAAATCTCTCATTGGTTCACTTAGATTTTAGGATTAATATAATTTGTTCATCATCAAATAGGAATTTTCGTCCCATAGAGATTAATTAGGAATAAGTAGTTAAATCTTAATTTTAATCTCCAATATAGTGTATTAGGGGTTACTAGGCTTAAATTCCCAAAATTGACAAGGTTTCTAATTCAATTTCGACAATTAAAAACTCATTGTGTGCTAATTTTAGCTTCTATATACCATTTGGTCTTGGTATTATGATCTTTATAAATTAATTACTAGCTAATTTCAAAAATTACTAGAGCATCTCAATTATTGCAATTTCAATTGCCCAATAATTGTTACTAATTTCCTTTAATTGATTTTATCATCCTCTGATGATTTTAATTGCTGAAAGGGTATAAGTAAGATTATACCAGATTATGATAATCTTAGGGCATTTTATAATCCTTTAATAAGCTTTAGAAAATTGAATTTGGATTTATTAGAATCCAAAGAAAATTTCCCTAAAATGATAACAAATTAATTAGAAACTTAGAGACAATATACTCTCCATTTTAATAAATATTTAGTTACTTCTTAGGATTTATCATAATACTCTTAGGGTATTTTATGACCCACAAATTTACTTAGGGATTTTAGCTTTTTATTCACTCTAATTTCATGAGAAATTACCTTAGAAAATAAGATAATTATTTCACTAATTTTGAGATCACAAATTCTCCTATTGTAATAGGTGTTATTTATCAAAATATAATATTTACATGTATTATGAAAATTGGGGTATTACATGAGGGGTCTAGAGTCCAATTTCTCTCCTCAGTTTATTCCTCATCATATCTCATTATCTCACATCTACATCATTCATTTTACTTAATGTTAATCTTGGCCATCCATTTTATCTCTATCTCGTGAGATATAAAATAGATGACTAATATTAACTTTTAATTGAAATCAATGGTGTAGATGAGGAATAATGAGGAATGAGGAGATAAATGATAAGGAGAGAAACCACCTCCTAGGGGTCTAAGGGGAGGATAAAAATTTTTAAGTTGGATTTAAGAAAAGTGGAGAAGTGGGATCACACAAATTTTAATTAAAAAATGTGTAAGATAAAAGAGAAAGAAAATTTAATCAAACAATTTAAACCCCACTTCTCTAAATTTTTTAATCCAACTCATAACATTTTCCTTTTTCTTCCCTCTCCTCCAAACCCTCCATACCCAACAATTGATACCCATATAGGCCATTTGGTACATCGAAGAAGTGGGAAAGATAGCCGTAATTCCTATATTGGAAAAAAAAAAAAAATTAAAACTGGTGGACAGTGAAAATCTTGGAGGGCGGCGAAAAACATGGAAGGCAATAAAAACTTAGATCACATTGCAATTTACTATTTTAACGCTGAAAAATTGGGGAGTTTTATTTTGTCACGAAATAAATGTCTCGCCAATAAATTCGAATTTGATATAAGAAAATTTTACTTTCACTATTCACGTATTATTAGAAAAGCACTATGGTTATAAAGGATATTTTTTAATTAAAAATGTAAATAAATCACCAATCACCTACTCCTAACGGAACCCCAATTATTTGATTAATTTTAATTGAATCCCACCCCCCCCCCCCCTCCCCCAAAAAAAAAAAGAATTTGAAGTACATTAGATATTAAATTTACATACTTTATGTTTTGATACAAATTTAGAAATAAATATTTTCCGGCCAATCCTCTGTGTGTATTTTCCTTATTAAATTCTGCCTATTTTGATCTAATTATGAATACTATTAAGAAATAATAAAAGGTAAGATAACATATAAAAATTCATGTCAAAACTCGTGTGTGTAGTATGATAGAATTTAAGTTGTTTGTCCAGAATATATAAATGTTTCAGGTGAAGATAAAATCAAACAATCATTGGAATTTTCTTTAGCGGCTCTATCTCAGTCGAAAGGCCATTTGTTCCAGAAATATCCAATTAAAGAAAGCACCCACAAAAAGTTTAGACAGCACCAAAAAAAATCAAGAGCTCCCATTGAATTTAATCCAAAATGGCTTTAAAAAGCTATGATTACTTTTAATAAATAAATCATGAAAACATTGTTGCCTAAGACATATAATATAGATGGCTCCAAATATTAACTTTCAATCAATCTATCAAAATATCTAAAATGAAATTTACTGTAAGCTTCATAGTTTAAGTCTTTAACATCATAAATAATGTAAAATCTTTTCGCAAATCCATATGATAAGTAGACAAGCATGCCTCGTTTTAACTAAATATCATGCTTATTACAAATAAAGATTGGTATAATTACTAAAAAAATATTATTTAATACGTGATTTAAAAAAAAAAAAAAAGAAGAAGAAGAAGAAGAAAAGATGCATTCAAGTATCGTTTTTGGGACCTAATCCATTTATTATTATTTTTATGTTAATTTTAGGTGAGAAAGTTTATATGAGTTATGTTCTCATGTCTTATTTTAGGATTAGAAAAAATCTTAATCGTTTAAACTTTAAAAAGAATTGGTGGAGCCTGATCGAATATTTTAATATATACAAAATTTAAAATAAAAACAGTATCTTTATTGTTTTTTTTTTTTAAAAAAAAATATTTAAACATTATCAATTGAATGTTTTATATTCAAACAATTAGTTTTAGATTTAGGTGGTATAGATTTCATCGCAACGAGAAACACAAAAACAAGTTCCTAAACGTTAACGTGGCTTATCACCAAAGCACCTTTGATTACTTGGCTCTTAGTGAATGGGAGCTTCCACTAAATATTGATGATGTGGATGGCCAAATAAAGAAACCTAATTGTAATTTTTTTCATAAAAAATAATTTTTTATTTAAACATTATTAATTGAATGTTTTATATTCAAACAATCAATTTTGTACTTAGGTGGTATAGATTTCATCGCAACGAGAAACACAAAAAACAAGTTACTAAAAGTTAACGTGGCCTATCACTAAAGCATCTTTTATTACTTGGCTCTTAATGAATGGAGCTTCCACTAAATATTGATGATGTGGATGGCCAAATAAAGAAACCTAATAATTTACAATAATAATGAATCTAATACTCTATTCCTAATGGTGATTGCCATCAAATAACCCCACCTCATTGTTCCAACTCAACAAAGAATCTATCAATTGCAACAAAATGTCACACCTCACACCTCACATCACATCATAAAATAATTTTTTTTTTAAAAAAAGAAGAACCCCATTTTTACTTGCTATACTATTTACGCTATTTTATACATCAGCCCCTTCTTATTTAATGAAGATTTTTTTTTTAATGATGTGATTCCTTAAATTAATCAACATCCATTCACAATGGACATTTCACCTTGTTGAGACATTATTAGTTAATTATGTAATCAGCAAGTTGTTTATATATATATATATATATATATATATATATATATATATATATATATAATTGTATTAATCAAGTACCTTATTGGTGGACTATAGTGCAAGAGTTGTAATCATGCATGACACAATAAGCTAAACCATGTGCCCTAATTTGGTGGGTGACAGAGGCGGATCTTCTTGGATAGATGGCCCCCAAAAAGAAAAAAAAAATGAAAAAATTTGTTGAGAAATTTTTTTTTTACAAATTTAATATAATAAAAAAGGTGTGTTATTTTATATATTAGAATTATTAAAATACTTTTATTACACATTTGGGCCCCAAATATTTTTTTTTAATTAGCTAATGAATATATATTTGACCCCTTAAATATTTTTTATAATTAGTTAATGGTATATATTCGGCTCCTCAAATATTTATTCCAAAATTTGTCACGCGTGACACAGTTTGTATATGTTTGGGTACCTAGTCAATTCAATTATGTGTTTCCAAGTATGTATATCTAAATGGCAACAATAAAATAATTTAATCATGATAATTTTTTTAGCATTTGATCATAGATATTTTTGCATTATTTATGTTTACTCCAAGAAAGAATATAATATTGGTTCCATTAAAATATATATCAGTCCTATGTCATATTATAATTTTTTTTTCAATTTAATTTTTTTAGTTTTGATTATAATAGATGTTGTTCTCTAGAAAAGTATTGAAGGATATCCTTATTCTCGAATAATTTTTTGAGCAGCACTTATCATTATAAAGGAGAAATGTCATCTCTTACGTATTAGAATTGTTTAGAAGACGCTACGTACATTAACATTTATTGTTAACTCTAAGTTGACTTTGGGTTAAAGAATATTTTCCCCCGATAATCATTATATGGAAGAGTAATAAGTATCCAAAAATTCAACTATATGCAGAAATTGATAGCCCTAATTCCTTTTCATATAAACCCATGGCGTCGTATTTAAGGTGTCACATAGTGCCAATCAAATATTAATCAGTAAAAAAAGTCTATCAACCTTTACTAACGGTCAATTAACAATATTAATTACTACAAATTATAGTAGTATATGTTAATAGAGTCTTTGACTACCACTCATTAGTTAACTAACGAATACCTATATAACGTGACAACACAGACATTCACAACATATAACAATACCATTAGTTAATCAGTAGTAAGAGACTGACAATTTTTTAACTGCTAAATGCCTAATTGGCAAACGATGTAATCCTAAACATGATACAAGTTTCGAGTAAAAGAGAAAAGAGTATTGATTGCTCCATGTTGTGCAGCTACTTACTGATCGTGAATACTTTGAAGGTAAAAATGCTCTTTATAGTCCAAAGTCACTTTGATCTACATTATTGTAATGCTTTTGATACTTGGGATAATCAGTGCTCCTTGTGCGCGCGCGCGTGTGTTTTTTTTTTTTTTTTTTTTTGCCCCTTTAACCCTTCAAGAAAATTATCTTATTATTGTTCTTGTAATAATTGAAAAAATGTTAATATAGATTTCAAGTAATTAACACGAATCCACTATTTCCCATACCAAATGAAAAATGCTCGAAGTCATTCAGTGTTGTGCTTTATATTACATTTCGCTTTTATGTTTGAGTAGAATTCGAATTCAGATCTTTATTTATTTTACTTGGCTAGATATTAATCAGTTAGTTAGTTACGTTGTTTATATAATTTAAAATCACAATCCTATGTGAAAATATTTTAAAGGATTACCAAATCAAAGTGTGAGGGGCAAAAAAAAAGAAAAAGAAAAAATCAAAGTAACTTTAATTACTCATATACCAGTTCAAGATAATACAATAATAATGATGACGATGATGACAATATGGGATTAGTTTTAGATGCTTCGAGAAATAACTTGAAAGTCACTTAATTTCCGTAACAACTATTTTATATTTATAGAATTTATTATCAAACAATGGAAAGTAGCGTTTTAACGTGATTTTTGTTTTCAATTTATAAAATATAACACCTGAATTTAAGACCTTGTTCCAGAAAATTAAATTATTTTCACTCGACTCAATTATGTTTAGTCGTCTTAAGGACTTGATCAAATGGGATGGAGATCAAGGTTATTTACTTCACTATAGTTGATTGATACATCGAACCTGACAAATTCTTTCGGAGTTTTTCTATCCACATAATCCTTGTCTTCCACCATTCAATTATTAAGCCAACATTAGTCATAAAAAATCTTCAATTGACTTGCATGTTGTAAGAATATGTATTGTAAGAATTTCAGGCGTACCTAGAAACCGATTGACTCGCTAAAGTACCAATACGAAACCAGAGCACCAATACGGACTCCAATCATGTTACACAATAAATACACTAAAGAGAGGAAAATAAGAGAAAATTCTTATGAAAGAATCTTTTAAAGGGAGAAGAGCAATATTCTGTGTGTTTTATTCACATTGTCTACTCCATCAATCCAATGTCCTATATTAGTATACGTATAGTCATTTATGGATAGATGTAACTCTAAAGTATACAGTTACATAAGAATAGATATAACTATTAAACCATAAAGGGATATTTCCCTTTATGAAGTCAAGTATCTCTATGATAACCCCTCTTAACTCGGGCTTAGGCCCTAATCCATCAACAATACTCTAATATATTCCAACATCTCTCACTCAAGTGAGGGAATTTATGGATAGTCATGATTTGGACATTTCAAGTTTTGCAAATAAACTTGTTATAAGAGTAAGAGAAGATGACATTGAAGACATGCAAGTTGATGTGTGTTTGATTTGAATGAATAGATATAATTTAAGAATTGTTAAATTTTATTCTTTTAATGTTTTGAAATTTGGTCGTAGGAGTTGTTATTTATTTATTTTTTTTTTTGTTTTTGGGCTTATCTTTTATATAGTTATTAAGTTATGTATATCTTTTAAATATGAAGTTGTTCATTAGATTTTGAGTAGTGATTTTTTTTCTACATGCATATATATACATATATACATACATCCATATATATGTGTGCGCGTGTATATATTTGCATCTTGACCTTAAGTAGTAAAAACTTAACGTTTTCTATTGTTTCTATAATTTACGTTTCTACCACCCCCTTCCGTTTCATGTTAGAAACTCGATTTTGACAACATTAAATACAAGTGAATGACTTGTCGGGGCAAAATTGCTTGTCATTTTGCCAGGTTTTCTTAACCATAGGGTTGGAAATAGGCTAGCCCCTTATATGGACTAAGATACTTTAAGTCTAACCTAACATATTTAGTAAATAAGTCAAACTTAGGCTTAGGCCTATTATCAAACCTATTTAGGTAAATAAGTAAAGCTTATTTTCATATGGCCTAGTTTATAGGCTTACATGCCTGACCTATTTAGTTTTTTTTGAAAATGTATTATTATGCATAATTATATATAACTTAGTCCAAATTAATTTTGCAAATTATTTGTAAAATTAATAACTTAGTATTAACCCTAAGTTTCACATTTTATCATTTACACATGAGCTTAATATTTTCATTCATCAATTGATCATATCTACTTTTTTTTAATCGTCTAAGGTGACAATGCTAGCTCACTACCTCTTCATTAAGTTGTGTCATTTCATACAACACAATAATTGCAATAAGTTTAATTTAGTGATGTCCAAATGAAGATGATTTCAATATGAGAAGTTTGTATCATTTTCTACAAGAAAAAAAAGAGGTAAAATCAAGTTTTGCATTCCACTTATCGTACATGATTGATTTTAAAATATATATCTCTTTAGTCAACAGATGATTGATTTTTCTTATTCAATTCCTACTTACTTAAATAATTGTTGCTACTAACTGTTCTTTTCTCTCTCTTACTAATTCTTTTATTTCATCTGAGAATGAATTCCTAAATTTTTAAGATATAACGTAAGCTTTTAAATAGGTTTGATAAATTATATATGAATTTAGATATATATGCTTTAAGTCTATTTCAAAGCCTACATTTTAAGTAAAGCTTTAAATAGGCTTCAGGCCTTGTTAGGCGCCTTTTGAAGGCTCAAGCTCATGTCTAAAAAGAAGCCTACATATAGGCTCAGACTTAGACTCAGACTTTGAATCTCCATTCCAAGCCCATACCTACTTTGCTAAAGTCTAACTTAGTATAGGTCTATTTCCACTGCTATTTGACCCGGATGGATCCCCAAGTCAGTTTTTGTAACATCCCAAATTTTGAGATTTAAAAATTTGAATATTATATGAAAAATTAAATAGTAAAATTTGGCCTAAAATAATTGTAAAATTAATAATTGGAAGTTAAAGCTTATTTTCCTTAAATTAATTCGGGAAAAAGAATAAATTCAAGTAAGGAATAATTTTAGACCTAAAAATTGTAGAATCGATATTTTATGACTTAGGAAAAATTTATTGATAGAAAAAAAATGCTTATATTAAATTAAGGATTTAATTCTAACACTTTATCTAGTGTCTACAATTATATGAATAAAAGACATAATTGCAAAGGACATGCACGCTTACAACGGAATGTCACGGAAATAATTTATAAGGACATGCACGCTTACAACGGAAGCAAAAATGAAAATGGACCATTCCTGCTATTCACACTTTTTATGAAATCATACCGTGGAAGAAAAAATAAATAGAAAGCCCAATTTACATATTCATGATCAATATTGCACATTCACTACTAATCCACTCTAATTACAGTGTATATATGTTGTCATATGTTATATATGTCTATCCTAGCTAGTTATAAAATTAACTGAACTTTTTTAACTAATGAATACCTTTATAACACGTGACAACCCAGGCATGTAGGTAGTTGACCATTAGTTAATCATTAGTAATTAAAGATTGACACTTTTTTATAGTACTAAATACCTACACTACAAAAAAAATTGTAAATTACTGACGGAAAAAATTCTGTCAAAAATTACCCCTATTAGTAACTGAAATTACTAACGAAATTCCGTGAGCAATTTCCATCGGTAAAAAAAAAAAAAAAAAAATCCATCATAAAAAATGCCGTGGTATTTAAGAGACGGAAATTTTCTGTTGGAATTTTTTTTTTTTACCGACGGAAATTACCCACAAAATGCTGTTGGTAATTTCCAACAGAATTTTTTCTGTCAGTAATTCTGTTGATGATTTACAATTTTTTTTTTCCAATGCTAGTTGACAAGCAATGTAATATCCTAGATATGATATGATATGTTTCGGCTAAAAGAGAAAAGTGTCTGTTGCTCCATATCATTGAACTTTCTGGCCCAAAGGCAATTTGAATATACGAGCAATGCATGACAATTATGGTGCTCTTGCAAAGGATGAATAGTGATCTCCTCGTCCCTCCTTATCCTAAGAAGGAGGATTTATTATCTCGTAGTTCAAAAAAGGTCAAGAATGGTGTTGCTGCTGGTATGGAGGAGAATTGGCCTAGGCTGGGTGGTGAAGTTATTAAGAGGGGGTGGTAGGTATGTCGTTTGCTAATAAGCTCAAAGGAGTGAATAGTGTAGATGAGCAAGATGATTTGCAGATGGGGGTTGAAGGTCTTGTTGAGGATGCTTTGCCTCCGAATGATGTGGAAATAGATGATAGTGGCCCTTTGTGTCTGATTAGTGAAGACCCTCTCCGGAACCCGGAACCCGGAACTTCCCGACGTTTACTTTTTCAAGAAAAATGAAGAAGAGATTGCATAAAGCGTGGAACAGAGCAGTCATAGTTAAACTTCTAGGGAAGAGTATTGGTTATAAAATTTTGCTTTCCATCCTTCAATCTAAATGGGCTAAAAGAGGTGTCATTAGTCTTATTAATATAGGCAATGGTTTCTTTATCGTTAAGCTTTCAAACAATGATGATTACCTTAACGCGTTAACGGGGGGTCCATGGATGATCTTTGATCATTATTTGACTGTTCATCCTTGGGAACCCTTGTTTAATCCTTGGCGAGCAACCATTGATAAAGTCGCGGTGTGGGTTCGCATTTCTAATATGGCACTGGAATATTATGATAAGGATGCTCTCACCTGTATTGGTGATCGAATAGGGGAGACTGTTAAAGTGGATTTCAATACTTCCTGTCAACTTCGCGGCCACTTTGCAAGAATTTGTGTTCTTGTGGATTTAGAGAAGCAGTTAATGCCTGGTTTCATTTTAGATGGTCAAGAGTTTTTGGTTGAGTATGAAGGTCTGCATAATCTTTGTACTAAATGTGGAGTGTATGGGCATAAAGCAGGGGCATGTAATTCTGAGGTTAAGCCAAGTAATCCGGAGATGAATGTGGATGGTGTTAAGGCTAGCAATGCTTCGGATGGGTTGGTTGCCAATGATGGTAAAGAGGTGGAGTTGGGGGTTTGGAGGGTCGTACAAAAGCCAAGATGTCTGAAACAGGGGAGTAAGGCTAAGAGTTCTAGAATTCTAAATCAATAGGAATCAAGTTCTAGGTATGAGGTTTTGGCGGTGGAGGAAGGGGGGCAGGTAGAGAATAGAGTGGCTGCAAACTCCTTAAGTACTGAAGGAAGTCAGAGTGGAGTTGGTACGGAAGGAATCGAGGTGTTCAGGAGCATTAATTTAAGTAGTATGGGTAGGGGGGAAAAGGGGGAGCTGGGCTTCTAAAACAGGCAAGAAGAAGAGAGTGATTGGTGAAAAGAGCCGGGAGGGTATTGAGGAGACAGTTAGGGTGGATGTTAGGAAGGAGAAGAGGTCGCGGGAGTTGGCTTTGGTGGTGTCGGAGAGGGAAGAATTTTTGAAGGAGAAATATCTACGTGTGCCTTTGGAGGGAAGTAAGGAGGGAGACAAGCTGGAGGAAGGAGAGAGGGTTAATGGGTTGGATATGGCTAAGATGGACAATGTCTCTTGGGCCGTTGACAAAAAGTCTAGGGAGCAGTTTGATCCAGGTGATGTAGCCTTGGTTTCTGGGATTTGTGGTCGTTTTTGGGCGGACCCAGCCCATGTGGAGGATGACTGCTCGATGGTGGTGGATTCCCCTTATGATCAGATGGGAGTTTCTATTGGGCCTGAAGCCCAAAATATTTCCTAGTGTTGTTTGTGTAGCCTAGTAGTGTTGTTTTATATTTTTTAAGGATGTCTAAGTTCCTGTATTGGAATTGTCGTAGAGCTTGTGGGAGAAATTTGTTCTAGAATATTCAACTGCTTGATTCTCGTCATAGTTTTGGTCTTATCATTCTGGTCGAAACCAAATGTGAGGATGAAACCAGATTTAAGCGGATGAAGTCCCTAGGTTTTGATGGCTTCTCCTTTGTCTCAAGTGAGGGGAGATCAGGGGTCTGGCTACGTTTTGGAGGAGTAATCGGATTGAATCTCAGTAGTTTTGCTAAATCATCAATTTCTCCATTTGAGTTGCTTGGAGGCTGGTAAACCGAGATTCTTTCTTACAGCGGTTTATTCTATTCCAAGTTATTCTCTTAAGCAGGCGCTTTGGCATGAGTTATTCCAAATTGCGTCTACCATGATGGAGCCCTGGGTGGCTTTAGGGGATTTTAATGATATCTTGTCTCCCTTAGAGAGGTCGAGTAGGACTGGAAGTGTGGAAGCTAGATGCAAGGTGTTTGCAGATAGTATCTAGAGTTGTAATCTGTCTGATTTGGGGTCGGTGGGGCCTAAATTCACTTCGAAGGGGCAAAGAATTTCAGGAGGTAGACGTTTGTTTTAGGGCCTTGATCGTGCTCTAGCCAACGTTGGTTTTATTTCAGAGTTGCCTTCTGTTATTGTTCAGGTCTCTCTCGAACTAAGTTTGTTGGACCTGGCTATCACCCAAGAGGGGGTGAATTGGGTGTTTGATAAGCTTTAGGAACTTTTAAAAAACTTTTTTCAATTTATAAATTGACAATTAGATATTCAAAGATGAGCATATACTGGAAATGTAAAAGATAAGGGAAGAGAGTATGCAAACTGTGATTTATCCTGGTTCAATCCAATCTTTGACCTACGTCCAGTCCCCAAGCTTCACTTGAGATTTTCAATCCACTATTTGCTTTGAACTTGATTACACGTTCTGTACTTGAAGTAATCCTCTCACTAGGATTCACTCCCCCTTACAAACCGTAATCAATTCACTTGCTTGATTACATACTCTGTACTCGAAGTAATCCCACACTCGGATTCACTCCCCTTACAAGCTGTAATCACAACAAAATGTTTCCCACTCAAGATCACCCAATCTTGAGTAACTCTTAGAATAATAGGATGTTTACAATGAATCTTCTCTCAGAAGTAAGTGAATAAACATTGAAGCACAATACATTTAATCTCACTCTCTAAGCTAGATATATTATCATTGAGATATTCAGAGAGTAGATGAAGCAGACGTTAGAATATTGGCATTTTCACTGTGTAAGCTCACGTCACTGTTCTTGTTCTCCTTCTTGTATATGTCTCTCTTGTTCTTCGTTTCTGGGCTTCTTATTTAGATGAAGAAGAGGAACTAGCCATTGCATTTTCTTCTCTTTGATTCTTCAAAGTTCAGCTGTAAATCTGGAATATGACAGTTGTATATTTTCCTCTGTTTCTTCAATTCTTGGCTGGAATCTTGGATTTAGTTGTTGTAGATGGTCTTCCAGAATTCTTGTCATTCCATAAACTTAATTTGACCGTTTGAGATGATTCTTATGAGTTACAACGGTCTGAGCTGAACATCTGGGATAAGGGAGAAGGATCAGGCCTGTTCTAGGTTCGTCATTTAATGCATTTATCCTAGATCTTGATCTCACCTTGATCTTGGCTAAACCTTATCTGAAAAACACTCAAAACTTCATCAAGGACATTAGAAACAATAATATTATATGAGGAAATAATTTCAGGAAGACCCATTAAGATTTTGCATATCAACATCATTTGATTTTTCAAAATCCCCGATGCAAACTCGAGTTTGGGGTTCATCCAAAAAGCATGTCTGTTGATTAGAGATCTAAACTTGCAGTCTGTAAAAGCTAACTCGAGTTTATCGGGCTTTGGACTTGGGATGGTATTTTGGTTCATAAGCTAAACTCGAGTCAATTAGTGACCAACTCGAGTTTGGGTCTATGTTTGAAGAACAAGCCTAAGTTCGTGATTTTCCAGACTGGAGTTTAGGGTCATAGACTGGAGTTTGTAGTATAGCCAAAATGGATGATCTTTCTGTATGATCCAGACTCGAGTTTGGGAAGCAAACTCGAGTTTCAATGACTACTGAAATATTTGAGGTTTATCTGGGCCAAGTGCAAACTGGAGTTTGGAAGGCCAGACTAGAGTTTGGGAGTCTATTGAGTTTTCTGGGTTCCTTTCTGTTTGGTCTAAACTCGAGTTAGGGAATCTAGACTCGAGTTTGGCTTACTTGGGATTCTGAGTGTTCTTTGTATCTTCCAGACTTCAGGTTTGATTTGCAAACTAGAGTTTAGCTTGATGTGAAAATTTTGGATTCCTTTCTATGTTTGCCCAGACTCGAGTTTGTCTATGCAGACTCGAGTTTTGCTTTTTGGCAGAATTGAACATCTTTCTGTCAAGTCTCAAACTGGAGTTTGCTAACACAAACTCGAGTTTTCTTCTCCATGGCTCAGTCAAACATCCTTCTCACAAGTTTTTTGCTTTCTGACCTGATAAAGATCAATCCCTGGAATCCATTACCTATCTCCATAAAGCTCTTTAAGTCTTCTTTCCATTGCAAGAAGAATCAGCTCCAAACTCACTGTATTCTGATAGTTATGATCTGATGAATGAAGGTTGTTCTTTGCCAGCGTTTTTGCAGCATCTTGAACTTATAGTCAACTTTCGAAGATCATATCTCACTCATTTGATCTTTGTTTTCCATGATCTTTATGTTTTTGGAAAGGTATATGAGTCTACTTTCATATGCCACCGATTTCAGCTCATTCTGATGTGTAGATTGTGAGATACACTCAAATCATTGAAGCTTGGTCTGCTAGGTGACGTTGACAGATGGGTCAACTTCAAAAATTCATAGCTCTCTCATCTCAGCTTCTTTAAGCATGAAAATTTTTCTAGATGACGCATTGGATGTCTAGTTTCATACAAAATTGATTTTCTCAGTTTATTCAGCAAGTTCTTCTTTCTTTCTTCTCTCTTCTTGATTATTCTCCATGAATCAACTCTTTCTTTCTTCTATTCTCTTGTTCTTTCTCCACATGAACAAATCTACATTAAATGTAGCAATTAGACAATGTATATGATATAAACTTTTTGCTCTTGCTAATAGCATCTATATAAGACATCATCAAAACTAATCATAACCAACAAAGTTCTCGGACCATAATCCTATTTGCTTGAATGTATCAGATATTGATTTGAGAGTGTATGGTGTTCGACCCTTTCGGTTCGAGGTGATGTGGGTTCAACATTCTAATTATCATGACTATTTAGCTGATTCCTGGTTGGATGAAGATGGGTTGTGTAATGCTCTATCTATATTCCAATCTGCTGTAGGAGTCTAGAATAGAAATGTGTTGGTGTGGTGGAACGTGAGAAGCAAAGCATTCTTGCTAGATTGAAGGGGATTCAAAGTTCTCAAGATTACCCTGGATCTGGTTTTTTGTGTGACCTGGAGGTAGAATTGCAGGATCGGTTGGAGAAAATTCTGAAGCTTGAAGAGATTAAGTGGTTTCAGAAATCCCAGGCCGAGTGCATTTCTAAAGGTGATCGTAATACTAGGTATCATCATATCAAGTCTAAGATTCGTAGACGCAGGAATAATATTTCTATGTTGAAGAATGATAGGGGAGAATGGGTGAGCGATGGCAATGATCTTAGAGAGTTAATTCTTTCTCATTTTAAGAGTTTGTATTGTGAAGAGGTCTCGGGGTCACCGGTGTTAGTCACTAGGTCTAACTTTCCTGTTATTGATCCTATTCTGTTTGCTAGTCTAAATAGTAGTAATGGGGAGATTCAATCTGTATTGTTTTCTATGGGAAGCTTCAAAGCCCCGGGAGTAGATGGTTTCCCTCCTTTTTTCTATAAGTCTAATTGGGGTATTGTAGGGTCGGCCTTGTGTGATTTTGTTAGGTTGGTGTTCCAGGATGATTCTCTGGTGTCTGAGGCGAATAAAACTTTAATTTCTCTTATTCTAAAGAAGGAGAATGTAGAGTTGGTGACCCATTTTAGGCCTATTTCTCTTTGTCGGTTCATTATAAATGTATTACCAAGCTGCTAGCTCTTCTATTAAGGGATCTTATAAATAAACTTGTTTCTCCTTTTCAAAATAGCTTTATTAAAGGGAGGAATATTCAAGAGAATATTATTGTAGGGCAAGATATTTTACATACTATGGGTAAGAATAAGAGTAGAAAAGGGCTTATGGCTTGGAAGATAGATCTTGAAAAAACCTATAATAGGATTAGTTGGGACTTTCTTGAACAAGTCTTGTTGGATGCTGATTTTGATGCTGCTTTTATCAAGCTTATTATTAGTTGTGTGTCGTTGACTTCATATAATGTTTTGTGGAATGGGTCTCAAATAGAGTTTTTCTCCCTGAGTAGGGGTCTTCGGCAAGGCGATCCTATTTCTCCTTTATTATTTATGTTATGTATGGATAGATTGTCGCATGTTATCTGTGATTCTGTGGAGGGAGGGACTTGGAAGCCTATCTTTGTATCTAGGGGAGGACTTAAAATTTCTCATCTTATGTTTGCTGATGATCTGTTGTTATTTGGTGTAGCCTCTGAATCTCAAGCTCAAAATATGTTGTGTTGCTTAGACAGGTTCATGACTGCGTCTGGGGGTTAGATTAATACTACCAAATCTTCTTTATTTTTCCCCCAAGGTTCCTATTAATGTCAAATTGAGAATTAAAGAAATGACTCATATGCAAATATATTGTGAGATTAGGAAGTACCTGGGGTTTCCTATTTCTCGGTGTAGGAGGAGGAAGGAGGATTTTCAATATGTAATTGATAGAGTGAGGTGTAAGTAAAGAGCTTGGAAAGTTAATTGCCTTTCCCTAGCTGGTCGAGTAACGTTGGCTAAGGCTGTGGTTAGTGCTATCCCACTTTATCCTATGCAAGTGGCTAAGCTTCCTTTAAATGTCTATCTCGATGTGGAAAGGTTGCAACGTAACTTTGTTTGGGGTCATGATGAGACTGGAAAGCACCATCATGCCATTGGTTGGGATCAAATGAGTAATCCTAAGGAGTATGGAGGATTGGGGTTTAAGAGGTTGGCTTCGGTAAATAGGGCGTGTAGAGCAAAAATGGCATGGAAGCTTACCATTGGTAGTAAGGGTTTGTGGTATGATATTCTCCTTAATAAATATATGTTGAGGGATGAAGACTCCCTGTTGAATTTTAAGGCCGGTGATTCTAATTTGTGGCACTTCATCTGTAGTCAACGGGATCTTGTGGAGTGTGGGTATAAATGGCAGATTCGTAATGGGCAATCAGTCAGTTTTTTCCATGATTGTTGGGTTGGATCTAATATTATGTTGAAGGATTTTTGTATCAAGAGCTTTTCTGGAGATGAGGAGTTTTCTTGTGTGGGGGATTAGATTAAGGATAATAGATGGGACCTTGATAAAGCTAGTAGTATTGTTAATGCTGATGGTATTAGTAGGATAGTCCCTATTTTACCTCCAAGGAGAAATGCTGACCATGATTTTTTATCCTGGGGACTCTCGGCTAATGGTTGTTTCTCGATGAAGAGTGCCTATGCCAGTGTAGAGGAACATCAGAATTTAGTAAGGGATAGTCTTTTAAAAGTTATATGGAGATGGGGGGTGTAGAGAGGGTGAGGTTCTTCCTTTGGAGGGTCCTTTTAAATAAGCTCCTTACTAATTTATGGAGGAGCTCTTGGTCTAGTGTTTCCTCGGTATGTCAATGCTGCCAAGCAGGTGTTGAAGATGTGCTTCATATTCTTAGAGACTGTTCATACGCGTAGAGAGTGTGGAATAGGCTGGTTGATGGTAGGTACATTTCTGCATTTTATTCAGCTGATCTTAGATCTTGGCTGGGGATGAATTTAAGGAAAGATTTATGTATGCGTCTTAGAGGATGCTAGAGCTTATTTTTTGGGGTGGCTGTATGGAAATTGTGGGATTGGAGGAATTGCTCCATCTTTGATAGCCATTTTTCTAAACTTGCTGATCCTTTGTCGGTTTTGGCTCTTAGCTGGAACAAATTTTGTGTGGTCCCAGATGTTGAAAGAGCAAATTCTTTTTCGGTGGCTTCGCATGTTAGTAGGTGGATCAGACCTCCTGTAGGTTGGGTAAAAGCCAATGTTGATGGTGTTGTGTGTTTTAGCTCATCTATGGCGAGTTGTGGAGGAGTGTTAAGGAATTCTTTAGGTGCCTGGCTAGTGGGGTTCTCTAAGAAGCTAGGAAGATGTGGTACTGCGGCTGCTGAGGAATGGGCTAGGCTATCCTAGAGGCTTTATTGGCTGCTTGGGATCTTGGCTTGAAGTGTTTGATTTTGGAGTCTGACGTAGAGGAAGTTGTCAAGATTATTCTAGATCATATAGTTTCTTGTATGTATCTGCAATTTTAATTAATATTAGGGAATTGCTTTCGCAAGATTGGCAAGTTAAACTGGTTGTTGTGAAGCGGGAGGCCAATAGAATAGCGGATGCCTTAGCTAAGTTAGGCTTATCTAATTCGGCTATTTTGGAGGTTTGTCCTGATCGTTTGAGGTCTCGGCTGGTCCAAAAGAGTCTGTGATTTTCTTTCCCCTTGATGTAGTTGATTTCTGTTTGTATTTTGGGGCTGTTTAGCCTTCGTCTTATATCAAAAAAAAAAATATACAAGCAATGCCAATGTATGATAGTCAAGAAGAGACATTGTGATTATTTTTATACTTCAGATACGAGGTTGCTTCATTAAATAATTTGGGATAATCAGTGCTACTTGCGGTTAAGCCTTCTAGAAAATTATCTAATTACTGTTGTTCAAATCAACTGAAAAATATATTTCAAGTAATTAACATGAACCCACCATTACCCACCAATTAAAATTACTCAAAGTCATTGTAATCAAAAAAATTACTCAAAGTCATTTGTATTGTGATTTATATTACAATTCGCTTTTTATGTTTAAGTAGAATTCGAATCCAGATCTTAATTTATTTTAATTCACTACATACTAATTAATTAATTACGTTGTTTACATAATTAAAATCACATTCCTTTATGACGCCATATTAAATTAAGGTTTTTTTTTTGCCAACTGTTAAATTAAGGTTGTTATATTAACATGCTACCAAAAAGATTATCAAATCAAAGTGATTGATTCAGAAGTACAATCTTAATTACTCATATACCGTTTCAAGAGAATACAAAACACACTGTAGGGCAAATTAAAAATAGATTGGAACAGCCAGCGCCTTAGTAGCGTAATGGCATGGGAGTTTGACTCCCTTCCCCTATGTTCAAGGTTCGAACCTTGCCCCCTCTCCTACTATGTGTATATATAAAAAAAAGATTGGAACATAAAATAACATGGTTTAGCTTACTATTTGGTGTAATGATAATAATGCTCATATTGTAGCACTAGTTTTAGATGCTTCAAGGAATAACAAGAAAGACATTTAGAGCTAGTCTGTTTCTGTTTTCTACTTCTTTTTCTTTTCCAAAAAAAGTTTTATAAAATTGTTTTTGAAAACAAATTTTGAAAAAAAGAATAGTTGTTTTAAAAATTTGTTTTTAAAGGGATGTGGCAGAAGTCATCTCCAGTGATGACATGGCGGTGGTCATCACTAGTAGTTTGATGTCAATAGTGGATATTTAGTGGTAGTGGCATCAAAAAGTAAAAAACAAAAATAAGAAAAAAAATCTAAAATCTAAAAGCTGTTATAAATATGTTAATTATGTGGATGTCCATTGTCTCTAAAACTCCCACATTTTGTTATTTGTATATTATATTGTAATATATTTAAGGTGTGGGCCCCTCTCTCATTAATTCTCCGCGGTCACCGTCATTGCTTGGGAAGAAAGTATAGAAGACATGATTTGGGGAAAATTACAGCTAATGGCCCAAGTGGAAAAATTACACCAAAAGCCCCCTTTTTTATACTATAAATATGTGCTTCCATTCATTGTAAACGCACGAAAAAGAGTGGAATGAATGAATGTGATTCTCTCTCTGATTCTTCTCTCAAATTTCTCACTCTCTTTATCTTATACTACCTTTTAGTTTTATAATACGTTATCAGCATGAGAGCTCTACCGAAGGTATTATTTTATCATCATCCTTTTAATGATTTCATTTTATCTATCTGAGATGATATTAACCAATATATGGAATTAAAAGATATATTTTTACCGAAGGTTTTAAACATCGAGTTCCATGGTTAAGATTGAAGATTATTATTATTTCTTTTATGTCTTGCATTATCATATTCTTCTTCTATTAATGAACTAAGTCCTGATGAAGATTACCCCCATTATTACTTCATTTCTTTTACTAAATATTGGTGACGATTACCCCCATTATATTATTTCTTTTACTAAATTTTGGTGAGGATTACCCTCATTATTAGTTTATTTCTTTTACTATATCTTGGTGAGGATTACCCCCAATTATTAATTCATTTCTTTTACTAAGACCTGGTGAGGATTACCCCTGTTCTTAGTTTACATTTGATTTCTTATTCTGGTTCTTTTTATTTATATTATTATTTTGTATAGCCAGAAGCTATACACTATCAATTTCTTATTTTGAAATCATATGACCAGAAGTCATATCACTTTGATTTTATGGCCAGAAGCCATATAAATTTAATTTCTCATTATGAGAGCTAAATGGCCCGAAGCCATAATTTTTTTTTAATTTCTATTATAATAACTTACTTATTGTCTTTATGAATTTATTGCTTCTATCATTGGTATTTCCATATTAATAATTCTTGTTTATTTCTTTAGTTTCAACCATGACAAACGTTGCAAAAATTGAATTTGTGGTTCTTGACATCACTGAAAAAGACTATTTATCTTGGATGCTAGATGTGAAAATCCTTCTGAATGCCCATGGTCTAGAAGACACAATTAAAGAAGGGAATCAGGCATCCAATCAAGATAAATCCAAATCCATGATTTTTCTTCGCCGCCATTTGCATGAAGATCTAAAAGTAGAATATTTGACAATAAAAGACCCACTTGTTCTTTGGAATAATTTGAAAGAAAGATATGACCACCAGAAGATGGTCATTCTCCCAAAAGCTCGTTATAACTGGATACATCTGCGTCTGCAAGATTTTAAAACTGTGAGCGAATACAACTCAACTATGTTCAGGATTACTTCTCAGTTAAAATTATGTGGAGAGAATGTTACTGATGAAGATATGCTAGAAAAAACATTCTCCACATTTCATGCATCCAACTTGCTCCTGCAGCAGCAATATCGTAAGAAAGGTTTTAAACAATATGTAGAATTAATTTCTTGTCTCCTCGTAGCTGAACAAAATAATGAGCTTTTATTGAAAAATCATGAATCTCGTCCAACAGGCTCAACGCCATTCCCAGAAGCGAATGCAGTGACTAATGAATCTTTTAGTGGCCGAGCACGTGGACGTAAAGGTGGCTACAGCCGTGGCCGTGGCCGTGGTCCAAATCGTGGTGGATCAAATACTCGCCCAAGGTGGGGAAAAATTGAAAAGAACCCTAGAAGGGAAACCAATGGGAATAACAAACATACTGAAAATACATGCTATCATTGTGGTAGCAAAGGTCATTGGTCTTGTACTTATTGTATGCTAAGACACTTGGTCGCCCTTTACCAAGAATCATTGAAAAATAATGGTAAAGGACCAAAAATTGAAGTAAATCATGTTGACAAGGCTGAAAATTTTGAGCATGAAGATGTTGAGATTGCTCATTTAGATGTCGCAAATTTCCTAGTATAAATTAACTTTTCATATTTAGAAATGCCATGTTTTAGTATGTTGAAACTTTCTTCTATCATATGTATTTTTTTTAATCATGTTTTTATTTTATTTTTCATGTATCTTTTAATGAAGAATGGATCTTGTTGGCATCAATCCTGAAGATTTGTGTCTCGTTGATAGCGCAACAACGCACACCATACTAAAACAAAATAAATATTTTTCTTCTTTGGTAATGCAAGAAACCAATGTTCAAACTATATCTGGTAGTATAAATTTGATTAAAGGCTCTAGAAGAGCTAATATTTTGTTACCTAAAGGAACAAAATTATGTATTGAAAATGCATTTTATTCTACCAAGTCAAAAAGAAACTTGTTCAGTTTCAAAGATATCCACAAAAGTGGATGTCATATAGAAACAACAACTAAAAATATTCGGGAATGTCTTTCTATAACAAATATAATTTCTGGTAGGAAATGCATATTAGAAAATTTTCCTGCTTTTTCTTTTGGTTTGTATCATACATTTATAAGCACAACTGAAACACATGTTATTGTAAACCAGAAGTTTACTAATACAGACCATAAGCTTGCCAATGCAAACCAGCAGTTTGTCCAATGTAAACCAGAAGTTCACTAATGAATTTAATGTTTGGCATGACCAGTTAGGCCATCCAGGGTCAACTATGATGCGACAAATAATTGAGAATTCATGTGGACATACCCTGAAGTGTAAGCAAATATCACAATCCTATGATTTCTCATGTGGTGCATGTTCCAAGGGGAAGTTAATTATTCGGCCCTCACCAAGCAAAGTAGAAAGTGAATCTCTTACATTTCTAAAACGGATACAAGGAGATATTTGTGGACCAATACATCCACCATGTAGACCATTTAGGTACTATATGGTTTTAATTGACGCATCAACCAAGTGGTCGCATGTCTACTTATTATCTTCTCATAACTTGGCGTTTGCAAGATTACTTCCTCAATTGATCAGATTAAGAGCACATTACCCTGATTATCCTATCAAGAAAATACGTCTTGATAATATTGGTGAATTTACTTCACAAGCTTTTAATGAATATTGTATGTCCCTCGGAATTGATGTTGAACATCCTGTAGCTCATGTTCATACGCAAAATGGACTTGCAAAATCATTGATTAAACGATTGCAACTTATTGCAAGACCTTTACTTATGAAATCTAACCTTCCAATTTCTGCTTGGGGCCATGCCATTTTGCATGCAGCAATATTAATTCGCATCAGGCCAACTAGTTACTTAAAGGTTTCCCCCTTACAAATGGTTTCTGGCCAAGAACCTAATATTTCCCATATAAGAGTTTTTATATGTGTAGTATATGTGCTAATAGCACCACCTCAACACACTAAAATGGGTCCACAAAGAAGAATGAGAATATATGTTGGGTATGAATCTCCTTCAATCATAAAATATTTAGAACCATCTACAGGAGATTTATTTACAGGAGATCAAAATGAACCAGCTGATTGTCATTTTAATAAATCAGTTTTCCCAACATAAGGGGGAGAAAATAAGCAGCTGGGTAAGGAGATTAGCTGGAATGATTTACCATTGGCTCATTTTGTTGGACCTGGCTATCACCCAAGAGGGGGATGAATTGGGTGTTTGATAAACTTTAGGAACTTTTTAAAAAAAACTTTTCGCAATTTATAAATTGACAATTAGATATTCAAAGATGAGCATATACTGGAAATGTAAAAGATAAGGGAAGAGAGTATGCAAACTGTGATTTATCCTGGTTCAGTCCAATCCTTGACCTACGTCCAGTCCCCAAGCTTCACTTGAGATTTTCAATCCACTATTTGCTTTGAACTTGATTACACGTTCTGTACTTGAAGTAATCCTCTCACTAGGATTCACTCCTCCTTACAAACCGTAATCAATTCACTTGCTTGATTACACACTCTGTACTCGAAGTAATCCCACACTTGGATTCACTCCCCTTACAAGCTATAATCACAACAAAGTGTTTCCCACTCAAGATCACCCAATCTTGAGTAACTCTCAGAATAATATGATGATTACAATGAATCTTCTCTCTCAGAAGTAAGTGAATAAACACTGAAGCACAATACATGTAATCTCACTCTCTAAGCTAAATATATGATCATTGAGATATTCAGAGAGTAGATGAAGCAGACGTTAGAATATTGGCATTTTCACTGTGTAAGCTAACGTCCCTGTTCTTGTTCTCCCTCTTGTATCTGTGTCTCTTGTTCTTCATTTCTAGGCTTCTTATATAGATGAAGAAGAGGAACTAGCCGTTGCATTTTCTTCTCTTTGATTCTTCAAAGTTCAGCAGTAAATCTGAAATATGACAGTTGCATATTTTCCTCTGTTCTTTCAATTCTCAGCTAGAATCTTGGAATATGTTGTTGTAGAGCGTCTTCCAAATTTTTAGTCATTCCATGATCTTAATTCGACCGTTTGAAGTGATCTTAATGTGTTGCAACGGTATGAACTGAACATCTGGGATAAGGGAGAAAGATTAGCCCTGTTCTTGGTTCTTCATTTAATGCACTTATTCTGGATCTTGATTTCGCCTTGATCTTGTGATGAACCTGTCTGAAACTTGTCAAAAACTTGATCAATAATGTTAGGAATAATAATATAACATGATATGATAATTTCAGATTAACCCATGAAGATCTCACAAATTGACGCAATCTGGTTCTTATACTTCAGCGGCGCAAACTGGAGTTTGGAAAACTAAACTGGAGTTTGCAGCGGGCTAAACTGGAGTTTAGAAATCCAAACTCGAGTTTAGGTCTTCCAGAGAGGAATGTCGCGATTTGAGTTTTGGAGCACACTTGAACATAAGGCTAAACTCGAGTCATTAAGTGACTAACTCGAGTTTGGGGCTTTGTTACGAGGATAAGCCTAAGTTCAAGAACTTCCAGACTGGAGTTTAGAAACACAAACTGGAGTTTGTCAAATCAAAATATTGAGGAATTCTCTGTCTGCCACAAACTCGAGTTTACTAACTCAAACTCGAGTTTCCTTAAGAGATGAAAATATCTTGCTCTCTGCCAAGTCCAAAACTGGAGTTTGCTAACACAAACTCGAGTTTTCTTCTCCATGGCTCAATCAAATATTCTTCTCACAAGTTCTTTGCTCTCTGACTTGATGAAGATCAATTCCTGGAATCCAGTACCTATCTCCATAAGACTCTTTAAGTCTTCTTTCCAATGCAAGAAGAATCAGCTCCAAATTCATTGCAATCTGACAATTATGATCCGATGAACGAAGGCTGTTCTTTAGCTAACGTTTTTCCAGCATCCTGAATTGATTGTCAACTTCAAAAATTCATACCTCACTCATTTGATCTTTGTTTTCCATGATCTTTATGTTTCTGGAAAGGTATGTGAGTCTATTTTCATATGCCACCGATTTCAGCTCATTTCGATTTGTAGATTGTGAGATATCCTCAAATCACTGAACCTGAGTCTGCTGGGTGACGTTAACAGATGGGTCAACTTCAAAAATTCATATCTCTCTCATCTCAACTTCTTTGGGCATGAAAATTTGTCCAGATAACGCACTAGATGTCTAGTTTCATACAAAATTAATTTCACCTTAAACCGATCTCTGGTTTGGGAGATATCATTGAATTACCAGAGGTCGCCAGTTCTGATCGTGAACAGCGTTGGACAGAGTTGCTGAAAGCTTGCTAAACTCAAGTCATTAAGTGACTAACTCGAGTTTTGAGTTCCAAACTCGAGTTTACATTGTCTAACTTGAGTTTTGCTGATCCAAAGACGTCAGAGTTGCTGAAGACACTACAAACTCGAGTCATTAAGTGACTAACTCGAGTTTTGAGTTCCAAACTCGAGGTTTGTGTCCTAAACTCGAGTTTTCTCATAATCCAGAGGCAGATCACTTCCAGTAATGCAGTAAACTTAACTTTTAAGTATCTGGCTCGATTTTGCTCATCCAGAACCTGATATATGCTTGTTTTAACTCTGAATTGAGCTGTTCTAACTTTCATTTCATCGTGGAGACTTCAA
This sequence comes from Acacia confusa, assembly GCA_037074495.1. Taxonomy (NCBI): domain Eukaryota; kingdom Viridiplantae; phylum Streptophyta; class Magnoliopsida; order Fabales; family Fabaceae; genus Acacia; species Acacia confusa. The sequence goes on from CM073514.1 coordinate 16,790,600, forward strand.
GAATCAATCTAAAGACTTGTATGATAATTTTCTCATTCCATTTGGCAAGTTTTTCTTTCTTTCTTCTCTTTTCTTGATCATTCTTTATGATTGAACTATTTCTTTCTTTTCTTCTCTTATTCTTTCTCCATATAAACAAATCTACATTAAATGTAACAATTAGTCAATATATGTGCTATAAACTTTTTGCTCTTACTAATGGCATCTATATAAGACATCATCAAAACTAATCATAACCAACACATTTTAATTCTCGTACAAAACTATGTGAATTGGAAGTTCAAAAGATAATTCATTTGCAGAATTTAGCTAACCGAATGCCAAAAGCATTCACTGACCCAAAGAAAGTGACAAGTCACATGTAGCAGCTGCCAATGCTCCTGTTCGAATTGATGTCCCAGAAGCACAACCTATTACAAATGAATCTAAAGCATGCCTGAAACATGGCAAAGCTATCGGTTCCAAAGATAAAAATCCTCGGAAAAGAAAAAGAGATAAGAATATAGATGGTCAAGTTGAGGATAATCAAGAAAAGTCAGTAGCTCCAAAAGAGCCACCTATTGGGGAGTTATTATCTCCAGAAGATAATGTTGTAGTCCCAGAAAAGACCCAGATACCTGAAATGTGTGAAAATAATAAGATCTCAATAAATTATGTTATGAATGGTATCCGATGGGACTGAAATGAAGTCAACGTTGACGACACCTTTGCCTATCATATAGCATATGATGTAATGAATGATAATAAGGATCATGAGCCAAAATCCATTAGCGAATGCCAACAGCGAAAGGATTGGCTTTTATGGAAAGACGCTATTAATGCAAAATTAAAGTCACTAGGAAAACGAAAATTATTTGGGCATGTAGTCCATACACCCGAAAATGTAAAGCTAGTTGGATACAAATGGATCTTTGTAAGAAAAAGAAATGAAAAGGGCGAAATTACAAGATATAAGGCACGTCTTGTAGCCCAAGGCTTTACACAAAGACCTGGCATTGATTTTAAAGAAACGTATTCACCAGTAGTGGATGCAACTACTTTTCGTTATTTGATTAGCTTAGCGGTAAATGAAGGACTAGATTTTCATTTAATGGATGTCGTGACTGCCTATTTATATGGCCCACTTGACAATAACATCTATATGAAAGTCCCTAAAGGACTCAAGGTGCCAGAAGCATCTAATTCAAATTCTCATGAACAATACTCGATTAAGTTAAATAAGTCTTTGTATGGCTCGAAGCAATCAGGGCACATGTGGTATAATTGTCTCAAAGAATATTTGTTGAAAGAGGGTTATAAAAATGACCCAATATGCCCATGTATTTTTATGAAAAGATCTAGCAATGAATTTGTTATAATTGTTGTTTATGTTGATGATATCAACATTATTGGAAATCCAGAAGAGCTTCAAAAGGCAATTAATTGTTTAAATAAAGAGTTTGAAATGAAAGATTTGGGCATAACGAAATTCTTCCTTGGACTACAAATTGAGTACCTGAAAGATGGGATCTTTGTATATCAAGAAACTTATACAAAGAATTTGGTCATTTGGTGGGAATTCGAAATCCCATATTCCTCCTTCAACTCTGACATAAGATTTCATTTGTTGGGAACACATATTTATCTTTTTCCAATTTTAATTGTATTTTTTTAGGATTTTTCCTATTTAGAAAAAGTTCTTGTGCATATTTGTGCAGCTTCCAAGCGTTAAAGAGGCGCTACTTTTGTATATAGCCACGAATTTTTCATTTCTAGATACTGATCGACTGGGTCTAGTAGACTGGATTATGACCACTTAATTAAATGAGTAGCATTTAATAGCAAGATTCGGTTCAAAAAATGACGACAAGTTACATGTTGTTTGCTGATTATTTGTTGTGATTTTGTAATGATTAGATTTTTTATATATATGGTTGCACAATAATTCTCCCTCCAATAACTGAGTTATTGTAGTATTTCACTCATTCTCAATTCTCATCTCTCATTTTCATATCATCATATTTATTATTATTGTTACTTTCTTTAATGCAAAATATATTTCAATCAACTCCACATATAGAGATGGTTTTCAAGTCACATGGATCCACTATGTGAAAAATAGTTTAGTGACACCACGTTTCACTGTTTCAGTCTGGTGATTTTTTTTTTTCTTTTTCAATTGATTTTTTCTATCGGAGTAAAATTCAAACTTGATATAATTTTACTTATATGGTTATTAAATATTTAATTCATATACTATAATTCAAATAACATTCTTATATGATATATTTCTTAAATTATCATGGTGGCTTCTCTTGGACAAGTAACCAGACAAATAAATATCTAATATAAAAAAGACATAATATCTATTAACTTGTGATTCAAATTTAACAAGGATTATCAAATCAAATTGTTCGCAGTCAAATCAAAGCGATTGATAGAGTTGATCATGACAATACTCCTTAGTCAAGTCATACCAATTTAGCAACTATAAATGTTTGGTTATAGATATTATTCACTTTGGCACATAATCCCTCACGATTTTGTTTTCAACTCAACTTTGTTAGATCCATCAAAACGTGTTCATAAGAGAAAGATCTCCACACTCTTATAAGGCATGCTTCTTTTGCCTTTGCAGTTGATGTGGGATTTAACAATACAGATAACACTCTTAAAATATTATTAATTAATAATAAGGATAACAAAAAGAAAAAATGACATTCCATGTAAAAAGATTAAAGACAAATGAAGGATCTTACAAATTTAAAATTATAAATAAAAAAAAACTTATGGTTTTTTTAGGGATTAATTTTTTTCCCAAGTTTTTTTTTTAACATTAATCTTACATATATTTCACATTTTCATATTTATCTTGGGCGTTGTCAATAATCAGGTTTTTATTTTTTTAGTAGTCTTAAATGTTTTTGGATAACGTGAAAGATGACTTCTAAAAATATCTAAGATGACTACCAAAAATATTTAAGATGATTATTAAAAATTGGAAAATGAAATATTAAAGGCTAAATTATACAAAACAACCATGAATTTTAGGCTAATTGCATATAATCCAGTGACTTCTCAAAGTTCAAATTTAACCCCTTTATAAGTGTAACACTCCTAATTACATACTACTTATCATGTATATAAATACATAGCAAATATGAATATCATTAGAATAGAGCGTTTAGACTTTAGAGCATATGTGTTGAGTAACTACTGATACGTGTATGTGGCTGCAAATTAGAACTAATTACAGCATATCTGGTCGGTATAATAATGGTACAATGATCCGAGTATTTAAATACTAAATATCTAACAGTACAAATACAATCCAAAATAAAAACTCAAGCTGAGTCTTCACACGTGCATCTTACCTTTTATACTGACTCCTGATCCTCTAGATCTTGAAGATAGAGTCAAGTCTGAGATTCAGTACCCATTGAATCTTGGATAACAGCTAACCCCGTGTTCAAGTTGTAACAGTATCTATGACATATATTCATTATATTCAGTACAATAATACATAGCACATAACAAATGTATGTTAACAGTAACAACAATACATAGTACACAACAAATGCATGTCAACAGTGTTTATACTTACTAGTGTCACGAATCCACATGTCATCAGTGTTGAGAAAACATACAAGCGATATTATCATGACTATAACCCATATCAAGCTGAATCCACAGCTAACTGAATGAAAAAAAATATGTGATCTAAGACCGAGTCTTAATCACGGTGGATGGCCCAAGACCTCATCTTGCCCATGACTCCATATGAAATAAACAATCATAAATATACATATAAGACACATCAGAGTTAAAGTTACAGTATGCGTTCATACCTTAGTCTGCATAGCTAATGGTATATTTCTCTTTCGGTATTGATTCCCGACTTTCTAGGATATCCTATAACAATCATCACCACATTATGATATTATAATAAATACCTATGACTTAGAATGATATCCTAAGAGATATTTTAGCCACTATTGACCTTTTTACCCTTGGTAGATTTATTATTCCAATTTTACCCTTACATTTCCTTAAAAGTGGAATTTCAATATTTCTGCCTAGATTTTTCGCTAACTTTGAAAAATCATAACTAATTTTAAAAAATAGAAATGATAAGATTACAAAGCCAAAATTTCCCTTGAAAAGTATATTTTTCTGAAAAAATAACGTCCGGAACTCAAAATGCTTGAGTCACTCCCAGTTTTAATTTTTCCAATCATTGTTCCAGTTTCAAGTTCAGAAACATTTCCTAACTTGGAAAATTCACATCTTTTTTTTTTTTTACAAAACCCTAAAAATTACATGTTATACATAAATGGAAAGACCTTCATGCATAATATATCTCTGAAAATTTTCAGGATTGTTAGACACTATTTGAATGGCCAAAACTCATGCATAACAACCACAGTTGAAATTAACATCCAGAAAACAAGACTTAACTTCAAAAATTTGTATCTCCTTGTACAGAGCTTAAAACGTTGCATATTTTATATCGAAAGAAATCCCTGGATGTCTACTTCTTGCCTAGAAAATTTCATGATTTTCGAAAATCATTTACTATATAAAACGACATTCATAATGTGATTGATTCAAGAAAACTGAAATCTGAGATTTTTCTCAACTTTCACCACTTGGATTTTTTTTACTCCAAAAATTATTTTCCAAGGTATTTCCACTTCATTTTGTGTTTTAAAAACAATGGATATCTCAAAAACATGTAAAGGAATTTACTTTACCATTTCCTAGATTAAACTACAATTCTAAAGAAAATCTAAAAGCTAAAGACTAAGAATATTAACCTTGATTTTTGAACTCTTTCCTCCTTTTCTTGATTTTCTCCTTGCTCACTCTCACTCTCACGTATGATCAGTTATGTTAGCTTGTGTTGATGTGAAGAATGAAGAGGAGATCTTCTCTATTTATAAGAAAAATCCAAGCTCATGCGGTCCCTAATTACATGGAATCAAATTTCTCTTCTGCTTTCCTAACCATTGGATTAAAATCCACTTTATGAAGCTTCATTTCCTCCCTACACCACTTGGCTGTCCACCACCTCTTTTCCCTAGCTAATGAATGATTTTTTCATGTGTCATCCCATTATTGCTTATGTCCTTTTGCTTACCTCATTCTTGCATGTGTTTTAATCCAAAAAAATCTGATTCTATCCCTTTGTCTAGCTACGGAATGAAATTATGCACTATAGGGGCTGATTAAATGAGCTCTTTCAATGCCTAAAATAATAGCTTAGGTGTCCCTAGGTTTCTAAAAGCAATTGATTTAAATCTTGTGCTCTTATCTTGGTTTAATTGCCTATAAATGCTCCCACATGTCCAGCTGTTATAAAGATCTTTTGGGTTGATTTAATCAAGCTTAATTATCCTCTTAATTATGTACTTGATTCTCCTTTTATTGCAAAATGTCATAGGTTAATTGGTTTACGACTTAATCAAGATCATCAGAGCATTAATAGCAAATCAATTTCATCTTCCATCGGCCCTTGATATTTTCAAAATATAACAACCCATATTGAAGATTTAATTTGCCTTTAATTATAATGAAGAATTATGCAAATGATCTTAATTAGTGTAAGTTTAATTACCCCTTACTTTTAGCTTACTTGCTTTAATTTTCTTAAGCATTTCCATCACATTTGCTTGCCTTCTTTGGTTACAAAATAACCATTATTTTATGTTTTATTTATGTCACATTTTATTGCCCTTATTTGTTGTGTCAAAACCTTCCATTTAATTATAAATTCAATGAAGACATTTTCCTAAAATTATAATCAATAGATTACAAAACTTTGAGACACATATTCACCTTTATTTATATTAAGTAATCACTTTGAATTTCTAGGTATTACAATAAACCCCCTTGAACTTTGAACAACAGAGAACCCCTGAACTTTGATCAGTTACAAATAACCTCACTGACATTTCATAATTTAAATTTAACTCTCTTAAAATTGTATTCATAATATTAAACTACATGTCATTACTTTCTATCATTTTAATAAATTTATTAAAATTTTTACTAGCATTTGTTGATTAAAAAGTTTGTTTGTATGGCAAAAACTAAAAGAATAATATTTATATAAAAAATATAAGATAAATGTTGAACCTAGAGGCGGAAAATCGGATTGAACCGTTTAAACCCTAGCCCTTCAAAGGCCAGGCTTATGAAATTGAGCCTCCAAATAAAGTCAAGCCTAAAATGGCGGGCCTGTTAGGCCTGTTAATTTTCTTAAAAAAATTTAGTGTCAATTGAATTTATTGAGTGTCCAACTAGTATTTACTTGAACATTTTGTAATAATGTAGGATTATCAAAATATTTATGGAAATGATCATTTTTCTATGGACAATTCTAAATTGGAAACTTATTTGTAATAAGAACCAATATTGAAGCCTGATAATTGAAAAGAATTGGATATCTTGAACTGGTGGAAGAAAAATCAACAATATAGAGCTCATGATCCATCTATACACTATGAGCCTTTGTTCTCATTTGACGGCTGCATATCTATATCCCTATTGAGTGTCATGGATGCTCTTATTTATTTGATTATATTTGTTTGTCTACATATATAATTCGATCACCCTATCAATATTTTTTATATATGATGAAAATTTTGACTATATTAGTTTTCCTCAAGCAACATTTTTATCTTACCTTTGAAATGCGGATTTCATTGCACTTTAACCTGTTTTACTTGACTTGTTAGTTAATATATTATTTCAAGATTGAAAAGACAGTAATAATGTGAAGTTTTACGCTTAATTATATTCAATTAATTAATGTGACACACACACACAAATCCTCTCTTTGAGGTGAAAACTCGTGTGCGTGTGTAATAGGCTGCATAACTCAAACCAATAATTAGGTTAGGCAAACAAGTAATAACGGATGCTAAGCTGTAACGAGCTATATTACTGATTCTAGTTCTGATTCATAGCTATATTCCTTTAATCAAGGTTGATAGTATGTATATGTATAGAGAGGGGTGGGTCTAAGGTATTCATCCTCGATGGCGACCATGGATCAAATCAAACCTTGACTATATGTTAATTAGAAACCTAACTAGCTAAGTGCTACTATACTAAATCTTGTGGTGTGATAGTACATATTAATTATGCTTCTTAAGTATTATCACTTGCCTCTTAAATTTTTTATCCTAAATAAAAAGGACTTAGAGATTTTGTTTTTTAGATTAAAGATTTCCCCTTCGAGGCTTAGAAGACAAATGATTTTCATCTTTTCTAATAAGTGCATTTCTCAGTATTCGAATTTGTGTTCTTCTCCTTATAAAGCTAAGACTTTTTACCACATCAACCAACCTCTTGAGTTAAAGATTTTCAACTATATAATAAATTTCTTTAATTAAAATAGATATATTTAGGACTGTTAATAAAAATATTGTTTGCCATAGTTCAAATGCAAGTCCCAATACCAACTCTTGTCTTAAATTGTTGTGGGGAAAAGTTTAAATAAATAATTTTATTATTAATTTCGGATATTTGAATTGTTGTAAAAAATGTAAAATATCTAATAACGTGAAAGAATAAGCTCAATGATATCATGTTTACATGATCAAATCTTCATACAAAAGCCTTTTGATAAATATCTTCCTATTCTATCACTAATACCACATGCCCTCTCTTTGGAAATAATTATAAGTCTGACATCACTAAATTTTTTTAATGAAATATTTTCTGAAATAACACTATTTGCAATATATATATATATATATATATATATATATATATATATATATATATGAGAGCTTTTTATAGTATGAATCTCACTCCTCCCAATTATTACCTCTACTCTATCAGAGTTTTTTTAAAAAGAAAATTGTTATAAAATATTAATAATTTACAATATTTTTAAATCATTATAAAAATTAATGTAATACTCAACTACCATATTTTATAAAATTCTGTATTTAAGACTTCAATTACATTATAAACTATGCTATATATTTAAGAACAGAGTTACTATATGTTAACAAAAATATTCAACTACAATATTTTTGTCACAGGGCTTGATATATACTCCTAACTCCTAATAAAAACACGTAACTAGCTAGCTAGTAGGTTGTACCTTACTACTGCTTAATTTTTGATGTTTGAATTCTCAATTAAAAAAAAAAATTATGTCTTCATCTTTTGGTTTAAAAAAATATTTTTTATTAGTTTAGTTCGTTATTATGTTAAAAAATGAAGTGTGTGTGTATATATATATAAACACACACACTCTACAAAAAAATAAAAATTTATAGAACGTCGTTATTTAATCAAATTATATGAATATTAGCGGCTAGGAGAGAAATTGAAGTCATAATCAGAATTATTAATTATTTGACTCTCATCGCTGAATAGGAGGATAGTAGCCTTGATTTTGAACAAGACTACTAAACTTAAATCATTTTAAGCAAAATTGGGACGTTGAGTGCGATTGAAAATAAATGAAAATAATGTCACCTTATTACATATCAATTATTTTTCTAGTTTAGTGCCTAATCGGCCCCATTGCTATAGAATATAGATATTATTCAATGTAATGGCCACCATTCAAATAATATTATTATATATTTGATCAAATTAAGATTACCGAATCTCTATTAAAGTAACCCAAGATATTTTCTTTCCATGACTTGTCAATTTATATCAGGCGAGTGATAATAAATTACAATTGTACCCAAAAAAAAAAATGATTCAAATGAATAACAACTAATATTTGGAAGTTAAGTAGAACCTCCAATTCAAGGTACGACCAATGTAACAATACTTAAATTTGAATTAACGAGTAATATATGTGATATTATATATATAGTTGCTAAAAATATAAATTAAAATTTTTCTTAAACTGTGTTGTCAATAAATTTATTTATCCTTTATTCTTAAGAAATGTATGTTTGTGTCATTGTGCATGGGCGTGTGTGTATACGGAATTTTTCGTATATATAAGTATTGAATTTGAAAGTTTATCCATTAATATTGAAATTTTGGAAGGAATTAATTATAGATCATATTATTTCATTACTTATTATCATCATCATTATTTTGTTTTTGTTATTCATGAAAATAAATTATTATGGAGCAAACCTTCCAATTCTCATTAGGAGACTTACTCACATTTGGTACATGTTCATGGTCATGCCTCAAAACAGGCTTAAAAAACCCAAATACTTTTTACTGGCCTTGTTGTATGGTTCCAAACTTATACTTACAAATTATAATAAAATAAATTTTAATTTAAAGGAGGTTTTGATCTTGCAACTGCTGAAAGTCGTCATGTTACAAATTTGATAACATAAGCATATTATTTTCATTGGCGTTCTTTATGAAATTATACACCCATGCACTCAGGGGAAAAAAAGAAAGAAAGAAAGAAATTACACACATACACACTAGTCAAAATCTTATGATTGTCAAATTATGTAATTATTAATTTAAAAAATAAAGTGAAAAAAAAAATTTCTTCCCTTTGCCTCCCAGTGAATCCGAAGAGTCGCAGAATAACTTCTTGATGAACAAAAAAAAAGAATATAAACTGCTGTCACAATTCTAGAATCGGTAATTTATTAATAATATTTTTTGTAGTAAATGAAAGAATTATAATTAATTAATTAATTAAGAAGTGCTAATTAACTAAACTAATATTTTTCAAATTATGTAATTATTAATTTAAATTTATTATTAGTAAATTATATTTTAAATATTATTCATTTATTTAGTTTTCAATTAAATTAATAAATTACCAATCCATGAATTGTGACAGCAGTTTATATTCCAACTTTTTTGTTCATTAGGAAGTTATTCTACGATTTTTTGGTTCACTGGGAGGCAAAGGGAAGAATTTGTTGTCAATTTATTTTGTAATTTATTTTTCAATGATAAAATTCACTGAATAAAAACTTATATCCAGTGACATGACAAATGATAAAATACCCTTCTATTATAAGGTTTGAATTCTCGGCCGGTCGAAAACCAGCACGAGTTACCTCAAATTATTTCTGAGTTAGAATTTTTATAATTAATATTTGGGTGTGAGTTAATAAATTAATTAAATATGTAGCCACTTCACCGTTCATGCAGGCTCTCGTGCATATTATTCTAATTAATTATACTTTTAAAATCTCTCTTTAATTTAAACAAAGCTAAGAGTACGTACGACCCGCACCAATTTGAGATTAAATAAGAGAACAATGAATATATCACAATATTCGAGTGCAAAATATATAATTAAGAAACAATACTTTTTTTTTTTGCCAACTAAGAAACAATACTTTTACGTACAATATTAAAATATATTATCACATTTATAAAGCTCCGGTGAGTTATATTATAAATATGAGTGAGATTTTCTTATAATCAAATGGACTGATTTTGACATCACAACCTATAGTGTTATAGATTTTAAAATAGTCAATTAAATTACTGGAAATCATATGTATTATGTATTTTTGGGGAGTATTTAACGATCATAATTCATATATACATGTGAATATCGACAAAAAGTGACACTAGTTTATATTCTGAGGATAAGGTCGATGTACATTAATTTAATTCCATAAATTAAATATATGCAATAAGATATAGAGATTCAATAATATATATATATATATATATATATATATATATATATATATATATATATATATATATATCGATGATAAGGTTGAAGTCATCTTATAGACCAAAGTTTACGGCTTATCCTTTGGTTGTGTTTCACCGTAAAAGTCATAAAAAGGTACATTAATTTGGAGAGAGATATTATTAAAAAATATATATTTTTTGGAATGTTTTGAAAACAAGTTACTGATGAAGATTTAGTTTCATGAAAAATCAACTTTTTGTTTCTACCTAATGTTTCCATGCGTGTTTTTGAGACTTTATTGTCTGGAAATATTAGTCTTGCGTTTAGACTCCACCTTCTTTTGATTATAGTTTTTGATTTATTTATTTATTTATTACCCCAAAAAAACCTACTATTTTCTCGCGCACACACAGATGCCATAATAATATGATTCCTAAAAATTTGTAGGAAAAATTACTGAAAATCCTTATGGAAGAATTTATTGTTCAAAGGCACCCGATTTATTTAAGAACACATGCGTAGCTAATCTTTGCCAGGTACAACTTTTTCTTCAATTAAATATAAAACTGAAGACATCTATCATCTTTAGACTTTCTTTGCCACCCAATTAAATGTATAAGATAATGCTTTTTTAAAAAAACTAGTGATATTTTCAAAAGATAATGTTATTTTATGTCCTTTTAGTGGTCATATGTCATCTTTAGACTTTCTTCGAATAATATATGTTCCTTCATTGTTATCATTATTGAATATTAAAATAATAATAATGGAAAAGTACTCGAGCACTAAAGTAATATTTTAATATTTTTCGTTTTCGAATAGAGCCTGCCTGCACTGATAGATATCATCACGTTTGTTTCAGATATTAAGGCAACTTAATTAATTAAAATGAAATGAGTAGAGTTATATGAACTGGTGAATATTTGATAAATCTTTAAAGTTATGAATTTATTTACATGCCATGCTGTATAAAAAAGAAATAAAAATCAGAAGATGAATTATGAAAATAACAAATAGATAACTTCAGTCATATTCATCTTCTTCTTCTTCTTTTCAAAGCATATATGTATGATTATAACACCTTTAATTTAATGGGAAAATAACAGAAAAATAAATTTGAAATTAAAAAATCTCAAATCATGTTTGTTACCAAAAATTGATAAGAGAATGACAAAACTTAATAAGTACTTCACAACTCATTTTTTAGGAAATACCTTATCTGAAATTTTACAAATTTAAAGTTCTTTTTCTATCTTTTTTTCCCCAATTTAATTTGATAATTAAGATAGTGAAAAAAATCGGTGTGCTAGCTTAATAATGTCAAGCTTTGAGGCATTTACCATGTGCATTATATATTTATTATAGTATTATTTCACCTCCACACAATCAGTTACGTTCAGAGTTTCATAATTGATACATATATGGACTTATGGATATTTTTCTATTCATGAATAATATTTATCTTGAAGGTTTTTCCAATTGTTATATTTATTATGAGGCACAAAAACGATTGAAGTAACTTGCAGAAAACCCTCACACACACACTAAAGCTAAGGTCAAAGATTGGCAAAGGCATTGTTCTAGATTATGCTTTTTAGGTTGAGTTTATCAGTTTATAGATATAGTACATATCAATCGAAATCTTTAGTTAGATGAGCATTGTATTAATTATTTAATCTTGTGTCCATCGGGTCGTCTTCTCAATAAGAACAAATTAATTATTATTGATTAAAACTCATACATATATAATGAAAAGTTTAGATGTAGATCTCATCTTTAAAGATTTGCACTCATCTTTAATGAATAGTATATAAATTTAGAGTGAACTTATAAACTGAGCATTATTTTCTTTTGACTCTATTTGTTATGATAAAAAAATTAAAATCCAGTCAAGTAAAATTGTTCCGGTTGATGGGAATTAATACAATAACAAATATTTGATCAATTTGTGCTAGCTTTGCTTCAGGAAAAAAATAAATAAATAAATTAGTGGTGACTCTTTCTATTTATGTATTGTGATAAGCTATATTTCTAATATACTAATATTTTTTTGGGCAATACACACACACAGATATATATATATATATATATATATATATATATATATATATATATATATATATCTCTCTCTTAAAAGACTACATGTCTTGCATGTATCACCACTTTTAGCCGTTGTTACATAATTTTCTATTTATTTTTTTACGCAACCATTTTCTTTATTACCTTCTACGTACTTTAGTTTTTTTTAGTTATTATATATGTTTCCACTCATCACACAAACGCGTGTTAAGTGTATTACTACTATTATTGTTCGGGCTTGGTCGTCATGAATGCTTACGAATATGGCATTTGGTAGAAGGAAAATGGATAGAATTGATAATTAATTAAGAATTAAAGATGAAGAACGAGATTTATATGCGTTAAAATATAATAATATATACTATGGTATTAATAATTTATTAAATATATCTTATTAGAGATACGCATACCAATTAGCAAATAAGCAATATATGTGGTTGTGAGTCTACGCCGTTTAAGAGTTGCCAGCCTCATTAGTTCCTTGTTAATTCGGAGTTACTACTAGTCAGACTAATAATAAAAATTCTTTAATCAATAAAATTAATTAAATGAGCACGAGGAGCTCGCTTCCCAGAACTTTTTTCTTTGCTGATTCCAGAAGAAGCAGGATCGTTAAACAACACACACACACACACACTAATACACTGAACAAGCAAATGACAACGTAGTTACAAGTTTGTTCTATTTATAAGAACTGAGAACGGAGTATATATTTTAATGGCTTAAACATAGTTCAATAACCCTAAAATGATTAAATCAGTATCCAAATTTATAAGAAGCTAGATAAACCCACCACTCATTTAGAATTTTGAAATTTGATGAATTGACTTTATTGCCCTTCGCATAAAAGAACTCCCACCTCCACAATAGCCATTATGATTTGTTAATACTTTTTTCAATCCTTAACTGTTAAGACTTATTTACTTAATCTAATTAAATTAAGTAAGTGAATTAATATAATTTTTTAATACACACACTCATCTTTCTTAATATTCCGACAATATAATATAATCTCTCGTTTATTTGATTATCATTGAGGAAATATTAATAAGGGTAAATTAAAAAAATGATAAATATTACATATAAAACTAAGATAAACTCCTCAATTAAATCATAAATTAAATATTAGAGGGGTAATATATTTTGGGGGGGGGGGATCCTAGAAGATAACTATCAAGCTTTGAGATATATGAAATGACTAGAATAACCAAGCGAATAACAACTTTATCTTAACAAATGACAAGAACAACTTAATTATCAGTAAAAAGTTATTTGCGTTGTACACTGATAAGTTCAAGTTGGAATGTGCATATGAATTACTAGAATATACAACTTAACTATTAACAATTGATTAGCACTTTTACCATTCCATATAAGCAAATGACCATTTTCACAAACGGTTCAATTACAAGTTCAATAAAAAATGACTATAACAAACCATATCATCTAAGCGAGTGACCACTTTGTAGATTTCCCAAATTCTGAAATCCCTTTTCACTTATAGTGGCGGAACCAGAAAATATTTTTAGCCGGGGTCAAAAAATAAATATGTTGAACTATTTACTGAATAATATCACATAACATTAAAAATATAAATAAATAATAACCAACAATTATAAATTAAAATAAGATATAAGATGATAACATTCTCAGTAGGTATCTCAAACAAGAATTTTACTTTTCTTTTACAGCTCAATGAGTAATGAACCAAATATTATCCTAAAGATATCACAAATACAATTATAATAATAATATGTATAATAAAATTTAATAAAATTAACACTTAAATACATATTCCACCTACCTCAAAACAAAATAATTGGAGAAAATGAAATAAATATAATATGAACCCCAAAAAATATTTTGAAAAAAAAACATAAAGATCTAATTAAATTTCAGCTAAGCAAATATATAAACTTATAAACTATTTCTTAAAAGAGAAATTCATTATAAAATCATAAGACAACTAAATAATAAATCCAAACTGATTAAAATTAGTCATTAATCATCCTCTACATATATATAGTCATCTATTGTAAAAACTCAAAACTATGCCAAAATTATTATCCCAAAATTTTCACTAATCAACACAATATTACCTTCATTAGAAAAAGTAAAATATATAGAATAAAATACTTAGTTGGGGGCAAATTATGGGCCAAAATAAAATATTATATGATACATGTATATAAACACATAAGATAAGAAAATGCTAGCTAGGGTCTTGGTCATATGGTGGCTCCACCACAGTTCACTTATATGACGTTTTGTGAATTTGAGATGCTGATTTGGATTTCCATCATTTTAGGGGAATTTAATTGTATTTTTATATATATTTAAAAATATTAAACTAATATTTATTCTAGGATTAAGATACAAATTGAACAACAAAGTGTCACGCAAAGAGCACTTGGGACAAAAATGTTTTAAAGGGACCAAAAATATAAATGAACAATTGAAAAAGGGGGAAAAAAACCTCCAAAAAAGGTGCAAATTGGCACAACGAAGTGTTACTTCTGTCACCAACGACTCTCACCTTAATCACCATCATTGCAAGCGACACCCCTTCTTCCTCCTCTCCACCACCGTGCTTCAAATCATTTGCACTTTAACCCTTTATTCTGTTACACAAAATTTGAGAAAATAATTTATATCACTCATAATTCATAAAATGGTATTACTAATATTTATTGGGGATTTTTATACTATACTAGCCATGGTAATTAAACCTGGACTGGACCGGCCGGTTCGGACCGGAAACTGCCGAACCGGCCATGAAACCGGTTCGGGCTACTGTAGAAACGGGGGTCTGCTTTTTTTAAAAAAATAAAAATTAACGTCGACTTTAGCTTCAACATCTCCGACATGGAAAAACAAAGGTGGAAGAGAGAGAGATAGAGTCCAGTAGCCAAATCGGCGTCCTTCAAGACTCAACCACTCAGATCGGAGTCCTTCAAAGTCATTAGATCGCGCGGTGAGAAAAGAGAGCTTACTGATAATTACTGGCAAGAAAGATGGTGAGCGTACGTTGTCGGTGTCGGCGTCTCCACCTTCTCCATCGTCTTTGAACTCCTCTCCTCCTCCATTTGCTATCTTTTTTCCAGATCTAAACTTCATTTCATAAATGAAAGGTTTGCTGAACGTGGAGTGATGGAGATTTCAGATATAATCAATATATGAAGATGAAGTTCCTGGTCAGAGCAAAAAAGATGAAGTTCCTGGGCAAAAAAAGAAGATGAAGTTTAGCGTTGCTCTTATCTCGAGATTTCTGAACCAAGGTATCACGTGGTTGCATTAATTGTGATCAGACTTTTCGCCTTTTTTTTTTTTTGCTCAGAATCAGACTTTTCTTTTCAATGTTTAAAAAAATATTATTATTCAATCTAATATTATTTTTTTAAGTCAGGAAATTAATATTATTTTTTTTATAATTTTACATTAATAATCTAAAATCTTTCTAATATCACCGGTTTGGTCCCGATTTAACTCCGGTTTAACTCCAGTCTGACCCACTAACCCTTGACTCAATACCTAGACTAGTTCAATGACCGGTCCGATTTTAATAACTTTGATACTAGCGTATATAATTTATTAGTACGGATGATATGATTGTCAAGGGTCAGAAAAGGGAATTCATAATTATTTTCCATTTGTAAAAAAATAATTCAATAAAATAAGTTGAAAAGAATCCAAGCTATGATTTTCAGATTGGAGCGTTTTTGTGCGGGCAAAAAAATATAGGAGAGTTTTTGTCGGGTACTAACGAATAATTAAGGCGGTTACGAAGAGCCGAAATGAATACGAGGGCCTTGTGGGGTTGAACGGCAAATCGTATGCCACGCGTCGCCTTAAAACAACAAAAAAAGTCACATCAAACGACAGCCCTGCGCCCATTCCTGCCTCTTCCTTCTGCGTCCGCATGCTCCCACATAGTCATTTCAACATCATTTCCTCAGCTCTTCCCCTAGAAAATTGTCCCATTATTACAATAATTGATAATAAAGTTTTCCTAAAATAGAAAATTGTAATTGATGATCCTATGAAATTATGAATACAAAAAATATTACGAGTACTCACTTGGGCCCATAATAAAAGAACTGCTTAACTGGTTTTAGTAAATTTAAAACGTTCAGTAAATGTTGAAGGAAGTTGTCATAGATGGTAAGGAATTTGGTCAAGTCCTAAAGGAATGTGTGTTTTATTCCCGCTGTCGTCGCTGTGACTCCTTCAGTAGGCATCTCGTAAGTACTCATTAAGTGTTCAAAGAGCCCGAGGCCATATCCTGACCTTAGTGGGGGACTGATGTCGAACCCCTTCAAAACTTTTTATTGTAACAAAAAAAAAACGTTCAGTAAATTACTTAATTCTAATAGTCATCCCTAGTATAAATCCTCCAATAAATCCCCTCTAACACTTTGACCGCGTTTGGTTCCATCTCATTGTATCTTGCAATTTGACGCAATAGTAATGCAATATAATATTAATGATATGATTAGTGTTTAGTTTGATTTTTAAGTCAGGTCCAATGTATTATTTTTTTCATAATTATTTAAAATTAATATATCACATAAAATCTATTTTAGCCTTGACATAATCTTTAAAGAAAAAATTGCTAATAGTCATAACATCAACTCATCAAGTTACGATACCTTGTTGAGGATCATCTAATGGTGGTGGATGTGGTGGTGGAGGCAACAATAATGGTTATGTGGCAACTGTGGCCACGGTGGAGGATGTAGAGTTAGTGACGACAATAATAGTAATGACGGTTTGCATGGTAAATATGGCGATGACAGTGGAGGTGGCAATTGTGATGATAGTTGTGGTGGTAATAAAGGTGGCGATGATGGTGGAGGCAACAATAATGGTTATGTGGCAACTGTGGCCACGGTGGAGGATGTAGAGTTAGTGACGACAACAGTAGTGATGACGGTTTGCATGGTAAATATGGCGAATGGTTGCGACGAGGGGGTAGCGGTGGCGAATGGGTGCTAGAGGAGAAGGAGGTAATAGGAGGGGCGGTTGTAGTGATGATGGAGGAGGAGGAGGTAGTGGTGGCGATGATGATGATGGTAGTTGTCATGGCAGAGGTGGTGATGATAGTGGAGGCGATGATGACAACAACAATCATGAAGGAGGAGGTAGTGGCAATGATGATGATGACTAGGGGCAGTAGTAGCTGCAATGGTGGAGGAGGAGGTAGTGAAGCCAATGGTGAAGGCAAAGGCGGCGATGAGGGGCGACAGAAGCATTGGCTATAGAGGAGGAGACAATGGTGACAACAATTCCGATTGAAAAGTTACTCTTACACATTCTAATCGTTGTTTCAAAAGAAACCAATTCACACAAAAAACTCCAAAACAGTAAAGTTAGATGAGAAAAAAGAAAAGAAAAGAATGGGTGAAATTGGCTCTACTGTAAAGCAGAGAAATATGATAGAGAAATGAACAGGTCATGAGGAAACATCACACCAACTCCACAAAGGTTTTTTATGAATGCAAGAGGAGTGTGTGAATAAATGAATTGATACACCGTATCTGTAAGGAGACGAAGGATTTCAAAAATGTAATGGAAGGAAAAAACACACACACACCCACACCAACCTGTGTTTATAATAATGTGGGGTTATGGGGAAAGAAAGAGAAAAAATAAAAATAAAAATAAAATAGAGACATATGGAAGAAAAGTAAGTGTAAGGTTTGATAAGACAGGTATTCATTGCACTGAAGTTAGAACACGGTCAACTGAGCCAACTGCCTCGTAGTGCAGTGGTACTTGTGCTAAGAGCTGGTCTCCCCCCTCCCCTTTAGGGATTCGATCCCTCCTGATGTATCAAAAAAAGAACACAGTCAACTGAGATTGTGTTGATCAAATTGAAATAAAACTTTCCTTATAGATAAACCGTAAATCACAGTATGAAAGTAGTTTCTACCACTGATACTAGGTACAAAGAAGAGAGAAGATTAAGCTTTCAGATTGGGTAGCAATGAATTGGGTTCTTAATGGTCTGGGGAGATACGATATTTATATAAGAGAAATATTAGGGTTAGGGTTTGATTCATCTTAAAATAATATTTTTGAAAAATAATATTACTTTTGATAGCAATTTTATTTTATATTATTTATTTCAATACTAAAATATATTTACATACACATACCCATATATTTGGAAAAATTAATTTAAGGAGGTATTTCTTTCTTTCTTTCTTTCTTTCTTTTTTTTTTTTGTGGAACTTGATTCTTCTTTTTGAATTATTAATTTATTCTAACTCTTTGACCAAATAAAACTTAAGCTACAATTAGCTCTAAGTGCTAAAAAAAGATTTTACAATCTATACTGAGACTTTATTCATATATTTTTCTGGTTCTTGAAGCTTGATTGAGATTTTTAAAAAAAAAAAATTATTCATCTGAATTTAAATTCAATGCATCATATTTTAGTGACTCAGAACATTAAATTTACCTAAAATCATTCCTTTAAGTTAGGACCTCCTAATAGTTGCAGATGGGATTGGTTGTGCAACCTCCAATTCTTAGAGAACCATTTATGCAACTCGGCTACGAAATCAATGATTCCCTCGCTGAATTATGGAATATAAGTGTTTTCTCAAATTGTAAACTGCCTTGAGTCTCGCCAATAAGGAATCTCCAGTTACCTTACCGGATTCAAAGATAAATTATGAAATCATGACATTTGTCTGAAAATGGAATAAATGTTGAATTTTACCCATATTTAAAATAAAAAAAATTTTAAATTTGTGTCATGCATTCTCATACCGCTCATAAATCTACTGTTAGGGATATTTTCTTCCGGAAGTATAAAAAATGTAACCATGTTATTATAACCATTATCTTAATTAATTTTGATCAATAGTTGATCAAATATATTGAGCTCGGTCCACATATTATTTATGTCATTTTTATAAAGATATAAATTTGCGTTTGAAGTTCATATGTTTCTACTTCATTATTTTTCAAAGTTAAATTTAGAACTTTCAAGATAAATTTATACCTTAACAAAAATAACGTAAATAACATGTGCACTGCTTAGCATATTTGATTAACTAACTGTCAAAATCAATCAGGATAACGATCATGGAAAAATTGCTCTATTTTTACATTTCCAGAGAAAAATTATCCCTTTTAAAAAATACATATCATATTAATTAATTTTCTTAATCTAATTAAATTAAGTAAATATTTATTATATTAAGAATATGAACTTCTTTAATTTAATCAGATTAAATAAAGATATTTTATATTAATTTTTTTTTGCTCAAATATTTTATATTAATTGTGTGTTTAGAAATAGGGCTGTGCATGAAGCCCAGAAGTCCAGTGCGCTTGGCTCAGCCTAGCAAAAAATGACCCAACCCAGCCAAGAAAAAATGTACATAATCAGGCTACGCATTTTTGTGGGTTGGGCCGGGCATCGGGCAGGATATACTGCCCTGCCCATTTGGCCTACCCACTATATATATATATATATATATATATATATATATATATATATATTAATAGTTAATAGACTTATATTGTATTATATATTTACTGATACTCTAATATATCCATTGAGTATTTGACCATTAGTCTATTTTTTTTACTAATTGTGCCTTGTATTTAATGGATTATGGATGTTCTTTAATTCTTCATGTATGTGCATTTGATTATTTGTTAAAATATATAGTAGTTTTTTTAATTTCAAGACTCAAGTTGTAGATTTATTTTGGAATATTCTAAAGTGTATAATTATATATTACATTTGAAGTTTACAATATTATTTATTAGGTATGATTGAAATTGTTTTTTTTTTCCACATAGGGTGTGGTAAGGTATCATATTTGGGCATGGGAAGCCCGTCTTGCCCAGCCCGAAAATATCAGGGTTTCTATCGAATAGAGTCGGGCATCAGGCTGTTGCATTTTACTGCCCAATGATTAGAGCCGTTAAAACGGGCCAGACCCATCAAGCCGGCCCGTTTAAGCCCTGGCCCTTCAAGGGCCGGGCTTGAAAAATGGACGAGATATTTGAAATTAACCCTGAAGGGCTGACCCTGACGAGCCTCAAGCTTAAACGGGCCGGCCCTGGAGGGCCATGGGCCAGTCCGCAGGACCTTTTTACTGTAGCTTTTTCTTTTTCTTTTTTCCTTTTTAAATTTATTAATATATATATATATATATTATATTTGTTATAGAGTTATTTATTCATTAAACTAAAAATACATAATAACTATACTCTAATTTTATGATTTGATTTATTATTTGTTGCAAATAAAAGATTATGGATGTGTTCATGATGTGAGAGAAGAATTTCATGATATTCTTACTCATGAGCTAGAGGTTACTATTCAAAGTAAAGAACAATCAAATGTCGTTAAAATTAATGATAGTGACGAAGATGACGACAATAATAGTCATCATACTAATGTCGCTTAGTGATATGTTTTTTATATGTTATGTGAATTATTTGTGAACGTAGTTTGCTTTTGATTTTGAATTAGTGACTGTGCTTATTTATTGGATGATTCGTGTTGTAATTTACTAATTGTATTTTTTCAAAAAAAAAAAGTGGAGGAAAAATAGTTGAGATATGGAATCATAATTTTCAGACCCTGCGGGCCGAGCTTTAAAAAAAAGGTGTTTTTTTTTACTTCAGACTCCCAACTAACCCTATTAGGCCCTGGCCCTTCACAGACCAACCCTGATTAATAGTTCTACCAGTTATTATTCGGGTAGGGCATCGGGACCCTGCTTATGGTCACCCCTATTTAGAAAACCAGAAAATTGTGGTTTCTGAATCAATTTTTTTGTTTTTAAATTGAGATAAAATTTTTTATATATATCTATAAAAGTTATTTTTTAAAATCAAATCACACACACGTCCACCAAGGATAAGAGGGAAGGATTATTTTTTATTTTGTTTTGGGCAAAGAGAAACCTCGTAGGACACGATTCACTGAGTGAGAGCAGGCTTCACCAACTTCTCACTTACCACCAAGCAACAACCCCTCATTGGGACAGCTGGCGCAACCACGCCCGCTTCTCTCATTCTTTTCTTCTGGTGGCTTCAGAGCTGGGAGTCAAGGCCCGTGAAGGGTCAGGGTCTAACAGGGTCGACTCTCTAAGGTCTGAATTAAGAAAAACACATGTTTTTTAAAGCTCGGCTCGATAGTACTAGGGCCAAGGCCGGCCCACAGGGCCCAGAAATTACTATTTCAAATTTTAACTATTTTTCCTTTACTTTTTTTTTAAAAAAATATAATTAGTAAATGACAACACAAATCATTCAATAAATAAGCACAGTCACTAATTCATAATCAAAAGCAAACTATGTTCACAAATAACTCACATAAAAAGCATATCACTGAGTGATATTAGTACGATGATTATTATTGTCGTCATCTTTGTTAGTATCATCGATTTTAACGACATTTAATTGTTTTTCACTTTGAGTAGTAACCTCTAACTCATGAGTAAGAATATCATGAAATTCTTCTCCCACATCATGAACACATCCATAATCTTTATTAGCAACAAATAATAAATCAAATCATAAAATTAGAGTATCTTTATTATGTATTTGTAATTAAAATGTTAAATGGATAAATAACTCTATAAAAAATACAAAATATATATAAACTAATAAATTTAAAAAGGAAAAAAAGAAAAAGCTACAGTGAAAATGGCCTACAGGGTTGGCCCGTTTAAGCTCGAGTCCCATCAGGGCCGGCCCTCCAGGGCTAATTTCAAATAACTCGTCCATTTTTCAAGCCCGGCCTTTAAAAGGCCAGGGCCTAAACGGGCCGGCCCAACGAGCCTGACCCATTTTCCCCGGTCTGACCCGTTTTCCTGGTTCTAAGTGGCTCTTCCACAAAACCACCCCTTTTTGTCTTTTTCTTCAAAATACCAAAGCTCTCCAGGCTCTGACGCATTTACCATAATACCCTCCTCCTTTACTGAAAAGACTTGCCAACGCCTTCGTCCTCCCTTTTGAGGTTTGACCCAACTGAGTTTGACCTCCGACCTTTATTAATCAAGGGGTATCGTTCACCTAAATTCACAATAGTCAGTTTTTATTTCCCTTTTTAAATTCTTTCTATTTATCCAAATAATTGGAATTTCTAAATACCTAATAAATTCATGCCATTAATTGTTTTCATGTATACATTTTATTAAAAAAATAGAAAATATATAACAGAAATACCACTTAAAATTTAAAATATCAAATCAGTCTTATTACTTATAAGGGTATAGGTATTAAGTACAAAAATGTAACAATTTAGAACTCATTTTAATTAAAAAAAATCACTGATTTGGGATTTTGAAATTTAAGTTGTATGTTTTCTGGGTCAAATTTTCTTTTTTTTATGTATGATTTTTTAGTCCTATTTATAAGATATTTTAAAAAGAATATTCAGCCGAATTTTTTCTTTTCAAATTTCAATGTTAGCCCTTGTAATGATTATTGCTATTTTTTGCTCCTTTTTCCATTGAAGCGTGAGTTTATATATGAACAAAGTTGCAAACTTACCTTTTGAGACAAAATTAATAAATTTACAAATATTTTTTATTGAAAATACTGAAACTTCCTTATAATGTAAAAAGAACAAACTTTCTAATTTATTTTCACCTAATATAAAAAGTGTTAGATAAATTAATCTCCTATACTTTTGGGAAATCCAAAAAAAAAAAAAAAATAAAGTAAACTAATTAAAATAAAATACTATTACCAACATAGAGTTGGTATAGCAATATAAGATCAAACTAGTTTCTTTAAGTTTCGAGTTCGAGTTTTAGAAGAATCACTCATGTTGGAAGCAGAGTTAGGAAACATGGTGGTCCTTTGAAAGGTTAGGGCCTAAAAGGGCTAGTCCTTTTAGAATCGGGTAAGAAAAACATATGTTTTTAAGACCTGACTCATGAGCGTACATGTCAAGGCTGGAAGCTATTTTTCTAAATTTTAACTATGTTTTCTATTTTTTAAATAAATATAATTAATAAATTACAACAATTAAAGTTATAATAAATGTTGTCAACGTTAAGGTGTAAACAACACGCAGTATGCAACAAATAGACATAGTCACTAAGACATTATCAAAGGTAAACTATTATTTACATACCACAATTACAAATAATTAGTGAGAAGAATTAACAAAATTAAAAATACTTCTTATAAATATGTTTTGAAAAATATAAGTAGTCAACAAAATAAACAACACAAAATATAAGCAAAACAATCACTAGAACATAAGTAAAAAAATTAAAATACAAAATTATTAAGAATACTTATAAAATAAGAAATATCTTTTATAAATTTTTAATTTTTAGAA
Source organism: Acacia confusa (assembly GCA_037074495.1). Taxonomy (NCBI): domain Eukaryota; kingdom Viridiplantae; phylum Streptophyta; class Magnoliopsida; order Fabales; family Fabaceae; genus Acacia; species Acacia confusa. The sequence continues at coordinate 16,814,605 of CM073514.1, forward strand.
ATCTTAATACAAAATATTCTTATGAAACTGAATTATAAAAAATATAATAACAACTAAATATTTGCAACATTATTAATAAAGTATAAAAAGATCAATAATATTATTATTATATAAATAATTTGTTAAAAAAAACTTACGGGTCTAAAAAAGCTGGCCCTTAGCTATATAAAGCTGGCCATTTCAGGCCCTCAACCCTACTAGGATGACTCTATTATACTCGCTTTCATTTTTAAAGTAAAAATCTTAAACCTAATCTTTATAAATTTATGCCTAAACAGGCTTAGCCAGTTTTCCCTATTTTAGTTGGGAGGGGCGGTCACAACCTTCAAAGTAACCGCTAATAATAATATTAGAAAATATAAAATAAAATACTATAAGATGGATGTGATTTTAAGAATTATTACATAATAAAAAATTGATGTCAACTCATCTTATACCCATAAATATATTCTAAATTGAAATGGAAGCAACACAAAATACAATTTTTCTCTGAAAAACACAAAAATGAAAATGAAAATACTTCACAAAAAATAATTATATACGTTTATTAACCGTGGTTACTTGTAAAAATTGTACCTCTTGACAGATCACTCTGATGGGAAATTAGAAATATTACGTCAACTTGTTTTAGTATAATATTGAGGTAAAAATTACTTTTTTAATTTATCTTCGTCACATATATTATATAAATATTAAGAGCATAACGTCGTCCTGTGTGAATTATATTGTAGAACAGAGGTATATTAATTATTAATTAATAATAATAATTATTGGCCTTGAACAATGCATACTTGTGTATGTTCTGATTCCAGATTGTCACGCGCTTGGGACAGGTCCGTCGAAGTTGGAGGTCTTTCATAGAAATTAGAAATTTTATATATAACTTCAAATTAAATGTAGTATATGTTTAAATTAATTTTTAAAAAATAATTTTTACAATTTATGAAATAAATATGTACTATGATAGTGGCGTTCCCAAACATGTTATTCAGTCGCATAAATTTTAAATAATTAATATTTTAATAACGTGTATTAATATTAAATTATTAAAATTTGGTGAGTGAAGCGGCAGCATCTCAGAAAATAACAATAAGCAAAATATAAAAAAGCAAGGCACCAACGGTGAGAAATGGGCTAGTGTAATGAGGAAGGTGTCATGAGATATTATTATTTTAGTTTGGGGTTGTCAAGTCGTAGGACATGTATATAATAAAGCAAATGATTTGAAATGATTATTAGTTTTTTAATTAATAATTAAAAAAATGAATATTAACTATAATATTATTATAAGTATACAGTGGCTTTGGTCTTTTGGTTGTTTGCCCACTTTAATTTTGGTGCTTTTTATTTGTTTAGAGTTTTGCTTTGCGAATCTTTTTAAAATGGCCAACTTGCATGGGGAAAGTCCACCTGAAGCGCTTATTTTATAAAAAATATCTTCAATATTTAGCTCTTAGTATGAGTATCTTTTTTCCCCAACTCTTTCTAAATCACCCCAACGGCATTAATTTTTAGAAATGAAAGATTCCAAATTTAGATTCTTCTTGTTAACGTATTCCTTGACTAGAAATGTTTCCTAGATTTTACACCCTCAAATGTTTTGGGAGGGGGAAAAACTTCGGTCAGGTGATTTCGCCAGCTATAAGATTTTTAAATTGATATGTTTGTGTTATCGATAGAAACGGTGATTTATTTCCTATATCATTTTTTTAGAAATCTAATAGTGAAAAAGTTAGGTTGTAAATATGATATATATTTGGATTGATGGTAGTAGAAGTGATGAGGCCTACGTAAAAAAACTGAGAACTTTTTGGAAAAAATTACCCCATAGAGCTTTTTTCCTTAACTGGTTTTTAAAAGTTTTTTTTTCCCTTAAAAAAACCAGTAAACTTAAAGCTTAACTTAAACACTTTAATTAAGGCTTTCCCCCCTACTGAAGCTTTTTTTTTTTTTTTTTTTGATTTTAAACTACTTGCTCTTTCCAAACCGACTCATCTACTAGTTTGAATTAAAAAAAGGTTGCCAATGAGGAGTGACATAATTAGTTAAGGCATCGGTCTTTACCCCAAAAGGGAGGAGTTTCGATACCCCTAGTCCATGTGAGGGCCTTATTGGTAGGCGATCTGTAAGTACCTCTGTAAGCACTCTTTAAACTTGGAGACATGCTCTGACCTTGTTGGGTTGCCACAAAAAAGAAAAAATAAAAAAAGGTTACACTTCTAGGAAAAAACTTTGTAAGTTGTAACCTTATTTTTTTTTAAAAAAAAAAAACCATATCAATGTACCATATAGCCAATTATATATTTATTTATGTATTATGTCTTACAGAAAAATTAGACGAAAGTTTTACCGATAATTTCTGGTGCTATTTATCTCAACGTTTTCAAATAGATTTTGTAACAGCCCAAACTTCAGTATAATGCATTTTTTTAATAATTTTTTTTTAAAAAAACTGAGACTACATCTTCTATTGAATCTTGTTATTTTAAATAGATTTATGTTAGTTATTTTTATTCACTTTTCAGATCTTATTTTTAATAAATAAATTTAATAAGAATATAAATGACTTAAATGTAGAGCTTGGAAATCGGGCTAGCCTGTTTAGGCCTTGGCCCTTTAAGGGCTGAACCTAAAAATTTGAAGAGATAAATAAAATTGGCTTTGGAGGGCTTTAGGTCCTGGAGGGTTAGCCCTGGAGGGCCACGGGCCAGCCTGTTAGGCCTTGCATAAATTTTGTCTTTTTTTAATTGAAGTTGAAATTGAGCTTGGGTACTTAAAATACATGATATTTTTAATCATGAAGTAGAGTCTACTGCAGTTAATGAAGCACAATAAAATATCTTTGACATTGATGATAGTGATGAAGAAGATGTGTAGTCATCTGTTGTTAGTGATACACTTCTTATATTTTATGTGTTTTATTTATGGATTGTAGTGGACTGTGGACTGTGGATAGTAGTTTATTTTTTATTATGAACTGATGAATGTGTTCATTTGTTGGATAATTTGTGTTGTTTTGATATTAATGTTGATAATATTTATTTAATAAATTAGAAATTTAATTGTTGTATTTTACTAATCATATGTAAAAAAATGGACGAAAAATAGTTAAAATTTGGAATAGTAATTTCCGGGCCCTGGAGGGCCGGCTTTGACCCTGGTGCTCTCAGACCAAGCTTTGAAAAACATGTATTTTTTTCTTTCAGACCCTGGAGGATCGGCCCTGTTAGACTCTGGCCGGACCGACTGAAATCTATGAAAAATCTATGAAACTGTGCTTTGACTAGAAGGGCTGGGGCCCGCTAGAAAAGGAACATGCTCGTAAAAGATTCGCCTCTTTTGTAAAACCCAAGAACAAAATTAATTTTTCTTCCCAATAGAATAACAACGTTAATTTAGGGAACTAGTGATATTTTTCTCTTATTATTTCTTCTAAGTGAGGTTGTAAAATTTACGAATTTAAGTAAACTCATAATGATAATGTAAACTTGTATGTAGATTCGAATCATAAATTTATAAGAGTTTGTTTTCATTATTGAATATATATGACTAGTGTATAACTAAATAATTAAAATATGAAAATAATAATAATTTGATTTAAATATATTTTAAATATAAATAATTGAAATTAAATTCATCACCATTCATTATTTATCATATTTAACAAAGAAATTTCTATAAAATCTTATACATAAAGTTGTTGAGTATGATCAAATAAAAGAATTAATACGAGTTTAAAAGTAAGTGAACACGGTTTTGTAAACTAGAAACGTAAAATCGGATAAACTCGTGAGTTTAACTGAATTTATAACTAGTATGAGTTTACCAGTGACTCGACTTGTTTTTATAAGTGAGAAACATAAAAATGATAAATTTAGAAAGTCAACTCGTGAATTTGATAACAATACTCATAAATCCATGTCGACGGTTAATTGAGAAGAAAAAAAAAAGTTAAATTAGTATTATGATTTTTCAAATTAATTAGACATTTATGATTTAAAAATTAATTAGACATTTATGATTTAAAAATTATGTGAAATAATTAAAAAAAAGTATAATGAGAAAGCCCTAATCCTTAATTCAATGATTGATACAAGGGATTTAGTGGGGAATTTGTGAGTTACATACTTACATTTAAAAAATTGAAGAAATAAGGTTACATTTTTTATTTTTATTTTTTATATTACAGTTTCTCCTCAGTAAGATTTTACAACCTCATTTTATAATTTTTTTTTAAAAAAATCCAACTCATTAAAATTTCCTTCCTCTCCAAATCTCTCCTTCAAAATGCATATCAAATCAAATCTAAACCTAAATATTCCCTAAAACTAAAGTAAAGATTTGCATAATCAATATCAAAAGTTATTATATGAAATTTAGGGGTGGAAATAGAATAGGCTAGGCTAGGCTAGGCTTGACTTTAACTAAGTAGGTATGAGACTGCAACGGGAATCTAAAGTCTAAGCTTGGGCCTGAACCTGTAAGTAGGTTTTTTTTAGGCCTGAGCCTGGGCCTTTTGAAGGCCTGAAGCCTGTTTAAAAGCCTACTTAAAATGTAGGTCTTTATATATATAGTCTTAAAGGATATGCATCTAAGTCCATATATAATTCATCAAGCCTATTTAAATGCTTACGTTATATCTAAAAAGTTTAAGGATTCATTCTCATAAGAAATAAAATAGTTAGTAAGTGAAAGAAAATAACATATAGTACCAGCAATTATCTGAGCAATTAGGAATAAGGAAAATCAATTATTTATTCACTAAGGAGATATATTTCTTAAAATCAACCAAGCACGACATGTGACTTGTAAAACTAGATTTTACCTCTTATTTTTCTTATAGAAAATGAAACAAACTTCTCTTGTTTGGATCATTTTCATTTGGGCATCACTAAAATTAACTTACTACAATTTTTATGTCACATCAAATGACATAAATCAAGGGAGGAGTAGTGAGCTAGTATTGACACCTCGAGCAATCAAAAAGAAGAGAAGTAAATGTGATCAATTGATGAATGAAAATATTAAGCTTATTGATAAATAGAGAAATGTAAAATTTAAGGTTAAAAATAAGTTATTAATTTTATAAATAATCTACAAAATTAATTTAGATTAAATTATATATGACTATACATAATAAAACATTTTTTTTTAAAAAAAAAACTAAATAGGCCAGGCCTGTAGGCCTAAAGGCTAGGCCTTATGAGAATAGGCCTGGCCTGTTTAATAGGCCTAACGATAAGCCTAAGCCTAAGCCTGAACTATTTACTACTAAATAGGTCAGGCTAGGCTTAAAGTAGGTTAGGCCGTAGGCCCCTGTTAGGGGCCTGACCTATTTCCACCCCTAAGTTTCATAATTTACAAGTTAAAAATTTTAGGTCTCATTATTTCAGCGTAACGCAAGGGGAAAGACACATCTTAACAAGTTTTTTAAAATAAGCAAGTCGTTATTTATTTCTATAATTTTTTTTTACATATTTTAGAAATAAAAATTAATATTTAGTAATAATTGTTAACAAAAAGTGTAATGTGATAGCTGGAATTCAAGCCGTAACCGTATAGCGGAATATAAGCAAAAGTGTGGGGTTGAATTTCCTTGATATAAAAAATTGAACACAGTGATGAATTCATCATTAGCTGGGAGAGGAGTTACATGGCATAAAGAAAAAGGTCAAGGGTAATTTAGGGATTTTGAAAATGGCAGCTTGGCCGCAGAATGAAAACCACTTGCTTTTAGCACAATTGAAGTGGAAGCCAACTTGTGCCCACAGGGAAATTGCTTCTATATAAACCCAACGATCCACAGCCCCTGCCTTTGTCCCGTGATACTGCTGTGGGTTGCTCCTTCCTTTTCGCTCTCTGCTCTCTCGTCAACCCACTCAGCCATGGAACCAGGCGCTCCTCCGCCGCCTCCGCCGTCACCTCCGGCCTCACCCTCTCCATCCTCCTCCGCCTTCACCATCCTCGGGAAGTATCAATTGATCCGTCTTTTAGGTCGTGGCAGCTTCGCCAAGGTGTATCAGGCTCGATCCCTAATTGACGGTTCCATCGTCGCCGTGAAGATCATCGACAAGTCCAAAACCGATCCCGCTATGGAGCCGAGGATTGTTCGTGAGGTCGATGCAATGCGACGGCTTCACGATCATCCTCATATTCTTAAAATCCATGAGGTTTTGGCTACGAAGACGAAGATCTACCTCATAGTGGAGTTCGCTGCCGGTGGGGAGTTGTTCTCGAAGATCGCTCGTAAAGGAAGGATGACGGAGCTGGTGGCAAGGCGGTACTTCCAGCAATTGGTCTCGGCCCTCTGTTTTTGCCATAAAAACGGCGTCGCTCACCGTGATGTGAAGCCTCAGAATCTCCTTTTGGATCAAGAAGGGAATCTGAAGGTGTCCGATTTTGGACTCTCCGCCCTACCGGAACAGCTTAAAAACGGGTTGCTCCACACGGCTTGTGGCACGCCGGCTTATACCGCGCCGGAGATCCTCTTCCGGCGCGGATACGACGGCTCAAAAGCCGACGCGTGGTCGTGCGGGCTTATACTCTACGTACTGCTCGCCGGCTACCTCCCTTTCTCCGATGCCAACATCCCTGAGATGTGCAAGAAGATCAGCCGGCGCGATTACAAGTTCCCGGACTGGATTCCCAAGCCGGCGCGGTTCGTGATTCACCGACTGCTTGACCCGAACCCCAAAAACCGGATGAGCCTAGAATCTCTATATCAAAACTCGTGGTTCAAGAAATCGCTGAAGCCCCAACCTGACGAGAGCTTATTCGAGTCGTGTCCCACTGCGAAATCGTATCAAAAGCTCGAAAGAATGGGGTCGGGCGTGAACGCCTTCGATATAATCTCGATGTCGTCAGGTCTGGACCTGACAGGGTTGTTCGAAACGACGATGGATAACAAGAGAGAGAAGATATTCACATCGAATGCTTCACTGGTAGCAGTGGAAGAGAAAGTGAAGGAAGTGGGAGGAATTTTAGGATTCAAAGTTGAAATCGGTAAAAATGGAGCAATTGGATTAGGGAAAGGGAAGGTGGTTCTTGTGGTGGACGTGTATGAGATAGTTCCTGAGTTGTTAATGGTGACTGTGAAAGTGACTAATGGTGGGTTTGAGTTCGATGAGCTTCACTGGGGAGACTGGAAATCTGGCCTTCAAGATGTTGTTCTTTCATGGCACAATGAACCACTGTAAATATTTTATATATATGCGCTAGTTAATTAGCTAGGTAATTATCAACTGGTCAATCTGATGAAGGAAGGAGGCTATGGATTTGATGTGAGCCTGTGAATTTTCTTCTCAAATGAAGGATCTGCTGCAACAAAGGCTAACAAGCAGGAGGAAGAAGAAGGAAAAATCCAGATGATGAAGAAATTGGGAATTGCAGGCTGAAATAAAAATCAGATAGAGAAGTATTTTTAATTTGATTTTTAGATATTACATATATGGAAATAGGAGTATTAATTGTGTTGGGGTTTCAGTACTTAGATCTTTTGGTGTTTTTGAATGATTTTATTGTTTTGTTTTTGTACATGAGCGTGACAGTAATGATGGCTCAAGTTGATATTGGTTTTCCAGAAAAGAAATTCAAAAATTTAGTGTGTCCTCTTCCTTAATGGTACTTGATTTTATAATCCTTCTTTAGATTCTTTGTTATGGTACACGCATAGACCCTTTAATCATTCATGCAGGAGAGGAGCAAAAGGGGAAATGGATCTGATAGGGTTTAACAAAATATATTAAATATTTTTTTGTATTGAATTTTTAGTGGTGAAAGAACAAAATTATAGTTCAGAAGACCCAACCACCAAGTTTCAACTGTAATATGCTTGACAATATAGTGGCAAAGGTTGAATTTTCTTCTCTCTTCTCTTTGAAAATAAATACCGACATAATTTCTCTTGAAATATATGTAACAACATAAAAATAATCTCAGAATTAACCAATATCAGGTGCCAAAAATTGGATCCCGTGTATAAACTCCTCTAAAAAAAAAAGGCCCGTTTGAGTTATAGAATTGGAGTAATGTAATGCAATCAAATATAATATAATGAGGATAACAATATATATATATATATAATTCAATGAAGTTATTTGGTTTGTCACTAATAAAAGATGATGCATATGTATAAAAGTAGGGAGAATTACATTTGGATCCTAAGGAACTTTTTTTTTTAATAGCAATTACAAAAACTTTAACAACTAAAAATGTTATTTTTTCAACTGAAAATGTCATATTAATAATTAGGACTTTTTTGATATTGGAATTCTAAGACTTTTTGTAATTTTTTTTGTTCCTTGGGACCCAAATGTAATTCTCTCATAAAAATGTATCTAGTGATTATATCAAACATAGAATATATGGGAATAATACCGTAAAAGAAAAAATTACCACGGTCAACACATATATAAATGATATCCACGTTGGGTTATTGATAACCTTTTCAAGTTGCGCAATCTACACATTGGTTTATGGTAATCTTTTAATTTTTAATGGTGAAAATATTATGCAATGTACAAGTTGAATTGACGACAAATTTTTAATATTTAATAGTGAGAATATTATTTAATGAGATATTTTAATTTTTTAATAATGGGATATATTGGAGGAATTTTAAAAAAAATTTATATTATTAATTATTTTTTAATATTTAATGTTGGTAATTATTTAATATTTGACATTTATGAGTGGGTAATTTGGTCGATTTAAAAAATTATAATAGTAATAGTGTCTTTCTTACTTGATTATAAGATATCTACATCCCTATTCATCAGTTCTAATAGTGTAATCTTGATTACATCATTTGATGTTGTCAAGATTACAAAATATAATCATCTTTGCATTATATAAGCTAAAACAAACGTTATAATCACTCTATTGTATTAGGATTACATGTAATCTTATCCCATAGAATCAAACCAAATGAGTTAAAAGTAAATTCTAAATGTTGAACCTATCCCTGAAAAAAAAAAAAACAAAAAAGGTGTACCAACGTTAGAGCGTGGTTCTTAACACTTTCAACTGATTCTCACGTATCAAAAAATAGTTAAGTTGTTAAATTTGTCCCTCTTAATATGATATGATTTAATTTTTCAAACGTTGAAACTTCAATTAATAGAAAAAGGGTAAAATTGAAAATAAAAAGTAATAAATGAGATTATTAGGGACTTATATTGGGGGGATTACTTTTAGAAGATGCCATATAACAAGGGTAACAATTAGTTCATCATTACATTTAATTTATTTATGAACAACGTGTGTATTTTTTTTTTTTTTTTCTTCTCTCAAGTGAACAACGTAGTATTAGTGTATCATTACAAGCATGTTTTTGCCCAGGTACAGTGTAGACTTATTGATGGGACAAAAGTTTTTATTTTTTTTGGTCGAACTAGTAATATTCATAAACAGTAATGATTAATTATTTATTAAGATATGGAGTGCAAAGAAAGTAAGGTATAGCTGCATACTTCCAATTTGCTCCGTTAATAATTAATTTTTTTTTTTTTCTTGGGCCAAGAATTGGTCACCTAGCAGCTCGTGCCCAAAAAGAATAATAGAGAAGTCCACTTGTACGGTTCTTAGTAAGCTTAATTGACGTCACTGATGAGAGTCATATAAGATGCTTACTTTGTTATTAGTGGCGGCTTAAAGACAAATCCTACTATTATTATGGTTGTTAAAACAGGCTGTTTTTCATAATTATTTAAAACTCGAATTAATTAATTATCTCGAATTTAATGATAATAATAATTGTCACACCAAATGGTTGACTTCATGAATTTGCTGCAATGAATATGGTTAAAGATTGATGTACGTTTCCCACCGTTAATCTTCATGTGGGGAATACATATTTATTGTTTTAGATATATACTTATATGATTATGATTCAATTTATAACCTATTTCTAATATATTTCACACAAATTAAAAAAAAAAAACCTTAAACCTTATTTACTTAGCTCTAAAATGTAACAATTTTTTTAAAAAATTTATTCTTATTTAATACACATTATTCTCTAAGAAAAGAAAGTCCACGCCATCATAAATGAAAAGGGAAAATTACACATTTATATGAAAAATTTAATGAGACGCCTTATAAATAAGATTAAAAAATTTCTTTTCTCTTAACATTATAAATAAGATCAGAAAGGTATATTAAATATGAAAAATTATAAATAACTAAATTCTTTGTTTCAAATAACTATTTTTAATAAAAAACATAAATTTTAGTTATTGATTTTTTCTCAATTGTTGATTCAATTCATAAATTTTTAATTTAATAAACTATGAAGGTTGATGTGTTTTTGAACACATAAAGTTAAAATTAAAAAAATGTATTTTATTTTTTAAATCCGAGTATTATTAAACATTTTTGTATATTTATAGTGACCAAATGGAGGCGAGAGTGCGAGACAGAGATTAGCGTTATTTTAGATGGATTCCATTCCACACTTGAAATATATTTTTTTCCCTCAAATCTTAATCAAATATTAATCAAAAGAAGACGGCTGCATGTAAAAAAAAAAAAAAAGTAAAAGTAAAAGTCGGCTTCAGAAATATACATTCGCACTTGGGCCAAAAGTGTCAACATCAAATTCAATTTTAAGTATATAAGTTGGGTTGATATTGATTGGGACTTTCTTGTGGGAAAAAATAAAAAATTGGTATCCAGGTGTCATATGTAATTAATTTGGTATAGGAATGAGTCAATGTATCTCAGAAGCATCCCTTGTCAAATTAGCTTTAACTCAAATTGACCAGTTATGACGGTTACAAGCGCAACAATGGAATCCTTTGAGTATATTCTTGGGATATACCCTCCCAATTTCATACGAGGTTTTATATATATATATATATATATATATATATATATGATTATATAAGCTAATATTCCATCTCACTTATGGGATAAGCAAAGTTAAATGAGCTGAATTCATTTGACTTCATATATATATAAAAAAAAGTCTTGAGGTGAAGTCTTAAATAAACTCACTAATTGGTAGATTAAATAATGAGCTGACTCATATAAGCTTCACATGTTTTAATAGCTTTGACTTTTCATAAGTTTGGGGATACTTAGGCTTAATATATGATATAAATGGCTTGTATAGATTTGATTATTGTTGAATTCAAATTTTTTAAATATATATTCTCGTTGTAGTGTCTCACACTGAAAGCTATCAAAACAAAAAATATGATATGTCTCATTAAACATGAAAAGATAAAAACGAAAAAAAAGGTACGTTTAAAATTTGAAAATATCAAATAAGTTATTTCTCATTAAAAATGAGTTGGAAAATTACTAATCAAATATATTCAATACCTAGAATATTATAGGAAATAAAACTGATTAGGCATTTTAATATTTTGAAGGTATTTTCCAGGAATTTTTCCAAAAAAGAAAAAGCTTCTTTTTCTATTGAAAACCATCGTGATCTTTCATTGTCTTTGTAAAACGATAGAACGAGAAATTAAAGTAGTTATTATGATGACCACGAAAATATGAAAAAGCAAAGCAAAGGAATAACAGATTCCTCTCTCTTTAAATAACAACCTCTCAAGACAAATGATTCTCCTAACATAATATCATTCAATAATTAATGTTCTCTCGATTAACTTGTTGGCCAGAAGGGATGAGTTAACTCTTCATTATGTTAATAGTCTTGTGAAATAATGGCACTAAGCTTTATTGATGTCATGGGTTTAATACGTTAGTTTTTAAAATATTCAACTTACCACTTCATAATTATATAAAATTTCATTATTGGAGTATCCATGACTTGAGATTCTATTAAACTTTCTTTATATTCTCTAACTTAAAGGGTTTGATTTTGTTAACTTTTTAAGTTTTGATCAGCTTATTCTTAATTTTAAAAACTTTGTTTTGTCATATCTATTCCAACCTTAATAGATTAGAGTTTAAACCTATTTATGAGTGAGGTACAAGTATGAATAAAAGCAATTAGTAGTGTTTAAGTATGTGTACTATATCTCTTTATATGGAAAGTGAGTTACGTACGTAATTATGTTATGTGAAGATAGTGAAATGGAATTGGTTACATAAATGAGAACTCAAAGTAATATATTTTAAAATGGTGGGGGAAAACTTCTTTCTCATCTCAAGGCTTTTTGCTATCCCTTTCTTTTCTTATGAGCATTTGCTGTGTTGCATGATCGAAGTTTAGATTGATATTTCAATTTCATATTGTGCAACTCAATCGAGCAATTAGTTCCATGTATGATCAAGATCCTTCAAACTATAATAGGGTTTGATTTTTGTAGCACTTTCTATATATATATATATATATATATATATATATATATATATATATATATATATATATATTATCTTACAAATAATATTCTATAATCTTTTAGGGGGAAAATATAATAGGGTGTGCCTGGTAGATTATGGCTCAAAACCATAACGATATGTAGAGAGAATGTAGGGAAAATACAATAAAAGATTATTTGAGCTGTAAGCTAAGTATCCTTCTTTAATTTGATTATAAAATATCGATTACACCTAAGATGATGTAAAAGTGTTGAATTACATCTTTAACCTCAAGCACCTCTTGCTTACTTTAGTGATGAAGTTCGGTTGGCCTTAAACTTGTTTTAATAGCATCGATAATGACAACAGTACAACTGTACATTGTTTAACTTTGCCCATTATTTAAGTAACACGCTAATCGGTTAATTTGAGATAAATATTTTTAATTTATTACCTTGAGTTCAATTTGAGACTGGACATATGTATATATTAATTACCAACATATCTATAAAAATTACAAAAAATTAATACGCAAGGCGCAATAACTTTTAAATTTGATCTTGTTATTAATTTAACTGTGATAGGTTTTTTATTTTTGTAATTTTTTTTTAATATTTTTCTCAATCATAATTATTAGTATTTACATTCATAATTTGTTAATTCATAGGAAAAATGACGTTAGACGTGACTTTTATTTAGCATTTATATATTTGGATTAGTTTTGTCACACTGATCTAAATAAAATTAAAATAAACCAGATAATATATTATATATAGAATATAGATGCAAAAATACGATTATGAGCATACTGATTTTTATTTTTATATTGATAATAAATAAATTTTATTTTAAGAACATTTTTATTTTCTATTTTACCGCTTAGTTAGTGTTAATACCCGTCCTAGTTAATAGATTATAAGCGTATGAACTAATAACGGATAATTGGGAAAACTGTAATCACTTAATCAAAAAAGAAAAAATACAGAAAAATAATTAAAAATAAGTTGAAATTATAAGTACTGACCAATAAAAATTACACAAGAAAATATCAGTGTTGTTGTGACGATAGAAGAAGAAAATATCTGCATTTGAGAAGACAAAGATATCTTCAGATGGAAGAGTCTCGTAGAATGAGGAAGGCAAAAGAAACGTAATATAATAATTTAGAAACAAAAAGAAAAAATCATCTTCAAGATACTCAACGTGCAAGTAGGGGAAAGTGAAAAGTGATATCCCTTTATTGAAGATATATTTATTACAAGAAAAATATCCTGTGACCACTAATTGAATGTGTAATAAAAGTTTCTGGAGTTGATACGTGAGACCCTCAAATTTATAAAATTGATTACCAATGGCTTTTAAAATTAAGATTTGTCACTGCTATTTTCAGAATATTTTTTTTATAAATATATTTTATATTTTAATGGCTGTGAGTGATGATTTCACTAGAGAAAAATTATAATTGATGCCTGTAAAATATTTAAAATATCTTCTTATTTTGAAAATTTTAAATTTTAAAGTGTTGTTTACTTGAAGGTTTTGCCAAATTCTTTAATTCATATTTTAATCTATTTTTTAATTATCTTAATTTCAAATGAATTTATTAGTTGTTGTGGTATTCTTGCCATATAAGCATCTGAACGGGAAAAAAAAATTAAAAATGATAATCTGCATACGATGGAGTGTTCTAGAGAAAGGAAGAATAAAAGAAGTGAAATGTGATGCAGCTTTAAAGTTTAATCAACAGATGTTGATAACAAAAATATCCATCGCTTTGACTATTACTGTTAAATAATTATGAGTTAAGATATTAATAATAATCTCTTAAATAATTATAACTATAGAAAGATTATATTAATTATAATTTAAGGGGTCTACATTATATTTTGAAAGAGCATTTTTAAAGGTAATTTATTATCATGATTCTAACAGAAATTTTAATTTTGGTTTTTAAATTTTTCTTTAGTATTATCAATTATATAAATTCAAAACTTTTCAGGTGACAACTTTTTATCTAACCCTTAAGGCAAGAAGAAAAGACAAGTGAAATAAATTAGGATAAGATGTCTAGGTTTATCTAATCCTTAATACCTTTTTAACTTGATAACTAATTTTTTTTCTTTATCTTGTAGCTTTTTTCGCATCTCTTTCAACCGAAAAGTTAAGATTTCTTAGAATTAACAAAAAAAAAAAAAAAAAAATCAAAGTCGAAGATTCCTAGGGGGTTGACATGCAACAGTATACATGTCATTTCGTTCCACGACCAGTTCAAAGGAAGCGTGGAGCAGTGATAAGGAATTGGATGCCTTCCCATCTCAATAAATGGGTTGGGTGACCATCATCATAGAAATTGGGCTGGACCATCATTTATGTATTCCACGACCAGTTATTGGGCTTGATCCAATGATTGGCCCAAATAAATCCTAATGACCTTTCCAATTCTTCTACCCAGCCCAACCTAAATAGTTTTTTTTTTTAAATAAATGAGAAAACATATGTAAAAGAAATAATAATCATATCATACATATATAAAAAAGTTTACTAAAGTATACTTTTAATCATTTAAGTTTACATGAGATATATTTTTTATTCCTTAACCAATGGGGACCTTGAGTGTGTTGTCTGATTACATGTGTAAGAAGGAGTGAGTCCTAGTGAGAATTATTCTATAAGAGCTTGTGTAATCATTGAAAGATAATGAAAATCTCAGAGACGCTCTAAGGACTGGATGTAAGCCAAAATATTAAGGCTTAACCAATACAAATCTCTGCGCACACTTCGATGATATTCTTCTATCCTTTCACTGTTGATTTAATTATTCGTTAAGATTGTTTTAAATTATATAAATGACCCAATTCACCCCTTCTTAGGTGATATACTGCGACTAACATTTGGTATAAAAGCATGGTCTTCTTTTTATAGGATTAACATCTCGAGGAAGACCCATTGAAGGAATTCTACCCGACAGTGCATCTATTAACACACCTTCTAGTTTCAATGGAAAACATTACTCATTCTAGAAAGCTGAATTTAGAGTTTTCGTTTTAGCCACTAAATATGGATTATGGCAAATGCTTGAGAACAGAGACTATCTTTCAACAAAAGTAGAAGAAGGAAGTCGTGTAGTAAAGACTAAAGCAGAATTTGATGACAATACACAAGAGGCAGATAAAATGAATAGTAAATTCATCATGATGATTCAAAGTGCACTAAGTCAGAAGGAATACTTCCATATATGCAATCTATCAACTGCCAAAGAAATGTAGAAAGCTCTTGAGATAGCTCACGAAGGAACTTCTAGTATAAAAGAAAATAGGGTCAATACTCTAATGACTAAATATGATCTACTTCGTATTAAGTCAGATGAATCCATAACTAAGGTTGAACTCAGGTTCTGTCTTATGATAAATCAATTATCAACTTTGGGAAAAGTGTATGACCAAAACTCGCAAGTGAGGAAAATACTAAACATTCTTACAAATGACTGGGAGGTGAAAGTCACGACAATTGAAGAAGCCATAGGAGAATCGACGATATTAGTAGCAACTCTTTTTGGAAGTCTTTCTGAGTAAGAAGGAAAGATGAAGTTCAAAAAGGGTCTTGGTGAGATTAACAATAAAGGGCATTTAATGCCATAAAAGATAAAGAAGTAAAAGAAGAAGATGAACCAGAGGAAGATGATGAACTTGGAATGATTGTCAGAAGGTTCAAAATGTTATATACAAAAGGATCAATGCTTCAAAAGGTTTCAGAAAGGAGGTCCAACTGGTAGACGGGAATTTAAGGACCAAATCATATGCTATGAGTGTGAAAAGCTCTGAAGTATCCATGACTTGGGATTCTATTATACTTTCTTTATATTCTCTAAATTTATGGGTTCGATTTTGTTAACTTTTAAGTTGTAATCAGCTTACTCTTGTATACTTAAAAAACTTCTACCCTCAATATATTAGAGTTTAAACCTATTTACGAGTGAGGCACAAATAGAAATAAAAGCAAATATGTGTTAAGTATGTGTAGTATATCTCTTTACATGGAAAGTGAGTTACGTAATTATGTTATATGGAGATAATGAGACGGAGTTGGTTACGTAAATGAGAACTCAAAGGAATACACTTTTCCATTGAGTGATCTTCTCTTTTGGTTGTTTGAAATACTATAATGTTGAGCTAATGATGTTGAAGAATTGTAGTTAGATTCTAACGTAAGAGAATAAAAATTGAAATTTCTGATACTATGTTTTTAAAAATTTGTTTTTAAAGTCACTTAAGTGACAACCTATCACTCCAGTAATATTCTATTGCAAAGAGATAGCAAGTGGTAACTAGAAGAAATGTGAGAGTTCTTTTGCAAGTTCCCGTTTGGTAACCATACTGTGTCATTTAAGTTGTTGTAGGTCACTTGAGTACCTCTCTTAGTTTTACAAAACATTGGTTGATCACTAGTGGATAATTAAAGAATGATAACTTGATTTTTACATGCATCACTCTAATGAGTAATTTCCACTCGAGTGATGTTAATTTTTAAACTTTGTCATGTTATTTCCTTTCAGTTACCAAGAGGTAACTAGCAAATATTTGAGTATCGCTTGAGTGACAACTTAGTAACTCGAGTGACTTATCACTTTTAGTGTCTAAAAATGGCTAGTTACCATTAGGTGTCTTGTGAAGTTTTGGGCATCACACGAGTGGCAACCACTTGACTCGAGTGCAAAGAAGATTTTCAAAGAATCACCAATAGGTGCCTTGCAAGTGACACACCATTTTTAATTCATCACTCGAGTGACAAGTTTCAGACTCGAGCAATAAAAGAGATTTTTACATATTCCTTTACTTACTAGCCGATACCTTGATAGTGGTGTTTAACTTTTTAGATCATTACTTGAGTGGCACATTCTTCACTTGAGTGCACCAATAGTTTTCACAAAATAACTTCATCACTAGCCAGTTACCTTTTGGTAACACAATGACACATTATTACTCAAGTAACTTTTCTTTTCATAAAACATTGCTAAGATTTGTTATTATCCAAATACGTATTTTAACACATTTTTTATATGATTAATATATGACACTTCTGGTTCAAGATTCTGCTAGGTTTCTGAGGTCATCAAGGGTTTTTTTTGAGCCATCCCCTAACAATATTGACATTGCCTTGATGCTCTTCAAAATATGCATACCATTTCATATATGGTACCCTTAGAAGAACATGGTATATCCATTGCTTATATTGTTGTATTTATAAAGCCAAGAAAAAATCCAAGAGATGGAGCGTTTGGAGCAATAATGGAGGGTTAATGGTAGTAGACTTTCCAAGAGGTTTACATGAGTTCATAAAATATTCCAGTCCTTTTTGAAATGTAAGATGAAATATTCCCTATGTTTTGAATAGCGGGTAGCGGCCGACTTCAAAAACGATATAGCGGGTAGCGGTAAAGCCGCTATTGTGAAGTTTATATAAATATTTGTAATAAATCATACCATATATTAAATGCAATATAAGATAAGAAATCACCCAAAATATTACACATTCAAAATACGGATTCAAGGAACATAAAGGAAGCCACATACTAGTTCATTGAAAGTAACTAAATTAATAACATTCTAGAAACATAAACAATCCAAGTAGAGTCAAATGCAAATTTTTAATGGCTTTTTCAAAGTCAAGCAGGAAAATAACTAATCAGAATCATCATCAAACATTTCTTCAAGGTCTTCTTCTCCACCCTCACTTTCTTCATTAGTATTAAATTTGTATATCTATTCTTCTTCCTCATCTTCTATTCCTTCATTATCACCTTTTTCAATCCCTTCAACCCTTATCCCCCTTGAGCTTGATGGCATAGAGGCAGCTTCCTTCTTGAATCTAGTATGCTGCCTAGTGTAAGTGATAAGCTCATTAGCTCCAGTTACATTAGCAACTTCTCACCAAGTCAACATATCATCATAAAAAACGAACTCATTTTCTGCACCTTCATCCACTTCTCCCACCAACCATTCATTACTTTCATCAATATCGTTGAGGACAATAGGATCAATCAAATCACGACGCTCAAAACGTTCTTTAAAAGCTTGATTATACTTAATAAAGACCAAGTCTTGCAACCTTTGATGCTCAAGCCTGCTTCTCTTCTTAGAATGGATCTAGTTTACAATTTCAAATAAAGAATATTAGTTTCATAATTATGATATGAAATCTCTACAAACAAAGGTCATTTAATAATAACTTATATGCTCAAAAGTACTCCAATTACACTCACATCCTAAAGCGCTGCAAGTTAAGCCCAACACTCTAACAACAAGGTTTCGCAAATTTGGAACATGTGCTCCATATGACTTCCACCATAAAGTTGTAATCCAAATTGCAACAACTTGTTAACATGAAAACGTGTTAAATAAAAGCTTAAAGAGATGAAATAAGCTTTCAAGGAGCGCTCTTTTTCCTTTGTCTTATTGCTGTATTCATACCAAAAAGGCCTTCTGCACACTTATATTTTTCCAATTGTCCATGTATCTTGTCCACCTCTTTCTCATTTGCACTTAGCTTGTCAATGCATTTATATAATCCAGTTATCAATTCAGCATCATCATCAATCTGTGGATTGACATAAAAGTATTCAGGGTTTAGATAATAGCCTGCAGTATGTAATGGATGATAAAGTTGGCAGTCCCATCTTCTATCAATGATAACAAAAATATCCATGTATTTATCTTCATTTCCATTGAAAGATTTTTGAATTGCTTCCTTGACCCTATCCATTGCTTCATAGATATATCCCATTGCGGGCCTTTTTTCATTATCAAAAAGTCTAAGCACCCGCACAAGAGGCCCCATAACCTTTAAAGAATAAATAACATCTTCCAAAATGATGACATAAGTATAGTGTCAGTCGCCCTTTTTCCCTTAGGGTCTATTGCTGTATTTGATTTCAGCCAATTGTCTGATGTGAACATCTTTCTAAGATTATTTTTTTATTTATGAAGCCTTTGCAATGTGAGGAATGTTGTAGTAAATCTCATCACTCCATGCCTAACTAATTCAGTCCTGCTTGTATACTTCCTCATTGTGTTCAATGCCAATGTGTGATTACAAATGAACCCAACAAGCTTGATGCCTCTTTGTATTGCTTTTTTAACACTCTCAATTTTTCCAATATCTTCAAGCATCAAATCCAAACAATGTGCAGCACATAGAGTCCAAAACAAATGTTCTCTCTTGGCTTGTAACAATTTTCCTGAGAATAAATTAAGCAACCTAGAATGAGTAACAATTAAAATAAAAATTAACAATCAAATGAGACTAAATTAAACAAATTATGTCTTCTAGCCAATGCATAATTACTTCCATTATCAGTAACCACTTGAACAACATTTTTCTCCCCAATCTCTTCAACAAAATGATCTAAAAGTTCAAATAATTTTGCTCCACTCTTGACATAAGAAGAAGCATCAACGCTCTTCACAAACATAGACCCGGACGGAGAATTCACCAAGAAATTTATCAATGTTCTCTTCTTTCTATCAGTCCATCCATCTGACATAATGGAACATCCATAGTTGGCTCTTTGTACGACATGATCTTTTAACAAATCATTGGTGTAATCCAATTCCTTTTTAAGTAAAGGAACTCTACACTCATAATAACTTGGGAGCTTTAGACTTGGACCATAATTCCCAATTGCTTCAACCACATATTTGAGCCTTTTTGAGCGAACAACATTGAAAGGTATACCATTTGTACACAAGAATCTTTCAATGTATTGAATAGTTCTACCCCTTGCTTCTTTATCGCAAGCATCATTTATGCTTATTTGCCTCTTTCCTTTGCTTGCTTTACAGCTTGCTTCTGGTTTATTAAAAAACATTAAATCTAAGGGGCCTTTAACTCTCTTGGCAGCAGCAGAATTGCCATTGGAGCCTTGACTTGAAGATGCCCCACTCCTTTTCCCATTTTTAATGTGCTGAATTTCTTGGACCTCTTCTAGTATATCATCATCTTCATGTATATCAACACAATATGGATCCTTTTCAGCAAGCTTTTGCATATAAGCATCATATATCATTTTCTTAATTTCTGGTGGGACTTTTCTACAAGGACCCATTGCTGATGCCACCCGTTGTTTCCTTCCCACAAAAATCACATGTAACATATCTCTTCTTGTTGATATCTTTTAGGCTATTCCACCACCATGCCATATCAAGATTTTCACCAGTGGGCTTTACCAATCCGCAAGAAGCCGTAAAAGCTGTTGGCCTAATTTCTTCTTTGACTTGTGATGCCATGACCACAGAAAAAAAAGACAACTGACGGAGGAGAAGGATGATGTTAACAGGGAGAAATAGACTTACATGCCTTCAACTGAAGAAGCCTTCAACAGCCACGCGAATAGCCACGCTGACGGAGGAGAGGGACGATGTTAACAGGGATGCGAACAACCTTCAACAGCCAAAAATATGACGCGAACAGGGCCTTGCGAAAGAGTCGAGGGAAAGAGACAGGAACGTGAATAGGGCTTTGGTTGATCAGATTGGGATCGAGTTTCAGAAATAGAGAAGAGGAAGGAAGGATGTCGGAACTCGGAAGCAGTGAAAGTGAAGTGGGGATCGAGTTTCAGAAATCGACTTTATTTCCCTCATTTTTTTCAAACATAAAACAAGGTAAAATGGCATATTTACCCTTCATTAAGTTGGCCTTTTCCCATTTTAGCCCTGATTGCAATCATATTTTCAAAGCCATGCCCCACGTTCTGTTTCTGCAGAAAACGAACTCAACATTCCCAATTGCAGCGCTATCGCGTCGCATAAGCCACCGCCCGTGACTGCCGCCACTGTCCGCTACCACCCGCTACCGGAAACTGTAGCGTTGCAGAGCGGAAGTTGTGTTTAGGTCCCGCAACCCACATCAGAACCGAGAATATAGCGTTGCGGAGCGGAAATTGCAATCTTAGAATATTCCCTTTGTGGGATCAAATTAATCCCACTATTTAATGAACCATTGCTGGAAGTTGTAAGTTATTTTCTTATCAAAATATATAAACTAAGTGGGGCGTACATATTTGTTTTGGTACCAAAAAGTATGATGCTAGGCATCAACATAATCCCAATAATTGTACCCCATGGGATCAAAGGTTTGTTTAGGTCTTGGCTCCAATCTATAGGGGTAAGGACTTTGAGAATCTGGAGGGTAGAATGGGTTCAAGTGGAATGGTCTACTTTTCCATTGACTTTATCTGGATGGTGGTTTAATGAAATAGAATCGTTAATTACCAGAATAAGGTTTTAAAATTTCTGGCTTTTGTTTAATGCTGTGGTTCTGTAATGAAACCATGGTGGGAATATTCTTCTGGCAACATCATTAAGATGAGTGGTTCAACTTGGACGAGTTATAGAAGAAAATATCATGGATGTCTTGAAACTAAACATTAAACTTCATAGTTTTCGCATGAAACCTGGATCTATCCCTGTTGCATTAACTTTAGAATCCAATATAAACTCATGAACTCTTCATGTTCTAGAGTCATGATTCTCAAGAAAGATGGTTTCACAACCTTATTCCTAACAGACCGATCCAGAGCTAATGCCATCATCCCAAAAGTCATTTAATGGACAGATGCCACCCTTCCATAAGATTGGACATGAGAAAATGTGGTCCCTACCACAACCAACCACCGAAATTGAAAACATTAGACAAAGCAGTACAACCGGCCAAGTAGGATTAATATTTGATAGAAGACTTTTCTTTTAGTGAAACCTCATCTAGAGTTGACTCTAAAACCATTAACGATTATAGATCAGTGGCCTCTAAGGTTACCTAGACCCTCCATTAATAAGTATAAGACAGTAGCCTCAGAATTACCAAGATCAGTACCATCAACCATACACCTTCAAGGCTTGGATACTTCCTCTAGTATACCAACTACTAGAGAGGTGAAGAGGATCAAAGATCTACCCAATCCCCTACATATACAGCCATTCAAGAGCCATATGAAATCAATGTCATTTCAACAGAATTTCACATTGATAAAAGTTCTTTACAAAAGGACTTCTATTCAAAAGAAAATGAATCAGCCAGATCTTGGTTCTTCGAACATTTTAAAGGAACAAAAAGAAAACAAATTCAAGAAAAATTTTACAAGTTCCTTGAAATGGTGCAAATTAATGTTGCATTTTTTTTATTGGTTTGAAGTTTGTGCTTTAGACAATCAAATGGAATATCCTTTTGCTAAATCAATCAATCAATGTAACCAAGTGGCATACTCCTAGAGTTGATGTCTTAGAGTCAGAGCTCCCTCCTTCTAGGGCTTTCCAACTTCCCAAAACCCAGAATGAGAAAGGAAATCCACTTGTAGCATTCCCATACAAATGTAAACATAGAAGAACAAAAATACATCCTAGGGATATCCAAAGCTTAAAAGAATCTAGAGAGAGAGAGAGAGAGTTCTCTTTGTAAGCCTCTTTCTTTTCTTGCTCTTTATCTCTGTTTCTTTGTATCTCAATACCTTTCAATAAATTACCTATTAATCTTTTACATTGTTGTTTACATTTCCAGAACTATATTCCTGCATCTTTACTTCTTCATCTAGACCGCTCTTTATCTCTGTTTCTTTGTATCTTAATACCTTTCAATAAATTTTCTATTAATCTTTTACATTGTTGTTTACATTTCCCGAACTTTACTTTCCTGCATCTCTACTTCTTCATCTAGACCACGTGGACTAGCACCTTTCTGACACTCTTTTAATACTTTCATGCATTTCATTGTCTATATACTATGCGGGCTACCACCATTCTAGCACTTTATCTAATAATATCTTATATTTATAATAATACTTATAACCATTATGCATTTGGTTTTATTGATATAATGTTGAAAGATGAATTGTTTGTGTTATATGATGATCGTTTTATAAGAACCATCATATTTGTCATTTAAATATATGATGATTATTAACTACAATCAATAATGTTATATTTTTATGAATTTTGCCACTTAATACATAACGATGCACATATTTAACCATTATATTTAGCGTTATATGTTCTTGCTTGGCATTCACCTCAATATACATGATGTTTATTCATTGCAACTGTTATTTATTAAGCATTATATATATCTGATTCTATGGTAGTGCTGAAATAGGGAAATAGTGATAAGTTAACTTGTTTTACAATCCAAGTACTGTCTGGTACAGCCCAGTTTTTATTACCTTAGAATAATGACAAATATTATTCCAATATTTTGATGTAAGATCAAGAAAAAATCAAAAGCTAAAGGCATTTAGAATGGTTTCTCATTTACAATACTTCTTGAACCATACCCCAATATTAATGAAGCTTTCAAAGTCAGATTGTGGCCTGCAAAAATGTTAAACCACCAGATTGTCATCATATTATAATTTCTTTTAATGATTTTTTTCGTGAAAGGAAATAGGTTTATGGAGGGATGTATAATATCTACCTGTCAATTGAATGAACATCATTGGGAAACACTATTATTTTGGTGACAACTCCTTTGGCCTTTAGGGCTCTTGCATACTGCAATTAATACAAAACAAGGTTTTATCATCACAAAATTTGAACAAGAAAGCAATCAGCTCAAGGTATGTTTTGATTAAGGGCGATGCATGTTGCAGGGAAAGGGAAAAAGATTTCATTAAATTTTTTTTTCCTAGCGTGGGAGTAATATAAAGATAGGTGCCAAAAAAAATATGCCTTTTATTCTTTGATGGGTACCTAAGTGGGATGGGAACCCACCCAAAACCTAATTGTTGAAGTGGAAGAACATAGCCACATAAATACTTTAAGCGTCCCATTCTACTCAATGTGGGACTCCGGATCTCATACTACCAAATATGCGCACTATGACAGTTCACTCAACCTCTTGCCTAACAGAACCCTCCAGGAGAGCCCCTTTTAGAACCGTCGACAACCTGACTCTAATACTAATTAACTGGGACCTCTGGGTGGGATGTGAAACCATAGTCTAAAAGCTAGCTGGCTGTTGAGGTCTACTTGAAATACCCATTGAGCATCCCAAAAACTTAATTTGGTATCAAGTCTTCCATTGCTCTTCAATCCTTAGATTCATTCTTAAATTATTCGTCCATAATTGTAACTCTTGCGTGTATACATTGAATTAGTCCATCAAAAGTTCAGCAATCGTTACTTATTTAGTCCTTCAAGAAGTATGGAGGAGGAGAGGTTTCAGTGAAATCCTATTAGAGCGTAAGTAGTTTATAAAGCACAAGGATTGAGAGTAGGATAGAAGTACTTACTTGCAATCCATTACAAACAGGAACACGAAGATCTTGAGCACCAAATAGGAAAAGCGTTGGTGTTTTTACCTGCACAAGTAATCACAAAACAATCTGTAATGCCAGACAGGAGAGAGAGTGAAGAAAAAAAGAAAGATGAAGTAGTAAACTATAGAAGCCTCGTTGCAAGTTGAAAATATAATATAGAGTGCTGTTTAGTAAAAAAAACTAAGCTTGATTTAGCCTTGAGACGTTAATCATTAATTGTCGAGAGACAAAGAAAAATGAGTTTTTGTTTATTGTTATCGGGTTTTTATATAAAAGCAGGACAAGCAATGTCTTTTATAACACTACATGATTAAAGGATTAATTTGTTTAAAATTAAGTAAAAAGAAGCAATTTTAAGTAAACTAGACATGAGAGGACTGGGAGAAGTTGAGTTAAACATGGGTGTTGTCTTGGGGGGAACATCTATTTCTAGCTTATTTGGATAAGCAATTTCAAGACATCTCCTAATGTGTCAAAAATAAATTGACGGCTAAGATTAATTAAAAAACAATAAATGTGTAAAAAATGTCACATTTTTTTCCCCAAGTATGCCCCTATTTATGAAAAGAATATAGGGGAGAGAATGAGTATAAAATATGAGATAATGGGTAATGAATGATTCAATAAAAGAGAATTAGTGGTTTATTAATATAAAGATATATAATTAATAGGAGTAGAAATGGAAAAAGTAGCACAAAAAATGTTGCTTATATTAAAGACCAACCCAAGAGAGAGAAAGTTGTTTTAAATAGGACAAGAGGGAGTAATAAAAAAGCTAATTTTGATTAACACACCTTTGAGAGATGTGAAATTGGAGACTTGGAGTAAAATACAGCGAGGTCCTCTTCTGAAGGTGCTTCTGTATACCTATCTCTCCCAGTTATTCCATAGGACTCCACATAGCACCAGTCAGGGATATCAGTTACACCAACCATCAACGAAATGTTACAAACAGGGTTTCTTGTAGCTGCTGCGACAAACTTCTCTGGTGCCTATAGCAATGACGAGGGCAAAATAAAATAACAACAATAAAAAGCCATAGTCTATGTTAGGCATGATATATTGGAAGACCTTCCTTTTCTTTTGACAGTTGACATCATTTTGGGAGACAAAATTATGTTCACTTTTAATGCTAATATTATTCGTGTGATTCTTGACAGGAATTCCTTACATCCTTTTTTTATCATTATTTTGTAACATCAGCCAATCACTTTAGAGTCAAGAAAATCCCTGCCTCTAGTCCATGTGCAACACTTGATTATCAACAAAAATAGTAATTTACAAGGTTCAATACACTTTTGATCCTGGAGTATCATAGAAGTTTCGTTTTTATCCGCTGTTGAGAAAAAAGGAAATGTCGCCCCTTTAACTTTCTAAACCAACCTAATTTTCCCTGTCGCGTCACATTATCCATCCAAAATCTAACATCAAATTTTAAAATCTGCTGATTTAGACACTATTGATATGGAACCATTAACTCACTTAGATTTAGCTTTCAAGTCAGCATAATGTATGGATGGAGATGTGACAGAGGGCCAAAATTAGATCTTTTAATAAAATCAGAGTTACGTTGCCTGCTTTTGCACTAAAGGGACATTTAAAGGTATCAAAGCCAATACATTAATAATAATAAGAATAGCACGGCTGCTCAGATTGAGAAAGCAGCACTAAACACTATGAGCTAACACTTTCATGGCAGCATAATTTTCAGCGTGAAAACTCATTTAAGGATCAAGATGTACTAGAACCAAGGGACAAAGTTTGTAAAAGACTGGAATTACAACTTTGTTGAGAAAATAAAAGGATTAGAAGGAAAATTCTAAAGAAAAATGTATGGATCAGAAGTCACAGCACAAAGGGTCATTAATTATATTGCACCTGGCCGATCAGGTGGGTTGTCAGGAAGCCACCATGCGAACCACCCAGCACAGCGATCTTTGATGGATTGGCAAGTCCTAAGTTAATGGCATGATCTATGGCAGTGATTACATCATCAACATCCTATACATGAATAACACATCAGTGGCCAACCAAAAAGTCATAAAACTATGAAGGAAGAACAATTTAAGAAGGGGGATGGGTCCATGTCCACCACATGAAACACCTTAACGGCTTCAATTACATATTTAGAATGTCATAATGTGATGTTAGTATCAGTGTCATGTCCTGTGTTCCTCTTGGGTTGTCTATGCTTCCAAATCATAGAACTAGCTTTGAAAGAAGAAGGGCTATCAAATAACTTCGCCAAACTGTTTCTGGAAACAAGTGAAAAATAGGTACCTGATAACCAGCTTTTCCAGGAAGAGATTGTAGTGCTTCCTCGCCAAATCCTAAGGAACCCCTGACCAACAGTATTAAGTAAGAAGCCTGTGAAAGGACTGGTACTAAACATTTCTTCAACTATAATTACATATCCAAGACATTATGCTATGTGAGATCATTCAGGCAACTCGTAAATGCTGGAATGCCAAGAGAATTTCATTTACCTGTAATTTACAATCAACAAGCTATATCCAAGAGAAGATAAGAAAGCCAATGATTTTGAAAAACTTGACGTTGAGACAGAGTGGGGTCCCCCATGAAGGATTGCAATTAAAGGATCACATGTATCGGTTTTCTTGTTTTTGGATGACACATATATAGCTTCAATAGGCTGCCTAGCACCTGAAATTGGAGCGAAAAATTAAGGTAAATATAAAAAGAATTCTTCCAGCATTTTAGTGTAATCTCACATTCTATAGTAAAAAACGAAAGGAAATAAGATTACATGCAATACTGCCCTATAAATACTCAGCCCAACCATCAAATTTATTGTAAATATGTAAGATCCTCTAACTTATAAATGATTTCCTCATTGAATACTTAACAAGTTATCCATCAAGTTTCTCAATGTTAACTGTTTTCTCTTGCAGGTTCAGTCGCAATTATGCATAGCGTTTGTGTGAACCAACATAAAGTTTATTGTAGAATCCCGAAACTTAAGGGATAAAGTTTGGAAGGAGATCTTCTTCTTATCTCTTTCTCATTTTCTCTCATTGGTTAAATCTGAACTGTTGATTGAGAAAATGAGAGAAAAGTAAAAGTAATATTATATTGATTGGATGGATGTGATTTAGAGATTATGAGAGATAATGAGAAAATGATGATGATAGAAACCCAAGAGGAATAAGATTAGGGTAATTATTTCTGATTATTTTCTGATTTGTATGGTATAATATGGGGATCTCATTAATGGGATTTTGTTTTTCCTGGATACATGTAACCTTACGGTGTGAATAAGATTATCGAACAATTCAGTCTGATAATCTCTTCATTTATAAACCAAACTAACTAACTGTACATCCGCAATGAACAGAAACTTTCTTGGATTTCTTTCAGCATTGCATAAATGTGTATGCATTCAATGCCAAAAGATGCCATCAGTTCTTTCCTCAATCTATTTGTGGCCACCCAAGAAACATAATTATAACGATAAGAAAGTTATATCTATTTAATGCTGATCGAGATAACAAAGTCAACAATCACCTGTGGTTAGGTTATCAGAACCAACTTTCACAGGGATTTCCATTACACTGAACTGAAGAGAGGACAGCAAGGATCTCACCTGTAAACTCAAATGATACACATTTTAGGATATCATATATTATTTATCTGCAAACGTAATTAATATAATTCCAAACGGAAATTACATAAACCTTGTCAGAGCATCTGAATATGGGACTTGATACATCTGACCAACTCCATGCTTTAGCATTATTTTCCTTCTCAATAATGGTGCCATAACTGATTTCAGGAACATCTACTGGACTACTCAAAACTGGATAAGGATGAACAAAATTGAAGAAAGTGACTTGCTTTTTCTCTACTTCAACAGGAAAGGTTAAGAAAATGAAAAATAAAAGTAAAGCTAAACTTTTGATGTTACCAGAAATAATATTGTTCCCATCTAATGCAAGAAGACTCCATGAGAAATTTGAGTCAGAAGGGGTGATACGTGATACTTCTCCGCTATAATGAAAATAGATGGAGTTTATCATAAAAATTGCAGGAAGATTTGCACAAATGAAGCAAAAATGCATTTCTGTGGTAACAGTTACCTCAACACATTCACTGAAAGTAAGACTTCACAGCTATGCCAAAAAGACGATAAGATAATGGTGCGCCCATCAGAAAGCCAAGGATTAGAAAGGACAGTCAAACAGTAAAGTCCAGGGAAGCAACCATGCTCAGCACACATCACCACAGGAATCTTCAAAAATGATTAAAGAAAACCACAATTATTTATCAAAAAGTAAAGAATAATGGAAAACTTATTGTGTACTGTGTAGGAAAGGTGGAACTAAGTACATGTCCTGATTTGAGCCCTTGATCTTCACTGACACTAAGTTGGGCTAATATGGTGCAGCTCGTAATTGTATAAACCATTTTTCTAGATCAAAAAATTTGTTCATTTTTATGGAAAACCAGCTGGGTTCTTGAAACTAAGAATTAAAATTAAATTACGAACCCGAAACCAAATAAGTGTCTCGATTAATGTATTTTCTCTTATAGTTAGCTTCTAAAAAAACTGAAAATCCTTTACCAACACATTTTAGCATTTCTTAGCTATTTTTCCGAAGAAGGGTGCATTATTACATTGACCAACATCCAAGCAGAAGAATACCTGTCTAAATAGTTTTGCTTTGAAACAAGGGCACCTTGTTACAGTGAACAATGTCCAAGCAGAAGGGGAAAAAAATAAATTCAACTAGTAATCTTGGTTTTGAAACATTTCTTAGAGGTCTGGTTTCAGGAGAGTTGAGAACACATCAAGACAACCATATCAAACTGACACAAGAAACCTAAAGTCCTATCAAGGATTGATGTAGGGTTAATCATGGACTAGACTATACTAAATTTGGCCTCAACCCAAGGTCTAGTCTAGATAGTACCTCAGGCTATACAAGACAGCCCGAGTTCTGTTCTGGTCTAACACCAACCTGAACTCAAGCTAGACTAGCCTGGTTCAGTGGACTACCTAGATCAGTCCAGGACTGATTTGGTGTTTTTCTCTTACCAGGATACCTGATCCATTAGACATCAAAAATGAAGAAAAAGAAAGCATCGTCTGAAGCAAAAAAACCCCGCTTCCATCAACAAACAGCTCTCCTCAAATCCAAAACCCAAAAATCTAGAAGGAAAAAAAGGAGTTCAAAGGGGGTCTCAATGTTGCCAGAATTTTTCTGCTCATGAGCTTCCATTTTCATATCCACTAGAGCTAAGATCTGGGAAGTCACAACCTTCACTGTTGAAGCTCTAAAGAAGGTGAATCTTGGGATTCTTCTCTGAAATCACCATGTGCTTGATTTTTTTATCTTGGTTGTCATTATCACTAAGGAGGTCCTCATTGCCTTCAAGTTGAAGATCGAAGGTGGGCTATTGCCGACATAAGCTTGAAGGTTTTGCCCTGTGTACTGTGAGAGTGAGAGTGTGTGGCATGTGGCGATTAAAAAAAATAATAAAAAAACAATATTCGGCCCAAACTAGACCAAACCAAGCGGCCTGAGGCCTTGGTCCGAAGTCCAGTCCGGCTCAAAAAGACCAATTTGGTTTGGTTTGCCTTATATTGCTCGAGCCAATTTTTCTTCACTGGTCCTGATGGTTAAATTTTCCTATTGCATGACTTTCATGCAAAGTTTCATAAGGTTGAAAACAAAAAAATTTGTTTAATCATTGTAGAAATCTGTAACTCCTTACGGTCCTCATGAATTATTAACATTAACTTATTACGCTAATTAGTCATTATTCATTAATCTATAACTGTTTACGGTACTCATGAGAATTTGTAACAATTTATAATGATTAATAGTTTTAGGATTACTCGTTAAAACAACTATTGCAGATTACGATTATTTGATGAAACGACTATTGGAGATTAGGATTACCTTTGATCACTCAAAGACTTGAATGTTGTTAATATCCTCTAACGTTAATCCACACGGCTATCCCCCGATTGCAATGAGAACCCTTTCTCTTAAAACCTCCCACTCTTTGGATGCTTGCTAGGCGAAGGCAAGGTTGAGGTTTGGTTTCCTTGGGTTTTTCTTTTTTCAAGAAGATGGTGGTTTCTTGGAATTAGGTTAAAGATAGGAGGAGCAAGATTGAAACTTACCTTTTCTTGAATTGGTGGCACACAACAATCAAATTGGCTTGTTGTTTTCTCTCTTGAAAAACGTACAAGAAAAGGGGCATCCAAAAATCAAAACTTTATAAGAGTTTGACCTTAATTTAAGTGCTTACAAGAAAGGCCCAATCCAAGCTTGGATTTGAAAATCCAAATCATAATGAATTAAATTTATAACTTGAATGATTGATTGAATTTAAGATGATGAATTACATTCATATCTTGATTAATTGATTGAATCAGGCATTTAAGATGATGGATCCCATTTATTTCTTGATTCATTGATTGAATCAACCATTTAAGATGATGGATCACATTTATTTCCTGATTGATTAATTGAGTCAATCATTTAAGATGATGGATCATATCCATATCTTGATTGATTGAATAATAATTTAAGATGGTGGATCACATTTATTTCTTAAACTAAAATTCAAAATCATTTTTAATTCAATATTTATTTATTATTTTTCCTACCTTCATCCAATCTTTAGTTAGATCTTTATATATATATATATATATATATATATATATATATATATATATATATTAGATAATTCAGAATTATCTTTTATAATCTAACCTTTTAAATTTAAATTCAAATTCAACTTGGTTTAAACTCCGTTGGGTCTTCTAACACATTTGGAACCTTTTGTGGAGAAACTGATTTTCCACTCGGAACTCCAAATGTGACGCCATTTTTCACTATTAGGCTTGGAGTCCCACTCCAACCCAATTACACCTTTACTCTTGATAAAGTCCAATAACAATTATTGGCCCAAGCTTGCTAATTTTTAAGCAATCGGGAATAACCTTTGTATGTGACCCATTAGACCCAATTAGTCACTCACATAAATAAACTTGGACCACTTAAAATTGCTTTAACGGGCCCAATTTATTTAATTATCTCATAAGACACTAGCAATGCTCTGCGGCCCCAAAACTAATTGAGTTAATCAAGTAATCTACCTTTTATATTTGGATACCGAGCCAGCATCATTCCTCACATCGTCATTCATATTAGTCGAGAGCAAAAATAGAGTATCATCTCTCTTAATTGATTAAATATAGCTAATTTTATAGAACTAGGAACATTCTTATATTAACTCTATAACAGATTATGACTGTTCATCATCACTTGTTGTGTGCACAAACTCCCGAGTTAATTAGAAGCTATCTAAGCTCTACCGATCTTGTCAATGACAAATCCCTTGTAGGGGGGACTGAGTTCTCTCGGTATGTCCATCTATACTCATGTGTTCGAGTTATAACAAAGAGTACATTGTTGTCCCATTTTTCAGGCAGATAGAGTTGTTTATTGTATAGTCAAAGTATAACCTTAGAACATAGTGTTCAATGACATCTTTAAGTTCAGGACGATCCGCATTACCAAATGATGAGAGACTTTACATATTTAACGATACTCTCTACAATAAATCTTTGTGGAGTCTCTTGGCGGGTCTGTTTGGTACTATCTGTTCTCTAACAGATCTACCCATGATATCAGCTAAGGCATCACCATACCTGTGTTCCTTGAAGTCCCTACCTTGTATCTTATACATGTAGATGGTGTCATACTAGTTTTATTCAGATCATCAATGCCTTTTCTTAGTAATTCAAGACTAGGAACAAGTTTTAGGCAATAGATATTCAGTGTTCTTGAATCTTCATGACCATGATCTCTATCATTGATCCTCAAGATTAACACATGTTCTATTTCTAGAACTTTTATCTTCAAACACATATTTACCTTAAAATAAAAGCAAGACATAAATATAAAGATAAAATGCGCTCATTTATTAATAATGAAATACTAAAACGTAGAAATGGTGTTGATCTGTCCTTACAGATTGACTCTAGGACACCTAAATTCTAATAACCGAACCAAGGACCACCTGATTTTTTTGCTCATCCCTAGACTGATGATATCAGTGAGCAAGATTTTATCAAAGCCAAACCCAAAATCAACCCTTAAGAGAGAAGAAACTTTGTCATTTTGCTTAAATTCAAGTTGCATTACAAAACCAAACCAAAGTAGAGCATAGAACATGCCCAAGTTTTCAACTTATTTGAGCATTCCATAATTGTTTGAGTTCACTAGCATATAAAGTTCAAGAATCTAAATTTTATGACTAGGTGAGATCTCAGTGCACTCACAACTTGTGAATATTGTGACTTTCCATAAATTTATAACTTATATTTACTGATATATATTGAAATTGATATGAGCTAATTAACAACTCATGTGCTACAATATATTATAACAGAGTCAACTGAAATAATCACATTCAGATTACACCAGTGACCAATCACAAATGAAGTGCTTACCACATCATGGACTTCTACAGATTTGTACGCCTTCACATCAGTGAGCCAATCAATTCTATGGAGTGAATTTGTTGCAAAGTGGGCTCCAGAATCCACTGAACTTTTTGCAGATAAAAACACAAGGAACTTCCCATCTGGGCTGGTGCAACATTCATGCATAGTAGTCAGCATTAATAAAGTTCATAAAATGATCATGATAATTAATTGCTTTAACTTCTACAAAAAAATGATCAAATTCCATGTAAAGTGGGAATGTAAACCGACAAGGTAGACAAGGTACCGTAAAATTTTGTCCACTTAAATCACTCAGGAGAAAGTTTTAATTACAACATACAGAAAGATTTTAATCAGCATAACTTATCAGATAAAGAGGGAGTGCCTTAGCAATGGTGAAGCTGTTGGTGAATGACCTGTGGTTGCAAGTTCAAACCATGGAAACAGCCTCTTGCTAAAATGCAAGGTAAGGTTGCATATTAATAGACTCAAAGTAGGACCAACCCTCCCCAGACCCTGGACCATTGGACAGCGGAAGTTTTGTGCATCCAGACAGCCCTCTCTATGGGTTATCAGTTATCTAACTGAAGAAAAGTGAATCCATGCTTGCTTAAAAGAAAGTAGCTACCGGAATATATCATATATATTCTTCACTGATTGATGTCACAGACCTTAAAGTCCTTTAGAAGAATTTCAACATAGGTTACGCCTCAATTAAAATCCAATTTAGAATACATTTATACTATCTTGTCATCATTACTTATCTTTCATATCATCTTGTCATTGATTTATATTTTGCATAAAACACAAAAACAATAAAGGGTACAAAAATGTTCTATTTTCCAAGAAAAAACCCCTTCTTGATCAAGAATATGAAGCAAAGAGAGATCAAGTCAAACAAATAAAGAATGGTAGGAAATTCTACAAATTATTGATTTTACAAGCTAACCTGAACCGTGGAATGAATGCACTATTCATAGTCTGGGTTAGTTTTAGTGCCTGGAAATCTTCAGTTAAGCTGCGTCAGCATAGCTTCACAATTTAGTAACATAACAAAATTTAACAACAAATATTCAGTTTCAAAAAGGAATTTAAACTAAGGACACTTACTGAATCTCTGTTTCAGTAGCATTTGACTCTTTGTGGGGGGCTCTAACAGCATATAATGCACAAGGTCTGTTATAACAGTACTTCATACCAAGTTTTCTCGTCTCAAATGACCATCCGACAAATACTAAATATTGTGCTGAGCCTTCAGTTGATGGAGCCCACACAACTTGTCCAACACTCAAAGATTTGTCAATTCCTTTGACAGGCTGTACCTCTCCACTATACAAACATTATTTCAGTCAGGTTTATAATTAAAATAAACATAAACCCCTTATTATTTGAGTCAATATATATGATGTATAACCTTTTGATGCTTATAACAAAAAGTGCAGGTTGTCTCTTTCCTGAATATGTTTCTCCCCAGCTCTCCTCCCAATCCCCTTGACCTTTCCAGCTACCACTGTCCTTGTCTGCCAAACCACCTTTCTTGTAGCCCTGATCATTGAAAGTGGGCTTTGCAGGGGACGGTTCTTCAGCAACATATGCTATACAAGTTTCATCCAAGTTCCAAGAGATTCCCTCAAACCTATAACATAGAAGAAGACATGAAACTTTTGACTTGTGTTAAGAAGAACCTCCTATATTATTGCCTCTGTGAGGAGGCTATTGCTTTTATCCCCTACAGTCAAGAAATGGCAGTATATATGAACTCAAACAAGTAATACTAGAGACTAACTTAAGGGAAACACTATTTGCTTGACTATTGACAATGTAGAATATCTGAAAATAAAAATAAGCACAGATGATAATTTACCATCCATCAGTATATACTGAACCATGCACTGACTGGGGAATATGGAATTCCTTTTCCAAGTGAGATGAATTCCATATTTCAAGGTGAGAAGGACCTTCATTGTCAGGATTTCGAACTACCAGAAGTTTTGAGCCAGAAGGAGATGGAACAACTTTAGATGCTCCAGACATCTCTATGGGAAATGGAGCCCAATGAAATTTTACAGAGCTGTTGCTTTCCTTTAATATTGTAGAGGATAGTATGAACTTCTTTCTCTTGTTTGCCAGCAGATTCGGTTGGCTAATACAAAACATTCCCTGAGAGGCCAGTGCTGCAGCAGATATACAAGTATAAAGAAACATCAATTGCAATAAAGCTAACTGGAATGATACAAAGAAGGCTGACATAAGGGAAAACAAAAATGTCAAAAGCAGTGCACTTACCACTGTCTGAATTAAAAATCCACGCATTGTCAATATTGGAGATACTATTGAATTCTAGAAGTAACTTGGACTGAAAAGCATATTCTTCCTCAGTCATATCATCTAAACCCAGTGGCATTTCCTTAGGTGCATCAGCTTTTGAACCATCCATTGCTAAAACTACCAGAAATCTTTTACTGAAATTACATGACCAAAAATTTGATATCAATAAGCATAAAAGAAGGTTATATGCTGTCACTTAAACTATGTATATATATTATGAGTCCTCCACAATCCACATCTTAAGGCCTTGGTAGAAAGGAGAAAGGGGCAATACACAATAAATTCTCATATCATAATGAAGGAAGGACAAAGTAAGAACATGAATTTCAAAATAATCAAACAACTGAAAAATATGTAATAAAGAGATAGGTTAAACTTGTAAACGTTCTTGTTTTTCAAGAAAATTAACATGAATAAAAGCAGCAATATTGCACTAAACAATCTATCAATGAATAAATAATAAAAATACAGAAGTAAGGATAACTAAAGTAGCTTATATAAATTATCAACAGTATGGCTTGTTCTTCAAACTCCAAGCAGTACACAAAGTGCACACATAGTTTTCTTTATAATTTTGTGATACGTTAATCAAATAAAAATATGTTTTTAGATCTTTGGATTAAACTAAATGAGGTTATTTCATCAAAATTATACTACTAATCCAGTTCAAAAAATAATACATTTCTTGCCAATCTACTTGGCTAAAAAAGTTATTACAACTTAATCGTTAAGTATTGCAATTTTACATTCACTGATGCCAATAGTGTTTATAAAATTACATATCTAATGCTCTTATGCTTTATCCTATCGCCAAAAATAAAACATTCCAGTGACCAGAGCGCATTTGGCTCTGTGAAATAACACTCCTATACTAATCAACTCTGTTCTCTGCTAACTATTACTTGCGATGAATCAGCGCTTTTAGCGTCGCCCAAAACACACAAATAAATCCCTTTCAGAAGCTAACACCCATCATCAGATACTAAACAAAAACAAGCTACAGGATCCAGCCACTCAATGAGGTGCAGACAAACAAATAAAGGGCATATTCATATACAAACACTATGATCGGCAATCAACATATCAATTCAAAGTTGAAATAAAAATGAAAATATTATTCATCATAAAACATACCAGGCAGCTTAGGAGTAGAGAGTAAAGCAGAATCGGCCAAAGTCAACGAAGTGAACGGTATAAGTGAAGAGAAAGGAGACTCACAGGCGCGAAGAGATGCTTTTGAAAGGAAGGAACAAGGTAGCGTGAGATGAACGAGAAGAAGCGTAATGTAGGAAAGGCACGCTTCTACTCCAGCTCCTTGTGCTGACGTGTATCGTAGAGAGATATTTACACGTCCCCATCCATACTTTTGTGGAGTTTTCAATAAGGTCCTTATAGCTTTGTTTTTTTTGTCAGTCAACTCCTTGATTATCGGAGCTAAAAAAACACTGTGAGGTGACTGACCGGAGCTTCTGTATCTGATGACCAAGCAGAAATTGAACGACGAAGACGATAAGGAGATAGAGCAGCGACATCGACTGAGATAAAACACTGAGAAGGATTACTCTCTATCTTACGAATCTCATTAAACGATCGATGAGATGGATAATTTACAAATACAGATACAGAATATGAATATATTATGCAGAATTAGCTGTGCTACTCGTAAAATATGAATCTGCTTTTGGATGGTCAAAGTCGTAGAAGAGGTTGGAACTTGGAACTGAAGGTGACAAGTAATGACATGCAAGCTTCCATTGGCTGCTAAGTGCTAATACCTCACTCTTCAATCCTTCAATGTCTACCATAACTTCTCTCTGTCAGATAAAGATAAGAAGGCTACGGGATAGTCAGATCCAAATCCACAGGCCCGTTGCCATATTTTTAAATGAAGAAATGTGTTTTTGTTGGGAGAGTTTCAATCAAGTCCTAAGGTAGATGATTTATCACAAAAAAGTACCTTGAAATCATGAAATAGCATATAAACCCTAAGGGACTTACTTAGTGGTAATTAAATCTAAATGTATAATTACCAATATGACCTTTTCTATTTTCTTTTATTTTCCTCTCCCTCAATTGATTTCTCTCTCTTCCTGCCATGACCTTCAAAACCTATGAAGCATGGACACTCCTATTTTTTAAAAATATATGTGTCGGATACTCCGACACTCCGACACCATCTGACACTCCTCGACACTCATATTTTTTAAAAAAATATGTATGGCTTTGAATATTATTGAATTGATAATGAATTTTTCTTTTGTATTTTTTTTTTTAAAAAGGAGACACGACTTTTATAATAAGGCCGAATCATTGGAAGCCAGGATTTCACGAAATATATATTGAACTTGAATGTAAATTATAATATATATATTTAATATTAAAACGTGTCCTAACGTGTCGAAAGTTAGATTTTTTTAGAATTAACGTGTCGAAGTGTCGAGTCGTGTCGTATCTCGTGTCTCGTGTCGGTGTCAGTGCAACATAGTTCAAAACACACCACCCCTTAAAGCAGCTTAAAATCTTGAACACCAAAAGCTCCAACGGCCTCAGGTCTCATTTCCATCATCGACGACAACGTGAGGAGGAGTTGAGCGTTGCGGTTATTTTCCCTTAATTATTCACCGTGTTTAGAAGCCACAAGACCAACAAAGGAAAACAAGGGAAGCTGAATAAACAATAAAAGCTCATCTCCTTACTTCATAGTTTTTGAAGGAAGACAACACCGCCGTTGAAGGAAGTCTCCTCCTTCGTCAGTCTTCCTCCTGCTCCATACTTCCATTGTTCTTGTCGCAAAAAATTACTCCCAGCCTTTCCTCGGTTCTTCACCTTTACCGGAATTACATTCCCAGTTTCAGGCACCAGCTCCAACGAAACTCACCACCCACTTCTTTGCCATTATGTCTCTGTCCTCTTCTTCCCTTAACCACCATCACCTTTAGCCATGGGAGAGTGGTAGTGGTGAAGATGGAATTGTTAAAACTTGGAGAAGAGTTGTCAAAACCTAGAGATAGAGATGAAGTTGTTAAAATGTGGAAATAGAGAATGACTTGTCAAAACTAAGAGATGGAGTTGTTGAAACGTAGAGATGGAGTTGTCAAAACTTGGATATTGAGATGTCAAAACTTAGAGATAGAGTTGTCAAAACTTGGAGAATAAGTTGTCAAAACCTGGAGATTGAGATGTCAAAACATGGAGATAGATTTCCCAAAGCCTGGAGATGGAGTTGTTAAAACATGGAAACGAATTTGTCATAACCTGTAGATGGAGTCATTAAAACTTGGGGGTGGAGTTACCAAAACGTGGAGATGGAGTTATCAAAATGAGGAGGTGGAGGTTCAAAACTTGGAGAATGAGTTGTCAAAACCTAGAGATTGAGTTGTTAAAACGTGGAGATAGAGTTGTCAAAACCTAGAGATCGAGTTGCTAAAACGTGGAGATGGAGTTGTCACAACCTAGAGATGCAATTGTTAAAACATGGAGATGGAGATAGAATTGTTAAAACCTAGAGGAGTTGTCAAAATCTGGACATTGAATTGTTAAAACATGGAGATGAAGTTGTCAAAACGTGTAGATAGAGTTGTTAAAACGTGGAGATGGAGTTGTCAAAAACTGAACATGGACTTGTCAGAAACTAAACCTAGATTTGTCAAAACCTAGACATGAACTTGTTAACAAATGGACATGGACTTGTGAAAAATTGGACAAAGGAAATATGGAGAGGGCTTGCTATTTTTAAACAACTACAAATTTAAGCCCACATTGCTCAAAGCACACACTTGCTCAAGCACTTGTATATTAGCCTCTCCCCATCAAACTCACTTTAGTCAAGAATCTAATATGCAAATGGATGCTCTTGTACTCGTCAGTGTATTTTCCTACACTTGTTAACTACATGTGATACAAAATGTGACAAGCACCGGCATATGCTTTCATTTTGATAAATTCAGTTTAGTACACAAAAATCAAGTCTGAACAACTTCATTAACCACTGAAATCATATGAATACAATAATGTCATTAAGTTGATTAACAATTAAATTACAAAATATACATGTTGTTATGAATATACTTATTATGTGGATGTCCATTGACTCACGGTCTCCAAATATTACAAGATGACATGGGACCCACGCATAGTAATTTACTATTTGGTGGGACCCACATACAGTTATTCAGCTTCACTGTAGCCTCACGGGATTGATTCACGGGTGATGAATTATTTAGCCTATGGGTTAATTACATCAAATGACCCATAAATAGAATTACACTTAAAGACTCATTTTCCTTCTATAAATAGAGACCTTCTGTAAACATTCAGAATACACTAGAATGAGAACTTCTCTCTACTCTCTCTCTCTCTCTCTCTCTAAAATCTCTTGTTGTTATTTACTTTTCATCAGTTTTAAATTACGTCATCAACACGATCACTCTACCAAAGGTAGGATTTTCTTATTATCTTTTATATTTTCATTATATATATTCATTTTATCTATCTGAGATAATCTTAACCATTATATGGAATTTATTATAAAACTGAAGGAATTCTAGAGAGAAGTCAGAGGAAATTCTAGAGAAATGAAATGGATTCTCATTCAAGTCTAATGAATAGTTACAGGAGATCTCTATTTATAGAAGGATGCAAATAGTAGATTACTATGCGTATATACCATGTCATCCTGTATTTGGAGATTATGGGTCAATGGACATCCACATAATAAGAATATTCATAACACTCCCCCTTGGATGTCCATTTATGAATATGCCTCATTAAAAACTTTAACTAGGAAAAACCCAGTGGGATAAAAACCTAGCCAAAGAAAAGAGTACAACATTCATTGATACACTGTTGAGTTTTGCCTCATTAAAAACCTTTCTAGGAAAAACCCAGTGGGACAAAACCTAGATAAGGGAAAAAGAGTACAGCGTGTATCGTCTCCCCCTCTTGATTACATCAAACTTGCTCCCCCTGATGACCACATTGCTTCATTGTCTTTCTATCATCAAGTATTCATTGTATACCTGCAAGATCTAAATCTTTCAAGTAAAATCATAAATATACATGTGCATATTTATTCAGATAATAATATCACATGCACGATAAATGCTTTATGCTACATATGAATTCACTTAATTAATTATTCTCGAGAATTTGATGCTCCTAGCATCTTGAGTCCTTCAGGGACTTATTCTAGCGCCTTATGTTCTTCAAGAACATGTGCTTCTGGCACACACTAATATAGTATGACTCATGATCCTCATTATCATCATTACAACATATGCTATCTTATAAACATAAATATCATCAATGTCGACTTTATTTTTTCGGTCCCATCGGATTTCATTCATAATTTATTGAGATACATATATTAGGTACCTGGGTCTCTTTTTAGACCACAATACACTCTTCTTGTAATATCTCTTCTAGAGATAACATCTCTTTAGGAGATGGCTCTTCTGGAGCTTTTCTTACTTATCCTCGACTTGATCATTTATATTTTATTACTCCTTTTCTCTTTTGAGGATTTTTTATCTTTTAAAACCGATGGACCTGCAACGCTTCAGGAGTGCTTTATAACAATTCATATAGGAGCATTTGCAGTTGGGATATGTGACTTTGTCACTTTCTTTAGGTCAGTAAATGCTTCTAGCATTCAATTAACTAAACTCTGAAATTGAATTATCATTTTGAACTTTTAGTGCACAATTCCTTGTACGATGATCAATATGAGCCAATGATAATACATTCTAGTAAATCTTTACCCAATCTGCTTATTTTTCTCCCCCTCATCAAATCATCAATTTTCTTTGTATATCCATCTATGTGCATTGAAGTAGATTAATAATCATTGCACATTTAAAACATTTTAAGATGGAATTATTCTGGCTCCTGACCAAAAGCCAAATTTTACGGGGAGAATTTTGTTGGATTATAAGCTGCAAATATACACGTATGAACAATGTTCTCATAATCATTGATCTATCCATTCATAGATACTTTAATACATGATTTATGGATCATTCAATCTGGAAATTGCGCGCATAATATATTGCAAACATCTGGTTGCAATCATCACTGCAAACTTTGCAGATCAATAATTTCATATGTACTCTTTCAATTTAATATATTTCCAGAGATCCGTTTCCAATAATATTTTCATAATCATATCTATTTGAGAACAAGCAGCACATAATATGACTCGGATGATCAAACAAGTCATGCCAACATTCCATATAATTTATCATCAAATCTAATATTCATTTTGGGGGAATCAATATAGAAACATTCACAAAGAATTATCACATAAATATTCACACTTGATATATATTATTCTCCCCCTCAAGTGTGAGACCTTAAAAATTAATTCATGGAATTTCCATACAATATTCCATGATAATAGCATATATGATATCTATTTCATTAAAATTCCACAGATTTCTAAATGCATTATCAATGCATAATTTTGTTACTTCTGGTAACAAAATTTCCATTTTCCAGAAACAACAAACAAATATATATTAAATACAAAATCATCAGGTGTATAATTGCAGATTCACGAGCGCAATACTGTGTAATCACAGGCGCATCACTGTGGAATCACAGGCGCAACAACTCAGATTGTCGTATGCATATAAAGTCAAAAAGATTCCAGGCTCGTGCTTTATAGGGAGCAGATCTGCAGAGATTTAACAGGACTACGCAAATCTGCAGAGATTCAATAGGATTTAATTCGACTATAAATAAAGGAAGGCAAACGAACATGCCTCACAAACACTCAAGCATCTGATAATACCAACTACCAGATACTCACACATATTTCTCTAAATTCTATTGCCATGGCAGGACCAAGCAGTTTTATCCCAGTTTCTGATACATCCGAAACAGCATTACTTGATGCTTTGTTGTATGATGATCAGCCCAACATGTCATTTACTTCTTTGTTATCTCCTAATCCCTTTGAAATGTTTATTCCTCCTTCTGCTTCAAATGTACCTACTTCTCCCCCAAGAACAAGTGTTCTTCCACAATCTACAAGGATTGAAGGTACAACTGAAACAGGTTCATCAAGGAGGCCTGTTAAGAGGTGTAGAACTATGGCAGAATTAATGGAGTCTACCAATCCAGTTCAGCCAATAGTGTCGGCAGTTAATCAACCAGCATTCACTAGCCAGCAAACAATTATCAGCCTGCCAGCAACAACCAGCCAGACAGCAACAATCAGTCAACAAACAACCACTAGCCAGCCAGCAACAACCAACCAGCCAACAACTACAAGCCATTTAGCAACTACTAGCTTATTGGAATGTAGTTGCTGTCATATTTTACGGGAAATTATTCATACCAATGGACTTCAATATCATAAACTTGAAGTTCACGGGAGGAAGATAGGTATGATTTCCCATGCTGTTTTATTTGAAAATGTACAGGAAAAATCTTACAATACTGACAGACTTCCAATGTTTGATTTTAGTAATAAAATTTTTGGAGAAATCAAACATTTTCTGACACAGTATTGTATAGATTTACAAGCATCAGGATATAACTTGATGCGTGATCCTGTATTGGACTATCATGAGGTCCTTTGTGTTGGTTCGGAATGGGCTAAAAATCCAAATGAACTACCGCAGAGTTCATTTCAAACCAACATTAAAAATCCATTAGATAAAGGAAAACAGCCCGCGGTTAATATTCCATTTGATATATCATCCCTTAATCAGGGTGAATTATATAGATTAACAATGGAGCAACGGGAAAGAATAAAGAAAACAACGCACCATGATTTAAGTGATTATTTTCACTTAACCCTAGATGATGCGAGTAAACAATTAAATATGTCTACTCACACCATACAAAAGATCTATCAAAAAGGAGGGTTAACTGAGTAGCCACACAAGAAGCTCAAGAAACTTATGACGCAAATCTCGATATTACGAAGAGCTTTGCCTCATCTGGATCCCATCTCAAGAGAAGCAAAAGAAGAAGACATTAAATATCTTCAGAATGAGATGATTAAAGTTTGTAATGATGTTGAGCCACTCGCAATTAAACTTTGTTGAAATAATATTTCCTTTTGCTTAATTATTTTGTTTATGAATATTCTTTTCTCGTATTTATAAAAATTGTTATAATCATATAAATCACATAACAACCATAATAATATATTTTCTTTATTCACTTCTGGGAATGAAGTTGGATAAAAATTCATGATCTATAACTCACGGATTTGTTTGATCATGGCAAGAAATTAATCCACAATATTGCTACTACAATAGCAAATTGAATATATTTATTTATAATATCAATCATGATCATACAATCCCTTGTCTCATAATTTAAGGGAATATTTAATGCCAAATATACAATTTTGAGGCCTTTATACAACTGATAACATACAAAATTTATGGATCAAATATTGTTTCATAATTTGTCTCTTGTTATCAGCTAACTTGCCTTTTGGCTTCAGGCAATCTTGCCTCTAAAATTAAGGCTATCTTGCCTCATGGTCTCAAGCCAATTTATGCCTCATCTCTTAAGCCAATCTATGCGTCATATCTCTATGACATTTTGATCTCATAATATATATGACCTTTTAACAATTTATCTTCAAGATAAATAAAATATAAGCATAATAAAACAAATAGATGGAACCCACTAATATGTATATATTAGTGTCGTTGCCATAAATAATAAAAGGGAAGGGGGATTTATATAAAGCAGTAAATAAATAAATAAAAATAAAATAAATGACTGGAAATAAACGTGCTA
Organism: Acacia confusa; assembly: GCA_037074495.1. Lineage (NCBI taxonomy): Eukaryota > Viridiplantae > Streptophyta > Magnoliopsida > Fabales > Fabaceae > Acacia > Acacia confusa. The sequence goes on from CM073514.1 coordinate 16,858,758, forward strand.
AATAAATAAAAAGAAGATGAAATAGGAATGGTAGTAAACTCACAGCGAGACCTATCTCATCCAAAGGTAAGAAAGAGGATGCATATGCAAATGCAAATATATATATATATATATAATATATAGAAAGCAGTAAATAAATAAATGGAGCCCACAGTACTAGTGTCGCTACCATGAGAAATAAATAAAGCAGTAAAGAATTAAAATAAATAAATGGAGCCCACTATAGTGTTGCAACCATGAGAAATAAGTAAAACAGTAAATAAATAAATAAATAAATGGAGCCCATTAATATAGTGTTGCAACCATGAGAAATAAGTAAAGCAGTAAATAAATAAATGGAGCCCACTATAGTGTTGCTACCATGAATAAATAAAGCATAATAAAATAAAGAAATAGAGCCCACTAATAGATACTAGTGTGCCATCATAAAGAATAAATAAATGTAAAATAAAATAAATAAATGGAGCTCACTAATACATACTAGTGTTTCCCCATGAAAGATAAATAAAGTAGTAAAGAATTAAATTAAAATAAATAAATGGAGCCCACTGTGTGCTTCCATGAAAGATAAATAAATATTAGTAGTAATAAAAGTAAATGTTAGTAGCATAAAAGTAAATGTTAGTTACATAAAAATAAATATTAGTAACAATAAAATAAATCTCAAATTAAAATGATTAAAAGGAAATATTAAATCTAGACTTCCAATATGGAGTCAAATTAACAACAATAATAATAAAGATAAAGTTGAAAAATCTACTCACCTTGGATTATCAATAGCTTTACTTCTTTGTCCCTTTTGAAATAAAAATAATTTTTTTTTTTACTATTCGCATAATAGTAGTTTTTTTACTATTATAATATATATTATAGTTGGGGATGTTTGGACGATGGAAAGAAAAAACAGACAATAGAGTTGATAAAACATATGGACCCACAATTAGAATTAATTGGATTGTCACCCTTTTTTTTTTTCGTCTCTCTCTCCCCCTCAATTATTAATTCTCAAACACTCCACACTTCCTCTTATTGTCGGCAAGAAGCATCATTTTTTTTTCTCTCTCTCTTTTCTCTACTGTGTACTCATCCACTAGCTACAAACATGATGAAGATGATGGATGAGAACAAGGACGAACAGGGAGAATGGAGAATGACATAAGAACATGCAAGGCTTCTTGTGCGAAGTTGAAGAGAGCATCGATAGTTACACTACCGATGAAAAGAAGCAAAAAAAACAAGAGACAAGAAGCAATCGAAAAGAAAAGAAGAACTGAGAAAAGAAGACAGATCTGGACGAGAATGAAAACAAGAAATTGAGAAAAGAAAAGAAGACAGATGAAAAACAATTCAGATCTGGTGAGATTTGCTGAGATCGAATGGAGAAGACGGTGACAGGGGAGGATAAAGAGAGAAGGGTGACGGTGAACGATGATGGAGGTTAAAGGCGAAGGAATGATGGTGGCGATGAGCTAGAGATCTGGGAAGGTCGAAGGTGATATGCGATGGTGGGAGGCAAATTTGGAATAGACCGGACACTCAGATCTAGTGTATCTTTGGGATTTTGAGAAAAAGTTGCAGATCTGGAAAAATATTCCGATGAGAGGAAATTTCTGGGATTTCCAGTATGCTGCCACCATCGGCGTCATTGATTAGCTAGGAACTTTAGAATCACGAGAGAGGGAAGAAGAGAGCTCATGGTCTCTTGCAAAACACAACCACCAAAAGAAAAGATACAGGAGAACAAAGGAGATAGAAGATGAAGAGAAAGAAGAGATCATGGTCTTTGTTTTTCAAGACCCTTTTTGCTTCTATCTTCAACTTCGGTGAACTAAACTCCAGAATTGCACATGAACTCATGGCGGAAGCTAAGAAGAATGAAAAAGATGGTTCATAGAAAACTCAGTTGGATAGAGAAGAAGAAGATATCAGCAATCGTGCTGATAACGTATTATAAAACTGAAGGAATTCTAGAGAGAAGTCAGAGGAAATTCTAGAGAAATGAAATGGATTCTCATTCAAGTCTAATGAATAATTACAGGAGATCTCTATTTATAGAAGGATGCAAATAGTAGATTACTATGCGTATATACCATGTCATCCTGTATTTGGAGATTATGGGTCAATGGACATCCACATAATAAGAATATTCATAACAGAATTAAAGTTCTACTTTTACCGATTATTTTGAACATTGGGTTCCATAGTTAAGATTTGAGATTATTTACTATTTACTATTCACAGTAAATAGTAATTTTTACTATTCATGTTAACTTTACCTTTTTCAGTAATTTTACATTTTTATTCATTTTGACTCCTATATGGAAGTCTAGTTTTAATTTTTCAGTAATTTTATTTTATTCACTATTTACAGTGAATAGTAATTTTACTATTCACGGTAAATTTATATTTTACTATTTACAGTAATTTATTTATGTTTATATATTCTTCCCACTCCCTATTCATTTATTTCATGGTGGCAACATTAAGCTCCATTTGTAATTTAATTCTAATTCTTTACTTACTGCTTTATTTATTTCATGGTGGTGATACTAAGCTCCATACTGATGCTTTATTTATTTCATGGTGGCGATACTAAGCTCCATACTGACTTTACTAACATTTACTTTATGCCACTAACATTTAAATTTATGTTACTAATATTTACTTTTATGTTCCTAATATAACATTTATTTTTATGTTGCTAACATTTATTTATCTTTTATGCTGGCAACACTAATATTAGTGGGCTCCATTTATTTATGAATTTATTTACCTTTTATGGTGGCGACACTAGTATATTTATTAGTGGGCTCCATTTGTTTATCTTAATTCTTTACTGCTGTCTATATATTATATATTAAATATGCATCCTCTTTCTTACTTTCGGATGAGATAGGTCTCGTTGTGAGTTTACTACCATTCCTATCTCATCTTCTTTTTATTTTATTAGCATGTTTATTTACAATTCTTTAAATTATGTTTTAATTTATAATGAGATTTTATATTATGATTCTAATTATTATCATTATTTTTAGTTTGAATCATGTCTTCCAGCCTTTCAAATCTTGAATTTAATGCTCTTGACATCATCGGGAAGAATTATCTATCATGGGTTTTAGATGCTGAAATCCTTCTTCAAGCAAAGGACCTTGGAACGGCTATATTGCCGGGAAATAAGACGTCCCATACTGATAAGGCTAAGGCTATGATTTTTCTCCGACACCACATTCATGAAAGTTTGAAAACTGAATATTTAACGGTAAAAGATCCATTTGAATTGTGGACTAGTTTGAAAGATAGGTATGATCATCAGAAAATGGTGATTTTGCCTAGAGCTTGTTATGAATGGATTCACCTCAGGCTACAAGATTTTAAAACTGTAAGTGAGTATAACTCAGCAGTTTTCAAAATAAGTTTTCAGTTAAAATTATGTGGTGAGAAAATAATTGATGAGGACTTATTAGAGAAAACTTTTTCTACCTTTCATGCTTTGAATATGCTTTTACAACAGCAATATCGAGAGAAATGTTTTAAAAAATATTCTGAGTTAATCTCATGTTTATTAGTAGCCGAGCAAAATAACGAGTTATTGATGAAAAATCATGAAAATCGTCCCACTGGATCTTCTCCATTTCCTAAAGCGAATGTGAGTGTACGGAATGATCATGGTCGTGGCTGTGGTCGTGGCCGTGGACGAGGACGTGGAAATCGTGGAGGCAGAAATAATCATGGTTCTTATTATGGTGGAAGAGGTTATTATGGTCCTTATACCCATCAGAAAAAGATGAATAATGAAGGACGAAAGAATGATAAAGAAGGTCTTTCAAAAGTTTTTGAACATAAATGTTATCGGTGTGGTATGAAGGGACACTAGGTACGTAATTGTCGTACGCCAGGACATTTAGCGAAACTTTACCAAGCCTCTATAAAAAGGAGTGTTAATAATGTCGAGTGTGACAATAAGACTCATAAGGATAATGATGTCAATGAGTCAAATGATGATGTTATGTCTCACTTGGAGGTGGAAGATTTTTATGATTAAATAAGTTTTGCAGAAATTGTAATAATTATTTTGTTTCGCTTTGACTTGTTGTCAATTATGTATAATAAATATGTTTTTAATGCATCTCTTATATTAAATATGTTTTAATGCATTTCTTTTCTTTTAATAAAGCTCATGGATATTTCAAATATTGCACACAAGAATGAAGATATATGTCTCATTGACAATGCAACGACACACTCAATTTTTAAAGATAAGAAATATTTTTCACATCTAACAAATTGTAGTACAAGCATCAATACCATAGTGGGTAATACGAGATTGGTTGAAGGCTCTGGAAGAGCAATAATAATATTATCCAATTGTACGAAATTTGTTATTAATGATGCTTTGTATTCTTCCAAGTCTCATAGAAATTTGTTGAGTTTTAAAGATATCCATTGGAATGGATATCATATTGAGACTATAAATGAGGAGAATAAGGAATATCTACAAATTGTTATTGTTACATATGGTGAAAAATATGTTCTGGAGAAATTACCTATGTTATCTTCTGGTTTGTACTATTCATATATTAGTACAATTGAAATAAATGTTATGGAAAACTAGAAGCATGCTAGTAAAGGCATATTTATTGTTTGGCATGACCGGTTAGGCCATCCCGGGTCAATTATGATGCGACGTATAATAGAGAATTCATGCGGACATAACTTGAAACAGAAACAAATACCAAAATCCCATGATTTCTCATGTAATGCATGTTCCAAGGGAAAATTAATTATTCGGTCATCAACAAGCAAAGTAGAAAGTGAGTCTCTCACATTTCTAGAACGGATACAGGGAGATATTTGTGGGCCAATACACCCACCATGCGGACCATTTAGGTATTATATGGTTTTAATTGATGCATCAACTAAATGGTCGCATGTGTGCTTACTATCTTCTCGAAACCTGGCGTTTGCGAGATTACTTGTTCAATTGATAAGATTAAGAGCACATTACCCTGATTATCCTATCAAGAAAATACGTCTTGATAATGCTGGTGAATTTACTTCACAGACTTTTAATGAATATCGCATATCCCTTGAAATTGATGTTGAACATCCCATAGCTTATGTTCATACGCAAAATGGACTTGCAGAATTATTGGTAAAACGATTGCAACTTATTACAAGACCTTTACTTATAAGATCTAATTTACCAATTTCTACTTTGGGCCATGCCATTTTGCATGCAACAATGTTAATTCGCATCAGGCTAACTAGTTATTTAAAAGTTTCTCCCTTACAAATGGTTTTTGGTGAAGAACCTAATATTTCCCACATACAGACCTTTGGATGTGTAGTATATGTGCCAATAGCACCTCCACAACGTACTAAAATGGGTCATCAAAGAAGAATGAGAATATATGTTGGGTATAAATCTCCTTCGATTATAAAGTATTTAGAACCATCTACAGGAGATTTATTTACTGCATGATTTGCAGATTGTCATTTTGATGAATCAGTCTTCCTAATATTAGGGGGAGAAAATAAGCAGTTGAATAAAGAGATTAGCTGGAACGAATTATCATTGGCTCATTTTGATCCTCGCACAAAACAATGTGAACTAGAAGTTCAAAAGATAATTCATTTACCGAATTTAGCTAATTGAATGTCAGAAGCATTCACTGATCCAAAGAAAGTGACAAAGTCACATATTCTAGCTGCTAATACTCCTATTCGAATTGATGTCCCTATAGGACAACCAATTATAAATGAATCGAAAGCACGCCTGAAGCGTGGTAGGCCTATCGGTTCCAAAGATAAAATTTTTTGAAAAAGAAAAGGAGCTAAGATTATAGATGGCCAAGTCGAGGATAATCAAGAAAAAAGTGTAGCTCTGAATGAGCCACTTCATGAAGAAATATTATCTCCAAAAGAGAATATTGTGGCCCCAGAAGAGATCCAGGTACCTGAAATGTACGAAAATAATGAGATCTCAATAAATTATGTCACAAATAGTATCAAATGGAACCGAAATGAAGTCAACGTTGACAACATTTTTGCTAATCATATAGCATATGATGTAATGAATGATAAAAAGGATCATGAGCCAAAATCCATTAGCGAGTGCCAACAGCGAAAGGATTGGCCCCTATGGAAAAATGCCACAAATGCAGAATTAAAATCACTGGCAAAACGAAAAGTATTTGGACCTATAGTCCATACACCTAAAGATGTAAAGCCAATTGGATATAAATGGGTTTTTGTACGGAAAAGAAATGAAAAGGGTGAAATTACAAGGTATAAAGCATGCCTTGTAGCCCAAGGCTTTACACAAAGACCTGGCATTAATTTTGAAGAAACATATTCACCAGTAATAGATGCAACTACTTTTCGTTATTTAATTAGCCTAGCAACAAATGAAGGGCTTGATTTGCATCTAATGGATGTCGTGACTGCCTATTTGTATGGCTCACTTGATAGTGATATCTATATGAAAGTCCCTGAAGGACTCAAGATGTCAAAAGCATTTAATTCAAATTCACGAGAACAATACTCGATCAAATTGAATAAGTCCCTATATGGCTTGAAACAATCAGGGCGCATATGGTATAATTGTCTTAAAGAATATTTGTTGAAAGAAGGGTACAAAAATGACCCGATATGCCCATGTATTTTTATGAAAAGATCGAAAAACGAATTTGCTATAATTGCTGTTTATGTTGATGATATCAACATTATTGGAACTCCTGAAGAGATTTCAAAAGCAATTAATTGTTTAAAGAAAGAATTTGAAATGAAAGATTTGGGCAGGACAAAATTTTGTCTTGGATTACAAATTGAGTACCTGAAGGATGAGATCTTTGTATATCAAGAAACTTATATAAAGAAGGACCTAAAACGATTTTATATGGATAAGTCACATCCATTATGCACTCCAATGGTTGTAAGGTCTTTGATAAAAGAAAAAGATCCATTCCAACCGAAAAAGGTGTAGAACAATTACTTGGTCTAGAAGTACTATATCTTAGTGCTATTGGAGCATTAATGTATCTTGTTAATCACACACGACCTGATATATCGTTTCTTGTTAATTTATTAGCAAGATATAGTTCTGCACCAACACAGAGGCATTGGAGTGGTGTAAAGCGTATTTTTCGTTACCTCAGAGGTACTATGGATATGGGGTTATATTATTCAAATGTATCTAAACATGAATTGATTGATTATTCAGATGCTGGATTTATGTCTGATCCACATGATGGAAAATCACAAACAGGCTATATATTTACATGTGGAAGTACAATTATTTCATGGAGATTTATGAAACAGACTATATCGGCCACTTCATCTAATCATGCAGAAATCCTAGCAATGCATGAAACAAGTTGAGAATGTGTGTGGTTGAGGTTAGTAATTCATCATATACGAACTACTTGTCATTTATCTTCTGGTAAAATGGTTCCAACAGTTCTATATGAGGATAATACTGCATGTATTGCCTAACTTAAGGAATGTTACATCAAGGGTGATAGAACTAAGCATATTTCACTAAAATTTTTCTTTACTCGTGATCTTCAACAGAATGGTGAAATAGATATCCAGCAAATTAGTTCAAGTGAAAATTTGGTAGATTTATTTACCAAGTCACTTCCAAAAGCAATCTTTGAGAAGCTTGTCCATGGTATTGGTCTTCGAAGACTCAAAGATCTCAACTGATGTTATCAGGGGGAGTAATACTGATGTTGTCAACAGGGGGAGTCGATACACGCTGTACTCTTTTTGCCTTATCTAGGTTTTGTCCCACTGGGTTTTTCCTAGAAAGGTTTTTAATGAGGCAGCACTGGACAATGTATCAATGAATGATGTACTTTTTTCTTTAGCTAGGTTTTTATCCCACTGGGTTTTTCCTAGTTAAAGTTTTTAATGAGGCACATTCATAAATGAACATCCAAGGGGGAGTGTTATGAATATACTTATTATGTGGATGTCCATTGACTTACGGTCTCCAAATATTACAAGATGACATGGGACCCACGCATAGTACCACGTATAGTAATTTACTATTTGGTGGGACCCACATACAATTATTCAGCTTCACTGTAGCCTCACGGGATTGATTCATGGGTGATGAATTATTTAGCCTATGGGTTAATTACATCAAATGACCCATAAATAGAATTACACTTAAAGACCCATTTTCCTTCTATAAATAGAGGCCTTCTGTAAACATTCAGAATACACTGGAATGAGAACTTCTGTCTACTCTCTCTCTTTCTCTAAAATCTCTTGTTGTTGTTATTTACTTTTCATCAGTTTTATATTACATGTATACTTCTTCAGTTCTCTTTCTTCCTAATTACAATGAATTCTTGGAGTTCTTGCATGAAGTACTTAGGCCACACAATATTCTGAATTGATTGTATATAACATCATGCCCATCTATAGTATTATGAATTACATAATATGATTAGTCTAAGGTCTCTTTCTTCTTCTTGCTTTGTTGGTTGCTTGCTACAATGGACAACACCTTTTGAGCATGTATGTTCTTCTCAAGTGTGACAAGCCACCATAAGCATTTGATCATCAAGTTTTCATTTTTCTTGCTTCTTCTTTCTTCATAGCCTTTTCCTTCTCCCTCTTGTATACTTGGAAAAAAATAAATTGAAGAACAAATAATTGAGGCTTCAATATTACTATAAAGATAAAACTCTAGGCTCAAACATAATTATCACATGAGCAGGAGGGTTAAAACCTCCACCTACATCAAGAAATAGAAAATAACGAGACAAGAATATAAGTATATACATGTTTATAAAAGGAAAATAACATACTATCATTCAACAACATCAATTTTGAGCCTTGATAGACATTCTGGCATTAATAATTAAGGATTACAATAAAACCTCCACCTACATCAAGAAACCGTAATGGGCATAGAAAAAATTCATCATATATTATAATATGTAAACCATAAATAAATATATCAGTTAGTTAGTTAGGAGATTAGTTGTATTAGTTAGTTAGTTGTTAGTAACCATTTGGGATTAATGAACTTTGAGGTGTTGCCTATATAAGGCATATCACTCTTCAATGTATGCTATTGCTATGCTTGTTAAAATGAATGTTGAATAAAGATGAATGGAAGAACACAGTGATGTGATTCTGTGTTTCCTCTCCTCTCCCTCTTGTTTCTCTTCTCTCTCTCTCTGATTTCTGTTTCTAAACCCTCTAATTTCTCTAAATCTCTACACTAATCCTATCAGTGGTATCAGAATGAGTCATCCTCGGCTCCTCTGCTATATAATCTTTGAACTTCTTGGGATAATTTCTGGTCCATTCTTCTTCTTCGGTCCAGTTCCTGTTTCAAGGTTCTCCAGAAAAGACAAAAAGACAGTCAAGAAAGTCAAAACAACCTCTGCAAATTCAAAATTATGGATCAAGTTGCAGTGGCAACACCGAAAAGAATTACGAAAATCATCCAGAAAGGTCAAGAACAACCATTTTTCAGATTGAGCAGTAGGAATCAGCTTAATATAACTTAAGTCGACTTCAAGAGAACCAACGACAATTTCAAATTATAAACAGTAATTGAATTCAGTATTGTCGTCAATCCCGAAGAGTGCTGGGAGCCACTTTATCGACTGGTTCTCATTCTACATGCGACGAAGTTGACTCACCAAATAGATAGTAACGAGGGTGATATGTAAACTATAAATAACTAATTAGGTTAGTTAGTTAGGAAGGGATTAGTTAGTTGGTTAGTTGTTAGTAACTAATGGTAGTTAGTTGAGATTAGGAGGTCTAGAGGTATTGCCTATATAAGGCGCACAACTCTACATTGAATCCTATGCTTGTTAAGATGAATGACTAATGAGCATCACTGGATTTCTCTCTTCTCCCTCTCTGTTCTGTGTCTCCTTTCTTTCTCTCTTCTTTCTCATTATAGAATTATGATTCTGTAATAGTGGTATCAGAGGAATTGTTCCTCCACCTTCTTTCATTGTTCTATTCGCTGTTTCTCTGTTCTGTTGATCATCCCTTTCTGTTCTGATTTGGAAAATGAAAAAAAAGAATCAAAACAACAAATTTTGCTTCTGCCCTATTTGCTTTGTTTTGCCCGGTTCTGTATTTTTGTTTCTGGGTTAATTAGCCTCACAAGCAGTGAAACCATCAAGAACTCATCAAGAAAGCTTCAAGAAACCACCAAGAAACAATGGATGGGTTTATTGCTGATTCTGTTCTCATCCTCTTCTGCTCTTTTCTGATTCAATTCTGGTTTTGGGTAGTTCTTGGCATTCTGATTCCAGATTCTGCCATCATCTATTTCTTTCGACATTCTGTCATCTAGTCAAGGCTATTGGTTGCTGATTTTGGATTCAGTCTGAGTTCTTGGAGATCTGAAAGAAAATGGGTACCAAATCTTGATATGGCACGAAAATTATTGGGCTGGTTTTCTGAATTTGAAAAAAAAAATTCTTTCTTCCTTCCTATTGGTATGGAACAATGGCTGAAGGAAACAAAAAGAAAAGAAAAAAGATTCCTCATCTCTTCTTGTTGGTATGGGACAACAGCTGAAGGGAAACTAAAACACTCTCCATCAAGATTTGTATTTTTTATTGATTCAAATTTGTATTTTTGAATTTTGTATTTTTTGTTTTTTTGAGTTTTGTGTTTTTGTTGTTTCACATCCTTGAGGGCAAGGATGTCTTGGGGAAGGGGGTATTGATATGTAAACTACAAATAACTAATTAGGTTAGTTAGTTAGGAAGGGATTAGTTAGTTGGTTAGTTGTTAGTAACTAATGGTAGTTAGTTGAGATTAGGAGGTCTAGAGGTATTGCCTATATAAGGCGCACAACTCTACATTGTATCCTATGCTTGTTAAGATGAATGACTAATGAGCATCACTGGATTTCTCTCTTCTCCCTCTCTGTTCTGTGTCTCCTCTCTTTCTCTCTTATTTCTCATTACAGAATTATGATTCTGTAACAGAGGGGTCTTGACATGGGAACCTGATGGAAATAAGGGTCCTGTTCATTAGTCATTGGGCACGTGGCTCTGGTCTTGCATGTTGAGACTTAACGAAGAATTCTTAAAGTATCTAAGTTCACGTCATCGTCCTCATTGCACCGACTGATCCTGAATCATTTCCCTTACGCGTCGTCAGTTCTTGTTCCGTCACCGCCAGGCGCAACAAATGGTTCTGTGATCCCCAAGATTCAGTTTCTAGTTTCAATAGTGTCGTCTAGCATTATTGAATCATCCTACATAACCAAGCACTCTGGTTTTGGTTTTCACTTTTGAAGTACTCGACCGATTTCAGGCTATTCATTTCGGACGGCATCGACGGCTTCTAGGTATTCATCTGGTGGCGTCGTTGACTACTTCTGGATACTCATTTGTGTCGCATGATTATCTTTCCTTCTGGGTCAACGACGCAACAGGTTCTGTTTCTTCTTTTTCATTTTTTGACGTCTCGATTGATTTTGGGTTTCGTCATTTCGGACTGCTTCATTCTGGGGTTTGTTCATTGATATTGGCGTCACTTTGGGTCTGATTTTGTCCGTTAGTGTTTTGGTTCTTCATTGCGGGTATCATCATCAGCTATTTCTGGGTTTTGCTCCTGTGGTTTTGATCTTATGTGGAAAAAAAATCTTTTCTTGTTGGTATGGGACAACAGCTGAAGGAAACAAAAAGAGAAAAAAAAATATATTCCTCTTCTTGTTGGTATGGGACAACAGTTGAGGGAAACCAAGAAACCTATCAATCCATGGTATGTGCTTTGAGAAACGGCTAACCGGAGAGGGCTACCTACGAAGGATTCTGACCGGAGGGGCCAACCAACAAGAAGTTGAGTGAAGCACCGTGTAAAGTATCGTGGAGTGAAATCGTCGGGAAGTGGACTCTCAAAGGGGATGTTTTTGATTGATTTAGATTTGTATTTTTGAGTTTTGTATTTTTGTGCTTTAGGTTTGTGTTTTGTTGTTTCACATCCTTGAGGGCAAGGATGCTTTTAGGAAGGGGGTATTGATATGTAAACCATAAATAAATATATTAGTTAGTTAGTTAGGGGATTAGTTGTATTAGTTAGTTAGTTGTTAGTAACCATTTGGGATTAATGAACTTTGAGGTGTTGCCTATATAAGGCATATCACTCTTCAATGTATGCTATGATGAATGTTGAATAAAGATGAATGGAAGAACACAGTGATGTGATTATGTGTTTCCTCTCCTCTCCCTCTTATTTCTCTTCTCACTCCTTCTGATTTCTGTTTCTAAACCCCCTAATTTCTCTAAATCTCTACACTAATCCTATCATATTATATCCTATCAAGTGTTGCCAGACTATGTCTGCCTCTTAAAATTTTGAATCGTGGTATATGACAACTTATATCTCTCCAAAACATAAAGTCCAATGCTAACACTAGTTTATTCAAACAAAATGGATGATGGCCATATGTGACTCCAATGCTTGGCCTTTCTTTAAACCGAATACAACATATTCCATCACTAACATATTCCATTCCCAAGTCAAAAAGAATTCCTTCTCAACCAATTAATCAAACACTTCATATGCATTATGTAAAACCATTCTACAATACAAGAAAATGGAACCATAATAAAAACAACGGAAGAAGAAGATCTTTGAACATACCTATCACAATCGCTCAATATTAAAGAAGTATCATTCTTCTCGCTCAGAGCCTTGGGAATTAAACCAATCAGATTGTTCCCTGACAAATCACTAAGGAACTCCAATTATTTGAGATTGGAAACTGAAATATTCAACTCTCCAGTCAATTTGCTTGAGCTCAAGTTCCAAGAGGCAAAGGATGCTGGACTGAAATGAATCCAGAAATAAAGGAGCTACGACCTGGGATTATGAAACAGTTCGCTAGAAATGGGGAAGGGAAGGTGAGAGAAAAGGTGGAGGATCGATGATGGTGAGTTAAGGTTTTGATGAAGGTGAAAGTGGAGAAGGAATGGTAGAGTGCGAGCTTCATCTTCCTCTGTGGCATCTGTGTCTCTTATTCACTGATCACCGACGATGACGAACGACTGAGGTGGTTCGACGGCGGGTCAGTAAAGGAGGGAGGTGAAGGTGGTGAAAAATGGTGATCTCTAATCTCAGTTATCAAGCTCCTCTTGCTCGTGAAGTCTCATTCTACTTGTTCGCCTCTGCTCTAGTCTCTGTTATCTCATTGGAATCAAACACACACAACGATGGCAATGGTTTGGGCTTCAGTGGGTTTAGGGTATTTTGGTGTCGACCAGAGAGAACACAAACGAGCATTTGAGAAGACAATAACTCAATTTGAATCTGTCTGGCTTTTTCTCACATTCACTAAGAATGTTTGGGTCATTTCACAATTGCATTATATCCCACAAAAGTCTAAAGGGACTTGGTAGCAATTACGATATTTCCAGGATTTTTTTTAATTACTTTTGTCCCTGTGACCTACACGCCATTTTCCATTTTTTAAAAGTCATGTTCATTAAATCAATGGATTTATATGAAAAGTTGTGTAAGAAGTTAGTCACCAAGCTTAAGATTATGTTTGTTTAGTTTCTAGAAACACATGTGAAAGGTTATAGTCAAAGATGTTTCAACAATCACTTGATGAAAAGTTGTGTTGTATTTATAAGAAAAATCTATATAATGTAAGGGATAGGATATTCTTACTACATTTTTATCTTACTACCATTTGACTACTATTTTTTTACTGTTAGATCTATATTTGATTCAACGGTCCTGATTTACCCTATTTAAAACCTTCTTCCTTCTCCACATTTCTCCCTCATTCTCTTCCATCCTCTTAATTGCCGCCGGAAAAAAGAACATCTGCAAATTTCAGATTCGTACGCATAATACTACAACTTTGTTTTCCCAATATTTGCTATAACACCACATACTTGGTTTATTGTAACTATTTTTTATGTACATATCCTTTTAAATTAGTTATTATTTCTGTTTCCTGTGTGTATAGTATCTTTCAAAGCCGCCTAGATTCATTGTGTTTTTGTTAGAGATTCACCAGAAAATATCTATTTATTTTAGTTAATCATAAACTGAAAAAAAACAAAGGCCAAAGTATGGATAACTACTTCTATCCATGAAGTTCCAGACTCCGTTCACCAAGAACCTGTAGATATGCTTCCGTTTATCACCGAAAAAGGTATCACCGAAAAACAAAGCCCTGTGAACCAGATCAAACAAACCCAAGAACCTATAGGCGGTCTAGTTAATTGTCGCAACAAACACGATTCGGTAATGGAGAAATCACTAATAATAACCATTTTGTAAAAGAGATGTGAAGAGAAATCACCAGTTCTTTCAAATCATGGGCAACGATGCAGATCAAGAGGATGGAAGGGAAAGAGGGAGAAATGTGGAAAAGGAAGAAGGTTTTAAGTAGGATAAATCAAGACCATTGGATCAAATATAAATCTAACGGTAAAAAAGTGGTAGTCAAATGGTAGTAAGATAAAGAGGTAGTAAGAATATCCTATCTCATAATATAAAAGTATAACTCTTCATATATCTGTTAATGGATTAGTATATAAGATTTATGAATTTAACAAATTATTATGATTTTTAATTGAGGAGGTGTTACTGTTAGTTCTCAATGTGTTTTGATGATAACTAGCAATTGTAAACTTGATATGAAGTTTGTTTTTGGCAATATGAAAATCTCACTGTCAAAGGCAAACTCGAGTTTAGATATATAAACTCGAGTTTGAGACTTGACAGAAAGATGTTCAATTCTACATAAAAGCCAAACTCGAGTCTACATAGACAAACTGGAGTCTGGGCAGACACAAAAAGGAATCCAAAATTTTCACATCAAGCTAAACTCCAATTTGCAAATCAAACCTGAAGTCTGGAAGATACAGAATCCCAAGCAAGCCAAACTCGAGTCTGGATTATCAAACTCGAGTTTAGACCAAACAGAAAGGAACCCAGAAAACTCAATAGACTCCCAAACTCCAGTCTGGCTTTCCAAACTCCAGTTTGCACTTGACCCAGATAAACCTCAAATGTTTCGGTAGTCACTGAAACTCGAGTTTGCTCCCCAAACTCGAGTTTGGATCATATAGAAAGATCATCCATTTGGCTATACTACAAACTTGAGTTTATGACCCAAAACTCCAGTCTGGAAGATTACGAACTTAGGCTTGTTCTTTAAACCTATACCCAAACTCGAGTTAGTCACTAATTGACTCGAGTTTAGCTTCATGCCCAAAGTTCCATCCTAAGTTTAGAGCCCGACAGTTCTCTTTGTAAAAGCCAAACTCGAGTTAGCTTTTACAGACTGCAAGTTTAGACCAGTGACCAACCGACATGCTTTCTGGATGAACTCCAAACTCAAGTCTGGAAGAACAAACTTGAGTTTGCATCGGGGATTTTGAAAAATCAAATGATGTTGATCTGCGAAATCTTAATAGGTCAAACTAAAATTATTCTATCATATGATATTATTTTTTCTAATGTCTTTAATGAAGTTTTGAGTATTTTTCAGATAAGTTTAGTTAAGATCAAGGTGAGATCAAGATCCAGGGTAAGTGCATTAAATGAAGAACCAAGAACAGGGCTGATCTTTCTCCCTTTTCCCAGATGCTCAGTTCAGACCGTTGCAACATTTCAGGATCATTCTAAATGGTCAAATTACGATCATAGAATGACTAAAAATATGGAAGACTTTCTGCAACAACTAAATTCCAAAATTCCAGCTAAGAATTCAAAGAACAAAGTAAAATATGCAACTACCATTTTTCCAAAATTGCAGCTGAACGTTAGAGAAAGAATTGCAACGGCTAGCTCATCCATTTAGTTTATAAAAGGTTATGAAGACTCAAAGCAAAAGACACAAAACGAAGCTATCTTGATTATACTTTGAAATTTGAGTCTGTATTATTATTTTCAACTTGTTCTTCAGTGTTTATCTTTATCTACTCTTCTTGAGAGTTTTGATTCTTTGAAATCATTTGTATTTGTGAAAGCTCAAGGTTGTGGAAATCTGTGAGGTGGGAAGCTTAATTACATAGTGTAAGGGGGAGCAAGTCCTTGGTGGATAGGATTGCTTGTAGTTTACATTGTTGTAGTTTAAGCTTGTTGAACTAGTGAAAATACCCAGTAGATATCTGGGGACTGGCATAAGTTAAGGTTGAGACCGAACCAGTATAAATTCTCTGTGTCCAGCTTTTCTACTTTTATTCTCTCATCATTTACTTCTCACGTTTTTTTTTTTAAAAAAGAGGAGTCTAAAAGAAATTTTAAATCCCCAATTCACCCCCCCTCTTGGTGATTTCTTCCATCTTCAGTTACTTCAAGAGGCACCACTTCAAGGCTTAAAAATACCTAGCGCCATTAATCATTCTGAGCATCAGAAATCACACAACAAAAGATCAAACACATTTCTTTTGTCCTTAAGTGCACATAAAGATAAAGTTAAATTATTATTTTTAAAAAAACATTGTTGTATTGCTTGAGTATTGAGAATGGAATTCATACTCAAGGGTAGAGCTATTAAAATGGGATGGGCTGGCCCATTTAAGCCTTAGCCCTTTAAGGGCCGAGCTTGAAAAATGGACGAGATATTTGAAATTAGCCCTGGAGGGCCGGCCCAGGTGGGTCTCGGGCTTAAACGGGCCGGCCCTGGAGGGCCTCGGGCCAGCCTTGCAGGCCCTTTTCACTGTAGTTTTTTCTTTTTTTCTTTTTCAAATTTATTAATTTATATATTTTTTATATTTGTTATAAAGTTATTTATCCATTTAACTATAAAGACATAATAACTATAGTCTAATTTTATTATTTGTTGCAAATAAAAATTATGGATGTGTTCATTATGCGGGAGAAGAATTTCATGTTATTCTTATTCATGAACTAGAGGCTACTACTCAAAGTGAAAAACAATCAAATGTCATTAAAATCGATGATAGTGACGAAGATAACGACAATAATAGTCATCGTACTAATGTCACTTAGTGATATACTTTTTATGTTTTATGTGAGTTATTTGTGAACATAGTTTGCTTTTGATTATAAATTAGTGACTGTGCTTATTTATTGGATGATTCGTATTGTAATTTACTAATTATATTTTTTAAAAAAAAAAAGTGGAGAAAAAATAGTTAAAATTTGGAATAGTAATTTCCGGGCCCTGGTGCTCTCGGACCGGGCTTTGAAAAACAAGTGTTTTTCTTACTTCGGGCCCTGGAGGGCCGGCCCTAGCCCTTCACGGGCTGGCCTTGGAGGGTGGGGCCGGCCCTGATTAACGACTCTACTCAAGGGTCTTCTTTGTATTCTGTAAGAAATTGTTTGTCAATCCAACTTACATCATATAAGAGAGGTACAGGTGGGGACGAGTTAAGCATAAAGGAAAGTGTTTCCCACACCTTAAAGACATTGTACACTATGTTTTTCTTCTTTTACTCCTTAGAGATTCAGCTTATCCAATAGGCCAGCCCACTTGACGTTCAATATTGTTTAATTAGTGAAATAGGAACTGATTATTAGGAAAATTTTCATCACTCAAGGACTATTGTAACCAATTAATATCAAATAGCACTCAAGAAATTCTGAAACCTCATTGCAAGACCTTAAGGGCAAAATGAAATTAAAATTTATGTTGAAAAGACATCACTGCACCTCCTTATTTATCTCTTTTAAAAAAGTCAACATTTTTACTTGATAAAGATCCACCCACCAGCTAGCTAGCCGCTAGCTGGCGATGAGCATTAGTTGTCGGAGCATTAGCTACCAACGAGTTGTCGATCAGTCAACAGTTGGGGCTCTAGTGGTCATGAACAAGTGTTTTATAAATCATGAATAAGTAAAATATTCTTATGCATGAAATAAATTACTTTCTCAGTAATTACTCATATGAAAGTATTTTGTATTTCATGAATAAGTGAAATAGTCTTATAAACAAGATAAACTAAATTCTTAATTGTTAGATATAATTAGTTTTGATGATATTAAATATAGATGCTAAACATTAAGAGCAAAAAGTTTGCATCATGTACTTATCTTATAATTTGTCTAACTATTATATTTAATGTAAAATATTTTGTAGATTAGTCAAGCAAAGAAAAAATATATTAAGTTGAGTTATGTAGATTTACCAAGAGGAAGAATATGAAGAAATATTGAAGAAAGAAGAACATATTAGTTAAGAAAATCAAGGAGTTATAAAAAAATTATTATGGATAATGAGAATGAGTTATTAAAAGTATTATGGATAATGAGTTTTTACAAAAACTCAATGGGATAAAAGCCAACCCCAATACCTTCCATTGGTCGTTTTTTTACTGCTACTTTGTTTTGAATATATATATATATATATATATATATATATATATATATATTAATTTAAAGCTCACCTATGATCTCTCCAAACAGGCCTAGTATAAATCAATTGAATAATAATTAATGCTTATTTATCAATTTTACCTGTATAATTAATACTTAAATGTGACTTTTTATATGTTCTCTCTCGTTCAAAACCTAATTTTATATATAGGTAAAGTTAGGAAAAAAATTCAATTTAAAGCATATTAGCTAAAGTATATTTTCAATGCTTCAAGAAACCTAATTTGCTTCAAAAAATCTTATAGTCCCTTAAGTTTGTAAAGTGTATTTTCAGTCCTTAAATGTTAACACCACTAATTTTGTCTGAGGAGAAAAATGCTGACTTATCAAATTAAATGATAAGAGTGTAATTAAATGTAGACATTTTAATCACAGTTAACGTATTAGTTGGATTAAAAGAAACCAAAAATTTTCTAAAATAAAGAGAGAGTAAACCCTAGTCGCCCAATCTAAAAAATGGCCATTGTCTCCCATTGCTGTTGGTCTCTAATTATCGGTCTCCATCTTCTCACCCTAAGATGAAAATATTTCTCTCTTCTAGAACTTTGTCAAACTTTTCCCAATTCCAATCACTCCAACCTTGCTATGTGGATCGTCCGAGAATAAAAAAAATGCTCTCCCTCTTTCTTCCAGAGAAGACACCAATCTTTAAAGGTAGTTTAAAATAGATGTTTTATTAATCTAGTTAGAAAATTGAAAAGAATGTAATTTTTGCACATAGGACACCCAAAAAAAAAAAGTTTATAGATTGTAAATAGAGGCTTGACAACAGCCTAACTTAGTCATTTACCTTCTTGGCAAAGAGAAGCACGAAGAAGCCAAGTACCTGAACCATGAAAGAGACAAGCAAGAAGCCCATCCTTGAGCTCTGAAGCTACTTGAGATTGGGCAACAAGGGTTTCTTTCTTTTTTCTTTTTAAATTTAGTAGTTGATTTTTTTTCCTTTTTCTACCAACTAGAATTAAAATGTCAACCCTTCATTGTACAATAATATTTTTAATTTTGATGAGTCAATATTTTTAGTTAGACAAGATTAATGGTGTAAACGATTAAAGACCAAAAATACACTTTACAAACTTAAGGAGCTAAAAACATACTTAAAACAAACATAAAAGACTAAAAGTATATTTTAGTCAAACATATCTAATAAATTAATTATCATTTATTAGTTTTGATAAGTTAATTAGAGTGCCTTATATTATAAAATGGAGGAAGTATTCTCATATGCTTAGTTGTCAAAATGCGTGACTTTAAAATTTCATTAGGACATGGATTTTTTATTTTTTTTATTTTTGGTAATAAGAAAGGCATAAGCCATAATATATTAGAAAACTAAAAAGGGGAAACAAGTCCCATACAATCGTTAAGCAACATCTTCCTTAAATGATCAGGACAATTAGATAAAGTGGCAGAGTATAAAAAACCCTCCCTAGCTAAGGAATCTGCTAATCCATTCTGCGCTCTAGGAGGAAATTGCAACTTTACTGTCCAGTCTAAATCAAGCATGTGTCTGATCTGGAAGATTAACCATGCTTCCAGAAGTTGGTTCCTTGCTAAGCAGTAGATCGTCAATTAAGGCCTTGGCATCTGAATCAACGAGAACCTGCCTGAAGCCTTCGTCCCAGGTTATTTTCAAGCCCATTAAAACACCCATTCCTCTGCTTCATAAGCCTCACACCGCCCCAACTTATGGGTAAAACCCATTAGCCAATTACCTCTTGAGTCTCTAATGACTCCTCCACAAGCAGCGTCTTCAGTATGCAGGGCAACAGCACCATCTACGTTGACTTTGATCCAACCATCTGGTGGGGGAGTCCAATTTTTTATACGTAAAAATTGGGCATTTAAGTCCTACATATGATACTTGATTTTCAATGAGGCTCAAGAGATTCTAAAATTGAAGTCTTTTCGGCCCAAAATGAAACTAAGTTGGGAAGTTGACAGAAATGACTCTAGACTTTGAAATGAAATCCATGAAAAAAAAAGTGAAAGTGAGAAAAGAAAATAACTAATGGCTCTCGTGCTCTCTGGACAGAAGAACCAACCAGCGCCTCCCTCTCGTGAAGAAGAAGATTTGCTTGCCCGAAGCTCCAAGTAGATTAAAAATGGCTCTAACATCAATGATGGAAACCTTCTAGCTGGACACTAGCCAAAGGTGGGAGAAAATATCACCTCTGGAAACATGGGAGGCTTTTCATTTGTTGATAAGCTGAAAGGCACCTCAAGTCAAGAAGAAGATAACCTCATGGGTGAGGATGGCAGCCATGAGAAGAACGCCTTACATGACAACCCTATGTCCGATGGAACCCTTGAAACCATAGGAAAGGAAGAGCTAGATAAACTTTACAAGATAACGGAATGTGAGCAGAGGAACTTTCCCTCTTTCAACTTCTCGAGCCTGATGAAAAAATGCCTATATAAGGCCTGGAGCAAAGCTGTTACAGTGAAGCTCCTTGGTCGTAGTATTAGTTACAGAGCCTTAGAGAATAGATTGCAAGCCCTGTGGGCTAAGAGAGGAATCATCACTTTGATCAATATTGGCACGACTATTTTATTGTCAAACTGTCAAATGAGGAAGACTACCTCAATGCGCTAACCAATGGCCCATGGATGATATATGACCATTATCTCATCGTTCAACCATGGGAGGCAAACTTCAGACTAGACAAATCTACTATTGAAAAAGCAGCGGTTTGGGTGAGAATCCCCAAATTACCTTTGGAATATTATGATGAACTGGCCTTAACTCTAATCGGTAATCGAATCGGATCAACAATAAAGGTTTACATGAATACCTCCTGCCAACTCAGAGGTCACTTTGCCCGCATTTGCGTGGTAGTGGAACTGGGAAAACAACTAATGCAGGGGTTCTATTTAGACGGAAAGGAGTTCTTTCTCGAATACGAAGGTTTGCACCTTCTGTGCACTAATTGTGGTATATACGGTCACCGGAAGGAAACCTGTTTGCAAGGAAGAAATGAGAATACAGTGCAGCAGGACAATGCTACCGGAACCAACAAGGATGATGAGATGACAGGGCACAACGAATGCATGGCGGAGCAATAGAGGGTGGTGCAAAAACAGAGACGACCGAGAAAGATGAAAGACAGAGCAGCAGAAGTGCCACGACAGCAAAAGGAAGGGTCAAGATTCATTGTTCTATCCGAGGTGGATGAGACACAACCCCCTGCAAATGATAACTGAAATAGGGCCCAACTATAAACGACAATCCCAGACCGTGCACATAAGTGACGGAAGAAAGGTACGTCTGCTGGAGGTGCTGATGGAATGGGAATGCAGAGCAGTGACGAGGTTGTTATGGAGATAGTGGAGCAGGCACCTAGTGAATTCGTACAGATGAGGCAAAAACGGGTGGAAAAAAGATCAAGAGACGTGTCAGGAAAAGGGGAGAGTAGTGGGACCTTAATGATAACGATGGGAAACTGTTACGGATATCTCATAAATGGGCCCAGCCCAATAACTAAAGAGCCCAGTCAAAATGACTTCAGTTATGCTCATAACCGCTTCCTTGAAAATAGGAGTGGTTTTATCAAAATATCTATCGTTATGATAACTGCCTATGTATCAAGAATATCTATCAAAAACGCATATCTTGATATCCCTAAAATAAAGGATGAATCCAACTGAGTAAGATAAGGCACAGGTACGCCTATAAATAGGGTGAACCCCTTACAAGGTACACACTTCTGAAACCCTAGCTTTTCTATTCACACAGAGCACACACACCACCCCCTCTGGCTATCATTAGCCTGTCGTATACACTCGAACTACGTGGACTTTGATCCACACTGTGGTACGTAGGACCCCGGGATTTCACCCCGGGCCAAGTCCAACCCAACTTGTGATCTACACCGGATCATTGGCGCCGTCTGTGGGGACTGTAAAGTCCTATTCCTGTGACCCGTGATGGCTAATACCAGAAGCAAAAGCCACCCGCATGCACACGAGCAAGGTCAGGAACAAAATTTTAGCGAGACCCAACAGCAGGACGTTCAAGGCGTTAATCAGGAACAAATGGAGGAGTCCCCGGACTCAAACCTGGATGGACGAGCAGGCCAAACGCTGGAAAATACTAACCACGCTGGTCCCTCAAAGTTTCAGATTGGAAGCCCAGACATACGGCTCCTACATAACATTGCTGAGTCAATGATGAAGCGGATCGAGAATGTGGAAGAACGCGACAATCTTCAGAGCCAGAAGATTGACCATATGACCGAGGTGATGAATCAAATTCTTAAACACTTACAAGACCCTCTTCAGGTGGAACGCCGGGACGGTCAGCAGAATGAGGACGAAGAAACCAATCACCAAACTATTGATCCCCTACAGGAGGATCATCCCGGTCAAGGCCGAATAGCTTCAACAAAAAATTCTCAGCAAAATAATCACTAGGACGCGAGTCAGGAGGATCAAGCCCGGGCACATAGGAAGGACAGCCGTACCTCGGACAATCAGGGAATTCCGCAAGACTCCGACAGGTACAAGACGTGGTATGGGGAGGGAGGACAAAACAACAGCCCGTTCTCAGATGAAATTACAGAAGCTGAGTACCCAAGGAAATTTAATACATCCGACCTCCCTAAGTACGACGGAAGTCAGGATCCCCAGACACACTTGAACACTTTCGACACTGAGATGCTGGTCCGAGGATTCAAGGGGCCAATCATTTCCAGGCTGTTCACCTCAACGTTACGAGGAGCCGCCCAAATTTGGTTCCGGACTCTATCTCCCAAGTCCATCACCGACTTCAACAACCTGAGCGAGAAGTTCCTGCTGAATTTCGCGACAAGCAAAAAGCAACCCAGGTCGGTCTACACGCTGGACAGAATCAAGCAGCAACCCGGTGAAACCCTTCAGAAGTATTTGGATCGTTTCAAGGCTGCCGCATTACAAATCCAGGGATTAACGGAAAGCGTCCACGTACACTTGCTCATCTCGGGCCTAGATAGCGAATCCAGAATGGGGAGATCGGTCATATCTGGCGAGATCAAGACGCTGGAAGAATTCCATAAACGAGCCAAAAAGTATCTGGACATAGAACAGATGCAAATAGCCAACGCGCCGGGAAAAGAGAGACAGAAAAGCCCACCCCCGAAAGGGAAGGACCGGGCATCAAGAGACCGACCCCGTAACTCGGACCAGAAAACGCGAGGACAAAGGCATGAGGGGAAGTATGAGAGATATACTCCAATAAATGTCCCTCGTTCACAGTTATGGAGAGAGGTAGCCCTGACCGAGATGAGGAAGGTGGAGCGACCCCGACCACTTTATAATAAGGGAAAGTTGGACCACACACGGTTTTGTGAATTCCACAATGGACCCGGGCACACAACAGATGAGTGCTGGGACCTTAGAGATGCGGTGGAAAAGTTTATCCGAGATGGAAAATTACGTCAGTACGTTATCAAAACACAAGGGCAGAAAGCCAAGCGCAAGCAGACGGATCGGAGTACAAGCCCGGTCTCCCAGAGGAGAAAGCCGGACGAAGGCCGGAGAAAGCACGACAATGAGGACGAGTTCCCGGAAGCAGAGTTTGACTGCAATGTCATTAGTGGAGGTTACGGAGGTGGCGGCGATACGGCCAATCAGCGGAAGAAATACCTTCGGGAAGTCTTAACCATCAGGGGACGACCGACCTTCAAGCCGGAGCCATCACAGACAGAAGAGCCTCCTAAGCTGTTCTTTACTCAGGAAGATCTGAGGGACGTAATCCCGGGTCATCAAGACGGACTGGTCGTAACCGGCCTCCTGGGAAAATGTCGTGTAAAGAAGATATTCATCGATCCTGGCAGCGCGGTGGATATCATCCTGTGGGATGCCTTTAAGCGCATGGACCTCGACCCAGAGAATCTAAGGCCGTGCAGGACAACCTTAATCGGTTTTAACGGACAGGATACAAACCCCAAAGGGTGTATCGAACTTAAAATGACCTTGGGCTCTAAAGAAGCCTTCAAGACTGAGCGAGTCAAGTTTATTGTAGCCGATTTCCCTTCGTCCTACAATATAATCTTAGGCAGACCAACCATTCATAATTGGGACATGCTCATATCAACTAAGCATCAGAAGCTGAAAATGGTAAGTCGGAACAATAAAGCCGTCACCGTCAGAGGTGATCAGAAGGAATCCCGGCAATGTTATTTCTCGACAGTTAAAAACAACGAACCCGGAACATCGAGCTTGCAGCAGAAAGGAACTCGAAAGTCAGCGCCAATTGCGCCGAGCTCGGTCAACATGGTAGAGCTGGATGTAAGAGAAGAAGCAAAGATGATGAAAACAGAGCCTGATGGAGAGCTCACAGGCTACCAACTAGGAGAGGATCCCGGACAAATAACACAGATCGGGAGTGCACTTGCCGAGCAAGAAAAAAGCGAGCTCAAAAAGCTGTTATGGAGAAACAAGGACGTATTCGCTTGGAAACCTTCGGAGTTACCAGGAGTCGACCCGGCGTTCTGCTGTCACAAATTGACCATAAATCCACGATATACGCCGGTCTCGCAGAAGAAAAGAAAGATTGCACCGGACCGTCAGGAAGCCCTAACCGAGCATGTAAGAGAACTGCTAGATGCGGGATTCATCAGGGAAATACAGTATACCACGTGGTTGTCAAATGTGGTAATGGTCAAGAAACCAAATGGCAAATGGAGGGTCTGCACCGACTACACCGATCTCAACAAAGCATGCCCCAAGGATGCTTACCCCATGCCAAATATTGACCAACTGGTGGACAATTCCTCGGGTTTCCAGTTGCTCTCATTCATGGATGCGTATTCCGGCTACAACCAAATAGCTATGCATCCTGAAGACCAGGAGAAAACAGCTTTTATCACGGAAAAAGCAAACTACTGCTATAATGTCATGCCTTTCGGGCTGAAGAACGCAGGAGCTACTTACCAGAGGATGATGAATCAAGTGTTTGAGGCACAACTCGGCAGGAACGTCGAAGTTTACATTGACGATATGATCGTAAAGTCAGTTAAGCGATCCCACCACATCCAAGATTTGCAAGAAACATTTGATAAGCTCCGGGCCCACAGAATCCGACTTAACCCAGCTAAATGTGCATTCGGGGTACCAGCGGGTAAATTTCTCGGATTCCTGTTGACAAACCGGGGGATTGAGGTCAATCCGGACAAATGTCAGGCCGTCCTCAATATGGCTGCCCCAAAAAACAAAAAAGAAGTACAGCAGTTGACCGGCAGACTGGCCGCGCTGACAAGGTTCTTACCGAAATCGGCAGAAAATGCTCTTCCTTTCTTCAAGTTATTGAAGAAGGAAGCACGGCATGGAGAATGGAACTCAGAGTGTGAAGCCGCGTTTGACAAGATCAAAAAATGCCTGTCATCACCACCCGTGCTGACAAAACCCGAGCCCAGGGAAGATTTGATATTA
Source organism: Acacia confusa (assembly GCA_037074495.1). Lineage (NCBI taxonomy): Eukaryota > Viridiplantae > Streptophyta > Magnoliopsida > Fabales > Fabaceae > Acacia > Acacia confusa. The sequence continues at coordinate 16,884,531 of CM073514.1, forward strand.
TATCTATCCGTGGCCCCAGAAGCGGTAAGTGCCGCCCTGGTGAGAGAAGATTCGAGGGAACAGAAACCGATTTACTTTACAAGCCGGGCTTTGCAGAGTTCGGAGCTAAGATATCAAAGGTTGGAAAAGGTGGCCTTTGCGCTCCTAACTGCCGCGAGGAGATTACGCCCTTACTTCCAGGGGCATAAAATAATTGTCCGAACCAGTCAGCCCATACGTCAAATACTCCACAAACCTGACTTAGCAGGTAGAATGATGAGTTGGGCAATCGAACTATCCGAATTCGACATAGTATATGAAGCTCGGCGTGCTATTAAGTCCCAGGCTTTAGCCGACTTCATTGCAGAACTGGTGCCAACAGAGGTAGTCCCGAAAGCAGACCTTGACGTTTGGAAAGTATTTGTAGACGGCTCTTCAAACGCCAAAGGAAGTGGAGCCGGGATCATAGTCGAAAGCCCGGAAGGAGTCGCCATGGAACACTCCCTGCAATTACACTTCAGAACGTCCAATAATCAGGCCGAGTATGAGGCTGTATTAGCCGGGCTATCACAGGCAAAAGACAATGGGGCCAGGAGGGTTCATCTCTCTACCGACTCTCAACTAGTCGCGGCCCAAATCAACGGTTCATACACGGCCAAGGGACCCTTGCTAATTAAGTATCTGGGGAAAGTCAGAGAGGCAGTGGCCGACTTCGATGATGTCCTAGTCACACACATACCCAGGGGAGAAAATGCGAGGGCAGATATCCTCTCCAAATTAGCAAGCACCAGGAACCCGGGAAATAATCGGACTGTAATACAACAAAGTCTCAAGGAACCCACGTGTATCATGGTCATCGCGGCAGCAGAAGACTGGCGAAAGCCAATCTTAAATTACCTGGAAAAGGGAGTTAGCCCGGACGATCCCGGGGAAGCAAGGTAAATAGCACGGACCGCGTTAATGTACACGGTGGTCGATGACCAGCTCTACCGAAAAGGCCTTCAATCCCCAATGATGAGATGTTTAAACCAGGCAGAGGCCGAGTACGTGCTGTCGGAGATACACGAAGGGATAAACGGACAACACATGGGGGCAAAGGCGTTAGCCCGGAAAGCCTTAAGGGCTGGATACTACTGGCCGACAATGGTTGCGGACTCCGGACAGCACGTACGGACTTGCGAAAGCTGCCAAAAACATGCTCGGATCCTCTGGCCACCTCCGACCGAGTTGAGAACCATCACGGCTCCTTGGCCATTCTTTAAGTGGGGTATGGACCTCCTTGGACCGTTCAAACCGGCCGCAGGGCAACTGAAATGGCTTGTGGTGGCTGTGGATTATTTCACTAAGTGGATCGAGGCCGAACCACTGTCGACCATCTCGGCTGCTCGAATACAAAAATTCTTCGAAAGAAATATTGTTGCAAGGTTCGGGATTCCTGCCGAGATCGTAACTGACAACGGTACTCAATTCGTCGACCAAGGTTTCCAGAGGTTGATGTCCGATCTCGAAATCAAGCACCATTTCGCCTCGGTAGAGCATCCGCAATCTAACGGGCAAGCCGAGGCAGCCAACAAAATCATTGTTGACGGGCTCAAGAAAAGGATGAGTAATGCAGAAAGTAACTGGGTCGAGGAACTATACCCGGTACTCTGGGGATACCGAACTAGTGTCCAAACCTCGACCCAGGAAACACCCTTCCGAATGACATATGGATGCGAGGCCATGATCCCGGTTGAAATTGGGCAAACATCATGGAGGAAAGCCAAAGTCATGGAAGAGGGAGAACACGCTAACAACGAGCAGTTAGCAGCCGAGCTAGACCTCATCGATGAAGTGAGAACGATGGCACACTGCCGAGATCTGGCAACGAAGCAGCTGGTGGCGGCTAAGTATAACCGCAAAGTTAGACCGCGAGCGTTCGATAAAGGTGACTTGGTATTACGCAGAGCGGATATCGGAAATAAGAATGCCCGGGATGGAAAACTTGCAGCAAACTGGGAGGGTCCTTACCGTGTTTCGGACAAAATGGGGCCCGGGACTTATGCCCTTGAGACGTTAGATGGCACGCCCATTAAACGAACATGGAACGCGGACAAACTAAGGACTTACTACAGCTAAAGACCGGGAGGCACTCGGAATAAACCCACAGCGGATGTCAGTGGTGACTGTGAACCGCTTTTTAGCTTCAACGGATGTCGGTGGTGACCGAGAACCGTTTTTTATTACGCACTGTCTTGCTTTTAGCAGTATTTTCCATTGATTAAAAATTGTGTAATTCTAATTATTTCAATCAATAAAAAAAGGTGGTTCAATTCATGGGCCAACCTAGTTATTGCTTGTGAAATCAATGCAAAGATAGGCTGCGACAAAAGCAAGATAATTAAACAAAGACTTGGGTTTCGCGATCCCGGTCATGATAAGATTTGTCAACAAGTCTTGTAAAGCTAACGATGCATCGGAACTGTCCCCTGGGGTGGTGTGAGATTGCCATAAAAGATCCTGATCAGGTCGAAATGTTTAGGCTCCTATTCAAAAAGGATATTAGGGCCCGAACATATGGCAGTTGGCTACCATCTCGGTACGGTACTTTATAAAGTACTTAGATGATTTTTGAAAATCGTCTGTTGTTTAGAATGCCCGACCATTAATAAACGTGGCCCGTTTGTTAAAACGTCGGTTGAATAACCAGCAGATTCTGCGCAATATATCTTGACTTTGGCCAAGTCATAAAATAAAGAACCGAGCTTCGTGCACGGATTACGTTCCCCTTTACTCATCAACTGGTGAATTCAAACACGAGTTTGGTTTAAAGGATGAAAATAAATACATGTAAGATGGACGAGCTGAGGATGCTAGAAAATCCGGGAATACCGGCTTGTCATATTATTAATTTTGAGGGCAAAAGGCCCCAGATTACAGAAGAAACAAAAATGAAAATGAAAATACTACAAAAAAAAAAAAAAAAAAAAAAGGATCCTAGAAAGACGGCATCAAGATTGGGCTTGGCCGGGCACAGGAGGGCCAGGGGCGTCGGTCGTCGGAGCATCTCCCTCAGCTAATTGAACACGGTCATCCTCCGCGAGATGCTCGGACCCTTCGACCGGAGAAAGCGGCGCTGGTACAAATAGCCCGTCCTCTACCGAAGCTCTGAAATCCACAGCATCTAAGTTCATCGAAATGTCCGGATTCAGAGCTCGGACTTGGGCCAGGCATACGTTGAAAGCTTCAGCAGCCGTCTCCACGACCAGGACTTCCAGCTTTTCCACCTCGGCAGCGGACGCCACGAGATCGGCCTTGGAAGCGTCGAGGTCGGATTGGGCAAGATGGAGGTCCTTCACCAGCCCCGCATACTGACCCTGCAGGGTGTGCAGCGAGGCATTGAGGGTGTCTTCTCGGGCATGACTGGCGTCAAGCTCGGTGGAGAAATGATCCCTCTCAGCAAGGGCCTTTGATAGCTCCTCCACCGCCCTTATCTGCGCCTCTTCCGCTTTCAGGCGCGCCTCCTCAGCCTCCCGCTGCCTGATCTCGGCCTCCTTCTTTTCAACCCGAGCTTTGGCAATCTCGGCTGCAGCCCTGGCGTACTTATGCTTAACAGAAGCATAAGCGTCCAACACGCCGGCCGTCTCCATTAGGTGGTCCTGCAGGACCTGCAGGTGGTCGAGGTCGGAGTCGGCAAAGGCCTCACCACTAAAATACTTGCTTGGGGGCTTCACCGCGTATTTCAGCTCCTCCGAGACCCCATCAGTCCATACCTCACCCCGCGAGTGAAGGCGAGACTTAGCAGGAAATGGGGGAGGGGGGACGCTTGTGGCAGCACCGGCGTCCGGGACAGAGGCCGGATTCTCTTCTGCTACCGAGATCGACGATGCCACGGACTTCGATCGCTTGCGCGGAATAAGATCCGTAGAGGCCGGAGAGGACGCAGCCCTCTTTTCAGCAGTAGTCTCGGCAGGCGAAGGAGCCGCCACAGCTTTGCTCTGGGAAGAGGACTCCCCTTTCTTTTTGGCCTTAGCCCGGAGCTTCTCGGCCAGTTCTTGGAAAGAAGCCTTCCCCATGTCAGGCACTACAAAAAACATAACAAACATCAGAAATGACAAGGGGCATACCAAAAAAATAAAAAAAATAAAAAAAATAAAAAATAAAAAAAAAATTCATACTCGGTGAATACAATTCCTCCACCGACTGTCGGATAAAAATCCGGGAATCAATAACATCCTTCTCGGCCACGTGGTCAACCAGAGCTATCACGGTTTCAACCTCGGCTGGCTCTAGGCTATCATCGGAGGATGCAAATATGCTTTGGTCTTGGTCATAATGAGCTTTCGACCAATACAGAGGAAATAGCAGCTCCACCGAGCTGGAGTCGACGTCCTTAAGAAACCACGGTTTATGACCGGGTTCAGCGTTGATTTTAAAAAAAGAGGCCTTGAAGCCTTTCCAGGTGTCAGTTGCCACATGGAAAAGCTTCTTGTCCGGTTTCCCCCGGAAAGAAACCCAACCCCTCTTTTCTTCGGGCTCCCCGGGTTGACGAGCCCGTTGGATGTTAAAAAAATAAAAGAATGTCCCGGTGGTGGGAGTATGATTTAAAAATCGGCAAAGCCGCTCGAATGCAATAATAAAGCCCCAAGAGTTGGGATGAATCTGAGTGGGGGCCAGCTGAAGAATGTTTAAGAGATCTACTTGAAACCTAGAAAATGGAAAGCGAAGGCCGAGTTTTTTGACGAAGTCTAGATAGAAGAAGAAAAAGGAGCGCTCGTTCCCTTCCCGGGCAACGCACACCGGTTCAGAAGGGCCGGGGAGAGATAAAGAACAATGATCCCGGTCCCCTAATGGGAGCTCGGCGATCTGACTGGTCGTGGCTTTTGATAGCCTGGACAGCACCCCGGTCGCAACCCAGTCATACTTCTCAGCAATATGACGTGGAATACTGACGGCCGCTGACTCCACGGATCCGGAATCTTCGATAGGACGCGGAGAAGTTGACATACTACCTAGAAAAGGCAAAACAAAAATAAATTAGAAACGAAAATGATACCTGAAGATAGTACAACGGGACGGGTAGAAACGGCTCCAACAACCCGCGGTTGGATATGCCGGCATCGTGAAGCTATTTCGTCAGCTTCCCATGACCGGCCAACCATCGTGGCCTCAGATATCAGCCAGGAACACTCCTCGCACGGGCCGATAGGCCGGGTAAGGGAGATGAGGGGCTCCGCGCGTGAAGGAAAGGAAGAGGCGGGTAGAGGAAGACTTTCCCCCCTACCCTTTCCTAAGGGCGGCTCTGAAGAAAAAACCCTAGTGGCAGTAATCCCCCGGTCTAGACTTTCGAGCTCTACAGACTCAGACCGACCTCGAGCCCTTCCCCTAACCCGACCAGAACGACCTGGTTGACTACCACCTTCTCCGCCATAACCACGGAGAACGTTTTCCCTCTTTTGTTCTTCGGTCAGAGGCTTCCCGTACAGCCACCAAGCTGTCCGGGGAGGCATACGCTGAATAAGCTCGGCCTCTTCCGGGGAAAAAGCATTTGGATTAAAAGACGGAGGAGAACCTTGATGGCTCATCCCGAGAGGATAGAATTTAAACAGGAAACCGAAAACCAAAGACGGAGAAAAAGGATTGAATAGACCAGAAGTTCAGAGAAGTTCAAGAACAAAGCAGAAGCCAGAACCCAAAGGGGAAGAAACTCGAAAGAACTCACAATAACCTACCCATAAAAAAGAAAGACCAAGAAATAGAGAAAGAGAGAAGAAAACACAGCCAAATAACCAGAGAAGGAAACAAGGAGAGTACCTGGTTTGATATAAGTTAAGGGAAGAGGAAACGCGCGAGCCACGAAGAGCAGAAATGGGAATCTGAGGAAGATGAACGGGTGACTGGTTGCAAGTTTCTCTCAAGAAGGAAAATTCAAGGTTTGGCAGTTTTCAAAATGCAAGAAGCAGAAAGTCGATGGCTTTTATAAACAAAACAAGCAGACGGGTGAGAGGCAAGAAACTCAACCGTCAAAAGCCCAAAGGGCCCATACACAAATAATGACGTGGACGTTAAAAGGCGTGCACATTTAATGCTGATGGTGGGCAAACACGAAAACCAAGATAATGGGGCAGTTGCTCTACTCAGAGGCCGGCCAGTAAACATCAAATCAGCAGAAGGCAATGATGACACTCATGGCCTCGAGATAAGACGAGTGTTGGATCAACAGATGAAGCGGACAATGATCCCGGATCGAAATGTTCACGTGGCCGACCACATGAATACACCCCGGTTGCCCGACCTAACTCCCCGTGCAATCTCGAACTTGGGGGCAACAAATCCCGATCCACGAAAAACTGGACAAAGGACCCCACGGGGAGTAAGACGATATAGAAATATTAACACTACCCGACACAAATAAAGAGGGGAAGTTCGAGAAAGCATGGGAGGAGTTTCGGCCTAGAATCAAAATTATAGAACATTAAGACCAAACATTAATGTTCTCTCGGGATAGCAAACGAATGCAACCCGCGTTAACCGGGATGGGGGGGGCACCCGTGTCCCACTCAAATAAACCGGAATGCAAATTGGTGACAGAGGGGGTAACCCGGGGACCAAAAATGTCCGACCTCGGAAAAAGAACTAGAAATCAAAAACCTCAGAACAACGAGATGAACTAGAACAAAAGACGTTACCTGACAAGTGCATCCCGGCTGCTCGGAGCCCTGAACAACCGGGCTGGGGGGCAACTGTTACGGATATCTCATAAATGGGCCCAGCCCAATAACTAAAGAGCCCAGTCAAAATGACTTCAGTTATGCTCATAACCGCTTCCTTGAAAATAGGAGTGGTTTTATCAAAATATCTATCGTTATGATAACTGCCTATGTATCAAGAATATCTATCAAAAACGCATATCTTGATATCCCTAAAATAAAGGATGAATCCAACTGAGTAAGATAAGGCACAGGTACGCCTATAAATAGGGTGAACCCCTTACAAGGTACACACTTCTGAAACCCTAGCTTTTCTATTCACACAGAGCACACACACCACCCCCTCTGCCTATCATTAGCCTGTCGTATACACTCGAACTACGTGGACTTTGATCCACACTGTGGTACGTAGGACCCCGGGATTTCACCCCGGGCCAAGTCCAACCCAACTTGTGATCTACACCGGATCAGAAACAATGAGGAATATAATCCACCCTGTGCAGCTGCGCATGGCGACCAAGAAGAGAAGATAGATGAAAAGGCTCCTCCTGACACAGCTAACTTGCTTTTGACGTCTGGGCCTCCACCAATTGATCCAGGATATGGTCGGATGGAAGAAGATGGGCTTCAAAGGGAGGCCTCTGCGTTTTTGGAAACAAGCCCAATGGAAGATGATGTCTTTGTTTCGGTGGTCCCAAAACGCCCCTTTAATTGGGCTCACTAATCTCTATCTTTATAGGATTTTATGGATCAAATGATGTATTGGAATACTAGGGGCTCGTGTGGGCCGGGTCTCTACAGAAACTTGAGCTCTTTAATCCATGGATCTAAACTCGTTTTAATTGTTTTGGCGGACACTCGGATCTCGGATGGTAACCGCCTCCGCCATCTCCTCCGTCTAGGCTATGATGGCTTCACAATAGTTCCAAGTGAAGGAAGATCCAGAGGCCTCATCGCTCTCTGGAAAAGTCAAGAGATCAACGTCTCTATTATCGATCAAGACAGACAGTTCTTCCACTTTCGGTGCTTTGTTCCAAGTAATCCTGAATTCTTGTTAACCTCTGTTTACGCTTTACCACATTCTAATCTCCGTTGCATTATGTGGGATAAATTGACTCTCTTGACTGATGGTATATCGATCCCCTGGGTGGTTTGGGGAGACTTCAACGATATCCTTCATGCTTCTGAACGAGTTGGTGGAGCTCGGTGTTACTCCTCCTGTATTAATTGGTTCCAAGACATGGTTCAAGGGTGCGGACTAAATGATCTAGGAGCATTAGGACCTAAATACACCTGGAAAGGTCCTCAGCTAGTAGGCTGTCATAGACTATTTGAGCGACTGGATAGGGCCCTTGTAAATAATGAGTTCCTCTCCTCCATGCCAAACGGTGCTGTTAAGGTTATGCCTCGAACCCAGTTCTCAGACCATCATCCGATCATGCTGAAATTAGGAGCACTGGTGGGTGATTGGAAACAAAGAGCTTTCCGTTTTGAAGCCATGTGGATGGAGGATGAAGAATTTAAAGGCTTCTTATATGATACATGGCGAACTGATGTTAATCTCGACTCTAATCTATCTTCTTTCAAATCCCAGATCGTGGACTGGAATAAGGATACCTTCGGCTATGTTGAGTACAAGATAAACAATGTATTGGCCAGACTTAATGGGGTTCAGAGATCCCCAGCTTATCCCTTCTCCAGATATTTACTTAGACTCGAGGAGCAACTACATTTGCAACTGGAAGAACTTCTAAGACTTGAAGAAATTAAATGGCGTCAAAAATCCAGAGTTGAATGGGTTGTGAAAGGAGACAAGAATACCAGATATTTCCACATGAAGACCAATATTAGAAGACTAGAAGAAGGCGAAACAGGGTTCTGACGCTCCAAGATGATTCGGGTGCTTGGATTGATGATGCAGAGAGTATTCAAAATCTGGTAGTCTCTTTCTTTAAAAATTTGTTCAAGGAGGAAAACAGTGGAGCAGATTCTCCTTATTGATAGTACTTTCCCAGTTATTGAAAGTGATAGAATGAAGGCCTTGACCTCGTTACCATCTGAGAAGGAGATTTATGATGTGGTCAAATCAATGGGGCCATTCAAAGCTCTTGGTGTCGATGGATTTCCCCCTGTTTTCTATCAAAGAAAATGGAATTTGATAGGTCCCACGTTATGTCAATTTGTCCTCGGCATCTTCAAAGGAGAGGTGGATATCTCTGAGGCTAACCGAACCTTAATCTCACTCATCCCTAAAATAAATCAGCCCCATAGAGTTGCACATTTCAGACCAATTTCCCTCTATTCTGTGCAATATAAATGTGTCACGAAATTAATCTCACGGAGATTAAGAAGTATCATGGATGAGTTGATTTCACCGTTTCAAGCGAGTTTCATCCCAGGGCGACATCTTCAAGACAATGTTATTGTGGGGCAGGAGATCTTGCATAAGATGAAAAAATCGAAGAGTAGAAAGGGCTATATAGCGATGAAAATAGATTTGGAGAAGGCATTTGACTGTCTTAAATGGACCTTCATCAGACAGGTGTTAGCAGATGCAGGTTTTGGTAACAATTTCATAGACCTCACAATGAGATGCATCTCTAGTGTGTCTTTCAATGTTTTATGGAATGGTGGCACTACTGATGATTTCACTCCCTCTCATGGAATTAGACAAGGAGATCCATTATCTCCTTTTCTTTTCATATTATGCATGGATAGGCTCTCACACATCATCTGTGATGCAGTTAACTCCAACCGATGGAAACCAATTTTCATTTCAAAAGATGGCCCTGCAATCTCTCACCTAATGTTTGCAGATGATTTACTTCTTTGTGGTGAAAAGGTTAACCTTTGCAAATCTTCCTTATTCTTCTCTCCCAAGGTTTCAGCTACCTTGAAGGGGAAAATTAAGGAAATCACGAGAATGAAAGTAACATGTGAAATAGGGAAATATCTTGGTTTCCCTCTATCCAGGAAAAGAACTCAAAGGGAGACATTCCAATATGTGGTGGACAAGGTGAAAGAGAAACTCTCAGCATGGAAGGCCAACTGCTTATCAACAGCAGGACGACTAACATTGGCTAAATCTGTCATGGGCTCCATTCCTATATTTCCAATGCAAGTTGCTCAACTCCCAGTGAGTATTTGCAAGGAAGTAGAACGCCTCCAACGTAATTTCATCTGGGGAACAACTCAACACAACAGAGGCTACCACCCTTTGGGATGGAACAGAATAGCTTTACCAAAATCTTATGGAGGCCTGGGGTTTAAAAAGCTATCCTCCATGAATACAGCTTTTGGAGCCAAACTAACTTGGAATCTAGTTAAAGGATCAAAAGGGCTTTGGGCTGAAGCTTTAGAAAAGAAATATATGAGAAGGTCGCGGACACTTCCCTTCTCAATGCCAGATCAACTGACTCGAGCCTTTGGAGGTTTGTGTGCAACCAAACCGATATTGTAGAAGCAGGGACAAGATGGCAACTTCGAAATGGTAAAAATATCCTTTTCTTCCTAGACTGCTGGCTTTTTCCGGATAAAAAAACTCACTGATTTCTGTGTCCGGCCGTTATCTATTGAGGAAGAGGAGAGCACTGTTTCTGATTGGGTCAATTATGGCACTTAGGATCTAACTCGTCTCTCTACAATTGTCACAAGTGAGGTAACCCAGAGGTTAATTGCTGCATTACCGCCTTTGGAAGGTACAAGGACGATATTATGGTTTGGAACAGAACTAAGAGTGGAGAATTTACCATCAAAAGTGCCTATTATTTGATCGAGAAACCACCTACTGCAATACTGCCTATCGACGCATCTGGTCCTGGAAAGGTGCAAAAAGGATCAGGTTCTTCCTCTGGCAAGCCTTTAATGATAGGCTAGCCACAAATGAATGGAGGAATTGGTGGTCTTCCTCAAGCCCATGGGTGATTTAACACCCCCGAATTTCTAGAAATTTCTAGAGTTAAAATAACACAAAACTTTGAACTTTGATGGTTTTCATAAATAATAATTAAAATCCAAAATAATCAACTTCGGGGAGTGTCACCGCCGCTCTTGTATGGGACAAGTTCAAGGCTTCTTATTACATTAAATAAATATAAACCTAAGTAGAAATGTTTTATGTAAAACAAAACAAAATAAAATAACATAATATAATTAAATAAAATCAAAATTGAAATTGAAATTGCACGTCTTCCTCACATCTCACTGCTAGCTCCAAACTCTTGGCACCTGTTTCACTAAAATTCTGCTCCCCCAAAGGATCATCGCAGCCCAAGAACACAAACATCAGTAAAAGCTGATAATCCTAATTAAGTAAATATAATATAAATTAAAATAATTAAGTAGATAAATAAATAAATAAATTTAAAATATATTGCAATAAAATAAAATAATCATACAAATGAAATAATTCCAAAATAAAACAAAATAAAAGTATCATATATATATAATTTAAAGGTATCATTGTTTATAAAATTGCAACAAACATTAATCATTATCTTTTTGAATTTGTTTAGACCCGGGAAACCCTGTCAGTCTATTTAGTGGGAAGAGAACCATGGTAGACCCGGGAAGCCCTGCCAGTCTACCCTGTGACCCGAGAAACTCTGCCAGTCACAAATCATCAAAATTGGCCATATCATAATTTCTTCCTAGTGTACACACCTCTTCCCAAAGTTGTTACTAGTATCTCGAGAAACCCTGCCAAACACCACTTTGGGAAGAACAAATATATCGGTTCACATCAAATAAATTTTCAAAGACATAAAGCCTTAAAAGTGTGTTCATCACTTTAGGAGGTACCATCCCAAAGCTATCCTCCCACAATCAAGTTATTCAATCACACACAAAATAAATTTCTCAATATATATATATATATATATATATATATATATATATAGGATAAAAGAATAAAAAAAGTAAAAAGAAAATAAATCAAATAAAATAGCAAAGGAACCATGGGCGCAAGCAAGCTTCTGCTTTCAATGTACGACACAATATTTAGATTAGAATATGACATTGTTGGCGAATATATCATATGATGGAAGGAAAACGAAAAAGGAAAACAAAAATGATAATAATAGTCCAATAAAATAGCATTGGTATCCGTAGGCGTTTTTTTTATGCAAACTACTATTAGAATATAATATTTATAATGATGAATGGACGTTGCCTAATTGACTTAATCACCTATATGCCCTTGATCAAAGTTGTTGGCATCATTAATATTGCAGCATTCTCGCCTTGCAAGTGTGTGTGTATATATATAAAAGCAAAACAAACCAATAATATATATATATACTATATAATATACATATGAATCAAAATAAAAAATCAAGAAACAACTTAAAAGCTACTTAGATATATCTTGAGTTTGACAAACGCTTTTGGAGGCAACCAGGTAACTATTTTGACTTAGGTCAACAATTTCAAATGAAGACCAAAATATTCAAAGGCAATGCCATACTATTCTACGGAATTAAAAACCTCCCCAAATTACTACTTCTAATGTGGATTTTCTTGCTGTAGCACAAAACACTCGAGAAAGGGGAGAAATAGACAATAATGGTGTTTTGGGACACAAAGAAACCCATAAAAAGTCACAACTTAAAGATTAGACATTAATTAAAATAACCATGACCAGAATCAGAATACTAAAAAGGGAGTACAAACCCTAATACTCTAAATTCCCAGCTAAATTCATTCATAGAATTGAAATCTAGAGAAAGAATGAGACGATACTTTTTGGGATTAAAAAAAAAAAAAGAATCATGACATATAGCAATGGATTTTTATTGTTCTAGGGATTAGGATTATCTGGTCTCCGTATTTGCTAAAATTCCTAAAAGAGCAATCTGCCGCAGAGTTTACAGAGAAAGGAGAAGAGAAATATGAGCGAAAACTAAAGTTAGGCAGCTAGAGCTAATATTTATAGTTAGAGCTAAACTTGTAGTCTAAATTAGAGCTAAACTTGTAGTGAAAGTTAGGGTTAAGCTATGGGTTGGCTTTTTAGCTATTTTCAATTAATGAATTATAAAATATTACCAAAATTATTAAATTCAATCAAATAAATCAATCTAAATTAATAAAATTAGATTCATCTAAACTAATCAAATCAATCTAAATCATGGTTATGAAACCCGGACCGGACCGGCCGGTTCAAATTGGAAACAGAAGAACCAGCCAGGAAGCCGGTCCGGAAAATCATAGAAAACGGGGTCGTTAGGTTTTTTTTTTTTTACAAAATAAAAAAAACAAAAAAACTCGCCGGAAACTTGTAAGAAATAGAAGGAGAATGAGAAGAAAGAGGGAGATAGGAGGAGACAAAAATCATCAAAACTAGGAATAGATCTTGAAGCACCAGCCAGATAATCAAAGCAAAAAATACAGAGAATCGGTGCTGGGATCTTCTTACAGCCAAATCTGGACAGATCGACGACAAGATCTCAAAGAAACTACAAGGTGAGGAAGAAGAGCAATCATTGGCTAGATCCGAACGGAATGAACGGCGCCGAGCACAGGCGAAAGCACAGTGAGTTTGGACTAAATCGAGTTTTGAGAGAGCTTGAAACTCGAATGAAACTGGACCTTCCTCTCAAATATTTCCCTCATTTGTTCGACTGATATGAGTTTTCTTTTGAAACAAAACAGATGGAATGGAATTAGTTAGTACTAAAGTCCTCTTGGATTTTTTTTTTGGTCAAGTTAAAGTCCCTTAGATGGATGATGACAGCCTGTGCACGTCTCACGATGATGAAGTAAAGTCTAATGTGTGCCAATTGCCAAACCATTAATTTTATGGGAAATATAAGAGCATAGGTGATAGGTCATGTCATAGCCAAACGTACCGAACCATTAATTTTATGAGAAATATAAAATCTTTTTTTTAAATTTTTTTATAATTTCATATTAATAATTCAAAAATTTTTACTTTTTTAGCGGTTTAGTTCCGGTTTGACTCCGGTCTAACCCACTAACCCTTGACCCAGTACCTCGACCGGTTTAATAACCAGTCCGGTTTTAATAACCTTGATCTAAACTACTAAAATTAAACTAATACTATATTATTATTATTATTATTATTATTATTATTATAAATAATAATAATCTAGGGTATTACATGTGATCTCTGTCAAACGAGTATAGAAAATGAGATACACATATTCCACGACCGCCCTTATGCCTCTCAGATTTGGAAACAATTAATCAGCACAAGTCTTTGGCCGTCCTTTTTTGCAACCTCTGTACAAGAATGGATGATAGCAAACATGCACCAGGATTTTGGATCAGCAAAGGATGGGAATTGGAACCTGATATTGGGAGTCTCTATTTGGTTATTATGGACATGGCGAAACAATACCATCTTCAATGAAAATTTCCATAGACCATCGGATCCCTTAGCTGTGATTAGCAAGGTATGGCGTTCCTTGAGCCTCATTGAAAATCAAGTATCATATGTAGGACTTAAATGCCCAATTTTTACGTATAAAAATAAAAAGCCCAATTTTTTATTCTTACATTTAACGGCTAAGATGTACTAGCGTTAGTTGGGTGGAGTTAGGATTTGAATGAAAGATTCATCATTCAATCTCAATCGCCATCTCCATCTCACTTTTTTTAAAAACAATATTCGTATGTGTGTGTGTTAGGAAAGTATATCATAAGTTCAAAACTCATGAGCCCAAGCTTATTTCAAGTGGGGCACAAATAGCAAATAAAGAAAAGCATAGGTCAGAACATGTGATATGCCCATTTTATTTGGAAAAAAAAAAACGGTGGGAACGGTTAGTAACAATAGAAACTTGTTTTTAAAGTGTGTACAGAAATACCGAAGCTCCCTTTCTTTCTCCATCAATGGATGCATTTGCTCACGGTGACTCTGTTCTATGAGGGCCGTTAAACTACTGTCAAATAAAGAAGCTACGCTTATTTCCTTCATGGGTTAAGGTACAAATTGGCCAACGAACTATTACCTGATAAACATTTGACACAAAAATATTGAGAGTACCTTAATTATCAATGAACAATTAAAAAGTGAAAAAAAACCAAATAACAATTAAAAAATAACAACTATCACAATTATGTTAAAATATTAGGCACTGGCGGAGAACGATGGCGGAAATGCTGAAGAAAAGAGCGGTTATGTCTTCTTGTTGGATAAGGAAAACTCCCATAGAGATCGAACCCATGCAAACAAGCGTCGTGGCAGCGATAGCTGCTACCTGTGGCATCAGAGGGATGGAACCAGGGTGTAAGGTGGGTGTCGGTCGGAGGCTATGGACTGCTAGATTTGGTTTTCGGTGCGTGATTCTTGCCCTGAAGCTACAAACGGACCTTGATGGGTTCAAGGTGAGTGGAACACCTAGCAATAATGGAAGCTTTGGATACGCTGACGTCGCTGATACTATGATAGTCAATGGAAGACAGAAACGAGAGGGAGACATTAAAACAATGACAGGGTAGTTTAACAACATTGTATTTTTTTTCACTTTTTGTGTATTTTTTTTTTTCACTTTTTAATTATTCATTGATAATTAAGGTACCATCAATACTTTTTTGTGTCAGATGCTCCTCGGCTAATAGTTCGTTGGCTAATTTGCACTTTAACCCTTCCTTTAATATATACACATGTGAACTGCTATTGTCAATACCCTTGCCACAGTAGCCTTTGCAATGCTTGAATATGCTCAAGAATACTTTTTCATTTGCAGAACTTCTTGAACCACACCCCAATGTTGAGGAAGCATTCGAACTCAGATTGTGGTCTGTATAGAAAAGATAAAAACATCAGATATAGTTTCCATTTATTCATTATTAGTTTTACCAACAGAAATTTCAAACTATGGATTTTAGTCCCCTAAGTTGGATTTATCTAATATACCTTTTAAGTGCATGAACATCATTAGGAAACATAATGATTTTAACCTCAACTCCTTTCTCCTTCAAAGCTCGAGCATACTGCCAGAAGTAAAAGAAAAAAATTGAGCATGAAAAATGATAATTGTGTTCCTACTTTTTTTTTTGGGGGGGGGGGGGGGTGGAGAAAAAGTTTAGAGGACATGATAAAACATGAATTGCACAGAGATGGAGGAAAGAAGATGCCTTTCTAACAAGCACAGAGAATAAATGTGGGGTTAAAATGAAAACATTAAAAATTAAGTATCCCAATTGATTTTTGGAACAAGAAAGGAACATTTAGTAAATCTGATGTTCATAGTTAAGCCAAGCATTGCAGTAGCATCAAAATCAAGAGAGACAATTATTGTTGAAGCTCTTGTATAACTTACTTGCAATCCATCAGGAATTGGAACACGGAGATCTTCAGCCCCTAATAGCAAAAGCGTTGGTGTTTTCACCTGCGGAAATGTTCAGAAAACAAGTTTATAGATGCCAGAATCCACTGTATATATTAGGATATTTCATGATAAGTCTCCCACAATGTTGTTATTAGCTCCTTCCAAAGTCAATATTTCTTGCTACAGTCTGACTGGATTTGTGAAAATTATCCATATATAATGGGTTAAGGTCCAATTTTGCCCCAAAATTTTCTCTCAAGAGCTGTGAGTATCTGGAAGCATTTTTGGGTTCAATAATGCCTCAGAATATCCAAATCTGTTGCCCCTATCATTAACTATATTAATTTTGACTGTTGAATTGACTCAAATTGTATACATGGTGATCTACCTGGCATTCTTTCTTTTTATTTTATTTTTATAGGAAAGTAGTGGTCAGGTCATCATCTGATACAAGAATACCACTACTTTCTAATAAATAAAAAAAAAAAAAAGCATGCCTACCACATGTACCATTTGAATCAATTTAACAGTCAAAATTAACATTCTTAATGATAGGGGCAGCATTGCTACGATTTAGATATTTTCGAGATGACATTAAAAAACTTCTGAATACCCACGTCTCCTGAGTGAAAACTTGTGGGATAAAATTGGACTTTAACCCATATAAAATATAAAAACTTGAACAAACCACACTTTTCATATGACAAGCAACTTTTTTCCTAGACTCCATATATGCAACATACAGGAGCTATACTGGTTACTCTCATATAATGCAACATCACAAGTTTTATAATGATTGAGGAACTAAATTCAATAAAGCAGTACGTGAAAGACAAAAATGAAAGCCTACTTGTGTGGCAGAGATGAAAATAGGATTTTTTTTCTTCACAAAGCAGTCCATATAGCTTTATTCAAAAAGTCACACCATGGCAACAGACTAGTGAATTTATATTTCCTTTGAGAGGAATTGAATATAGAGCATGATTTAACAAGAGAAACCTTTGAGACATGTGAAATAGGAGACTTGCTATAAAAGAGAGCCAAATCTTCTGCTGAAGGTGCTTTACTAAATTTATTTCTTGCATTGGTTCCCTGGGCCTCAACAAAGCACCAATCCGGGATATCAGTCGTACCAATCATCAGTGCCAAGTTACAAACAGGATTCATAGCTGCTGCTGCAACAAATTTTTCCGGTGCCTGAAACAATTTGAAACACAAAATGCAAAAGGTTATAAAAGGCCTGATTCTTTTTTTTTCTTTTTACTTGAAACAACTTCCCCAGTTAAAGCCAATCTTTTTATTTTGTGAATCTTATTTATATGAAGTCTAACTATTCTATCTATCATATCAAGGACCAGGCCAATTCAAAAGCTTGAACTTAAACAAGGGCTCATGAATAGCTTTTATAATTAGTTTAAACTCAAAAGCACGCAGATTATTGTACCTGGCCAATCAAGTGAGTTGTAAGAAAGCCACCATGTGAAAGACCTGTGACTGTAATCTTAGATGGATTAGCAAGACCCAAGTTGATGACATGATCTATGGCAGAGAGAACATCGTTGACATCCTTCAGATGTAAAGCAAAAATAATGATGATAAGAAAGCCACCAAAAAGTACAGTATAATCATGTAACCAACTCAAAACTATAGGCCGCTTCAGATAGCATTATCAACTTGAATAAACATAAGGGTTAATACAATGTTTGGTCCTTAGAGTTTACCCTCATTTTTAGTTTGGTTTCTGTAGTTTAGTTTCTTTCCGTCTAAAATGTTAGTCCTTATATTTTAATAAAGACATGGACCATTTTTCCCCTTGAGATAACATTTTGCCCTTAAATAGAAAAAGCCACCTGGGGTTAACTCAGGTGGCGAGGGTGGGGTGAAATGTGGGTATAGGTCAAGGGCTCAAACTCTTTTGATGTAACCAAAGAAATAGATAGAAATAGATAACTAATTACCTGAGACCCAACTTTGCCTGGCAGAGATTGTAATACTTCCTCACCAAATCCTAATGAACCTCTGAGAAATAATATCATGTAAGAAGTGTTCAAAAATATCAGTAATAGACATTTCTTCAATTTTTATTTTCATCTCCAGAAAATTTTTATGCCATGAGTATATTTGTTTTATAATGAAGGCATGGACAATAACATTCATTTCGAAGAAAATATGATTCACAAACTTATGAACCGTATAATTAAAATTTAGATGGTAAGATGATATTCCAAAGAAAAGTTAGCCAGGAAGATGAAGTTTTTAAACATGACGAGAACAATGCAAAGGAAAAAGGAAACTGCTCTTCAGAAAATTCAAACAAGAAACATTCAACAAAAGATTCATCTTTTAAAAGGAAAGGAAGTTTTATTTTTCATCACATTTTACAAACACATATTGTATCATGGAATCTCTTCCTGAGATCTCAAGAAGGGGGTGATTTTTAGAAACACTAACAAAATTCTAAAATTTTTTTGTTCTACCAGAGAGAACGGAAAACCTTTTTCTGTGCTCTTAACTGATAAGTAGCAACATATAATAAATTTTCAAGAATTTAACCAAGTGATATTTTATACAATTAGAGTCCCGATCTTATCACTGAATCCATCTGTCTCAATCATAAAATCCCACAGCAACCAACATGATGTTGGAAGAACACATCAAACTTTTCTGGCACTCATTAATACTTAAAAATTCAAGGACATTTACATCTTACCTGTAATTTACAATCAGTAAGCTGAATCCAATTGAAGATAGAAAAGCTAAAGAATTTGAAAAGGTTGACAATGAGACATCATGTGGTCCTCCATGAAGGACCACAATTAATGGATCACAAGCATCATTTTTCTTGGCTTTCGATGACACAAATATGGCTTCACAGGGTTGACCAGCTCCTGAACTCAAAGTGAAATGAAATCAACCAGATATAAAAATCAAATACTTGACCGAAATTTGAGTAAGCTCCATATAAAAACATAGAACAATAAAATATATGTTAGACTTGTTCTACAAGTTCACAGATGTCAAAAATAAGTAGAAATCAATGCATCAAGCAAGCAGATAAGGTCGACCAATTTAATTCAACACAAGCTTTCAATCATGGTGTCACAATTAACTCATTTTATGATATACTATTTTCTCTTGCTTGTTCTTGTTACTATCCCTATTTGATTAATCAAACCAAAAGAAAAAAAAAATCTAGAAAGTCGTTCCTCAGGAGTTAGCCACTCTTAAATCTAATGGACTTCTTAAGACTTTACTAATGCAAAGAAATTGCTGTTTACCTTCTTGGATAACAGTTGATGCTCAATCCCATTCTGCTTTAGTTAATGATTGCTTCAAGAAGCCACATGACTGTCATGTGACCTTTTAATTACTAGTGAGATGAATTTAGACAAAACTAGTGATTGCTGGGGCGGACTATAATAGCCATAGGACTTTTTATTAACTACTAAGTTAGCAAATCATATTTTCAGTACCAGCCGTTTCTAAATCCTATCTCATGTAATCAGCAACCTTACCTATTCTCAATCCTAATTTGGTCATGTGCTTGCTGTCTATGATGAAATATGCTCAGGTGAACCATTTCTAGCCTCTGATCTTATAGAAATATTAAGAATCTTGCTATTTCAATAAGAACAGTCTTATCTCTAATAATTAGGAAAGCCAGAATCTGTAGCTTTAACTAATTAATAAAGCCCAGGAGTTTACTCCGGTGAATTACTCTCTGAAAATTGTCATGCTTTATTGATAAGGCACTATGCCTATTTATAACAATTTACAGAGCAAGACTCTAGAAAAAGATAATAAATAAATCTAAATCTATCTAGTTGTGATAGATCTATCTTATTTGGAAATCTATCTAATTCTAAATCTAAATAATAAAATAATAATAAATTAATTCCTAAATCTATTTAATTCAAAAAGATAATAAATAATAAAAGATATTCCTAAATCTATCTGATTCAAAAAGATATCTATCTAATTCAAAAAGATAATAAAAGATAAATTAATTCCTAATTTATTTTTTGACACTTATTCTTCCTAGAGTAAGCTAATCCATAGCGATTAGGGTTGCTATCAGTCTAGTTCTACACTCTTTGCACCAAACTGTTATGAAAAAAATGCCGGTCTCAGACTACTGAAGCATAGGTGGAAGAGGAAAGGTGTCAGGAACCAAAAAATTAAAATTAAAATTAAAATTGGTGGTGGGGAAATCAAAATAAAATATGGTTAAATTTACTGAAAAATTGCGTGCTGAAGATTTTTTAAACTGATTGGTTAGCTTGAATAATTGCTTTGATTGGTGATGAAACTTATGGCTAAGTAGAATATTGACAAATAGGTAGGACCTACACCACAGGGACCTCCCTCATTTTATTTATACAGTGAAATAAATGTATTTATTTGATGCACTAAGAAATCTTTTACTAACAAGAAGTAATCAATAATTCATTCCTTCCAAGACCCATTATCAAACTCTAAAATCCAAGTTCTCAGGTTTCAAATCTAATATTTCCTACTCCTAATTCTGGTTATGCTCTAGTTCCCATCGTCATTTTTGGATGGCTTCATAATTAGCGCTATCCTTATGGGAAAAAAACGGTGTATGTAGAATAATTTTCCGAATCATGAATTTATATGACGACAACAGTTAATTATTCTACCCATTTTTTATATTAAAAAAAAAAGTTACATTAAGAGAAATAAAGAATCTCATTAACTCATTGCACTTGGATTAGATATCCAAGTATAAGAAACCAAAGAAACTTAAATACCTTTTGCTAGGCTATCAACAGCAGAATCCTTGACTGGGATCTTTAAAATACTGAACTCGAGGGATGACAGCAACGATGCAACCTAAATCCAAACTCCAATAGTTTATTTCTAGACATTGAGGATGGTTTTTTGTTTCTGAAGATGAACCATTATCGTGTTTCTAAAGCAAATAAAAGAAACCTTGTCAGAGCTTTTAAATATGGGACTTGGTATTGATGACCAACTCCAAGCACTGCTTCCAGCTGCCTTCTCAACGAACATTCCATACTTGATTTGGGGAACATCTACAGGACTACTGAAAACTGCAAAAAAATGAAAAAAAAATTAAAAGGATCTTAAGTGTTTCTCCTCTTAATTTGGCTAGATTAAGAAACTTAGAATAGTTATTACCAGCAATTATATTGTTCTCGTCCAGCAAAAGAAGATTCCATGAGAAATTTGAGTCCGTGGGAGATATACGTGATATCGTGCCACTATAATATGATGAAAGCGTGAGTAAACAAACCTTGCATAAATGAATAAATGTGCATTCCTACCATTATGGTTACCTCAACACATTCACTGATAGTAAAACTTGACTGCTGTGCCAGATGGATGATAGGATCATAGTGCGCCCATCAGAAAGCCATGGGCTACTATGGATAGTTGTGCAGTAAAGCCCCGGAAAGCAACCGTCCTCAGCACACATTATAACTGGAATCTTTGAAATCGATTTAAAAAGGTAGTATAAGTGATTGCAACACTGTTGCAAAGAAACTGCACAGACTAAAACTGTTTCATAAGTTTTCTATTAAATCTTAAAGGGTTAAGGGGCAATTTTGTCCCGGAAATCCATATGTCATCTACTTCATTTTTTTTTATATGTTATATTTAAAACTTTCAGGGCATAAATAACGTGAATGACATATAGACCGCCAACTCAGCATATTTGGTCAACTAACTAATGGTCAAAATTAACTAGAATGATGTTCAACACAGAAATGCTTCCTTTTTGACACTTATGGGGTAAAATTGCCCTAGCAAAACTTTCAAGGAAAAATTGCCCCTTAACCCAATCTTGAAATGTAGTTATAGAAAGTTCGAAACAGAATAAACCACACATGACCTGACGAGCTGATAATCTTTGTGGGTATATTGCTACCTTTCAAAATGTGCTTACAGATAGAGATCTTAAGATCAGAATGAACGATATGACCAATTAAACACTAGATAATGTGCAAATGATACCATTGACCACAAATAAAATAGGGTCTGAAAGAAGCAACTGGGCAAATTAACAAATAAGTTTGTTGAATATAATATCTACAATAAATTTTGTGGAGCAATCATGTTCCTCAGGCAAGATAATTAATACTTATGTCCTAATGATTGTATTTTTTTTCCCTCTCATTAGAAGTAAACATTGGAGGCAAAATTGATTTTCCAGCAGATCAAAGTTCCAAAGCCCAACAGATCACAAACCATAAAACGAAATGAGTATGCATTCAGTTCTAGCACTAATAGTACTATTTAATCGTACCTATCTTGGATACTTTTGCAATGAACAAATATTCGATGTTTAGATATAACCAAGGATATTTCTAAAGGTTATGATAGCCAAGAAGCTCATGCACATAAGTTACATGAACAAACTGAAGCCAGGCAATATAACATGATAAAGCGCCATGCAAACAAACTAATCGCATTCAAAATTAAAAGGTAACATAGGAAGAACTTACAATATCAAATATTTTAAAAAATTGGTCTACTTTCCCATCAATTGGCCAATCAATTCTATGAAGTGAATATGTTGCAAGATGGACCCCAGAATCTACAGAACTTCTCGCAGATAAAAACACAAGGAACTTTCCATCTGGGCTGGTATGAAATTCATAAACACCAGTTAGGATTATGCAAATGCAGTTTATATACTTATATTGTTTTAACAGCTAGTATAACTTCGTACAGCGTGATTCTAAAATACAAGGAAAGCAAAATTGAATTTTAAAGTAGAGAAGGAAAACTTCTAATATTCTAAAAGAACACTTGTGCACATCCTGGAAGGAAATGGCTAGCTGTCCACAATTGTAGTGTTGAGAACAAAAGACCAAAAGAACATCCATCTACTTGAATAACACACAATGTGATTTCTTGGCAAGACCAAAAGAATATTGACTTTCTTCATGCAATGGAGAACAACCACCTCCATCCAGTAAAAGATCCTTAATTTTGGCTATCTTTTCAACTGCCATGCGAATATCTTACATTATAGGTGCACAAAAAGCTGAAAAGTTCTGAAAAAATGTTCTATTTTCAATGAGAACAGATCCTTTGACATCATCCACATGAAAAACATAAATGAAGAATAAGTAACAAATGCACAAATTAAACCTAATGTGTATTGAGCAACAAATCCCAACAATAAGTATCTGATCCAGCAGCTTACCTAAATCGAGGAAAAAGGGCACTACTTATGCTTTGAGTTAGATTAAGAGCATGCATCTTCCCACTGTTGCTATGTCTGCAGCATTACTTTCATGATTTAACGAACAAATAAATAAATTAACAATATACATTCACTTCCTGTCACATATTTAAACAAGGGGAACAAGAGGATCTTGTGAAAAGTAACTTACAAGGGCTCTGTTTCAAAAGTTCTTGAATCATAATATGGCGCTTTAACTGCATATAATGAAGAAGCCCTGTTAGAACAATACTTCATACCAAGTTTTCTTGTTGTAGTTGGCCATCCAACAAAAACCAGATATTGCTCTGAGCCATGAGTAGAAGGAGCCCACACAACTTGGCCAACACTCAAAGATTTGTCAATTCCTTTGACCGTCTGCACCTCTCCACTGTAAAAAGACTAATTAAATTGACATTTTCATAGAAAATATCCAATATTATTCTGGCATTCATATGAAAGATGAAAAACCTATTGATGTTGATGACAAAAAGTGAAGGTTGCCGCTTTCCAGCATAAGTTTCTCCCCAACCATCTTCCCAATCCCCTTGACCTTTCCAGCTGCCACAATCATCGTCTGAAAATGCCCCTTTCTTGTAGCCCATACAATTGAATGTGGGCTTTAAAGGAGAGGGCTCTTCTGCTATATATGCTATACAAGTTTCATCCAAGTTCCAAGAGATTCCCTCAAACCTATGCCATAGAAAAATTATCTTTAATGCTTGACCTTTATAACTTCAAAACTAAACTAACCAAACAACTAACAGTGGTGCATTATATAGACTACCAGTTTAACAATGAATAGCATAAGCGTATAACAATAGGAACTATAGTCACATATCACAGCATACCATCCATCAGTATAAACTGAACCATGCACTGATTGGGGGATATGAAACTCCTTTCCCATGTGAGATGAACTCCAAATTTCAAAGTGAGAAGGTCCTTCAATCTCAGGATTTCGAATCACTAGAAGTTTTGAACCAGAAGGGGATGGAACAATTAGAGAAACCCCAGACATCTCTATGGGAAATGGAGCCCATTGAAAATTTACAGAACTGTTACTTTCCTTGAATATGGTAGAGGATAGAATGAAATTTCTCCTCTTGTTTTCCAAAAGATTTGGCTGGCTAATACAAAACATTCCCTGAGAGCTCAATGCTATGGAAAAAATTATGTTAGAAACATCATCACCAATCAAACTATCATGATCAATACAAAGAGGGTGAAGGAAGAAAAAAAAAATAGATGATAAAAAATGCTTACAGCTATCTGACTTGAAAATCCATGCCTTGTCAATGTTGGAGATATGTGTGAATTCTTGAAGTAAGTTAGACTGGTAAGCATACTCTTCTTCCATTGTTGCATCCATCCCTGTTTGCATATCCATGTGTGGACCAGGTTCTGAATTGTTCAGGCTAACATATCTAAGAGGCTTCTACTGCAAATAACATGACCAAAAACATATTAACGATGAACAAAGAAAAAATGTACTGTAGCATCTAAATTAATTGAACTTGCTAGAATCTTCCGGCTCCATAAAATCAATCTCCAATACTGCTATTAGACCCGTTTTCCAGAAGAAAAGATTTTCCCCATGTACAATGTAAATTTTGTTGCATATATGGATTTATGATGCGAACCATACTTCAGGCTTTAGACAAGAAAAGGCACAAAAAGTTTTCTACGAAGAATGAGAAACAAATACCAAATCCCTCAATCTCTTCCCGTATCTACTGTGCAAAATCTCTGAACAAACCATGGGCCAAACACCCAAATGAAGCTGCAGCGTTAACAGCTCTATAATCCCATTGCCAAGTTTTAAATTCTAATTTGACACCAAATTTGTGACATTTCCCTCATTTAATCTATATTCCTTAAATCTTTGAGGGAAAACCCAAGGAATCACTTGAACTTTAATTCAGAAAAAGTTTGAGAGTATATATACTTACTGATGCCAATTATAAAAGCTTCATTGTAAGTATATTTTGCCCACTTTCATAAATTTATTCTTCACCAGTCAGCCTTACAAAATTGTGAACTCATTTTGGGGCCTTTATTGAAGAAAAATCAGGTCTTGTTAGGCAATGCCCACCACCCGCCACCCCCCCGCCCCGCCGGCGCCAAAAAAAAAAAAAAAAACAAAGAAAGAAAGAAATTCCCTCGCCAATCTAATGATGAGTTACTGGAAAATGAACATACGATTTATTCGCACGAGGGGGACTTCGGCGAATGGAATGAATAATGTAAGATGTGTATGCAAGTAAGAAAGAGTGAGGGAGGAAGAGAACTCACCCCCACACAGAAATGAGTCCAGATGGGTCAACGAGAATGAGGGAATCTTTTGTGCTTGAAGTAGAGGGCAAAAATGCCAAAATATTATATTAAAAAAAAAAAATTGTAAAAACGGAGCACTGTTGAAACAATTTGACCAAATAGGCTATTTTGTGGCGCTACGTCAGATGGCGCCACACGTAACACCACGTATAAATAAGGGAAAAACACTTATGATGTTCATGTGTGTAGGAATCTTAGTTTTCTCATGTAGAGAAAACTAAACCCTAATATAAATAAATAAATCTATAGTGTGTCACTTAAAATGAGTAAGATTATTTAGATTTTAATTTTAATTTTTGGGCAACTGTTTTTTGTTTAAATTGTTGTTTTACATAAATTTGGTACTAAAAAATATTATTTATATTTAATTTTGTATATATGAAATTAAAATTTGAGGAATGATAAGAAACCTTATACATTCATCAAAATAAATTTATATGAATTGGGACCTTTTCCTCAACAATAATACACCTTAGCCACTTGACCCTTAATATAAGAGCTACTAAACTAATTTAAGTAGATTGAAGAGATTAAATAAATTAGTTAATTTGAATAAATGTGACATAACATCCTAAAATATCATGTAACATTAAACCATATATCAAGTTAGAATGTTGATATACTAAATTAGAAAAAAAATGATAAATATAGGAGAAAATTCATGGAAATCTTATATTTAGACTAAATTCAACCCTTAAGCTTATATTAGAGACCAAGATAACGTTTCAAGTTTGGAAATATAATACATTTATATTTTATTTTGGTACTAAAAAATATTATTTATATTTTATTTTGAATATAAGAAATTAAAATTTAAGAAATGATAAGAAACTTTAGACATTCATAAAAAAAAAATTTATATGAATTGGAACCTTTCCTTCAACAATAATACACCTTAGCCACTTTACCATTAATATGAGAGCTACTAAACTAATTTAAATAGGGGTGAGCAAATTAATACCGAAACTGAAAACCGATCCGAATCGAAGCTTATTTGGTTTTTTCGGTTCGATTTTTGGGTTTGGTTCGATGTTTAAAATTGACTTATTTCGATGTTCGGTTTAGGTGCAGTTTTTATATAAATTATTTTGGTTAAAAACCGAATAACCAAAAATATGAGTCATACGACGTCATTTTGGCAATACCCAAGAATAAGTCTACAATCCTACGTCAAATACCCAAACCGAAGCCTAATTAATTACCAAGCCCAATTACCCAAACAGCCCAACCCTCAAAGTCTCAAAAATCCCTATCGTTCTCTCAGTTTCTCAGTCGACGAAAAAAAAAAAGCACAGTCCTCCTCTCCTCTCATTCTCGTCTCGACTCTCGACGCATTTTGCTGGCTTCACCCTCAAACTCTCACCTTGCTTGAAAACCCTACCCCTCGCCCTCACTAGTCACGTACCAAGTCACAGATCCGGTGGTCGAAGTGGAAACTCGAGATCGTTTGTCGCACCATCTCTCCTTTTGGAGCTCTCACAAAGTCACAGTTACAAATCCGGTGTTGTCGCACTTGAATCAGTGCTTACTTCGATAGTTCGATTAATGATTTTATCTACTTCGATTAATTAGCATTATTCCTTCCTGCTGTGTATCCATAGCTTTTATTAAAATTTAACTTCAATTCTAATTAAATAAATGGGATTGATTGGGAGTTTTGTTCCAAAGATAATCCTCACAACTCACCAGTCACCAGCATTTTGGAGAGAACAAGTAAAGAGAGAAAGCATATTCACCTCGTTTGCTCTTTTCAAAGACAGGGCGTGGTTGAAATTCCTCTCAGGTTTTGCTTTAGTGCTCATCTTCATATTCTACTCAGATCTGTTGGTGTCAATTTAAAAAGGAGCTATTTTAACTTTGATGTTTTTATCATTAAACTGTGTATGAAAATGATGTGATTGGCTTTCTCTGTCTTTCCTTTTTTTGTTTAATGTTGATTTTAATTAAGTCAAATAATTAAGAATGCAAAATCAATTTGAAGCCATTCTGTTTGCTTTAGTTGTATTTGTATTGTGGGTCTTCTTATTTGTATTTGTAAGGGTCTTGATTTAGACAGTAATGATGGGTGATTTAGATTGTTTCTTTTATGTTGGTTGCTTGCTCCCCATCTGTTAGGGGCTTTAAGTGTCTGTTACTTTCTGTTTGCTGTTATTTTGTTTAGTCTACTGCTGCTGTTTGTTTGTTATGTTTTAGTTCGTTTGCTAGTTGTATGTGTTATTCAGACTATCAGTTATGGAATTTAAGCATCTTTCTCGAGCAAAAAAAAAAGGGTCTTGATTTGGCCTGGAATTTAGGATTCAGGAAGCTTATTTTGGAATCCGATGCAAAGGAAAGTATTGGATATGCTTCATATGGTATGGAAGGAGTGGTACCTAGTAGGGACTTTATCTTTTGTAACATCAAAGATCTCTTGAAGAAGGATTGGTTGGTGAGTTTAAATTTCATCTCTCGGGGTTGCAATGGTGTTGCAGATTCCTCAGCAAAGCAGGGTATATCATGTTTGATGTGTGTCTGGAATTTGTCAGGCCTTTAGTGTCTCAGGATATGTTGGGATTCATTTCCCCTTTGTAAGTCTCCTTCAATTTAATTTAATACATTCTCTAGTTTCAAAAAAAAAAAAAAAAAAAACAAAGATATGAATATGCTTTAGCTATTTCAACCCAAAAAAAAATTCTGAAGGCCCACAGGCCCATAAGAAGCCCAAAAACCGAAATATCTTCAAAACCGAACCGAAATATTTCGGTTATTTAGGTTCGGTTATTTTGGTTATTCGGTTTCGGTTCGGTGGTAAAAAGTAGAGTATTTCGGTTTTTACCGAAAAACCGAACCGAACACCGAATGCTCAGCCCTAAATTTAAATACATTAAGAAGATGAAAAAAATTAGTTAATTTGAACAAATGTGACATAACATCCTAAAATATTATGTAACATTAAATTATATATCAAATTAGAATTTTGATATACTAATTTAGAGAAAAATTATAAATATAGGAGAAAATTGACAGCAATATTATATTTAGACTAAATTCAACCCTTAAGCTTATATTAGAGACCAAGTAATGTTTCAAGTTTGGAAATATATAGATCTATATTGTGTACGTTTAAGATGTATTGTTTATTTTAAATTTTTTATATAAAAGGGAACATTATTGAGGATTTTAAGATCAAGAATTTTATTACTAATAAATTCTTTTTATACATTAATATATTATATTTACATGTCACTTTACAATGTTTTGCACCTATTAAACTTATTGATAATTTAATTCTTAAAGTAAGATTTTCTATAATCTATGTTATAAACCATGGGAATTAGAAATGTTTGAAGAGTGATGCTTAATGCATCGAGATTTGAATCTAAGCAAAGCCTTAGAGCTACTATAAGTCCTTATAATGTGTTTGATTTGAGGGGAAATGAGCAAAAATTTTGACCAAATTGCCCAAGCCTCCAACCCTGTACTCGACTCCTATACTAGTCCTCTAACCCGAGGCTGTCGTTCGTTGCGCCAGGCTCTGCAGCCGTCGCCAAAGCCTTCTTCAAGCTCTAGTTGTCATCTTTGGCGCTAGCTACTTCAAGCAGTACACTAATGAAAACACCAACAATGACTTCCAGTTGCCGTCAGCACCTCCTCAGGACCCATTTCAGCGCCTTCTCTCAAGATAATGTTATAATAAACATAAAAGGGCTAATTTATATTTAACAAAATGAAAAACACTCCAATCAATTTAGATCTTAGGAAGTGAGGGGATAAGGTTCGTCTTCTTCACCATCTAAGGATGGCCGGAAAAGCTAAATTTGCAGAGGAGACAAGGTTCAAATCTCATTGTCATCGCTGAAGCCCCCTATCATTAGAGAAAGCATCCATCAAACCAAGTTCCTTCCATTAAAGGCAATGTCGTCGTGCACAATAGTCCAACAAGTCATCGATTCATCTTCTCCGCCATCTTCGCCAACAAATCTGATGAGGGGTTTGCTGGAGATCGTCACCATTAGTTGCTAGAGGTTGACGTCACGGGTCGTCAGAGGTTGCTGTCGCCTGTTACTAGAGGGTGCTATCAAGTTGAGGTTATTGGAATCATAAGGGTTTCAGTGAGAAGGCAGCTATGGAATATTAAAAAAAAAAAATCATGGGCAATTTGACTAGGACGAGGTAAAATTTTTCCCTCTCCTCTTACCCCATCCCCTCCTCTCAAACCACACACACCCTTAATCTCTAAATACTAAACTCATTCTTTAATGATCTAGAAATCTAACAAATGTATGGTTAGATTTTAATTCATTAGATCTTCAAAAGAGACAAATGCAATACTTAAACCCCTAAAGACAAAAGTAAAATAGCACTTCAAGTTTACAAAATAAAGAAAATATTTTAGAGAACTCATATTCTCATAACAAGCAGGACATCCCCCGGGTGTTGCGCGATGCAACAGTTTGGGAAACTTATAGGGAATCTAGAACATAAATTCTTTATAATACACAGATAATAGACTTAAGAAAATAATTATAAAAAGAAAAAATTGCATTTGAAATTTCTTGAATGAAGGGTTGAACTATGTTAAAATTATCAATATATGCTGCATCTAAAAAACATCATCAAAAGGACAAGGACATGGTAGACATCAAACTACATCACCTTTTGAATATGTGGAATCAACGGCAAATTTATTTCAATTATGTGACTAAGACATTTTTTAATATTTCCTTGTATACGACATTGGTGGTTGTGCATTTTCCACCGTTTACACCGTCCTTTACTGTTGGTTATGATTAGTTTTGATGATATTTTATATAGATGTCATTAGCAAGAGCAAAAAGTTTATATCATATACATTGACTAATTGCTACATTTAATGTAGATTTGTTCATATGGAGAAAGAACAAGAGAAGAGAAGAAATAATGAGTTGATTCATGGAGAATAATCAAGAAGAGATAATAAAGAAAAAAAAACTTGTTGAATGGAATGAGAAAATCATCATACAAGTTTTTATATTGATTCTTTAAGTCTCCACGATCAAATGGAAGTTGGAATGGGTCGATTCGGAGTTAAAATGAGTTAGTTGAAGCTTCACGATGAATGGTGCCCAAGTTACTCTAGTCATACACATATTACTCCAGTCATATATGTGTTCTTGTGTTCATCACTCTAGTAACTGTTGGCTTACTCCAGTAATAGTTACTCCAGTAATCATTTAAGTACTCCAGTAACTTGTTGTTCTCAACCACTTCCAGATCAAATCCGATAATATGTCAACTGTGTCTTAATTACTCCAGTAACTCCATGATTACTCCAGTAATAGTGACTCCAGTAGTCACTTGCTTACTCCAGTAATATATGTGGTTCGGCAGCTCAGTTTGCTTCTGTTTGACGATTACTCCAGTCATACACATATTACTCCAGTAATACGTGTATTTCAGCAACTCAGTTACACTATGTTCGACGTTTCAACTGGCGACCTATGGTAATTCGATGATATCTCTCAAACCGAAAGCAAGGAAATGAATACAACCAAAAACTTAAAAAAAATACTTAAGGAACTTAAGCAAATCGAGAAGGTTGCTCAGTTTTTTTCTTGCTTGATAGATTTTAATGGCTTTGATAACGTTTTTGTTGGGGATAATGGCCCATATGTGGCAATGTTCAAACCATGACCAGAACCTTTCTTTGAAGAAACCTTCCTTTTCCCCTTTGAGGGGACAACATGAAGGTCATCAGAAATTGAAACGTCACTAAGGTCAATGATAGAGATGCTTTCTGATTGTGTGACATTTGGTTCAGTAGTTAAAGGTGTCTTATCCTTGGCAGTGCAATTCCTCATCAAAATGATTTCTTCTTCATCATCATCGTAAATCACACTCGATTGTCCAACCTAGAAAGAAACGAATTGAGAATCATAAGTACGATGTAAAAAGTTGAAATATAAAAGGTTTAATTTGCACACAGAAAAACACTGAACCTCAGTAGCATCCGCATCAAAGGCATTAATAAGATTAGTTGCCTCAGAATATGTTGCAACTAAGACATTGGAATTAGGATGGTTCTTGTTGTAACTGTTGAGCTTCATCTTCAAGAGCATTTTTTTGCCAAGCAAATCATCCACTTCTTTTGGGAATGCAAACCGATTTCATTCTGAAAGGAAAGAGCATAAACATTGTTAAAAAACTAGAAAGATGTTGTGATTGATTTCAAAAAGTTGGAATGAAACCTCAGGTATCTCTACCTTCAACTAGGTGGCACTCTTTTTTAGTAATTCAGAAGCATGTTTGTCAAAGAATACTATTGAAGCAGTTCTTGATTCATCAACAATGAGGTAGTTCAGTCTAAGCCTGCAGGAAAAATACACGTGAGTTGTAGATGTTTAAGAATGATGTAGAGATATATGTGTAATAAAGTAGATTTTCAAATTATCATACTTGGGTTGGATAGTGCATTTTTTACCTTTGCAATAATTGTTTCCACAAGAAGCTGCATCATTGGTCTCTTTGGATTTTGTGCCACACCTTGTGTAGCCCTCATAAAACCATCCATCCCGAGTTAGAAATTTCTTGACCTCACAGATGACAGCAAAATATTTCCCCTACAAAGCATTAGAAGGACAATTGGTTGGTAAGAGTTGATAGAGTACAATGAGTTGAATACAAGTTTGGGACAAACTATTTCCTGAAGAGGGATGTCAGACACTTTAATCGTGGGTGTATTTTGGAGGATAGTTTCTGCAGTAGTAGTTGAGTTTTGAGTGGCAATAGTTGGAGTGAGTGAAGTAATGGTTAGTGATGGAGTTCTATTGCAGAAATGAGGATCACACACCTTGATATAAATTCTACTACCTCCTTGAAATTGCCATTCAAGTTTATTTTTGTAGCATTGAATGAGTTGCAAACCTCTGGTCGACCTTGGAATAGAAAATGCAAATTAGCAATGAAGAAATGTTGAACATAAGTGAAAGTTATGAGGTGAAGGAATCTTAAAATAAGTCTTACCCTTTTCATCGAAACCTATTCTTGCAAGCTGTGCAAGCAAGATTGTAGGTTTTTGGGTGGTAGTAAATTCTTGCGTAGCAAATTTGGAAGCATAGTCATCATACAACACCATCGAGATAGTATTTCTCCTATTAAATAAACGGAATATTTTTAGTTAGAATTTTAGGACTGGCCAGAACTTGTTGAAGATGTATTCAAAGCTTGGAATTCGTGCAAAAGTGGTGATTAACCTAAGCTATTGTCTGTCTGTATGACTCAAATGGATGGGACTATTCATGTTAAGGTTTGTT
Source organism: Acacia confusa (assembly GCA_037074495.1). Classification (NCBI taxonomy): domain Eukaryota; kingdom Viridiplantae; phylum Streptophyta; class Magnoliopsida; order Fabales; family Fabaceae; genus Acacia; species Acacia confusa. The sequence continues at coordinate 16,917,316 of CM073514.1, forward strand.
TACTTTCAAGAATGGAAGAAGTAGATGTGGACAAAAGGAACACATTATTATTGGTAATATAAGGTGCTAATGAAAACAAAATGGGAAACATGAAATATTCTATAGTTGTTTTCAGGTTATAGGGGATTCTATTAAAAAATGTAGTTAGAAACAAAATAGGTTCAACAATATTTGTAAGGCAACAGTGATGAGAGTTTGATTTGTGAGTCAATAATGATAATAAAAACAGTAGTTGTGTACCTCTCATCAACTAGAAGCAGTGTAAGCTTAGTTTTTTCCCTGCTCCTGAGTAGTATTCCTCCAATGGGTCTATGTTTAGTACAAAGGCAATGATATCTGTGAAAAAATGTATAGGGTTAGTAGGTAATGGAGTTGTGTGAAAAAGTAAGGAATTAAATTTACTCACTGAATAGAAACATTGTATGTTCTTTTAATGTTTGTGTCAATATGTCCCTGATGGGGAAGAAATTGAATACAATCAAGGGTATTTCAGTAGCCTCTTATTTCACATAAGTGGCAGAGTTGAAGAGCAACTTGAACTAGTGGTTGGTTGCCTTGTACTCCTTTCCATTAGGGATGACTTCTACATTAGCTATGAAGTAGCATTGACCTTCAACTGGATCTGTCTGAAATTGCTTGAATAAAGATTTCTTCATAACTGAGGCTTGTATTTTGTCACCCTTGAAAATAATGATTAAAACATATAAATTGTTAGGAAGGTGAAAGATATGATATAAGGAAGAGCTTTATGCAGCTTAATACTTTGCTTGAGGAATATGGAGAAGATGAACAAAATATTTGAAGGAATGAGCAAACCTGTTGGTCCATGAGAAGGAAACAGATAGAATACAACTGGTTTAGCGAATTCTTATGATAGTTGTTCCATCTCCTTAACACACGGATAAGTATCCTCCACATTTTGGCGGTGTCATTCAGGTCTTTGATCATAGAGCACTTACGAGCAGCCATTGTGTTGTATTAAACTAACACTGTGTTTGGTTTGAGCGAAGGGTGTGGGAGGGAAAGTTAAGAGAGAAATTTTTTCTCTCATCTTTACAAAATTGCCCATAGCAAATTTTCAATATTCCTAAAATATACTTTTAACAAAAAAGAATATTCTTTTCATCAATGTCAATTTGGTCAATGTACTTCTAAAAAAAATTTTCCCTCCCACTCTCTCCCACACCCTTCCCTCAAACCAAACATAGCCTAAGGGTATGAGAAAAAGAAAGAAGGAATGTGTAGTTTTAAGGATGAATGTTAAAAGAGTAACGAATTGAGGTGGCTTATATAGAAAAGTTTGTTGAAGAAGTGTACTAGGTGCTGTGATTTTTTTTTTAAGAAGCAGCAGCAGTAGGTAGGGAAAAAAGGAGAAGGAGTCAGCAGACTATTGTTTCAAGGACTATGAAAAGTAACTATTCATATCGACTTAAGCATGGCAACCTCTGGACTATGTACTAACACAACCATGAGGTACATATTTAAATAAAAGAAGCATGTACATATTTCTTTTTTAAGAAACAGTGACAATACCTAATCATACCTAATGAGGTATGGTCATATCTGAATAATGTACTGACATGAATATTTGACTGAAAACAAATGCATAAGTGTGTTTGCATTGGGTAATATTTTATAAATATATGAAAAAGCAGTAGACAACAGTATACATTTTTTAAACATGGAACATAATAACTATTCAGACCTACCAAGGCAAGGTAACTTCTGGGCAATGTACTTTTATGTTATAATGTAAGAAATGGGATAAAAAAAATAACAAAAAACCAAGTTCTTAGCTATAAAGTAAGTAACCTAATTTCCTTACATATGACTGAGGTTGAAGAAATACAATTAAGTGACCATATTGTTTGTAAAAATAAAGGAATCACATTGGTAAGATAAACGTTGGTCATAATGGAATTTAGCAATATTTGATTTTTCATAAATCAGTAATGGCATGAGCAATATAAACGGTGGTCAAGATGGAGCAACAGTAAGGAAGGCATGGTAACACATGAATCAGACCAGTGTTGTTAGTATCACTTGATACGTGATACGTATCATGCAATCTGATACGATTCGGGGGGAAAACGATCCGAACTGAGCAACTGAATCGTTTTTTAACTGAATCGCAATAATGAATCGTGAAATTAGACAATTCAACACTGAATCGTGAATCAAGGCAACATTTACAATTCAAAAATTGAAACCCACGTCGTTTGTTTCCAATTTTTAAACCCACAACTCTTACAAAACCAAGAGTCGTGGGAGTTTAATTAACTAGGGAAGGGATCATTGCATCAGAAAAGGAACAAAAAAAATAAGTAAGCAGGACGGAGACGAGATGACATATGAGAGTTTCAGAGGAGAAGAGAGAGATTACCGTGATTACAGCAGAAGCTTGAAGACGCCTTTGAAGAAGAAGAGAAGTTGCAGAGAAGCCCTTGAAGAAGAAGTTGCAGAGCTATGAAATCGGGAACGACGGAGTGACGGATGCTACTTCTGTATGTTCATCTTCAATTATTTAGATATTATCTATTGCTTCTGATAGACGCTGCTTCTATATTTGAAATATCTTTATCGATTACATATCTTTATCTATTTCCCCTTTACATCACGTGAGACCATGGTTTTGTTTTTTTCCTCTCAAAACCTGACCATTCATTCTTTATCTATTAAATATCTTTATTTATTTCCCTTGTCCCTGTCCATCACGTGATTAGGAATTGTTGTGCACTATGCAGCAAACAACTTTAATAGTTAATTGTTTATCTTGAAGAAAGTATTTCTTTAAACAATTTCCATTCATTGTGTTGTACTATTGTGCCCTGTGCAGAAGATAACTTTAATTGTTTATCTCAAAGAAAGTCAGAAATGACAAAAATGGCTCCAAAGAAAAAATCTCAAAAGCAAAAGGATATAACTTGGGATCATTGTAAAGCTGTTGACAGTAGGTTGAATGTTAAATGTAACTATTGTCCCAAAGCAACGTAGGGAGGAGCATTTAGAATGAAGCGTCATCTTGCTGGGACACACAAAGAAGTTGCTCCGTGTCCCCAAGTGCTAGAAGAGATAAGGGATCTATTTATAAAAATATTGGATGATGCAATTAATGATGATGAATTAGAGTGTTTTGATGATAAAGATTCACCAAAAAAGGGGAGCATGGATAGTTTTATGAGGAAAAAAAATGGTGGAAGTGGTTCATCTACTATGAAACAACAGACTTTGAATTCAATGGTGAAGGATAGAGATTTGGTAGTTCGAGATATTTGTAGATGCATATATGGCAATGCATTGCCATTCAATTTAGTAAAGAGTCCATTATTTATTAATATGGTGAAATCTATTAGTGAGTACGGTAAAGGCTTGAAGCCACCAACTTATCATGAAGTGAGGGTTTCATATTTGAAGAAAGAAGTTGATTTAGTCCATGCTAATTTGGATAAATACAAGCTAGAATGGAAGAAAACTGGTTGTACATTGATGTCAGATGGATAGACTGATGAAAAGGGTAGATCTCTTACTAATTTTCTTGTTAATAGTCCTAGAAGAATTGTTTTTATAAAATCTATTGATACAAGCAGTTTTATTAAAGATGCTGAAAAAAATGTTTGAATTACTTGATGAGATGGTGATGGAAATTGGAGAAGAGAATGTTGTTCAAGTAGTGACAGATAGTGCTTCGACCCTTGTATCTGCTGGACAAAAGTTGATGGATAAGAGAAAACAACATTTTTTGTTACCCTATGCAGCCCATTGCCTTGATTTGATTTTGGAAGATATTGGTGACATTACAGTATTCTACAATACCATTTGGAAAGCAAAGAAAATTACAACATTCATTTATAGGCACACATGGGTGTTGAATTTATATAGAACATTTTCCAAAGGTAGAGAGTTAGCTAGGCTAGCAACAATAAGGTTTGCTACATCATATTTGACTATGACGTCAATTTTGAAACAAAAGACTGTACTTTGATTTATGTTTGCATCAGAAAAATGGGTTAATAGTGCCCATTCCTCTAAGTCGGAAGCCAAATTTGCAGAAAATGTTGTTTTGACTGATCAAAGATTTTGTAAATCCATACATTATTGTTTGAAAATTGTGTCTCCTCTTTTGAAAGTTCTCAGACTTGTGGATGGTGATTCAAAGCCTGCAATGAGGTACATTTATGAGGCTATGGATAGAGCAAAGGAAGAAATAGCAAAGAGTTTTAATCATGAGGAAAAGACATATAAGGATGTATGGGAAATAATTGACAAGCGTTGGGATTTACAACTTCATAGGCCTCTTCATGCAGCAGCATATTTTCTTAATCCAAAGTAAGTATTTTTTTATTTAAAATTATATTTTTATGCATGTAATAGAATTTCTTTATATTTGATATTTGATTTATTATTAAGTCTTATTCTAAATTTATAATAATTATATAGGTTCCATTATGACTCAAAATTCAACCCTGATCGTGAGGTTAAAAGCGGCTTGTGGAAGACAATGGAGAAGATGCATCTTGATATTGAAACAAGGATCAAAATTGATTCCCAAATTGAGAAATTTGATAGGGTTGAAGGACTCTTTGAAAATAGTTTAGCAATTGCAACCAGAGATGGGAAGCAATCTGGTAACCATTTAATTGCATTTGTTGATTTTTTTCAAAAAATATTTATAAATTAAGTTATTAACAAAGTATTTATTTATAAATTATAATTTCTTTTTGTTAGCTTTATGGTGGAATAGTTTTGGAGAGGATTGCAAAGAGCTACAAACAATAGCTATTCGCATCCTAAGCCTCACTTGCAATGCTACAGGGTGTAAGAGAAATTAGAGTGTGTTTAATCAAATTCACTCAAAGAGAAGAAATCGTTTAGAGCAACAAAGGTTGAATGCTCTTGTGTTTGTTAAATACAACCTCCAACTTGAAATTAGGCAAAAACAAAGGGAGGAAAAAGGAGACACATATGATCCTATCTGTTTGTCAAATTTAGATTCCGATGAGGAGTGGATTACTGAGCAAGAGGATCCTTGCCTAATGGATGGAGAATCTTGGATGGATATGAATATACATGAGTGCTTCAATGTTGATGAAGGAGACCAAAGCAAAAAGAGAAAGAGAGGTATATTTGCATATATAATAATATTCTTTTAGTCAAATCCCTTATCTAATATATTTATTTATTCTTTTAGGTCCACGAAATCTTCAAGATGATAGGAATAATAAAGGCAAAGGCATCTTCATACAAGATAATGCCAATAAGATCGATAAACGAAGTGACATTGCCAACAAGAATGATAAAGGAAAAGGATCTCAAATTGTTGAACAAGATATGGGAGATGAGTTAAATGGCTTTTCTAATGAAGAGGATGATGAAGGATTACATATGTCAGAGCTAGATGCTGTTAGTGATAGTGATAATATTGGTCTTGATGATTGATGAGTAGGAGAATTCTTGGTTTTAGATTTGATTACTTATGTATTTTGGTATTTGGATTTTTTTTTAAAAAAAAAATTGGATTTATATTATATTATAGTGATTATACATTTTTAGTTTTTTACATCATTTTTCATTTATCTCTGAATCTTACGATTCGATACGATTCACAATTCAAAAAATGAATCAAACGATTCGCGATATGTATTGCGATTCAACAACCTTGAATAAGACTAACATATCAATATGAAGGTAAATAGAATAGACATCCGTAATAGTACAAATGCAACTCTAATGAGTTTGGCAAAGGTTCACTTGCTTCTACTTGTTAGGTGCAAGTCAATTGGGACTTTCACACTTAAAAACCTAAGAAATTAGTAATGTTCACCATGGCGCAAGCAGAGAAAAAAAATACAAGGTAGCAACAATTCGATAACATGAAAGCCATCCTCACCGTCTACTCATTGAAATCATTAAGAAATTGAATAAAACACAAAGGAACAAAAAGAAAAGAATTGGTTTTCAAATCCACCAACACAAACTCATGATAGTTATTTGCAAAAACCTCAGTAATTATTTCAGCAGATACTATTATATTTTCTTGACACAGTTCCAGGATGGCAGCATATATAGGCTCTTCATCATCTTCAATTCCACCCTATTATGCAAGAGCAGAAAAATACATGACATAATATCTTAGCAAGAGAATTTCAAGCCATTCTAGAGTGAAGAAATTATTACAGTAAAATGCCAGAGTCCATTTTCTACAAAAGGTTGGAACTACAACCAGACTGCCTCTCTATATGAAAGGGATATATGAAAGGGGGCACCACACTCTATGCCTCTTATAAGAACATAATAGGGGGAATAAATATTTCACTAAAGACACTAAGGCTTTCCTAGCCTTCCTAGCCCCCACTAGTGAAGTAATATAATGGTACTTTACAAAGTCATCAATCCAAACATACTCTTCAAAGAAGTAACTAAACCAATGGTTTATCTAAAATAAATTTCCCTTCTCTACCTTGACCTTCAATCTTCTCCACTCTTTGGTAAGTTGAGAGTTTAAAAAGACTACAATAAGTAAAGAATTTAGTAATCTAAATTTTAAAATAATTGCCTTTGCAGAAAATTCATTGCTAAGAAATTCTCAGAAAAATAAACGACATAAAAAGAGAAATATATTAATGTCTCACTGAAAGAATTTTTCTTTTTTAAAAAAAAAAAATCTTCCCCTTCTCTAGTGATGACTCATCAAGTACCATTCTTTTATCTCTAACTTCACCCTACCAAAATGATAAGTTTACTTCTAATTTGTGAAAAACAATTTTAACTACACAAAACTACTTGATGATGAACAATTTTTGTCAATTTACCTACAGAGGATTAAAGGGATATTCACATGGAAATATTATGTCAAGGAAAAATATGCCACCTTCATAAGGTGTTCCTACATAGAACAAAAGAAAAGTTCTTCAAGATTGCCTACTCATGACAATGCAAGTTGTAGTTAATCTATGCCATCACATCATTACAAAGCTTCGAATTTAACCAAAAAGAATGCAGGCCATGTGTACGTTGATGAATGATAGCATAAAGTGATATGAATGTTTACTGGATTTTCATATTCAACATAAAGTGATTGACAGTAAATACCCTTACTTGACTTGGGCAAGGGCTAGATTAACTAAGTTTCCCTACCGACCCTAACTGTCATTTCATTGCATTATTTACAATAGAAATATCAATAACTCTTGCCATCTGTATACTATTAAGAAAAGATCTCACCTCAAGCCCTAGGCTAAGTAAATTAATATTCCGGGATTTCAAGAGATCTCAACTTTCAATCATGAAGAAAAGTTGGTCATATCGCATGTCTAATATCAACTAATCTGCCTACACTACATTGAAAGAAAAAAGCCATAAATAATCAGACAATTTGTATTCAGCATGCAAGTCTCAATTGGGAAATGCAATTATCATATTTTAATCAGCATCCTTGTACTTTCTATGGCATGAAGAACCTTCTTCTTTCATGGGAAATGCAAGGTTAAGCCAAAAAGTAGGATGACATGGACACGAACTTTTGTTGAAATAAATTAAATATTAATAATAGATTAAATCTTTATCATACCAACTCAAGTGTAATAGAAATGTTGAACAATGGAGTGAGTAATGAAACTAAAAGACATAGAAAGGATTAAACCCACAGGAAATTATCGTTGACCAGATCAAGTTTCTCAAAATAAAGGGCTTCACATTAATGTACCTTACATTAAAAATAAAAAAAGAAAACCCAAAACTAAGCTCCTAAAGAGAAGAGGCAAATAAATCAGTCAAATAAAAGTTGAATGTGTAGACCCTAAACCACAACCATTATTCAAAAACAGTGCAGGATCCAGGAAGACTAAGAATTTTAAGATAAATTAAAATGGAGCAACAGTAAGGAAGGCATGGGAACAAATGAAGCAAACCAACATATCAATATGAAGATAAATGGAGCAGACATCTGTAACAATAGGAGCATATTATAGAAGATACTAATAAAATGTGAAATTTCATTAAACGCCTTTTTCAGCAAATCTTCATCATCGTCCAGTCAGTCACGCATGTCATTCACTATTCTCCGGAAAAGAACCTAACAGATACATAATGCTTCTTCGATCTGCACCAACCTCCAAAATAAACTTTAGAACAAAAGAGATGAAGGCCAAAAAGATGTAAACCGTATAGATCAAAGAAGGAACTCACCTCTTGATGATTAGCAAATCTTCACTTTATCGATCCAAAGCAACCCCCAAAATCGTTCAACACACATGGCTTTCTCAACCTCTCGTGCACAGATCACTCTTTTATCTTCGTTCGACACCCTCAGGATATGGTGGGAAGAGTTGGCTCGGACGCGTGCTTGCCCTGGATAACTGCATATCACATTTGTTTGATCTGTCTCTCTAAAAAGAAAACACATCATCCGATCGGCAATGGCTTCTTTAGTGCTGAGATGAGAGGGAATAGCTGGAAGGTAAGGGTAAGCTTTCTTGTTGGTAGAAATGGAGATTGGACTAAATGAAGAGGGTAATGTCGTAGAACAATAACTGAGACAGTTGTTGGGAACGGTGAAAGGAGTCAGAGATATCGAACAACACTTAATGACTCTAAACCGGTAAATACGTTTTTTTTTCCAGCAATTATGCCTCAGCTTCTAAATATTGTATTTTTCAGGCCTCACAAACGATTTTTTAATGGGCTTTTTATGCACTAAATAAAAAACATATATTTTTTGCAAAAAATATAAAATTCTTTTTACCTCCAAGCACAAGCCCCAAAAAGGCAATCAGCTTGCATTTGAAGCCAACATTGTTCTCAGGAACAGTGTTTTGTGAGGGGATGAACAGTAATCAACTTAAATTGCTATTGCTATTTAGTCTCTATTGATAAGAAAACACTTTAAGCTCTTGTTTTAATACTATCTTACAAACTTGCTTTTTCAAGTCTTACAACCTCTTGTTTGTATAGATTCACAGGGGACATCTTACCCATAAGTTTACAAACCAAATTTCAAAGCACTCACAACAATGTCAAAGCAAACAAATTTTTAGGTACTTATAACTTCTTAATGTTAGTTTTCAATCTAAGTTTTGATGATAACAAAACATTTGTAAATTGTTGGTTTAACATAAGCTAAAGTTTTTGGTTTCAAACTAATGTTTTAGAAAGCTCTGTCAGTTAATTTCTCTATTAGCTATCTTAATAACTCGAGTTCTTGGTAAGTGAACTCGAGTTCACGAAGCCAAATCAGATGGGGTATTGGTCAACAACTTTAAGAACTCAAGTTCTTGGTAAGTGAACTCGAGTTCGCAAAGTCTGTCTTGTTCAAAAACTTCAATCATCAAATGACCTTTAAGAACTAGAGTTCATTAGTAACGAACTAGAGTTCTATTTGTAAAACTTGAGTTCTATTTGTAAAACTTGAGTTCTTTAGGTCTGATATTTCTGTGGTTTAATAACTCAATTTGTGCGTGAACTCAAAACTAGAGTTCTTGGTAAAGAACTCGAGTTATCATCTCAAGTTCTACTTTTAAAACTCAAGTTCCTTCAGAACTCAATTTGCAACTAAATTATCAACTCGAGTTCTTGAATATACAATCGAGTTCTTACCGTTCAGAACTGATACGTCTGAAAAGAAATCAAAGGAATTCTAGTTCATAAAACAAAACTAGAGTTCAAAACTTGAGTTCTTAGTTAGGAACTCGAGTTCTTGTGAACAAAAATCGTGAATCGTTGTCTGTAACTTTCCAGATGAAATGATCTTTAGCCGTTACTTTCTAGAATCATTAAGAATCATTTATAAGATGTTTTTAACCCATTTGCTAGTATTTTCAGGTGTTAAGATGATTTTTAAACAAAAAGCAAAATAAAGTGAAAGGGTTGTCAGAAGCATTTAATGTGAAGCAGCGGAAACAGAGTAACAAACAGAATGAGACGTTGCAGCAGAACAAAACATTCCTCCAAGACATACTTTGTAATACCCCGGATTAATAATAATAATAATAATAAATAATGGTAGTAGTAGTAGTAGTAATAGTAGTAGTAAAAATAATAAAAAATGATAATGATAATGATAATAATGATAATAATAATAATATAGTATTATCTAATTCTATTAGTTTAGATTGATTTAATTAGTTTAGTTTTAGTTTAATAATATAGTATTAGTTTAATTTTTATTAATTTAGATTGATTTGATTAGATTGGTTAATTTAGATGGATTTGATTTTATTAGTTTTGATTTAATAGATTTTAATGATGTTTGTATTATTTTATAATTTATTAGATTAGCAATAGTTAAAAAAAAAAGAAAACAAAAACAAACAAAAACAAAAACAAAAAGGCCCAACCCACAAAGCCCAGCTATTAGCTAAACCCTAAGAGCCTAATTATAAGTTAGGTTTAACCGCCTAACTTTAGTCATCATTCATTAGCTCTCTCTTTGGAAAACCCTTTGCAGCAGAGTTTCCCTTCTAGGAGCTTAGCAACCACGGAGGCCAGGTAATCCTAATCCTTTAAGCAATAAAAATTAATTATTGGTAGCGTTAGAACGTTGATTATAATTAATTGATTGTAATCCTAATCCCTAGAACAAGTTTTTTTTTTCCTTTTTGACTGAGCATAGGTTGATTATGATTTCTTGTATACCCTTATATCTCCTTCCTTAGTTTGCGTGAGTCTGACTTTTCCTTTTGTGCTTCCCTTCCTGCTGCAACTTTTTTCTTCTTCTTATTTTATTATTTGATTGATTTAAAAATTTGAATTTTGGAAAACTCTATCTTACTTTTTTAAAATTTGGTTTGAAAATATATTTTGATTGTTGATAAATAGTTCTACTTCTATTTCATACTTTGTAATTACTTTAAAAAAATTTATTGTTCTTCTTGTTTTTTTTTATTTGATTGTTTTTTTTAAAAAAAAAAACTTCAACAATAATTTCTATTATTTTGTTGTTTCAAAATTTCATTTGAAAATTCTTTTCTCATCGATTGACTTTAAAATCTACATTTTTGAATTACCCAATCTTACTTTTTTAAAAATTTGATTCAAAAATAATTTTTTTTTTATTTTGTAAATGTCTCTAATTTTTGTTCATTATTTGTAATTACTTTTAAACACTCTTCAATTCTTATTTACTTTTGTTTTGCTGTTCTTATTGTTTTTATGATTTGATTTTTTTAAAAAAAAATCTTTAAATTTGAGTTCTATTACTTTCTTGTTTCAAAATTTCATTTGAGAATCCCTTTTCATATTTTATTATTTGATTGATTTAAAAATATGTATTTTTGAAAACCCAATCTTATTTTTTAAAAAATTTGATTTGAAAATAAATTTTGATTGTTAATTAATAAATATTTCTCATTTTTTTGTTTCATACTTTATTTTACTTTTTAAACTCCATTCAATTTTATTTTTCTTTACTTGATTGTTTTACAAATCTTCAACTTTAAGTTCTATTATTTTGTCGTTCTTTTTAACTTTATCTGAAAATCATTTTCATATTTTCTTATTTAATTGATTTAAAATCCTGCTGCAACTTTTAATCGATATACTTTATTGGTCTTCTTCTTCTTTCTGTCGTGGGTCCATCGTCTTTATTTCTTATTTTTATCATTTGTCTCTTCCTTTTTAATCAACATATATATGTATGGGTATTTGATATCTGAAGAAACGTGGCCTACTTTGTACACAAAAAAAAGAAATATGGTGAATTCCAAAAGCATGAGATCCATAAGGCATTGATGGTCAAATCATACAACAATGAATCAATTTGAAATTCTTCAAGCAGCTTGAGCTAGGTTATTATATAGCCACTATATTAGATATTTTGGAATGCCTTTGCACTTACGTACAATACTGTTGGCTTAGTCATCTTTTTGTTTATTGATAATGATTATTTCAAATCATTTATGTGCTTCGGTCCTATTTTATTTTATTTTATTTATTTTTATTTTATTTTATTCTTGTGATTAAAATATTTTAACTGTGGGAAGATAGCTTTGGGATGATACCTCCTAAAGTAATGAACACACTTTTAAGGCTTTATGCTTTCGAAAATTTTTTTGATGTAAACCGATATATCCGTTCTTCCCAAAGTGGTGTCTGACAAGGTTTCTCGGGAAACTAGTAGCAACTTTGAGAAGAGGTGTGCACACTATGAAGAAATTACGATATGGCCAATTTTGATGATTTATGACTGGCAAGGTTTCCCGGGTCACAGGGTAGACTGGCAGGGTTTCCCGGGTCTACCATGGTTCTCTTCCCACTAGAAAACTCTAAAAACAATTACATCTTTTTAGTTTATACATATACACATATTATGTCTTTATGTTATTTTATTTTGCAATTAATTTATTTTATTTATAATTATTTTATTTTATGTTGGAATTAATTTATGTTAAAAATTATTTAATTTATTTTGTAATTAATTTATCTTATTTTATAATTATTTTATTTTGGAAGTAATTTATTTTATTTTACAATTATTTTATTTTATTTTATAATTTATTTATTTTATTTCAATTCATATCAAATTTATTTATCTATCTACTTATTTCTGTTTGATTTTATTTCATTTTATCCTTGTTTAATTAGGATTACCAGCGTTTGCTGATGTGTGTATTCTTGGGTTGCGATGATCCTTCGGGGGAGCAGAGTTTCAGTGAACAAGTTTCGAAGGTTGGGGCTAGCAATGAGAAGTGAGGATGACGGACAATAAACTTTAGTTAATTACTTTCTTTGATTTTATTTTATTGAACGTTCGGATTAAGTTTAGATTTATTTCATAAAATAAGAAGTCTTGCACTTGTCCCATACAAGTGTGGCGGTGACACTCCCCGAAGTGATTTATTTCAGATTTTTTTTTATTATTACTTATGAAAACTATCGACATTTTATGTTATTTTAATTCTAGAAAATCGGGGGTGTTACATACTTATTCCAGCTATCAAGTACAACCAAAAGCCAACACATTTAATGAAGGAAGAAGACTCATTTAATGAAGCTACAATGGTTGATTTGGTTGACAAGGAACCCATGTGCCTAACGGAAATTCAATTAAGTCTTAATGGTCACATCCCAGTGCCTCCCAACAGCATTAATGGCGAAGAGTATAAAAGCACAAGCATTCAATATCGCCAACTACCGAAACCCTACGCATTTAACTCTAATTTATTAATCTTGTCAGTTTCATTCATTATTGTCAAATATCTCCGGATATTCGTTGTACTTCAGTGTTCATTAATTATTCACTCGTAAGGATTTGTAAACACTTTCATTATTCTTGATTGAGACTTAAGGTTGTGGAACCTTAAGTTGTGGGTGAATAATTACAAGTAGTAAGGGGGAGTGAATCCGTGAGTGTGAGGATCATCCCTAATTTGTAACTGTAATTTTTGAAGAGTTGTTCGAAATCCGAAAGAGTTCTTGAGGACTGGACGTAGGTTAAGATTAGACCAAACCAGGATAAATCGTTTTATGTCCATCCTTTCTCTAACTCTATCTAATTAGTGTTTAGCCACGATCTGAAAAAATCTGTGATTGAGCAGATAAATTTTTTTTAATCACTTGTTCACCTCCCTCTAGGTGATATTCCATCTTCACTTAATACTAATACAACATTCCTATAACACGGAAATGATAGCAAGCAAACTACAAGACAATTATTATGTTTCACAACTAGACAAAACATAATGATTCCTTATGCACTTGAGGCTACATATTGCCCCAACTATGAGGGCACTTGTTCTTAAGGGTAATTTACCAATTGGACTTATAAATGGGTTCCTAATGGTAATTTTTCTCTTCTTTCATTTTCCATTTCTTGGCACACTTAGCTTGATACTCCCGTGCCATTTTTTTTTAGCTTGATCTAAAGCCTCTGATTCAATTTGCTCATGTGTCTTGTGAGTTTGGTAGAAAAACATGTACAAACTCACTTCATGATACCTAGTAGACTGATAATTTCTCGAGAAAAATCTTTTAAGGTAGAAGGACAAAAAAAATATCAAAAAAATCCTATAAAAAACTATAATGTCATAAAAATCTCATTAACAAATTTATCAATAGAGTATTAACAACTTCATTTGTGAGTTTAACAGTTTTTTGAGAGTTTTATGACATTGGAATTTTCTATGCGATGTTTCTAACATTTTCTTAGATTTTTGGGAACTTCAAGGAATTTCCCCTGATTTTTTAGGTTTACTCAATGCAAGAACTTCACTGTATAAGGAATAGGAGGGTCCGAAAGTGAGTTGAGTCTAACTAGGGAAATTTACCAAAATAAGAAGAATTTTTTAAAAAAATTACCCAAATAAGACACTATGCAAAATAATCATCAAACTAATGCAATTAAGGACTTCACCTGACACGAAGCCATTAGTGGCGTTGTGTCACCTGACGCCACTGGGTAGTGACCTGATGCCACAAGTGGCATCCACAAAGGCGTCAATTACAATGTTGACCCCTATGGCGTCAATTACAATGTTGACGTGACGCCACAAGTGTCAACTATATATTTTTTTTGTTCTTTAAATAATTTTTTTTAAAAAAATATGATTTTATAATTATATTTAAAGTTATAAATAATAATTTTATTTAATTATAAATAATAAAATTAATAATTAATAATTTTAATTAATAATTAAGAAAATTAAAATATTTAAAATTTATTTTAAACCTCATAATATAAGACTAATTAGTAAGTTATTTAATTAGGAAATTTATTATAAACCATAAGATAGATGACTAATTATTTAATATTTTGTACATTAATAATTTGATATATAAATTTTAAATTATTATTGGCTAAATTTAATTAAATTTAATTAAGGAAATTTGTGAGAATAATAATTGGTGAATTAATAAAAATATTTTGTGAAATATGTTGTATATTATTTTTTATAGAGTACACTAGGATATATATGATAAGCTTAAATAGAGAATAATAATTAGTCAAATAATATTTTTTATAGAGTATATTATTAATTAGTGACTTAATAATTAGTTAGAAAATAATTAATTAGTAAGAAAATAATTAATTAGTGACTTAATAATGTGCTCTATGGTCTTTGGAATTAATTTACCAAGTTAATTCATATTTAAATAATGTACACACTTTACCAAGTTATCAAGAAAAAATTATTATAAATAGGAAGACGTGATAACTGAGAGGGGTCATAGAAGTCAAGCACTCATAGTCATATCACACAATTTTCACAGTTCCCAAAATCATTTAAATATATAAAATGTAAATAGGAAGACGTGATAACTGAGAGGGGTTATAGAAGTCAAGCACTCATAGTCATATCACACAATTTTCACAGTTCCCAAAATCATTTAAATATATAAAATATAAATAGGAAGACGTGATAACTGAGAGGGGTCATAGAAGTCAAGCACTCATAGTCATATCACACAATTTTCACAGTTCCCAAAATCATTTAAATATATAAAAAAAAAATTCTTGATAACTTGGTAAAGTGTGTGAGTACATTATTTAAATATGAATTAACTTAGTAAATTAATTCCAAAGACTATAGAGCACATTATTAAGTCATTAATTCATTATTTTCTAACTAATTATTAAGTCACTAATTAATAATGTACTCTATAAAAAATATTATTTGACTAATTCTTATTCTCTATTTAAGCTTATCATATTTATCCTAGTGTACTCTATAAAAAATAATATACAACATATTTCACAAAATATTTTTATTAATTTACCAATTATTATTCTCACAAATTTCTTTAATTAAATTTTGCCAATAATAATTTAAAATTTATATATCAAATTATTAATGTACAAAATATTAAATTATTAGTCATCCTTCTTATGGTTTATAATAAATTTCCTAATTAAATAATTTACTAATTAGTATTATATTATGAGGTTTAAAATAAATTTTAAATATTTTAATTTTTTAATTATTAATTAAAATTATTATTTATTGTTACGGATATCTCATAAATGGGCCCAGCCCAATAACTAAAGAGCCTAGTCAAAATGACTTCAGTTATGCTCATAACCGCTTCCTTGAAAATAGGAGTGGTTTTATCAAAAATATCTATCGTTATGATAACCGCCTATATATCAAGAATATCTATCAAAAACGCATATCTTGATATCCCTAAAATAAAGGATGAATCCAACTGATTAAGATAAGGCACAAGTACGCCTATAAATAGGGTAAACCCCTTACAAGGTACACACTTCTGAAACCCTAGCTTTTCTATTCACACAGAGCACACACACCACCCCCTCTGGCTATCATTAGCCTGCCGTATACTCTCGAACTACGTGGACTTTGATCCACACTGTGGTACGTAAGACCCCGGGATTTCACCCCGGGCCAAGTCCAACCCAACTTGTGATCCACACCGGATCATTGGCGCCGTCTGTGGGGACTGTAAAGTCCTATTCCCGTGACCCGTGATGGCTAATACCAGAAGCAAAAGCCACCCGCATGCACACGAGCAAGGTCAGGAACAAAATTTTAGCAAGACCCAACAGCAGGACGTTCAAGGCGTTAATCAGGAACAAATGGAGGAGTCCCCGGACTCGAACCTGGATGGACGAGCAGGCCAAACGCTGGAAAATACTAACCACGCTGGTCCCTCAAAGTTTCAGATTGGAAGCCCGGACATACGGCTCCTACATAACATTGCTGAGTCAATGATGAAACGGATCGAGAATGTGGAAGAACGCGACAATCTTCAGAACCAGAAGATTGACCATATGACCGAGGTGATGAACCAAATTCTTAAACACTTACAAGACCCTCTTCAGGAGGAATGTCGGGATGATCAGCAAAATGAGGACGAAGAAACCAATCACCAAACTATTGATCCCCTACAGGAGGACCATCCTGGGCAAGGCCGAATAGTTTCAACAAAAAATTCTCAGCAAAATAATCACCGGGACGCGAGTCAGGAGGATCAAGCCCGGGCACATAGGAAGGACAGCCGTACCTCGGACAATCAGGGAATTCCGCAAGACTCCGGCAGGTACAAGATGTGGTATGGGGATGGAGGACAAAACAACAGCCCGTTCTCAGATGAAATTACGGAAGCTGAGTACCCAAGGAAATTTAATACATCCGACCTCCCTAAGTACGACGGAAGTCAGGATCCCTAGACACACTTGAACACTTTCGACACTGAGATGCTGGTCCGAGGATTCAAGGGGCCAATCATTTCCAGGCTATTCACCTCAACGTTACGAGGAGCCGCCCAAATTTGGTTCCGGACTCTATCTCCCAAGTCCATTACCGACTTCAACGACCTGAGCGACAAGTTCCTGCTGAATTTCGCGACAAGCAAAAAGCAACCCAGGTCGGTCTACACGCTGGACAGAATCAAGCAGCAACCCGGTGAAACCCTTCAGAAGTATTTGGATCGTTTCAAGGCTGCCGCATTACAAATCCAGGGATTAACGGAAAGCGTCCACGTACACTTGCTCATCTCGGGCTTAGATAACGAATCCAGAATGGGGAGATCGGTCATATCTGGCGAGATCAAGACGCTGGAAGAATTCCATAAACGAGCCAAAAAGTATCTGGACATAGAGCAGATGCAGATAGCCAACGCGTCGGGAAAAGAGAGACAGAAAAGCCCACCTCTGAAAGGGAAGGACCGGGCAGCAAGAGACCGACCCCGTAACTCGGACCAGAAAACACGAGGACAAAGGCATGAGGGGAAGTATGAGAGATATACTCCAATAAATGTCCCTCGTTCACAGTTATGGAGAGAGGTATCCCTGACCGAGATGAGGAAGGTGGAGCGACCCCGACCACTTTATAATAAGGGAAAGTTGGACCGCACACGATTTTGTGAATTCCACAATGGACCCGGGCACACAACGGATGAGTGCTGGGACCTTAGAGATGCGGTGGAAAAGTTTATCCGAGATGGAAAATTACGTCAGTACGTTATCAAAACACAAGGGCAGAAGGCCAAGCGCAAGCAGACGGATCGGAGTACAAGCCCGGTCTCCCAGAGGAGAAAATCGGAGGAAGCCCGAAGAAAGCACGACAATGAGGACGAGTTCCCGGAAGCAGAGTTTGACTGCAATGTCATTAGTGGAGGTTACGGAGGTGGCGGCGATACCACCAATCAGCGGAAGAAATACCTTCGGGAAGTCTTAACCATCAGGGGACGACCGACCTTCAAGCCGGAGCCATCGCAAACAGAAGAGCCTCCTAAGCTGTTCTTTACTCAGGAAGATCTGAGGGACGTAATCCCGGGTCATCAAGACGGACTGGTTATAATCGGCCTCTTGGGAAAATGTCGTGTAAAGAAAATATTCATCGATCCTGGCAGCGCGATGGATATCATCCTATGGGACACCTTTAAGCGCATGGACCTTGACCCAGAGAATCTAAAGCCGTGCAGGACAACCTTAATCGGGTTCAACAGACAGGATACAAATCCCAAAGGGTGTATAGAACTGAAAATGACCTTGGGCTCTAAAGAAGCCTTTAAGGCTGAGCGAGTCAAGTTTATTGTAGCGGATTTCCCTTCGTCCTACAATATAATCTTAGGCAGACCAACCATTCATAGTTGGGACATGCTCATATCAACTAAGCATCAGAAGCTGAAAATGGTAAGTCGGAACAATGAAGTCGTCACCGTCAAAGGTGATCAGAAGGAATCCCGGCAATGCTACTTCTCGACAGTTAAAAACAATGAACCCGGAACATCCAGCTCGCAGCAGAAAGGAACTCGAAATTCAGCGCCAATTGCGCCGAGCTCGGTCAACGTGGTAGAGCTGGATGTAAGAGAAGAAGCAAAGTTGATGAAAACAGAGCCTGATGGAGAGCTCACAAGCTACCAACTAGGAGAGGATCCCGGACAAATAACCCAGATCGGGAGTTCACTTGCCGAGCAAGAAAAAATCGAGCTCAAAAAGCTGTTATGGAGAAACAAGGACGTATTCGCATGGAAACCTTCGGAGTTACCAGGAGTTGACCCGGCGTTCTGCTGTCACAAATTGACCATAAATCCACGATATACGCCGGTCTCGCAGAAGAAAAGAAAGATTACACCGGACCGTCAGGAAGCCCTAACCGAGCATGTAAGAGAACTGCTGGATGCGGGATTCATCAGGGAAATCCAGTATACCACATGGTTGTCAAATGTGGTAATGGTCAAGAAACCAAATGGGAAATGGAGGGTGTACACCGACTACACCGATCTCAACAAAGCATGCCCCAAGGATGCTTACCCCATGCCAAATATTGACCAACTGGTGGACAATTCTTCGGGTTTCCAGCTGCTCTCATTCATGGATGCATATTCCGGCTATAACCAAATAGCTATGCATCCTGAAGACCAGGAGAAAACAGCTTTTATCACGGAAAAAGCTAATTATTGCTATAATGTCATGCCTTTCAGGCTGAAGAACGCAGGAGCTACTTACCAGAGGATGATGAATCAAGTGTTTGAGGCACAACTCGGCAGGAACGTCGAAGTTTACATCGACGATATGATCGTAAAGTCAGTTAAGCGATCCGACCACATCCAAGATTTGCAAGAAACATTCGATAAGCTCCGGGATCACAGAATCCAACTTAACCCAGCTAAATGTGCATTCGGGGTACCAGCGGGTAAATTTCTCGAATTCCTGTTGACAAACCGAGGGATTGAGGCCAATCCGGACAAATGTCAGGCCATCCTCAATATGGCTGCCCCAAAAAACAAAAAAGAGGTACAACAGTTGACTGGCAGACTGGCCGCGCTGACAAGGTTCTTACCGAAATCGGCAGAAAATGCTCTTCCTTTGTTCAAGTTATTGAAGAAGGAAGCACGGCATGGATAATGGAACTCAGAGTGTGAAGCCGCGTTTGACAAGATCAAAAAATGCCTGTCATCACCACCCGTGCTGACCAAACCCGAGCCCGGGGAAGATTTGATATTATATCTATCCGTGGCCCCAGAAGCAGTAAGTGCCGCCCTGGTGAGAGAAGATTCGACGGAACAAAAACCGATTTACTTTACAAGCCAGGCTTTGCAGAGTTCGGAGCTAAGATATCAAAGGTTGGAAAAGGTGGCCTTTGTGCTCCTAACTGCCGCGAGGAGATTACGCCCTTACTTCCAGGGGCATAAAATAATTGTGCGAACCAGTCAGCCAATACGGCAAATACTCCACAAACCTGACTTGGCAGGAAGAATGACGAGTTGGGCAATCAAACTGTCCGAATTCGACATAGTATATGAAGCTCGGCATGCTATTAAGTCCCAGGCTTTAGCCGACTTCATTGCAGAACTGGTGCCAACAAAGGTAGTCCCGAAAGCAACCCTTGACGTTTGGAAAGTATTTGTAGACGGCTCGTCAAACGCCAAAGGAAGTGGAGCCGGAATTATAGTCGAAAGCCCGGAAGGAGTCGCCATGGAACACTCCCTGCAATTACACTTCAGAACGTCCAATAATCAGGCCGAGTATGAGGCTGTATTGGCCGGGCTATCGCAGGCCAAAGATAATGGGACCAGGAGGGTTCATCTCTCTACCGACTCTCAACTAGTCGCGGTCCAAATCAACGGTTCATACACGGCTAAAGGACCCTTGCTAATCAAGTATCTGGGGAAAGTCAGAGAGGCAATGGCTGACTTCGATGAGGTCGTAGTCACCCACATCCCTAGGGGAGAAAATGCGAGGGCAGATATCCTCTCCAAATTAGCAAGCACCAGGAACCCGGGAAATAATCGGACTGTAATACAACAAAGTCTAAAGGAGCCCACGTGTATCATGGTCATCGCGGCAGCAAAAGACTGGCGAAAGCCAATCTTAAATTACCTGGAAAAGGGAGTTAGCCTAGACGATCCCGGGGAAGCAAGGCAGATAGCACGGACCGCGTTAATGTACACGGTGGTCGATGACTAACTCTACCGAAAAGGCCTCCAATCCCCAATGATGAGATGTTTAAACCAGGCAGAGGCCGAGTACGTGCTATCAGAGATACACGAAGGGATAAACGGACAACACATGGGGTTAAAGGCGTTAGCCCGGAAGGCCCTAAGGGCTGGATATTACTGGCCGACAATGGTCGCGGACTCTAGAGAGCACGTACGGACGTGCGAAAGCTGCCAAAAACATGCTCGGATCCTCTGGCCACCTCCGACCGAGTTGAAGACCATCACGGCTCCATGGCCATTCTTTAAATGGGGTATGGACCTCCTTGGACCGTTCAAACCGGCCGCAGGGCAACTGAAATGGCTTGTGGTGGCGGTGGATTATTTCACTAAATGGATCGAGGCCGAACCACTGTCGACCATCTCGGCTGCTCGAATACAAAAATTCTTCGAAAGAAATATTGTTGCAAGGTTCGGGATTCCTGCCGAGATCGTAACTGACAACGGTACTCAATTCGTTGACCAAGGCTTCCAGAGGTTGATGTCCGAGCTCGAAATCAAGCACCATTTCGCCTCGGTAGAGCATCCGCAATCTAATGGGCAAGCCGAGGCAGCCAACAAAATCATTGTTAACGGGCTCAAGAAAAGGATGAGCAATGCAGAAAGTAACTGGGTGGAGGAACTATACCCAATACTCTGGGGATACCGAACTAGTGTCCAAACCTCGACCCAGGAAACACCCTTCCGAATGACATATGGATGCGAGGCCATGATCCCGGTTGAAATTGGGCAAACATCATGGAGGAAAGCCAAAGTCATGGAAGAGGGAGAACACGCTAACAACAAGCAGTTAGCAGCCGAGCTAGACCTCATCGATGAAGTGAGAATGACGGCACACTGCCGAGATCTGGCAACGAAGCAGCTGGTGGCGGCTAAGTATAACCGCAAAGTTAGACCACGAGCATTCGATAAAGGTGACTTGGTATTACGCAGAGCGGATATCAGAAATAAGAATGCCCGGGAGGGAAAACTTGCAGCAAACTGGGAGGGTCCTTACCGTATTTCAAACAAAATGGGGCCCGGGACCTATGTCCTTGAGACGTTAGATGGCACGCCCATTAAACGAACATGGAACGCGGACAAACTAAGGACTTACTACAGCTAAAGACCGGGATGCACTCGGAATAAACGCACAGCGGATGTCAGTGGTGACTGAGAACCGCTTTTTAGTTTCAACGGATATCGGTGGTGACCGAGAACCGTTTTTTATTACGCATTGTTTTGCTTTTGGCAGTATTTTCCATTGATTTTAAATTGTGTAATCCCAATTATTTCAATCAATAAAAATGGTGGTTCAATTCATGGGCCAACCAAGTTATTACTTGTGAAATCAATGCAAAGATAGGCCGTGACAAAGGCAAGATAATTAAACAAAGACTTAGGTTTCGCGATCCCGGTCATGATAAGATTTGTCAACAAGTCTTGTAAACGTTACGATGCATCGGAACTGTCCCCTGGGGTGGTGTGAGATTGCCATAAAAGATCCTGATCAGGTCGAAATGTTTAGGCTCCTATTCAAAAAGGATATTAAGGCCCGAACATGTGGCAGTTGGCTACCATCTCGGTACGGTACTTTACAAGATAAAGTGCTTAGATGATTTTTGAAAATCGTCTGTTGTTTAGAATGCCCGACCATTAATAAACGTGGCCCGTTTGTTAAAACGTTGGTTGAATAACCAGCAGATTCTGCGCAATATATCTTGACTTTGGCCAAGTCATAAAATAAAGAACCGAGCTTCGTGCACGGATTACGTTCCCCTTTACTCATCAACTAGTGAATTAAAACACGAGTTTGGTTTAAAGGATGAAAATGAAAACATGTAAGATGGACGAGCTGAGGATGCTAGAAAAATCCGGGAACACCGGCTTGTCATAGTATTAATTTTGAGGGCAAAGGCCCTAGATTACAGAAAAACAAAAATGAAAATGAAAATACTACATAAGGAAAAAAATAAAAAAGCTCCTAGAAGGACGGCGTCAAGATTGGGCTTGGCCGGGCACAGGAGAGCCAGGGGCGTCGGTCGTCGGAGCATCTTCCTCAGCTAATTGAACACGGTCATCCTCCGCGAGATGCTCGGACTCTTCGACCGGAGAAAGCGGCGCTGGTACAAATTGCCCGTCCTCTACCGAAGCTTTGAAATCCATAGCGTCTAAATTCATCGAAATGTCCGGATTCAGAGCTCGGACTTGGGCCAGGCATACGTTGAAAGCTTCAGCAGCCGTCTCCACGACCAGGACTTCTAGCTTATCCACCTCGGCAGCAGACGCCATGAGCTCGGCCTTGGAAGCGTGGAGGTCGGATTGGGCGAGATGGAGGTCCTTCACCAGCCCCGCATACTGACCCTGCAGGGCGTGCAGTGAGGCATTGAGGGTGTCTTCCCGGGCATGACTGGCGTCAAGCTCGGTGGAGAAATGATCCCTCTCAGCAAGGGCCTTTGATAGCTCCTCCACCGCCTTTATCTGCGCCTCTTCCGCTTTCAGGCGCGCCTCCTCAGCCTCCCTCTGCCTGATCTCGGCCTCTTTCTTTTCAACCCGAGCTTTGGCAATCTCGGCTGCAGCCCTGGCGTACTTATGCTTAACAGAAGCATAAGCGTCCAACATGCCGGCCGTCTCCATTAGGTGGTCCTGCAGGACCTGCAGGTGATCGAGGTCGGAGTCGGCAAAGGCCTCACCACTAAAATATTTGCTGGGAGGCTTCACCGCGTATTTGAGCTCCTCCGAGACCCCATCAGTCCATACCTCACCCCGCGAGTGAAGGCGAGACTTGCCAGCAAGTGGGGGAGGAGGGACGCTTGTGGCAACACCGGCGTCCGGGACAGAGGCCGGATTCTCTTCTGCGACCGAGATCGATGACGCTGCCACGGACTTCGATCACTTGCGCGGAATGAGGTCCGTAGAGGCCGGAGAAGGCGCAGCCCTCTTCTCAGCAGTAGTCCTGGCAGGCGAAGGAGCAGCCACAACCTTCTTCTGGGAAGAGGACTCCCCTTTCTTTTTGGCCTTAGCCCGGAGCTTCTCGGCCAGTTCTTGGAAAGAAACCTTCCCCATGTCGGGCACTACAAAAAACATAACAAACATCAGAAAGGACAAGAGGCATACGTAAATATATATATATATATATATATATATATATATATATATATATTCAAAGAACATCCAACAGAAACCATACTCGGTGAGTACAATTCCTCCACCGACTGTCGGATAAAAATCCGAGAATCAATAACATCCTTCTCGGCCACATGGTCAACCAGAGCTATCACGGTTTCAACCTCGGCTGGCTCTAGGCTATCATCGGAGGATGAAAATATGTTTTGGTCTTGGTCATAGTGAGTTTTCGACCAATAAGAGGAAACAGCAGCTCCACCGAGCTGGAATTGACGTCCTTAAGAAACCACGGTTTATGACCGGGTTCAGCGTTGATTTTGAAAAAAGAAGCCTTGAAGCCTTTCCAGGTGTCAGTTGCCACATGGAAAAGCTTCTTGTCCGGTTTCCCCCGAAAAGAAACCCAACCCCTCTTTTCTTCAGGCTCCCCGGGTTGACGAGCCCGTTGGATGTTAAAAAAATAAAAGAATGTTCCGGTGGTGGGAGTACGATTTAAAAATCGGCAAAGCCGCTCGAATGCAATAATAAAGCCCCAGGAGTTAGGATGAAGCTGAGTAGGGGCCAGCTGAAGAATGTTTAAGAGATCTACTTGAAACGTAGAAAATGGAAAACGAAGGCCGAGTTTTTTGACGAAGTCTAGGTAGAAGAAGAAAAAGGAGCGCTCATTCCCTTCCCGGGCAACGCACACCGGTTCAGAAGGGCCGGGAAGATATAAAGAACAATGATCCCGGTCCCCTAATGGGAGCTCGGCAATCTGACTGGTCGTGGCTTTTGATAGCCTGGACAGCACCCCGGTCGCAACCCAGTCATACTTTTCAGCAAGATGACGTGGAATACTGACGGCCGCTGACTCCACAGATCCGGAATCCTCGACAGGACGCGGAGAAGTTGACATACTACCTAGATAAGGCAAAACAAAAATAAATTAGAAACGAAGATGATACCTGAAGATAGTAAAGCGGGACGGGTAGAAACAGCTCCAACAACCTGCGGTTGGATATGCCGGCATCGCGAAGCTATTTCGTCAGCTTCCCATGACCGGCCAACCATCGTGGCCTCAGATATCAGCCAGGAACACTCCTCGCACGGGCCGATAGGCCGGGTAAGGGAGATGAGGGGCTCCGCGCGTGAAGGAAAGGAAGAGGCGGGTAGAGGAGGACTTTCCCCTACCCTTTCCTAAGGGCGGCTCTGAAGAAAAAACCCTAGTGGCAGCAATCCCCCGGCCTAGACTTTCGGGCTCTATAGACTCAGACCGACCTCGAGCCCTTCCCCTAACCCGACCAGACCGTCCTGGTTGACTACCACCTTCTCCGCCATAACCACGGAGAACGTTTTCCTTCTTTTGTTCTTCGGTCAGAGGTTTCCCGTACAGCCACCAAGCTGTCCGGGGAGGCATACGCTGAATAAGCTCGGCCTCTTCCGGGGAAAAAGCATTTGGATTAAAAGGCGGAGGAGAACCTTGATGGCTCATCCCGAGAAGATAGAATTTAAACAGGAAACCGTAAACCAAAGACGGAGAAAAAGGATTGAATAGACCAGAAGTTCAGAGAAGTTCAAGAACAAAGCAGAAGCCAGAACCCAAAGGGGAAGAAACTGGAAAGAACTCACAATAACCTACCCAAAAAAAGGGGGGGAAGACCAAGAGACAGAGAAAGAAAGGAGAAAACACAGCCAAATAACCAGAGAAGGAAACAAGGAAAGTACCTGGTTTGAAATAAGTTAAGGGAAGAGGAAATGCGCGAGCCACGAAGAGCAGAAATGGGAATCTGAGGAAGATGAACGGGTGACTGGTTGCAAGTTTCTCTCAAGAAGGAAAATTCAAGGTTTGACAGTTTTCAAAATGCAAGAAGCAGAAAGTCGAAGGCTTTTATAAGCAAAACAAGCAGGCGGGTGAGAGTCAAGAAACTCAACCGCCAAAGGCCCAAAGGGCCCATACACGAATGATGACGTGGACGTTAAAAGGCGTGCACATTTAATGCTGATGGTAGGCAAACACGAAAACCAAGATAATGGGGCAGTTGCTCTACTCAGAGGCCGGCTAGTAAACATCAAATCAGCAGGAGGCAATGATGACACTCGTGGCCTCGAGATAAGACGAGTGTTGGATCAACAGATGAGGCGGACAATGATCCCGGATCGAAATGCTCACGTTGCCGACCACATGAATACACCCCGGTTGCCCGACCTAACTCCCCGTGCAATCTCAAACTTGGGGGCAACAAGTCCTGATCCACAAAAAACTGGACAAGGTACCTGTAAACGGGGAGTAAGACGATATAGAAATATCAATACTACCCGACACGAATAAAGAAGGAAAGTTCGAGAAGGCATGGGAGGAGTTCGGCCTAGAATCAAAATTATAGAACATTAAGACCGAACATTAATGTTCTCTCGGGATAGCAAACGAATGCAACCCGCGTTAACCGGGATGGGGGGGGCACCCGTGTCCCACTCAAATAAACCGGAATGCAAATCGATGACAGGTGGGGTAACCCGGGGACCAAAAATGTCCGACCTCGGAAAAAGAACTAGAAATCAAAAACCTCAGGACAGCGAAATGAACTAGAACAAAGGACGTAACCTGACAAGTACATCCCGGCTGCTCGGAGCCCTGAACAACCGGGCTGGGGGGCAACTGTTACGGATATCTCATAAATGGGCCCAGCCCAATAACTAAAGAGCTTAGTCAAAATGACTTCAGTTATGCTCATAACCGCTTCCTTGAAAATAGGAGTGGTTTTATCAAAAATATCTATCGTTATGATAACCGCCTATGTATCAAGAATATCTATCAAAAACGCATATCTTGATATCCCTAAAATAAAGGATGAATCCAACTGATTAAGATAAGGCACAGGTACGCCTATAAATAGGGTAAACCCCTTACAAGGTACACACTTCTGAAACCCTAGCTTTTCTATTCACACAGAGCACACACACCACCCCCTCTGGCTATCATTAGCCTGCCGTATACTCTCGAACTACGTGGACTTTGATCCACACTGTGGTACGTAGGACCCCGGGATTTCACCCCGGGCCAAGTCCAACCCAACTTGTGATCCACACCGGATCATTTATAATTTTAAATATAATTATAAAATCATATTTTAAAAAAACTTATTTTATATATATATATATATATATATATATATATATATATATATATAGTCGACGCCTGTGGCTTCAACAATATTGACGACACAAGTGGCGTCAACACGTCAAGGGGTGTCAGGTGACACAACGTCACTAATGACATCGTGTCAGGTGACGTTTTTAACTGCATTAGTTTGGTAATTATTTTGTAGTGTCTTATTTAGGTAATGTTTTAAAAAATTCTTCTTATTTTGATAAATTTCCCGTCTAACTAGTCATGAAATTCTCAGTAAAAGCAATTAATCTTTATTTTTTAAAAAAAAAAAAACAAGTGCGGGGATGAACCATGAGGTGCCACGCGTCCACATTTGTATATAGGATTACTAATACGAAGAGGAATCGAGCCGATTTAAAGCCCATCATAACGGATAACGGAAAGAAGATAATGAACAAACACAAAGCAAGCATGGCGCTTCGTTCTTCACTCTCAGTTCTCTCTGCGAATTCAATTCCCAAATTTACTTCTTCTTACTTCAACTCTGGATCTGTATCAGTTCCTACACCACCCAAATTGCAACAAGTTTTGAGCATTCGGAGCAGCCCCTCATCGACGAGGTTGAATGCTGCGGGTTTCGCTGAGATCGAACCCGATATCAATGAAGATCCCTTAGATCGTTGGGAAACTAATAGCATTAGCTCTGTATGTTTTAATCCACAAATTTTTCTCTATACATTGGGGATGGCACATTGTGTGTGATTAATGGGCTTTTGGGATTATCTTGTTTGGGTGTGATTTTGATTTGTATTGTGGATATATTTCAGGAAGATTTCAAGTACGGAGAGTATGATGGGCACCACACTTTTTACGAAGGAGAGAAAAAAGGTATGAGAGTTTTTTTGGTTTAATGTTTGCTTTATTGTTGGCTAATTTTCCAAATATTTCTGTGGTTCGATGTTTTGACGCTTCTTTTTTATGCTATAAAGAATTTGGGAAAAGTGATGTACCTACGTCTTACATACGGTGATACTCATATTAGAGAGTTATGTCCTTTTAAATCACTTATGAGCTTTAGTTTAGCACCATGTTCGTGTGAACTGATGCTTCGTACTGATGAATATGGTCGATGGAGGATACTCATAAGCTTTAGCTTTCTGACAGTTGATTTTTAACATTTGATATTTGAAGTGTTTCGGTATTCTAGTTATAATATTTTGATGGAAAACTTTAATCTTACGAATGCTATGTATAGAAAATTTTGGGGGACCGGCCTATGTTGACCACAGCCAGAAATTCGATCATTGAATGGAAGGAACAAATTATTTATAAGAAAGGAAAAAAGGAGCTAAAATATAAGGCAGACACTCTATTCAAATTTACTACTTATTGATAATTATTTATGCATATTAACATCCCTCGAGAAAGACAGGGCACACATAGTACCTATTCAATTCTGTAAAGTTTCTCTTCAACCAAAACTTTGAGATTCCAGTTGGACTTTGTTCTGGGTCTAAATGAGTATTACTGAATCTCACTGGTGCGTTTTTTTCTTCTCTAATGCATCAGTACCAATTACAAATAAGATTGATGTTTCAAGAATCAGGACCCATTCCTAGAAATTTATCATGGAAGACTGATTGATTCTGGGGTACAGCAGAAATTAGTGTTAATGATAGCTGAAAATGGCATGATTAATATTAGTGAGGAACATTACATGCTTATAACACATCATTCAAAAAGTACTCCTGAATTAAGGAAACGAGCAGCTTTCATTATTGTTTAGGGTGGAGAATGACTTGTTCCTAATTGAAGGCAACTTTTGATGGCTAACTAATAAGGGTTCATTTCAGGAACATTTTGGGGTTTACTTGCTGAAGAGATAGCAGCAGCAGAACCCCCCACAGGATTTCAAGGTGCGATTCCCCTACGTCTTCACTAGTTTATAATTTGCAATATGACAAATACTTAGGTGAAGTTCCTTCAAAAAACAATTTGTACTCCACCAATCCTTAATATAAAACTAAATTAAGAAGTTGATCTTGGTCTTAAATGTAAGACCTATTTTTCATATTTGTCAATTTTTTTCCTAATTTAGCTCTATTAATACACCCTCAACAATAATCAGATAAGAAAAAGATTAAAGGAATTAATAAAAATGATTAGGGTGTTTTAGAAAAACATGTCATATTAACTAACTTAACTAAATTTTTTAATTAATCTAATTAGATTAGGTAATTAAGTCTTACATTAAAGACGGGAGGGAGTATATCACTACTTTATTAAACAACTCATCAACAACAAACACCTAAAAACCGCACTCGAGATTTTTCCATTTGAAAATCCCAACATGTGCGGCTAAGAACTTCTGTTTCCATTTCTTTGCAGGGCTTATTTCATGGCTTTTCCCTCCAGCTATCGTAGCTGGGATTTTCTTCCATGTTCCGGTAATTTTAAATTCTACATTTGATCAGACACTTGATAAAGCGTTATATAGCCGAATCAAAGGCTACTCTGCCTGGGAATAACAAGTAACTTTGCAATTAACTTTGCTTAGAGATAATCATACTCATCATGTGTCTTTCAGGGGGAGTACTTATACATTGCGACTGGTTTATTCACTGTAATATTTTGCATCATTGAGATGGATAAACCTGATAAACCCCATCACTTTGAACCTGAGATATACAATATGGAAAGGGGAGCTCGAGACAAGTTGATCAATGACTATAATACCATGGACATATGGGATTTCAATGAGAAATATGGGGACCTGTGGGATTTTACTGTTAAGAAAGATGATATAATGACAAGATAACTGTTGTAAGTTGTTTATTCACAAGTATGAAAGCCATACTAAATTTGTTGTTTCGTTTTCACTTATCTTTTCCCATGAGTCTGTTATTGCGTTGACTAGGGGTTTTCAATCTGTATAGCTTTTGTTTTGTTGTATTATTCATTCTTTAGTAACCCTGAAAACTCAGTCAAAATATACTAAATGCCCAAGTGTCAAAGTTAATGTAGACTTGTAGTATATGCAAGTAATGGAACCTCTTTTAGCTTTTTCCTGGTTTTGGTTGAATTCCATGAAAAGCTGGTCATCAGCTTTGATATTTTGCAGAAATTGACATTGAACAACTAGAAATTATACGATAATGCTTGCATTTTCTAAGAGATAGTTTGAAGCAAATGGGCAGAATCTTGAATCTGTGCATTCATTGATGAGGAGTACATCAAAGTAGTTCCTCCAAACAAAGAAATTATTAGATTCAAACCATCTCATTACCATCTAGTAAAAAACAAAACAGTAAGTATGGTATAGAACTTCTGTTTCAAGTTCCAAAAAACGATTCTTTTTTATTTATGACCTGGTCAATAGCACAAATTATGAATTTTTTTTAGTAATTAATATTTTCCCAAATATCTTTGTAATGATTAATGGCTGATGATGGATTGGAACTTACAGAGTCACTAAGTAATTGATGAATATATGAATTGACTGAGATAGTCAAGGTCTTCTTTAGAGCATTTTCTAATTCAGTGCCCAAGATTCAATTTTTCTTCTGAAGTTATCATGACTGAATATATTTCTCCCTGACGAGACTTTCTTCTTTCTTTTCTTTTCTTTTCTTTTTTTTTTTTTAAAAAAAGGTTAGTCATATGATTATAAATATTAGATACAATATCTTAATCCATTTTGCCTTCTAAATTTATTAATTTTTCCCTAACTATCCTAGATTACATATATTAAAAGGTTCATAAATAGAAGTAATGATTAAATAAGATATTTTAAAAATATCAATATACATATATTATAAATAACTAATTGTATGATATTTATAAATTAATTATTAGTTCTTATAATTTAGTTGAAAAGAAGATAAGTATGACCCTCTTTTTCTCTCCACTTAGATATGTTGTATTTGACCTCTCCAATACGTTCAATTGTTCAACCCATCGTTAGCTGCCAAATTTGACATTTAAGCGCCCGTTTGTCAACTTGACTTTTCCACTACATCCTTTTATTTCACGGCAATCTTGTCCCCATAGTTCATACTTTTCAAATCCACGTCCTTGTCGATAAAATAAAATGTTTTTTGGTCATTGATGAAAGATGCATTATTTTTTTCAATAATTATTTGATGTTTAGTACTACTATTGTTTAATGAAAATTTAACTATTTATCAGAGTTAATAGAAAGTGACATTGAATTATTTTTCACTCAATTCATGTTTCAAAGGAGGTTATTTAGAACATGTCCGTATCTTTTTTTTCATCCTTTCTTTTTTACTTTTATTAAAAATTGAAAATTGAACTGTTGATACGTAATATTTTGTAAAACAATATTATAATATTAGACAAGAAATAAAAATTAAATTGTTAAGAATTGATCTTGACATTTCACAATTATAAACTATCTAACAATAAAAAACATAATAATACTTTTATAAAATACTAAATCTCAACCGTTCATTTTTCAATCTCATGTCATAGATAGGATGGGCAGATGCAAATCCTATTTGAAACCACAATTAATAACATGGTTTTTTTAAATAAAAAAAAAATAGGTAATGAGATGCAATTTAAAAATAATGTAAAAAATTTAGCAAGTCCTATTATTAGCTAAAATATTAATTTATAGTTAAAGTGTACTTTTAATCCTTTAAATTTTACATAAAGTATAATTTTAGTCTTTTATATTTTTGATCTTATATTGCTAACACGGTTAATGTTACTAATGAAAAATGTAGTTGCAATAAACTCAAATTATAACTCTGCACTTGACAAGGTATATTAAATTATAATTTTTTAATATAATATATTTATATTGTTAGACTAAAATAAACAGAAAAATCGTTATAAATGAAATTGAAGTTTTGATATTTAGATTAGGCTAAAGTATATTTTTAGTTATTTAAATTTTACACAAGATATACTTTTGATCTCTTAACTTTATAAAGTATATTTTTAATCCTATTTTTAACATCATTAATTTTACTAATAAAAAATGTTGACACAACAAATTTAAGTGATAACTGTGTAATTAACAAAGTATATTTAAATTTAAATTTTTTTATAATTTTTATTTTTTTTAATATAATATATTTAGATTATTAAACTAAAATAAACCAAAAAATTGTTGCAAATAAAATTAAGGTTTTGGTATTTAGATTATCAAACTAAATTTTTTAATATTTTGATTATTAAACTAAATTTTTTAATACAATCAAAATTTTGATATTGATTGCTTCATCAGGTTTTTACATATTTTCCAATTTGCATATATTTTAAATGTAATATTAATAACATTTAATTACACAATCATCACTTGAGTTTATTAAGTTAACATTTTCCATTAGCAACATGAATGATGTTAAAATTATAAGATCAAAATATAATTTATAAAATTAAGTGACCAAAAATATACCTCATGTAAACTTGAAAGACTAAAAGTATACTTTAGCCTTTAGATTATTAAACTAATATATTTAGATTATTACAATAAATTTTTTTAATACAATCATGATTTTGATATTAACTGTTTCATTAGGTTTTAAAATATTTTTTTCATTTACACATTTTTTAAATTTATTATTAATAATATATAATTACACCGTCATCACTTGTATTTGATGAGTCAACATTTTTCATTAAAAACATTAATGATGTTAAAATTACAGGATCAAAAATATACTCTATAAAATTAAAAGATGAAAAATATATCTTATATAAATTTAAAAGACTAAATTTTATCCAAATACGCATGACTTCAATTATGTGGGAAATGTGGGAAAATAGGATCACACGCTCTTCAATGTTCATTTCCATGGACAAATCACGCTGTCATGGTCCTCTCTCTCTCTCTCTCTAGCGTATGCAGGGGGGGGGGTTTGGCCGTGAGGAAAAGGGTAATTTTATATTCGTAGCGTATAATGTATTTAACTATTTATGCCACTTGTTACATGGGCCACGTTCTACATGGCAAAATTTTGTTCATTTACTTAATATTCTCCCCCGGCCTAAATGTCAGATAATTAATTCACCAATATTAAGAAATTTTGCTATGATAGTTATTTATTAAAGGCTAGAATATTCTTTTATTTCTTTAAATTTATATGAGGTGCATTTTTTGTCATTTAACTTTATATATTACACTTTTGGTCTTAGAATATTTGTAAATTAAAAAATATCTTAAAAACCTAGTGAAGTATTCAATACCAATGCCTCAACTGTATTAAAAAATTTTAATTTAATAATTTAGATATATTATATTAAGAAATTAAAATTTAAATATGCTTTGTCAGCTCATTGTTATCACTTGAATTTATTGAGTTAACATTTCTATTAACAATATTAACAGTATTTAAAATATATAACAAAAAGTATATTTTATAAAGTTAAAAAACCAAAGTAACTTTATGTAAAATTTAAAAGACTAAAATTATATTTGAGCCTTTATTAAAAAATATATTTTGTTTTTCAAAATAATTTTTTTTAATTATTTACATTGAAGCTACTTTCATTGATGGAACAAGGGGATTGAAATTATACACTTATGATCAAAAATCATACATTTAGGATATCAGGGAGTATATTCTTTTTTTTTTTAATGGGCCAAAATAAATTTAATGTGTTGCCATCTTTACCCTATATTATTACATAAATTAAGTGAGAAAAATTTTAACATGCATAGTACTCGTATATGATAATTTTTTTTTTTTGGTCAAAATCGTATATGATAATATAGCTATAACCTATAAGTAATGTCTTAGATTTTTGTCTTGTTCTTTTTTTTTTTTTTTCCATCCATAGTTTTCTCTTCTCGTTAGATTATAGATTAACATAAATATTTGAACTTCTTAATAACCATGCAGCATATTAAATATTCGCTTTACTTTTATAATTAACAAATAAAGCAGGAAAATTAACATTTCAAGCAATATGCCTTACTATTCTTTTTATTTTTTAGATTAGATTATGCCACATTATTTCTCTCTACATGATTCAAACATTTGATTTACTTCACCTACTAGGGAGATCCTTAAAATGCCCAATTACTAAAAAGTAAGGCGTTAAGGACTCAAAGACTTGCCTGTGTTGAGAGCCTTAAAAATAATTACACTATTATTCATAATTCATAAAATATAGTATGACTTAGATAAAAGTACGTATTTAATCTTTTAATTTCATGTAAATTTTTATTTTAATCCCTTAACTTTATAAAGTGTTGCTTTAATTCTTTAGCCTTAACACCGTTAACCCAAAAAAAAAATGCTAATATTGAAATTTTAAATATTGAAAAGCTTATTTCAAATGCTCACATATTAAATTTAGTTTTCAAAATAACAACAATAACTATAAAAAAAAAAAAAAAATTGATTGAGACTATTGATGTTTTGGTTAAATGATCACAAGCATACTTTTTAAAAGGGAGAATTAGAGAGAAGGATCCAAGAAATAAAATATTTATTAATAAGGATCTTAAAACTTGTAATTATTTTCAAAAACCAAAAATTAAATATAAATTTTTAATAACGAAATTAACCTTCTCTACACTTTGATGGTTAGTTAAAAAATTTGCCAACATCTCCATATGTAGTTTGATTGAAAAAAACATATGCAACTCAATATTTTATTGCACTGTCTCTCATACATATCGAATTCTCTTAAAAGTTACTCAAATTAAAATAGATTCTAAAATTTATAAATAATTATAAATATACCTCTTTCTATATTTTGATTATTTTTAAAAACATGCAAGAAAAATCTTATAATATTTTTTTAAGAATATGTAATTTTTCTTGGGAAAAAAACTTAAACAAACAGGATGCATCTAAGAAAATATTATATCACAGGCATTTCAATATCTATATAAAAATGAATTCAATTTAAGGACGCACTTGAGGAGGGGACATCATTTGAAAACTAGTTGTCAAATAGTTTAGATGGAGTTAGAGAGAACATAGAGAGTTTGGTCAGCCTCAGTTTTGTAAGTAAAGATTTATATTTAAATTTTTGGTCTTTTAAAATAATTGCAATTTTCAAGGTCCTTATTAATAAATATTTATTTTCATTGGTCCTTCTTCCTAATTTTCTCTTTTTAAAATTAAGGGACCAAACTAAAACTCTATATATAAAGCTAAAGAAAAAATGTATACTTTTGCCAATAACCTATTATTATTATTATTATTATTATTTGAATATTCATTATTAAATTTTGATTTTAAACTAGCCAAAAGAAGAAAATATATATTTTTAAAGTAATATCCTATCGGCTATTCATCATGTGCCTGCATTTTTTACACTGCTGCAGTTTTTTAGATGGCAACAAAAATTTGCCCCTCTGCTCTCCTTTTTCATGTTAGCTCGTGTCTTTTTTTAATTTTTTTTAAATATTATCATTTGATATGCAATTCGGGTTCGTAATTATCCCTCCAAACACAAGTGACTCTTCTAAAATTTGAACTTGACATCTAGAGGGATTTAGTGGGTCTTATACCACTAGACTAACTCTATATTGGTGGCTCGTATCTTTAATACAAAAGTTAGATAACTAATTTAAGTGAATTAAAAAATTTTAGTTATATTAATTATTTGTAATAAATATGGGTTGGATTTCTCAAATATTACATCTAATCCTACATGTAGAACCCATTTTGTAATACAATAAATAGGACATAAAATTAGGGTTAATGGTACCATATTTCAATATGACTATTGTTAGATGGAAAATCGTTCAATATATATAATTAATATAAATATTTTGAATATATTTTATAAATTTAAAAAATGGTTTGAGGTTTTATATTGCTGACCAAACTCAAATGAAATACTTCATCTTGACACATATACTATAAGTTACAACTAATCAAGTTGTGCAAATAAAAATGTTGGTTGAAATTACTTAAAAGTA
The DNA here is from genome assembly GCA_037074495.1 of Acacia confusa. Lineage (NCBI taxonomy): Eukaryota > Viridiplantae > Streptophyta > Magnoliopsida > Fabales > Fabaceae > Acacia > Acacia confusa. The sequence continues at coordinate 16,953,312 of CM073514.1, forward strand.
ATAAATGTATAAGAGATATATATTTTTTCAAATACTATATCTTTATTTTTGGAATGAGTAGGAGACAATGAGTAAAAAAAGATGTGAGAAACACATATAATTAACCGTAAGTATAAATAGAAAGAAAATATTAAAATTTCATTAGAAAATAGCGTATACCAGTTTGTTTTTAATTTTTAGAAGTGCTTTTACAACATTTAAGGTATATATGTGAGAAAAGTCTTGTCTCCACTTAAGAATATAATTTTAAAAGGAATAGTTATTCCTATCTTTCTTTGAGTTCCATGATTATATACATTAGAAGGTTATATTTTGAACAGGAAATAAAATCTTGTTGATAAGAATTGATTCAAATGATATTACTTCCCCAGTCTTATTCAATTGGTAATATCTTGCTAAAAAGTTGATTCAAAGAGATGTTGACTCCATGGATAAGGGGTCCTTTTTAGGGAAGAGCTAGGATAGGTGAAAAAAATATAATTAATTATCTCTTCAACTTTGTGATTTACCATCCTAAACAAAATTTTAAAATGTTGGATTTTAAATTCTTAAAACAATTTTTTTATTAAATGCGTCATTTTTCTGGGCCCACCCTCTGAGAAGATCCAAGCCGCTTGATTAGTGGAGAGCCCCGTAGTGGCTTGTGGTAATTTGTTAGTGGAAAATATTTAGATTAAGTCCTTATATCCATTTCTTGAATTTTTTTAATTACATGTTACCATGTGTTTTATTTTTAAATTACTATCATTTAACTATAAATCTATATATATATATATAAAAAGATACATGATCTTATGTAATTTATAAACTTGATATAGTAATAAACATAAGAATTTTGACCTAACCTTATTCAATAGGGTTGTACATGAACCAAACCGGTCCGTGTAGATCATTAGCTTGTGTTCTGGTCTGAAAGTTTGTTCGGGTTGGATGTTCCAACCCAAAGTCTAGTCTTTCCTGGAGAAATACCCGACAGCCCTCGGGTTTGTCAGACTAAACTGGGTTAGTTGTCTAGCTGGTCCAATCCATCTTGCCTTTTTTATTAATAACACAAACAGATCAACATTTATCACTCATCAATTCATCAATGTAATGAGAGAGGGAAAAAAAAAAAAAAGCTCAGAATCAAACCAAAGAGGTCAGATACAACAACACGCTATTTACCATCAAGGCCGTTGGCGAGCTTCAAACTAGAGAAGGCAACTACAACAGTAGAGTGAGAGATTTGTTTGGGGTATGACCACAAGTTTTGGGAGATTAGAATCAAATTGAGATTGGACCTCTGTTGTAACGGCCCACCCAATAACATATACTGCAAGCAGCCGACCACTACTACTATTGTGGCATGTATTTTCTTTCCTCTAGAAGATTTGTCCCTTAAAAAATAACACATACTTAACCTAAGAGCGCATCTCCCAAACCTCGAAACCACGGCCTCAGGATAAGAACGTGCTTCATGGAGACTTGACAACCAAGTGCACCACGGCAACCAAGTCTGGTCTTATATGAATTAACCATATCCAAATGCGCGAATGGGGGAGAGATAGGGTAGAAATTAAATACACACATATATACATATATAAGATAATTCATATAGGACAAAACTTATTCATCATGGATCCTAGCCCCGATACCCGGACTTTAGTTCAGACCCGGGTCGTGTCAGATTAATCATACCATGCTAGAACCGGGTCGTGTTAGATTAATCAGATTTCTGAGTTTCATGTACAGCCGTGTTATTTAATTACCTAGGGGCCAACCTCTTTATTTCATAATGGCGAGTGGGTGGACCCCACCTGTCAGTGCGACCCATTCAAAGGCTTCTGTCTTTCTGTAACACTTATTGCTTTGCTTGCGCCCCGCACGATACGGATTACTAATGAGTTATGACATCTTATTTTGAAAAAACAAAACATAACGATCGAAATATTACGTAAGAAAATTAAATATTAATAGGATTTTATTTTCACTTTTCATTGAGGCAAAACTTGTAACATGGGTCAAACCTTTTGAATCAAATCAAAGTTTATCAATACAATAATTATAAAGTTAAAGCTAAATATATAAAAATAATAATAATGTTTTGTATTTTGAACACCTAGCATAATTAATATTTGATGGGTGTAATAATTAACTAATTTAATTAGATTAAAATTATTAGTTAAGCTAATTAATAAAAAATATATATTTTTTAAAACACTCTTATTTTTCTTAGTTCCCCTTCTCTCTCTTGTGCTAGATTATTGGTTTATTGATGAGTAAATATTTGAAAAAATTTATCTTGGGGCTCTTGTAGGAGAAAAAAATTCAAAAAAACCCTAAGATTTTGAAATACCAAAAAAGACCTTAGGATCTTTTTTCGTATAAATTTATTAAAACGTTAACAACTATATCAACTTTATTAATAACTATATTAACCCCGTTAACAATTACAATTTTCATGAATTCATATTAAAAAAAAGGCTCTGAGGCCTTTTTTTGAATTTTTTTCTTTTACAAGAACCTTAAGATAGATTTTCCCTAAATATTTTCAGAAAAAATTTGTGAAAATGCAAAATAAGTCTTGGCTCGTTCATCTAAAACCTACATCAACTATTTAATTAGGTGTTATGTAAATCACCTCAGTATAGTCTAATGTAAACCCTCAAGCCAAAATGAATACAACCCCCATTCTCCACTCTCTATTCACAGTTTCACACCAGAGAATCAAAGTGCTCAGAATTGAAGTCTCTTCACATGACAACGACAACTAAGTTGACCAAAATATTGACAATGGTTCCTTCTGTGACCCCATTGTTTCCCCACTTCCACTTCCTCCTTTTAAAACCCCTCACCACCCATCCGAATTCAAAGCTCAACAAATCACAATAACCAGAAAACCCCCAAAACGAAGAAGAAGATCCAGGCAGAAAAATCATGAGAAACTCCATACTCTACCATGTTTCTCTTCTCTTCTTCTCCTTCTTCATCTTCTTCCTCCTTCATCTTCCTCATCCTTCACAAGCTCAAAACGACATACAACCCAACACCACCGGCTACCAGTGCCCCGCCAACCAGACCGCCGGTTCCGGCTACCCCTGCCGGACCTACGCCTTCTACCGAGCTTCAGCCCCTAATTTCCTCGACCTCGCTTCCATTGGTGACCTCTTCTCCGTTAGCCGACCCATGATTGCAGATCCAAGCAACATTTCTACTCCTAATTCAACTTTAGCCACAAATCAACCCCTCTTCATTCCCATATCTTGCTCCTGCAACTTCATCAACTCATCCTTCGGTTCCATCTCTTACGCCAATCTCTCATTCACCATCAAGAAAGGAGACACGTTCTACCAAGTCTCCAGTTTTAGCTACATGAACCTCACGACCTACCAATCTGTCGAAGTCGTAAACCCTACCCTCATCGCGGAGAATTTGACGATCGGCGTTACCGCCTTGTTCCCTGTGTTCTGCAAGTGCCCTAACACCACTCAATTGCAAAACGGCGAGAACATCCTGATTACCTACGTGGTTCAACCATCCGATAACGTATCGTCGATTGCCTCCTTTTTTGGATCGAAACCGCAGTCAATAATTGATGCTAACAGGAAAGGTTTCCGAGAATTAGACACTATCTTCGTTCCGGTGTCGAAATTGCCGGTGCTGACTCAGCTTGCGGTCAACACTTCCGCGCCGCCTCCTGCTGCAACACCTGTAACTTCCGGAGGCGACAGAACAGGAACTGTGCGAGGATTGGCGATTGGGTTAGGGATTGTTGGGTTACTGTTGCTTCTGATTTTGGGGATGTGGGTTTTCAGGGAGGGTTTGTTCAAAGACCGATTGGCGACGGTGGTCGAAGATGAAGAGAGGCGGAAGCAGAGCTTTGTGAAGGAGACGAAGAAGGGATCGAAGGAAGAGGAGGCGAAATTGATGGCGAATGTGTCGGATTGTTTGGATAAGTATAGGGTTTTTGAGTATGAAGAACTGAGAGAAGCCACTGATGGATTTGATCAGAACTGCTTGATTCTAGGGTCTGTGTATAAAGGAACCATTGATGGAGAGGTCTATGCGATAAAGAAGATGAAGTGGAATGCTTATGAGGAGCTCAAGATCTTACAGAAGGTAACTATAATTAATTTTCTAATTCACTCACATATTCCATTCAGTGGTTATCTTACCGAAGATAATGGAGATAAGCAGGCAATCTAGGATTAGAATGGAGAAAATTAAAATCATAGTTTTAACTTTTCAAAATTACTACATAATTTATATGAAGCCATCATTGTTAAAAAAAAAAAAAATCGTGTTAGAAATATTTTCTAAAGATTTTTAAGGCAGACAAATACAATTCATGGTGAAAATAAAAATGGTAGAGAAGGTCCTTTCCTAAAACTAACTATTTCAAATCAATTTCAATATAAATATATAAACAGTGGATTTATTTATCAATATTTTTACACTGACAAAACATAAGGTATTTAATGTTATGAGCTGATTTAAATTAAATTTGGGTTGAGCCTTAAGACTTGAATTCAAGACTTTTTTTAAAAGATGCTGAATTTTTTTAATTATCTTTTTGCCAACACTATAATTTATTTATGAATATTTCTTAAATTTCATGTAACTCAAAATTAGGAAATCTTACCTAGACATGAGAAAGGATCAAGTGAAGTGACTTGTCTTATAATTGGTCTCAACGCAATGGTTTGGTTTGTTTTTCATTTACAATGTTTCAGATGACATATAGTAGCGAGAACATCCTCTGCCCAGTGGCCTCTCTCCCCATCCCTCACAGTCCCATCTCGACTGTCTAAAATCCAGATCCAACGGCCGAGAATTTTTTTTTTTTTAAAAAAAAACCATTTTGAGCCGTTGAATCCGAATTTTGGAAGGCTAAGATGGGACTATGAGGGATGGGGAGAGGGGCCGGACTCCATATAGTATGCCAGAATCTGCAAAACTACAAATTGGATTGAGTCGTGTCACTCTCTCTCTCCCCCCTTTACTTTCGGTGTACTCCACCAAACCGATGGCATGCGCCTGTGGATTCCTTGATATTTCAAATTTTTTGATAATTCCCATGTTACTTGTTACAAAAACAAATATTAATCTGATTGATATAGAACAAGGGCAGGGTCAGAAAATGACAAAATTATTGTCACTTGTCATCCATGCTTCTAGTCTTATATTAGGTTCTTGTGAATATTTAAAACCAAACAATGCATCATTTATCAAAGTGGTGGTTTTAAGTTATTCGTACCTAGTCAGGTCTTTTAAATATATTCATAGTTATGATTATAGGAAAGAGTGTTTAGTGTTTAATTTAATGGCATAATGAAGAACGTCTTTCCAACTTTGTCTTATTCGATCAGATTAAGGTCTTTTTGAATGTGATTTGGTGACTTTTTCTGAAAAAACAGTGGGTTAGATTAGCTTAAAGGCACCATAAGAGACAAAAACCGCCTCTGGTTGGTTGGTTTATGTTCCTATATGACAGCTCTTAGCTATAATATCAGCAAACCAGAAGGCTTGTAATAAAATAATAGCATTATTTTGAAAACTTAGATTCTTTGTTAGAATAACTTCCCCAAGTTATTGATTAACAATGCACAATCCTTTTTATATTCAATGCAGGTGAACCATGGGAATTTGGTGAAGTTAGAGGGCTTTTGCATTGACGACGATGAAGCAAACTGCTATCTAGTCTATGAATATGTTGAAAACGGATCCCTCTACTCGTGGCTACATGAAGGCCGGACCGAACGGTTGAATTGGAAAATGAGACTACATGTGGCCATCGATGTAGCCAATGGCTTGCAATACATCCATGAGCACACAAGACCAAGGGTTGTGCACAAAGACATCAAGACTAGCAACATCCTCTTGGACGCCAACATGAGAGCCAAGATAGCCAATTTTGGACTTGCAAAGTCCGGAATCAATGCCATCACGATGCACATCGTGGGGACTCAGGGCTACATAGCTCCTGAATATCTTGCTGACGGCATGGTATCGACCAAGATGGATGTGTTCTCCTTTGGAGTAGTTCTTCTTGAACTAATCACGGGCAAAGAAGCCGTTGATGACAGAGGGAATCCCCTGTGGACGAGCGTGGTAAGATCTTTTGAAGTGGGTATTAGTGAGGAAGAGAAGGCCAAGAGACTAAGGGAATGGTTGGATGGTTCCCTTATGAGAGAGACATTGTCAATGGAGAGTCTAATGGGTGTGCTTAATATTGCACTTGCTTGCTTGCATAAGGATCCAACAAAGAGGCCAAGTATGGTGGATATTGTTTATGCTTTGAGTAAAAGTGAAGATTCCAATTTTGATACCTCCGATGATACCATAGGTTCTCCATTGGTATCCGCAAGGTGAATCAGCTTAGATTCCTCATAATATTCTATATTCATGGAAATAAACGTGCAATGGCGGGAAAAATGAATAAGTTATAAATAGTCACAGTGGCACAGTGCACTTGAAAGTGGAGCAAGAGATAATCGGAGGAGGTAGGTCCTACTTTAGATTATGCCTGGGACATACCTTTTATGTCCACCACCTTTTAGATCTAAATGTTAATGTATTTTTATGTCATTTTCTTTGTAAAAGAACAGAGATATGAGTCTAGAAGATTCTATTTGAAACTAAATTATGATTTGTAATAAGTTTAGAGAATAAAATGCAGTAATACTTCTCAGGGCTGTCTATCAAGGTTTGATTAAATAAGAAGCATGTATGTGTGTGTGAATGTAATTAAATCTATTTTATTGGGACCTCATAATAATTCTCCCCTTTTTCATGAATGTGGATGAGAATTTAACATCAATATGGTCAAAATGATATTTTATTATATATTTTTCTCTCATTTTTTCTTACTTGGAAGCTTTTGTAAATGTATGTTTCTTATATAAAAAATCAGTTATATTAAAAATTCAAAATGATTAAGCATATACAACTAAAGAAGGAGTAATTCAATTCAGGGAGTGAGGAAATAATAAAACATCAGTTTTACACTTGGGTATTGGGTACGAGTATTAAATATCTTCTAATAGATACGTGTGTGGTTCAGTTTTCATTAAAAAGCAAAAAAGGCCAGCCATCACTGTGATGAACTGGAAGATTCTTTAAACTTTATGATTTGTTTCCTGGGAAATAAGGCTAGGCTCAAATGTTTATTTTAATGGACCCAACTTATTTAACCAATATTCATTATGTGGCCCAACTTACGTAACCAATGGGTTGATTCATTTAACTTCTCTTTTTTGTTTTTCTTAAAAGAAAAAAAAATCCATCTTCTCATTGGAACTAGTGGAAGTCGGCTTTGGTCCTCTTGGGACCTTTGTCCGTTGCGTCTGCCGCAGATCCAACGGCGCTAAACAGCAACATGCCCACTAATGTTATCAGACTCTGACCGGTCATCGACCCGGTCGGGGTACTGGGTCAATGAGTTATTGGTTGAACCTCATAACTATGACCCGGTCTCGAAAACCATACTATATTTATAAATTATACAATCATACTTATAAATTTTATATATATATATATATGTATGTATATATATATATATATATATATATATATATATATATATATATATATATATATATAATGAGTTTACAAAATAAAAGTATTTAAAACATTTTTACAAGTTTAAAACATGAATAACCCAATTAACTGGGAGCAAAATTAAAGAAGATGAGTTTTTTTTTTTTTTCTCAAAGAAAGAAGATGAGTTTACAAAATAACCTTAAAACACAATAAAATTATCGCAAAGAATTCAAAGATGGTACATCAATGAAAGATTCTATATCATCATCAAAATAATGTGGATAACCAACAATATCTTCAGTAAAGTTATAAATTTAAAAACTTTTTTTAAAAAAAGCACCAACTGGGTTGGACCGGTCAAAACCCATTTTTGATGCATAACCGATCCTATCACCGGATCGGACTAGTTTGGTGACTGGGTCATCGGTTTCCGGGTCGACCCGGCCGGTCCGATCCGGTTTTGATAACACTGATGCCCACACCTGTCCCCTTTTTTTTTTTTAAAAAAAAGAAAACTCAGACTCTATAGTGAAAAGATAATTCAAAATATTATTGAATGATATTGAAATTTTTTTTAAGATCTTGAAAAAATATTTTAGGATATTGACTGGTACTAAAATTATATTTTAGGATTTTAACTAGTACTGAAAAAATAATTCATGATTTTGAAAAATTATTTTAGGATCTTAAAAAAGTTTCCTAAAGTATATTTTTATTAGCATTTAGTACTTGAATTATTTTTTCTAAATCATAAAATAATTTTTTCAAGGTCCTGAATTATTATTATTTTTTCAGTATCAGTCAGTATTATAAATTTACCTTTTAGTATCCGTCATTATCCTAAAATATTTTTTTAAGATCTTAAAAAAAATTTTCAGTACCATTCAATATTCTGAATTATCTTTTTACTACCTTACCTGACAGTGTTTGAGTTTTTTTTCTTCTTTTTAAGAAAAAAGGGGACAGGTGTGTGCATGGCACCGTTTAGCTTTGATATGCAGTGGACGCAACGGACAAAGGTCCAGAAAGGACCTAAGCCAACTCCGAACTATTGGGACTTTCATTTGGGATTTACGAGGCTTTGAATTAATAACAGCATTCCCTTCACAAATTATACGACTGAAATATTTTAAATCCATATGCTTTTAAAAAAATTAGGAAATAGTCATCATTAAAAATTTTATTGGTGAGAATAACCAAATAAATTTTTATATACAAATAGTATTGGTAATATGTATATTTTATATACATAGAATACCGGTACTTTGATTTAAGTTATTTTCACCAATAAAATTTGTAATGGGAGTATTTTTACCAATTTTTCTAAAATATATTTCTCTTAATCAATTTTTAAACATATACAAATATTAAAAAAAATTCACCCTACTAATATTTTTAGGGAAAATTGGGGGAAAGTCCCCCAACTAGAAAATTAATTGGTGAGGACCTAGGTTAGAGTACTAGCACTCTGATTAGAAAATTTGAAAAGCATAAGTACTCTTTGTATATAAAAATTATTAAGTCCTTCTCAGTTCTCACTAAATAAATTTCTTGTGAGGGACTTTTCCTAAATTTTATCTTTTTATTTTTATTTTTATGCAATGATATTTTTATTTTTGCCAAGTTCATATATCTTTTTATTGGAGACACTATTAGATATTAAATGTGTACATATCTCCTAATAAAATATAAATCTTGATTCATCATTTTGTTAGAGATTAACCTCATTAGACCCAATTTGTTGCTATGCAATGGCAATTAAATAAGTAGCACAAATAAAAGGGCCCCACGCCCACCCTGAGAAAGGAATCACTTGTAAGGAGGCCCAAGGCTAGTACATATTCCTCATAAGACAACCATAAGAGAATTACAACTATAAGATTAATGGATAAAAAAAAAAAGTTAAATATTATTTTTGTCATGGAAGTTTAGCCTAAGGAGCATTGATCACTTGAAAGTTTTTTTGGTCTCATTTTTGTCCTGAAAGTTAACAAATGGAGCAAATATTGCCACGAAATTTTTTTTTTTTTTAGAATGAAATTTTCCTCGGAATTTGTTTTTAGGACTAATTTTGCCCCTAAAAATTTATAAAGAAGAGTAACAATTCAATGGTCAAAATTAATGGATAGACAAGATTGTTATATTTTAAAATTTTTCAGGGCAAAAATAATACTTAAAAAACTTCTGGGTGTCCAGTGTTTCTTAGGCTAGATTTCTATGACAAAAATAGTATTTAACAAAAAAAAAACACATATGGAAATAAGTGTTGGAGAGCATATTGTTCTGAACTCTATTGGTGTTGCAAGAAAACATTCATTTGAAGGAATTTTTTTAGCAACATTTAAAGGAATTGACTAGAGAGTAAGGTGGGAGTTGCAGGAAATTATCTCTTCCTTGGATGAACAAAAGGATTGGATAGGATGGAAGATTTGACACATGCGGGATTAGCTTAAGTGAGATGGTTCTGTCAGTGGTAATAGTAGTTGATCGAGCTACTTTTGTCGTTAAAGTGATCAATTAAATTAGGTCCTAATTAATTATGCAGTTTAGGGTCAACCTAGGTCATTCTCCCAAGGAGCAAGTTGTGGGTTTTCTTTAGAACTAATTTTCAAGTGATAAAAATTGTAGTGGAATGTAAATGAACCTAAACTAGAATGCAAAATACTACTACCTATATGCAATTAACTAACTAAATGGACTAATGCAATTGACTCTAAAACCTATATGAAAATGAGACTAATTTGTATGAATTTGAATGCAATTTTTGGGGGTTTTTTTTTATGAGAGAAGAATTAAAATCCTAATAAAAAGAATTGATTAAAGGCAAATAAAATAATAAAGGTTTAATTCAATTATGATAATGAAGGGGACAACTTAGGAATTGCATGGAGTTAACTTTCTTAACTTAAATCAATTAATTAAACCCAAGGGAGATTAATAAATTTAATTACCCAATTGAACATGGGAAACCCTCTAGTTCAATAACACATATTTCACTAGAAAACTCATAATGAAATAAGCGGTGGCTAATTAAACCCATTAAAAACCAATTATAAAATAATCTTGAAAATCTTGTTTACAATTATCTAATTGAACAACCAGATAATTTATCAACTCAATTAAACAATTAAGATGAAACAATTAAATTAATAACGAAAACTCAATTATCAATTTAATTGACAATCAAAAGGTTGCAAACAAGTCCAGCAATAAACATACAAGTTTACAATCTAAAACTAGGTTGTTTTCAATTAATACAACTTGAAATCCTTTAAAACTAAATAATCTCAAGTTGAATTAAAAAGATAAAAAGAACAACACTCCCTTGTGGTCTTTAAGTTTAAAAACCCTAGGCCTTAGCTTCCTCCATGCTCTTTCCAAGTTGCCTCCAAAGAGTTTACGCTGCCATGAAAATCATCCCTCCTCCATGAGCCAAACACATCACAGCCCCCATTGGTGAATGATGAATGATGATTGAAGAATTAAATCTTCTCTTTGGCAAATGGAGATAATGGAATGAATATAAAGTAGTGATAGAAATAGTCAATGTGGGCCCGTGAGATCAAGCTGAGAGGCGTGAATTGGAATGGATTCTGAATGAATTAATATGGAAATGGATGGTGGGGTCCGCTGAGATCACACTGCGTGAATGATGATTAATTCCAATTCTAGCACCCTCTGCGCGTCTCGTCTTCGCCTGTTCAGCCTGTGCGTCGTTCTCTTCAGCGGCTCGGTGTTTTTCAGTCTGCAGCTCACGGCTTTTCAGTTCTGTAGCTTGCGGCGTGGTGCTCTCAAAACCTAGCAGCTAGGTTAATTAAAGGGGAGGAAGAGAGGGCTTTTAGGGTATCAACTTGAGCCCGATAAAATTTAAGTAGCCCAATAAAATTCTACAATTGGATTTCTTTTAAACTTCCCTGAAAAACTCTGCACTATAGAATATTCCAATATATTTTTTATTGGCAGAAATTAAATCAAATCGTGATATCATATATTTAAAAATAATATTAAATCACAAGATAAGATCAAAATATTAATTTAAGCCCAATAATCTCATGATTAATTCAGATTTACATTATTTTCTAAAATAGGCTAACAATATAAATATTATCTAATAATTTCAAATTAGCCTAAAATAATCCCCAAAATAATCTCATGATTAATTTAGATTTACATTATTTTCTAAAATAGGCTAACAATATAAATATTATCTAATAATTTCAAATTAGCCTAAAATAATCCCCAAAATAAGTGAATAAGGTGGGATAAAATATATGAAAATTGAGTTTATCAGTAGTTGAATATTTTCTTTGGTTTTTATTATAAAGTACAAATTAACAATTTTTACAAACTAATAAAATCAATTAAAATTATTTTAAAAAATAAGTAATTTTCAATATTACCCTTACTAATTGCACTAAGTCTAATATCATATTAATTATTATTCTCATCCACCACCCTTATTAATATGGGCATACCTATATAAAAATTAACTAATACTCTTTGGAAACAAGAAAGTACTTTATAAATAGGACTAAATACACTTATTAGTTGGTGTCTTATAATAAAGACCAAAGGGAGTACCACTCTAGTCTTATTTATATATTCCTTGTGACCAATAAATTTGGTCATATTTATAAGTCTACTTTCAGGTAATAAATGAGATTATGACAATTTTTCTCCTATTAATTGTACTAATAAAAATAGGGAGAGAAGAAAGAGTTGAAAGATATTCATTTTATAAATGAAAGTAAAGTAGAAAATTTATCTTATAATCATTATGCTAATTATCTCTCTTTAGTATATATGATTTAGTTGAAACAAGACTATCGACCCGTGCGATGCACGAGACACATTATACAAAATAGTTTTAAATTATAGATAAATAATTGAATCGTCGGTAGTTAAATATTATGAACAATCAGACATAAAATCGAAGGAACAACTGTGAAAAAATATTTAAACTAAATGAGTAGATTTTTCCATTTATGAATATAATTGAAGGTTTTGAAAGACTTCTCTATATATAACATTAATAGTAGTGTCACAACACTTGTTGAACTCATTTAGTATGAGAACTTTCAAACCATTGAAACTCTTTACTCTTGATAGAGCAACATAAATTTGACCATGTAAGAAAACAGGGCTTGGAAGATAAAGACCTACATTTGACATTGACTGCCCTTGGCTCTTGTTAATCGTCATTGTAAATGAAATTATTATCAGGAATTGCCTTCTTGTCATCTCGAAAGGCAGTTTAGATTCAGGTGGGTTCATATCCATTCTGCGTAGCAAGATATATTCGCCTACACTCATGCCATTTAACGCCTTTGCCTTGATGACGTTCTTGCCAAGTTGTGTTATTTGAACCCTTGTACCATTGCACAATCCTGCTACTTGGTCAATATTCCTTATTAACATAACCGGTACTTTGACCTTCAGAACCAATTTATGATGAGGTATCCCAGAACATTTTATTGAATTTAAATACTCAGTATCATATAGATAATCAAAACTATCATTAGCACTATCAATATGATTAATAGAGTCCGCACTAAAGTACTCTACTGCATCTCCTGGTAACAAAGAACAAATATACTCATTCAATGAATCAACATGTTCTGTTGTTGGGTTAAGATTGACCTGTTGTTTAGGTATCCTTCGTTGAATATATGCTCTGCTAAATTTGGGTATGTTGACTAAGCAATGCACCTTATTGGATTGTCTTCGTCAAAAAGTAACATATTAGATGGTAATTTTATGTTCGCAATGCCATCGTGCGGTAATCCAGTTACTCCTTCTCCCACAAGCAACAACCATTTGGAGAAGGATTCAATTTTCTCCTGTTCAATTGGACTGGTGGAAGACTTTAGTCTCATATTTTCGTTAATTTAAATAACTTACATTCATTCCATAGTGGAGAAGCATTGATTGACGCATCAACAATTTCAGCTCGTCTAGCTTTAGGGATGACAGGAAGAATCTGTCTAAAATCACCACCCATTACCACACATTTCCCTTCAAAAATGGAATTATTCTTCACTAAATCCCTCAAAGTTCGATCAAAAGCCTCAACACATCGTCGCTTGACCATTGGAGCTTCATCCCAAATAATTAGCTTAGCAGCCTTTATCAATTTGCTAGTTGGTGAATTTTGAGTAATTGAACACATTGAATCTTCATTGATATCGATAGGTATTAAAAACCTTGAATGTGCAGTTCTTCTTGATGGTAGTAGAGTAGCTGCAATACCACTGAAGGCTACGTTAAGAATGATATCCCCTTCTGATCTTATGGAAGCTGTAAACGCATTCCAAATAAACATTTTCCCTGTTCCACCAAATCCATGCAAAAAGAAGAAACCACCATCCATAGAAGAAACAAATGATAAAATGTTATCAAATACTTCTTTTTGCTCAGTGGTCATCAGATGCTACAATATATTTGATTCATCACTTTCTCTTTGTTTGTTGTAGTTTAACTCTTGAAGTATTAGTAGGTTTGACACGTCGATATTGAATTCTTCATTTAGTTTTGACAAAGATGGATAGTCATCTAGATTTTTGTCATTACATAGTAACAGTTGCTAAATTGCATATAGACCTGTAGCCTCTTTGTCGATTGTGGAAAACTGCAATTCTTTGAAAGGAAATAGAAGGTGTTATTATTTCTAAAGTAATAAGTAAAAAAAAAACATACATTATAGAAGTTCATTCTTTTAAGGAATATAAAAAATTTATTGCAATTATTTGTAGTTAAAAAGTGATATTGGAAGAAGTAAATTTTTTTCCTTTAAAGTTGAAAATAATTTAAAGCCATGTACCTGATAAAGATTGATTGCCTTACGTGATATATAACAAATCTTCACAGATTATGTCTTTGATCTGTTCCCAAACAATAGCCGGTTGTGATAAGGAACGGTTCAATAACATATTGGTGAAAAGTGATGAAGGTAATTTCTTGATGCCTATGATGATGCTTCTTTAATTGCATCAATGAATTCATTGTCATTATCTAACAATCTAACTGCGTAACATGCTTCCCTGAATGTAGGGTACACGACATTCTTAACAGCTCGAATATCCACATAACTCTTAGGACCTCGAATCTTTGTCAACAACAAACGAAGATAGTATAACTCTCTTTGAGAAGGTGTACAATGAGCCATTCGACAAACAGAGAAACCTCGTTCACGAAGCTTCCATCGCCTTCTATCCCTAACAAATGTAAAGTAGTTTGGGAATTCAGAGTAAGTTAGCGTTCTTGCAAATGGATCATCCTTATTCTTGTCTAGCTATGCAAGAAACATTGATTCTTTAACTCTGGGATTGTTGACAATCGATGACATTGTTTTGTTCGAGAGTAAAAAATAGGTTGTTGCTCTTGAAGATGGAAACTTAGTCTCTCTACAAGTGGACATCTATGGTGTATATCAAACCCAAAAATTCTCCATGATGCCTCACATGAAGATATATACCTACAATTGAGGTAGTGAGAAATTTCATCAAATGCATGTTGACCACCAGGAGCATCTGTGGTGTTGTATATACCAGCAATGACACGATCATTCCCTTTACTTATGTATTTGAATAAGTACTTTACAGCTCATGATTGATTTGTCTTCTCAATATTTAAATGAGCACAAAATAACTTCAGCAAGCTAGCATTGTAGGGGACAATGAATCTATTATCAAGATGAACCCCCTTTCTAAACACCGTACACCCATCATCCCTCCTTTGATATGTTGGGTAGCCATTTTCATCCAGCATGGTAGACGAAGTGAATCTTTTTGGGAAGTATTTAGAACATTTACCATCCTTCATGCAAGGTGCACTCATTAATGATCGTCTGCATGGTCCATACAACATATAGCTGCCAACTACTTGATACAATTTAAGGTTAACTTGTTTGTCTTGTATCTCAACAGATATTTGGTGTCTTCAACTTATCCACATCCAATAGCCAAAGTATAATATGTGCATGTGGTAACCCTCTTTTTTGAAATTCAATAGTATAAACATTTGCATTGTCATAAATTTGAAAAATTAATAATACAAAAAAAATATTTGTATTGAGTTATCTAAGTAAGTTGTAATTGATCTAAGCTGCATTTTAAAGTATCAAAAATTGAAGTTGTAAACAATCATCACATGCATACTTACTTTTAAATGAGAACTAGTAATCTAATTCAACAATTTTTTTAATTGTGTAATGGTATTTTTGACAATTAATAGTTATATGCTAATGTTACATATAGAAAATAGGAACTAACAGATTAAATGATGATAATTATTGATAAACATGTTGGTAATGGGCAATGCAAAATGACCAATGACTAAATTAAAAGGCTTATATAAAATGTACCTACTTTGACTGCACCAAAAATCTTGTCATCCTTCAAAGTAAGCAGCAATGTGCATAACTTAATGTGGAATATCCTACTCAATACTTCTGATTTATCGCATGGTTTTAAACCATCTTTCTTACAATGCCGATTTATCTTAGGCCACATAGGGTTGCATGTGACTGTTATAAAAATGTCTGGATATCCAGCCCAAGCATAAATGGCCATAGCATCTTGATAGTTTTGAATCATGTATCTTGCACCTCTAGTAAAAGAAGACGGTAGAATAACTCGTTGACAAGTAGATGAAGGGTCTGTCTCACCTCTTGTTACTGCATCTGAAAGTCCACTGTAAAGATCAACCCTTAATTCCTTCTGATGTAGTCAAGCCTATCACTTTCTACTATGGAATAGCCATCAACTATAAATTGTTGAAGCAATTTTTTTCTGTGCAAAATCACTGATTGTTCTAAATTCCTCCTCATTAGATGGAAGGCCAAGTATTCCTTAGGCGTCAGTTTCCACTTCTTCTTTGTTGTTGCTAATGAATCATCATAATGCTTATTATTTGAGTCATATCCGTTGTCTCCGTAGGGAAAGAATAAAGGATACTGAAGTGGGAGGTATGCCATGTGTAGCTCATCAATTCTTTGTAACTGACCACTTTGTCATTTTACAATGATATCACGTCTGGTGTATGACTTGTCAAAATCACCTACAATTAATGTTGCAAGCTCCGATTCTGTTGGAAGATTATATTGCCTAGAAAGCACACTAGAGTTGCTATTCCTCAATAGCCTAATGCACACATATGGGATAACATTTTCCTTTATTAAGTCTGTAGCCTTTCTGTAATTTTTGACCACACAATTGTGCTTATCCAGGCATTCTTTCAACATTTTAACAATGTTATGATCCAAAAGGTCGCAATTTGTATGACGACTGTAAAATAAGGTAACAAATGTTAAATATTGGACTCAACACAATTTATATTCTACACACAAGATATAATTTGTCCATATTACATGAAAAGTATAAATGGAAAAATGGGAAGGAAAGTTGTCTGATGTAATCACCACATTTGATCCAATAATAGATGTAACTGGATTATATGTACAATAGTTGTAGGAATTATTAATTAAATATTGCAATTGTATACTGAGTAGAAGTAGGAAAATAATAGTAAAAACAAATATTGGATTCATTTGGCAAATTCACTTATTTAACAACGAAACAAAAATAAATAATACATTGCAACAGAATCAAACATAGACCATTTCGAAATTGATTAAATAATTGGTAAACACGTACATAATTTCATTTAGTATAATATGTATACTATTGTACATAGTAGTTTAATATGAATTATTTTTTAATTGTGAAGAAAAAAAAGTCCAAAAAAGTATTGACATAATAGTTCTTTATTATGCGCTATAGGATTAGTACGCATATAATTATAAATACCATTTATAACTGACTTGATTGATGGTATCCTATTTGAAACTTCATTGTCGGTGTCATATATATATAGCTGAGCGTACACTGGTGGATTTCTCGGCGAGGGCAATAAGCTCCTGATCAAATGGTGGTTTTGACCAGAGAGGACAAATGAATAAGGACCTCCTCCCCTAGAATTTATTGAATGATCAATCTCGCCACACATCGAGGTGAAACAAACAAGTTGTTGTATGAACGTATATTTTTCAAGAAGTTTCTTGAACATGCAAATTGTTTGTTGAAATATAAGCTTACAATCTCTTCAAGGAGGCGCCGTAATAGAGGAACAATTATCTTCCCATTACAACCACAGATACCAAATTGTGGATTAGCATTCCTCTTAACATGCTTCAAACTTTCTGAGAGCCACATTTGTGCACCACAGAAACAACACTCATGATTGGCATCACCATCGTCCAAGTAACTAGATTGGACTGTATGGTTGGACATCTTTTGACCTTCCCCATCAATAGTTGCATTTTGAGATTCATCGTGGGGAACTTCAATATTGCCTGCATGAAATGCTTTAAAAAAAAGGGTTTACAAAGATTGTCATTAAAATGATATTAAAATGAATATTAGTTACTTATTTGCTTTGGTTGGATGGTCTAGCCTAATGCTTAAATCAGACGCAACTTGAAAAATCTTGTGCAATGAACTCTTTCGGACCTTTTTTTGGTTAACTGAGAATGAAGAAGGGTCAACTGAAGGAACCTTAGCTATGTTGTTGTTTGACGTTAAGCCACTACCCTCGCTTTGTCTTGAGTATGATTTATTTGTTCTGTTAGTAATATCAGAGAAAACAGAACGACTTGGAGGTTGTGATGTGGGATTTATAATTGTAGTCTGGGAATAGTTCTGTTTATTATGTGTTACAAGTGAACAAAGATGCAACATGCTAGTCGTAACAGAATCATCGGTAATAGGAGTATGGGTACGATCATTATCATGTACTGAACTTCTCGAACATGGACGTTTTCCTATATGAAAAGAAAACTTCATTCAATAAGTAAATCAAATAACTTAAATTAACGCAAAATGGAAGAACAATATATATCAATAAAGCAAACTTACCTCTTCCTTCTTCTGTAACATGACCCAAATCTTGACGTTTGCTCTTCATTCTTAATTTCATGCAGTTAGGTAGAGGTGAGTATTCACTATCTCTATCTTGTAATTCAAACAAACATGGATGTGCTATAATTTGACAACGTTATAGTCGATGATACTTATATACACATATATATCAATGGACTATGATAGACTTTTACTACATTATATAAATGGTAAGATGTTACATAAACCTATACCAACGGTGAGATTGTGGCAAGAAATTGAAGGCATGGCAAGCATCACCACAATAACCTTGACTGAATTGCTTTAAATGCAGTGGTGCCATAAATATAGCAGGAATCAGTATACTGCATTTGGAATTGCATTGATAGTTGTGTTCAATTAAAGAAGGAGGAACAAATAGTTCTTGGAAGTTGTATATCAGCTGTGTTTGTAATTATGGAAGGATAGTTAATGCGTCTTGGAAGTTGTAAGCCGAGATTATTTAGCATACCAATTAATTTATGATACATGTTGTAAAACTTTACTAATTGAACCTACTGCTATCCGACTTTGACAGGCTACTACTTTATAGGTGAAGACATTGCAATTGAAAGCAATATTACTGAATAACTATTGAAAGTGTGGTTGTCTTATAGAATACGACAATGGGGTAATAGCATTCTGATAAAGTTGCATACAAGTATATCATATTGATAACAATATGATGTAAGATTTTGTATTTCATGAACAAAAACACATGGAACAATTCTGTGTACTATGAACTATTTCAATTTTGTGGAACTAATTCAATATTTGAAAGCCAATAGTTAGAAACATGTAAACATCTGATTGCATATTTCAAACTCTTTGAAGTAAATGTTTTTCTAAATCTTCGATCAGAGGCAATGTTATGTATGTATATATTTTTATATGTGACATGTAAGTTAACATCATCCAAAGTTTTTCAACTTTGCATTATATGTTAAAATATAAGCAGCACAAAAGATAAGTAACTGAATTCATTAAATATTTCGTCATAGGTCATTGATGAAATTGGTAAAACGTTTAAGACAATGTTAGCAGACGTATGGAGTTCAAAAATGGAAATAAGTTGATCAGGTTGAAATCATTGGAAGAATGTTTGGTGAACATCTTCATGTCATTTCTCTTTCTTTATGTTCTTCACAGGTTTTGTAGAACTCATTTTTGGTGTGAACAACTCAGAAAGGCCAATGTCTTCACACACAATAGGGATATCATTTGCAATAGTTTTCCGCTTGGTATTTGCGTCAGGTGGTGTTGTCATTTGTGAAAGGGTATTGTTGTCATCAACAATAACATAACACTCTGAAGATGTCTTGGTAGTTTCTCTTGAAGTAGTAGATTCCTACATTAAAACAAAAGAAAAAAAGCATGAGAATTAGAATGATACTTTGCAGTTTCATTTATACAAAACATTGTACCTCTAACATGTTTGGGGTATGTCCCTAGAAGTGAGAAAGATAAAGACGAGTTTATTAGTAATGAATACCATAAATGATAATAAGGACATGTAGGTGGTAAAAAAATCAAATATATACCTCATCATTTGAATATTGAAATTGTTCCACCAAATGCATATCAACACACAATTGACTAACGCCAATGCTACTTGTCCTTTGCCTTATATTATGGCTCTTAATTCTCAGTTTGACAACTACTACCTTACCCGCAATTTCATCTAACTCTTTAGGAATCGTAGAATTTCTACCCTCCTACATGAAAGAAAAGAATATATGGACATGTATTATGATACATTTATTTCCATAAATATGACGTAGGTTGGACACTTAAATTGATGAATTATACCTCATGCATATCATCTTTGATTTTTTACACAGATTTTCCCAACAACTCAGTGGCATGTCGATCGAAGAAAATCATTGAACATTTTCCAGAATCATCATAAACTTTGTAATGAACTTTAAACCTGTTGTAATGATTTTTTTTTAAAACAAATAACTATGATACAGATTTAAGAGAATAATTATAAAGGAGTATGTAAACATACTTTGGAACAGTCATAAGCACATCCTTATCACACTTGGTGCATCTAAGAGTGCCATTAGACATGTACTCAGGCTTCTTGTCACATGGACATGCATCATAAACCCAACCATACAATGTTTCACACTTTTGAATTGTAACCTTTGTGACAACATCACATTCCTAATAATGTAACAAAATTTAATGAGTACATTAATTACATCATAAGAAGGAAAACATTTTTTTTCAAATAGTCAAGATAAATATAGTGCTAAAGTAGAGAAAAAAGACCGGATGTTACATTAAATAAAACTTACGTGGTCTAACTTAGAAATTTTTGACAATCAAATTCTAGTTCAGAATTTAAGCAGTGATTCAGCTAAGTAAGTAGGATAATTAGCATTAGATATTTGACTAAATAGTTGGCTGGATATGGTATCTTGACTAATTCTGCAACATTTATATTTAGCAAATTATGCATGTTAGCAATAAATTTAAAATACATATGAAGGAAACATTTTTTTGAATAAGTATCATCCTTAATTTTAAATTAACTACTAACCTTTCCTTCAACAATAATGCGTTCGGTATATTTGGATTGAGGGTGACCACAGTGGCATTAAATGCGTTACTCAAATGACCAAAATATGGGAAAGCATAGTAGTAAATTGAATCTGAAATTACTTATCCAGTTTTTTCAAAAATTTATTAACACTTAACTGACAATAATTAATCACAATGGGAAAACCTGTATTCCTGTTCAATCTAGCAATATGTAAGAGAACAATAATTGGAGGTTCCATATCTTTATGTTTCTTTGTATAAGTCTCCTCGGCACAATCACTCCACGGAGTGATGTTTATTAAATTTTCACTAATATGACGAAAAACATTGACCAATTAAATTGTAAGTCAATTAAATATACAATAAACATGAACATTGCTTATTTTACATCTGTAACTTACTTTTCATCAGCAATGCTAAAGTTCAACCTCTTTATAACATCACTCTCCCTTCTTTGATCCTGCAACCGTCCAAAAGTTTGCAGAAAACCTATTACATCCGGATACAATGTTTGAATAAGTGTATAGTAAGTGATGTATGAAATAAAATATATCAAATATATGTCAAAATAGTTGTAAAGATATTAACCTATTAACCCTGCGTCATTGATAGTTTCATTCTTGATTTCCAAAATAGACTTAAAGTTGAATGCATCTTTGTTGATGAAAACATCAACTTCTTCAATGAATGTGTACGGATGAAAGTTGAATTTCTATGGGTGGAATTACTTTGTACTTGTCATCATTTTCAAGGACCTCAAAATTTTGAAATTTGTATACAAATCCTTCTTTAGGGTCCTCAACCAATTTGTGTATGAGATTTTTATGCATAGCGGAAACCTCAATCCTTGTTTCCTAAAGCAGTAACTTTGTTATGTGAAGAAAAAGATGAAGGTGTATTGTAATATAATATATATTACTTAATTGCAGTCATTAGCAAAGTTGTCATCCAATGATGTAATTAGTTACGTAGGAATCCCAATAAAGGCTGATTATTAATTACATTGATACAACAACTACATACCATTTCATCAACCAATATCATCCCTATCTTCCATATCGGGTACGGTGGAGCCTTCTTCCTCACCAACCATTTCCTGAGAAATTTTGCAATGACCGACCATGTGTCCTTGCTATCATTGACATCAGATAAAAATGTCTAACTCATTTTCTGGATGTTAAAAGACGAGGAGTTGGTGGAATGAAGTTGAAAAAATCCGATGAACAGAGTGAAGAGAACAAAATAGCAGTATCTTACCAACAGACACAAATTGATAGCGGCATTTGGTACAGGTGTAAATGAACTGATGGTATGTTTGTCTAGGTGTTTGACGATAAATTGTGCTATTTACATTGCTAGTTGCAGTTTTGTTGGCGGGAAGAGGGAATCAGTGGTATGTGTATAATATTTTGGCGCGAAAACAATGTATTAGGGTTGTTGGGAATGTACTTTGATTCTATTTTATTTAATTTGAAAAATCAACTAACGTGGAAAGTAAGTGGTAAAGAGAATTAATTGCATTGTGCAGAAGTAACGGGTATGAATGACAGCGAAGAACTTATTGTACATGTTAATTAAAATACTATGAGCAATATCTTCACAACTTCTTAATTAAAAAATAATTCAAAATTGATTATATGATTCACGATACTGCAAAGATTATAGTTGGGTTTATTATGCAGCAGGTTTGCAAATAAATTTTGTAAAATTTAGGTTGATGTTAGCCAATAAAACGTAGCGGTCAACTAATAGCATTAAAGATCGCACGTTATTTATTATACCTTACTGCTAAAGCAACTGTTACACGTAAACATTTATTTGATTGTTTGAAATTGTTGGATTGCATTAACTTAACCTTTGTTCTAAGCAAGGAATCAAACATGCGCAGTGAATGTTAGAAATGTTCTGCAAACAGATGGTTGTATAACGCCACTCTTGAATATAATATTCTGATATGTAAACAAAACTACAAAATAACATTGGATCAAACTGTTTACTTTAGATACGAAGTGAATAAAAAATATTTGACAAACTAAAGTTATCCTAAAATGCTAATGTCCACAAACAAAAATTTTTTCTTCAAGAACATGTCTCTTTACAGAAGCCAATTCTGAAAAAGGGGATCTATGTAGACACACGTTGCACCAAGGACAGACGCAATCTCAACACCTATATTGATAAGAGAAGGAAGTCAGATAAGATCTTAATCTTAACATGGAAGAAGTAAGAAATTGACTTCACACCTCTTTCTATCTTCTTCATTATCTGAGCATACTGTACAAACACGAAAACACCAGTTTGACCATTTAACGCCTCCAAAACAGGTAGTGTACTCTCTAAAGCCTCGCCTTGTAAAATAAACCATACCAGGGATTTCTTCCTGCATTTAGGAAGCAATCAGATGATACACTTTCAAGAATAAATAGTAAATTAAGAATACCAAGAGTCATTTAAATATAAACTAATCAAACATTTTATCTTCCACTTTGATAATAAGTGTCATTGAGTATATTTCCCTGCACTTAAAGTTAGATGAACGATAGTATGCTTTCAGGATGCCGCAAACATCTGATTGACATTAAAAAATAAATCAAAGTTAATATGGTATAGTTAGGAATCCAATCATGTAAAGGGAATTGATCCGGTGTAGATCACAAGTTGGGTTGGACTTGGCCCGGGGTGAAATCCCGGGGTCCTACGTACCACAGTGTGGATCAAAGTCCACGTAGTTCGAGGGTATACGACAGGCTAATGATAGCCAGAGGGGGTGGTGTGTGTGCTCTGTGTGAATAGAAAAGCTAGGGTTTTCGAAGTGTGTACCTTGTAAGGGGTTTACCCTATTTATAGGCGTACCTGTGCCTTATCTTAATCAGTTGGATTCATCCTTTATTTTAGGGATATCAAGATATGCGTTTTTGATAGATATTCTTGATACATAGGCGGTTATCATAACAATAGATATTTTGATAAAACCACTCCTATTTTCAAGGAAGTGGCTATGAGCATAACTGAAGTCATTTTGACTAGGCTCTTTAGTTATTGGGCTGGGCCCATTTACGAGATATCCGTAACAGGAATAACTAAGAAGAAATGATGTAGTGGAGATCAAATGTAT
Organism: Acacia confusa; assembly: GCA_037074495.1. Classification (NCBI taxonomy): domain Eukaryota; kingdom Viridiplantae; phylum Streptophyta; class Magnoliopsida; order Fabales; family Fabaceae; genus Acacia; species Acacia confusa. The sequence goes on from CM073514.1 coordinate 16,977,432, forward strand.
AGACTCCATACCAATGAGCATTTGGTTCCCAGGATTACCGCACCAGTTAACATCTTCCATAAATTAAGGATGAAACATCGTTTAGGTATGGAGTTGGTGAGTGCAGGAGCAATGGTAGAGAACTTAGTTATCACAATATGTATAAAAGGATGAATCCCTTTTCCCCCATCACGCACTACAAAACATCGATCTCATAGCAGCCACCCTCGCTAAGTTTCCAACAATGTTTTTCCATTAGATTAACCGACATGATCCTAACCATCCATGTATCTTTCTGATATATTCAAACGGGAAATCACATAAGTATTTCGAAGATAAATGATAGAAAAGTAAAAAATTGGTAGGAGAAAAAAATGTAGAAACTGTGTTATCAAAGACAATGAGATCCACGCTCTCCAGTCCAAGTGATGGTCTTTTAAGCCTGCCGGATCCACTCTCAACATATCTATGAACAATACGTTCAACAGTGACCTTCAGAGTTAATGCATGATGACTGTCAGATAGATTCTCTAGAGTTGTAGTCACAACAGTTGCCATGTTAAGATGGAAATAAGGTTGGTGTTATGTTTGAGATGATAAATAGCAGAGAGTTAATAACGTTGCAGTTGATGGGACAAAAATGTTGCATCTGTTCATCTCCTTTAAGGTGGTTGAAGTGACGGTTAGAGAGAAAAAAACTGCCACCAGTTGAAATTTAAAAAGGCAAAACTATTTAATTTGTCATAGCATGTTAAATGGCTGTGAACATGAGAAGAACTGAGTGAAATACATAGTCCACCAGTTACTACATAATGGATACAATAATGAAATGAATAAAGGTATTATGAACTTAAATACATTGTCCATCATTATACTCCTAGTATATTATTGTTTTCAGTTTATACATAACGCTACTATTAGAAATATAACGATCTAATCATGCAGAATACTAGAATTGCAATTAGATCAATGCGGAAAAATAAAATAGAGATCACAAATACCTCCCGCCATTGATTCGATCCAGAAGCAAGAAGAGACGAACACTCACGAACACTCCAAGTTTCAGCCCTTCCGATCCTGTGCTCAGACTCTGCAGATGGTGTGCTTCTTCTAAAGGTCAGAGCAAGTTTTTAGGGGACCAAAATTTTTACAATGCCTTTTTCTCTCTGGCCATCACAGAGTTAAAAAAGGAAACACATTCAATACGCATTTATTGCGTATTAATTGGGCCGTTACAGTATTAATGGACGGTTACAAAACCAGCAATAATGTGGGTCATAAATAGAAATAACGGAATATTGATTACTAAATTAAATATTCCAACAGCTACAACAATTGAGTTAATCTCCATGATGTTACTGATGATACATGAATGCAACGAAATAATATGTTAACTGATTAACTGGTCTTTTGAATATAAAAATGTCATAAGTCATAGACTTATATTACATGATGTTCACAGAGCACAATATTAAATGATAAAAAATGCCTTCAATTCTATTTAAAAATGTTATCATATTTAATTAAGTTAACATATGTTTCCTAAAACAACTACTTAATAGTCTTTCTTAATTCTCTCAAACACTCTCATAATTTTCCCTTACTGCGGAACATCTATTAATATGGGAAAATTAGGAAAAGATTAATTCAATTAATTTAAATATATCTAAACTATGTTTTATACTTCCTCAAACCCTTATTGTAAAGAATTATTAAAAATTGTATTTGATCCTTTTTATAAGGCACCTGATTGCTCCTAAAGAGTATTAATCATGTTTTCCCATGTCTGCCTATAATAATTGTAGTGGGTGAGATTATTAATTAAAATGATATCAGAGTTTAGTGCAATTAGTATGAGTGATAGAAAACTTTATTAACTTTAACTATTTTGTTGTTTTGTGAGAATTGTTAAATGATGCCTTATAAAAATGACCTGACAAAGTATTTAAAATTAAAATTAACTATCTAAAAATATCATATATTAAGAATTGGAGGGAGGAATAAATATTTAGAATATTCCTTATCATTGTTATATGAGTAAATAACTGAATTATGTGTACGAAAAAGTGAGTCAATTAGTATATAAAAAATATACATGCTTGATTTATAATAACTTAATAATAAGGCCATAAATTTATGAAGGGTGAGTGAGCGAGTGATACAGTAAGACATGATTAATCAGTAATTAATGAAATTAAAATGAAAAACAATGATAATTAAGAATTTATTTCTATGCACTATCTAGTATCTCTTATAAATAGAAATATGATGTTACAAAAACAATTCTCTGTTACATTGTGTAGTGATGAATTTAAAGTGAAACTGGACATACCGTTTTCAAGTAATACTATTTGTTAGAAGGAAAAAAATATGAAGCAATGCAATAAAATTTAAGTTTTAAAGTTTATGTAGTAAAGTTTGTTAACATGCCTCCAAAAAAATAATACAGTATAATCCAATGTGTAGGTCTAAATATGCAGACAGGGAAGTTATTTTATTGGGTTTCGAACTAAAATGAAAAATGTGTAACGTCAATTACATGCACATTTTCAAATTGTCTGTGAATGTAGTGAAAAACAAATAAAAAATATTACGTGGTAGTTCAACGTTTGACAATCATGGTATGAATGATTCGTTGTCAACTGCAACAATTAAGATGATTCCCCATAAGAAGTAAGTTAACTAAACTATTGAACTAATAAGTGATACCGAAGTCATCGACAGAGAGAATTAAACATTACAGAAGCATTGGAGAAATGTTCAAAATACAAAATATCGAATACTGAAGAGAAAGAACTGATGCATGACACAAAATGATTGTAACAGAAAGGCTTAATGGGACACATTGCAAGGATGGCGTTCAGATCCTGGGTAGTTGTTATCATTAGTGAGGTGGGCAGCAGAGAGATGATTTAGCTTGAAACGGAAGTCAACAACGGCATGGTGGTCATAATTAAGAAAAACTTTGGAGATGTCACAGTGGCTAACGAACACAATGTCTCCATCTACAATGAAAAATAAGCGTATCAGTACATGGAGGTAGTAAATAATTTTGTTGAATGAAATAGAACTTGGTCAGATGATATTGTGGAAAGAGCAGACCACTGGTCCTTATCTTTACAAACAACAATGCAGCAACAACGTCCTCTTTGCCCAAGACCTTGTCATAGTTGTTTGAAGCCCAAAATGCAGAAGTCCCCCTGAAGCAACAATGGAATGGGTTGCCACTACAAATAGATAAACGAATTAATATTTGAAATGACAAAGATGAAGAGTAAAGGAAATAATTTTAATACAAACCACTCATCCATAATCTCAAAGTTGAATTGATATACAGTCTCCCCTTTGTCAATGACCTCAGAAATATCATAAACAACTGTGACAAGTTCAATGACATCTGAAAAACAACGATGGATGTGAGATACATAATAATGATATAAATATGTATTTACGACAAGTATCTGAACAAAGAATTGGTAGCAAAATAATTTGTTTAAATGTATATACTTATAAGAGTGGTCTCAGTCAATGAGGTTGTGGCTAGAGGAAGCAGTGGCTAGAAAATTGTATCGGGGGTCTTGATAATTTCACTAACTAATTTTGTAACACCCCGGATTTCTAAAGTTCAAATAACATAAATATTCCAATGGTTTTCTTAAATAATAATAGAAATCCAAAATAATCAACATCCGGAAGGTGTCACTGTCGCACTTGTATGGAATAAGTGCAAGGCTTCTTATTACAGGAAATAATTCTAAACTTACACAGAATTTTTATTTCGAAAAATAAAATTAAAGAAAATAAATGAAAGTAGATAATTAGAGTTTATTGTCCGTCATCCTCACTTCTCACGGCTAGCCCCAATTTTTGAAACCTGTTCACTGAAACTCTGCTCCCCCAAAGGATCATCGCAGCCCAAGAATACACACATCAGCAAACACTGGTAATCCTAATTAATTAAGGATAAAATGAAATAAAATAGAAAAGAATTAAGTAGATAGATAAATAAATTTGATATGAATTAAAATAAAATAAATTATAAAATAAAATAAATTAATCATAAAATAAAATACTTTAATTCCAATATAAAATAATTATAAAATAAGATAAATTAATTACGAAATAAAATTAAATAATTGTAAAATAAATCAATTCCAACATAAAATAAAATAATAAAAATAAATTAATTGCAAAATAAAATAGCATAAAGGCATCATATGTGTATATGTATAAACTAAAAAGGTGTCATGGTTTTTAGAGTTTTCTAGTGGGAAGAGAACCATGGTAGACCCGGGAAACCCTGCCAATCTATCCTGTGACCCGGGAAACCCTGCCAGTCACAAATCATCATAATTTGGCCATATCGTAATTTCTTCCTAGTGTGCACACCTCTTCCCAAAGTTGCTACTAGTGTCCCGGAAAACCCTGCCAGACACCACTTTGGGAAGAACAGATATATCGGTTCACATCAAATAACATATTGAAGGCATAAAGCCTTAAAAGTGTGTGTTCATCATTTTATGAGGTACCATCCTAAAGCTATCTTCCCACTGCTAATTTATTTTAAATGCTCTATATATATAATAAAATAAAATAAAATAAAGTTCAATTAAATAAAGCAACATCAACTAATATAAGAGCTTACATCTATGTCAAATTATTATAATATTATAATATATCAATATACTTTTGTGGAGGAAATAACAATAAATAAGTAAATAAATAAAAGGAATCAAAGACGTGTCTGTTCAAATCAATATTCATGCCTATGTATAAATATATTAATTAAGGAGCAGGAGGCAACTATGTCAAAATCATTATATTATTATAACATATCAATATATATGGCTAGCATCGGAGAAATAAAACGAATCCGAGACGTGGCTCTGTTTCTTCAATCTATGTATATACCTATATATTGTTTTTGACGTGGAGGTTAATTGCTTTTCTTTGCAAAATTATTATAGTGATGAGAAGGTGGGTCGAAATTCCAAATTATGATTAGTTGCTTGTTGCAAAATTATTGTTAGAGATGTATTAGCTTTATGGTTATATGAATCAAAGAGCAGAAGGAGCTAATGAATTAAAATAAAAGGGAACAGTACAGGTAAGACAAACAAAAGAAGACCCTAAAGTAAAAGGTTTGCACAAGAAAAGACGCATAGAAGGAGCATATGGGATTCACGCAAACTGATGAGAGAAATATATTTGTATACAGGAGAAATCATGATCATACATGTGTGTTCAGTCGAAAAGGAAAGATTTGTTCTATGGGATTAAGATTACCTGGCCTCTGTGATTGTAGAGCTCCTAGAAGAGAATTTCTGCCGCAAAAATTTTTAGAGAGGGAACTGATAGGTGATGGCTAGGGTTAGATGACTAGTCTAAGTTTATAGTTGAAATTAGGGTTTCCTATGGGTTGGGCTCTGTGGGTTGGGTTTTAACTATTACTAGTTTAATAAATAATGACAAATCACCTATTAGATTCTAATTTAAATTTTTATCTTTACCTATCCATTTATCATTATTATTATGATATATATATATATATATATATATATATATATATATATATATGTATGTATGTATGTATGTATGTATGTATATGTATATGTATATATACATATACATATACATATACATATATATATATATATATATATATATATATATCTACACACTCATTACTTTATTATAAATTATAAATTTTAATATTAGTATTATTAGTATTTATTATCATTATTATTATTATAAAAAATAAAAAAATAAAATAAAATCTAGGGTATTACAAACCAATTTGATCAAAGTGAAAAGTTCAATAGAAATTTTGAGGTCTGGTTTTATAAGATTAGGCCCATGCTCCACACAAAAATTCTTCGGCAAAAAACAAAAGCCAGGTACAAGTACACCAGATAGTCTATGCATCTGATCACGGTGCCGTAACACGGCCAAACACAGGTAGCCCTGGAAAAAGGTATTTAACATCAACAACACATGAGAATGGACATTAACGTGAGAAGTAGTTTCACAATGAATTTTAAAAATGTACACAAAGAAAATACAACATTGGATGACAACATATGGAAAACATTAGCATTAAACGGAAAACAAAATATGCTGAAGGGAAAGGACCTTTGAATCAGCAAGCACAACGTTGTACGTGATAAGACGATGCCTTTTTCGTATAGGGAATGTTCCAAAAGTGCGCAACCACTTTGACAATAATTGACCAGTTGATGGATTTACCATCACACCGAAGAAAAGAGAGAACATTAGAGGTTGTATTTCAGTCGGGAACGGATATTATGAAATTGTTGGATCTGGCTATCACCTAAGAGGGGGTGAATCGGGTGTCTGATAAAATTTTAGATAAATTTGAAAATCTTTTCAAACTTATTGAAAGCAGCTTGTATAACAATAATAATCTATAAAGAAATTGTCAGTCATTCAAACATATATGCTAGAAATATAAGAGTTTAGGGAAGAGAATATGCAAACTATGATTTATCCTGATTCGGCCCAATCCTTGACCTACATCCAATCCCCAAGCTCCACTTTAGATTTTCAATCCACTATCTAATTTCAACTTGATTACATATTCTGTACTCGAATTAATCTTCTCACTAGGATTCACTCCCCCTTACAAACTGTAATCAATACACTTGCTTGATTATACACTCTGTACTCGAAGTAATCCTCTCACTAGGATTCACTCCCCTTACAAGCTGTAATTAACACAATATGTTTCTCACTCAAGATTACCCAATCTTGAGTGACTCTAAGATAAACTAATCTACACTAAATCTTCTCTCTCAGAAGTGAATAGATAATCACTGAAGTACATAATCATTCATCTCACTCTCTACTATAAAATATGAATATTGAGAAACAGAGAGTATATGAGTTATTGACATATCAACGGAGAAGTAGTAACATTATTTCATTGGCTTCCTCGAAATCATTCATCTATCGTCACTTTTCTATTTATAGGCAATGAAGATCGATTTGTCTGTTGAGTAATTCTTCCTGTTGGAATATGACCGTTCTCAAAGTTACCATTGTGAACTCTGAAGTAATCATTCAATTTTTTATAATCTGATGTGAATCTGGGTTATGATCATCTGAAACTCATTAACAAACTCATCAAACATGGTTAGGAATAATAATGAGGGAAGATATAACCCAAATAAATCATATTCAAAGTCTGTCACAGTTAAAACGAAGATTTTTCAAAAACTGAGATAATTTAGCTCAAGTCAAGTTCTCTGGCTAAAGTCAAGTTGTTTTGTCAGAAACCCGCCAGGCTTGAGTTAAGTGGCCCTAGCTCGAGTTTTGGAACAAACTTGAGCCACTTGTTGTAGGCTCGAGGTAGAAGTAGTAATTTGAAGATAACGGTCAAAATCTTGGCTGGAGCCAATCTTTTTGGCTAGAGCCACTTTAAACACATTGTTTTGAGATGTAATATTGTAGGCTCGAGGCAACTAATCCTGGCTTAAGTTTGACCATGAACTCGAGCCACATTTTGTTGGCTAGAGTCAATACCCCTCATTTGATAAGTTTACTCAGAAACTTGGCTCAAGTCAGTTAACTTGGCTAGAGCCAATTTAACATATAAAAACGCAAAGATAATTTTCACAAAATAAAACACTTTGTTGACTAAGTTTCAGTAACCATAACATCTCCGTTAAAGCTCTAAATCTTGGCAAATCACATATATCCCTAGAATACTCTTTAAGTATTCTTTCCAATATAAGAAGAATAAGCTCCAAACTCATTGTATGTTGAGCACTATGATCATATTAGTAAAAATTGTTCTTGAACCAATGTTTTTTCACCATCCTAAACAGACTCTGAACTTCCAAAAATCATATCTCTCTCATTTGATATTTGTTTTCTGTGATCTTGATGTTTTTGGAAAGGTGTGTGAGTCTATTTTCATATGCCACTATTTTCAGCTTATTCCAATGTGTAATTTGTGAGATATGCTCAAATTCCCAAACCTTGCTCTGCTGTGTCACGGTAACAGATGGGGCAACTTTCGAAATTCATAGTTCTCTCATCTGAACTTATTTGAACTTGAATTTTTGTTAAGATGACGCATTGAATGTCTAGTTTCATAAAAAATTGGTTTCACCTTAATCCGATCTTTGGTTTGGGAGATATCATCAATTTACCAGACCTCTCTAGAACTGAACTTGAAACAAAGTAGATCAGAGTTGCTGAAAACACATCTAGCTCAAGCCAACTGAATCCTAGCTCGAGTCAACTCGTTCCAGAGAGTGAAAATGACTTGAAAATCATGATTGGCTCAAGTCATAATATGGCTGACTCGAGTTTAAGCCCTGACTCAAGTCAAATACTTCCTAGCTCGAGTTAGTTCATCCCAAAGCTTGATTTTGCTTATTTTAACTCCAATTTGAGCCATTCCAACTTTCATTTAATCATGGAGACTTCTAGAATCAATTTATGAGCTTGTATAATGATTTTCTCATTCCATTCAACAAGTTCTTCTTTCTTTTTTCTCTTTTCTTGATGATTCTCCATAATTCAACTCTTTTTTTCTTCTCTTATTCTTTTTCTAATTCAATACTTCTTTATTATTCTTCTTCTTGATCATTCTTCATAAATGAACTTCACATATTTGAATCTACATTGAATTTAAGAATTAATCAATGTAGGAGATAAATATAGTATGCAAATGTTTTGCTCTTACTAATGGTTTCTATATAAAACATCATCAAAACTAATTATAACGTAATGGATATTATGAAATGAGATGGTGAGTTTGACAGACTACCTAATAGCGAAGAAGAACAAATGTAATTGTTATATAGCCATATATGCAGGAAGAGGAAATAGTAATTGATGCATGGCTGGATATCGGGTCTAATAAATCTAGTCGCCACTTTGACCCACTAGTTTTATGAATATTAATTGCTAGGTAGAGTTTCAATTTGCAGTTGCATGGGGAAAACGCATATTGCATTGGGAATACTTGAACTATTAGTTTTTAAAACATTCAATTCTATGCACTTGCATGGGGAAAACGTAGGTTGCGTTGGGAATGATATGATAGCCAATGCATGTCCAATGCATGTCAGCGTCAGTTTGAATTTGGACCTCAACAACAACAATGAATGATAATAGAAGAGGCAAAACGTGGACAATGAACTGAGAGGTACATTTCAAATTCATTTAGATGGATTTAAATTGCCATGTATGTTGTACAGGTGGACCAATAGCTAATGGGCTAGGAGGTTTAGAGGTATACATTTTATACACTTATAAATAGGAGCATAGTGGTATTGTAACACCCCCGAATTTCTAACAGTTATAAAACATAAAATTTCCATGATTTCTATAAATAATAACTAAAATTCAAAATACCTAAATTCGGGAAGTGTCACTGCCGCACTTGTACTGGGACAAGTGCAAGGCTACTAAGTACATTAAATAGATCTAAACCTAAACAAAAATGTTTTACGCGAAATAAAATAAAATAATAAAAATACAAGAAATTTAAATAAAACTAAAATCGGACGTCTTCCTCACTTCTCACTGCTAGCCCCAGCCCTTGGCACCTGTTTCACTGAAATTCTGCTCCCCCGAAGGATCATCGCAGCCCAAGAAACACAGACATTAGTAAATGCTGGTAATCCTAATTAGGTAAAGTTAATATAAAATAAAATAAAATAAATAAGTAAATAAATAAATTTGAAATGATTTGAAATAAAATAAAATAATCACAAATAATTACAAAATAAAATAAAAATAAAAATGACATATATAAGTATAATTTTAAATAGCACAAACATATTAATCAAAACAAATATATATATATATATATATATATATATATATATATATATATATATATATATATATATATATATAATCATGCGGTATTTGCATCAAACATTAATCATTATCTTCTTAAATTTATTTAGACCCGGGAAACCCTGCCAGTCTACCCGTGACCCGGGAAACCCTGCCAGTCACAAATCATCAAAATTGGCCATATCATCATTCTTCCTAGTGTGCACACCTCTTCCCAAAGTTGCTACTAGTGTCCCGAGAAACTCTGCCAGACACCACTTTGGGAAGAACGGATATATCGGTTCACATCAAATAAATTCTTGAAGGCATAAAGCCTTAAAAGTGTGTTCATCACTTTAGGAGGTACCTTCCTAAAGCTATCCTCCCAGTGCTAATTTATTTTAAATACACTCATCATAAAATTCCTAAATTATTTATATTTTTTTAATTATCTTTTACATAGTTTTCTATTATTTAATTAAATATCAAATACAAAGATAATTTGATATAAAATCTAAACATGCTATTTTATTATGCAGTGGATATTATAAAAAATGAAAAATGCCAAATAATATACATTAGACACACACATCTAGCATCTACTTGTGCGGAGCAAAAAGAAAGAATGAGGGACGTGTCATATCTATATGTGAATCAAAGAGCAACAGGAGCTTAATGCCTTAAATAAATAAATAAATAAAAACAATAGGTAAGACATGTGGACCCCACTTAAACAAGAGAAAAACCCTAAAGTAATGATCATGCAATAGCAATTGGTTTTATCCTAGATTTCGACGCCGGTGACGTTCAATTCAAAGGGTCCGAAATCGGTACTTTATATGTATATTTGTAAAGATGCAGAGACTCATCCATCCCAATTTCCACTGTGGGCCCCACCCCCAATTCAATTAGTTCCACCCATTATCATTCACGCTTGACTACGCACATACACATACAGGATAAAAGGATTTCAAAAAAGACAAAATAAGAAAACAAAATGCAACACCACAATTAATATATGTTTATGTCCAGAGCTTGTTGGCATTGGAATGTGTACGGGAAATCGAATTGAAGACAAAAGAAATAATATATAAATATGTAATCCATAAAGCAACACCAAAATTAAAACATGCGTGAAAGAATCTGCCAACTGAAAATGTGGGAATATATATATGAATTAAATCATATTGTTCTAATATATATGAATTAAATCATATTGTTCTAGGGATTAGGATTACCTGGTCTTCGTGTTTGCTAAGCTCCTAGAAGAGAAGTTTTGCCGCAAAGAATTTTTTAGAGAGAGAGCTAATGAGCGATGACTAAAGTTAGGCGGCTAAACCTAACTTATAATTAGGCTCTTAGGGTTTAGTTATGAGTTGGGTTTTGTGGGTTGAGCCTTTTTGTTTTTCTTTTGTTTTTTTTTTACTATTACTAATCTAATGAAGAAAAATAATAAGTCACTTATTAAATTCTAATTTAAATTTATTAATTTTTATTTATAAATTTATTTATAATTATTACTATATTATTACTATAATAAACTAGGTGGGAACACTATATATAACAATCAGTGAATTATATAAAACCAACACCTAGGATTTTAAAGATATATATAAAATAAATATTATACTCTTAATTATCACTTTAATAGTAATTTAGATATAAACCTATGAAATAATTTTCAAATTTCAAAGGAATATAATTAATATCAAACAATTAATAATGACATTTATTTTCCTGCATTTTATCACCAAAGGAAACAAGCTCTCTATACTGGATGATTTACGGTGGTAATACCATAATCTAGTGAAAGCAATCTTTTTATTTTTCCCTTTTTTTTTCCAAAAGTGTTTTATAGTACATTCATACAAATATAAATTTAAAACCTTATGGTTAAATGATCAAAGTACAACAACCTATTTAATTTTAATATCTTTATTATTATTATTATTATTATTATTAATCTAAGGTATTACAGGTATACAGTAAGAGTTTGTTAAATGCGTTTGATTCAACTTTTTGCCAATTGGACTTTTAGTAAAAAAAAAAAAAAAAAATCACTTTCCTCTTAAGCCACAATTTCTAACTTTTCACCGTGGATAAGTCAAAAGCTCAATAACTATTATGACATTAAATGTGTTTTTGAAAAATTTCACCAACCCTCCATCATCTCTCTTTTCCCTTAGCATGCTTCTAGGAGGTTTAAATATCCGTTAAACGATTATTTAATTAATCTAAACTATCATTTGTTGAGGTAATGTCTCCAATATCTTAGATTTATGATTTGTAGATATGCTAGATTATAATATCATTTGAAAATAAATATATTAGGTTGTAGTTGCTATTGAATTTTTTAGCGAACAAATTTTGCATTTGTATGATTTAACTTATGAGATTATTTTTTCTGCTTTTGCTGTAGAAAACTTTTTTCTACGACACTCACATTAAAGTGAGTGGATTCCATTGTAAATAGAGGAGGGAGAAAATATTAGTGGGACCTATTCAATTTGATGTGAGTGCGGTAGAAAAAAAAATTCTGTAGCAAAATCAGAAATAATAAACTCTTATATGCGTTTTTATTAACTAAATATATTTATTAAGTATTTTAATATTTTAAAAAATATTTAAAAACTAAATTAACTAGTTTTAGTTTTTATAATTTAACTTTGGATATAGTATACTTTTAGTCCTTTAAATCTCACATGAGGTATACTTTTAAGCCATTAACTTTATAAAGTATACTTTTGGTCCTAAATTTTTAACACCGTTAATGTTGCTAACAGAAAATGTTAACTTTATAAACTCAACTGATGATTGTGCAGTTAACATGGTATATTTTAATTTTAATTTTTTTAATATAATATAGTAAGCTTATTAAACTAAAATAAAAAGATAAATCGTTGCGAATGAAATTGAGATTTTTATATTTTGATAATTAAATTAATATATTTAGATTATTGAACTAAATTTTTTATATTTAGATCATTAAACTAATTTTTTTTTCAATATAATCAGGTTTTTGGTAATGACTGTGTAATATCCCAAATAATAATGATAATGATAAAAATAAAATAAAATAAAAGTAATAATGCTAATAATAATAATAATATAGTATTAGTCTAATTTTATTAGTTTAGATTGATTTGATTAGTTTACTTTTATAATATAGTATTAGTTTAATTTTATTAGTTTAGATTGATTTGATCAGTTTAGTTAGTTTAGGTGTATATGATTTTATTAGTTTAGATGGATTGATTTAATAGAATTTAATAATGTTTGTATTATTTTATAATTCATTAATTAGCAATAGTTAAAGAGCCCAAATACTAACCCTAACAATCATTAAATAGCTAATATTTTTCTATTTATAAACTTAGAACTAGCCGTCTAATCCTAACAATCATTTAAAACTTCTCTCCTTCTCTCTTCTTTCTTTGTAAACTCTGCGGCAAAGTGCTCTTCTAGGGGATTAGCAAAAAACGGAGACCAAGTAATCCTAAACTCACATTTGAATGATACATAATCAATGATTTTGGGGTTTGTCTCAAGCTCTAATTCTTTCTTTAGCCTTCGCTGTAGCTAGCAAAAATAGTAAATCGTTTGAGAGTATTTGGAATATAGCATCTGCTAATATTATATTTCAATTATCGTGTTCTTTAAGTTTATGATATATTGATCCTTCTCGTGTTTCTGTCTTGATGTGATCTGCTAGGGATTGTATACTTTTAATTTATTGTTTGTTGAAATGTCAACCCATCGGATTTCCATATGAATGGCAATTTAGTGCTTCGGGTTTTCCTTATAACATTAGAGAATTGTATTTGTTTCCAACATCGGTTTCCGTGATTCAATTGAAATCAAACTTGAAAAGGTTATTGTGAAAAGAACTAACAATTTTATGCTTTTCTTCCGCGTAAGATTGTCATAAAATATTTGGGTACATTTAATTTATGTTTACTTGCATTTATGAAATCCTTTTTATGGGTTCTCACGATAACCTTATAGGAAGTAAAGCCAAAAAAAAAAAAGGATGATGAGTAGAAGTTGAGTTTAAATGATAGTTTTAGAAATTTCCCATGAACATCTTATAGGAACCCATGAGTATTTACTTTATAGTTCAAATTAGGAAATCTATGATAAAATAGAGACAACATTTTAATGATTACATTTGAGAAAACTCTTGAGTGCCTCTTGGGTTTATGAAATTAAGATCCATGCACTCTGTTAGGAGTTAAAGATTTTTATTATTATAAATATTTGATTACACATAGCAGAGATAATTTAGGAATTTTATTATGAGTGTATTTAAAATAATTTAACAGTGGGAGGATAGCTTTGGGATGGTACCTCATAAAGTGATGAACACACTCTTAGGCTTTATGCCTCAAAATATTATGTGATGTGAACCGATAGTATCTGTTCTTTCCAAAGTGGTATCTGGCAAGGTTTCCTGGGACACTAGTAGCAACTTTGGGAAGAGATGTGCATACTAGGAAGAAATGTTGTTATGGCCAATTTGATGATTTGTGACTGGCAGGGTTTCCCAGGTCATAGGGTAGACTGACAAGGTTTCCCGGGTCTACCATGGTTCTCTTCCCACTAAGTAAATTTCATAAAGAATAACAAAACTGACATCTCCTTTCAATTATATATTTATATGATATTTTTATTATGAAATTATTTTATTTTATATTATTTCTTTTATTATCCTTGTTTGTTTAGGATTACCAGCTTTGCTGATGGTTGTTTTATGTGGTTGCGATGATCCTTTAGGAGAGCAGAATTTCAGTGAAACAAGTGCTAAGGGTTGGGGCTAGTAGTGATAAGTGAGGAAGTCGTCCAATGAATTTTAGCTATTTGCTTTTTTTTAATTCTATATTCCGAATAAAATGTTTTATTTTAGTTTTAGATTTATAGGTATGTAATAAGTAGCCTTGCACTTATCCCAGTACAAATGTGGCAGTAACGCTTCCCAATTTAACTATTTGAATTTTGGTATTATTTATAAAAACTATCATTAGCTTATGTCATTATAACTGTTAGGAATTTGGGAGTGTTACAGACTGTTTCATTATAGATTTAGATATTTTTTTAATTTATGCATATTTTAAACTAATAGATTTTAATTACACAGTCAACATTTAAGCTTACATAGTCATCAGTTGAGTTTGTTGCGTCAGTATTTTCCGTTAGTAACATTAACGATGTTAGAATTATAAGACTAAAGTATACTTTATTAAATTGAGCAGTCAAAAGTATACCTCATATAAACTTATAAGACTAAAAGTGTACTTTAACTTTTCTCTTAAAATCATCACAAAAGCCACAAAAGCCACTTATACTACTGTTAATCTAAACATAAATCCACTATACAATCCCACTTTTATTCAATCATTAGTTTACGAAAATCAAACTGTAAAAAAATCATTTTTGTCACCATTATTTCAAACACTAAGTTATGATGTATTAATGGTTTTTTCTTCGAGAGTTTTTGACGCTTTTGCTACTAGTGACTGTGATATGGTTTTTTGTAACTAAGAAAATTGACTTTCAGCCTAAAACAAGAGGCCCATATGATAGCCCGCATGAAAGTGACGGGTCATGGCCCGCCCCACAGGCCGAGGTCTCCCATGCTTCTTGCGGTGTGAAATATTACTGAGACCCAAATACTAACGCCACCATGAACCACCGAGGAAGCTTAATGGATCACGACGTATTAAGGACGTGAAAGACAACAACCTGAATAAAATTTTAATAAATTATTGTTTTATTTTTTTTCTCCGTTGTATAGGGGAAAAAAAAAGACCGAAAAAGAAAACAAGAGAAAAATAGATATAATGAGATATAATAAATCAGTATATAATGTCCATCTTCAATAAGAGTAGTGATAAAGAGTAAAAATTAAAATTATATCAAATTATTCAATCATGCATAACGATATGTTCTATTTTTTCTTATAAGTATATAATTAAATGATAATATTTTTATGAATGATATATATACAAGGAACTTATAATAAAAAGCTATTTTTAGTAGCACACATGAATTAGTTAGAAATAACATATATTATAAGTTGAATGGCTAAAAAAAATACCACTTGAATTTTAAAAAACTCAAAATGTCAAGTGAATAAGCAAGAGGACAAATAAGCTACGACATGAAATTGGGATATTGAAGTGTTGATGCTTTAACCAAAGTATCCCTCACATTTGAATAGAGGTGGCAAGTAGGGCCGGCCTGACCTTAGAGGACCAGAGTCTAACAAGGGCGGCCCTCCAGGGTTTGGAGTAAGAAAAACACTTATTTTTCAAAGCTCAGCCCGATAGCACAGGGCCAAGGCTGGCCCGTAGGGCCCAGAAATTACTATTCTAAATTTTAACTATTTTTCCTCCACTTTTTTTTAAAAAAATATAATTAGTAAATTATAACCTGAATCATCCAATAAATAAGCACAGTCACTAATTCATAATCAAAGGCAAACTATGTTCACAAATAACTTACATAAAACATAAAAAACATATCACTAAGTACTATTAGTATGATGACTATTATTGTCGTTATTTTTGTTACTATCATTGATTTTAATAACATTTGATTGTTCTTCACTTTGAGTAGTAGCCTTTAGCTTATGAGTAAGAATATCATAAAATTCTTCTCCCGCATCATGAATACATCCATAATCTTTATCTGCAATAAATAATAAATCAAACAATAAAATTAGAGTATAGTTATTATATATTTGTAGTTAAATGGATAAATAACACTATAACAAATACAATATATATATATAAATTAATAAATTTAAAAAGGGAAAAAAAGCTACAGTAAAAAAGGCCTATAGGGCTAGCCCGAGGCCTTCTAGGGCCGGCCTGTTTAAGCTCGAGGCCCGTCAGGACTAATTTCAAATATCTCGTCCATTTTTTAAGCCCGGTTTTAAAGGGCCAGAGCTTAAACGGGTCAGCACGATAGGCCTGACCCGTTTTGCCGGCTCTACATTTGAAGAAGATTTTGAACCCCCAACCATTTGGATTATAAAATGTGGGTAGCCATTAAGCCACCAATCACCTTTGTAAAATATATGCAGTAAAAAATATAAGTTAATTCTTAAGAATTCCGACAATCAATTTACAACTTTTATAATACAATTGACAACGTTTTAATAGATATTTGTTATCTTTGTTACGTGGTTGACGACATTCATGATTGTAAAAATAAAAAAACTAATTAATTAGAATTATTATTCTATTTTTAGGAATTTTTATTACTATAATTTGAATTTGAATTATAAAATAAATAAATAAATTTTAAATTTGATTTTCCCTATAATGTTGTCATTTGTGTTACAAGTGTAGTCAATGATTTCAAACATTACACTTTTACTTGTAAAAATTGATAAGTGTTGTCAATCTCTCATACTCATACCCTCACCCAAGTAGTTGAATTTTCCCAAATGTATAACTTGTTAAAAGTAGCAGTAAATGGCGTAAATGAAATGGTAAATATTTTTATCAATGTTGTTATTTTCTTTACAAGTGTAGTCAATGATTTCAAACATTATACTCTTGTAAAAATGGTAAGTGTAGTCAATCTCTCATAACCTCACTCAATTAGTTGAGTTTTCCCTAGTTTATAACTTGTTAAGAGGAGAAGTAAATGACACTAATGAACTGACAAATAGTCAAATACCTTAATAAATGTTGTCAAACATATTAAAAGTGTAGTATTATCTGTTTATGTTTATTCTATTGTATTAATTATTTTTAAATTTATTTATTTTATAATTATAAATTCGAATTATAGTAATACAAATTTCTAAAAATAGAATAAAACTCTAATAAATTACTTTTTATTTTTACAATCATGAATGTTTTCAACCATGTTACAAGGATAGTAAATTTCGAATAAAGTGGTGTCAGTTGCATTATAGAAGTTGTAAATTGCTTGTGACCAAATCCTAATTGTTAACCCCCCCCCCTCTTTTTTTGTGTGTGCATAGGTATAACAAGCTAGTGGCTCAATGGTGACCTACATTGTTTGATCCAAAGGGTTGGGGGTTCATGATGGAATTTTAGATCTAAATCCCATAGGTTATAAATAAGAAGTAGGTTAGAGAAGAATAGGAAAAAGGAAGATGAAAGGGGCATGTAGATAGAAGTCCTACATTGGATAAATGAAAAGAAGTGAAAAGGTATATAAGCCTCAACTTCAAACTTCTAAAGTGGGTTGATGGGCCAACCCACTTTTGTGGAGGAGTGAGGATATAGGTGGGCCTTGGTTCAATGCACGCATACACCACTGTCTTTCTAGCTCGGTTCAAGTGGTCGCGTGTCGCTACCCACCCATCTGGCCTAGCTTGGCTTGGCTAGGTTCGCGTGCGTGTGAAATTAAAAAATATTTATTAAAATATTTTTAAATTTTGTCCAAACAATGGTTGAACCTTTATTAATTTCTTTTTTGCCTTCTGTCATTCTCATCCAACGGTTGTAAGTGGACTACAATATCATATTGGAATTTTTGAAATCAAAACGCTATGATTGAACTAGTTCACACCGATCCATTTTGGTGCACCCATTTGCTTCATTTTGGAGTGTCTGTTCGCACGATGCACCAGTTCGCCTACAAGAGTCGAGTTCATCTGATCAATTTCTGTCATCTATAAATAGGACGTGTTAGTGACAAAAAATTATATCTCTCAATCTTAAACACTCCTTTCTCATTAATGCACAGTGCATTCTACAAGCATATCATATTCTATGCGATTCTGAAAGCAGTCTCGTTGTGTTCGTTTGAGCTTCTGATTGATAGTGTCGTCATTCTGAAGACGCAATCTGTTCTATCATGGGAAACAATTGCTCATGAACCTTGAGCATCTATATAGTAGGTACAAATTGTCTTAAGAAGACAAGGTACGTTGGGCTCGAATTTTATAAATATCATTATCATATTTTGGCAATCTTGTGAGTTCTTTTATGTTTTTTCATAGTATACAGAATTGTTATATGTTTACAGATTATACCATCTTAGTTATACTGATTATTATCTTAGTGAAATTTCTACATTGAAAGTATTTTCAACAATAGTTCAAACCCCCTCCAACACCCTTGCACAATTTGGTAGAAAAAAATTTGGCACAACGAACCTTGTGGTTTTGAACTGACAACCCCTCCATGAGTGGCACCATTGATGAAATGCCTTATAATAAGAATACAACGAAGTACATTTTAATTCAAACAATTAATACCATTCAAGAATATTTTAATGCATATATATTAATCAAAAAATATATATTAAAATAATATTATTTATTAATTTACCCCTTATCATTACTAAATCATTAAATCTAATTTATCTTTTGACCATATGTTAAATATTTACTTAGTTATTTTTTTTTTCATATTTTCTATAATTTTCTTAAAAAATTTAAATATTACATTAAAGACATGAACAACTTGATAAAAAATTGAGTGAATTTTTAAATAAATTTGAATTACAAAATTGACCTAATAATATAATGAGAATGATTGAAGTCCTTTCCAGGTATTTGCATGGGCCATGGGGTGGTACCCAAAGTCATCTAGTATCCTATACCAGGATCGGTACATCACCATGATAAATGAAATAAGTTTCCCTACCATACTCATCCAAAAGGATGGGTAGGAAGATTTCTTTTCATCTGAACTGTTTATATTTAATTTTTTAACTGCTAATTTTTAAATGAAAATTATTTTAATGGCTAGATAATATAAAATAAAGATAATCTCTCAACTAACATTTTTTTTAAAAAATGATTTTTTCATTTAAAAATCACCCGTTAAACAATTAAATCTAAAACGTTTAGATCCCATTTGGGTGGTCCATTTGGAAAGAGCTCCTTAGGTTCTTTGAATGAGTAGGGAAACTAGTTCCCATGATAAACAGGCTGAAGAAGATAGACAATCAAAAGCCTTCCACTTGAGGAACTCATAGGGTATGTTAGGAAATATATTAATGTAAATATATTAAAATTAGTTAGTATCGCATATAATCAGGGATTATGATTGATTAGGGAATCGATCATCATAGTAAATCATTAACTTTGAGGCTCTTGTATGATACAAGAATAAACACACATTTGAGAATATATTTCTTTCTTTATCTCTCTCTCTGGCTCTATATGGCAATAGAGCTTTAGGTTGCTAATTCTTCATTTTTTTTCCATTGGCATCATGCAACATAGAGAGAGAGAGAGAGAGAGAGAGAGAGAGAGAGAGAGAAGGTTCTGTGCTTGGTGGCCTTTAGCCACATGTGCTCTATAGCTAGCTTCTCCTTTTGATCGGCATTTCCCTGGTTGTCCAGTCCTATTTAACCGGTGTGTGAGGCCATCATCAGTTTTGTCGTTCTTTCACACGACGATGTGTAACATCAGTGTACAGCTAACTCTTGGTGTTTCTTCCCTTTTTCAGCATTTACTTCCTTCTCTCGACCTCGTCTTGCTATCTTGTAGTGTGGGTCTTTACAGTTGAGCACTAACAGAGGTATTTGTGGCATTTTTCTTGTTGTTTTTAGTCTTGTTTTACCTTCTCATGTTAGTTGTGTTTGTTGTTTGGTAGTTTGTGTGGCTGCTTCAACCTTGTTTCTGCTATTTGGTCTTTAATGTGGCTACTGGCATTTTAGTTGGGTGGTTTCTCAAATCTGGTTTGCCTATATTAGGTAGTTTTTTGGGTTCTTTGGTTGCTGTTTGGTAAACAAGTCTACGATTGTTTTCTCTTTTATGCTTCTAGTTGCTCCTTATGGTTAGCTCTAAATTGAGTGTCATGACTGAAACGGTTCCTGTTTCCAACAAAATTACTTATCACAAGTTACACTGGACAAATTATTCAGACTGGAGCAAAACCATCTGTATGTTGTAACACCCCAAAAACTTGGCCAAAATATTTGAAATATCTCTAACAAGGATGACTAAGATCCAAATCATTAAAATACACAACCATTTAAAATAGAATTCATAATACAAAGTCAACACATTTTTGAAATATTTTAGAGTTGAATACAATGCAAAAGTCCTAGGGTAATGGCCAATAAAAATAACGTGACTTAAACCATAGGAGTACAAAAGAGCTTTGTAGGCTCATTCCATTGGTGCCTTCCCTTGCTCCCTACTAAAACAATCACCTGAAAAATGTTAATATGGGATGAGATTTCATGTCTTAGTAACGACTGAAAGTTTCTTCCGTACATAAGCAAATTACATATGACAAAAAGTAGCTGATTGCATAAATATTAGTATATTTCATAATTCCTCATATATAATTTTTCTACAAAATCAATTATCATTATGTCAATCTGTGAACTGTATAATTATTCAATATGCAATATGCAGCCTCCCTTATATCATCTTTGATCCTTATACCGCTGAATAAAGCCATAGGCAAACCATAGTCTAATAGAAACATCCATTTGACTGGATTGTCCCAAACTCGCCAAAACTTAAGATACACTCGGCCGAAGGTATAGAGCTTAAGCCTAGGTTATAGCTCCTCTCCCTAAAAACACAACTAAGGACATGTCACATGTCTCATAGTTCTAATGCAATCCCGGCCAGACGATAGCATGGAAGAAGGGGCCCTGACAAGTGTCATCCACTGTGCACCGAGTGGTGGCTTTAAAAGATTTTATCATACCAATCCCTTTGTACTTAATCCCATCACAAATACAACTGCTATGATAAGTATATTCAATAAAAATAAAATATAATTAAAATATACTTCCATTTATATCAAATATCATCACAAGGTAAACCAATATCTCATAAAGCTTTGTTAGACCAATATGTCATTTTTGAAATTCGAAGGACTAACTGGTATTTGTGAAATTCAGGGACAAAATTGTAATTTTTGGCTTTTATTATAATAATATTATAATTTACTGTACAAACACATATACGTATACTTCAGACTATTTTAAGAAAATAATCATTCATAATCATACACAAATTAACAAGTATATGGAAGACTATTCAAAGTTACTTGTTATTTCCGAGCTTACAGAAAATCCTTAAAAGTTACTCCAAATCTCTCAATGAGAGTCTTCTAGCAACCCCAAATAATCCCCACTACACTCTTTCTCTCTTTTTCTCTTATGCTCTCATATGGCCAGACAGTAATATGCGTGGTAGAAGAGAAGGCGTGAGGTATTTATAGAATTTCAGGTCTCAACTACCTTTCAAATTTCACATGTCCATCTACCATCTAACTACCACACACATGTCTCTCTACCATCTAACTACCACATACATGTATACCTACCATCTAATTACCAAACATATGTACATCAACCATCTAACTACCAAACATATGTACATCTACCATCTAACTACCAAACATATGTATATCTACTTTTTAACTACCAAACACATGTATAACTATCATCTAACAACCCTATATTTATCTATTGATCAAATATCACATTCTTGTCTACTACATAACTATCTACCATTCAAGTTAATATTTATTAAAAATTCTTTACTCTATTTTTTTAGAAAATTAACTGATGGTAAACTTTATTTACCATGAATTAATTTCTCTTAAAGTATGAAAAAATTCAAGATGTTACATATGTACTTACTCAATATTAAGAAGGAGGGCCATTTAACTAAAGCTGCTCCTAAAGATGATCCTAAGATGGCATGGACTCGAGTCAGTGCCAAGCTATTCTTATAAATTTAAAATTCCATCGAGAGTGACATTTTTCCTTTGGTTAGTCATTGTAATATTGTTAAAGAACTTATAGACTACCTGAAGTTCCTTTACTCTGGGAAAGGGAACGTTACTTGTATTCATAAAGTATGTAAAGGTTTCTATCGAGCTGAGCAATAGGGTCGCCCCTTGAAGAATTTCTTCATGTAGTTTAAGCAAATGTATGATGAAATCTAACAGTTAATGCCACAGGCGACTGATTTTCAAGTACAAGTGGATAATATTGAAAAACAAGCGATCATTAGTTTTCTTATCACTCCCGACCCATCTTATGAGACTATTCGATCTCAGATTTTATCTCTCTCTAAGCTTCCTTCACTTTAGGATGTGTACTCTCGCATGTTGTGTGCAAATAGCTTGGCTCACCTCGCATTTAATCCTACTACTAGTGCTTTGGCTGGCCCTGGTACAACTCATGATAAAAACCATGGTTTCTCGAGACAAGGACATGGTACACCAAATCCTCTTTCTGCTGCTCTTAGGAACCAAAGCCTCATAAGGTCCAGTAACAATCCTCCCAATTTTGGTATTGGTGGGGTTGTTTGCTTTTATTGTAAGGAACTTAGTCATATGGAATGCTACTATCATAAGTTGCAATAGAAGCAGCAACGTAGCGGTTCTACTCATATGGCCCAATCCTTTGATAACTTTAATAATGCTTCCTCAGCACTGACTATGCTTGCTACAGGTAACTATATTTGTGTCTTACTACTTTTTCCTCGAAGTGGATAATCGATTCTGAGGCCACTAGTAATATGACAGGTGATCATCATTTGTTCTCTTTGTATTCACCTTATGCAACCCCTCTTCGATAACAATTGTCGATGGTTCTTACTCCTATGTTCTTGGATCTAGCACTATTAAACTAACTCTGTTTGTTTCCTTATCGTTTGTCCTTAATGTTCCTTACCTTGCTTTTAACCTTTTGTCTCCCAACAAGCTTACTTTCTCATTAAACTATTTCATCTCACTTTTCCCTAATCATTGTTTGATTCAGGATCTTATGAAAAAGTGGATTATTGGTAAGGGGTATGAATTTGGTTGCCATTACTTCCTTGACGATCGGGTGCCATGCTCTGTTGTTTGCTCTGGTGGTTTCATTCCTTTTGACATTCATTGTTGGCTGAGTTCATGTGTCCTTTCATCTTTAAGAAGGTTGTATCCTCAATTTCATCATGTATCTTCTTTAAAGTGAGTCATGTTAGTTTTCCAAACATCACTATGTTCATTTGGTACTTCACGTCAATAAATGGGCTTCATCCCCTTTTGATTTAGTCTATTTGGATATTTGGGGTCCATGTCATGTTCAATCCAAGTATGGTTTTTGGTACTTTGCTACTTTTGTTGATAATTTTTCTCAAACCACCTAGATTTATTTAATAAAAAAATCATCCCTGATTTGTTTTCTCAATTTTGCAATTTCTATGCTGAAATCAACACTCAATTTAGTGTATGTGTGAAAATCTTATAGAGTAACAATGATAAAGAATATTATTTTTCTCAATTTCAAAACTATATGCTCCAGCATGACATGATTCATCAGTCTTCATGTGTGAATACACTTGCTTAAAATGACATTGCAAAAAGAAAGAATCAACACTTTTTAGAAGTCATCAAGGCTATAATGTTTCAAATACAAGTTCTTAAACCTTTCTCGACTGATGTTGTGTCTACTTTGTGTTTCCTTATTAATTGTAGGCACTCTTGGCCTCTCTTGTTCTTAGTGGAGACACTCCTTGCACAACCTTATTTCCTTCCAACCCCTTGTTTCCTATTGACCCCAGAATCTTTGGTTGTGTTTGTTTTATTCGCGATGTTCGTCCCATTGTTACCAAACTTGATTCCAAGTCTCTTAAGTATGTATTCCTTGAGTGTTCTAAGGTTCATAAGGGTTATTTGAAGATAGAATATCACCTAAAAGCGGGAGAACTAGGTGATTTAAAAAACTTTTGAAATTAAGCCAGAGAATTAAAACAACAGAGCAAGGATAAAGGAATAATGAACACAAAAGATTTATACTGGTTCGATCTAAATTCTTGACCTGTGTCTAGTCCCCAAACTCTTTGGGCATTTCACTATCACACTGTCACAAGATTACAAATTCTGTTTCTTGAAGTAATCCTCTCTCTAGGATTTCTCCCCCTTACAAGTTGTAATCAATACGGGTTCATCTTTTGTCCACTGCCCTTAATATCCTCTTCCATCCTCTGCCTAAAAAATGACGTCGTTTCGTGTTAAAATGCGACCTTGACCAGCAACGCCATACAAAACTCTTTCGAGTATTCTCTTCCATCCTCTGCCTTGATTTCGTCCTTTGCCTTATATTTCATGGGCGAATTGAAAAATTGCAGCGTCAATGCTCCTTCCCAAATTCATACCAATCGATTCTCATCCCTTAAAATTTCTCAGTTCTAAAATCTTCAGGTACTTCCTCCCCCTTCTCTCTCTCCATTCCAATATAACTTGGTATGAGGGGGTTAGATTCTTTTTGTTATAAGTTACACTATATTTAAGGAAAATAAAAATGTATGGGAGACGCCATTTGGTTAATTCATTATAGCTGTAATTTTTTACTACTGAAAATTGAAACTGGAATGGTTTGCATCAAATGGTCTGGCGTTTAGGGGCTAATATGGGGCTTTCTCTTTCTTTCTTTTGAACACATTCTATTTTGGGGAAAGTTGAATGACAATCCCAAAAAGATCCCTTCATGGTTGTTAATCTTGTGCCTCTGGGACTTTCTTTATAACTTCGTAATTTTCCCTTTAGGATTTGCTTGCATATTGTAAGGCTAATAGTGCTAAGAACTTGACAAATTGAAGCATGTTCTTTCTTATTCTTGATTTGTGGCGTTTCTTGACTTGGTCATTAGCATATGTGATTTGTATATCAAGAACGGCTAGATTCTATGGTTTACTATGATGGGCTCTCTTTTAGAGCTGGAAGCTGACTTAGTAAATTGGGTTGATGAGAAGAATATACATGTCTCTTCATTTTTAGGACAAAAGGATTAGCAGCTTTGAGTTAAATGGCATCTCCCAGACATTTTTATATTGAGTTAAATATGGCTTCTCTATCAACATACCAAGTTACCAAGTTGCACATTCATATCTCTAGATGGTTTCATAAACTATAATATCTTAAGTGTAAAATGTGAAGTTGTTTGTGCATTAAACAATAACAAACTTTCAAAATAGTCTCTGAGAAACTTTTTTGACCCAAAAGCCTTACTATAACAATTTCCTTCATTTTTTATCTGCTCGCTAGCTGAATGTTGTTTTGTTGCTGCTACTTGTCATATTTCAGGATCTGTTAATCTCCAATAGTCTGATCACTTCACTTATAAGCTCAACAATGCAAAGTATAGTTTCACTTAATATGTTTTAGACCACACTAGTCATGATTGAGGCAACTTTGGGACCTATTTGCCTCTAGGGATTGTTTTTTTTATTACATAAATTCTATTTGGTGTTGGGCAACTATCAACCCAATTCTTTTTCAATCAGATACATCATCCGAGTTAAAGTTCTCCTGGATATTTTTCTTTGAATATGTGGACTGGATTTCAATGAAGGGCTATGACAAAAACTCCTATTGATATACAGTTTACACCGTTGTATCTTTTATGGCTCTAACTAATTTTAATATTTTGCTTAATTCTATAGCTTGGGTTAGGATTTGCCATTGTTGAACCTGTGTTATCTGGAAATAGTGACTTCTCAAAAGTGTTCTTTGACTGCAAGGAGTAGATTATAATCACCTGCCATGGCAACAATTGGAGTGACAAAATTGATGACCTTTTCTAGGTTTGTGCTAGTTGACTAAGTTTCTAATCTATGGAGTTTTAGTAGTTTCTTGATCTTCTTGTGCTATTATTAAAATTTATTTGCTCCTAAATGAAGTACTTTAATTTTTCATTTAATTTAAAGTCAGATTATATGTATAGTCTGGGAAAATAGGAACTCTGTTGGATCAATCAAAATTATTTTAGGGCTTTTACAGTTTACTCTAATCAACTCTACTTTCTAGGACTGCTTGATTAACTTAGCCCGAGACTTGTTCTGATGAAGATATCTTCACCTGTAAGCACATAGAGATGGAAAAATAATTGACAAAACTAAACTGTGGTTTTAGATTTTTTGCTAAATGAGTTTTCCAACAAATACACATGGAAAGTTTTTACAAATTAGTATTGGAATATTGATTGATTCTTCTGAAGACTTCTCTAGATCTTTTTATTAGATAAATTCATAACATCTACATGGGGATGTAAAATGATTCAGTTGATATGTGAAATGAGAAAGATACTGATTATGTGGACATTTTCTTTTGGCCAAAGGATATATGAGGAACTATTTGGTGTTGGAAAGCTATCAACCTAATTGTTTGTTAGTTTTTTTTTTTAATTACATAGCTTTGAGAATGAACTAGATTTGGTGATTCAAATTTATAAATTCATTGCAAAGTAAGTTCTTTCTTTTCTATCCATATACACCACCTACTTTTATTATCCAATGTATACTGAGCATGTATCATGTTTCGTAATAGATTCCATGAAGGATGACCCGAGCTCAACCAAAAGACATTAATATGATGGTGCTATAAAACAAAGAGCTTCTGTGATCAAAATAGACATCAACATAAGAAAACAATATGATGAGCTTGCTTGACCAAAAAACATAGCAACCCAAAAGAAGTAATAAGTTGTACAAAAGAAGCTGAACTGGAAACTTCATGTAGTAGTAGGAGTGAGATCATTGTCAGTCATTGAACTTTTATTTGTATCATTATATAATGTTGTATTTGTCAACTTTGTCTTGAGATGAGACATTGTTATGTAAAAAATTTAAGTTTCAATAAAAGTGACTAAATTGTTTTCTCTCAATATCATGATACTTTATGGTTACTTGCATTATATGTTTGGCTAAAATCCAATGCTTCAAGCGATGTGATGTCACATTCAAGTGGTGCCTACAATGAAGAAATAACAAGAATGTCTTAAGATATACATGTCCTAAATGAACAAATTTATTGATTATGTTGTCAAACATGATATGACATACCGTTAACAAATTCATAAAAGACATTTCACTTGGTTGTGAGTCGTCCAACATCATATTATTGTGATCTATTTGAGTTGATGAGCCTGATCTTTGTAGTTGATTAAGCTGCACCATTTCCAAATTTAAAAAGAAACTATAACCAACTAATATGCATCTTTAAACATTAAATTGATATCATAAATATACCTGTGAAGTTCTCAAAGGTTGTGAAACTTGAGGAGGTTTTTTTGAGGATTTTGTTCTTCATTTTCTTGGACCAATTTCAACACAACTCTTTATTCATTTACTTATCTTTCTACCATGTCTCTTTTTGAAACCAACAACTTTGCCACAACTATTACCACCATGATGATTCCCCACACCATCCTTATCACCATTAGTGTCATCTAATAGGTATTTTATATGAAGTCCAGTTACTTTCTTACCAAGTTCTAACACGGACTCATAGACAAGAGAGAATGCCTCTGGACTTTCTGATGTGTCACTTGCTAATTTGACAAGCAAGGGGCATAATTGTCTATATCGATTTTATCTTTGTAATTTAGGGTCAACTTCAATTTCTTTTCCTTTAATATCATACACTACGCCACATCGTGCTTCTCTTGTCCACCTCTTCATAATATATTTTTGGGGTAGTAGTTTGACATCACGTTCATTCAATACTCTCACGGCATGACAACATAATACGCCCACTTGTTCAAATTTTTTGTAGCTACAAGTAATTGTCTCCATTAAAGGATCAAATGTCAAACTACACTCCCTTTTCTTATCATACATGGTGATAACATAATCGAACACAGTTGCACTTTTCTCTTCACTTTCATTTTTCTTTCTCTCTTTTCTCTCTTTTATACATGTAGCATCACGTAAATCATATTCATATTGGAACAAATCAAAGATAGGCCGAGTATAAAATCAAAAAGTTGATAAAGCATACATGAACTCTGCAATAACAACCTTAGCAACTTGTCATGTGCCTCAAAATCTCTTTTCAATTCATTATAGCACTTATCCTCTAGAATTTGTTCAAATTGTTGGAAGAATCGATTGATATCCAATTTAACATTGGTGCAACTTTTGACGAGGGCATTGACACTTTCACTAATTTGTGTGCTTCTCATACCAAGTGTCCTTGAATCCTTCAAATAGCATACTGCCCATTTCTCTTTTATTTGGTACATGTACATCAACCATGAGTTTTCTATTGTATCTTGTTTTGATAATAATGCTTGCCAAGCTGCTTCAAACTCTGTTTCATCCCAACAATGATACATGCAATGGTTGAAATCTCTAACCATTGAACTCGGAAGGTGCTTCATTGCATTCCTTGAAATATGCCATGTGCACAAGGCATGTTTGACATGTGGCATAACTTCTTGGAATGCTCGTGACATAGCAGTATCTTGGTCAGTAAATATTGTTTCTGGCCTTGCATTCTTGTGTGTTTGCAAAAAAGTGTTAAAGAGCCATTTGAATGTCTCAATAGTCTCATCATATAACAATGTCACTCCAAAGATCACCCCTCCTCTATAATGATTGAAGCCTGAGAAAATTGCAAGAGGTCTATGGTTATTATTTGAACAATAAGTTGTATCAAGTGAAATGACTTCTCCAAAGCAAGCATAGTCGACCAACATACGGGCATAAGCCCAAAACACATTTGTCACTTGCTCATCTGAGTCCATCTGGTGAGAATGAAAAAAGGATGTATTTTCTGCCAATTGTGGTTCAAAATAACGAAATATACATCCAACTTTACCATATTTCATAGCTCGTTTCATTCTTGAATTAAGATAATTTTTCACATCAACTCTTGTATACCCAAATTGTCTCGACCTCTTGCTTATTAGCTTTGCAAATTGAATGCTAATTTTTTATTGATCCCAGCTTTTTCAGCATTTTCTAATTCAAAATGTTGAGTTTGTGTTAGCCCTCTATGAGATGTAAGCAAAGGAACTGCTTCTGGAGGTTGAAGAGGATGATTATGATCTAGAAAAACTTCACTTACTCTGTATTTTCCATCTACTAGCTTAACTTTCATTCTAGCTTCACAACTTGTTCTTGTCTCATCTCTAGACTTCCTAATTTGCACTTCTAGTGTATTTGGTTTTCTCACCCCTTCCTTATTACAAACATATAGATAAGATGTATATGTTGACAAATCCTTTTTACTCTTGTTAAACTTCTTCTTGCTAACACCAAAACCAATTCTTCTACCATATGCCCTCCAAAATTCCCATGATTCTATTATATTATCAAATTCAAGATCAACTGTTGGAGTCAAATTTATAGCCATGGCTCCTACAAAATTAAAACATATATGTTCAATGTATTCAATGATAAAATAATAAATTAATTATAAACTATACATTTATTCAAGGTCCCTCAAGGATACTTTTAAACAAGGATATATAGGGGGATCAAGTAATATTATTCCTTGCATGTCAATTTTCTCTCTATCATCCTCTTTGATGATTGAGCTCTTTCTTCCTCTCTTTGAGCATCTAAAAACACTTAACTTTACAAATTAAATGTCATAAATTCAAACATTATTAATTAACAAGCAAGGCCAACACACTATATCAAGTGTTTGATAAAACACAAAAAAAAAAGAGCTTACTGTGGTAAAATTGTCATCCCCATCAATGTTGATTTTTTTATTATTTATTATTAAGTGCTATTTCTTTCTCCTTCATCATCTTTTTGTCCTCCGTAGGCATTCAATTTTTTTTTTCAAAATGATTTTTTTAAAATAATATTCATCACCATTTACCAAAAAAATCAGATAGTCTACCTATGCGATGCATAATTCCCACATTTTCAAATTTATTCGAGCCATGCAACAATTAGAGCAATGCTTATCAGATCAGATTGTGATTCTGTTGCTTCTATTTATGGTCTAAATAAAGAAACACTATGCTTCTTCAGCATTTTCAAAACTGATTCAGGAAAAAAAAATTACAGAACTGATTCATGATTGTCCCTAATTAAAATTCTTACCAATATTCAATGCCCACAATTATCTCTCATTAGAATTTTTGTCCAAAACCTTTTCACAGTAACTCCTTCAACTTTCCCGCACTTTGTTAGAGCAGAACGCGCCAAAGAAGAATGAAATGAACCACAGAAAAATTGGCACTTCCCTGCCTTTTTCAACTCACGCACAAAATTAATAGGCGATGGGAAGATAATAATTAAAATGGTGTTGCATGAAATCAACAGAGGATGAGATATTTAGTTGGTCTTCCATTTTGACAGATGCGACGTCATTGCGAGGCAATGATTTGGTCTAAATTCTTGACCTGTGTCTAGTTCCCAGACTCTCTGGGCATTTCACTATCACATTGTCACAAGATTACATATTCTGTTACTTGAAGTAATCTTCTCTCTAGGATTTACTTCTCCTTACAAGTTATAATCAATATACCCATACTCAAGGTCCTTCTACCTTGAGATTTTACATAAATAATGATATGATAATAACTCTCTTACAAAGTAGATAATGAATCACTGAAGTACAAAATATCAGAAGATATTACACAGTATTGAATGAAACAGTAATTGCAATAAATTTGTTTGGGCAGAAAATGTTTCAGTTGTTGATTTGTATTGAATGCTTCACCCTATATTTAGTGGTTGCAATTAATGATCGTTGCAAAGCTTCAATGAATCCTTTATGAGTATTGAATATAACCGTTGGACCATTAAAGTTTGTTCATTACTCATAAATTTGATTCTGCAGAATAATCGTTGTCATTATGCCGCTTTGACATTCCCTTTGTTTTGCTTGTTATGTTGTAGCAATTAATATGGAAAGAGAATAGAAATTTCTTTTGGGTTGCTTAGAGAATGGTTGCTGAGTTGGTGCTTGGTTTTCTGTAAGAGCATTTAATGCTTCTAACATAATTAATGCTTTTCGAGATTTTGAAGTTAATCACCCGCATAGTCATCTGAAACTCATTAATACATTGATTAAATATAGTTAAGAATAATAATGAATAATGATAAGAACTAATGAAATCATAATCAATGATTTTAACTTTATGAACACGATGATTTATTGAGACACATATGAAATACTGAAGTTATCATTAATTGACTTGAATTAATGAATCGAGTTGTTTCTTTCAGTACTTGAGTGAAGATGATTTTCTTTTAAAAAGAAAAATATGTTTGAACAAGAAGTTTAAACTGAGAAAATCATTTTTGCAAAGCATAACTTGAGTCTAAAACTACTGACTTGAGTTGTTCTTTGAGTCAAGTTTCTATCACTCAAGTCTAAAGATTTTTTTCACAAACAGAAAACTTCGAGTTTAGTCAAAGAGAACTTTGAAATAATGACACTTGAGTCTTAAAATCATAACTCTAACTAGTAACTTGAGTGCACCAAGAATATAACTCGAGTCTTGAAAAATTTGTTCACATAATAAAAATTGAGAAATACATTGAAAACAAGTTTGAACAAACGATACTTGAGTGCAGAAATGCTAACTATAATGAGTGACTCGAATGCAGAAATACTAACTTGAGTTTTGAAGATTTTGGCTCTTGAAAAATGGACAGCTGAGTGCGGGAGATCAGTTTGAAAAGTAAAGTTTAGCATTCAACCAAGTCAACTTGAGTTTTGAACCATTAACTCAAGTCTGTCAAAGTTGCAAACTATTTTAACTAAGATTTTAAAGATTTGGCTCGAGTTCTTGAACCATAACTTGAGTGTGTCTTTGGCAAAAACATAAAAGCACTCTTTGATTCAAGTTTTTGCTGAAATAAATTTATTTACTCAAGCGCCATTAAGCATACACTTAAGTGACTTGAATAATTAAGTCTTTATTTTTTTACAATTGTTTGTTATCATCAAAACAAAGATAACAAACATTATTGATGACATTCCCCCATTCTTCGAAGTTATCTTGTGTTTACAGATGTCACATTCCATGAGTCAACCTCGTTCTTTCTTGTCTCTACTCCATCTTTATCTCTTGAGACTATTAATGCTCTTAATGATATATTGGTCTATGAGGTTCAGTTACCACCAATGCAAGTGTCTAACCTAGCACCTACTAAACCACCTATCTATCAGGTTTATCAGAAATGTCTCAAAGTGAGTATTGGTGTCGATCATGTTCATAACCCACTAGTTCCAACTTGCCCATTGCCCTTCGTAAAGGTAAGCGTTCTTGTACTTACCATATTTCTTCTTTTGTTTCCTATAACCATCTTTCTCCTCCAACCTATTCTTTCATAACCTCCTTAGATTCTATCACCGTTCCTACTGATCTCTACCAAGCCTTGGCCCATCCTGGTTGGTGTGCTATGCTACTATGAAAGAAGAAATGATGGCCCTTGATTAGATAGGTACCTAGAAGCTCATTGATTTGCCTTCTGGAAAGAAGGCTATTGAGTGCAAGTGGGTGTTTACAGTAAAAACAAAACCTGATGTTACTTTGGAGCATTTGAAAGCTTGATTGGTTGCCGAGGGATATTCTCAGATCTATGGCATTAACTATTTGGAAACCTTCTCCCCTATGGCAAAAATGTCCTTTGTTCGTCTCTTTATTTATATAGCAACTACTTATGGTTAGGATCTTTATCAATTGGATGTTAAAAATGCTTTCTTGCATGGTCATCTTCTTGTGAAAGTTTACATGGAGAAACCATCAGGTTTTGTTGCTTAAGGGAGCGTAGGAAGGTATGACATCTTCAGAAGTCACTATATGGTTTGAAGCAGAGTCCTTATGCTTAGTTTGATAAGTTTAGTACGGTGGTTAAGAAGTTTGGTCAGAAATAAAGTATGACCATTCAGTGTTTTATTAGCGGACAAATGTTGTTATAATTCTCCTAGTGGTGTATGTTTATGACATTGTTATTATAGGGAGCAATACTTCGGGAATCTCATCACTAAAGATCTTCCTTAATTTTCATTTCCAAACAAAGGATTTAGGTCCATTAAAATACTTTCTTATGATCAAAGTTATGCAAATCAAGAAATGGATCTTTTTGACACAAACGAAATATGTTCTTGATCTTCTAAAAGAAACTGGAAAACTTAGGGTAGCACCATGTAGCTTTCTTATGATTCCTAACCTATTCTTGGACATTGATGACTACATACCATCTGATAAGCTACTTGAGGATGTGAGAAAGAAGGTTGACTCAGAGAAGATCAAGCCATTTGCCTATCGTGAGAGATACCACAATGACTCGCCCGATGTGACCTTTTTAGTTAGTGTACTTAGTTAATTTATGACTACACTAAACATTGCTTGGTGGGAAGCTTTGGAGCATGTTTTACATTACTTGAAGGGCTCACCTGGTTGTGGCATGCTCTATATGAATCATAGCCACACTGAGATAAAGTTTTTTTTATGCAGATCTTGCGGGGTCGAAGGCTACTAGGAGATCGACAATGGGATATTGCATGCTTGCAGGTGGAAATTTAGTTTCCTGGAGGAGTAAGAAGTAGGATGTGGTTTAACGATCTAGTGTAGAAGCCAAGTATAGGGGTATGGCTCAATCATATAAGAAATTGTGTGGCTTTACTAATTAGTGAAGGAGGTTGGTCTTACCATTTCATTGCCTATGAAACTGTGTTGTGATAACCAAGCTACTCTACATTTAGCCTCCAATTATGTATTTTATGAATGCATAAAACACATTGAGGTCAATTATCACTTTATGTGTGATAAAATCAAAGAGAACTTCATCTCTACAGGACATGTGAGGTCTAGTGACCAATTGGGTGATTTTTGACTAAAGCTTTGAACAAAACTCAGGTTGATTATCTTTGTAACAAGTTGAGCATGATTAACATCTATAATCTAACTTATGGGGAGTGTTAGGAAATATATTAGAATTAGTTAGCATAGCATGCAATCAGGGATTATGATTGATTAGGAATCAATCATCATAATGAGTCATTAACTCTAAAGCTCCTCTCTTATGTATAAATACCCCTATCTTATACATGAATATATACACATTTGAGATTTTTTCCTCTCTCTCTCTCTCTCTGGCTCTACTATTGGTTAAATTAGGGGTGTTATTTGATAATCAGGCAACATGCTCATGAGGTTGAATAACAAAAATTTTGATCTTATGGTACTCATGAGTGATACCTGTAACTCTTTACGGTACTTATGAGTTATATTTGTAACTATTTACGCAAAGCATCTTCTTTTCTTTAACCTGTAACTTCTTATGGGTTCTCACAAGTTGTAACTCGTAACTCTTTACAGGTTTTCATGATTTATAACTAGATGCTTAAAGGAGCTTGTTGATGAAATACAATATTGAATATTAAAGACAATATCATTAAAGCACTATTAGTTATAATCCCCTAACTCTTTATGGAGCTTATGAGAACCCGTAACTTTTTACGGTGCTCATTAATTATAACCCATAGCTCTTTAGATCAAATTAATAAGTGAAAATATTAATTAATGTTAATCACTGCAGAACCTGTAACTCTTTATGATCCTTATGAGCTATGTCTAGGATTTACTCGTTAAAACACATACGAGGGTTTTTAGGAATACCTTTAATCAATTGAAGAAACGACAAAGATTATAATGTCATCTAATGTTGATTAACATGGCTATCTTCTGATTGCCTTGAAAACTTCTTTTCTTTGACTTCTTATTCTTCTTGGGTGCTTGCTAGGCAATCACAAGGTAGAGGTTTCAAGTTCTTAGGTTTCTTTTTTCTCAAGAAGGTGGTGGCTTCTTAAGGTTAGGTATTGTGCAAGATAGAAAGAAAGGATTTTCAAGATTGGATGAACACACTTCTTGAATTGGTGCCTCTTGGTCCTTAATTGGATTGCACCAATTTTTCTCAAGAAGCATGTATTGTTCAAAAAACGTTTTTCTCTCTTCAAAAACCTATGTTCTTGTACGTGCCAAACCCTAGCAAGAATGTTTTGAATAAGAGCTCATCATCTTGTATAATCCAAATAATCAAGATAATGGATTAAATCCATATCTTGAAATATATCTTGAATTCGAAATTCAAGATGAAGTATCTTGAATTAAAAATTCAATATAATGAAGTTTATCCTCATATTGGATTATATCTTTATAATTCAAGGTAATAGAACTCATCTTTTTTTTTTGGTTATATCTTGAACTTATAATTCAAGATATGGATCTCATCCTTACCTTGAATTATTTCTTTAATTCAAAATTTAAGATAATGGATCATATCCTTATCTTTGATTATATCTTGAATTTGAAATTCAAGATTACTTTCTATCCAATCTTTATTCATTCTTTATCCAATTTATATATATATATATATATATATATATATATATATATATATATATATTAGATAATTCAAAATTATCTTTTATATCCTAATCTCCTGAATTTAAAATTCAAATTCAAATTTCAAACTTAAATTCCAAATTTGAATTCCAAATTCAAATTAATCCAAGGCCCGTTTGATCTTCTAACATATTTAGGCCCATTAGTTGGGAAACTAATTTTTAGTAGACTATATATGGCACCATTATACCTTATTGGGCTTGGAGTCCCAATCTAACTTAAATGCACCTATTGTTTTGAAAAAGTCCAATAACAATTATTGGCTGAAGCTTGCTAATTTTAAGTAATCGATAATAACTTTTGTATGTGACCCATTAGGTTTAAATATTCATTGACATAAATAAAATTGGACTAATTAAACTCCTTTAATAGGCCCAATTTTCTAATGACCACATAAGGCACTAGTAATGCTTTGTGGTCTCAAAACTAATTGAGTTGATCAAGTGATTTTTCTTTCTAATTTGGATACCGTGCTGACATCATCACTCACATTTAGTCAAGAGCAAAGATAAAGTATCATTTCTCTTAGTTGACTAAATATAGCTTTTCACAAAATAAAGTATCATCATCATGATTCTTCATGATCGCTTGCTGTGTACACAAACTCTTGAGTCAACTAGAAGTTATTCAAGTTCTACTAATCTTATGAATGACTAATCCCTCGTAGGGGACTAAAAGTTCTTTTAACATGTCCATTTATACTCCTATATTTGAGTTATACCTAATAGTACATTGTTCTCCCCATTCTCAGGCGGATAGAGTTGTACAACTAAAGTATAACTTTAAGACATAGTGTTTGATGACATCCTCAATTTGAGGACAATCCACACTACTAAATGATGAGAGACTTTACATATCCGATGATACTCTCTACAATAAATCTTTGTGAAGTCTCTCGGTGGGTTATTCTACAACAAATCTACCCATGACATCAACTAAGGCATCATCATACCTGTATACTATGAGGACCCCACCTTGTATCTCTAGACAAGTAGATAATGTTGTGCTAGTTTTATTGATATCACCAATGCCCTCTCTTGGTGATTCAAGACTAAGAATAAGTTTCAAGTAATAGATATGTACTATCCTCGAGTCCTCTTGATCATGATCCTTATCATAGATCCTTAAGTGAACACATGTTCTATTCCTTAGGCTTTTATCTTTAGACACATGTTTACCTTAAAATAAATGTGAGACACATAAATACATAATCATAAAATACTAAAAAGAAAAAAGTGGTCATTTGTCAAAATAGATTGTCTCTAGGACAAACATATACTTTACGGTACTTATGAGAACCCGTAACACTTCATGGTGCTCCTAAGTTATAACTCATAACTCTTTATGGTACTCATGAGTTATGCTTAGGATATTTATTATCTTTGAAATTCTCATGAGTTGTGTTTATGATTTACTCGTTAAAACACATATAAGGGTTTATGATTACCTTTGATCACTTGAAAACATCAAAGCGTATGATATTCTCTAACGTTGATCCACACAGTTGCCTCCTGATTGCAATGAGAACTCCTCTTTGAATCCACTTTCTCCTTGGATGTTTGTTATGCAATGGCAAGGTAAAGGCTTCAAGTCTTTGGGTTTTCTTTTCTTAAGACGATGATGGTGTCTTGAGGTTAGGTGAGGCATAAGAATGGAGGATGAGATGAACAAGATCGAGAACTTACCTTTATTGATTTTGTACCTTTTTTCTTCTTGAAACAAGTCCAAAAATGGAAAACAAAAATCAGCCACTTAATTAGAGTTTAACCCTAATTCAAGTGCTTACAAGAAAGGCTCAATACAAGCCTTAATTCAAAAAATCCAACAAAATGAATCCTATTCATATATTAAAAAGTATTCATATCTTGAAATATATCTTGAATTCAAAATTCAATATAATGGATCCTATCCATATCTTTTGACCAATCCTTATCCAATGTTTATTGGTTCATTATCCAATCTTTATTAGATATTTATCCAATCCCCATAAGATCTTTATCTATGAAGGTGGAGTTAAATACCCAAGAAGGGGGTGAATTGGGTATTTACAAAATTTTCACAAGTTTTGTTCAAATGGTAACCGAACAGGGAAGAATAGAGAGTAAGGGAAGAAGAATTAGACTCAAGAAATTATACTGTTTCGGCCCAACTCTTTGGCCTACGTCCAGTCCTCAGGCACCCTGAGTATTCCACTATGTCAACTGATTACATACTCTATAACTCTGAAGCAATTCTCTCACTAGAACTTGCTTCCCCTTATAAGTTGTAATCAAAGACTCCCAAATCTCCAAGTCTCCTGACTTGAGATTCTTTACGAATAAATGAATTCAAAGAATAGACTCTCTTAAAGAGCAGATAGGATGAACACTGAAGCTCAGACAGTATCTATAGATACTCTGTACAGAAAAGCTAATGAATAAATGAACAAATTGAATGCTTTTCGTTTTTCAGTTCAATAGTTGTTAGAGAGAATTGAATGATGTTCTATTTATACTTAGAGTATATTTAATGACCATTGCAGACATTCATTTGACCGTTAGTGAAGATTTCTGTCTGTTACAAGCACCTTGGTCTCTTCTCTCTCTTTACTTTGTTCATTCTTTGTGTTGGAAGGATAAATGCAAAGCCCTTTGAGTTTATAGCCATTGAAATGACAAAGTTCTGAGTAGGTGGATGTCTCTCTATCCTTTTTCCATCGTATAAAGCTCATTAGACGAGAATATAGTAAGTTAGGTGGCTCCTCATTTAATGCTCTGACAGTTCCTTTGCTTTAGTGAAGTCAGCCTTGAAAATCTACTTAGTTCATCTGTAACTTGGCTGAAAAACACTAGCAATCACATTAACATATCTGGTAATGTTAATGGTTAATATCTAGAAGCATTTAGATCAGACAACAAACATTACACAGATTTTGTAAATTCAAATTTTCAACTGTCACGGCCTATACTCGAGTTTGTGCATCAATACTCGAGTATGTCACTATGCACTTAAGGCTATACTTGAGTATTCAAACTAATACTCGAATATTCTCCTTCCAGAGACTAAACTCGTGATTTCAGCTTTGGAGCTTCAGTTTCACTTAAGCCAATACTCGAGTATTCAACCAATACTCGAGTTTTGGACTCTTAAAGAGTTTTTACCCAAAACATCAAAACCGGAGTATTCGAGCAATACCACAGTATTGGAAGCTCAAAAACTTCAGTTGCTCTCTGTATGACTCGATACTCAAGTATTCAACACCATACTCGAGTATGGGGCCCTTCTTTGAAACTCAGAGAAAGTATTAGCCAGTATGAAACTGGAGTTTCCAAAACCGGAGTTTTCCAAACTAAAGTTTGTGTGTTTAATAAATTTTTAATCCATCTTTTCTTGACTCAATACTTGAGTATGTCATCACCATACTCGAGTTTTCACTTAATTATGAAAACATTTAAATTATGGAGCCAAGTTGAAAACTGGATTTTTCATATTCTAAAACTTGAGTTTTCGAAACTGGAGTTTTACAAACCGAGGTTTGCATTTCTTTTGTAAAATCACTAAAGAGTCTTTTAAGGCCTATACTCGAGTATGCATACCAATACTCAAGTATGCTTTAATGGAAAACTTGCATTGCTCTCTGTAAGGTTCAATACTCGAGCATCCTCTTGGATACTGCGGTATTGTCTTTAATCATCTACATTGAGCTTTTCTTTGAAATCTCAATACTCAAGTATTGCTACTGATACTCAAGTATTGTCTCAATCAGCAAGTTTTTAGATTCTTGAGATAACTCTTCAATTTTGGTTTCACAATTGATTGTTATTATCAAAACCCATAGAGAACTAACAATGTAATCTTTATTGTTTATAACTTTGGATAATTCAAAATTATCCTTTATCACCTAACTTCTTGAAATTAAAATTTTAAAATTATATTCAAAATTTATAATTCAAATTCAAATTTGCTCAAGACTCCATTAGGCCTTCTAACACATTTAGGCATATTAGTGGAGAAACTAATTTCTCACTAAAAACCAAATGTAGCACCATATATAAATAGGCTTGGAGTCTCACTTCAAACTAATTACACATATATTCTTGGCAAAGTCTAATAACAATTATTAGTCTAAACTCGCTAAATAAAGCAATCAAGAATAACCTTAATGTGTGACCTATTAGGACTGATTAGTCACTAACATAGATAAATTTGGACTAATTAAACTTTTTTCATGGGCCCAATTTATCTAATGAGCACATAAGACACTAGCAATACTCTTCAACCCCAGAACTAATCAAGTTGATCAAGTGTAGCAATTTATCTAATCTGGATACCGTGTTGGTATTATCCCTCACATCATCATTCACATTTAGTCAAGAGTAAGGATAGAGTTTCATCTTTCTTAGTTGACTAAATGTAGTTTTACACAAAACTATGAATCTTCTTTCATTGACTCTAAGATGGATCATGACTCTTCATGATTGTTTACTATACATAAATTCTTGAGTCAATTAGAAGTCATTGAAACCCTACCGGTCTTATGAACGAATAATCCCTTGTAGGGGATTGTGAGTTCTTTCGGAATGTCCATCTATACTCATGCATTCGAGTCATATCCAGGAGTACAATGTTCTCCCCATTTTCTAAGTAAATGGAGTTGTACAGTCAAAGTTTATCCCTAAGACATAGTATTCAATGATATCACCTATTTTAGGATGATCCGTACTACCAAAGGATGAGAGACATTAAAAATCCAATGATATTCTCTACATTGAATCCTTGTGAAGTCTCTCAATGGGTCAGCCCAGTGCTATATGTTCTCTAATAGATCCACCCATGACATCAGCTAAGGAATCACCATGCTTGCATTCCATGAGGTCCCTACCTTGTATCTCTATATAAGTAGATGATGTCATACTAGTCTTATTGAGATCACCAATGCCCTTTCTTGTTGATTCAAGACTAGGAACATGTTTCAGGCAATAGACATATAGTGTCTTTGAGTCACAACCATGATCTCTATCATAGATCCTCGAGTAAACACTTGTTCTATTCCTAGGGCCTTTATCTTTAATTGCATATTAACCGTAAAATGTAGGTGAGACATAAATATGATAAAGATAAAGTGTGCTCAAATATATAAATCATGAAATACTACATAGCACAAGGTGTTCATATGATAAAACAGATTGTCTCTAGGATACTTCATACTAACACCTATAAACTATTGTGAAATGCCACTCTTAGTTGCTCCCTCCATTGAAAACCTCATGGATAAACTGTTCACCTGAAGTAATTATCGAAAAGTCAACATCACTATCCCAAAAGAGCCAAATCCCCCCACTGTGCCTTAAGCCTCAACAATGTGCAAGTTTGGCCGCCCTAACCTGT
Source organism: Acacia confusa (assembly GCA_037074495.1). NCBI lineage: Eukaryota > Viridiplantae > Streptophyta > Magnoliopsida > Fabales > Fabaceae > Acacia > Acacia confusa. Next base: position 17,018,712 of record CM073514.1, read on the forward strand.
GACTCAAAAGTTTCACTTTATTTCCTTTTTGCGTTGGTTGTAATAATGTAAAAAGATTTAAACAGTATCTTGTCTTTAGGTCCTTCAATAAACAACAAAAGGAGGCACCATCGACACCTCTAGTGTTCCAAGTTAAGAATATCATAACAAATCAAACAGAGAGATGAGATGCCCCACAACACTAATTGCAATGTCTAGACTCTTGAAGGATTCTCATTAACACTAGACATTTCAACATCAATACTAACATCCTCCACTAAGGGAGTCAAGTGAGTAAAGAAAACCTCTTTTTGAGTTGCACCTAGATATGGAGGTTCATAGCTTGAAGACCTAAGAAGAAGAGGGCAATACTGCTTTGATAATTATTTTGCATGGATCCCATTACCAAAGTCGCGAAAACCCTCATCATTCTCATGCAAATTTTTTGTCTTACCAAAGTTCATTGTTAATGGAGTCTAACGTAGAACGTTGATTTTTAATTCTCCTATATATTTCCACTACATTTTGGTTGATTTGGATTGAACTTCTATGCTTAAAATGTGTTTGATGTGATTAGTTATGATAGATTTCATGAATATATGGAAATGAGGATTAGAAGAGCTGAATTGATGCATTTTAGAAGTTATCCTTCATGAAGGCAAAAAAAAAAAAGGACTTAAAACTGATATATTTATGAGCTGATAGATTATTGCTAGATCAAAGTTGTCTCAATGCTACAGATTGTAACGGACCAATATTTGCAATATTGTGTTTTCTGCTATGCACTGATCTTTTCTTACGAAAAATACAGAAGATAACTTTAGGAATTTTGGCTGAAAGTTTAGTGGGCTTTGAAGCTAATAATAGATGAAAGAAGGTTGCTTGCTTGACTTAGATGGAAATCAAGGACAACTAGAATTTAGAAAGATATCAAAACAGAATCCCGTTGATTAGAATCTTCCCGTCGGGCTTGACAAAAAAGGAAAGCCCAGCTTACTATGACAAACAATACGTGCGGTGCAAGGATCCCAAGCAATAGAAAGGAAATACGGTTAACCCTAGAAGAAACATTCAAGGAGTACAAGAAAGAAGAAGATGCCTGACACGTTGAGAAGCCTGAGATGGTTGAACGATGATAGTATGACAGAACAATTGAGACAGAAGGTTGCTAATACGAAGAAGACGTAGTGTCGTTAAGTGACAGACGTTACCCTTTGTTGTTGAATTTTGTTGACAAATCCTCTTGTTCTTCTTAGTTTCTATCTCTATATATTATAAATATAATTATGACAATTTTAGTTGTATTTTGCTCACAAGCCATGAACTAACTATCTTTTGGCTAAGTGATGATGGAACCTTAATTTGTATCTTTGAACCACATTACTAAGTTTCATTAATATAGTTTAGTTTGTTTAATGTGTGTATGTAATGTTGATCTTGTGCGTTAGGTGGCCACTAATAAGCAAAAGTTGTGATCTTAACTTAATGGAAAGGAAATAAGGTTATACCTCCATTAAACAGTGTGTGCTAGTAGAGTTAGTGCGTAATTTTATCTAAATTATATGCCACATGAATGAATTTATCTTACACAACCAAACACCTTGTTTTGCATATTATTTTGAACTTTCAAATATAGAGGATAAATTTTGTTCAAAATAATTTCTCCTTTTCAATTAGACATGTAAGAGCTAGTAGGAGGGGTTTGCTTTGGTCCTAAAATATTGTCTTTTAAATTTATAATTCTTTCTAAATTCTCTCCATTAATTGCTTATTTCAAGAAGGTTTTTCATCAACTAAGTAATTTTCAATGCAAATGATTGAAAAGAGTATTTTAATGCACTAACTCACATTTTCTTACAGATATTTAACCTAAGCAAATTTCTTAATCTCTACCGTTTAATTATTTGACCTTTACAAGGATTTGAGGAAATATTTTTTAAAAGAAAATTAAAAAAAATCAAAATACCCATGCTTAATGCAGCACAAGTTGGCTAGCAAGAGTCATCATAGGCAAATGTACCAGAATTCGTTTAATGTACAAAAATGACCAAAATAAAAAAATATTAAAAAATTATAGATGCAAAACATTTTTGGGAAAACCCATTTGCAGATACCCATACTTTCACTCAATTTTTAATTTAGTGTCTACATGTTTTTTCTCTTAATTTCAATCATAGTCCATTAAGAGAAAATGACAACTAGATCTCTTGAAATCATCAAATTATAGTGAAGTTTTTTGGAATCAAGAATATAGAGGAAATGATATTTATTAGTGATGATTTTAAAGATCTTAATTATTTAAAAAAAATTAAAAACATATATAAATTTAAAATTACTAAATTATTATTATGAAACCTGTTTGAATACATACCAGACAGGTGGTTACAAGAACAAGAAGCACCTAAACTCCTTCATCACGCTTCACCTCATGACTAAGAGGTAATGGAGGTTAATCGAGGATACAAAAGTTCCCAATCATCTTATAAGAAATCTTAACTAGATGGTCAACAACCCGAATGTCCTCTCTCCATGGATGAAGCAATATATGTCAATTCCTATTGATAAACCTCCTAATCTCATCAATGACATCTATCAATGGGTGATGATAGGACTATTTTTGCAGAAAGAGCCAAAGCTTAATCTCCTTTTAGGCAGAAAGGATAAGCTTCAGAATAAACAAGAGTTAAACAGACAAAGATTCTTCGCTTCTTTATTCATGAAGCTAATCTCCTTAAATAGGAGACAAATACATCAAATGAAAGCAATAACTGACGCCACTAATCTTAGACTTAGGACTCCACTAACAGTACATGGCTTAGGAAGTGAGCCACCAATTAACTAACTGACGATAAAATAATAACAATAAAAAAGCAGTACGTGGCTATTAAATAATAACAATAAAGCTGAAAGATAGGGAAATCATCCCAACAAATCATCCTAACATCTAGCAAAGCACCAACCAACGTCTAGCAAAGCAGATCCACAAAGTCAGTTGAGAGCGCCACGTAATCCTCATGAGCAGTTGGTTGTATCAGGTGATCACAATCACATTCCTATAGCCTATATTCCAACGCAAGTGCATTCCATTCAAAAGACCTAAAGCCTCGGCAAGTGCTGGTGGAACTCTCACCAATTTACAGTTAAGTAAATCCACATACCCACCATCTTTCACCATGTCAAATAATTCCCCCACAAACCACTATCGTCATTTCTTAGGACTGAGCCATCTGCCCCAAGGTTAATAAAGGCTATAATGTGATCGCTCGAACTAGGGGAATTTAAAGAAGTAGTGTAGAACGGGCTTTGCCGTGATAAATCATTATCTCAACATGCCTTGAATGAATTATTACGAGCACTTACATGCCCCTCATAGAATTTGATGCAAAGAGTTTCTCCACCCAAATATCTTGGTTCTTTTTTTAATTCTAAAATTTCAGGAAAGATGTTGAGCTCACCCACAATTTAAGGGTAAGGTGAAATTTTTCTTCCTTCTATATGATATCAACGTTGAGCAGGACAAGTTATCTATTACCCTTAGGCTTTGTTTGGGAGTTCAATTTCGAAGGGAAAGGAAGGATTTTGATAGTCTATTCTCTTATTTGGGAGTTTTAAATATAAGAGGGGAGGGAATCAGAGATTTTTATAAACCCTCAAAAACCCTCATTCTTAAAAAAATAAAGTTCCCCCAATATGGAGGTTTTAAGAGAGATAATAGATTAATTATTTTTTTACCCTCGTTCAAATAAAACACTCTCATTATTTCTGATTTCTTTTTTTTTTTTTCTATATTGTTGGAATGCACACGAAAATATTTTTTAAAGAGAGAAATAATTTTTTAGGGGGAAATATTTTTTAGAGAGAGAAAATACTTTTTAGAGGGGAAAATACTTTTTAGAGAGAGAGAATACTTTTTGTAGGGAAAAATATTTTTAGAAAGAGAAAATACTTTTTATAGGGGAAAATATTTTTAGAGAGAGAAAACACTTCTTGTAGGGGAAAATATTTTTAGAGGAGAAAATACTTTTTAGAGAGAGAAAATACTTTTGTAGAGAAAATATTTTTTAGGGAAAATACTTTTTCTAGAGAGAAAATATTTTTTTAGGGGAAAATATTTTTTTTAAGTATAATAATTATATTAATTTTTAAAGAAAATAAAAAAATGGTAAAAATAACTCATTAATCATTCATCTTTCTCACTTACTGTTTTTCTAACTCACGAACAAGCGGAGGAAATATTTTTCATTTTCCTTCCTTCTCCTCCATTCCAAACTCTTTGCATCTCTTCCCTTTCCTTCTCTTCTAAACTCTCAAACAATGCCTTAAGATTTACCTAGGCACTGAGGAACGATGATATTTCCATCACCGCCTTAACCAACAGTAAAATTGCACCCTTTCATTATGAGAGGGTCTGACCTTTTCGTCAATTAAACTCTTCTGAGTGAAATTTTGGCCCACATTACCCATCTCACCCACTCAATCCTCTCAAGCAAGATTCAATCCTTTGTTACCTTGATTAAAGAAATTTAAATAAAATATATTAAAAACTTGACTGCAACAGTTGCAACAGTTCCCTTTCTTAAGCAACCAAACGAAAGTCTTATCCTCAACAGTCCATATTTGGTGATCATCTTTATGTATTCATTATTTGTTCATCCCTTTATTAGAGAGATTGGAATATTTTTTTTATTTTTTTATATATTGTATTTATTTATATTTAAATTATATGTTGTTTTCTGAAATTTTTTTGCACCCAATATCTCAAATTAATTAGTTTCCAATCCTGCATTTAGTAATATTTATCTGTAACACCAGTATCATGAAAACTAATTAATTTGATATACTGGGTGATTTTTTTTTTCAGAAAATAGCATATAATTTAAACATAAATAAATACAATATATAAAAAAATTAAAAAAAATATGTCTACCCCTCTAATAGATTAGAGGGATGGGCACATAAGGCACATAAAGAATGGGCACCAATGAAGTCAACCTCAACCTAATAATTACCTATTAATTAGCTGTGACGTCGAAGTATATTTTATTTTTTTCGTCATGCAGAAAATGGAAGCTTCCGGGGTGCCACAGCTTCTCATTGGATAATTTTTGGCCCACTTGTTTTCTTTTCTCCTCTTATCCTATTAATCTCTTTCTCATTTTTTAACTACTCGTATTAGATTAACATTTCAACTGTTTATATATTTTTTCAAAATTATTATTAAAATATTAAATTATAAAATAAATAATAAATTTAATTGACTAAAACTTAAATGAACAATTTAAAATTGAAATAAAGAAAAAATATTTAATATTTTATAATGATTAAATTTGAATCATTTTAGGGTTTGTTCGGTGATGTTAAAGTGATTTTTTAAAAAAAAAAAAAAATTGCGAAAAGCCAACTTTGACCCGGTATATGATGTTGGTTTGGATAGTTTATGAGAAAATCAACTTCTAAGTTGAAGTTAAAGCAATTATTATTTTTTTTCATACTTGAACATACATTCTGAAACTGACTTTTTAATATATCACCCAAACATATTTTTATCTAATTGACCATTTCATAAAAATATATCTAAATATAAATCACATCATAATAATTATCTTTTATCCCAATTGTAGTTAAACATCACTTTATTTAACAACATAAATCCAAACAATGCCTAAAATATTGATAATACAGTTAGAAAATAAGCCGAGGATGAAAAGAAAAGAAAAAAAAGGAGGAGGAGAAATCCCCTCTCCCTCTCCCTCTCTATATTCCAATCCATCTTTTGAAAAACAAAATATTGATGATCCTTAATTACCTTGTCCGAAAGCAACAAAATGGAGCATATCTTAGTGACTTCCTCATCACATGAGTTATTTACACATGCAACAAAACAACACTTTCATATATTAAAAACCAAATAGATTCTAGATTACTACATCATTCACTTCAAAAATGCTTTCACCAAACCAAATATTTGACCAATATCATAGAAGGAAAGACATGCATTATCATATCCTCTACTGTTTTAAATTATTGTTTATATTTTTTTGGTGCACAAATTATTAAGTTTACTATTATTCACATATTTAAAAAACTAAATAATTCTTCACCAACCTCTTTTAATGTCGATACTCCCCTTGTCCACTAGTGATTATGCCAACTATATACATAATTTTGATGAGTTGGTGAGGATTTTTTGGCCCCATGCATCACAAAATGGTGTCTCATTAGAACAACATGTCATATAGTAATACAGTTTGGCGTCATGACATATCACTCTATTATTTCCTTATATGATAAGTTCCAAACAGTTGACTGTACTTTTTTTAAAAAAAAGTTCAACCAAAGTTAAAATGTAGTGACCTTCCAAAATTAGTAAGGCCATAACTACTTTTACATGCATGATTTAAAATAAAAATGGGGAAAATTTCATTAAATGATCATTGTAGCAACATATTTTCCGTTCCCTCCCAAACAATTTTGAATTTTCACTGCAGTCTCTTGGGGTTAAAATGAAATTAAATAGTGGAGTAAAAAGACCAGGTTGCCCTTAATGTTTGATAATCAAAGGTCTAATATCCATTGCCTAGCTTTCAGCATCCATTTATGTAAAATAGATGTAGAATATGCCAAAAGTAACGCATAAAATTACAAAAGTGTTATCAATTTTATTCTTTATTTATATTTTTGAAAAACAGATGTTTTTTAGGAAGTAAAATCTATATCTTGTAGTACTGTATAATTTTATAATTTTTTAAATGTTTTCTTAATTTAATTATAAACTGTTCAGCCTCCATGGTTTCCACCAATAAACAGTGGAGGTGAAGGCTTGAGCGGGTGGCTTTAAAAAAACATGACGGGGATGTTGGTCAACTTGCTTTAAACAATGATTGTTAATTGGGGCCCCCAATGAAATAGAATATGGCAATTAGATCGGATAAAAATATGTTCAGATGATGACAGCTGAAATTTTACATCATTTATCGCATAGACCGTCACTTTCAATCACCAATCCCAAGTCAAGTACTCATACTCTAATTAATTCATCCTCTAGTATTAAATATAATTTATTTCTAATTAATTCATTCGTATAAAAAATAATTATAAATTTTAAGTGATCCTCACCAGAATGAAGGAACGCCTATGGTTAATTTAACAACTTGTCCGAAAATTGAATAAATTTTGAACTCTGATGGTCCCTATTTTAAGTTATTTATAGGAGAAAAACTGGCCTAGTTCCAATTATATGAGCCATTTTCCGTTAGACAGAAAAAAAAAATGAAGGGAGAGAGAGAGGTGATAATAATTTGTATATATAGATATAGAAAAAGTTTTAATAAGGAAGAATTTATAAAATTGTATCGATTTACTACACTATATATTTAATGATTTAACTCTCATTTCTGAATATATAAGGATGGGTTACAAGTGACTTATAATTAAATGGGTAGATAGTTATGATACGAGATTACAAATGAGATATAACTTTAACTTCTCTCTTATGTACAAGGAAGCTTTATTTTATCTCATATATCATAAATGAGGTCAAAAATTTAGATTTTACGGCTAATATAAACTGACACTATAATTGCAGCTATCTTGATAATACCACAGTGCATAAATAGCTGCTGGTGGCTAGGTTGGCTTCTTCTGCATAGTTCTGTGTCTTCCAGGTTGTCACTTTCACTACGTACCAGTATTTCCATTATGTTTTGTTTCTCAGTCAGATTATTCCTAATATAAAATCATCCACTTTCGCTGCGTGCTCTCTCATCCATTGTTGTCACTATATCGCATCTGTATACTGCGCTGCTCTGGTTTCAATCTCTCTCTCTCTCTCTCTCTCTCTCTCTGTGTCTGTGGGGGGGGACTAAGGAGGAGGAGGAGGAAGAAGATGGAAGGCGTTATGACTCTGGCTTACTTGCACAGTGCACAGCCATGGCGTCCTCTTCCAAGTGCCCGTCATCAATTGTCATCATCAATTCATAATAAGAGGTACTTTCTCAAATTAAAGTTTAAACTTCCAAGCTTTAGATAATTTGTACGAAGCCTTTTTATTTTATCTTTTGGATTAAAGGTAATTTTACCATGTAAGGTTTTTTAGGACAATTTTATCTGGAAATATCAAAATTGAGTAATTTTGCTTCTAATCGCTATTTAAGTCAATTGTAACCATTAGCTAACTAAATAACTAAATATGTTGAGTTGACAGTCTATATATTATCTATGTTATTTTTGTTAAAATGTAAATTTATACCAGAAGTTTATATATCATTTACTTAATCTTTTTTCAAATTTCAAAGTTGGATTTAAAGCTTATGGGATAAATTTTCACATTAAAAAAAATGAAGGGATGACAAATGGATGCTCAATTAAGTATATTTGGTCAAATAACAGTTAAAATTAACCAGGATAACAACTAAGAAAAAATTGCTCAATTTGTGATACTTTCAAGAAAAAATTGCTCATTGAAAAGTTTTTAGGTGTAAAATTACCTCTTGATAAAAACTTCTCCGTACAATAAAAATGGCCCTTAACCCCCTTTTTTAAAGGAGCATGGGATTAAGAGATCAAGTTGGGTGGGTTTGATTTGAGGGGTATGGGGTGGGTGTTTCATTGTTATGTGCATATTATAGAATTATTTCTCCTATTTGTTTTTTTTTTCAGAATCATATCTTCACTCCTAAATTAAAAAAATACTAATGATTAAGATTTAATTTTAATATCTTATGCAACTATTATTATAATATTATTATAAATTTTTTATTTTTATTTTCTTATATAATACACATATAAGAAAACTAAACTTCCTACGCACACATGAAAATGGTGGGACCCACATATACATATATGAATTAATATATGTATATGTGGGTCCTACCATTCATGTGTGTGTGACATGAGATAATTTTTTTCTTACAACATGAAAAACATTAATCCCTTAAAATATACTTCCCTGGCCTTAAATATAAGACAACGTTGACTTTTTTAGAGAGCTTAATAAAACTAATTAAATAAATTTAAAGTATTTTTGTTTTTTTCTCCAAACTAATTAGTTTGACTAATAAATTGATTATAATTTAAGGAAACACAACAAATTATATGATTAAGCAACCTATTTAGCTTCTTTAATCTTTTTCAAAAAAAAAAAGTTAACTATGTCTTATATTTAAGATTAAAATGAGTATTAAATATGAACCCTCCATTTTTTAAATCTATGTAGAAATGAGAATTTAAGAAGTAAGAGAGAGGGGGGATTATGATCCAAATTCGAGAGGTGAGAAGTTTTTAATAATATTTTATTACACCCTCAAGCTTTAGGACTTGAATTGAAGGCCACAAATAATAACTTCCTAAAACTTTACCTAAACACTCATACATTGATTATTTCAATTCTGAGGCTCTCAACAACCAATTGTGTAATCATATTTTGATTAAATTAATTATGAGACCCTCAACTAATACAACCATATTTTGATTAAAATACACTATGAGACTATCACCAACCATGTCTTATAAGTAGCTTCCACTTGATTTGGATGTATTTTGATTATCATCGAGTAAAATTATATCCATAAATTTTTTTTTAAAAAAACTCAAGTGGCAAGCTATAGCTTGTGATAGTTCATAATAGATTTGAACATGGATAAGTTATTATTTTGGGTTCATAATTGATTTTGACATGTTTAGAGAAGTTCTGGTAGCTTATTACATAACCATTATTCTTGGGTTGTAATTGAGATTTTAACATTTATTGCGTGTCTGGATATTTTTTAAAGAAAAGCTTTGAATTTTCAATCCTACTTTTTAATTATACGGTGAGATCAATCTTATGAATCAATTTTATAAATAAATTACTATAAAATATATTCTCAAAATTATACTCTTTTGGTACTAAATATATATTATAAGACTTAATTGACTAATTTTTTATGAGATTAAGTAAACTAATGAAATGATTTAATTACATCATATATTATGTATAATAAAATTATAAATCAGTTTATATGTCAGACGAATTAGTTTAGAAAAAAATGATAAATATAAATATTTTAAAATAATTTAGTTATCTTCTTTATTTTCCCCAAAAATAAATATTTTATTTTCAATTGGAGGCAGTAATTATAAACCAATTTATTTAAATTCTATTTTCTCTCCATTGATCCAAACAAATTAATCTCATGTAAAGGAACCGCTTGGAGTGGTTCTCAACGTGGTTTTGATAAGTAGCATGCCGATAGTTTTGCAACCACTCCAAAAGCGTAGTTTTAAATGTGAAATGTGAATTGAAGAGGCTAATGAGACAAAATTAGAAGACAAGACCCAAAAAGAGAAGTAACCCAAGAAACATCTAGAGTTTGAGAAAGTGATCATGGTAAAATTAAGCTAGTTAACATCCATCACAACACAAAAATTAAACCATAAAGAGAAGCAAAAAGACTCCCACAAAAGAAAAAACATAACTATAATACGGACCATAATCCTAATGATTATTTTAAAGATTCAGTCCACCTATCTTTATATTCTTCAAGTTTTGATCCCAACCATCTTCTTAGGTTCAACTAATAATTTTAAACGTGAGTGTTTATATTAGTTTTTAGAGAATAATTTTTACGATTTACGAAATAAGCAAGTAAAAAGAATTTTATTTCAACTTGCGGAAAATAACTTTTGAAACCATAGTTTAAAGTTTGAGTTTTAGCCAAATTTATGGTGTGACAAAGTCGATTAATTAACAACCTTGCTATGTATTGGAATCACAACCACCAACCTTTGATATCCTTTCTCCTATTTCACAAACTCCTCTTTCAACTCATCGAGAAAACCAACCACAATCCTTTATTTCATCCTCACCAATCACTTTCCTTTCCTCATCGTTCGAAATCTCAAGCTTGAACCAATGACAACCCCCTTTTTTTTTTATATATTTCTTTTATTGGATGGGCTCATTATCTCGTTTTGACTAATTATCATTTGAGAAAGAATTAGGATAAGGAAAGGAGGGAAGGACTCTTGTACTTGTCAATATTTTGTTGAACCTTAAAACCTCCGTTGGTGAAGAAGCCATGATTTGTGTGTATGTTTGATTATAATACTTTCTTTTTTTTAAAAAAAAATCAATCTCTTATTTTTTTTTTCATTTTTAACTTACTTGTAACTCAAGTCACTCTCTCATTTCTTAGACTTTTGACCATGAACAAAAATATTAACTTCAATCGTTAATATAAAATTTTATTATAATGCAAATTTTATAATAAAAAACTAGTAATTAAAAACACTATTATGGCCAAAAAAGAAAAAAAGAAAAAGAAAAAAAATGTGACAATAACATTCACTCCCAAATCAATCTGAGTTTTTTTTTTTAAAGAAAATAAAATTTAAACAAAATAAGGAATTACGGAGAGGACGGACGAAGGGGAAAAAGAAAGTTGCAGAGACGGCAAGAAGAGGCGAGGAAGCCCAGAACTGGCGACGAAGAAGACTCTGAACTGTTGAGACAAATATGTGATCTAGACACGACAATGCCGGCGTCTTTGTGGTCTCTGAAGAACAAGCCAGCCTCGTCACCACAGTGGAGATTCAAAAGCTTCGAAGTCGGCGGCCAATTCCCGGCTTCAAATCTGACACTCATTTCCATTCTCACTTTGAAATTCACCACCTTTCTCCTCCTCCTTCATTCCTCCCTCAATTATGCAGATTAGGTGAGTCCGCCTTGATATGTGAACATTCAGATTCATCTCTCTCGTCCTCTCCAGCGAGTTAGCTTCCTGCTCATGCTGAATCCGATGTCTTACGTGCCTCCGAGCTGTGAATAGAAACTTAGAAGTTGGATACGGAAAGTGAGCTCACTCGAATGCTTTGTCGTCTTCTATTCTCCAATTTATTTGTTTGTTTAAATTTTATAAAAAAAATCCACATGGACCTGAGATGGAAGCAATTTCGAGGGTGTTATTAATTATTTCTAGGTAGGATGAATTTGAAGATTTAGCGGTAGATAACTAAAAAAACTGAAAAGGTAAGATATGGAGTTAAAAAGAATTTTGGGATTGATGAGTTAAAAATTGAAAGATTAAATAATTAATTTTCCCTATTACTGTTAAAAAAAAAGCATTTCATCCAAACATTACGAAGTAAGTATGTGTCTAGGCTTGGGGAGAAAAGCTTTCTGAAAACACGATTTTTATATATAGTATCTCAAACACTCACTTTTTAAAGCCCCAATCCTATTCTCAATTTTTATCTCAATCCCAACCCATCAAAATTCATAGCCTGTACCCGAAGTTCACTAAATGATAGAGTCATCTTTAATTTATTTTTTGCTGATATGTTAAATGAGTAGGCTGGTTGTCATTTATGTGGGTGGGGTTGGACAGGATCTTACAACTTATATGGATTAGAAGACTTTATTTATTTTTTGGGTGCTCCAAGAGATTGACATTGATAAGACTTTTACAGGAGATGGATGCCCTACAGATATGGCTTGTTCAGGTCTTCAACATTCCATGCTCATTATTTTAAAGGAAAAAATAAAGGTGAGCTCCATGTGCCAAAGGAATAGGCAAAGAACAAAACAAGAAGCTTGAGTTTTCCTTTTCAGTTTTTACCTAAAAACTATTGGGCTTGAAAACCATGAGCTTAACTGTTAAGCCTCTTCGTGAATATCTTTTCTCGCTCAGTCATCCATGATTGCATGCATCGTTGTTAATACTGTCGTTATTCCACTGACATAATTTTTTCCAATATTGGTGTACAGTCTGTTATGTCTTCTTTATCTTTGTAGTGCCTTAAATATATTGGTATCTCTTGCAAATGACAAAGGTTTCTGCCTTTCTGTTTCCTTAGCTTTCATGATTTTGTCCTCTACTTGGATGCTCGGTCACTACATTTTTCTTGAAGCATTCATTTTGGCTTTTTGCTTTAGGAAGCATCTCTTTCATATAGATTGTAGAGTAAAATTGACCAATTTATAAGTTTGGATTTCTTTGATAAACTGATGTAAATGACACGTCCATCATTAATTAGCAAGCAATAGAAACTGAAAATTGTTATCTGTTTGTACTCAGATTTATAACCGGCAAAAGGGAAATCAAGAAAAATCTCAGAAAAGCCCTTGTATCACTTGTCTTGCATGCAAGCTTCTCATGCTTCCTTCATTATGTTATTTAAAAAATGCCATCTGTTTTAGAGAAGTTCCCATGTTGTTCTGTTTCTAATTTCCATTTCTTGTATACTTTTATGTACCTGCAATCAAAACGCAATCTTCATGCCGGTCTTCTTCTTGTTGCTACAATAATGTAAAATGAGTTGCACACCTGTCAATTTTTGAAAGGCATTGGTATGGTTGTACCGACATGGATGACTAAGAATTGTTTTTATTTACTGTCTTTTTATTTCAGTTTCTTTCTGTTTTTATATCAAAGTTTCTTTCCTGTTTTTATGACTCACAATTATTGACAATTGGTCCTGCTGTTTGGAATATGAAGGTTTTCTTGAAGCTTTGCTTAAATTGTGACTGTTTGCCGCTATATGATAAGACAGAAAATACCCCCTTCTCGCTCTTTCTACCACATGGCTTGAAATCACCTTCACTTGTTTGCATATTGGGCTGTTAATATATGGATGTGGCATACTGAGCAGCTTGATTGAATTTCAACGTTGATGCATGCTTCTTACCATCAAAATTATTCAACCATATTTTCCAGCAAGTCACTGATTTGAAAAACGCTAGAGTGTAGATATTTAGATATGTTACAATGGAGTTGTCTATCGCAGCATGGTTATAAATCGTCATCTGTTGTCAAACTTTCCTTGGTTTTATTTTGTTCTCTTGGGATTTTTAACTTTTTTTTGTCTAATAAACTCTTGTATTCTATTCTCTTCCTTATCTTTTGGCGGGAATTGAATTGACTTTTCTGGTCTACCTCTTTGTCCCCCATGACATGCTCTTTACAGTTCACTCTGAAAAAAAACTACGTGGAAAGATTTAAACTGCTCTTGGCACCTAAAAGTTAAACTGTCCCTTTCTTATTTTTCTGCTGAAGTTGAAGGTTGAACTATCTATGATGAATGCTTGTAGGTAGATGGGATGCTCTTTCTTGCCGATTAGAAAATAAATCAGATTCACACACAAATGGTAGTGTTTCAGAAAGTATGGACGCAAAGCTGATTATGATGGAGAACAGAAACAATAATTATATCAATCAGGTCAGCAATGAATAGAAGATCCTGAAAAATGTGTATATTTTGCGAGACTATGTGCATATAATCTTACGAGAAAATACAATCTAAACATGTCCTTCACCTCATGCCAGGATCAAAATTTTGTAGTATCTTTAATAAAATCTTTACTTAAACATTTTTTTAAAGCCCATTTTGGCGTATCCTAAAGTTGAAGCAAAGTGATCTTGTGAGCCTGTACAGTATAATAATTGAATGGCCTTGTATAATTTCTCATCATCTGCATTTAATAATGCTGGTTTCCTCGGCTAAAAAATACTGTATGGAAGATATATTTTTACATGCATTCTTTTCTTAATCTTCTGCACAATGAAAAACATATGTCAGAAAAGGAAAAGATGCCAATTATGATTTGAATCACATTACATGTAATAAAGTTGAAGCTAGGAATTATCTGGTAATTAAAAAGAAATTGTTGGACCTGGGGTCTCTGAGGTTCAAGAGTAGGAGCACAAGTACAAGTAATGGAGAGAAATGAAGGCTGTGGCCTAAGGCCTTTGAGACTGAAAGAACTCAAGCTCAGGAAGAATTTAGCTAGAGATTTGAAGTCTAGATCAATTAACTGAATGATGGGATAGTAAACAAAAGTTACAAATCCAAGACTGGAAAATGAAGAACAAGGCCCAAATGTTTAGGAAAATAATAACTAGACTCAGAGAGAGAGAGGCCTAGTTACATATTAACGGTATATAGGCTTGTGATAATCTTAACCAAGTAATTTAAGCTATTTAGTGACATGGACAAACCCTTGCACATGCCCATTTTGGATGCTGAATAGATGGTGGTGATGGACCAGGTTTCGCTTCTTTTTGACCCATACAAAAAATGAACATTATTAAATAACTCTTTCAACCAGCATCAATGTTGATAAGCTGGACTTACCTAACAAACTGTTCTTTCGACTTGTGGTCCTTGGAGCAATGGTATTTCAGATTCTGTATCCTTTGTTCATCTGTTTCTTCATTTTTTTTCCTACTAGAAATTGTTTAATTACTCACCATAATTCATTTGTCCCTTAACAATATATGTTATTGATCACTTTGTCAAAAGTTGTTCACAGCTCAGGCTGTTGCATACGTGAGTATATATGACAATAGAATTGGTTTATTTGATTATCTTCTGCTTGTGATGTGCAGGGTCCATGGACTAAAAGCATGATACAATCTTTGTCATTGTACTTCATACAAAAAGTAACACATCAAATGTGTTTTCACCGAATGTTGAAAGTCATTCAAACAATACTTCCGGATATGCTTCAAACTCTTACTGCAACAGGCTTGCCTCTTGCTTGCGTCTCTAATACCCTGAATAAACCCAGCCCTGTACGATTGAATGTGTCCTTTCCTTTTTTTAACAATATTCATTGGAGCTTAAGACGAGTGATATACTTGTTTGACGTCCAAATTGAGAGAAATGTTGGCACGTAAGCCTATATTCACTTCATCTTTCAGTTACTTATTCGCATGTTTATCTATAGTTTTCTGTTAAATCTCAACTGAAAATGTTAAGTTGATTATGCTCAATCTATAATAAGCAGTATGTTGAAAACCAACTTTTTTTTTGCAAAAGAAAGGCAGTGTTTGGGATCGATGGTTATGCATTTCTGCATTGTTGGTTATGTCAGATGTCTTGGAATAGGCTTTTGGTTTATTTTATTAATACGAGTACAATAAAATTGTGATTTGTTGCAAGAGTTCTTGGGAAAATTACAATAAGGGTGAGTTTTCTAACTCATGGTGCTTTTACGGGATTTAGTGTGCGGTTAAAGAGAACAAACTTTGTTAAGGATGAATATTTCCTTTGCAATTTGTAATAAGATCATTTGCATTACTTTATGATTTTTCTTTGCTTTTAATTCCTTCAGAAAAGTTTTCTTGCATATTTTCAAGTGTATCAGAAATCTCAACTATAGGGCAAAATATATTTCTTTGGTAGTACGGATAAGTAAGGATTTGATTGGAAGGATGCATTGGAGCTCCTATTTTCAAATCTTTCCCAGTTGAGGGTTTGGAATGATTTTAGTCCCTTTCTATCTTACATTTGACATTGGGTTAAGGTGCAATTTTGTCCTAGAAGTTTTCAATCAGGAGCAAGGTTGCCCTTAAAGTATTTTTTGGGTTTAGTGTCGCCCTAAAATTTTGAAAATGTAGCAATGTTGCCTCACCTCATCAAAAGATGGACATTGACCCTTAACATTTTTAATGGTAAGATATTGCTCCTTAGTGAATTTTCTGTGGCAAATTTGACACTTCCAGGATAACCCTAAACTTGAAAAGACTTTCGGGACGATATTGCTCCTTAGTGAATTTTCTGTGGCAAATTTGACACTTCCAGGATAACCCTAAACTTGAAAAGACTTTCGGGACGATATTGCTCCTTAGTGAATTTTCTGTGGCAAATTTGCGCCTTAACTCTTTAAATTTTACCCTATCATTTGTCTTTTCTTCTTTATGTTAAAGGACTATATTCTTAAGGGTAATGTTGGAAATTTAACTTTTCAAATCCATCCCATCCCATTCCATTGTAACCTCTATAGAAAGGGAAGTGATTTGCTATTCCCTTTTCATTGGACTTCCAACCAATGGAGAGGCTTTGTGGTAACTCAAGCCCCACTCATCCCACTCCTCTCCAACTTGCCAAGCAACCCTTGTAAAACAGAATTTACCTCAATGAATTTGTTCAGAGATACTTAAAGGAATAGGATAAGAAAAATATTTCATAACTAGGGTTTAGGTGGCTAGTTAATTCTAATCTTATATTGCTGATTGAACTAAGTTTATGTGAACAATTTTGATAAATTGTGTCAACTAGACCATACATCTCATACGCCGTATCCTATATGGACTATTTCAGGTTCTTTGCGGCGCTCCTTGCAGCATGTGCATCATTTGTTTTAATTGGCGGTCTCTTGTTCTTCAGATTCAGGTAATCATTGACATGCGGTTTCTGAAGTGTGTTTATTGTTCATGATTTTCATATTTAGCAGTGTGAATGGCATTATCCTATAGAAAGCAAAATGGTCAAAACAAGACATTAGGGGAGTGCTTCTGGGATGCCTGGGCCTGCCTTATTTCAACATCAACTCATGTATCAGTATGTTGGAATTCTTGTAAACTTCCCACTTTTTTTATTTGACTCGTTGCCCCCTATGCAGTTATATGCATTGGCTATTACTGAACAGATTTTCTTGCTGCATTGCAGCAAAAAACAGGTGTTGAGCGTGTTCTTGGATTTATTCTTGCCATATGGGGCATATTGTTTTATACTCGCCTTCTAAGCACAGTGAACGAAGAATTTAGGGTAAGGCCCAAAGCAGTAAGCATTCAATAAGAATTATTTTCCGTACACGCCTTTAATTATCTGTCTTTAGAGCAGATTAGTATGCAAAGACTCAGAGAGGGGGCCCTAGTGCAAGTTTTCGAGAGTGATCATATCATCATTTGTGGCATGAATAGTCATCTACCTTTCATATTAAAGCAGCTAAACAAGTATCATGAATTTGCGGTCCGCTTAGGCACTGCGACAGCTATGTAAGCCGTTTGCGTAAGGTTGTTGCGCTGACTTTTGTTCAAAATGCTGGCTTTGTAATAATCTGATTTACTCGTATTCAGGAAGCAGAGAATCCTTCTTATGTCTGATCTTCCTAGAAAACAAATTGAAAAAATGGCTGAACCAATGGTGAAAGGTTTAAAGCACATTGACGTCCTTACAAAGAGGTAGGAATGCTTGAATCTCTTCCTATATCATGTTTTTTTTTAATAAGGAAACACTCATGACAACATCCCCTTTCCTTTTAATGAGGTAAAATCTTGGGACATATATGCTTCTTGTCTTACAATTTTTGCCATCTGCATTTTATTTTTGAGCATAATGACACTTTTAGTTCCTTTAATAAGCACAACAGAGCCATTGATTCTCACTAATTTCAACTATCAATCAGAGCATCCTTCCTCCAGTTTAAATAAAGCGATCAAGACAATTGCTTCATTAGTTTTTATCACGATGTATAATTTTGCATTTTTTAAGCTTTGCTGATTGTTCCTTTGGTTAGTTGTTTTTATGCACTACATGAAAAATCCTGGTAAAAACAAAATTGAAAACGAACCATTAGTTTAAATTTTTAGGTCTATTATGGCTCATATCTAAATTTTATGGATCTATAGTGGCAGCCTTACTTTGACGCAATCATATGAAAGAGCAGCAGCCAACAGGGCTCGTGCAATAATTATACTGCCAACAAAAGCGAATAGGTAATAGCTAGTCTGCTTAAAATGCAAATTTGATAATAAGATGTTTCAAGGGCAATTTCAGTTGAATTTACCTGGCCTAGTGTGTTATGGAGGCATGATAGTTTTTCATGAAGATGCATTGAAGGCATCAACGATATTATTGTAGTTACTAATCAATTTATAGGCACATTTTGTCAGGATTTTAATTTATTAACATCTATTTTAGGTGGTATGGAGGTTTTAGTTGGAATTTACTTTCGTAATACAATTGACAAATACTATTTGTGGTTTCATTTTTCTTTTCAATAGAAGACTATATTGATTAAGAAAATAATTAAAGTACATGAGGATCCCAGGACCCAGAGTCCTTTAGGAAAAACCAGAAAAAGGAACTAGCATAATGATGACAAACATCAGCTCAATATAACTTGCTAATCGGTTTGAATATATGATAAAACACATAGTCAACACATAGTCAACTAATAATCCAATACCTAAAATATCTAACATGTTGAGTAACTTCATATTGATAGATGCCTACTACATTTCAAGTTTTTGTAGCTTATGACGCAGATATGGAATAGAAGACCTTACGAGGTTTGTGCACTTGAAAACAGTTTAAGTATCACAATATCATATTCCATGAAAGAGGAATTCCCTTTCCGAACATCCTCCCAAGAACAAAAACTGGGACCATCCGTGTTCATGGATGAAGCATAGGAAAATGTACTATAGAAATGATCTTCCTAGTACTTGTAAGAGTAATGAATGCAAGGACCTGACTTGAATCTGTAAGAAAATAATTCACAATGAACAGTTTTCAAAATCAAGGGATTACTGCTAAAATCCCCTGTATCAGCCAGGAGTTGCTTATTTTCTATCTGTCAAATGTAAAACATTAACCAATGACTCGCTTCAGGATGACTACATGACAAATTGGGTTATTTTAGCAAAGTAATTACATCTATCTTTGCTGTATTTCATCTACATTCTAGATTTCACTTTAATGAAGTTTATTGATTTCGGATCCTTAATTTCTTAGGTTTGAAGTTGACACAGATGCTTTTCTATCTGTTCTAGCCCTTCAACCAATTCCTAAAATGGATTCTGTCCCCACCATTGTTGAAGTATGTTGCATACATTCAACTTGAAATGAAATGGAGAATTAAGATTCAAACGCTCTCCACAAAAGTAAGGATTTGTCTTATTTAATGAATGCAGGTTTCAAATTCCAAGGCATGTGAGCTCTTGAAATCTATCTCAGGAGTGAAAGTAGAGCCGGTAGAAAATGTTGCGTCCAAATTATTTGTTCAATGCTCTCGGCAGAAGAAGCTCACAAGGATCTACAGACACTTGCTAAATTATCAAAGTAATGTAAACTTTTTGCTTATCATATTTTGTCAGCATTCCTTCTTTGATCTAATACTTAAACTTTTATGTAGTTGTGTTTTATATATGGTTTATTCTCTTCCTGAATTGAGAAAATAATCATAGAGGATCAAATTGTCTTCTGATAATGTTTACTATAGATTCTAAATCACTTGATTGTGCCATTCCATTGAAGTTGAGTCATTTTTTCTGCAATTTCTCAGAATAAACTTTCATTTCCAATCTTTCCATTTGGCTTAATTATCTTATTGTTTTTTTATGTCTAGTGTAAGGTGAGGTAAATGAAACATTTCCCTATTTGGTGACCCTAGATTTGGAAACTGGCTTCTTTTTTTTTTTTCTTAATTTTTTTATTAATGTAACATACAAATTTTACATGTCCCTGAAATTTAACTATTATTACTTTTGCACTTTTCAGAAAATGTATTTAATCTTTGCAGCTTACCTAACCTAGAAGGAATGACCTATAGGAAAGTAAGACATGCATTTAAGGAGGTAATAAATTTAATTTGTTGGCTGAATACACCATTTATTGCTTGCTCAAATTTTCCTGCATACATTATCTCTCCATTCATATTATTTCAGGCAGTTGTCTGTGGTCTTCATCGTAATGGAAAGATAAACTTCCATCCACATGATGATGAAAATCTGCAGCGAACTGATAAAGTATGCAGACTAGCTCACAACTAAATCTAATTTACATTTCATTTGGATTTGAAGTTTCTCTGTCAAAATTCAGTTATTACTTTGATATCAAAAAGATATGCTCTAAACTTTTTTCTGTTTCTTTGAGGTTTTGAAATCAATTAATTTCAGAAAGTTTGCTAGCATACTCTCTGATGTCACTAAGCCTCCCTCATTTAGGTATTAATGATTGGATCCCTTCACGATACAAAGAAGGCACATGCTTACCCACACAATAAAAAAGGAATTCAAGAACAGAATGTCGAGCATGCCATAAAATTGAGTAAAATGAGACTAGAGAAAATTGTAAGGAAAAAATCAGATTCCAAGGTAGGACAACTACATTGGGAAAATGTTCTGATTAACGTTGAATGCCATTTATTCCAGATCTTTGCATTTATTACTTATCATCATGCAGGCATCAGATGAAAAACTGGGACCGAAAGAGTGCATTCTTTTGCTTGGGTGGCGCCCTGATGTTGTAGACATGGTTCAAGAGTATGATAGCTATCTTGGTCCAGGAAGTGTTGTGGTATGATCTTACACACACACGTGTGTGTGTGTGTCTCTGTATATATATGATGAACTGATTACTTCCATTGTTGTTTACTTCGTGTATTGCATGATTTATTGCTTTAAAACCTTATGCAAACTTCAATTCCAGTATTGAATCTTGAACATCAATAAATACTGTTTATTTAATATAACTTATGTAAGAATGATAGCGATCCAAATAGCTATGGCTTGATTTATTCTAGGAAAAATAAACGTATTAGGATAAATTAGGAATTAATTATTTAACGAATCTGTTTTTATTGTCTTTCATTATTATCTTTATGAATTAGGAAATAAGAGGAATATCTTATTAGATAAGATTTAATTGTCAGAATTTATTATAGATTTAGATATATTTTTAGATTTCGTATTTATATTTGGATAGAGTCTACCCTTTGTAAATCATTATAAATAGGCCTAATGCCTCATCAATAAAGTATCGACTATTCAGAGAGTAATTTACTTATAGGAAATTCTCTTGGGCTGTTTTAATAGAATAAGTGAGATACTTGCTTATTCTACTAACAACAGAGGTTGTTTTTAAAGAGCTAACGAGATACCTACTCCCTCTTTAGATTTTATATATATATATATATACACACACTTCTCAACCTAGATTCCTATATAACCTTCTTATCACCACATCCATCAGTACTATAATCAGTTTCTCATTATTCCTCTCAACTTTATTATCTCTCTTTACATTCTCATTCTCATTTAACCTTTCCATCAGCTTAACCAAATCAGTATCTTACCAAAGAAGTTATGGCTGACAAACATAGAGCTTTAATTCCCGATTGCTTATACAAATATGCCTTATACTACTAACTCATGTACCAGTGAAAAAAGTTGAACGACTAAGATATTTTATGAAAAACCAATAATTGATTGAGTATTCACACATCTGGAAAAATTGACAGATGTCTGGCATTTAATTTCGGTGCTACTGCCATCATGGCCACATCTATAAATCCTAGTGTCTATAATCCTTTCTGGCACAGTCAATGAATTGAAACTTCAATGGTAAGGAAATGAGATTTACTTTTTATAGAAGCGTTAACCTAAAATGCACTCTCTTGATGGTCTGGAAGGATAGTTAACCCCAGAGAATTTATATCAAAGGAAATGGTTGAGGGTTTTTTATTTTGTATGTTAACCCAAATTCGACTTTCTGCACTGTCTATGCACTCATTTTCTAAGCTCAAAATTCATTTCTTAAACAATATTCAGGAAATATTATCAGATGCTCCAGTAGATGACAGAATTAAGGCCTACACCATTCCTGGTCAATTTGATCTCAAGAATGTTCGAATTTCTCACAGGGTATCCATTCACTGTTGTTTTAGAATTTTCGTTTTGTAGTTTTTCTAGTTTTATGATTATCCACTTAATTCATATTCTGTTGTAGGTTGGAAATCCTTTGTCCTGTGACACCTTAAAGCTGACCCTTCTGGATATCCAGAAATCTCTTCGTAATGAAGATATTCCTTTATCAGTTGCTGTCCTATGTGACAGAGGATGGCTTGATGGAGGTAATGATGCATGTCAGTTTTTTGTGGCAGATAAGAACTTGCTACTGATTATTGACTATTCTACCTGCAGATCCATCTAAGGCAGACAAAAATTCTGCTTATACTCTTCTACTAGCAGAAAGTATCTGCAAACAACTTGGAGTTAAGGTGGTATATTTTAGACCATATACAATTTCTGAATGATATCAATTTATAGACCATACATTCTATATTTAATATTAGTTCGTGGTTATAATGACGAGCTCAAAAGGAATAACTTGATTTGGTTCCTTAAATTGCTATTTTGCAGGTGCATAATCTAGTTGCAGAGGTTGTTGATTCGAAATTGGGGAAACAAGTAACTCTAAAATTCTGAGTTTTCTCAAATTTTCAAAATTTAGATGGAACTATTTTGAGTTGATATTGCTTCTGCATAAATTGCTGCAGATATCTAGAATCAGTCCATCACTGACCTATATTGAAGCAGAGGAATTAATGAGCCTTGTAACAGCTCAAGGTCATATCACAATCTTTTTTCTCTTCTATGCTATGCTTTACTTTATGTGGTCTATTTGCCAAGTCAGTGTGCTTAGAAAGTTAATTTTCTGTACTTGCAAAGCAGTTGCGGAGAACAGCGAACTTAATGAAGTTTGGAAAGACGTACTAAATGAAGAGGGTGATGAAATATATGTGAAGGTAATAATATACTACTTTTGCAATGTCTTAATATCCTCGAATCATTATGAGTGCTGAGCCGCGTCAGTCTTGCTGCTCTTCATCCTTTAAACATTTCTTTTTTTGCAATTTCTTTTGTATATTGTCCCATTTCATAGAGAAATCCCTTCCTTCATCCTTATTCTTTTAAATTAGTCCAAGTTTATTGGCACTTTTCTGAACCTTACACCTTCCGAACACAATAAATTTACAAGATTAAATTTTGCTGAAACTTGATAGGTCTCCTATACATGGTACATAATTTAAAGAATGAACCATCTTATTTATGATTTGTAAACTATACAACTTGCTATTAATTTTATATGTTACTTTGAAATTAAAATTGATTTTTTTTTTTTTTTTGGCCAAGATATTAATGTTTTGAACATGGCATTTAATCTGTATTGTGAAGCCAAGGGCGAACTGTGAGTAACTTTCTGTAATAAGTATGCACTTTAGCTGTTACTTGCCTTTGTTTCATGTGACAGGATATCAAACTTTACATGCAAGAAGGAGAGAATCCATCATTTGCAGAGCTCTCTGAGAGGGCATATCTACGGAGAGAAGTAGCCATAGGTTATGTGAAAAATAACAATATGGTATGCGGTTAAAAACATGATTAAACATACTTAAAGAGTTTATTTTGAACTATCCATAAGAGCATGTTACATATAACTTGTCATCTTTGCAGGTTATTAACCCGGTTCCAAAGTCAGAACCCCTCTCTCTTGAAATGACAGACTCACTGATAGTTATTTCTGAGCTTGAAGGAGAGCAGCCTGTGGTTTTGTAATGGTGAAAGCTTCAATATAATCTTATCTGTATGCTTCTTCATTGTTTCTACAGGGACATTGTTTCCACCACCTTGTATTAAGCAAAGATTATCTTAGGAATCTCTCAATTGATGAAGTCCCAGATTCTTGTAGCTTAGGATCATTCAAAGGCTTAAAGATTTAGGAGTTCAATAATGGTCACATTATAGATAACTAAAAGTCAATCTGGCGTTGTCTTTTATTTATTTGTTTTTAGAGACCAAAGATTGTTGATGCAGAGATTATGCTGGAACACGACGTTATACTACTTACTTTTGAGGACATTTTAATTCCTCAGGGCTTAAGCTATTACTGTTCACTTAACGACACTACTCTTGGTGGATTTTATAATCGAATTAGGTGCCTAAAAGATAATGGACAGAGGACATAGAGAAATATAAATATCAGAAAAACACATCAATGAATTATCTCTATATTTGCATGAAATCTTAATTAAATTGTAATGCTTATTGAATGTTACTTTGATCTTGAGAACTCATTTGCAAACTACTCATTGTCTTATAGCAATTGTTTCAAGCATGAAGTTATAGAGTATTACTTAGTGGACAACCCATCTATCACTTTATCCTTAGGCATTCCTTATTAAAAGCCCCAACCCTACCTCACTAAAACAAATATCATCAAAATAAATATAAAAATTATAGCAAATAACACTTTTAGAGCCATAGATCGCACAAATCATTTCTATTAAACTCTCATTCTCAAGATGCAAGTTATCCTTGAAGTTTGCCTTCTAGTAATTCCTTAAATGCATCATCATCCGTTTGATTAGTTTTATGCTGTTCTTTAACAATAGAATTATTTAAACAAATATACATGTATATGGGCAACAACAAAAAAATAATACCACCAAAATTTTATCCTAACAGATCTTTTTCACTTTCTAATGTGTTAAAGAATTATGAATTTTGAAATTAAAAAAATTTAAATTTAAATTTCTTACTATATTTATTTAAATATATATATATATATATATATATATATATATATATAAAACACATTTTTTATCAAATATAATAAACTATATATGTTTGAGAGATTGTATTAAGTCATTTAAGTATATGTTTTGATATCTTTTCTACAAACATTTTAAAAAACTTACTTAAAATTTTAAAATTTTGTGATATTTGCAAGTTGTCAATAAAAATTTAGGCTTTAGAATTAAGGGCAAATTAGTAAATAAATTTTATTTTATAAAAATTTTAATTAAAAAAATATATTTTTAGAATCTTTTAAGAATATTCTTAATGGAATTAATGGTTTAGATTTAAATGTCTATTTTCAAAATAGAAGGGAGGTATGTATAACTAAAGTAAGATAGAAGGGTGATTAGAGTATTTTATTCGAAATCTAACCTTGAAAAAAAATCAAGCACATGATACATGAACTTTTTGATAAATTTACACCTTAACAAAAATAACATAGATAACATATTAACTTCCAACTCAACATATTGTGTCAAATGTAACACCCCGCTGTTCTGTACCCAGAACAGGGTAGCATTTTCTAAATTTGAAATAAAAATACCCACTTTTGCATTAATAGTATGCAGCACACATACACACTTATATCATGTCCACATCACACAACCATATGTATCTAAATATTTATACACCCTAGTAGCCACATACAACTATTTTAAATTATTATTTTAATCCAAACAAGTCATAGGAAATATAACTAAGAGGTGAAATAAAAGAAAGTAAGTCGTCCTATCAGCTTCACCATCTTCTTCAACTCACACAGTATCTACCTTTTTTCCGTTTGCACCTTGATTACTAGTTTGCCCAGGTCCTGATTTGATGGAAGGTCCTGAGATTCAAATAAATGAATCCCAGAGTAACATATTAATCTCAATTTCTAGTATAATCAATACATGTAAATCAACCAAAACAGAGTAGTTCACACAGCATATAAAGCAAATAGATTTCATATAAGAAGTATTACATTCCATATGCAGCACGTAATACAAGTAATCTTTAAAAGATTTCAAAATACTTTAGCGCTAGAAAGTTCAATTCTTTGATAAAATAATTACCAAAAATTACTGAATGCACTAGGCTCTGCCTAGCCACCGGGAAGTTAGCCCCATGGTTGGCCCTTCCGCTCAATTGAGCCATGAGTGGTGCTGGCCTCATACAGGTGGGACATACAAGTATGGTATACATAAACATATATTGGTATACAAAGAACGTGAAATTAGAGTTACTACCTGTTGATCTTACCGACAGAAACACCTTCCGTAAATTTCTTTCAAACTTGCTTGTCCTTCAAGCTTGGGCAAATATTACTTTCTATAATTAACATTTATATGGAGAATAGGTTATTAATTAATTTAGTCTTAATAATATAATTAGGATTTAGTCCTTAAGACCTTCTCCAAAATACTTGTCCTTTAGTATCCTTATGACTTACTGATAATTACTTATTGGGGCTTATTTATTTAGATACCATATTCTAAGGAATAAATATCATCTCAATCACTTAACCTTTCATTTTATCCAAAGAAACCTTTTTCTTTGAAGTTAAACATAATTAACAACTTAGGTGACTATTCTTAAGACTTATCAGAAATTGACCTTTAATTTCCACGGTTATTTGAAAAATTCATAACTTGGTCCATATAACTCCAAATGGAGTGATTCCAATTTCTATTTACTCCTTGATAAGTCTATTTCCATAAATTAAAGTCACCAAGTTGATTCATGGCTAAGAAAATTCCCTTTAATTTATTTATACCATCTGTTCCACTATAACAATAATAATTATTATCACCCTAAAAATATTCTTTTGATATTTCCTCATAATTCTCCAAATTAATATACATATATTGGAATAACTAGCTTCACGTGACAATTCCCTTTTAATTTTCCCCACATACTTCTTTAATGTGTGTGTGTGTGTGTGTATTTCGACATTTCCATCCCCACTTGTACATGCATGCACTTAAATCCATAAATATATAAATTATTCTACCTTCACACATATATAGACACACAAACAGTAACATGACAGCAATAAGGGAACAACTGATGCATTTCTTTCCCATAGATGCTATTATATATCTATATAAAGAGATATGATGACAGCTAAACTAATGGGTGCAGCAAGCTTACCGGGCGTCTAATTTTTCCTTGATTCCAACGGCACAAAACAAAGTCCCTCACTCTCTCTCTCTCGGCCACGTTTGAGAAATGAGAAATGAAGAAGAAAGTAGGTATATTAAATAATAGAAGAGTGTAAGGCGCATGATTTCATTATGTTGTCTACTGCCTTATCATTATTGCTATAATGCTTGACCAAAAGTGGATGTAATAAATAATTAAATAGCATATCAGTTGTCCCATATGCCTCTCTATTATGCGCTAAACAATATTAGGGATAAGATATGTGAGTTGGCATGCAATTGGATTTGCATATGTGTATTTCCGTGGAGATGCTTTGCATAAACAAACAAAAATGATAAGGCGCAAATTTCCAATAGATAAGAAATGTTATCCAATATGTTTTTTTTCCCCTCAAATAATATTGAACAGATAAGACGTGAGAGCTATCCAAAAATAATCTGTTCTCAATGTTTCTATTATTGGACTATAATGGAGATTTGAATAGGATATTACATTAAATAACGATCAAAATTAATTAAAATAATGGTCAGGGTAAAATTACTCTTTTTCTAACATTTCTAAGGCAATATTGGCTCATAAGAAAATTATGGGGTAAAATTGCCTCTTAACCTGTCTTTGATATAAACAATTTTTTGTGTCTCAAAATTTACATTTTTTTCCTTTTCTATCCTATTAAATATATATCTATTTATATTAATTATTCCCAACTCACCATTAATCATTTATTTCTCATTCACTATCATATTTTATACTCATTATGTAACACCCCGGATTTCTAAAGTTCAAATAACATAAATATTCCAAATGTTTTCATAAATAATAATAGAAATCCAAAATAATCAACATCCGGAAGGTGTCACCACCGCACTTGTATTAGGGCAAGTGCAAGGCTACTAACTACATTAAATAGATCTAAACCTAAACAAAAATGTTTTACGCAAAATAAAATAAAATAATAAAAATACAAGAAATTTAAATAAAACTAAAATTGGACGTCTTCCTCACTTCTCACTGCTAGCCCCAATCTTTGAAACCTGTTCACTGAAATTCTGCTCCCCCGAAGGATCATCGCAGCCCAGAAACACAGACATCAGCAAAGCTAGTAATCCTAATTAAGAACAGATAATATAACATAAACTAAAATGATTAAGTAAATAAATATATAATTTTAAAATAAATTGAAATAAAACAAAACAATTATAAAATTAAAATAAAATATTTACAAAATTAAACAAGATAAAATATCGTATATTTGTATAATCATAAGGTGTCTGGCACAATTTATTAATCAAAGCAAATATGTGTGTGTGTGTGTGTGTGTGTGTGTGTGTGTGTGTGTATCATCAGATAATTGCATCAAACTTTAATCATTATCATTTTAAATTTTGTTTAGACCCGAAAATCCTGCCAGTCTATTTAGTAAGAAGAGAACCATGGTAGACCCGGATATCCTGCCAGTCTACCCTGTGACCCAGAAACCTGCCAGTCACAAATCATCATCAAATTGGTCATAGATCATTTTCTTCCTAGTGTGCACATCTCTTCCCAAAAGTTGCTACTAATGCCCCGGATATCCTGCCAGGCACCACTTTGGGAAGAACAGATATAATCGGTTCACATCAAATAACATATTGGAGGCTTAAAGCCTAAAGGTTGTGTTCATCACTTTAGGAGGTACCATCCTAAAGCTATCCTCCCACTATTAATTTATTTTAAATAATTTAAACTCACAATAAAATCCCTAAATTATTTTTATTATGTGTAACCAGATATTTATAATAATAATAATAACAAAACCCTTAATTCTACAAGAAAGTGTGGATCTTAACTTCCACGCTTAAATCAGAATGGATTTGAGAATATTAGATTGAACTTATTAATATTTTATACTTATTCAATTATAATTTATATATTTTTCTATTAATTATAGGATATAAGAAAGGTTTGATACAGAATCTATCAATATCCTATTTTTATTTTGTAGGAGAGATTATGAGATCTACAAGCTTGGTCAAAAGGTCAAATTAAGAAAGAAAAGAAGTGGACCCCACGTGAATAGGCATATTTCTATCAACATCCCCAAGCATTTCGGATGGCATTTGTGTGTGGACCCCACAATAATTCATATTCAAATAGCTTTAGCAAAGATTTTCGATCAAGAGAAAATGCGTGGACCCACACACCCAAACAGATGCAAACCGAAAAGAACAAAATAATTCCAACACATATATTATATATTTGAATCAAGACATGGCATTGAATAAAAGATGGGTGGACCCCGCGGCACTTAAAACTGGTAGGAGGTTCAAATATTAATGAAAACCAAAAGCATTCTTTCACAAAGTACAGCATGCAGGTTGCACGAGAAAGGTAAAACAAAAGCAATGAATATATGTGACATTGTGTATATAAGCCATATACAAAGCAAAGTAGTCAATCCCGGATAGCGGCGCATAGCAGCTAACCCAAAAAACGCTAAAGTGGTATAGCGCATAGCGGGATGACCGCTATACCGAAAATAATAGATACACACATAAAGGTTTAAAAATAGAAATGTACTCAAAACTCAAGACATATCCATCATGAATAATAAAAAGTCAACTAAAGAAACAAACATCATTAAATTAGTCTCTAAAGCTATAAATTAAATATTCATATTTTTACTGTAGCAACTATTTTTACTATAACAAGCATTTTTACTGTAGTTAAGGTCTATGGTTGTTGTGATTGGGAAGATGAGACCATTTTCACTGTACCAACTAGCCAGCACAACAATAGAACTGTAGCAAGCAGAAATCAGAACTCTCGTAGTGACTATTATTTATATCTCTTCCTTCGATTTCTCATCGCAAGTAGAAATCAGAACTCGTCATCTCAACCTTCGAAC
Source organism: Acacia confusa (assembly GCA_037074495.1). Lineage (NCBI taxonomy): Eukaryota > Viridiplantae > Streptophyta > Magnoliopsida > Fabales > Fabaceae > Acacia > Acacia confusa. The sequence goes on from CM073514.1 coordinate 17,048,850, forward strand.
TCTCGTAGCAAGCAAAAATCTCAACCTTCAAACTGTAGCAGGCAGAACTCTCGTTGTCTCAACCTTCAAATTGTAGCAAGCAGAAATAAGAGGCGCCGAAATCAGAAATCGGAGAAGATTAGGTCTCGTCGTCTTCAGGAATAAGCCAGAAATATCATTGTCTTGTTTTAGGAATGTCTTTTTTTTTTAATCATTTGTTTAAAAAAACTAAACAGCGCGAGACGCAGCGCGACCAGGCGCGCTGCAATGGGCGCAACAAACGCAATGCAAAAACGCACCACAACTGATTTGCTGTAGCGGGCAGCCACTGTTCTGCTCCGCACCGCCACGATAGCGCCGCTATTGCGCGCTATTGACTACTCTAATACAGAGAAAGGCAAACCGGAAAATTTTAATATACGTATGTGTGTTATTATTTAATATGTAAATCTATGAAGCAATTTGTTAAAAAAAAACGAACTCGCAGGCATACTTATCCAATCACGTGAATCGAGAAGGAAGAAGATATATAGGAATAGGGAAAAGAGTTTCTGGGATTAGGATTACCTGGTTTCCGTGGTTGCTAAGCTCCTAGAAAGGAAACTCTGCCGTAAGGAATTTTCAGAGGGAGAGAGCTACTGAACGATAACTAAAGTTAGGCGGCTAAACCTAACTTATAATTAGGCTCCTAGGGTTTAGTTAATAGTGGGCTTTGTGGGTTGGGCTTTTAACTATTACTAATCAATGAATAAGAATAATAACAAATCATTTATAAATTTCTAAATTTTTACTATAAAAATAATAAATCATTTATTAAATTCTAATTAATTAATTTTTTTTGTTTATTACTATATTATTACTATAATAAACCAGGTGGGGACACTATATATAACAATCAGTGAATTATATAAAACCAACACCTAGGATTTTAAAGATATATATATATATATATATATATATATATATATATATATATATATATATTGAATATTTTACTCTTAATTATCGCTTTAATAGTAATTTAGATATAAAACTATAAAATAATTTTCAAATTTCAAAGGAATATAATTAATATCAAACAATTAATAATGGCATTTACTTTCCAGCATTTTATCGCTAAATGAAACAAACTCTCTATACGGGATGATTTACGTCGGTAATACATAATCTAGTGAAAGCAATCTTTTTATTTTTCCTTTTTTTTCCCAAAAGTGTTTTATAGTACATTCACACAAATATAAATATAAAACCTTATGCTTAAATGATCAAAGTGTAACATCCTATTGATTAGATGAGGTTTTATTAATATATTATTAGTTTTAATTTTAATTTTAATATCTATATTATTATTATTATTATTATTATTATTAACAATAATAATAATAATAATAATCTGGGGTATTACACATTATCTTACATATCTTATATTCATTTTCTCTTCTATACTCTTTTTATAAATAGGTATATATTTTGAAGAAACATGACATTTTTTACATTTTAATTGATTTTAATTAATCTTAATTGCCAGTTTGTTTGACACAATTAAAAAAAAGCTTATGAAAATGATCGGAGGGAGTATTATTTTGAAATTGTAATATATTGTTATAAAAATGTTAGATCTCAACCACCAGAGATGGATCCAAGGATAGAGACACTAAATAGAGAAGAGATGGGGAGAAATGCAAGTGAAAACATTACTCTCCCATGTTCCATTAGTTGAACATTCAGCAAAAAATACACATGAAGCAAAAGATTTAGCACAAAAAACATTAATAACCTTAATCATCACCTTCCACATGAAAATTTTCTTCCATCTCTGATCATATCTACGTGAGGATGGAGAAGATCCTGGTCCAGGCTTAACAGATAAATATTTTCTTCCAACCTCAGACCCAACATATAGCCCATGTGAAATGAAGCATCACAACAAGAAAAAAAAAAAAAAAACAACAACAACAACAAGAAAGGAATGAGAATGATTGAGCGGGGTGGGAATATGTTAGACCCCTATCAAACGGCCTATAACTTAACCTGTTTAGAGCCTGACCTAGTCTATTTGTTAAAAAGGTCATGCAAAAACCTATTCAAAGGTTCAAATATGTAAATGGATCAGACATATTTTGTTAAGGCCTGACATATAAGCATTTAAGTTTGGCATGTTTATACATTAAATAAATATAAAGGTAGTTGTAAATATTATGCTTTGGAGTCTACTAAAAGCTTACATTTATATAGGTTTTGATAGGCTCAAAATGCAAGGCTTGCAATATAAAACATTTTTAAAGCCCTACATTGTAAGTAAATCTTTAAAAAGGCTTTAGGCTTGCCCAGGTCTTATGAAGGCTTAAACCTAAGCCTTCAAAAAAGTCTGCATTCAAACTCAGACATTCTACCACCATTACAAGCTCATGCCTATTTAGCTAAAGTCTTGTTTGATCTATTTTCTTCTCTAAACAAGAGACAGATTCCATATCCCTCATTTTCAATAAACTCTTCTACCTTACAGTCAGCAAATGAATCATTAGGAGGAGGATAAACCAATCCATCAATTTATTTATTTATTTTTTAAATAGTTGTTAGCTCCGAACTTTAATATGAGATCTATTTATTAATTTGTGTAGATTAAAAAAATCAGTTAAATTAGTTCTTCATTAAAGATGTGTGTTGGATTCACGAAAATACCTTATTATAAAGTATTTACATTGACACAATTTTTTTTTTAATTTGTGTAATTGATAGGGATGATTTAGAGGAAAAAAATAATAAATACATGAATAAAGTGGATTGAAGTCTTATGCTTAAAACCATCCTTAACTAACTTTTATATTAAGATCATTTGTAGTAATTTATTAACTATTTTGTTATTTGATTCAATATTATTATTAAAGAATAGGATAGAATATTTATTAATTTTATCCATGATAAGATATACGTTATTTTATATTAACTCCAATTTTTAATATAAGATTTCATCTATATCTTATATTAAGATCCGGAGTAGTAATTATATTTATTATTGAAATTTTAAAAATATTTTTTGTAATTTAAAATATTTTATAAATTGAAAAAATTAATATTGAAAGCGCATTTTGAATATAGTTTAAAAAAAAACATTTGACTTAAATATTGATGTGCATGTTGAGTTGTCGCCATCCAGTTTAGTCAACAATACTTAAATCTAATTGATTATTTCAGATATTAAATGATTATATGAAATAAATATTAGCCATGTGCATTGAGCACAAAATTTTAAAATAATAAGTTGTAGTATTGATTATTTATGGAGTTTGTTATAAATTGTATAGATATATACTCCTTCGGATTAGGGAGATAGATGATAGATGATGTTAATTTTAAATATAAGACATAATTTTTATATTTGTTAATTTATTTTAATTTATCCTTATTAATATTTTCTCAAAAATATTTAAAGATGAGAACAAATAAGAGAATTAAAGAAGATGAATAAATTTTTAGAAAATATGTTATATTAATTAACTCAATTAAATTTTTTACTCTAATATTCTAATCAAATTAAATAAGGCTTCCCTTGTGGACCGGAGGATGTATTGTGTATTATTAAAAAGAGAAAATCTATATAAGGGTCTAAGTAACAGAAAAAATTTCAAAAAAAACTCTAAGATTCTGAAAATATCAGAAAAGACAATTTATTAAAACCTTTAGTTGTTAATGGGGCTAATATAGTTATTAACGGGGATGATATAGTTGTTAATGAGACTGATGTAGTTGTTAACGTTTTAATGAATTTATATCAGAAAAGACCTTGGTATTTTTAGCCTTTTTTTAAATTTTTTTGTTATTTGGACCCCTAGATTTTCCCTATTAAAAATGCCCCAGATTCCCTGCTAGCTAGGTAACCCCGTAACCCTATAAAATTACATAGGTACTTATATAGTAGGGCAGAAGCTTTTTTTATTTTCCAACAATATTAGCAACAGATCCAATGCAAAGATTTTTAAATGTATGGCAATAAAAAATACTATAGTTTCCTTGTTGAAGAGCTATTTTTTTTTTTTTCTAAAACTATAATTTTATGGTTATCAATAATCAATAAAAATTTAATAGTGATTTGAAAGTTAAGCTTAGTCATTTTCCTTCTATAATGGCTCTTCACTAATTGTATTGTTTAATTGAACTGGACATGCTATAGTAATGGCTTGAGCTTTGATCTCCGTGCTGTAAGAAAAAAGTTACTTATTTTTCCTTTCATTTCTTTCAAATTTCAAATTTTAAAATTCAAAATTCCCTCTAATTTTGCATACAATATAATGCTTAAGTAATTATTGATACTTTATTGTAACAATATGAGATAATATTATATTATTATTTAAGTTAGCACACTACCTTTTATTTCATTATTATAATTTACTTTGGATTATTATCTTCATTGATGATAAATAATCTTGTAGATTGTGTGTTTAATGAATTAAATTTCTACCAATTTTACATTCATTTTTTAAATGAGAAGTTAATGATTTGTATCATATCATTCCTATCATTTTATAAGGTCAAAGAAAAATTCATCGTGAAATGTTAGATCTATTATTTGAGTTTGCCAATTCAATGTAATATTTTACAAATACTATTGATGTATATGGGAGATTGTAATTTGGTTGGCAAATGTAGGGGAAATAAATTGATCTATTGATGTTGTACTAATTTATTGTGTACGAAGAATTTTAATGAAATGGAAGTGAAATCAACCTCTAAATAAAAGGGGATGCCTTGCTTGAAAAAATGAAATTTATTCGCCAGTATATTGAATAGCATACATGTAGAGTTGAAATATTTTTTAGTTTAAGCATGTGCACCTGCGCAACGCGTGCGAGGTTTGTGCTTGTTTATTATAAAAAAAAATAGATATTGAGTAAATCAAAACAATTTGTAAGTTCGAAGTCTCGTTTTAAGTCATTTATATTATTACTTAACTATAACTAATTTGTTAAATAATTTTAATCAAATAGGGGATAAATTCTATTCAAATTTTTTTAACGATAATTAAAAAAAATATTTAGGTGCAATTTTTCCTTCACTAAAACGTAACAATTTTGTCATGGTAGTCAGTCAAAGTTAAGTTTGACTGTTGAAAACACATGGTGATGTACATGACACTTAACATGCCACCTCTTCACCACCTCCTCATTTACTTGCCCATCCAGCAATCTTTCCTCTTTGTTTGACAACCACCTATAGACATTGAAGAATTCAGGCATTTAATTTACACCGAGAATGAAATAACCAAAAGGACAAAGCATTTCAGAGAAAAATTTGCAGAATGATTAAGAGAGAAAAAGAACAAAGAAGGCGACAAAGCAAGATATAGCTGAAGAAAACACATGGAAGGAAAGGAGAGAGAAACATGTATGAAGACCTCTGAACCTAATATATTTCCTTTGCCTTAAATTTTTTTGCCCCACCCAGTCCATCAGAGACGAGCCTTCAGTATGTATGTGCTTTGAGTCAGGCTCATGATTGTAGGAGAAGAGCTCTCAATACTATTTTCTTTATTCTCAACTTTGAACTAAGTACATGGTTAAGGAATATCAAACCCTAACCACTTATTCTCAGTGGATGTTGGTATTTCTTTTGCCTTTTAAATCACACTTACATAAAACAACTTCCATAAACAACAAAAACAAATCATCAACTATTGAATTGCTTACCAAAGAGTTTTGGAGGTAATGTCAAAGCAGCATGGCGACCACCACTGTCAATCACCTAAACTTCATGGAAAGCAAGCAACTGACTCCGAAAATCAGCACCAAATTTGCATTTTTCTCCAACCCTTCAACCCCACGCTCAGTCATAGAGAGTTCGCATGATTCATGAGAAGAAATCCTAAAAATTCACGTCGAATTTTCATATCTCTATAGGATCATTGGCCCCAAAAACACAGAGAACCTCATTATGCTAAAATATCTATCTCACCCACAATCACTCTAATAAACTAATTAAAGAGGTTCTCGTCCCCTACCATGTCTATAAATCACTAATCGTGAATAGTCTCTGGGGGCACACCACCCTCATTGTCTAGGAGTTTCATCCTGAGCTTAACCCTTAAAAAATTAAAGTACCCATGCTTAATGAGACCAATGATTAAAGAATATGACTGGATGGACTGTCAAACACACTTTCTCGTCGTTAAGTTTGGATTAAAACAATGTTTTTATGGTTGAGTCGATTTGGATCGAAATTGGGCCATCATCGAGCCATCTGAGTCAGAAACTGAAAAAACATTAGGAGCTGGAACAGTTTTTAGTCGTCATGGGAACAAGATAAAATTTTTAAAAACCTATTAGAAAATCGATCCTATAAAAAAATATTTTGGGTTAAAGTACAATTTTATCTTATAATCACTCAAGAGTAATTAGTATATCGGAAAGTTTTTCAAAAAATAATTTTATGTTGGAAGTATTAAAAAATAATAAATTTACCTTAACCATTAAAAAACTAACATTAAACATTAATGCTAACTTTTGATAATTTTAATGGCAACAAATAAAATTGTTATGTTTTGGTCAACTTTTAAGAAAAAAGTGCACCTTCACCCAAACATTTTTATACCATTTGTGGTTTTGTGACGTTATTTTATTAAAAAATTCATATATTGTACTGTTACTATGTTAATATTTAAAAATTATATTTATTATCGATTTATTTCTTATATTATATATAATTGTTTTTCCTTTTATGTTGGTTTGACCTTGATTTAATTAATTGAACAATGACACACTACACAAAAAAAAACCCCCGTCAATCAGTAGCGGTCAATATGTAATAATCACATAAAACCACTACAAATATGATATTTTGTAGCGGTTTATATCAAAACTACTATAAATTTGCAACGGCAACCTCTTACTTGTTAGGTAACGAACTCTGTACTGGCTATAAGAAATTAACCACTACAATATTGGCGCCAGTTTTGTAATGGTTGTATTAGTAGCAATTTGTACATCCGAAAACCGCTACAAATATAGCGTCAACTTGACGTGTAATGGTACGAAGGTTGTGCTGGTTCTTTTTGTGGTGGTTTTAAGGCAAAATCCGCTTCAGGATTCAAAGAGTCTGAACTTTTGTCATGGTTTGAAGGCAAAACCCGCTACATCATTCAAAGAGTCTATTCTTTTATCATGGTTCGAGGCTAAAACAACTACAAATGTTCAACATTTGTCATGGTTAGGCCTACTAACCGCTATAAAATGCAAATAGTCTTCGAATTTTGTGGCGATTATTTTTGAAACCTCTACACACTTTAGAGATATATAAACCCGTCAGCCTTGAAATCATTTTGTGAAGATTCTGCAACATGCAGTGAAACATTCATTGCAATGTAGCTGCCTCTCTCTGATGAAAAAAAGTCAATTGAATTTTTCATCAAAGACTAGCATCTATCTTGCAAAAAAAAATATTTCGCTTCATGATGCACTATCTTCATTAATAACAAAAGCTTGTAGCAGTTATCGTAGAAACCAATATAGATATTCTAATAGTAGTAGTTATTATGGAAACCACTACACTAACCATTATAGAATGCATAAAGTCTTGTCCAGTTGTAGCGGTTTGTACCAATAACCACTACAGAATGCAAATAGCTAGTAAACATGTAGCGGTTACCTATAATAACCGTTACACATCTGAAGCTTGTATATAGCCCGAATCCACAAAAAATTTATTTTACGAAGAATTAGTAGCAAGAAACCAGACTTTGGTTTTAAAAACAACTGCCTTCTTGAAAAGTTGTAGATAGGTTGTGTTTGGCATTATATTACCTAGCACTACATTTGCATCTTATTAAGAGTGGCAACTGCTTTTCAAATCAATGTGCGGTTTCTTGCTAGTGTTCTTCAAACTCACAATAACATTTGTAGTAGTTATAGATTAAATTGCTATAGAATGTAAACAATCTAAAATTTGTAACGGTTTTTGGCATAAACTACTACATAATGCAAACATTTTACACTTGTGGCGGTTTAAGTTACTGCTACAAAATTTCATGGCAAACAAGGAATATTGTAGTGGTTTCAAGAAAAACCGCTACAAAATGTCAGTGTTTAAAAGAAACAGTGACCCACGCACATTTCATTCTCACCATTACCCATTTCTTTTCATGCGCAACCTTACAACGTTTAACCATAGTTTTTAACGAGTGATGGCTTTAGGGAGGGGTAAGGGAAAGAAAGTGATACAAGGAAGAGTGCATCGACGAGGGGGCATTAGTACTAAAAGGCAACAAAGGGGTAGAAATATCCTTGTGACATCATGGGAGGGGACCCAGCCTTAGCAAATGTTCTCACAAGTAGAGGAGGCAGCCCCACATGGTGAGGAGGCAACCCTATTGCCTCATGAAATAAGTGTTTAAGGAGGAGGCTGAAATAAGTGTGGAGGACTTTAAGCAAGGTGGGCGTTAGAATTGAACATGTCGATACACTAGGGAGAGTGGTTCTTGGGTGACAACATCACTTGAGGGCAAGGAAATCCACGACATTCATCTTCCTAGGCGACTAGATTTAAGGGGAAGTTGAATCTAAATGTAATTTTTTTTAATAAATGTAATATTTGAATTCCATATAGTTTATTTATTGTGTGTTTAATTGTATAAAATATGTTGTGAATTGTATAGAAGAGAAGGGAAACATCAGCATGAGGAGGCTGGACGTGGCTAGTTTGAATGCGATTAACGAGCCACGTGTTGTAGTTTCGTGGAATAAGCACACAGACCAGCCAATCAAGAACAATAGTCACTTGTTCAACTGCTGGTTGTTCAACTTTGGCTGAAATGGTTTTGGTTTCCTATCAACTCTTTAGATTGGAATAATGTTTCATTGGACCAGAAGAAAAAAGCATTTTCAGAAGTTGTTACAGTAATTAATTGCATTTAATTATAATATATATTAATAGTTATAATTTAGGCCTTTTGAATTAATTAAATAAAAATTTAATTGTGATACTGACGAAGTTCAAAGTTTAGGACAATAGGAGGAGGTACAAACTTTTTAAGATTGGGGACAGCACGAAGAACAAGAGGAGTCGTCTCCACCACCATGTGGAAAAGGATGGGACGGTATCTCTAGATCATCTGATAATGAGCCCCCATACGGCATCCCACCATTAAACTAAGCCAGTTTTGTGCAATATAGGAGGAGTCCAGAAGGCCAGATACATTTTTACTTAATTTTATAATCCTTAATAATTAGAAATTTTATAATTATTATTGAAATGTATTTTAATTTTTCATGTCTTATGTAGCTCTTATTTAAAGGAACACGAGGATCTGGGGGTAGCAAAGGATTCACTACACAACTGGATCCAAGACTTTTGTTGTTATCTATAGTGAGCTGGTATTTTTTTTAAAGTTAAATTAATTTTACTTTTAATTTATCAATTATTTTTTTTTCAATTACAATTAAGTTCTTTTTTTTTCCTTTTAGGAGAGGAAGGCTCAGGAGGAGAATTTTCAAATGAAATAATTTCATAAATATAAATTAATTACATCATTTATATCTTTTTTATGTAAATAACTTATAATGGCTTCCTTTGTTTGCTGAGAGGTAGGTGTCTTGTCCCGATTTTGTGGGTGTATGTGCATAACTCCCTATATCTTGCATGTGTCAGGGGTGGATTATACAAGCAAAAACAGAGTTGTGCTAGTCCCATACCCCAAAGTCACACGGATTTGTGGATCCCACTGTCCCCTTAAAAGCTAGTTTGTCCCAAGTGGAGCACTTTAGATGCATTAAGGGTATAAGGTTAGACACCAGGCCTATCATGGTTTACGGCAAAAGTGCCGCTTCTGAGGCTATAACCTCTCGAGCAGGGACTGTGGGTGTTAGATATAGGGCAATAGAACAGATAGTTGGGACAATTGTTGAGGAGAGGACTCGAACTTTGGTTGATGAGAAGACTCGAGCAATGACAAAGCAAATTCAAGATCACTTCGGAAGTTGGTATGCTCATCATAGGTATAGCTTTGATTTCATGTCTAAGGCATATGGTCGGCTATTTCCTAGGGAGGCCATTCCCCCGCCCCTGCCTCCTCTTGTGTTCAACTTTGATCCGGCCCCTCCACCTCCACCTCCACCTCCTCATGCCCCAACAAATATATGCTTTATTGGGGAGATGATGCTCGCAAGGAGACTTGTAAGAGATTTCACACTTCCAAGTATAGGACAGTTTGGAAGTGGAGGAAGGGGAAACCAACATAGATTCTTAAGTACTTTCCTTTAAAACCTCGCTTACAAAGATGTTTTATGTCAACTAAGACAGCTAAGGATATAAGGTGGCATGAAAATGACAAGAACCCAAATGGTAAAGTAAGACATCCATAGGATGCTGAAGCCTGGAAAGCGTTCGACTTAGACTTTCCAAATTGTGTACCCAACCCCTAGAAATGTTCATCTTGCATTGGTGACCAACGAATTTAATTCGTTTGGGAAGCTTAACACAAGTTACAGTATTTGGCCTGTTGCCTATAATGACATCGATATGTATCTCCTACCGCTTTTGAAGGAGTTGCTGGAATTGTGGAATGTCATAATCGAGACATATGACATGCACAAGAAGACATTGTTGAACTTGTGTGCAGCCTTGATATGGACAATAATTGACTTTCCTGACTTGGAAACATTATCTGGGTGAAATGTGCATATCGGGATGGTGTATCCATTTTGCAATTTTGACTCTAATGTAGTGTGCCTTCCCCATAATCAAAAGTGGTGCTTTATGGGTCATTGGAGGTTTCCCGATGGCAAACGTAAGTTTAGATTGCAACGCAATCATTTCAATGAGCAACAGGAAAAAAGAGAACCTCCTAAAACTTTTTCCAGTGTAAATATCTTTGAGCAGCTTCAGGATGTTGAAATCGAGTTTGCAAAAATGACGATGCAACAAGAGCAAGGAGGAAGACTACCAAGACTTCTACTTCTTCCCCTCAGCAATGGCGAAAGATAACAAAAAATTCTTAAATAAAAATATATAGAAAAAAGTCCTCTTTTTCTCTTGTATCAAATAAAAAGTCCCCCCCCCCCTCTCTCTCTACAAACCAAACGAAATCTTCATCCTTAATTAGTCCCTCAAAAACGGAGAAGTTGTTGCTTTGTTTGTTTGTTTATTGTTTTTTTCCTATTTAAAATGCAAATAGAGGAAGCTCTTTGGGGAGTGGAAACACATCGCCCACTTTGACTAATTTTTTTTAATGGTTACACACTTGACTGAATTTTAAAATGCCACCCATTTCACAACCTCTTTTAGCGGCGACACTCCACGTGTACACATGTGGTAGGAGTACATATTGCTCTCAGTTACCTTTATAAGAGTGTTAATGTGCTAAAATAACCTCAGTTACTTTTTTAAAAGTGATAAGGTGGTAAAATAATCTCAATTTTTATCAAAAGTATAAAAATAGCAATAAATTATTTTTAAAGTAAAAGTAACTATAAACTTTTAAAATTAGGGTAAAACTGTCAAACCCGATTAACCTCCACCTATTATGATAGGACAAATTAATCTTTTAACCCTTAAAATTGAGTCACTTATAAAGTAATCCTTAAACTTTTGACTTGGTTGCAACCCAATCTCTAATACTTATGAGTTATCCTATATGGAAAAATATGTTAAAATATTATTAAAAATTACTTATATAGATTTTACATAAATTGAAAAAACTTCTGTCCTCACCAACTTGAACCCCTATCCCCACTAACTCACATCCTTGTTTGCCACTGTTTCCAAAAACCTCACTAGGCAAAATCCTCAAAGAAAGTTCGAAAATATATAATAAAATGGGGATTTATCACCCAAAGTTGAGTCCTAAAAATTGCAAATTGTAGGAAAGGAACACACAAGTTTTAGGGCCATAATCACCATTGCAAGTTAATTTGAATAACTCAGTGTTGTTTTTTGAAGAAAAATATTTTAAACGCATAATTATGACAAAATTCCTTAATAAAGTTTGAAAATATATAACAAAATAAGGATTTATACCCCAATAAGGGTTCTAGATGTGAAAATCAATATCAGACTTTAGGAATCACGTTGACAACGTTATTGTGTTGCTTATATTTAGGATCCTTTATTTTATTTTTATTTGAATAACTGTCAAACCAATCACGTGAGGATTGTTCACGCCACTGAGTCTGAGGAATGGGTCTTGTTAATTTCCTACTATTTTTCTTTATTTATTTATTTTTATTTAAATAATGGGGAGTATGTGAGAGAGTTGGCGAAAATTGTGGGAAGCATAAATTGTGGATCCACATTATATATAGGATCTTATTATAATCAGTTTGAGATATAGAAAATATAGATACACATTCTCAAAATATATACTCCAATTTATTTTTACTTTTTCATCGCTATTCCCTTTTTATTTTATTATACTGGAAAATAGAGGTGAAGAGGATGTGAGTTGGATGGGGAGAGAACGCTGTTTTTATTTTTTTTTAATTTATATAAAATCTATCTAAACAATTATTAACAGTATTTTAACATATTCTTGTCTTATAGATGAAGTTTATGGTTACTTTTGTTTTAAAAAATAGTTTATAATTTTTGCACTTTTGATAAAATTTGAAGGTTATTTTATCATCTTTACCTTTTTTAAAAAGTCCTTGATAATTGTATTACACAATTTAAAAAATCAGCTAAAATTAGTTTAAAATAATAAAATATTAAAAGTGATTTTTTTTAAAAAATCTAAGTATGCCTTTATTTATAAGAGCGTAAGTAAGAGAGAAAAATAAAGCAGTGAGGAGAAAATATGAAAGAGAATGCAGTAAGAACAAAGATGAAGAAGGAGAATAGAGATAGGGAGAATCGTATATAAAGACGATTAAAATAAGAAAATCCTATAAAAACCTAGTAAACCCAATAAATCTTAGTGCTAATTTAGAGTAACTTTTGAGGTTTATGAAGTAAACGTGTGAGAGAAGTTTTATTTCAGCTTTTTTCATGTTTAAAACATAAGTTTTGAGAGTTTTCAAATACTATTTTAAATTAGGTTAATGATCTAATCTAAAATATTTAAATGTTAGTTATTTTTCAATTATACGCCGTAACCATGATCCAAAGAAAAGATGAAAAAAAAAAAAAAAAAAAAACCAAGAAGTCCTATGTCTCTCGTCGCTCTCTATCAAATGCCCTGTGGAGCATAAACGCCATGAGAAATCGCCGCCCTCGTAGCTGTGAGAAGTCTTACTGCCGTTAGATCATTATGCTTGAAGATTAAAAAAAACACAAAAGTTTGAGGCTCCTCTTTTTCTGTCATTCCTTTAGTATTTGAAAGCACCGATTATTTTGCTTCCCCCTTCTGATATTATCTGATATCGCTCTACCGGGTTTGGTGGCTAGTGTTTTTTGTGTCCGTCGTGTATTGGAAATGAACGCTATTTTGAGCTCTCTTTACTGACTGTCAAATAGAAAACTCAGAGGAATGTGGGCTTGTTGCCTATTCTTAGTTAATTACTATCATACAGCAGATTTTAGAATTACAATTATTGGGTATACTTTTTGCTAACGATGCTCAAATGATTATTCTCCGATGGCTTCAATTCTTTCGGCCCAATATGGATGTAATTTTATTTTATTTTATTTTTTGGAACAAAAAGGTTACATAACATATGCATCATCCAATAAATATTTTGTCATTAGGGTTCTTATGTAACGTTTAAATAATATTGTTCTGTCTACAATTTTATTTTTTAATAACTAAGGGATATAGAGGTAATTTGACCATAGCCTAATTAATAATTTTTTAAATTTAATAATCCAAATTAGAATGTGAATAATTTAACCGTCTTTATATAGGATTTTCCTATAGAGATAAGGAGAGATTAATTAGGATTTAGGGGTAAAAATAATAAAAATAAATTAAATATTCATACAACTTTAAGTGAAATTTTATAAAAAGAAAAAAATTCAAATTAAATTTCATCCTTGTATAAAAAATTCACAAAAGGGAGTACTCTCTAAGCACTGTCAAATTAATTTGAATAAATTATAAAATAAGATTAGTTAATTAAAATAGTTATATGTAATCTATAGTTATATGTTTGTTTATAAATTGGGAAAATTAATTTATAAAAAAATAATTTATGATTAAATATAACCCAACCGATCAACAAATATTTTTTATATTAGAGACTAGCCTAGAGGTAGTTTATACAGTAGAGCCGTCAAAACAGGTCAGGCCCATCGGGCCACCGTTTAAGCATTGGCTCTTTAAGGGCCGAGTTTGAAAAATGAACGAGATATTTGAAATTATCCCTGAAGGGCCAGCCCTGACGGGCTTCGGGCTTAAACAGGTCGGCCCTGGAGGGCCTCGAGCTAGCCCTGCAAGCCCTTTTTACGGTAGTTTTTTCTTTTTTTTTTCTTTTTAAATATATATATATATATATATATATATATATATTATTGCAGCGTTATTTATCCATTTAATTACAAATACATAATAACTATACACTAATTTTATGATTTGATTTATTATTTGTTGCAAATAAAGATTATAAATGTGTTTATGATGCGGGAGAAAAATTTCATGATGTTCTTACCCATGAGCTAGAGGCTACTACTCAAAGTGAAGAACAATCAAATGTCTTTAAAATCGATGATAGTGACGAAGATGACGACAATAATTGTCATCATACTAATGTCGCTTAGTAATATACTTTTTATATTTTATGTAAGTTATGTGTAAATATAGTTTGCTTTTGATTATGAATCAGTGACTGAGTTTATTTATTGGATGATTAGTGTTGTAATTTATTAATTATATTTTTTTAAAAAAAAAAGTGGAGGTAAAATAATTAAAATTTAGAATAATAATTTTGGGCCTTGCGGGCCAGCCTTGGCCCTGATGCTTTCGGGCCGAGCTTTAAAAAACAGATGTTTTTCTTATTTCGTGTCCTGGAGGCCTAGCTCTATTAGGCCCTGGCCCTTCACAGATCGGCCTTAGAGGACCGGGCCAACCCTAATTGACAGCTCTAGTATACCATAATAATTTTGAGGTGATCAATGCCCGGGCAAGAGCGCGAGGTGGTGCCGTCTTGTCATAAGTAGTAAGTTGTATCAATGATGGGATTAGCGACATTATCACTTATTTATTCTTTCCTTATTTGACTAATATCCAAACAACCTTCCCTTATGTCAAATCAAGATAAAGTCCGAAGGTCAAGTCAAATCTATTAAGCTGGTCCATTTGAGTTGTGGGCTGGATTTATAATTTAAAGCCTCCAAAAAGATGCCGGGCAAAAAGAACCAACTTTATAGAGTTGTAGGTTAATCCTTTTAAACCCGCCAATTTATTTTATTAAATGATTACAAGATGTGCTTTATTCTAAAAAGTGACCTTTTTAAATTGAAAATGTTTTTCAAATGATATAGTGTTGCAACTTGAACCTTTTTAGAGGAAAAAATGACTTTTTTAAATTGGAAATGTTTTTCAAATAATTTTTTTCTTTAAAAAAAAAAGAACTCAATTTTACAATTTTTTTTCATTCGGTTCTTAATATTTTCCCAAGGATGCTTTTCCTTATGAAATATCAAAAAAATCTTTTTTTTTTATTGATGTAAGGTAAACAAAGAAAATAATTTTTGTACTTGTATTTAAAGAGGTCCGGATATTATGCGAATTATAAAAATATAAACTAATAACACATATTGAAAAATGGTCATTTTTTACTTGTGTTTAAAGAGTCTCTATCTCAAGAATAATTTTTTTTAAGGCAAATGGTCATTTATTCTATTTATAAAAAAAATATAAAACATTTAATATTTTAAAAATATTCATCTTGAATTTAAAAATTTTAGTGTATTAATTTAATTTAGTTTCGTTTTTCGAATTAAAAAAATTAATATATAAAATTTCAAGTTGCATGTTTTCTAGGCATTGCACTACTTAACACATTAATCACTTGTCTAATGCATTAATGAGCCTTCTAACAAGTATTAAATGATATTTATTTTCAAATTAAATTTGCATTAAAAATTCTCTTTATGTGTCTAAGAACTTTAATTTTTGTACACTTCTCTTATCATATTTATATGGTAGAGAGGTAATGTGTTTTTCGATCTTATTTATAAAACATGGCATTAAATTTCTTACAGCAATATAATTATTTTTCTCTTCAGTTATTATTGTGTAAATAGTTATTTTCTTGGAGATTGTGTAGTTAAATACATTAAATTTGAAATGTTAAATTTTGAGGTAGAATTAATGAAATTTAATGTTTTTCTTAGTACTTCCTTCATCCCTCTATATAAAGTCCTCATAACTGAATTGTGGGTTCTAGAATACAACTAAAATTAGTTAAAAGTAATAAATATGAAGGGAATATACTTTGTTCTAAAAATGCTCTTATTTATAAATGAGTAAGGGACGAGGATAATAATGAGATTATGAGAATATGATGAAATAGAATTTACAGGATGAAAGATGATGTGAGAGAATAAAGAGGATGTGTCAACATTTTAATTGATGCCGTATATGAAATTAATTGAAGGTGAGATGATTAAATATGCATATATTATTCAAACCAACTCAAATGTAACCTGATAAAACAAAAAAAAAAAAAGCTCATTTAAAAAATGATACCTTATATATAGGTGATTGGGAGTGTTGAAAATGATTTATAGATAGGATGAGAAAAGTGCACTTTGTGAGAAGTCCTTTGCTGAAACCTTTTATTTCAATCTTTGAAAAGGGATACTTAGCGTGTGTTTGGTTTGAGGGGAGGGTGTGGAAAGAAGGGAATTGACCAAATTGTCATTAATGAAAGGAATATTCTTTTTTGTTGAGAGTATATTTTAGGAATATTAAAAAATTTCCATGGGTTTTTTTTGTAAAGAAGGGGTATAATTTTTCTCTCTCCCCCCTCCCTCAAACCAAACTGCCTCTTAAAGTTTGATGTTCTTAAGCGGGATTGTGGATGTAAAATAATCTAAAAAGGGAAAGTATTACAAGGCTACTACTACGTAGTGTTACGATCTTATTGTGTGTGTATTTTTTTTAATACTTCCTCCGGTTCTAATTATAAGATGTAGTTGATTTTTTTTAGAGATTAAGGAAGCTAATTAAATTACTTTAGAATACTTTTATTTATTTTTTTTAAACTAACTAGTTTGACTAATAAACTAATATATAATCTAAAAATACACAACAAATGAAAATGATTAAATAACTTATTTCCCTTATTTAACCCCTCTAAAAAAAGTCAACTATGTCTTATAATTAAAATTGGAGGTAGTAGATCCTAGATAACATTACACAAAGCAAAAACAGTAGAGTTTACATCACTTGATCAATCTCCACACTTTTAACCCCCAAAAAAAAAAAACATCTTGTGTTGTCGTTTTAAGTATCTAGTCTAGTTATAAAAACTTGTAAGGATTGTAGCTAGAAATATTCAATGGTCATTTTGATCATTGTAAAGAGGTCAATAGTTGAGTAGCCAAATTGGCACCCTCTCCATGACTTAATATAAAGTTCCATCCTAAGAATATATTCGTCCCAAGACATAAGCTTCATTTTACTTTTGTCTTAATATTTTTTTCCTACTTTATCCTGTGACTATATTTGTTGCACTTATCTCTTTTATCCATTTTATAAATAAGAGTATATTTGAAAAAAAAAATACATATTTATTGCTCTTAACTAATTTAAATTGTTTTATCTGTTATCTGAAATTTATATTTATGGACGAAAGGAGTACCATTTTAGTCTTTATTATAAGTTCAATTTGATCAAATCTCACGGCTTATGAAATGAAAGTTAACCATTTAATATGTTTTAAATGATTAACTTTTTCTAAATTTACCTTTTATTTAATAATAAATATTTTTTTAAAAAAAGATGCAACACATTTTCTCTCATCTACATTTTTAAAAGGGCTAAAATTAAAAATCAATCATTAATGATTCTCAATATGAACTTATATATATTTACAATAAATTTATTTAACTAATTAAACTTATAATTAGGACTTCAATGATATAAATCTCTAGCGTCTTACTTTCTCCGTCTTCTCTATGCTTTGGTTTCTTGTATGCTTCTTCTTCTTCTTGTTTTTTTGTTTATAGAATCTTTTATGCTTCTTCTGGGTTTATCCTGATGCAAAAGCTTTTCAAAGTTTCTAGAGTCATCTAATTCATCCTTCTTAGCTGTCAGCCTATCAAACATTAATAATTAATTATCAATAAATACTTAGTAAACAAATACATGAGTGTCTAAATAAGGTGTACTCTTGGTATGCAAGAAACTCATTCATTCTACCATTCCCTTCAATTCTCTACGCAGAGAAGAAATAAGCTCTTGGATTTTATTTGGGTTAATTTATATTTTTAATATCAAGAGAAAATGGGTTAATTAATATTTTTTATCTTTTAGAGATAGAGAGTACGTAGAGAGATCCAGAGAGATCCGTAATAATGTAAGGAGGGGGGGGGGATGAAAGTTTAGATTTGGATCTAATCATGATTATTAAAAACGCGTTTTAAAATGTTAAAAACGCGTTTTTACGTTTTAAATTAAGCAAAACGAGTTTTGTTTGAGAAAAAAACGCATAGGGGGTAAAACTGTAAAAAAACGCATCCATAAAACGTAAAATCGTAAAAGTGTGCGTTTTTTGGAAAAAAAAAACGGAAGTTAGGCCCAATGTTAGATATTTTGAAGGGAAAATTACATTTGAGCCCCAAAGACCAGAATTAATTACAAAAAAGTACCCCACCAAAATCCCATTACAAAAAGGGTTAAGGTGCAATTTTGCCAACAAATAATTAGCTCAGGAGCGTCCAACACAAAAAACAATTAAGGGTATCTTAAATGCCAAAAAACAATTACAGAGGAACTTCCAACACAACGTTATTAACTTGGGGCTAACACCGTTAACTGAATTTAACGCAAAAATTACAGAATAGGGCCCAAATGTTTATAAAATTATATTTAAGCCCCAAAAATTTGAATTTTTTTTATTTTAGTCCCTCCACGTACAGAGACTAAAGTGAAAATTATAAAAAAAATTTGGGGCTGAAAGATAATTTTGAAAAACTTTGGGTTCTTTTCTGTAATTTTTGTGGGGCCATCCTTACCCCTAAAAATTCACCGCTGGTTACAGGCCTTTTTTTTCAGCTTTAGCCTGGCTTATGTGTGGCCTGTTAAGAAGACCTGTAATTTTAAAAATTTTGTAAGCAGCCTAACAAACCACAGGCCTTACCTCAAAACAAGCCTACTTCAAACACGATGAAAACAGACCCACTTTAAACAAACCGAAAACAGACCTACATCTAACAGCCTATTTAAATTAGGTCTGTTTTTTACCTGTTTAAAGTAGGTCTGTTTTCACCGTATTTGAAGTAGGCTTGTTTTGAGATGAGGCCTGTGGTTTGTTAGGCTGCTGACAAAATTATTAAAATTACAGGCCTCCTCAATAAGTCACAGGTAGGCCAGGCTAAAGTTGAAAAAAAAAAGGCCTGTAACCAGTAGTGGATTTTGGGGGGTAAGGATGGCCCTGCAAAAATTACAGAAAAGAACCCAAAGTTTTAGAAAATTATCTTTCAACCCCAAAATTTTTTTATAATTTTCACGTTAGTCCCTGTACGTGTAGGGAATAAAATAAAAAAATTTAAAATTTTTGGGGCTTAAATATAGTTTGATAAACATTTGGGCCTTATTCTGTAATTTTTGCGCACGTGGAGGGACTAAAATAAAATTTTGTTTCTAATTTTTGGGGCTTAAATATAATTTTATAAATATTTGGGCCCTATTCTGCAATTTTTGCTCGAATTCATTTAATAGCGTTAGCCCCAAGTTAACGGCGTTATGCTGAACGCTCCTCTATAATTGTTTTTTTGGCATTTAAGATACCCTCAGTTGTTTTTTGTGCTGGAACGCTCCTGGGCCAATTGTTTGTTGGCAAAATTGCACCTTAACCCTTACAAAAAAGTCCCTTGGGACTTTTTTGTAATTAATTAAAAAATTCTCAATTCGTATTTATAATTAGAAATGTTATATTAACAACTGAAAAATGCTATATTTACAACAAAAATTCTCAATTCATATTCACAACTGGAAATGTTGTATTAACAACTGAAAATGCTATATTAACAACTTAAAATATCATATTAACAATTGAGAATTTTAGTTGTTAATATAACATTTCCAATTGTAAATACGAATTGAGAATTTTTCAATTAATTACAAAAAAGTCCCAATGACTTTTTTGGAACTTTTTTGCAAAGGAATTTTGGTAGGAACCTTTTTGCAATTAATTCTGGTCCTTGGAACCAGAATATAATTTTCCCTATTTTGAATTGTATTGATGTTATTTGCCTTTATTTAAATGATATTTGGTGACAATGTCGGATATTTTGATTGATTTTGCATTAATTAGTATATGTATGGAACTATGGATGATGACAAGTGCCTTTATTTGAATGATATTTGATGACAATGTTAGATATTTTGATTGATATTGTATGTGTAAGGATAATGACAAGTGCCTTATTTTACAAATTTTTTTATTTATATATATAGGTAAAAACTATGTTTTGTATTATGATTTTAAGTTTTACGATTTTTTATTCCCCTTCCGTTTTTACGTAAAAACTACGTTTTCACAACCTTGGATCTGACATATGCTTTTGGTCTCTTCTTCCGAAATATGCTTTGCATCTCAGTTTCACACCCTGAGCAATATCAATATATATATATATATATATATATATATATATATATATATATATATATATCACTTTTATAATTAAAAAATAATAATATACATTTTCATGGCGAACGATTTCTATGGTTCATGTTTCCTTTGCATTGGAAGTGTTGATCTTTGATATATCAATCGGCCTATGTCTCATCGTCCATTAATCTAACATTTAATTATCAATACTATTTATGATATTTTTTTATACGAATTTCTAATATGTCAGATAAGAGCTAATTGACTAATACAAAACTCTTGGATGGGTTTAAATTCTCTCATAATCCTTTTTCTTATTTTCTTTTCAGTATTTAATCTCTACCTTCAGATTATAAAACAATAGATTGTTTATATTTAATATTTTATTTTATAAAACTATTATTTTAAACATGAATAAAAAAACTCAAACTATTAAATCATGATCTAAACAATTTATAACTTTCTTACTATATAATTAATAAAAAATTAATTTATAATGTACTATCATCATAGTTTTAAAAATATTAAATCTGAACCATTTATTTTTTCATCTAAAGATGGAAATGAGATTCTGAGAATAAAAAAAGAAAAAAGATTATAAGGATATTTGCTTTTAAAACTCTTGATATTAAGCTTGATATACTATTGAGAAAAATAAAAGAAACCACCACTTGAATTTTAAAATTTTAAATTACTGATTTCTTATTAAAATGAGTTGTGAATTGCTACATAAGTTTAATCAATACCTATATATTTTTGTAGGTATTGATAATAAAAATAATTTTAAAGTTTAAAGTTTATGCAGAATAAATTTCTTGTTTCTTCTCCTATTTTTATTTGGAGTTTATTTAAAAGGATTTAGATTAATTTGTTTTCATAATATGACCACGATAATTAATGATTAAGATAATTAATGATTAATGACCCTGTTCGTCGTCTGAGCGAAATCAAGTCTGGGTGCTCATAAGTCATAATTCACCCAACGTGGACTGGCCAGATATGTCGGTTTGTTTTTTTTACTTTAATCCTTTAAGAAATTGTTTTAATGTGTATATTTAAAAAATATTCTTATATGAACTTGATTTGTCATATTATTTATAGTATAACCAATTAAAATACAATAATTGATGAGCTGATTTGATATCTCTCAAATGTTAGTTGTCATATTGATAAGATCAAAAGATGAATCACTTTTTCATTATTTGCAAAATTTTAATTGAGGGATTTAATTTTTTAAGGAAAAAAAAATGAAATACATGAGCAGTTGATCGACTAGAATTAGTGTTAACTGATTAATTTGTCAGACTACAAATAATGTGGCGCACTAGGTTCACCCAATAATTTTTCCTATATTTGACTTAAAGATTAATCACTATCTATATTTATAGTGTAAAAGGATTTTCATTTTTCCTAACAAGAATACTTTATGAAATTTGAATTTGTTTTCTTTCTTTCTTTCTTTTTTATGGCATGAGATCGCATACCATCTCAACCATCAATTCTTAGTTAAAATTCATTTTTTCAAAAAAAAAAAATTAAAAAAATTACTTAAAAATTCTGGATATATTTTTTTGAAATTGCATTTGGATAGGGTAGATCTCGTAATTGTGATGTGAGCTATAATTATAGCTAGCAATCAGGGCCGGCCTTCCAAGACCAGGAGTAAAAAAAATACATGTTTTTCAGAGCTCAGCTCGAGAGCACCAAGGCTAAAGCCGACCCCTAAGACCTGAAAATTACTATTCCAAATTTTAACTATTTTTCTTTCACTTTTTCTTAAAAAAATATAATTAATAAATTACAACACGAATCATCCAATAAATAAGCACAGTCACTAATTCATAATTAAAATCAAACTATTTTCACAAATAACTCACATAAAACATAAAAAAGTATATCACTAAGAGACATTAGTACAATGATTATTATTGTCGTCATCTTCGTCACTATCATCGATTTTAACGATATTTGATTTTTCTTCTCTTTGAGTAGTGACCTCTAGCCCATGAGTAAGAATATCATAAAATTCTTCTCCCACATCATGAACACATCCATAATCTTTATTTGCAATAAATAATAAATCAAATAATAAAATTAGAGTATAGTTATTATGTATTTGTAGTTAAATGGATAAATAATTCTATAACAAATACAAAATATATAAATTAATAAATTTAAAAAGAAAAAAACAGAAAAAGCTATGGTAAAAAGGGCCTGCAGGGCTGGCTCGAGACCCTTTAGGGCCGGCCCGTTTAAGCCCAAGGCCCGACAGTGCTAATTTCAAATATCTTGTCCATTTTTCAAGTACAGCCCTTAAAGGGCCAGAGCTTAAACAGCCCGGCCCAATGGGCCTGGCCCGTTTTGTTGGCTCTAGCTATAATGCTCACAGGTCAAGGAATCTTGCAATCGAGTAGTTATTTGGAGTTACTTATTATCATTACATTCTCAAAAGCCAAGGTAAAATTACTTATTTAAATAGCATCGATCTCAATTGAAAAATTGATTTTGAAGTGTGTTTGATTTTAGGGTAGTGAAGGGGAAGGGATAGGAGAGAAGGGAAAATGATTCCCTCCCCACATTTGGCTTAAATTTTTGGAGGAGGAGGGGCCAAAATCTGCCCTTTGCTTATAACCTCACATTTTACTCTCCTTCAAATTGGGGTGTTTTGAAGAGGTGCTAATTTTTTTTTACCAATTTACCCATATATTGTGATGTACTTCCAATCCAGTCTTTTCTTTCTTCTTGTCTTTCCCATAGACTGTTGGTGAGAAAAATGAGAGGCAGCAATGAGTCTTTTGATTAGCTTGAATGAGTCTTTTGATTAGCTTGAAGCAGTCATTGGCGCGAGGTGGTGACTATGCTCTTAGTCACTTAAACCCTATTGGGCTTTAGTGAGACCAAAGCCCATGAGGCTTAGGGTTAGATTAAGTCTTGCACTTAACTCTATATATTCTAACTTTCTCCTGCTGTGCCTGAGAAGGATAGCTCATCAGAAATAGACCTAAGAGGCAGACAATCATCATCTGAACGGTTGCCCACACACCCACCCCCTCCTACTCTAGAGATAGTCTGGAAGATCGGTCATAGAGCGGACGAGAATTGTTTGTGAACTGTTCGTGCAGAGGCTTTCAGACCGGTTTCATCTTTCCAGGTAATCAAAACGATGAAGGTTCTTATTTTCCTACATCAAATCAGTTAAATACGCTTCTGTGTTTTCTGATGACAATCCTACAATTGGCATCAGAGGCAGGTTGATGAGGAAAAGAACCCAGTTTTGATGTTCTTTTATTTGTCATGTGATTCTTTTAGAAATTTTTTTTTTCTTGAAAATATGGCATCCTTTTCTATAATTGTTATTTATTTCATGAAGATTATTCGTTTATAATTCAGATTTGGTTCCAGTTTTAATTTTAAAGGCTTTAATCCATGGTTAGATTTTCCCTGTATTTCTTAACTTGTAACAAGGAGGCTAATCCCATATGATTAGGTTTCCTCCTTGCTATTTTACTTTATTTTCGGAATTTCCATGTAAATTTTTTGAATTTGTGAAAAGTTGTAAATCAAGAAATTGCAAGAAGATGAGCTTTCAACGCTTCCGGGCTACTTTTCGTGGACCTCTGGACCTCGGAATTGGACAAACCATATATCGTTGGAAAGAGAACGGAAAGACGAGCGAGAATATAAAAACCCCGACCCTAGATGCTCATCCACGCGCCGCCACAAGGGATGCGCGTGGAATTCACGCGTCGTCAAAGAACCAGCGCGTGACGGCGCGTGGGACCTCCTTTTGAGGTGGTTCCGGCGGCCGTGATCTCGTCTCTCCGTGGCGGTCCTTCCCCTGAAGTTTGGTGATGATCTGACTTCGGTTGATGGCGTGGCTTCAATGAAAGCTAGGGTTTCTCTTTTATGTCTTAAGCTTTTTAGCTAAGGATTGGGTTTTGGGCTTTTGGGCTCATGGATACCCTAAAAAGGCTTGGACAAATACCATGGACTGGACAAAAGAGAAATTCCAAAGTTGTAAAATTTTTTATCTTTTAATTTTATAGGAAAGCCATGGATTAAAGTTATTTAATTATTTATTTTGAATTATATGTGCGATTAACATGATTAGAAATAACATGTCATATAGAATAGGAAGATGCCATATTGTTGCATAATCACATGTCATAAATGCATAGTAGCTATATGTCTTAAATCGACTAGTATGATAGTTATTATGTAAGATTATTTAGGCTTTCCACTAATTAATTATCAATTATTATATTTTTTTTATCTAGAATAATAATTGGATTAATTAATTATGGAATTAAAATCTGGATAACCATTAAATTAATTATCAATTATTATGATTTTAAATTAAAATCTAGAATAATAATTGGATTAATTAATTGTGGAATTAAAATCTAGATAAATAATCTAGGAAATTTCCTAAGAGAATTGTAATTTTGAGTAATTTGTGGGTTATTTAAAATGGTCATGTGAAACAAATTTTGCCAAACATGACTAGATTTTAGATTTCTAATGATTTCTCTAAATTGAACGAATTCTTGAAAATTGAAAATTCTAAATTTAAAATATTGAATGGGTGAAGGTTTTAAATTAAACATTTAATTTTAAAACCTACGGGCTCCAATTGTGGGTTTATTAGTGAGATGATTATCGCTGAAGCCCCATCGGATAAGGAAAATCGGATTTCACTAGATTAAACCCTAATATTTTCAAAATTTTAGTAAAGTTTTGTACGGCCCATCGTCGGCAACACTTGGACACTAAAGATAATTTTGAAAGTAAACAATGGTTAAATACATTCAACTTTGGTAAAATTGTTAACCCTCCCATCGAGGCACTGGTAATGGAACTGAAGGCCCAAATTAACAATATTGGTTTTACAAGTATCTTGCCCATCGTAAGCCTTGTAAAGATAACTAATGGATTGTTAAACAATAAACAAATAGTAGTTATTAGAATCTACTAGCGATATATTTGTTTGTTGTTAATTATGGTTTGTAACTAGTGTGCTTTTCATTTTTTTCAGAAAAATGTCTTCATTCAATCCTTTAGCTACTATTTTGAGTCAAAAACCTATGGATGGTACAAACTACAAACAATGGAAAACTAATTTGGATATTGTTCTTCAATATGAAAAGCTCAACTTTGTTCTAACTACCCCTAAGCCAACGCAGCCTGCTGCAGATGCGTCTGATGTAATTCAGACTTAATTTCAGCAGGAGAAGGAAAGATGGGAGAAGGCGAATGTGGCAGTTCGCTGCTATATTTTGGCCAGCCTCGCTAGTCACCTTCAGGAGCAAGTGAGCATGATTGAGAGTGGGGCAACAATGCTCCAGACTCTTGATGGCATGTTTGCTACGCCTAGCAGCTCTGCAAGGCAAAATGCGCTAAATGCAGTCACCAAGACAGTGATGTCTGGAGGAAGTGTGCGGGATCATTGTCTGACAATGATAGCAAACTTCAAGAAGGCTAATGACCATGGTATCAAGTTTGAACAAGAAGTGAAAGTTGACCTTCTCTTACAATCACTGCCTGAATACTTCAATCAATTCAAGATGAATTATAATATGAATAAGATGAATCTTGATCTCACTCAATTGATGCACGAGCTTGAGAGTGCTGAACAATCTCTAGTCAAGCAAGGAAGTGCACTTTTTGTTGGTGAGGGTTCTGTGAAACCTAAGGGGAAACCCAAAGGAAAGAACAAGAATAAGAAAAAGAAGAAATCAGGTACTCCAGTTGCCAAAACAGTTGCAATGAAGCAGCCAAAAGGCAAGTGCTTCAAGTGCGGACAAAAGGGGCATTAGAAGAAAGATTGCCCACGTATGAAACAACCAGGTATGGGTAATTTACATGTGATTGAGGCTTGTTTAGTGGAGAATCATGATGATAAATGGATCGTTGATTCAGGAGCCACTAACCATGTTTGTCACTCTTTGCAGTGGTTCAAACATAGCTTACCTGTAAGTGAAGGACAAAGAGATTTGAAGCTTTGAAATGGGGAGCTTGTGTCTGCACAAGCAGTGGGACAAGTTGTTTTATCTTTTGATAATTGCAGAACTTTGGTTTTAGAAGACTGTTTATTTATTCCAGAATTTCAGAGGAATTTAATTTCTGTTAGTTGTTTGGATAAACATGGTTTGACAGTTCAGTTTAATTCCTCAGTTTTTATAAGAAGTTCATCTTCTTTTATTTGTTCTGGTATAAAGTTTAATAGTCTTTATTTCCTTAATCCTATTCCCTGTGAAGTTAATCATGTTGAATTAAAAGATGTTGAGCATGTCAATTCATCAAAGAAAAGAAAAGTTTCAAATGAAACTTATCTTTGGCATTTGAGATTGGGTCATATTAACTCTAACAGGATACAAGGTTTGGTCAAAAGTGGGATTTTAAAATCCTTGGACTTTGAACCGATACCAGTATGTGAATCTTGTTTAGAGGGTAAAATGACAAAGAGATCTTTCAAGGCCAAGGGAAAACATGTCACACTTCAGCTGGAATTGGTGCATACTGATGTATGTGGACCAATAAATGTCCAGGCCAGAGGCGGGTATTAGTATTTCATCACATTTACTGATGATTACTCTAGATTTGGACATGTGTACTTGATGCATCACAAGTTTGAGGCTTTTGGAAAATTCCAAGAGTTCAAGGCTGAGGCAGAAAAGCATCTTGGTGTTCAAATTAAGACTCTTCGATCTGATCGAGGGGGTGAATACCTATCTGGAGAGTTCAGGTCTTACCTGATCAAAGAGGGGATAGTTTCACAATTATCTTCTCTAGGGACACCACAGCAGAATGGAGTTGCTGAACGGAGAAATAGAACCCTTTTAGAAATGACAAGATCTATGCTCAGTTATTCATCTCTTTCTGATTCATTCTGGGGATATGCCTTAGAAACTGCTATGTATCTATTGAACTTAGCACCGTCCAAGTCAGTTTCAAAGACACCAATAGAATTGTGGAAATGGTATAAGCCCTCCATGAATCATATTTGGATTTGGGGTGCTCCGACACATGTCTTGCAACAGAAACCAGATAAAATGGACTCGCGTACTGAAGTATGCATGTTTATAGGCTATCCTAAAGGAACCAGAGGTTGGTTGTTTTATAGTCCAAAAGAAAAGAAGGTCATAGTGAGCACTCACGCGACTTTCTTAGAGGAGGACTATATGACAAATTATAAGCCAAGGAGTAAGGTTATTCTTGATGAGTTAGTCTCAGATCAAGTTTCAATGCAACCTCAGGTGGTTCCAGCTTTTATTCCTATGGTTGTTCAAATAGGGGAAAATATACCTGATGAACATACACAGGAATCACATACAGAACCAGAAGTTCAACATGATAATGAAGTTCAGCATAATGATGATGTTCAGCATGATGATGAACTTATGGAAGAACAAAATCATGAATTGGTTAATCCACTTAATGAGGGTCCTCATCCAGAAATTGTTAACCCACAAAATATGGACCCCCCGTAGATGCACAACATCAAGTGCGACAAAGTCGTAGTGGGAGAGTGATTCGTACACCTGCAAGATATCTCTTGTTGGGTGAGTCAAATCAGGATGTCATCTTTGATGAAGATCATGATCCCACAAGTTATGACGAAGCACTAGGAGATGTTGATGCTCAGGAATGGCTTGAGGCTATGAATCGTGAAATGGATTCTATGTATTCCAACTCAGTTTGGTCTCTTGTAGATGCACCTGAAGGGGTAAGACCCATTGGATGTAAGTGGATTTACAAGAGAAAGAGAGGATCGGACGGGAAGGTTGAAACCTTCAAAGCTAGATTGGTGGCGAAAGGGTATTCCCAAAGGGAAGGTGTAGATTATGAAGAAACCTTTTCGCCAGTTGCCATGCTCAAGTCCATCCGGATCCTCTTAGCTGTTGCAGCAAATCTTGATTATGAGATTTGGCAAATAGATGTCAAAACTGCTTTTCTAAATGGAAATTTGGAAGAGGAAATCTATATGCAGCAACCAAAAGGGTTTATAGCCAAAGGGCAAGAAAAAATGATATGCAAGTTGCAAAGGTCCATTTATGGACTTAAGCAAGCATCTAGATCATGGAACATCAGATTTGATCAAGCCATTCAGTCTTATGGTTTTGAGAAAAGTCCTGATGAGTCGTGTGTGTATAAAAGGATCCAAGGTAATGCAATATCTTTTTTGGTACTTTATGTAGATGATATACTCCT
Source organism: Acacia confusa (assembly GCA_037074495.1). Classification (NCBI taxonomy): domain Eukaryota; kingdom Viridiplantae; phylum Streptophyta; class Magnoliopsida; order Fabales; family Fabaceae; genus Acacia; species Acacia confusa. The sequence goes on from CM073514.1 coordinate 17,077,739, forward strand.
TATCGGAAATGATACAGAGGTATTGTTAGGCATAAAAACTTGGTTGAGCAAGCATTTTGATATGAAGGACCTGGGGGAAGCCAATTATGTTCTTGGTATTAAACTCTTACGAGACCGGAAGAATAGGGTTTTGGCATTATCTCAGGCTAAATACATTGACAAAATACTTGCCAGGTTTAGCATGGAGAATTCCAAGAGGGGAATTATACCCTTTAGGCATGGGATTCATCTCTCTAAGAAGCAATCTCCTAAAACTCCTGAGCAGAGAGAACGCATGAGTAGGGTACCTTATGCTTCCACAGTAGGTAGTCTCATGTATGTTATGCTATGTACCAGACCAGACATCTGCTATGTAGTGGGAGTAGTGAGCCGGTACCAATCCGATCCTGGAGAGCAACACTGGGTAGCAGTTAAACATATACTCAAGTATCTACGGAGAACGAGAGATTATATGTTGGTCTATTCTAGTGGAACTCTTGAAACCATTGGTTATACAGACTCAGATTTCCAAGGAGATATTGACTCAAGAAAATCCACCTCGGATATGTGTACACCCTAAATGGCGGTGCCATTTGTTGGAGAAGTGTAAAACAATCATGTGTGGCTGACTCTGCCACAGAGGCTGAATATGTAGCTGCTTCTGAGGCTGCAAAGGAAGCTGCATGGTTAAAGAAGTTCCTAACGGACCTTCAGGTGATACCAAGTGTTGACTGTCCTATCACACTTTACTGTGACAACAGTGGTGCAGTAGCATAGTCCAAGGAACCAAGGTGTCACAAGAGACAAAAACACATAGAGAGGAAGTACCACTTGATCCGAGATATAGTTAAAAGAGGAGAAACTGTGGTAGCAAAGATAGTATCAGACGAGAACCTTGCTGACCCTTTTACTAAGAGTTTGCCAGAACGTGTGTTCGAGAGGCATGTTACATCTATGGGTCTTAGGAGGATTCCAGATTTGCTATAGCTTTAGGTAGTTGTTATTTCACTTTGTTATTTTGTGTTTCTTTTCAACAAGACATTATGACATTGCAATTTTTCTGAATGTTAATAAATGAGGTGTTTTATCATTTATTTCGCACATTATTTACAAACACTAAGGTCCAGATCAATTGTGGAGTATATGATCATATGGATACGTTCATAGAGGACATGGTCATAGGTTCTCACAATTGATGAATAAGTTCACAACTATTAAATTAAGTTGGGCACTTTATTTAGGCTGCAATATTTTATGAAATGGTTTTGTTCGAATCATTATAAAACATTGGTGTGAGTTAATTCTTGCATTGAATGGATCAAGGAGAGATTTGATTAAGGTTGTTCTTTCTGTCATAAGGAATCAAATCTCTAGATAACTATAGTCATGTAGTTGCTCTAAATCCTGAGTTTATTTTAAATGGGTAATTAAATAGTTTTCATTCTTTGATTTACCAACGGGTGAGGTTTGATCTATATGACAACCAATAACTTGGTATTTTGGGATTGAGACTATTTGGTTATCGGTGTTTATGAGATAAACAACATGGAATTTATAGGAAATGTCCCCTTGATATGTTTCGGTACTTGGATATTGAAGACACTGGCCAGTGCATGTAATCTATTAGAGAAACTATCAAAGTAAAGGGAATAAATAATTGATTGGGTTACAAAAGACTAGTCAATCAATTATAGACATTCTATAAAGGGGCGATGCATATACATGTTATAAGTGTCATTAATCTTGGAGATCACGTTCGGGCTTTTAGTGGAGTAGCACCGAACTAGATAATCTTCTATAGATTATCATGAGCCTTGATGAATGACAAATGATAGATCCCCAGGCTAGCTCGATACAAGGGATGGGGTATATAATCAGATGATGATAGCTTATGGACTACATGATCTTGGGTTTACGAACTCAAGTTTGTAACTTAAAAGAGCAAGTGGGAGATTGTTGGATATATGCTCTTAGTCACTTAAGCCCTATTGGGCTTTAGTGAAACCAAAGCCCATGAGGCTCAGGGTTAGATTAAGTCTTGCACTTAACTCTATATATTCTAACTTTCTCTTGCTGTGCCTGAGAAGGATAGCTCATCAAAAATAGACCTAAGAGGCAGACGTTCATCATCTGAACGATTGCCCACACACCCACCCCATCTTACTCGAGAGATAGTCTGGAAGATCGGTCATAGAGCGGACGAGGATTGTTCGTGAACTGTTCGTGCAGAGGCTTTCAGACGGGTTTCATCTTTCCAGGTAATCAAAACGATGAAGGTTCTTATTTTCCTACATCAAATCAGTTAAATACGCTTTTGTGTTTTCTGATGAGATTCCTACAGGAGTTGGAGGAGGAGATAGGAGGAGAGAGAAAGGAATAGTGGTAGTGATTGAAGAAGAGGAGAGGCGAATTGAATTCAAAGGTTTTTGGAATGGATGTTGAATGGTGATTGTTCATTATTCTTGCCTTCCGTTACGACAAGTTGGGAACTATTCTTGATTCATCATCTTTTTTTCCCAGATAGAAGATGCCACAAAACTCAAAAAAGAATAAAGCCTTTTCTATATTCAACCTTAGATACACCTAACTAAAATTTTGAAGCGAGCCCAGGGAGCAATGGAGTCAGATCATGAGCACTACTCATCAATGTCACATGGTAATCATCAACAGCAGCAGCAACGAATGAATTCTAGTTTGACACAGTATCAATCGACGCCATGTTCGGATTTCATGAGTATAGACAAGGAATTTTAGAGGACATGTTCAATCGACCTTCAAGCGCCTCAAAACCACTACTATAAAAAAAGGTTACAATGTCCTCTCTCTTTTTTTTTTAACACTTTTGATGACCTTTTTCAGCGGATGCTCTTTTGGGAGGCGTAGTAAGTAGAGCTTACAGTGTCCTTAAAAAAAGGGTGCTATAAGCTCGACTTATAGCATCCTAAATTTAAATTTAAGACGATGAAAGTGCCTAACTTAAAAAAAAAAAATCCTCTTCATAGCGATGATAAACCGGAAGAAGAACAACAATGAAAATGAAGATCAAGAAACTCTGTTAACATCTCAAAATAGAATGTTTACAAATGAGAATGACCACATACAACAATAATCGAGTCCAATTCAGGTAATATATTAATTCTCAAAATATCATTTCAATTCTTAAAACAAACAAATAACAATTTCACTCTAACAAAATCCTAGGGGAAAAAAAAAATCCCAGATCTCAACTCTAGTGGCGGAACCAGAAAATTTTTTTAGCCTGGGCCAAAAAAACAAACATAGTGAACTACTCTCTTTGGTTTTTATTATAAGGTAGCGAATAACAAAGGTATTTAGTTCTTTTCATAAGGAATTTGCTTGTTTTTAAAAAGCATTAAATATTTTTTTTCATGTATACCCATAATTAAAAAGGATAGTGAGTGAGAGTAATAAATACTCTCTCCGGTCCTAATTATAAGACATAATTGACTTTTTTGGAAAAATTAAGGAATCTAATTAAATTACTTTAGAGTATTTTTATTTTTATTTTTTTTTTCAAACTAATTAGTTTGACTAATAAACTAATATATAATCTAAGAATATATAACATATGAAATGATTAAGTAACTTATTTAACTTTTTTAATCCCTAAAAAAAAAAGTCAACTTTTCTTATAATTAGGACCGGAGGTAGTAATCTGTATTAGACTTTAGTATAATTAGTATAAATAATATTGAAAATTACTTAAATTTTAGGACAAATTTAATTACTTTAACTATTTTATTAGCTTGTAAGAATTGTTAGTTTGTGTCTTATTATAAGGACTAGAGGGAGTATTTACTAAATAGTATCATATAACATTGAAAATAAAAATAAATAGTAACCAACAATTATAAATTAAAACAAGATATAATTAAGATAATACTAACCTTTTTGGTAGTTATCTCAAACAAGAATTTTACTTTCTTCTCATAACCTAATGAGTAATGAACCAAATATTATCCTTATAGAGAAAATAAAAATTAGCTAGGGCCAAATTATTGGCCAAATAAAATAATATATATATATATATATATATATATATATATATATATGTTAACAAATTTTAGAAGGTCAACTCGGGCCAGTTTGGACCTCTAGCCAATATGTAAATTTGCCACTGCTCAACTCCAACAAAATCCCAAAGAATAAAAAAAATTGAGAAATACAGATTTAGAGACAGATCTCACTCGGAGCTTCACACGCTAGACACAGATTGAGCGAGATCAAGGGAGCACAGACAGAGGGATCGTCAACACTTGGAGCTTCAATAGTGTTAGATATGCTTGGTTTTGATGATGACAAATATACATATCAATATCAAGAGCAAAAATTTTATATCATATACATTGACTAATTCTTAAATTTAATGTAGAATAAAAAATGTGAAGTTCATTTATGAAAAATGATCAAGAAGAAAATCAATAAAAAAGTATTGAATGAGAGAAAAAAAAATTGAATCAAAGAAGAGTCAAATGATAAAGAATGGTCAAGAGAAGAGAAGAACAAAATAGTTGAATTAAGGAGAATGATCAAAAGATGAAAAGACAGAAAGAAGAATCTGCAAAGAAACAAGAAGTTATCAAAGGATTTTGGGGATAATTAAGAAAAATAGGAGAGATTGAAGAAGGAAGAAGTTGTTGAATGGAATATTATTATTCAAGTTCTTAGATTAATACTAGAAGTCTTCAAGATCAAATGGAGGTTGTAATGACTTAATTCAGAATTAAAACAAGCAAATATAAGGTTTTGGATGAGCAAACTCAAGTCCCAAGGTTTCAACTCAAGTTTACTACCCTACTGTAGTGATTGGCCTCTAGAATACGAGAAAACTTGAGTTAAAGACACAAAACTTGAGTTTGGAACTCAAAACTCGAGTTAGTCACTTAATGACTGGAGTTAGTAGCGTCTTCAGCACCTCTGGTGTCTCTGGACTAGCAAAACTCGAGTTATTCATTATAAACTTGAGTTTGTCAAGTTTACAACAACTTTGTTCACCTCTATTTCACGTTCAACATGCGCAAGGTCTGGTCATTCGATGACATCTCCTAAACCAGAAATCAAATTGAGATGAAACCAATCTTGTATGAAACTAGACTTCCAATGCGTCATTATGACAAAGTTTCAAGCCTAAACAAACTCATATGAGAGAGCTATAAATTGTAGAAGTTGGAATTGGAATTCACATCACACAGCAAACCAATCTTCAATGTTTTGAGTGTATCTTACAAAATACAAATCCAATCGAGCTGAAATCAGTGGCATATGAAAGTAGACTTAAAATGCGTTCAATCAAGACTTGAACCAACTAAAATGAAGTTCAAACCAGGGAGATATGACCTTTGAAAGTTGACAGTCAATTCAAGATATTGCAAAGACATTAGTCCTGGACAACCTCTACTAATCTGATCACAACGTTCAACATAGAATGAGTTTGGAGTTTATTCTTCTTGCATTGGATTCTTACCTTGAGCTTGGACATTAAAATTGAGTTTGAGATTAGCCCATAGTTTTCTAAGTTTTCATACTTTTGAGAGAACTCAAGTTTATCTTTGTAAACTCGGGTTTGAGCTTGATAGAAAGTTTTCAAATATTTTCAGTTTTAAAGAAAACTCGAGTTGAGTTTTGTTAACTCGAGTTTATACCATACCGAGAGCTATGTTCAATTTCTGTGGTTTGAAAACTCTAGTTAAATTTTGAAAACTCCAGTTTGAGCTTTTATCAACATAAACTCTTTTTCAGTATGAATAGTGTCAAACTCGAGTTTGTCATTTAATGACTCAAGTTTGCTAGTGTTTTAAGATATAGTTCAAAGCTCAAATTGCGACATTCTTCTCTGGAAGATCTAAACTTGAGTTTGGATTTGGAAATTCAAGTTTTGCCTTCTGAAGCAAAGTTATAAACTCCAGTTTGTGTCGCTAAGTTTGAAATTCAAAGTGCTTGAATTTGTGAGAACTTCATATTTGATCTTAATACTTCATATCATCTATTAGTATTGTTCGTAACCTTGTTTAATCAGTTTTCTAGTAAGCTTCAAATGATCAAATGAAGGATTACATAAAGATTTATATGCTGAGCTGTAAAGTCAAAAAAACAATATTCTCAACAGCTACTTTTCAGTGGATATCCAACGGCTATATTCTCAACGGCTACTATTCACAACGATCATATTCTCAACAATCAAATGGCGATCTTCATCTATAAGAAGAGTCACATTCAATACGGAGAAAGACGATGACAAAAGATTGTACTGTCAAAATGTCAATATTTTGAATCCAATGTTTATCTTATAAACACTTTGTTCTCAATGTTTATATAGTTCATCACAGAGAGTGAAATGATTTGTATTGTACTTCAGTGATTATTCATTCACTTCTAACAAAGAAGATTCATTATAATTGTAATACCCCAGATTAGATTTATTTATATTTACAATAATAATAATAATAATGATATAGTATTAGTTTAATTTTAGTAGTTTAGATTAATTTGATTAGTTTAGATGAATATGATTTTATTAATTTATATTGATTGATTTGGTTGAATTTAATAATTTTGGTAATATTTTATAATTCATTAATTGACAATAGCTAAAGAGCTAAATCCTAACTTAAACTACAAGTTTAGCTCTAGCTTAGACTCCAAATTTAGCTATAACTATAAATATTAGCCCTAGCTGCCTAACCTTAGCCTTTGCTCATATTTCTCTTCTCCTTACTCCTTTCTCTGTAAACTCTGTGACAAATTGCTCTTTGGGAATTTAGCAAACACGGAGACCAGGTAATCCTAATCCCCTAGAGCAAATTTTTCCTTTTCGATTGAACACACATGTTTGATCATGATTTCCTGTATACACATATATTTCTCTCATCGAGTTGCGTGAATCCCATATGCTCCTTCCATGCGTCCTTTCTTGTGCAAGCCTTTTTACCTTAAGGTTTTCTTTTGTTTGTCTTACCCGTATTGTTTCCTTTTGTTTTAATTCATTGTCTCCATCTGCTCCTTAACCAATAATTAAAATAATGAAGTCATGACGCGTCTTTTGAGGCACCTTTTTCCTTTATGCTTTTGCGCATTAGTTTTGTCAACAATTGCATTTCATATTGATTATTTATATGTATATAACTATTTTTTTTCCGTTTTGCCTTCTTTCTCTGGACAACCCATATATGCGCATGGTTATATATACATATAACATCATATATATAAACGTCTCCTTCTCATTTTGCGTGAACAACCTTTGCAAAACTCTTTTTGCCATTTTCATGGTTCATAAATATACTGTACATATTTTGCTTTGGTTACCTCGATTTTGTGCAAGTTGACCGATCTGCCTTGTGTCCAGTATATATAAATATATGTGCTTTAAAATGGTTTTGCCTTGGTTTCATAATTGACAAACAGTAATATATATATATATATATATATATATATATATATATATATATATATATATATATATATAAATTCCGTTTAATTTCCATAAATATGAGAAATTCATTTTGTTTGTAACTGAAATAATTTAATTGTGGGAGGATAACTTTGGAAAGGTACCTCCTAAAGTGATGAACACAACCCTTAGGTTTTATGCCCTCGAAATAATATTTGATGTGAACCGATTGTATCCGTTCTTCCCAAAGTGGTGTCTAGCAAGTTTCCGGGATACTAGTAACAACTTTGGGAAGAAGTGTGCACACTATGAAGAATTATTTTTATGGCCAAATTTGATGAATTGTGACTGGCAGGTTTCCAGATCACAGGGTAGACTGGCAGGTTTCCGGGTCTACGATGGTTCTCTTCTCACTAGAAAATTATGAAAACAATGACACCTTTTAATTTATACATATACACATATGATGTCTTTATTTTATTTTATTTTTCAATTAATTTATCTTATTTGATAATTATTTTATTTTGGAGTTAATTTATTTTGTCTTACAATTATTTTATTTTGTTTCGTAATTAATTTATTTTGTTTCAATGCATATCAAATTATTTATCTATTCATTTACTTCAGTTTTATTTTATTTTTATTTTATCTTTATTTAATTAGGATTACCAATTTTTGCTGATGTTTGTATTCTTGGGCTGCGATGATCCTTCGGGGGAGCAGAATTTCAGTGAAACAGGTGCCAAGAGTTTGAGGTTAGCAGTGAGATGTGAGGAAGGACATCCAATTAAATTTTAATTGTCTCCCTTTTTATTTCTATATTTCACACAAGACATTTTGTTTTGATTTAGATTTATTGTGATGTAATAAGTAGCTTTACACTTGTCCCATACAAGTGCGGTGGTAACACTTCCTAAATTTAGCTATTTTAAATTTTGGTATTATTTATAAAAACTATCGCTATTTTATGTCATTATAACTCCTAGAAATTTGGGGGTGTTACAGTAATCATTTCATATGAGAGTTATTCAAGATTGAGTGATCTTGAGTGGGAAACCTGTTATATCCTTACAGTGTGTAAGGGGAAGTATCTTAGTGAGAGATTTGACTTCATAAGTGTCTGGGTGAACTTGTGGGATTGTAAAAGGTTTCTCTTGTGCCTAGATTAAACAAGAGGATAGTGGATTGAAAATCTCAAGTGGAGCTTGAGGACTGGACGTAGGTCAAGGATTGGGCCGAACCAATATAAATCATAGTTTGCATATTCTCTTCCCTAAACTCTTATATTCTCAGCATGTATGTTTATTTGAATATCTAACTGTTGATTAAGAAAATGTAAACAGATTTTTTTTAAGTTACAAGACTTTAATCTTTCACGCAATTCACCTCCTCTTGGGTTTAGCCGGGTCTTACAAAGAGTGCTTCCAGCGGCGGATCTACATGAGACCGACGAAAATTTGGATTTGCACACGAGAGAGCTTCTAGTGAGAGAATATCGTGTGTGGTGAGGAGAGAGTGTGTAAGATTTGAATATGATTTTTTTTTTTTTTAACAGAGCAGTAAGAGAATAGTGCTCATATGGATCCAACATTTTACCCTTTTTGGCATCCTAATTTTATATTGGTACACATGGACGCTAAAAGTTGATTTTTGGCACCCATTTAAAATTTTGAATGCCAAAATTCAACTTTTTCTCACATAATTATAGAAATGCCGCCTTTTAATTTTTTTAGTTCCTTTTTTTTAAAAAAAAAAAAAAAAGAATGTGTTTTAAGAAAGTAGAAGCCGTCTTTCTAGTAATGAACGTAGCGAATCTTTGCACAGTTTATGCCTTCCGTGAACAATGAACCGGTGGCTCTCCACCTGCCGCCTCAGCAGCAACATAGCAATATCAGTCATTTTGTTTCTGCTCCGCAAAATCTTTTCCAAAGCTCAGGACGTCCGTCTTTGCCGAATCAGAGCCTGACTTCATCAGCTGTGGACGGAGTCTATTCCATGGGAGGTCATAGATAGCCACTTATGAAGACTCCCGATGCAAACAATTCCAATCTGATAAGGCACAATAGCTCACCTGCAGGATTCTTTTCCACGGATTTTTTCAACTATATTGCTCCTCCATTCTTAAATATGGGGAAAGTCTATAATTTAAAGGGTCAAGCTGTACAAATATACATATATTTTATTTAGAGGAGTGTTTAACACCAAGCATTTTTTTTAAGTGTAAAAGTGCATATGTGGTTATAAATTAGGTGAAAAATAGTGTTTGACTGTCAAGTTTGATTTTTTTTTTTATTGGATGATGACGTGGCTTTCATAAGTGTAAAAATACACATGTGGTTTGATCAAAAGAGTGTCGAACCCCAAATGTTTTTTTTTAATTTAATAACTTTTTTTCAGTTAAAGGAAAATTATTATTTTTTTAAGTATAATTTCTACGAGGCCAATTTTTTCTTCTGATTTATCATTTTGAAAATAAGCATTTATTTAATGGGTAATAAGGATGAATTTTTTTTAATTAATTATTATCACCCCCTACCAAATAAATGATCTTTTTGTGTACCTTTTCTTTTAATAAACCAATCATGATAATATATCCTCCCTTCAAACCAAATGGATATGGCTTTTCTCCTCTGTTCCTTCGGTCAACGGTTCTCTTTCCCTTAAAATTGGGCCATTTTGGCACAAAACATTACCATATAGTGTTTTTTTAATGTACTGACGGGTAATAAAAAGATACTTTACGATATTAATAGATAATGAAAAAAATACTGATCGATACTTCATGATCTTGAGAAAATATATTACGGTACTAAATGGTAGGAAAAAGATACTTAAGAATACTAACTAGTATTGAAAAAATCCTTCATAATTTTGAAAATTTATTTTTGAATCTTAAAAATTTACTTTAAATTAATTCCCCCGATTCAAAATCATCCAAGTCCACCTTCCTCACCATCTTCTTCACGTACTCTCTCTCTCTCTCTCTTCCATTTTTGGCACTTAGATCGCTTCTAGCTGCTGCTGCTCTGGTCTCTCTCTCATTGCGGGGAACTAAGAAAGAAGAAGAAGGCTTTATGAATCTGGTTCATTTCCACAGTGCACAGCCATGGCTTCCTTCTTCTCGAGTTCCACCAAGGACCCGTCGTCAAATCTCATCAACAACTCATACGAACAGGTACGTACTTTCTAGCTCTACGTTTAAACTTCAAAGCTTAGAACTTTTTATTTGGGAGGAGGAGCATACAACAAGAGGGATTAAGAGATTACTAAGAGACTTTAGGTATAGCATAGTTGACTACTTTGATCAACGTATATGTAATATTTCCAGAGAGATCAAAATACATCAAAACCAAGATTCATGTAATATCTAACCTTCATCAATGCCTTTTGAGTAAAACGAGATGGGTGGCCAATGATAGAAACGTTTCCAACAAACCGATGTGAATACTTTACCAACTGGTCTTGCTATTGCTACGACCTCTGGCCCATATATATGCGTAACTACCCACTTTCTAATCCCTATCCCTATGCAAAAACAAGCCAAACTTTAAGAGTATCTTTAAAAAGCTTTAATTCTCTGTTTGGATTTGCTTTTAAAAATAAATTTTGAGATTTACTAGATAAATATATGAAATGAGTTTTGTCTCGACTTGTCTAAACCTAAGTTTTAATAGTTTCTAAATAGAAAAACTAAGAAAAAAATGAGGGGAAAAAACTCAAAAAAGAAAACTTCTAAAAATAATCAATAAATTTATTATTTTAGAAAGTTTTCCCTCTTAATATTCTTTCTCCTTAATTTTCTTCGAAATGGTGAGAAAGTAGCAATAGAATTTTCCGGTAGCCTTTGGACCAACAAATGTTTAGCCCAGGCATAAATCATAAAAACAATTTTAAAAAATTAAAACAAATAGGCACCTGTATCACAAACAAAGGCCCCACAACAGCTTCCACCACGGTCTGAGACCATTGTGTTTGGGAAACACATGCCGTGGTTCTAAAACGTGGTTTTGACAGGAGCGACAATACGTGGTTCCAAACAGAGTCTAAATTCCATGTTTTCTGTTCCATTTTTAGTGTGTCAAATTTTAGAAATCTAATTAGTTCCACTTATGGGCAATTAGGCATTTCCCATTTTTGCCCTCGGCCCACCACATCTGTGTGATCACTCCCCGTCGACTCTTCACTCCCATCCCAATCCCCTATCCACCGTCTGCTCACTCACCAGCGAAGACGGCAAGGACGACGTGGCGGTGAGAAGGATGACGTGGCCGTTCTGGTCCGAAGCTCCAGGCCTCCTTATCGATGTACCAGTATTGCGTATTCAGAGAAAGCAGAGACAACTGACCTATGAGATCTTAGGAATGAGGCCAAAAGCAAGATCTCTCTGGCGTTTCACCGGAGGAAACGAGGGAGCACGACGGTGATAATGTCCTTGGCCTGGTCACGGTGGGAGCTGAAATCTTAGGATTAGCACCAAAGGGGACAGGCAAATTCGAAACCCGGGGCTCAAGTCCAGGATATGTCTAATCGACGGGGAGTGCAGAAGGGTATTTTAGACTTTTGATAATATGTAATAATAAAATTATACATGAATTCTACCCAAATATATATATATATATATTTTAATATTAAAATTTTAGGAAAAGAGTTGGATAATCTAAGGGTAAAGCGAAATTTTCCTTCCTCCTAAATGATGGGTGATAACAATGTTAATATTGATATTGGGTAGAGGTAGGACAAGTCATCTATTACGTTTATTTAGACACCTAGGAGTCTTCCACCCGCCCCTTAACCAACTTTAGGATCTAACCATCTCCCTTCCCTTTGGTGACCAACCCCTTCCAAGTCTATTTTTATATGCATTTCAACTTTCATCTCCTCCGGAACCATTTCCATCATACCAGACGGGCCCTTACATGCATATTGAAGAATAATTTTCGTCTAAAATTAGAATCCACGACTTCATCTAAAATTATAATCCCCGACTTCACTAAATTATACAGTTGGTTGAGCAAAGCACAAATTACATTGCTTTCCAAGTTGGTCGAGCAATGTATAAATAGCAGTGGTATTGAATGCTCTACACAAGAAATAATGAAAATGAACTCTGATAAAGAGGTTTGTTGAAGATGTTGGCATAATCCCACGATGTAAATTTGGTGCAGATGGTTCATTTGCTGATGTGGGATAATTTGTATTGAGTATGATAAGCCCAGGTTCTCTTTATGTATAATCATTACTTACACGGTAGAAGAACTAAATCCTTAAGGCCCCGAGTTGGATTAATGGTGGAGTTATCATTAATCTCTTTTTTTTTTTTTTGTTGATATGTTAAATAATAGGCTGGTTGTCATTTGGTTGGTGTCGGGCAGGATATTAAAACTGTTATGAATTAGAAGACTTTTTTGTTTTTGGATGCTGTTGGAGATTGACATTAATGTGACCTTTACAGGATATTCATGCCCTACAGATATGGCTTGTTCAAATCTTCAACATTACATGCACACTGCCTTGAAGAAAACGGTAAAGATGAGCTCCTTGTGCCAAAGGGAAAAGGAAAGGGAAAAGAACGAAAAAGAAGCTTGAGTTTTCCTTTTCATTTTTTATCTAAACCATTGAGCTTGAAGACCTTGAACTTGATCATTTGTTAAGCCACCCCATGAGTATCTATTCTTCATGGTTCGAAGTTTTAAACTCAAAAAACTATTTCCTTTTCAGTTCTTCAATGATTGGAAGTTTTAAATTGAGTAAAAAAGTTAATTTCGTTACTGAAATTGCCTGCATCATTGTTAATACTGTTCATAATTATTCAATCATACTAATAGGTTGATTTAGTCCTCTACTTGGATGCTCTAAAGACATAGTCTCTCGGTCACCTCTTTTTTTGTGAAGCATTTATTTTGTCCCTGAACTTCATGAAGCATCTCTTCCATACAGATTGTAGGGTAAAATAGACCAATTTATAATTTTGGATGTCTTTGACAAACTAATGTAAATGATATTCGTACATCATTAATTAGCAAGCAAAATTCTGAGCAACTTGATTGAATTTCAATTCTGATGCGTGCTTCTTACCATCAAAATCATCAAACCATATTTTCCAGCATATCATTGATTTTAAAAAATCAGCGTACATCTTTAGATATGCAACAATGGAGTTATCTATCGCTACATCGTTACAAATTGTCATGTGTGTTTTCTTTTTGGTCAAAATTGCCTTGGTTTTACTTTGTTCTATTGGGATTATTATGGGTATTGAATTAACTTTTCTGGTCTATATCTTTGTCTCCCATTGTATGCTCTTTCCTGTTCACTTTGAAATAAATTATGTGGGAAGATTTAAACTGCTCTCGGCTCATAAAATAGCAAACTGTATGTTTCTTATTTTTTGCTAAAGTTGAAGGTTGAACTATCTATCAATCCTTGCAGGTAGATGGGAGGCTCATTCTTGCCAATCAGAAAATAAATCAGATTCGAACACAAATGTTAGTTTTGCAGAAAGTATGGACCCCAAGTTCACTATGATGGAGAACATGAATAATAATATTAAGCAGGTCAGCAATGAATAGAAGATCCTTCAAAGAGTATATATTTTTTGTGAGACTGTCCTTCACTTCATGCCAGAATCAAAACTTTGTAGATGTTTTCCAAAAATATGCAGTTAAAATCCATGTGTAGCATCAACTCTTTCTACCAGAATCAATATGTGATGTTTGAATTATTCAACAAAATGTTCTTAGAACTTGTGGTCCTCGGAGCAATGCTTTTTGGTCAGATTCTGTATACTTTGGTTATCTTTTTCTGTTTTTTTCCCTGCAAGAAATTGTTTATTTACTCACCATATTATTTTATTGATCACTTTGATAAAAGTTGCTCACAGCTCAGTCTGTGGCATTCATGTATATATGAGATAATAGAATTGGCCTATTGGATTAACTTCTGCTTGTGATGTGCAGGGTTCATGGACTAAATGCATGATACAATCTCTGTCATTGTACTTCATACATCGAGCAACTTATCAAATGATTTTATCCCGAATGTTGAAAGTTGTCCGAGCAATACTTCCAGATGTACTTCCAACACTTACTGCAACAAGCTTGCCTCTTGCTTGCGTTTCTAATACCTTGAATAAGCCCAGCCCTCAAAATGTGTTCCTTGCTTCTTTTAACAATATTAAGTGGACCTTAGCACGATTGGTATACTTGTTCGACGTCCAACTTGAGAGAAATGTTGCCACGTAAGCCTATGTTATATTCACTTCACTCAGTTACTTGATCACATGTTTATCTACAGTTTTCATTCAATCTCAACTGCAAATGTTAAATTGATTTTGCTGAATCTATAGTAAGCAGTATATGGGAAACCAACTCTTTATTTTCCATAGAAAGGCAGTGCTTGGGATCTATGGTTATGCATTTTTGCATCGTTGGTTATGTCAGATGACTAAAAATAGTCTTTTGGTTTATTTTATCAAGGCTTATTATCATCCTTATCGTTGGCATTGATTTTAGTTTTGTTCTTTGGAGTTTTAAAGCTTAAGTTTTGGTCTTTTTAAGTTTTATCGTTTAAAAAGTTAGTCCCTAGTTTGAGAAAGACTTAGACCTGAAGTTAACGTTGTGAAATCTGTATAGGTGGCACTAACACAGTTAAATGCGCTTGATTGGCCAGCTGACATGGAATTGACATGGCAAAATTATTGAGTACGATTATTAGTGACCTAGACTTGCAGAGATTTTAGGTTAAATCCATTGTAGTCGGCATTGGCAGGAGCCAGGTGGATAAGGAGATTGTGAGTGGTGGTCAAGAAACCATGCTCCGTTAAAGATGTCAGAAGAAGCGAGGTCAATCTCATGATATCTGAAATTCGTGAGTGGTGGGTGGGAGGGAAGACCGAGGGATATGTTGGCCACAGTAACAGAAGAGAATTTGTCGGAAGAAAGAAGGAAGCAGAAGCAGCAATAGTGACGCCAGAGTCTATGGACAAGGAGGGAGAATAATGGTTGGAGTATGATCTTGAGAGGAAGAAGAGTGAGACAATGAGAATGTGGGTTCTTGGGTGACAGAGAGAGAGTGCAGAGTTCTTGGGTGCAGTGGGAATTTATACTCCGTTTCATACACACAGACCAAATCCGTTTCAGAGAGCAACCTTACTAGATAAATCCAATGGAATTTATACCCCTGCGGGAATTTGTAATCCAAAGGAGAAAGAGAAGGCTATAGGTATGGTTTTGCTGGATACTTAATTAAGGACTTGAAATCAGGGTGTTGAGTGAAACTTGTGGCCACCATTACCTCAATTTCTTTCTCTGTCCATGAGTTATGTTTTTGCTTTCGGCTATTTTCTTGGTGGATTTCTGCTGTTTTTTTTAATCTCATATTTAGGTCACTAATAATCCTACTCAGCAATTCTGTCATGTCACCTTCCATGTCTGCTTGCCAAACAAGCACATTTAACGGTGTTGGTGCCACCTATTCAGACTTAACACCATTAACTTAAGGTCCAAGTCTTTCTCAAACTATGAGGACTAACTTTTTAAACGGACAAAACTTGAAGATCAAACCATGAGCTTTAAAGCTCCAGGGACCGAAACCAAAATCAATGCAAACTATAAGGACTAATAGTGGTGTTAGCCCTTTAATCAAATATGAGTACAATAAAATTTTGATTTGTTGCAAGAGTTCTTGGGAAAAATAAGGGCAGGTTTTATGACACATGGTGCTTTTATGGGATTGAGTGTATGGTTAAAGAGAAATGTTACATTTTGTTAAGAATGATTATTACCTTGCAATTTTTAATAACGTGATTTACATTAATCTATGATTTTTCTTTGTTTTTAATTCCTTCAGAAAAGTTTTCTTCTATATTTTCAAGTGTACCGGAAAACTCAACTACTTTTGACAAAAATAAATTTCCTTGGTTGCACTATAAAGCAAGGATTTGATTAGGAGGATGCATTGGGACTCCTACTTCCAAATCTTTCCTGATCGAGGGCTTGGAATGATTTAAGTCCCTTTCCTTCTTTCATTTAACTTCTACTCTCCCACTTGTTTTTCTTCTCTATATAAAAGGACGATCTACTTCAGGGTAATGTTGAAAATTTCTGTTTTCAAATCCCTCCCATCCCATTGCAGTTTAACTTCTAAAGAATGGGATGCGATTTCTTATTCTGTTTTTGTTAAACTTCCAAACAAACTGAGGCAACTCAAACCCCACACATCCCACTCCTCCAAATTGCCAAATAACCCCTGAAGAACAGAATTTATGATATTGGTACTCTATCAATTTACCTCAATGTTTTCTTTGGATAGGTGGCTGGGTATTTCTGACCTTATATTGTTCATTAAACTGACTTTATCTGAACAATTTTGATAAATTGTGTCAACTGGAACATACATCTAATATGCTTTGTCCTATATGTGCTCTTTCAGGATCATTGTGGCGCTCCTTGTAGCATGTGCATCTTTTATTATTATTGGTGGTCTCCTGTTTTACAATTTCAGGTAATCATTGATATGCACTTTCTGAAGTGTGTTTCTTGTTAATGATTTTCATATTTAGTGGTGTAAGTGACATAATGTGCACATTTCCCCACCCTCTTTAATCCGTAGAAAACAAAGTGGTCGAAACAAGACGTTAGAGGAGTGCTTCTGGGATGCCTGGGCGTGCCTTATTTCATCATCAACTCATATAGGAGTATGTTGGAATTCTTGTAAATTTCATACTCTTTTTTTATTTGACTCAGTTGCCCCCTGTGCTGTTAATATGCATGCATTGACTATTACTGAAGAACATATTTTCTTGCTGGAATGCAGCAACCAACACGTATTGAGCGTGCTCTTGGATTTATTCTTACCATATGGGGCATATTGTTTTACTCTCGCCTTCTAAGCACAATGACTGAAGAATTTAGGGTAAAGTCCTAATCAGTAAGAATTCAATAAGGATTATTTTCTGTACACGTCTTTAATTATCACTCCTTAGAGCAGAATAATATGCAAAGACTAAGAGCGGGGGCCCAAGTGCAAGTTTTGGAGAGTGATCATATCATCATTTGTGGTATGAATAGTCATCTGCCTTTCATATTAGAGCAGCTAAACAGGTATCATGGAACTACAGTTCGCTTAGGCACTGCTACAGCTAGGTAAGCAGTTCACATAAGGTTGCTGCACTAACTGGTGTTTGAATTGCTGGCTTTGTAATATTCTGATTGACTCCTACTCAGGAAGCAGAGAATCCTTCTTATGTCTGATCTTCCAAGAAAACAGATTGATAAATTAGCTGAACCAATGTTGAAAGGTTTAAAGCACATTGACATCCTTACAAAGAGGTATAATGATTGGCTTTCTTCCTATATCATGTAGTTTAACGAGGGAACGTTCATGACAACATCCCCTTTCCTTTTAATGAGGTGAAAAAATTATGTCATCTGTTAGTGGGCCTAACTTTTAGGGAGTTATTGTTAAAATTTTCTCTACAAATATTGAGGATCAATGCATGCAGACCTCATGTGGAAATATATGAAATTTATGGAGAAATATTTATCTTATCTGGGGGTTTTTGCTCTGGCGGATGAGTTTAAGATTCTTGCCCATCTTCTATTAAAGATTTACCTCCTTCTTTATTGGTTATGCAGTTAGACGCTGATTTCATAATTTAATAAAGATTTATCTTCATAATGTTTCTCCACTGATTTGGTTTCTGTCACCTTAATACGAATTACCTCATTAATTATTGTATATATGTATAATTTTGCCTCCAATTTATTGTTGTGTAGACAATTATTTTCTTAGACTTCTCGTTATTGTAGATATGTATTAAACAGGGTTGAAATTGGGTGGTTATTAAATTTTAAGATAAAATTAATGAGGTTTAAGGTGTTTAAGTTCTAGTAAAACATGTTCGAAGGTCCTTTATAGGGACCAGATGATTATATTTTGCGTATTTTAAGAGTCACTGATTTTTGCTTCGGTTAGTTGTTTTTATGTACTACATGAAAAATCCTGGTAAAAAAAGTGAACCATGATTTTCAATTCAAGGTTTACTATGGCTCATACGTAAACTTTATCACTCTGCAGTGGCAGCCTTACTTTGACGGAATCATATGAAAGAGCAGCAGCCAACAGGGCTCGTGCAATAATTATACTGCCAACAAAAGCGGATAGGTAATATCTGATCTACTCAAAATGCAAATTGATAAGTTGGTTGCAGGGAAATTTCAATTGAATTTACCTGGCCTTCTTTTATAAACCCATCCTAGTGTGTTAAGGAGTTACGATAGTTTTTCGTGAAGATTCATTGAAAGCATCGACGATTTTAATTATAGTCACTAATTATTTTTGGCACAATGGTCAAGATTTTAGCTTTAAGGAAAATGACACTTAAATACCATATAAATTTCCTAAACCCAGAAAAACCCATTGAACTTGTGAAAAGATAGAGAAAGGATAAGGGGAATGAGGGATATGGAAATTTTAGAAAAAAGTCCAAACTTCCTTTCACATAATGAAGAATACCAAGAAGATCCAAGACTTCGACCTCCATGATCTCCTTGGAGACCAAAGGAATCACATTGGAGCTTTCGCTGGCTATGTTACAGGGCCTGTCGGAGGTTCGATTTTGATGAATGTAGAGGAAGATTAGAAGAACCAAAAAGAGGAAGATGAAGAGGAAAAGGCAAATCGGGCTTCAACTTCTTCTTCCTCTAACGCTCACACACGCATCGTCGTTCCCAAATTGGGTTAGGTTGGGTTAAGGTTTAAATCGATTTGATTTGATTTACTATGTATACACACAAAAATTAAGAAAAGAAAAAGAAAATATCACATGGAATTCAAAATGAACAGTATCTGGGTTTTGAGGAAGAAAGTGAATAGTAAATGTAGGATATAACAAAAGTCGTAATAGGAATAACAAGTTCTTTAATGAGATTAACAAGTTCAGTAATGAGTTTAATAAGTTCATTCATAAAGTGGAACTTATGTCTCTCTGGAAAAACCAAAATCCGAACACCATTAAGAAAATTAGTAATGGAAATAACTAGTTCTTTAATGCGATTAACAAGTTCAGTAATGCGATTAACAAGTCCAGAGTGACATAAGTTTCACTTGACGAATAAACTTGTTAAAGCCATTACTAAACTTTTTAATCTCATTCATGAACTTGTTATTCCCATTACTAGTTTTGTTAATAGTGCTCAGATTTTGGTATTTCCAGAGTAACATAAGTTCCACTTGACGAATGAACTTGTTAAACCCATTATTGAACTTGTTAATCTTATTAAAGAACTTGTTATTCCCATTACAACTTTTGTTAAATCTCACATTTACTGTTCATCTTCTTCTTCCTCAAAGCCCAAATACTATTCATTTTGAATTTTAAGTGGTATTTTCTTTTTTCCCCCCTTAATTTTTGTGTGTATAAATAGTAAATCAAATCAAATCAATTTAAACCTTAACCCAACCCAACCTGATTTGGAGACGACAATGCGAGTGTGAGCATTAGAGGAAGAAGTTTGAGGCAGCCCAATTTTCCTTTTCCTCTTCATCTTCCTCTTTTTGGTTCTTTTGATCTTCCTCCACATTCGCCAAAATCAAACCTCCGACAAGCCTTGTACATAGCTGGCCAAAGCTCCAACATGATTCCATTGGTCTCTAAGTCAAAGCCTTGGATCTTCTTGTTGTTCTTCATTATGTGAAGGGCAATTTAGACTTTTCTCCAAAATTTACATATCCCTGATTGCCCCTTATCCCTTTTTTGTCCTTTCACAAGTTCAATAGGCTTCTCTAGGTTTAGGAATTCATACGGTATTTAAGTGTCATTTTCTCTTTAACTTATGAATTAATATCTAGTATAGGTATTATGGAGGTTTTGATTAGAGTAATGATGAGAAACATTAGCTCAATATAGTTTGCCTATTTGTTTGAACATCTAATAAATGCAACTAAAATAACCGTGGACTAAAACTGACCAAAACTTAAAAACAAGTCCCACATAGAATAGAAAAACCTTAACTAAACCACACCTCGTCCTCCTTGCATCAACCAAAACATTAGTCAGATTATAGAAACGAATGTCCAAGATGACTGGTCAAGTTATTCTTTGAAATTGCCAAACAAGTTATCCCATTTCTAGTTGCCACAATTTTTTGTACCTCTTATTTTTCTTATCACTTTTAGATGTGGGACTTGAATTCTCCTATGATGCTATTTAAATAGAAGTGGACTAAGGCATGTTTTCTTTAGTCTATTTATCATTTCTGTCCAATTATAATTGTCTGGTCTTGTGTTTTTTAAGTCTTGGGGGCTTCAAGACTTTCGATTTTCTTCATTTCATGGGCTTTTAATCCTTAAACCTTAGAGGCCTCTGATCCTATAATTTATTGTGTCCCTGATCTTGTTGCTGTTAGGCTTTTATTTATTTCTCTTTTTCCCTCTTGCTCTGATATCCTGCCAAAAGGGATGAAGAAAGTTGTATCTAATGACTCCATAGAGAGCTTACATGAGATAAACAAAAGGGGAAATAAATGTGAGGAGACAAATTGCTAATCTAAGTGATCGGATCCTTGATCAAATTGCTAATTAGTGTTAGGAGACAAATTACATAATCAACTAATTATTACATAACAAATACTCAACTAATAATCAAATATCTGCAATGTCTAACATGTCAAGAAACTCCTTAATGGGCAGATGGCTGTTACAGTTGAAGTTTTTGTAGCTTATGACGCAAATATGGGATAGAAGATCTTATGATGTCTATGCGCTTGAAAACAGTTCAATTATCACAATATCATATTCCAAGAAACAATAATAATGTTAGAAGGAGCTTTTACCATCTAAGTAAAAGCTGTAAGAGCCGAGTGATGAGGCAGAGTTAAAAGGTTTAAAACAAAAATAACATGTCTATTTATGTATGAAGCACAGGAAAAATCTACTTTGGAAATTATCTTTAAAGTACTTGCAAGAGTAATGAAAGCAAGGACCTGATTTGAATCTGTAAGAAAATAATTCAGAATGAACAATTTTCATAATCGAGGCATTATTCAAGCAAAAAGAAATAAAAAATCAAGGAATTACTGCTAAAATCCCTTATAAATCAAGGAGTGGCTTATTTTCTGTAAAGATATTATCTTGAATCGTGATTATGATGTAAATAGTCATAATAAGCCATAGTTATTGGAATTAATTTATGATCTGATTTGATGCCCTTGATTGTATCCCTGATTTCCTGGGCTCCTCATTAATGCCCTTATGTGTATATATTCTGTAACCCTTACATTCAGAAATACAAGTGATTCATTCATATTTCACAACTGTTAATGTAAAACATTACCCAATGAGTGGCTTTATGATGGTCACATGGGAGCTTGGGTTATTTTAGCAAAGTAATTACTTCTATCTTTATTGTCTTTCATCAATATTCTAAATTTCACTTTAATGAAGTTAATTAATTTCAGATCCTTAATTTCTTAGGTATGAAGTTGACACAGATGCTTTTCTATCTGTTTTAGCCCTTCAACCAATTCCGAAAATGGATTCTGTTCCCACCATTGTTGAAGTATGTCGCATACTTCCAGCTTGAAATGAAATGAAGAATATAAAATTCAAATGCTGTGCTCACAAGTAAAATTTTGTCTTATTCAATGAATGCAGGTTTCATGTTCCAAGACAAGTGAGCTCTTAAAATCTATCTCTGGAGTGAAAGTACGTCCGGTAGAAAATGTTGCATCCAAATTATTTGTTCAGTGCTCTAGGCAGAAGGAGCTTACAAAGATCTACAGACACTTGCTAAATTATCGAAGTATATTGCATAGCTTCTGCATGTCATATTTGTCAGCATTCCTTCTTCGACATAATATTTAAACTTTTCTGAAGTGGTGTTTTTAATATGGTTTATTCTCTACCTAAAATGAGAATAATCACCGAGAATGAAATTGTCTTCTGATAATGTGAACTGTAGCTGCTAAAGTCACTCAATCGTGTCATTTCATTAAAGTTTAGTCATTTTTTATGCAAATTCTCAGAATAAACTTTCCTTCTCAATCTTTCCATTTGGCTTTAATTATTGGACTATACCTTCATCAAGATCCTTATATCCATTACATCAAGTTCTCCAATCACACATAACTATGTGTCCTTTTTTATCGTATGGGTTTATAGTTAAATGATAATAATTCAAAAATAGGACACATGGTCATATATGATTGGAGAATTTGACAAAATGGATATAAAGAACTTGAACTAAGTATTTTCCTTAATTTTTTGTTTTTTAAGGCAAGTGTAAGGTGTGGTAAATGAGACATTTTCCTATTTGATGACCTAGATTTGGAAACTGGCTTGTTATTTTCTTTATTGACCTACCATACAAATTTTATATGTCCTTGAAATTTAACTATAACTTTTTCTTTTTTCAGAAAATGTATTTAATCTTTGCAGGTTACCTAACCTAGAAGGAAAGACCTATAAGAAAGTAAGAAATGCATTTCAAGAGGTAATTAATGTAACTTGTTGGCCGAGTCCCCATTTATTGCTTACATAAATCATCTCTCCATTCATATTATTTCAGGCAATTGTCTGCGGTCTTTATCGGAATGGAAGTATAAACTTCCATCCAAATGATAATGAAATCCTGCAGCAAACTGATAAAGTATGTAGCCTAGCTCATAACTAAATCTAATTTATATTCCATTTGGATTTGAAGTTTCTGTGGCAATTTTAACTTATTACTTCAACGTCGAAAAGATATGCTCTTAACTTTTTCCTGTTTCTCCAATGTTTTGAAATCAATTCATTTCAGAATGTTTACTAGAATACTCTCTGATGTCACTTAGCGTGCCTTATTTAGGTATTAATGATTGGATCCCTCCGTGATAATGCACATAAGAAAGAAGGAATTAATGAACAAGAAATTCGAGAACAAGATGTCCAGCATGCCACAGAGTGGAGTAAAAAGAGACTCGCTAATAGTGAAAAGCATCCTAAAAGATCATGTTCCACCAGGACCAAGGTAGGTCAACTACATAGGAAAAATATTCTGATTAACATCAAATGCCATTTATTTAAGATCTTTGCATTTATTACTGATCATCTTGTAGGCATCAGATGAAAAATTGGGACCAAAAGAGTGCATTCTTTTGCTTGGTTGGCGCCCTGAAGTAATAGAAATGATTGAAGAGTATGATAAATACCTTGGTCCTGGAAGTGTCGTGGTATGATCTTACATATAGATCATAGAATGAGCTGATTACCTCCATTGGTGTTTACTTCGTGTGTTGCATGATTTCTTGATTGAAAATCATATGCAACCTTCAGAGCTAGAATCGAGGCTTGAATTTTAATAAATACAGTTTATTTGATATAACTTCTGTGTGAACTTATGGCTGACAGGCATAGAAGCCTTAATTCCTGATTGCCAATACAAATATGTTTTACTGCCAACTAATGTAGCAGTTAAAAAAGTTTAAGGGATAAGATATTTTATGAAAAAACTGATGATTGATTATTCACAAATCTTGAAAACTTGACAATTGGGTGGCTTTTAATTTCGTTTCTATTGCCATCATAGCCACATTCATAATCCAAAGTGTCTATAATGCTTTTTGACGCTGTCAATGAATTGAAACTTCAATGGTAAGGAAATGAGATTTATTTTTTTATGGAGGCATGAATCTAAAATGCACTCTCTTGATGATCTGAAAAGATACTAATTGTGAACCCCGGGAAATTTATATAAAAGGAAATGATCGAATGGTTTTTGATTGTGCATGCTATCCCTAACTACTACTTTCTGGACTGTCTATACACTTATTCTAAGTTCATAATTCATTTCTTAAACAATATGCAGGAAATGTTATCAGAGGCGCCATTAGATGAAAGGAATAAGGCCTGCAGGACACCCTGCAACCTTAGTGGTGAATGTAAATTCAAGCATGTTAAGGTTTCTCACAGGGTATTCACTCAATTTTGTATTAGAATTTTCCTTTTGGTGGTTTTTCTTGTTGGGAAAATTGGTTAAAAAATCTCTATTTGAAAATTTTATTGGCTAAAAAGACCTGATATATTTTTATGCACAAAATTTACCAGTGCTTTTCAAAATCTTATATCCTATCACCAATTAAAATTTCAAATAGTGACTTTTCACGGAGTTTTATGACTATTTACTTAATTCACATTATGTAGATTGGAAATCCTTTGGAATATGACACCTTAAAGCACACCCTTCTGGATATCCAGAAATCTCTTGGTAATGAAGATATTCCTTTGTCGGTTGCTGTCATAACTGACAGTGGATGGCTTCTCAGAGGTAATGATGCATGCCAGTTTTTGTGGCAAATAATTTCCTGCCATTGATTATTGGCTATTCTCTCCGCAGATCCGTCTAAAGCAGACAAGAGTTCTGCTTATTCTCTCCTACTAGTAGACAACATATGCACAAGTCTTGGAATTAAGGTGATACATTTTACATTATAGGACTTTACTAAAATCTAAATGACATCAATTTCTAGATCATATACACGGAAACATTCTTTATTTAATACTGTATTAGTTATCAGTAGTGATAATGAGCTTGGAAGGAATAACTTGGTTCTTTAAATTGCTATTTTGCAGGTGCATAATCTAGTTGCAGAGATTGTTGATTCAAGATTGGGGCAACAGGTAATGCTCGAAATAGCTTAGTTTGCTCAAATTTTCAAAATTTAGATTGGATTATACTGACGTAATGGTGCTTCTGTATGAAATGCTGCAGGTTACTAGAATCAATCCATCTCTGACATGTATTCCAGCAGAGGAATTAATGAGCAATGTAACAGCTCATGGTCAGAACCTTTCTTTTCTTCTTTACTATGCTCTCTTTCTGCGGCTTATTTGCTAAGTCAGTGTGCTCAGAAAGTTATTTTCTGTACTTGCAAAGCAGTAGCGGAGAACAGCGAACTTAATGATGTTTGGAAAGACGTACTGAATGAAGAGGGTGATGAAATATATGTGAAGGTATGTAATTTACTCCTTTTGCAATACCTTAATATCCATGAATCACTCCCATTTGATGGAGACATCCCTTCCTACATCCCTATTCTTTTAAATTATTCCGAGTTTATCGGCATTTTTTGAACCTTATCTTCCTAACAAAATACATTTATAAGATTATATTTTTTTTGAAACTAGATGTATCACTAATACATTGTACAGAATTTAAAGAATGAACCATATTTATGATTCGTTTACGGTGCAACATGCTATAAATTTTATATTGTATATTGATATTAATATTGATGCGAAAATGGCATTTAATAAGTATACACCTTCCATTGTTACATGTGACAGGATATCAAATTTTACATGGAAGAAGGAGAGAATCCATCATTCGCAGAGCTCTCTGAGAGGGCAAATGTACGGAGAGAAGTAGCCATAGGTTATGTAAAAAATAACAAGAAGGTATGCTGTTAGAATATGATAAAACATACTTACCATTAAAGACAATTATTTGAACTATCCGTAAGAGCATGTTAAATATAATGTGTCATATTTGCAGGTTATTAACCCGGTTCCAAAGTCAGAACCCCTCTCTCTTGAAATGACAGACTCACTGATAGTTATATCTGAGTTTGAAGGAGAACAGCCTGTGGTTTTGTAATGTTGTAGCTTAAATATAATCTTCATCTTCATGCTTCTTCATTGTTTCCACAGGGGCATTGTTTCCACCACCTTGTATAAGCCCTAGGAGAGATTATCTTAGGAATCCCTCAGTTGATCAAAGCCCTAGAAGCATAGAGGGTGAATCATTTGTTTTTAATTAATCATGTAGCTCAAGAGCATCCAAAGGCTTAAGATTTAGAGGAGTTCAATAATGGTCCCATTGTAGATCACTGAAAGTCATTCTGCCGTTGTCTTTTTTCCTTCTATTTTTGGGGACAAAGGCTTGTTAATGACTAATAAGTTCAATAATGCAAAGATTTTGCAGTTAAACAATGTTCTACCTGCGATACTCAAGATTGGGTGATCCTAAGTGGGAAATAAATTGTAACCTTACAGTGTGTAAGGGGGAGTATCTCGGTGAGAGATTTAGCTTCACAAGTGCCTAGGATGAATTTGTGGGATTGTAAAGGTTTCTCTTGTGTCTGGATTAAAAAAAAGGATGGTGGATTGAAAATCTCAAATAGAGTTCGGGGACTGGACGGAGGTCAAAGATTCGGTCGAATCAGGATAAATCATAGTTTGTATATTCTCTTCCCTAAACTCGTATATTCCTAGCATATACATTTAAATGACTGACAATTGCTTTATAGATTATTACCATCATACAAACCGCCAAGTTGTGAAAAGATTTTCAAAGTTACCTAAAGTTTTATTAGACACTTATTCATCCCCCTCTTGGGTGATAGCCAAGTCTAACACCAGTGAGTACTTTGAAATATTTTTTCAGTATCAGTCAGTATCCTTTTAGTATTAGTCAATATGTTGAAATATTTTTTCAAGATCCTAAAATAAATTTTCAATATCATGATGTAATTTTTCAAAATCATGAAGTATTTTTTTTTCTGTACCAATCAATGTACTCAAAGTATCTTTTTAGTACCAGTCAGTACCCTGAAATATTTTTCAAGATCCTAAAATAATTTTTTAAAATTATAAAGTATTTTTTCAGTGCCGGAGTATCCTGAAGTATGTTTTTTTTATTACCGTACCTTAAAATATATATATATATATATATATATATATATATATATATATATAGCTTTTTTGTCACAAAATTGTGAAGGATGATACTTTTTAATATATATATATATATATATTAAAAAGTATCATCCTTCACAATTTTGTGACAAAAAAGCAGTGTTAAAGAAGTGAACGGCAATGATTATTAATAGAAGAGGATGCAAGCCACTCCCATACTTCTCTGCCATTCCCTTCTCAACACACAGAAGAAAGAAGCTCTTGAATTTTATTTGCAGCTCATATAGAAGAGGTTTGTTTATGATTTATATTTTTAATATTGAGGGTAAATGTGTTAATTAATATTTTTATATTTTTTATTTTTTTAGAGATAGAGAGTAGAGAGATACGTAATAATGTAAGAGGGGGAAAAATGAGATTAAAGTTTAGATTGGGATCTGACATATGCTTTTGGTCTCTTTAGAAATATGCTTTGAATCTTAGTTTCACTTTTATAATTAAAAAATAATAATATACATGTTCCCTGTGCATCGGAAGTGTTGATACTTGATACTGTCAATCGGCCTATCTCTCTGGATCAAAAAAAAAAAAAAAAACAACAACAACAACAAAAATCGGCCTATCTCTCTTCGAGCAAAAAATAAAAATCGGCCTATCTCTCATCGTCCATTAATCTAATATTTAATTATAAATACTATTTATGATATTTTTTTATACAAATTTCTAATCTAACATATAAGAGCGAATTGACTAATACAAAACTGTTGATATTAAGCTTAATAACTTATTGAGAAAAAGAAAAGAAATCACCATTTGAATTTTAAGATTTTAAATAAGAATTTTTTTATTAAAATAATCTGTCAATTGCCACCCAAATTTAATCAATACCTATATATTTTTGCGGGCATTGATATTGAGAATAATTTAAAATTTTAAAGTTTCTACAGAATTACTTTCTTGTTTCTTCTCCTATTTTAATTTGGAGTTTATTTAAAAGGATTCAAATTAATTTTTTCATAATATGACCACGATAATTAATGATCAATGACCCTGTACGTCGTCTGAGCAAAATCAAGTTTGGGTGCTTATGGTTCACCCAACGTGGACTGTCCAGATATGTCGGTTTGTTTTTTACTTTAATCCTTTAAGAAATTGTTTTAATGTATATATTTTAAAAAAAATCCTTATATGAATTATATTTGTCATGTTATTTATAGTATAACCAATTAAAATACAATAATTGATGAGCTGATTTGATATCTCTCAAATGTTAGTTGTCATATTAATAAGATGAGGAGATTTCACAATAATCACTTTTTCATTATTTGTAAAATTTTAATTGAGGGATTTAATTTTCATAAGAAATACAGATTTAGAGATAGACCACCCCGGAGCTTCACATGCTAGACACAGATTGAGCGAGATCGAGGGAGCACAGATAGAGGGATCACCGACGCTTGGAGCTTCGAGAGAGCTTCCAGTGATGGATCTCCATGAGACTGACGAAAATTGGGACTTGCACGATAGAGCTTCAAGCAAGAGAATAGCCAATGAAATTTTGGATTTGCATGAGAGAGCTTCCGCGAGAGAATATCATGTGTGGTGAGGAGAGAGAGCGTGTAAGATTTGAATATGATTTTTTTTTTTTTTTTTTTTTGAAATAGAGCAACAAGAGAGTCGTGCTTATATGGAGTGGAAATTTTACCCCTTTTGGCATCCTAATTTTTAATTAAGATGTTAAAAACATTACTTATGGCGCCCTAATTTTATATTGGGACATAAAAAACATCATTTATGGTGTCCTAATTTTAAATTAGGATGTTAAAAGTTGATTTTTGGCGCCCTATTTTAAATTTTAGTGCTAAAACTCAATTTTTTTCTTACGTAATTATGAAAATGTCATCACTAGGGGTGTAAAAAGGCCAGGGGCCTGTGGCCTGGCCTGTTAAAAGCCTGGTCAGGCCTGGCCTGTCAGGCTAAAAGGCCAGGCCAAGGCCTCTTATGAGGCCTGTTTTCCCTTAACAGGCCAGGCCCAGGCCTGATAAGAGGCCTTTTAGGCCTGTCAGGCAGGCCTGTTTATATTATTAATATTAATTTATGTAATTTTGGCCTGTTTTTAGCCTGTTTAAAGTAGGCCTGTTTTCGGCCTGTGGCCTGTTATTTATATTATTAGTATTAATTTATGTAATTTTGGCCTATTGTTAGCCTGTTTAAAGTAGGCCTGTTTTCGGCCTGTGGCCTGTTAGCTTAATTAAATAAAAAAAATTAAAATTTTTTTTTAAAATTTTTTTTTTTTAAAAAAAAAAAAAAACACAGGCCTTAACAGGCCACAGGCCAGGCCAGGCCTATATACAGGCCAGGCCCAGGCCGAAAAGTAGGCCTGTAACAGGCCACAGGCCAGGCTCAGGCCAATATGTTACAGAACAGGCCTGGCCTGTTAAGGGCAAGGCCTGGCCTGGCCTAGCCTGTTTACACCCCTAGTTATCACATTTATTTTTTTAGCTCATTTTTGTTAAAAGGGATGTGTTTTAAGAAAGTAAAAACCGTCTTTATAGCAATGAACGTAGCAAATCTTTGCCTAATTTATGAGCCCGTTTGGGTTGACGGCAAGAACGGTGGCTTAAAAGCTATCTGACTTTAAAAAAAACTCGATAGGAAAAAAGTTAGATTATTGATAGTGATTTGTGTTTGAATTAATGGTAATAGAAGTGGCGGAGATTATGTCAAAAAGCTGAGAGCTTTTTGGAAAAAAGCTAAGAAGTGGAGTTTTTTTCTTAATGAGTTTTTTGAGCTTTAAGTTAAGTAAATTTATGATCAACCTAAACAGACCTAAATCAGCTGGCAACATTAAGTGACTTTTTTTTTTTTTAAGTTGTCACAGAAAAAGCTAGTAATCCAAACACGCCCTATTAATATAGCCTGACAAAGAAGATGCACTAGCTCAATATCTTATATCTGCTCGACAAAATTCTGCAGTAAAGAAAGTGATGGATCAGCAGTCTCAAGTTATGCCTTCCGTGAGCAATGAACTGGTGGCTCTCCACCTGCCGCCTAAGCAGCAACATAGCAATATCAGTCATTTTGTTTCTGCTCTGCAAAATCTTTCCCAAAGCTCAGGACGTCCGCCTTTGCCGAATCAGAGCCTGACTTCATCAGCTGTGGACGGAGTCTATTCCATGGGAGGTCATCGATAGCCACTTATGAAGACTCCCGATGCAAACAATTCCAATCTGATAAGGCACAATAGCTCACCTGCAGGATTCTTTTCCACGGATTTTGTCAACTATATTGCTCCTCCATTCTTAAATATGGGGAAAGTAAGTTTAAATGGAGTTAAGGTGTAAAAATATATATGTGTTTTATTTGTAGAAATACCCAATATTAAGTGTTTTTTTAAGTGTAAAAATGTACATATAGTTATAAATTAGGTATAAAAATACCGTTTGACCGTTAAATTTGATATTTTTACTGATTGGACGATAATTTGGCTTTCAAATGTGTAAAAACACACATATAGTTTAATCAAAAAAGCGCTCAACACCAAGTTTTTTCTTAATTAATTTTATTTTCATCAAAGGAAAATTATTGTTTCTCTAGATATAATTCATGTGAGACCAATTTTTTTGTTTTGATTTATAATTTTCGGAATGAGAATTTATTCAATAGGTAAAAAAGATGAAAATTTTATTTCTATAAATTTTTTAAATACTTATTAAATTTTATAATTAATAATTGATAAATAAGTATTTATGCATTTAAAATTTGATATTATAAATAACATATTTACTTAAAAATAATTTCATTTTTTGAAAAATAAATAGTTTAAGAAATAATTATTAAATTAAATATATTTAATTATTTATAATATTAAATTTAAAATGCATCAATTCTCATTTATTAATTAGAAAATTTAATAAAGATTTTTTAAAAAAGAAAATAAATTATGAAATAAATAATTTGGCCTTCTAGGAATACTTAGAGAAATAATACTTT
This sequence comes from Acacia confusa, assembly GCA_037074495.1. Lineage (NCBI taxonomy): Eukaryota > Viridiplantae > Streptophyta > Magnoliopsida > Fabales > Fabaceae > Acacia > Acacia confusa. The sequence continues at coordinate 17,108,790 of CM073514.1, forward strand.
TTATTTAATTAAAATAAAATTATTAAATTTAAAAAAAAACACTGAATGCTGGGTATTCTTTTAATCAAACAAAATATGTATTTTTACACCTTTGAAAACCACGTCATTCTCTAATATATATGTTAAGCCTCGTATACAGGAACTTCTACATTGTTCTCCGTTTTCGGCGCTTTTCACATGCTTTTCCCTTTATATATGTTTTCTTCCTCTTCTTTAGCTCACTCCTAATTAATTCCCCGATTTAAAATCATCAAAGTCCACCTTCCTCACCATCTTCTTCACGTACTCTCTCTCTCTCTCTTCGATTTTTGGCACTTAGATTGCATCTATTCTATCTGCTGCTCTGGTCTCTCTCTCATTGCGGGGAACTGAGAAAGAAGAAGAAGGCGTACGTTATGAATCTGGCTCATTATTTCCACAGTGCACAGCCATGGCTTCCTTCTTCTCGAGTTCCATCAAGGACCCGTCAACAAATTTCATCGTCAATTCATACGAACAGGTACTTTCTCTACGTTTAAACTTCCAAGCTTAGAACTTTTTATTTGGGAGGAGATCATGAGGAGCATACAAGAGGGATTAAGAGATTTTAGGTATTGCATATATAATTGACTACTTTGATCGATCAACGTATATGTAATATTTCCAGAGAGATCAAAATACATCAAAACCAAGAGTCATGTAATCTCTAACCTTCATCAATGCATTTTGAGTAAATATAATGGAGATGGGTGTGAACAATGATAGAAAAGTTTCCACCAAAACCAATGTGAATAAATTTACCAACTGGATCTAGCTATTGTTACGACCTCTGGCCCATATATAACTGTAAACTACCCCCTTGGTAATCCCTATCCCTATGGAAAAAACAAGCCAAACTTTCACCACGGCATCTTTGAAAATCTCTAATTAATCCTATGAGAAAAAAGTGAGTGAAAACTTAATTAGGAGAGAAAAATTAGAAAGGAAAAACATTTACTATTTTTGAAAGTTTTCCCTCTTAATATGTATGTATGTATGTATGTTGGGCTTTGGTTTTCTCATGTTATACGAGGAAAAAAAGTTTCCTACACATAAAAAATGGTGGGACCCACATATACATATATGAATTAATGTATGTATATGTGGGTCCCATCATTTCATGTGTGTGTAACATGAGAAAATGATTTTCCTACATATGAGAAAATGTTTTCCTATATATATTTTGGTTAATTTTCTTCGATTTGGTGAGGAAGTAGCAATAGAATTTCCTGGTAGCCTTTCGAGCAACAAATGTTTAGCCCAGGTATAAAATCAATAAGCTCTCAAGTCTCAAATAGCATGGGAAACGATTGTAAGTAATTTGCTGTTGAACCTTGGGCCATCTCATTGAGGAACTTCTAAATAGTTTTTTTTAAGCACTTTTTTAAAGTTAAGATAAAACCCATCTTGTATATTTACTTAGTAAATCATAAAAATATTTTTTAAAAATTAAAACAAATAGGCGCTATATTGTGTTTGGAAACACTTGCAGTGGTTCTTAAACGTGGTTTTGACAGCAGCGACAATACGTGGTTCCAAACAGAGTCTAAGCTCCTTGTTTTCTTTTCCATTTTTGGTGTGTCAAATTTTAGAAATCTCATTAGTTCCACTTACACTCATTGACAATTTGGCATTTCCCATTTTTGCCCTCGGCCCACCGCATATGTGTGATCACTCCCCGGCGACTCTTCACTCCCACCCAATCCGCCATCCACTGTCTGCTCACTCACCGGCGAAGGCGGCAAGGACGACGTGGCGGCGAGAAGGATGACGTGGCCGTTCTGGTCGGAAGCTCCAGGCCTCTTTATCGATGTACCAGTATTGCATATTCAGAGAAAGCAGTGACAACCTACCTATGAGATCTTAGAAATGAGGCCAAAAGCAAGATCTGTCTGGCCTTTCACCGGAAGCAACGAGTTAGCATGACGGTGATAATGTCCTTGGTCTGGTCACGGTGGGAGCTGAAATCTTAGAATTAGCACCAAAGGGGACAGGCAAATTCGAAACCGTACCCGGGGCTCAATTCCGGGATATGTCTAATTGACGGGGAGTGAAGAAGGGTATTTAAGACTTTTGATAAGATATAATAATAAAAACTATACATGAATTCCATCAACATACCCAAGCAGTATTTTTAAACTCACTTCCATGTCTATTTTTATATTCATTTCAACTTTCATCTCCTCCGAAACCATTTCCATCATACCAGACGGGCCCTTACATAATGAAGAATAATTTTCGTCTAAAATTAGAACCCACGACTTCACTAAATTATACAGTTGGTTGAGCAAAGTACAAATTAGATTGCTTTGCAAGTTAGTTGAGCAATGCATAAATAGCAGTGGTATTGAATGATCTACACAAGAAATAATGAAAATGAACTCTGCTAAAGAGGTTTGTTGAAGATGTTGGCATAATCCTTCGATGTGAATTTGGTGCAGATGGTTCATTTGCTGATGTGGGATAATTTGTATTGAGTATGATAAGCTCAGGTTCTCTTTATGGATAATCATTACTTACATGGTAGAAGTAAATCCTTAAGGCCACGAGTTGGATGGATGGTGGAGTTATCGTTAATCTATTTTTTATTGTTGATATGGTAAATAATAGGCTGGTCGTCATTTGGTTGGTGTTGGGCAGGATATTAAAACTGTCGTGAATTAGAAGACTTTTTTGTTTTTGGATGCTGTTGGAGATTGACATTAGTGTGACCTTTACAGGATATTCATGCCCAACAGATATGGCTTGTTCAAATCTTCAACATTACATGTACACTGCCTTGAAAAAAACGGTAAAGGTGAGCTCCTTGTGCCAAAGGGAAAAGGAAAAGAACGAAAAAGAAGCTCGAGTTTTCCTTTTCATTTTTCATCTAAACTATTGAGCTTGAAGACCTTGAACTTGATCATTTGTTAAGCCACCCCATGAGTATCTATTCTTCATGGTTGGAAGTTTTAAACTGAAAAAAAACTATTTCCTTTTCAGTTCTTCCATGATTGAAAGTTTTAAATTGAGAAAAAAAGTTAATTTCGTTACTGAAATTGCCTGCATAATTGTTAATACTGTTCATATGCCATTGCCATAGTTATTCAATCATACTAATAGCTTGATTTAGTCCTCTAATTGGATGCTCTAAAGACATAGTCTCTCGGTCACTTCTTTTTTTGTGAAGCATTTATTTTGTCCCTGAACTTCATGAAGCATCTCTTCCATACAGATTGTAGAGTAAAATAGACCAATTTATAACGTTGGATGTCTTTGACAAACTAATGTAAATGATATTCGTACATCATTAATTGGCAAGCAAAATTCTGAGCAACTTGATTGAATTTCAATTCTGATGCATGCTTCTTACCATCGAAATTATTAAACCATATTTTCCAACATATCATTCATTTAAAAAATCAGTGTAGATCTTTAGATATGCAACAATGGAGTTATCTGTCGCAACATGGCTACAAATTGTCATGTGTTTTTTGGTGTGTCAATATTGCCTTGGTTTTACTTTGTTCTATTGGGATTATTATGCTTATTGAATTATATTTGCTGGTCTATATCAGTCTCCCATGATAGCTCTTTCCTGTTCACTCTTTGAAATAAATTATGTAGGAAGATTTAAACTGCTCTCGGCACATAAAATAGCAAACTGTATGTTTCTTATTTTTTTGCTAAAGTTGAAGGTCGAACTATCTACCAATCCTTGCAGGTAGATGGGAGGCTCATTCTTGCCAATCAGAAAATAAATCAGACTCAAACACAAATGTTAAGCAGGTCAGCAATGAATAGAAGATCCTTCAAAGAGTATATATTTTTTGTAGACTGTGTCCTTCACTTCATGCCAGAATCAAAACTTTGTAGATCTTTTCCAAATATGCAGTTAAAATCCATGTGTAGAACCAGCTCTTTCACAATATATACATAACATTTTTTATGTTGATTTTGGCATATTCCTAAAGTTGAAGCGAAGTCATCTTGTGAACTTGAACAGTACAATCATTCACATCCTTTTATATTTTCTCATCATTGGCATTTGAAAGTGCTGGTTTTCCTCAGCTAAGACATTCTGTATGAAGAATATCTTCTTACAAGCATTCATTTTTTTCCGTTTGATTCACTGAAGTCAAGAGTTTTGGTAATGACGTGCAGTGTTGTTTTCTTAATCTGTTGCACAATTAGAAAAATATGTTAGAAAAGGAAATGGTGTCAATTATGATTTGAATCACGTTACAAGGTAGAAAGTTGAAGCTAGGAATTATGAAGAAAAATGAAGGCTGTGGCCTCGAGGTTCGAGAATACTAGCCTATGTAATGGATAAAAATGAAGTTTTTGGCTTAAGAATCTTTGAGACTCAAAGAACTCAAGCTCAGGAAGAATTCAGTTAGTCATTTGAAAGCTACAAATGAATGGGGGGATAGTAAATAAAAGCTACAATTCCAAATGTTTAGGAAAATGATAACTGACTGACTCTCTCAGAGGGGGGAGAGAGAGAGAGAGAGAGGCATGTCTAGTTGCATATGTGGGGGAGTCTTGGAGATAAATCTTGAAAGAGGTCTGATCGATGGTACTTTTGTCGTTAAAGTGATCAATTAAACTAGGTCGTAATTAATTATGCAGTTAGGGTCAACCTAGGTCATTCTCCCAAGGAGCAAGCTGTGGGTTTTCTTTAGGTTAAAATTTAGGTGATGAAAAGATGCAATGAAATATAAACGGACCTAAACTAAGATGTAAAACACTCTACCTATATGCAATTGACTCTAAAACCTATATGAAAATAAAACTAATCTATATGAAATTGAACGCAATTTTTGGGGGTTTTTCTTATGAGAGAAGAATTAAAATCCTAATAAAAATGTCGATTAAATGCAAATAAAATAATAAAGGTCTAGTTCAGTTATGATGACGAAGGGGACAACTTAGGAATTGCAAGGAGTAAACTTTCTTAGCCCAAATTAATTAATTAGACCCAAGGGAGATTAATAAATTTAATTACCCAATTAAACATGGGAAACCCTCTAGTTCAATAACACATATTTCACTAGAAAACTCATAATGAAATAAGCGGTGGCTAATTAAACCCATTAAAAACCAATCATAAAATAATCTTGAAAATCTTGTTTACAATTATCTAATTGAACAACCAGATAATTTATCAACTCAATTAAACAATTAAGATGATTAACCCAATTAACAATTAAATTAATAACGAAAACTCAATTATTAATTTAATTGACAATCTAAAGGTTGCAAACAAGAGTCTCACAATAAGCATAAAACCTTAAATTATCAGTCCAATCCAGAAGAAATAAGTTTACAATCTAAAACTAGATTGTTCTCAATTAACACAACTCGAAATCATTTAAAACTAAATTATTTTAAGTTTGAATTAAAAAGATAAAAAAGAAAGACACTCCCTTGATCTTAATGTGTAAGCCCTAGGCTCTAGCTTCCTCCATGCTCTTCCCAAGTTGCCTCCCAACTAACTCACGCTGCCATGGATTTCATTCCTTCACGTGTTAAGCAATTCCTCATTATGGCCATTGAAATTAATGAATAGAATTCTATTGCTTGCACAGGAAAGAAGTGTGGGTCCCGCGAGTTGAAGAATTGAGATGAATTGATGATTAATTCAAACCCCTTGGTCCCACGCATCCACTGGAGGAGTATGAAAAGAATTAATCGATGGAATTGAGCTAAGATGGTCTCTGCGTGACTGTGCGTGAGAGGATGAATTGATTAATTCTCCTTCCAGATGTATTCGAATAAGGTGCTTCTCCACAAAGTCTCAGCGTCCTCCAATCTCTCCTGAGTCAGTCTCCGCGTGATGATTTTAATCTTTTCCGCGTCTTCTTTTTTTTTTTTTCCGGCGTGTGGCAGCTTGGTTCTCCTTTTTATCTTGCGGCTGATCCCCCCTGAAAGCCTAGCAGTTAGGTTAATTAATGGGAGGGAGATAGGGCTTTTTAGGGTATTAACTTGAGCCCAATAAAATCTGAGAAGCCCAATAAGTTCTACCATTGGGTTTCTTTTTAGCTTCCCTGAAAAATTCTGCACTTATAGGATATTATAAAATCACAATCTATCATATATCAAGAGATATTATTTAATCAGAATATTAATAATTTAAGCCCAATATCTTATAATTAATTTATATTTATATTATTTCCTAAAATAGGCTAACAATCTAAATATTATCTAATAATTCCAAATTAGCCTAAAATAATCCCCAAAATAAATGAAATAAGGTGGGATAAAATATATAAAATTGGGATTTATCAACTCCCCCACACTTATCTTTTGCACTCCTGGGCAAAACAAATCAAGACCAAGGGAGGATAAAATGAAAGCAAAACTAAAATTAAACTAAACTAAACCAAAACTTCAAAAAATGAATGTTCCAATCACAAGTAATAAGAAAACAAAAGCATTTCAACACTTATCATATCCAAGTGATATTCTCATAAATCAAGGAAACAAACATCATGGCAATTTACTTGACAAAGGGGAACCTAAGCTAAAAATCCCTCACCAAGGATAATGTGTTTGTCACTCTTCTCTCTCAAAAGTGTATAGGTTTGTGTTTACACTCAAATCCATCCCTACCTAGTACTCTTTCCATAGGCTTGACAAGAATCTAAGTTCTCCACCACTAATAAAGCAAGTGCATGCATAAATCCAAAGGACTTTTATTAGGTTGTAGTGGGGCTAATGTTAAGAAAGAAAGGGCAAGTGTTTGGAAAAACAAAGTTAAATATCTTAAAAGATGAAGAGAATGATAAATAGAGAATGTGGGATGCAAGAAACCAAACTAAATCTAAATCGAGTCATCATTCTTTTGCTCTTTTTTTCTTCCTTTCTTTTTTTTTCTTTCATATTTTTTTCTTTTTCAATTTCTTTTTTTTTCTTTTTTTTTTTGTTTTCTTTTATTTTCTTTTTTTTTTTTTCTTTTCGAGATAACCTACCATATTTTTCACAATGACCCAGTTCCTACTTTTATGCATGTTCTTCCATCCACAACAGATATAATGCAATTCTCTTCAACTCTCAAGACATTCAAAAGGGTGGATTTTTTTTTTATTGACTATGGGTGTAGACAAACTAGAAGGAATATTGGCTCAAGGGGCTAAACGAATGACATATGTATGAAAAGGGTAGGCTTTTTGGCTTATCTGGCTAGAATGAAAATGAATGCCTTTATCATTTTTATAAATGCACATGCAGAAAATATGGCCTCAAATAAGATTCAAGTCAAGTTCTAGATCAAGTGAAGAGATAAGGGTACACACAGAGAAAGTATACTAGGCTCAAAATCTCACTAGGTGTATATGATCATTAGCCTAAATTCACCAAAGTCAAATTCATTGCCACTTAGTTCACTAACTCAAAACATGATCAATCACTTTTCAAATAAAAATGCATCATACTAAAGTTACTTAAAACTTGAAATTTTCACATTCAACACAGTTGATCCCTCCCCCACACTTAAACATTGCATTGTCCTCAATGCAAAACGGTCATAGTATATCACAAAGACAAGTAATACGTGGCGCTACTCAACTCAGTAATATGACAAAGCAAAATAAAAGAGTGAAGGAAGGAATACAACCGGGGTCTACGTGGTGTCACGTAGTGTAGCAGCCTCCACTGTCTGAGTGGAGAATCCATCAAAGAACGGCTTCAAGCGGTGTCCATTGACAGTGAAACATTTTCCATTTGGTTCCCTTTTGATCTCCACAGCTCCATAGGGGAAAACATCAGTGACAATGAAAGGTCCCTCCCATCTCGAGCGGAGCTTTCCAGGCATGAGTTTCAATCGGGAAACATATAGTAGAACTTTTTGGCCCACTTGAAATTCTCTGTTCATAATGAGTTTGTCATGGATTGCTTTAGTTCTTTCCTTATAAATTCTAGCATTCTCATAAGCTTCTCTTCTTAACTCTTCAAGCTCTTGCAATTGCAACTTCCTTTCAATACCAGCACTAGTAAGATCGAGGTTGCACCTTTTAATTGCCCAGTATGCCTTATGCTCTACCTCCACTGGCAAATGACATGCTTTGCCATAGACAATCCTATATGGAGACATGCCAATTGGACTTTTATATGCTGTCCGATACGCCCAAAGTGCATCATCGAGCCTTTTACTCCAATCCTTTCGGTTAGGTTGCACTGTCTTCTCTAAAATGAGCTTGATTTCTCTATTGGAGAGTTCTGCCTGACCATTTGTTTGAGGGTGGTATGGGGTGGCCACCTTATGCATCACCCCATATTTACTTAATAGGCTCTGAAAACTCCGATTGCAAAAATGAGTTCCTTGATCGCTAATGATGGCTCTAGGAATGCCAAACCTGCAAAGAATGTGAGATCGAACAAAGGAAACCACTACAGAAGAGTCGTTAGTACGAGTGGGGATTGCTTCAACCCACTTTGACACATAATCTACAGCCAACAAGATGTATATGTAACCAAATGAAGTGGGAAAAGGTCCCATGAAATCAATACCCCAGACATCAAAGACTTCACAGAATAATAAGGGTTGTTGGGGCATCTCATGCTTCCTAGAAATATTACCCACAAACTGACACCTGGAACACTTCTTACAAAATTCATGGGCATCACGAAATAGACTAGGCCAAAACAATCCACTTTCTAAAACTTTCCTAGCAGTACGTTTGACACTAAAATGTCCCCCACATGCAAGAGTATGACAAAAAGTTAAGACAGACTCAAATTCAACATCAGGAATGCATCGCCTAATAATTTGATCACTACAAATATGCCACAAGTAAGGATCATCCCATATGTAGAATCTAACATCTCTCTTAAACTTATTCAATTGATGTTTATTCATGTCAATTGGCAGAACAGATGCAACTAAATAATTAGCAATATCAGCATACCAAGGGGTAGAAACAACAACCTCACAAAGCCTTTGATCAGGAAAGTCGTCTAAGGGTGAAGATGTTACCGCAGGTGTTTCAATCCTACTCAAATGATCAGCTACCATATTCTCTGCACCACTCTTGTCACGAATCTCCACATCAAACTCTTGTATAAGAAGTACCCACCTAATGAGGCGGGGTTTGGAGTCCGGTTTCTTAAACAAGTATTTGATAGCTGAGTGATCTGTAAAGACAATCACCTTTGTGTGAAGGATATAGGATCGAAATTTCTCTAGCCCAAAGACGATTGCAAATAGCTCTTTCTCTGTGGTAGTGTAGTTAGCTTGAGCAGCATCTAAAGTTCTAGATGCATAGGCTATGATATGTTGTTTCTTCTCTACTCTTTGGGCAAGAACGACACCTAATGCATAGTCAGAAGCATCACACAAGAGCTCAAATGGAAGGCTCCAATTAGGTGGCTGAATGATGGGGGGTGTAGTGAGTTTCTCCTTTAACTCATCCCATGCATACCTGCAAGCATCATCAAAAACAAAACCCACATCTTTCTGCAATAAACGAGACAATGGCAATGCTGTCTTACTAAAATCCTGGATAAATCTTCTGTAAAATCCAGCATGCCCAAGAAAAGAACGTACATCTTTCACACATGAAGGATATGGAAGAGAGGAAATAATATCAACTTTAGCTTTATCAACCTCAATACCCTCATGTGAAACAACATGGCCCAAAACAATTCCTTTCTTAACCATAAAATGACATTTTTCAAAATTCAACACAAGATTATATTGAATGCATCTTTCCAAAACCTTGTCTAAACTAGTCAAGCATGCATCAAAAGAATCACCATAAATAGTGAAATCATCCATGAAAACTTCCATGCAATGCTCAAGAAAATCAGAGAATATGGAAACCATGCAACGCTGAAAAGTGCCTGGTGCATTACATAAACCGAATGGCATGCGTCTATATGCAAAGGTTCCAAATGGACATGTGAATGTAGTCTTATCTTGGTCCTCAGGTGCAATAGAAATTTGGAAATATCCAGAAAAACCATCCAAAAAGCAATAATGTGATTTATTGGCCAGTCTTTCTAACATTTGATCTATGAAGGGGAGGGGGTAGTGATCCTTTCTAGTTACCGAGTTCAGTTTTCTATAATCAATACATACTCTCCAACTGTTTTGAATTCTAGTTGGAACTAGCTTACCTTCATCATTGCGAACAACAGTAATACCAGTTTTCTTAGGTACTACCTGAACTGGACTTACCCAACGACTATCAGAAATAGGGTAGATTATACCTGCAGACAGAAGTTTAGAAACCTCTTTCTTTACCACATCAAGGATTAATGGATTGAGTCGTCTTTGTGGCTGTCGTACAGATTTGGCACCATCTTCTAGTAGGATTCGGTGCATGCACACATTTGGGTTGATTCCAGGGATATCAGCAAGAGTCCACCCAATAGCTTTTATCCGTTGCCTGAGTACTTCTAGGAGGCGGGTCTCCTCATCAGCAGCTATGTCGCTAGCTATAATCACAGGAAGTGTCTCGTCCTTCCCTAAATAGGCATACTTCAATGACTCAGGAAGCGCCTTCAACTCTAAGGATGGGGCTTGTTCAATTGAAGGTATGAGCGGCTTCATTTCAGCATCTGTCAAACTGGAAACCTGCATAACAGACTCACATAGAGAAGAGCAAACTTTCCCACTTTGGAAAGCATCAGTAGAAACTGTAAGAGTAGAAGAATCACTAGTGCTACAATTAGGCACAGAAGCATTATGTTTAGAGTATCTCATATTCTTAATAGCATCAGTGAAAATATCAATATCAGCAACATCAAAGTCAGCACATGTGTCACAATTACCAATTTTAGCACATGAACAAGAGATACTATCATCTAAACTAGCAATATCACATGATCTACTAAGCATGCTCTCTTCAAGATCTTTAACAGAATCATCCATAATAGCATCAACAACATTAACATCTATCTCTGCACAATCATCAAGGGGATGTTTCATAGATTCAAGTACATTAAATCTAATAGTTTCACCAGCAAATTCTAGAGTAAGGCTACCAGCATGGACATCTATCATAGCTTTAGCAGTTTTAAGAAAAGGCCTACCTAAAATTAGAGATGAGTGTCCTTTCTGTCTAAACCGACCATCATCCATATCAAGAACATAAAAGTCTGCAGGGAATATGAAATCTTTTACCTTAACTAAGATGTCCTCTAGGACGCCTTCTGGGACTGTGCAACGTCTGTCAGCAAGGGATGCAACAAGATTTGTGGGCTTAAGCTCTACACCATTGAGTTGATCAAAGACTGATTTTGGCATAACATTGATAGCTGCTCCCAAATCTGCTAAGGCATCTGAGAATTCAATGTCACCAATAGTGCAAGGTATGAGAAAGCTACCAGGATCCTTGCACTTCACTGGCATTGGCATTTGATAAAGAGAAGAGACAACTGCCCCTAAGTCAACCTTGCCTTCGTGCTTAAACTTTCTCTTTGTAGTACACAATTCCTTCAAGAATTTTGCATATTTAGGTACTTGTGTGACTAAGTCAACTAGTGGAACATTGATCACCACCTTCTTGAATATATCATAGATTTCATTTGACACCTCAATTTCCTTCTTTCTCCTTTCAGCTTTAGCCACCACGGTAGGAAAAGGGAGAGTCTGCTTGACCACTTGCTTTACTTTATCATCTTTCTCTTGTTCTTCTGTAGGCACCACTTGTGTTTCTGATAAGGTGGACTGATCCTGTGGTGTGGAAGTAGAAGGAGAGTCATCAGCAACTTCCTTGTCTTTGATGGTAACAGGATCTGCAGAGGGGATTATCTTTCCACGTCGGAGAGATATAGCATTAACTCCACCTATATTGGGATTCTGCTGAGTTCCAGCATTTGGATTGGTCACTACTTGAGATGGAAGCCTTCCTGAACCTGGACTTTGTTCATTACTCTGCATATTAGATAATTGACCAATATGAGTTTGAAGGCTTTGAATTTGTTGTTGTTGCTGTTGCTGTTGTTGCTGCTGTTGTATTAGGATCTTCATCATAGCATCCATCTTGCTTTCTAACCTTGAACCTTCATCTTGGACTGGCATTGATTGTCTAACTTGTTGAAACATCTTGCTACTAGAATTTCCACCTTGATTAAACTGTGCTTGTTGAGGTTGGCCATTTCCATATCGAAGATTTGGATGGTCACGCCATCCAGGATTATATGTATTGGAGTAAGGATCATATTTTTGGCCACCTTGAGTCATAGGTTTAGAAGGATATATTGCATTGCAAGATTCAGCTCCATCATTCAGGTAAGGGCAAGAGTCAGTAGCATGAGTGGCTAGAGAGCAAATAGAACATAGTGGCCCTATTAGAGCAGAAGAGTTGGGCTGTGAAGTAAAAGTAGTAGATGGTCCCATAGGATTGACCATATTAGAAGAATTTTGCATATTGAACATAGTCATTTTTTCCACAGCAGATGCAAGCCTATCAATTTTGCTCTCCAGGCGAGACTCAGAGAATAATCCTACCTCATTAACTTTTACTTGTTGTCTAGAGCCAAATTGTTGGCTATTCTCAGCTTTCCTTTCAGTCAATTCCCAAGCATCTTCAATAGTCAAGTGAAGAAGAGAACCACCAGCAGCTGAGTCTAACAAATCTCTTTCTAGAGGTAAGAGCCCTTCATGGAAGTATTGGATCAATAGTGTGTCCGGGATTTGATGATGGGGACAGCTGGAACACAATGTTTTAAAACGCTCCAAATATTCATATAAGGATTCCCCAACCATTTGTCGACATCCACTTATGTCTTTCCTGATAGATGAAGTGCGAGAGGCTGGGAAATACCTTTCTAAGAATAGTTTCTTCAGTTGATTCCATGAAGTGATGAATCCAGGAGGTAATCGAAGCAACCAGCTTTTAGCAGATCCTTCCAAAGAGAATGGGAAGGCACGCATCTTAATTTGATCTTCAGTCACATCGACTGGTTTCATAGCAGTGCAGACCATGTGAAACATCTTCAAATGGTTGTATGCTTCCTCCCCTGAAACACCATTAAATTTTGGAAGTAAGTGTATCAATCCAGGTTTCAATTCGAAATTCACATTCATATCAGGATAATTTATGCACCAATTTTGAAAATGCAAATCAGGAGAAACCAATTCTTTAATGGTCATAGCAGGATCAACATTATGAGCATTTGCATTTGCATTTACATTCTCATTAGCATTAACAACAATATTATTACCGTCCATATTAACCTCAGGATCAGAGGATTCAAAAATAGGATTAACAAAGGAACTATTGCCTATAAGAGTACTAGCTCTAGTTCTTCTTTGTTGATGAAATGTCCTCTCAATCTCAGGATCTAAGGCTAACAATCTTTCCGAAGAGGACCGAGTCATGCAATAAATAACTACCTACGAAGTCACCTGAAAACTCAAACCTAAAGTCTAACCGTTGCTCCCCGGCAACGGCGCCAAAATTGATCGATGGTACTTTTGTCGTTAAAGTGATCAATTAAACTAGGTCGTAATTAATTATGCAGTTAGGGTCAACCTAGGTCATTCTCCCAAGGAGCAAGCTGTGGGTTTTCTTTAGGTTAAAATTTAGGTGATGAAAAGATGCAATGAAATATAAACGGACCTAAACTAAGATGTAAAACACTCTACCTATATGCAATTGACTCTAAAACCTATATGAAAATAAAACTAATCTATATGAAATTGAACGCAATTTTTGGGGGTTTTTCTTATGAGAGAAGAATTAAAATCCTAATAAAAATGTCGATTAAATGCAAATAAAATAATAAAGGTCTAGTTCAGTTATGATGACGAAGGGGACAACTTAGGAATTGCAAGGAGTAAACTTTCTTAGCCCAAATTAATTAATTAGACCCAAGGGAGATTAATAAATTTAATTACCCAATTAAACATGGGAAACCCTCTAGTTCAATAACACATATTTCACTAGAAAACTCATAATGAAATAAGCGGTGGCTAATTAAACCCATTAAAAACCAATCATAAAATAATCTTGAAAATCTTGTTTACAATTATCTAATTGAACAACCAGATAATTTATCTAGAAATATTACCCACAAACTGACACCTGGAACACTTCTTACAAAATTCATGGGCATCACGAAATAGACTAGGCCAAAACAATCCACTTTCTAAAACTTTCCTAGCAGTACGTTTGGCACTAAAATGTCCCCCACATGCAAGAGTATGACAAAAAGTTAAGACAGACTCAAATTCAACATCAGGAATGCATCGCCTAATAATTTGATCACTACAAATATGCCACAAGTAAGGATCATCCCATATGTAGAATCTAACATCTCTCTTAAACTTATTCAATTGATGTTTATTCATGTCAATTGGCAGAACAGATGCAACTAAATAATTAGCAATATCAGCATACCAAGGGGTAGAAACAACAACCTCACAAAGCCTTTGATCAGGAAAGTCGTCTAAGGGTGAAGATGTTACCGCAGGTGTTTCAATCCTACTCAAATGATCAGCTACCATATTCTCTGCACCACTCTTGTCACGAATCTCCACATCAAACTCTTGTATAAGAAGTACCCACCTAATGAGGCGGGGTTTGGAGTCCGGTTTCTTAAACAAGTATTTGATAGCTGAGTGATCTGTAAAGACAATCACCTTTGTGTGAAGGATATAGGATCGAAATTTCTCTAGCCCAAAGACGATTGCAAATAGCTCTTTCTCTGTGGTAGTGTAGTTAGCTTGAGCAGCATCTAAAGTTCTAGATGCATAGGCTATGATATGTTGTTTCTTCTCTACTCTTTGGGCAAGAACGACACCTAATGCATAGTCAGAAGCATCACACAAGAGCTCAAATGGAAGGCTCCAATTAGGTGGCTGAATGATGGGGGGTGTAGTGAGTTTCTCCTTTAACTCATCCCATGCATACCTGCAAGCATCATCAAAAACAAAACCCACATCTTTCTGCAATAAACGAGACAATGGCAATGCTGTCTTACTAAAATCCTGGATAAATCTTCTGTAAAATCCAGCATGCCCAAGAAAAGAACGTACATCTTTCACACATGAAGGATATGGAAGAGAGGAAATAATATCAACTTTAGCTTTATCAACCTCAATACCCTCATGTGAAACAACATGGCCCAAAACAATTCCTTTCTTAACCATAAAATGACATTTTTCAAAATTCAACACAAGATTATATTGAATGCATCTTTCCAAAACCTTGTCTAAACTAGTCAAGCATGCATCAAAAGAATCACCATAAATAGTGAAATCATCCATGAAAACTTCCATGCAATGCTCAAGAAAATCAGAGAATATGGAAACCATGCAACGCTGAAAAGTGCCTGGTGCATTACATAAACCGAATGGCATGCGTCTATATGCAAAGGTTCCAAATGGACATGTGAATGTAGTCTTATCTTGGTCCTCAGGTGCAATAGAAATTTGGAAATATCCAGAAAAACCATCCAAAAAGCAATAATGTGATTTATTGGCCAGTCTTTCTAACATTTGATCTATGAAGGGGAGGGGGTAGTGATCCTTTCTAGTTACCGAGTTCAGTTTTCTATAATCAATACATACTCTCCAACTGTTTTGAATTCTAGTTGGAACTAGCTTACCTTCATCATTGCGAACAACAGTAATACCAGTTTTCTTAGGTACTACCTGAACTGGACTTACCCAACGACTATCAGAAATAGGGTAGATTATACCTGCAGACAGAAGTTTAGAAACCTCTTTCTTTACCACATCAAGGATTAATGGATTGAGTCGTCTTTGTGGCTGTCGTACAGATTTGGCACCATCTTCTAGTAGGATTCGGTGCATGCACACATTTGGGTTGATTCCAGGGATATCAGCAAGAGTCCACCCAATAGCTTTTATCCGTTGCCTGAGTACTTCTAGGAGGCGGGTCTCCTCATCAGCAGCTATGTCGCTAGCTATAATCACAGGAAGTGTCTCGTCCTTCCCTAAATAGGCATACTTCAATGACTCAGGAAGCGCCTTCAACTCTAAGGATGGGGCTTGTTCAATTGAAGGTATGAGCGGCTTCATTTCAGCATCTGTCAAACTGGAAACCTGCATAACAGACTCACATAGAGAAGAGCAAACTTTCCCACTTTGGAAAGCATCAGTAGAAACTGTAAGAGTAGAAGAATCACTAGTGCTACAATTAGGCACAGAAGCATTATGTTTAGAGTATCTCATATTCTTAATAGCATCAGTGAAAATATCAATATCAGCAACATCAAAGTCAGCACATGTGTCACAATTACCAATTTTAGCACATGAACAAGAGATACTATCATCTAAACTAGCAATATCACATGATCTACTAAGCATGCTCTCTTCAAGATCTTTAACAGAATCATCCATAATAGCATCAACAACATTAACATCTATCTCTGCACAATCATCAAGGGGATGTTTCATAGATTCAAGTACATTAAATCTAATAGTTTCACCAGCAAATTCTAGAGTAAGGCTACCAGCATGGACATCTATCATAGCTTTAGCAGTTTTAAGAAAAGGCCTACCTAAAATTAGAGATGAGTGTCCTTTCTGTCTAAACCGACCATCATCCATATCAAGAACATAAAAGTCTGCAGGGAATATGAAATCTTTTACCTTAACTAAGATGTCCTCTAGGACGCCTTCTGGGACTGTGCAACGTCTGTCAGCAAGGGATGCAACAAGATTTGTGGGCTTAAGCTCTACACCATTGAGTTGATCAAAGACTGATTTTGGCATAACATTGATAGCTGCTCCCAAATCTGCTAAGGCATCTGAGAATTCAATGTCACCAATAGTGCAAGGTATGAGAAAGCTACCAGGATCCTTGCACTTCACTGGCATTGGCATTTGATAAAGAGAAGAGACAACTGCCCCTAAGTCAACCTTGCCTTCGTGCTTAAACTTTCTCTTTGTAGTACACAATTCCTTCAAGAATTTTGCATATTTAGGTACTTGCATGACTCGGTCCTCTTCGGAAAGATTGTTAGCCTTAGATCCTGAGATTGAGAGGACATTTCATCAACAAAGAAGAACTAGAGCTAGTACTCTTATAGGCAATAGTTCCTTTGTTAATCCTATTTTTGAATCCTCTGATCCTGAGGTTAATATGGACGGTAATAATATTGTTGTTAATGCTAATGAGAATGTAAATGCAAATGCAAATGCTCATAATGTTGATCCTGCTATGACCATTAAAGAATTGGTTTCTCCTGATTTGCATTTTCAAAATTGGTGCATAAATTATCCTGATATGAATGTGAATTTCGAATTGAAACCTGGATTGATACACTTACTTCCAAAATTTAATGGTGTTTCAGGGGAGGAAGCATACAACCATTTGAAGATGTTTCACATGGTCTGCACTGCTATGAAACCAGTCGATGTGACTGAAGATCAAATTAAGATGCGTGCCTTCCCATTCTCTTTGGAAGGATCTGCTAAAAGCTGGTTGCTTCGATTACCTCCTGGATTCATCACTTCATGGAATCAACTGAAGAAACTATTCTTAGAAAGGTATTTCCCAGCCTCTCGCACTTCATCTATCAGGAAAGACATAAGTGGATGTCGACAAATGGTTGGGGAATCCTTATATGAATATTTGGAGCGTTTTAAAACTCGAAATCATTTAAAACTAAATTATTTTAAGTTTGAATTAAAAAGATAAAAAAGAAAGACACTCCCTTGATCTTAATGTGTAAGCCCTAGGCTCTAGCTTCCTCCATGCTCTTCCCAAGTTGCCTCCCAACTAACTCACGCTGCCATGGATTTCATTCCTTCACGTGTTAAGCAATTCCTCATTATGGCCATTGAAATTAATGAATAGAATTCTATTGCTTGCACAGGAAAGAAGTGTGGGTCCCGCGAGTTGAAGAATTGAGATGAATTGATGATTAATTCAAACCCCTTGGTCCCACGCATCCACTGGAGGAGTATGAAAAGAATTAATCGATGGAATTGAGCTAAGATGGTCTCTGCGTGACTGTGCGTGAGAGGATGAATTGATTAATTCTCCTTCCAGATGTATTCGAATAAGGTGCTTCTCCACAAAGTCTCAGCGTCCTCCAATCTCTCCTGAGTCAGTCTCCGCGTGATGATTTTAATCTTTTCCGCGTCTTCTTTTTTTTTTTTTCCGGCGTGTGGCAGCTTGGTTCTCCTTTTTATCTTGCGGCTGATCCCCCCTGAAAGCCTAGCAGTTAGGTTAATTAATGGGAGGGAGATAGGGCTTTTTAGGGTATTAACTTGAGCCCAATAAAATCTGAGAAGCCCAATAAGTTCTACCATTGGGTTTCTTTTTAGCTTCCCTGAAAAATTCTGCACTTATAGGATATTATAAAATCACAATCTATCATATATCAAGAGATATTATTTAATCAGAATATTAATAATTTAAGCCCAATATCTTATAATTAATTTATATTTATATTATTTCCTAAAATAGGCTAACAATCTAAATATTATCTAATAATTCCAAATTAGCCTAAAATAATCCCCAAAATAAATGAAATAAGGTGGGATAAAATATATAAAATTGGGATTTATCAAGGTCTTACATTCGAACTGTTCAAAAAATATAGGCTTGTGATATTCTTAACTGATCAATTTAAGCTATTCTAATGAAATGGACAAACCCATGCACATGCTCATTTTGGGTATGGAATTGATGGCTGTGATGGACCAGGTTTCGCTTCTTTTAAAAAATTAACATTATTAAATATCTCTTTCTACCATAATCAATATGTGATGTTTGAATTATCCAACAAAATGTTCTTAGAACTTGTGGTCCTCGGAGCAATGCTTTTTGGTCAGATTCCGTATACTTTGGTTATCTTTTCCTGTATTTTTTTCCCTGCAAGAAATTGTTTATATACTCACCATATTATATTATTGATCACTTTGATAAAAGTTGCTCACAGCTCAGTCTGTGGCATTCATGTATATATATGATAATAGAATTGGCCTATTGGATCATCTTCTGCTTGTGATGTGCAGGGTTCATGGACTAAAAGCATGATACAATCTCTGTCATTGTACTTCATACATCGAGCAACTCATAAAATGTTTTTATCCCAAATGTTGAAAGTTGTCCTAGCAATACTTCCAGATGGACTTCCAACACTTACTGCAACAAGCTTGCCTCTTGCTTGCGTCTCTAATACCTTGAATAAGCCTAACCCTCAAAATGTGTTCCTTGCTTCTTTTAACAATATTAAGTGGACCTTAGCACGACTGGTATACTTGTTCGACGTCCAACTTGAGAGAAATGTTGCCACGTAAGCCTATGTTATATTCACTTCACTCAGTTACTTGATCATATGTTTATCTACAGTTTTCATTCTATCTCAACTGCAAATGTTAAATTGATTTTGCTGAATCTATAGTAAGCAGTATGTGGGAAACCAACTCTTTATTTTCAATAGAAAGGCAGTGCTTGGGATCTATTGTTATGCATTTTTGCATTGTTAGTTATCTCAGATGACTAAAAATAGTCTTTTGGTTTATTTCATATAGGCTTATTACCATCCTTAACGTTTGAATTGATTTTATTTTTGTTCTTTGGAGTTTTAATAGTCCCTATAGTTTAAGAAAGACTTAGACCTGAAGTTAAAGCTGTTAAATCTGCATAGGTGGCACAAACACCGTTAAATGTGCTTGTTTGTCAAGCTGACATGGAATTCGATATAGCAAAATTGTCGAGCAGGATTATTATTGACCTAGGGCCTGTTTGACATGTCATTGAAAATTGAAATAAGTTCATTAGAAGTCCATTAAATGGAGAAAACAAAATTTTAAGTGTTTGATATGGCTTCATGATATAATGAGATTCAAGTTTTTAAATTGCTTATTCTATAAGTCACATACCCATAGCTTATCTCATTACAAGCCCATTGAAATTTAGTAAATGATAATTATTTTAGTAAATTTATTTCAGCCCATTGAAATTTATTTTAGTAAATTTAGTATTGAGCTTATATCTTATTATAAGCCATTTACCCAAGTCAAAGTGCTTTTTTTAATGATAATTTTACTATGTTATTTAGTAAATTTATATTTATTTTTAATTTTTTATCCAAAATTATCACATTTTATACAACACATGTATGTACGTGAATTTGATTAATATAAATTTTCTGTCATTTTTCATCTTATCTATCTTTTTAAAAGCTATGTCAAACAAGTGTCCATTAGAAACAAAAGCCACTTCTGTCACTACTATCTCAAACACAAATCATATCAGAAAATAAGTTCATTAACAAAAGTCCATCATAAATAGGGTACAAAAATATATATATGTTTTTTCTCCAGGAGCGCCCAGCACCATATATTTTTTTTTATGCAAAAATACACACGCCGTTAGATTTTAGGAGCAAAAATACCACTTCCGTTAGTTGACCGTTAACCATGGTGAAATTACTCTTTTGCCCTTAACCCTTTTCTTTTTTAATTATTTTAAACTAAGGGCAAAAAGGTAATTTTACCATGGTTAACGGTCAGTTAACGGTTAACTAACGAAAGTGGTATTTTTACTCCTAAAACCTAACGCCGTATGTATTTTTGCACAAAAAAAAAACATATGATACTGGACGCTCCTGGAGGAAAAACATATATGTATTTTTATACCTTAACCCTCCTAAATAAAAGCCACTTCTATCAAAAGTTATCTTAAACCGCCCTAGACTTGCAGAAATTTTAGGTTAAATCCACTGTAGTCAGCATTGGCAGGAGCCAGGTGGATAAGGAGATTGTGTGTGGTGGTCAAGAACCCATGCTCCGTTAAAGATGTCGGAAGAAGCAAGGTCGGTCTCATGATATTTGGAATTCGTGAGTGGTGGGTGGGAGGCAAGACCGAGGGATATGTCAGCCACAATAAGAGAAGAGAATTTATCGGAAGAAAGAAGGAAGCAGAAGCAGCGATGGTGACGCCAGAGTCTATGGACAAGGAGGGAGAATAATGGTAGGAGTATGATCTTGAGAGGAAGAAGAGTGAGAGAACAAGGAAGACAACGAGAATGTGGGTTCTTGGGTGACAGAGAGAGTGCAGAGTTCTTGAGTGCAGTAGGAATTTATACTCTGTTTCATACACACAGACCAAATCCGTTTCAGAAAGCATACTTGCTAGATAAATCCAATGGAATTTATACCTCTGCAGGAATTTGTAATCCAAAGGAGAAGGAGAAGGGAAAAGCTATGGGTATGCTGTTGCAGGATACTTAATTAAGGACTTGAAATCAGGGTGTTGGTGAAACTGGTGGCCACCATTACCTCAATTTCTTTTTCTGTTCATGAGTTAGGTTTTTTTCTTTCGGCTATTTTCTTGGTGGATTTCTGCTGTTTTTTTAATCTCATGTTTAGGTCACTAATAATCCTACTCAGCAATTCTGTCATGTCACCTTCCACGTCTGCTTGCCAAACAAGCACATTTAACGGTGTTGGTGTTGGTGCCACCTATACAGATTTAACACCATCAACGTAAGGTCCAGGTCCTTCTCAAACTATAAGGACTAACGTTTTAAACAGATAAAACTTGAAGATCAAAACTGAGCTTTAAAACTCCAGGGACCAAAATCAAAATCAATGCAAACTATAAGGACCAATAGTGGTGTTAGCCCTCTAATCAAATATGAGTACAATAAAATTGTGATTTGTTGCAAGAGTTCTTGGGAAAAATAAGGGCAGGTTTTATGACACATGGTGCTTTTATGGGATTATGTGTATGGTTAAAGAGAAATGTTAAATTTTGCTAAGAATGATTATTACCTTGCAAATTTTAATGACATGATTTACATCATTACTCTATGATTTTTCTTTGTTTTTAATTCCTTCAGAAAAGTTTTCTTCTATATTTTCAAGTGTACTGGAAAACTCAGCTACTTTTGACACAAATAAATTTCCTTGGTTGCACTATAAAGCAAGGATTTGATTAGGAGGATGCATTGGGACTCCTACAGTCCTACTTCCAAATCTTTCCTGATCGAGGGCTTGGAATGATTTTAGTCCCTTTCCTTCTTTCATTTAACTTTTACTCTCCCACTTATTTTTCTTCTCTATATTCTACTTCAGGGGTAATGAAAATTTCAGTTTTCAAATTCCTCCCATCCCATTGCATTGTAACTTCTAAAGAATGGGATGTGATTTGTTATTCTGTTATTGTTAAACTTCCAAACAAACTTTGAGGCAACTCAAACCCCACACATCCCACTCCTCCAAATTGCCAAATAACCCTGAAGAACAGAATTTATGATATCGGTACTCTATCAATTTACCTCAATGTTTTCTTGGGGTAGGGTGGCTGGGTATTTCTGATCTTATACTGTTCATTAAACTGACTTTATCTGAACAAGATTTGATAAATTGTGTCAACTGGAACATACATCTAATATGCTTTGTCATATATGTGCTCTTTCAGGATCATTGTGGCGCTCCTTGTGGCATGTGCATCTTTTATTATTATTGGTGGTCTACTGTTTTACAATTTCAGGTAATCATTGATATGCACTTTCTGAAGTGCGTTTCTTGTTAATGATTTTCATATTCAGCGGTGTAAGTGACATAATGTGCACATTTAGAAAACAAAGTGGTCGAAAGAAGACGTTAGAGGAGTGCTTCTGGGATGCCTGGGCGTGCCTTATTTCATCATCAACTCATATAGGAGTATGTTGGAATTCTTGTAAATTTCATACTCTTTTTTTTATTTGACTCAGTTGCCCCCTGTGCTGATAATATGCATTGACTATTACTGAAGAACATATTTTCTTGCTGGAATGCAGCAACCAACACGTATTGAGCGTGCTCTTGGATTTATTCTTGCCATATGGGGCATATTGTTTTACACTCGCCTTCTAAGCACAATGACTGAAGAATTTAGGGTAAAGTCCAAAGCAGTAAGAATTCAATAATGATTATTTTCTGTACACGTCTTTAATTATCACTCCTTAGAGCAGAATAATATGCAAAGACTAAGAGCGGGGGCCCAAGTGCAAGTTTTGGAGAGTGATCATATCATCATTTGTGGTATGAATAGTCATCTTCCTTTCATATTAGAGCAGCTAAACAGGTATCATGGAACTACAGTTCGCTTAGGCACTGCTACAGCTAGGTAAGCAGTTCACATAAGGTTGCTGCACTAACTGGTGTTTGAATTGCTGGCTTTGTAATATTCTGATTGACTCCTACTCAGGAAGCAGAGAATCCTTCTTATGTCTGATCTTCCAAGAAAACAGATTGATAAATTAGCTGAACCAATGTTGAAAGGTTTAAAGCACATTGACATCCTTACAAAGAGGTATAATGATTGGCTTTCTTCCTATATCATGTAGTTTAACGAGGGAACGTTCATGACAACATCCCCTTTCCTTTTAATGAGGTGAAAAAATTATGTCATCTGTTAGTGGGCCTAACTTTTAGGGAGTTATTGTTAAAATTTTCTCTACAAATATTGAGGATCAATGCATGCAGACCTCATGTGGAAATATATGAAAATTTATGGAGAAATATTTATCTTATCTGGGGGTTTTTGCTCTGGCGGATGAGTTTAAGATTCTTGCCCATCTTCTATTAAAGATTTACCTCCTTTATTGGTTATGCAGTTAGACGCTGATTTCATAATTTAATAAAGATTTATCTTCATAATGTTTCTCCACTGATTTGGTTTCTGTCACCTTAATACGAATTACCTCATTAATTATTGCATATATGTATAATTTTGCCTCCAATTTATTGTTGTGTAGACAATTATTTTCTTAGACTTCTCATTATTGTAGATATGTATTAAACAGGGTTGAAATTGGATGGTTATTAAATTTTAAGATAAAATTAATGAGGTTTAAGGTATTTTAAGTTCTAGTAAAACATGTTCAAAGTGCCTTATAAGGATCAGATGATTATATTTTGCGTATTTTAAGAGTCACTGATTTTTGCTTCGGTTAGTTGTTTTTATGTACTACATGAAAAATCCTGGTAGAAAAAGTGAACCATGATTTTCAATTCAAGGTTTACTATGGCTCATACGTAAACTTTATCACTCTGCAGTGGCAGCCTTACTTTGACGGAATCATATGAAAGAGCATCAGCCAACAGGGCTCGTGCAATAATTATACTGCCAACAAAAGCGGATAGGTAACATCTGATCTGCTCAAAATGCAAATTGATAAGCTGGTTGGAGGGAAATTTCAATTGAATTTACCTGGCCTTCTTTTATAAACCCATCCTAGTGTGTTAAGGAGTTATGATAGTTTTTCGTGAGGATGCATTGAAAACATCAACTATTTTAATTATAGTTACTAATTATTTTAGGCAGAGTGATCAGGATTTTAATTTAGGGAAAATGACACTTAAATACCATATGAATTTCCTAAACCCAGAGAAGCCCATTGAGCTTGTGAAAGGACAGAGAAAGGATAAGAGGCAATCAAGGATATGGAAATTTTAGAGAAAAGTCCAAATTTCCCTTCACATAATGAAGAAGATCCAAGGCTTCAACCTCCACAATCTCCTTAGAGACCAACAGAATCACACCGGAGCTTTGGTTGGCTATGGTATAAGGTCTGTCAGAGGTTTGATTTCGGCAAATGTAGAGGAAGATCAAAAGAACCAAAAAGAGGAAGATGAAGAGGAAAAGGCAAAGGCGAATCAGGCTTCAACTTCTTCCTCTAACGCTCACACTTGCATGGTGGGACTTGTGTCACTCTAGAAAAACCAAAATCTAAGCACCATTAACAAAAGTAATAATGGGAATAACAAATTATTTAATGCAATTAACAAGTCCAGAATGACATAAGTTTCACCTGACAAATGAATTTGTTAGACCCATTACTGAACTTCTTAATCTCATTCATAAACTTGTTATTCCCATTTCTAATTTTGTTAATGGTACTCAGATTTTGGTTTTTCCTAAGTAACATAAGTTTCACCCGATGAATAAACTTATTAAATATATTATTGAACTTGTTATTCCCTTTACGACTTTTGTAAAATTTCATATTTACTGTTCACATTCTTCTTCCTCAAAACCCAAATATTGTTCATTTCGAATTTTAGGTGTAATTTTCTTCCCCCACCCCCCCCCCCCCGAAAAAAAAAAAAAAAAAATTCTCTGTGTGTAGACAATAAATCAAATCAAATTAAACCTTAACCCAACCCAACCCGATTTGGGGATGACAACGCGAATGTGAGCATTAGAGGAAGAAGTTTGAGCTCGATTTTCCTTTTCCTTTTCCTCTTCATCTTCCTTTTTCTGGTTCTTCTGATCTTGCTCTACATTTGTAGAATCGAACGTCTGACAAGCCCTCTACCATAGCCAGCCAAAGCTCTAGCGTGATTCCATTGGTCTCCAAGGAGATTGTGGAGGTCAAAGCCCTAGATCTTTCTGGTGTTCTTCATTGAGTGAAGGGCAATTTGGACTTTTCTCCAAAATTTACATAGCCCTGATTGCCCCTTATCCCTTCTCTATATTTCACATGTTCAATAGGCTTCACTGGGTTTAGGAAATTCATATGGTATTTAAGTGTTATTTTCCCTTTAACTTATTAATTAATATCTATTAAACCTCAACTAAACCATTCCTCGCCCTCCTTGCTTCGACCAAAACATTTAGTCAGATTATAGAAACAAATGTCCAAGATGACTAGTCAAATTTATTGTTTGAAATAGCCAAACAAGTTATCCCATTTCTAGTTGTCACAATTTTTTGTACCCTTTATTTTTCTTATCACTTTTAGATGTGGGACTTG
Source organism: Acacia confusa (assembly GCA_037074495.1). Taxonomy (NCBI): domain Eukaryota; kingdom Viridiplantae; phylum Streptophyta; class Magnoliopsida; order Fabales; family Fabaceae; genus Acacia; species Acacia confusa. The sequence continues at coordinate 17,134,470 of CM073514.1, forward strand.
AATGCTCCTATGATCCTATTTAAATATAAGTGGACTAAGGCATGTTTTTTTAGTCTATTTATCATTTCTGTCCAATTATAATTGTCTGATCTTGGGGGCTTCAAAACTTTCAATTTTCTTCATTTCATGGGATTTTAATCCTTAAACCTTAGAGGCCTCTGATCCTATAATTTATCGTGTCCCTGATCTTGTTGCTGTTAGGCTTTTCTTTATTTCTCTTTTTCCCTCTTGCTCTGATATTATGACAAAAGGGATGAAGAAAGTTGTATCTAATGACTCCATAGAGAGCCTACATGAGATAAACAAAAGGGGAAATAAATGTGAGGAGGCAAATCGCTAATCTAACTGATCGGATCCTTGATCAAATTGCTAATAAATGTTAGGAGACAAATTACATAATCAACTAATTATTACATAACAAATGGTCAACTGATAATCAAATATCTGCAATGTCTAACATGTCGAGAAACTTCTTAATGGGCAGATGGCTGTTAAATTTCAAGTTTCTGTAGCTTATGGCGCAAATATGGGATAGAACATTTTATGATGTCTATGCACTTGAAAACAGTTCAATTATCACAGTATCATATTCCAAGAAACCATAATAATGTTAGAAGGAGCTTTTGCTGTCTAAATCAAAGCTGTAAGAGCCGAGTGATGAGGCAGAGTTAAAAGCTTTAAAACAAAAATAGCATTTCTATTTATGTATGAAGCACAGGAAAAATCTACTTAGGAGATTATCTTCAAAGTACTTGCAAGATTAGTGAAAGCAAGGACCTGATTTGAATCTGTAAGAAAATAATTCAGAATGAACAATTTTCAATCAAGGCATTATTCAAGCAAAAAAGAAATAAAAAATCAAGGAATTACTGCTAAAATCCCTTATAAAGCAAGGAGTGGCTTATTTTCTGTAAAGATATTATCTTGAATCGTGATTATGATGTAAATAGTCATAAAAAGCCATAGTTATTGGAATTAATTTATGATCTGATTTGATGCCCTTGATTGTATCCCTGATTTCCTGGGCTCCTCATTAATGCCGTTATGTTTGTATATACTGCAACCCTTACATTCAGAAATACAAGTCATTCATATTTCACAAATGTTAAATGTAAAACATTACCCAATGAGTAATTACTTCTATCTTTATTGTCTTTCATCAATATTCTAAATTTCACTTTAATAAAGTTTATTAATTTCAGATCCTTAATTTCTTAGGTATGAAGTTGACACAGATGCTTTTCTATCTGTTTTAGCCCTTCAACCAATTCCGAAAATGGATTCTGTTCCCACCATTGTTGAAGTATGTCGCATACTTCCAGCTTGGAATGAAATGAAGAATATAAAATTCAAATGCTGCGCACACAAGTAAAATTTTGTCTGATTCAATGAATGCAGGTTTCATGTTCCAAGACAAGTGAGCTCTTAAAATCTATCTCTGGAGTGAAAGTACGTCCGGTAGAAAATGTTGCATCCAAATTATTCGTTCAGTGCTCTAGGCAGAAGGAGCTTACAAAGATCTACAGACACTTGCTAAATTATCGAAGTATATTGCATAGCTTCTGCATGTCATATTTGTCAACATTCCTTCTTCAACATAATATTTAAACTTTTCTGAAGTGGTGTTTTTTATATGGTTTATTCTCTACCTAAAATGAGAATAATCACCGAGAATGAAATTGTCTTCTGATAATGTGAACTGTAGCTGCTAAAGTCACTCAATCGTGCCATTTCATTAAAGTTTAGCCATTTTTTATGCAAATTCTCAGAATAAACTTTCCTTCTCAATCTTTCCATTTGGCTTTAATTATTGGACTATACCTTCATCAAGTTCCTTATATCCACTACATCAAGTTCTCCAATCACACATAACCATGTGTCCTATTCCGTATGGGTTTATAGTTAAATGATAATAATTCAAAAATAGGACACATAGTCATATGTGATTGGAGAATTTGACAAAATGAATATAAAGAACTTGACCTAAGTATTTTCCTTAATTTATTGTTTTTTATGGCAAGTGTAAGGTGTGGTAAATGAGACATTTCCTTATTTGATGACCTAGATTTGGAAAGTGGCTTGTTATTTTCTTTATTGACCTACCATACAAATTTTACATGTCCTTGAAATTTAACTATAACTTTTTCTTTTTTCAGAAAATGTATTTAATCTTTGCAACTTACCTAACCTAGAAGGAAAGACCTATAAGAAAGTAAGAAATGCATTTCAAGAGGTAATTAATGTAACTTGTTGGCCGAGTTCACCATTTATTGCTTACATAAATTTGCTCGCATAAATCATCTTTCCATTCATATTATTTCAGGAAATTGTCTGCGGTCTTTATCGGAATGGAAGTATTAACTTCCATCCAAATGATAATGAAATCCTGCAGCAAACTGATAAAGTATGTAGCCTGGCTCATAACTAAATCTAATTTATATTCCATTTGGATTTGAAGTTTCTGTGGCAATTTTAACTTATTACTTCAATATAAAAAAGATATGCTCTTTAACTTTTTTCTGTTTCTCCAAGGTTTTGAGATCAATTCATTTCAGAATGTTTGCTAGAATACTCTCCAATGTCACTAAGCCTGCTTTATTTAGGTATTAATGATTGGATCCCTTCGTCATAATGCACACAAGAAAGAAGGAATTAATGAACAAGAAATTCAAGAACAAGATGTCCAGCATGCCACAGAGTTGAGTAAAAAGAGACTGGCTAATAGTGAAAAGCATCCTAAAAGATCATGTTCCACCAAGACCAAGGTAGGACAACTACATTGGAAAAATATTCTGATTAACATCGAATGCCATTTATTCAAGATCTTTGCATTTATTACTGATCATCATGTAGGCATCAGATGAAAAATTGGGACCGAAAGAGTGCATTCTTTTGCTTGGCTGGCGCCCTGAAGTTGTAGAAATGATTGAAGAGTATGATAAATACCTTGGTCCTGGAAGTGTCGTGGTATGATCTTACATATATAATGAGCTGATTACCTCCATTGGTGTTTACTTCGTGTGTTGCATGATTTCTTGATTGAAAATCATATGCAATCTTCAGTGCTAGAGGCCTGAATTTTAATAAATACAGTTTATTTAATATAACTTCTGTGTGAACTTATGGCTGACAGGCATAGAAGCTTTAATTCCTAGTTGCCAATACAAATATGTTTTACTACTAAATGTAGCAGTGAAAAAAGTTTAAGGGATACGATATTTTATGAAAAAACTGATGATTGATTATTCACAAATCTTGAAAACTTGACAATTGGGTGGCTTTTAATTTCGTTGCTATTGCCATCATAGCCACATTCATAAATCCAAATTGTCTATAATGCTTTTTGATGCTGTCAATGAATTGAAACTTAAATGGTAAGGAAATGAGATTTTTTTTTTTTTTTTTTTTTTTTTTTTTTGTGGAAGCATTAATCTAAAATGCACTCTCTTGATTATCTGAGAAGATACTAAATGTGAACCCTGGGAAATTTATATAAAAGGAAATGGTCGAATGGTTTTTGATTGTGCATGCTATCCCTAACTGCTATTTTCTTGACTGTCTATACACTTATTCTAAGTTCATAATTCATTTCTTAAACAATATGCAGGAACTGTTATCAGAGGCGCCATTAGATGAAAGGAATAAGGCCTGCAGGACACCCTGCAACCTTACTGGTGAATGTAAATTCGAGAATGTTAAGGTTTCTCACAGGGTATTAACTCACTTTTATATTAGAATTTTCCTTTTGGTGGTTTTTCTAGTTGGGAAAATTGGTTTAAAAATCTCTATTTGAAAATTTTATTGGCTAAAAAGATCTGATATATTTTTATACACAAAAGTTACCAGTGCTTTTCAGGATCTTATATCCCGTCACCAATTTTCAAATAGTGACTTTTCACCGAGTTTTATGATTATTTACTTTATTAGTTTATTCATATTATGTAGATTGGAAATCCTTTGGACTATGACACCTTAAAGCACACCCTTCTGGATATCCAGAATTCTCTTGGTAATGAAGATGTTCCTTTGTCGGTTGCTGTCATATCTGACAGTGGATGGCTTCTTAGAGGTAATGATGCATGTCAGTTTTTGTGGCAAATAATTTCCTGCTTTTGATTATTGGCTATTCTCTCCGCAGATCCGTCTAAAGCAGACAAGAGTTCTGCTTATTCTCTCCTACTAGCAGACAATATATGCACAAGTCTTGGAATTAAGGTGATACATTTTACATTATAGGACTTTACTAAAATCTAAATGACATCAATTTCTAGATCATATACACGGAAACATTCGTTATTTAATATTAGTTATCAGTTGTGCTAATGAGCTTGGAAGGAATAACTTGGTTCTTTAAATTGCTATTTTGCAGGTGCATAATCTAGTTGCAGAGATTGTTGATTCAAGATTGGGGCAACAAGTAATGCTCGAAATATCTTAGTTTGCTCAAATTTTCAAAATTTAGATTGGATTATTTTGACTTAATGGTGCTTCTGTGTGATGCTGCAGGTTACTAGAATCAATCCATCTCTGACATGTATTCCAGCAGAGGAATTAATGAGCAATGTAACAGCTCATGGTCAGAACCTTTCTTTTCGTCTTTACCATGCTCTCTTTCTGCGGCCTATATGCTAAGTCAGTGTGCTAAGAAAGTTCTTTTCTGTACTTGCAAAGCAGTAGCGGAGAACAGCGAACTTAATGAAGTTTGGAAAGACGTACTGAATGAAGAGGGTGATGAAATATATGTGAAGGTATGTAATTTGCTCCTTTTGCAACAATACCTTAATATCCATGAATCATTCCCATTTGATGGAGAGATCCTTTCCTTCATCCCTATTCTTTTAAATTAGTCCGAGTTTATCGGCATTTTTTGAACCTTATCTTCCTAACAAAATACATTTACAAGATTTTTTTTTTTTTTGAAACTAGATGTATCTCTAATACATTGTACAGAATTTAAAGAATGAACCATATTTATGATTCGTTTACGGTGCAACATGCTAGAAATTTTATATTGTATATTGATATTAATATTGATTCGAAAATGACATTTAATAAGTATACACCTCCATTGTTTCATGTGACAGGATATCAAATTTTACATGAAAGAAGGAGAGAATCCATCATTCGCAGAGCTCTCTGAGAGGGCAAATGTACGGAGAGAAGTAGCCATAGGTTATGTGAAAAATAACAAGAAGGTATGCCGTTAGAACATGATAAAACATACTTACCATTAAAAACAATTATTTTGAACCATCCGTAAGAGCATGTTAAATATAATTTGTCATGTTTGCAGGTTATTAACCCGGTTCCAAAGTCAGAACGCCTCTCTCTTGAAATGACAGATTCACTGATAGTTATATCTGAGTTTGAAGGAGAACAGCCTGTGGTTTTGTGATGCTGTAGCTTCAATATAATCTTTATCTTCATGCTTCTTAATTGTTTCCACAGGGGCATTGTTTCCACCACCTTGTATAAGCCCTAGGAGAGATTATCTTAGGAATCCCTCAGTTGATCAAAGTCCTAGAAGCATGGAGGGTGGATCATTTGTTTTTAATTAATCTTGTAGCTCAAGAGCATTCAAAGGCTCAAGATTTAGAGAAGTTCAATAATGGTCCCATTATAGATCACTGAAAGTCATTCTGCCGTTGTCTTTTTTCTTCTATTTTTGGGGACAAAGGCTTGTTAATGACTAATAAGTTCAATAATGCAAAGATTATGCTGTTAAACAATGTTCCACTGCCTCCAATACTTGATATAAGTTCTAGTTGACTAATTTGAGGAGATAAAGAAAGCTAAAACTGCTTAATTATAGTTTATGTTATATTATCTCTCTCAAATATGTATGAGGATAGTTAAATTTTATTGGAGTTTATAAATGAGACAAATTAATTTAGAGAAAAATGATAAATATGAATACTTCAAAGTAATTTATTTATTGAAGTATTCATTTAGCTTATTTGATCTCCACAAATTAGTCACTTGGATCTTATATTTAGAATGAAGGTGATTTTCTTTTTCGATTACATTTGATTGTGGTACATAAGGTTTTGCCTTGAGGCATTAGCTTAGAGTGTGTGTATTTTACTCATCTTGTCCTTAGTACAAGACATATTTAGAGAGTTGAATTTAGTCCTAAATTAAAGACATAGCTTTTATATTTGTCAATATTTTTCTTCCCCAACAATATTCGAAGAGAAGAGGGAAGGAAGACATTAAGGAAAATGGTTAAGATGTTTTTGAAAATAAATGTCAAATTAAATAATTCAAATAAATTTTTTAATCTAATAAAATTAGGTGAATACTTCTTATATTAAGGACGGGAAGGAGAGTTTTTTTTTTTTAAAAAAAATTACCCTAAAATCTTGTATTTTGTGATTTTAATTTGCTTTAAATATTTGTATTGGATGAATTGTTACAATATGAAATGCATTTTATAGACATTATGATATTTCTACCGTAGTCGTTCTGAAGAAAATATAGGAAATTGGGCTCAATTTAGGTCAAAATTGGGTCAAAAGTCAATATATAAAAACGGTTTTATATATTAAAAAAAATGCTCAAGAAATTTTGAACCTAGTCCTAAGAATTTCTTGGGATAGAAATGTTGTGCCCAACCCTTTTTTCAGGGATTATTAATATAAAGAGTTAGATTATATAACAGTTTATAAGTCAAAAAATTAGATTGAAAAAATTATAAATATAAATATTTTGAAGAAATTTATTTAGCTTCCTTAATCTCCTCAGATTAATCATTATATTAAGGACCAGAGGTGGTACTATGTCATGATTACATTTGATTTTGGTGCATAAGTTTTTGCCTTGAGGCTTAAGCTATTACGAATTTGTTGGCTCTAGGCTGGATTTTATGTAATTAAATCAAGTGTCCAAAAGATAAGATGGTAGTGAATATTGGGCTTTAAAAGGATCACATAAGCACCAAGTGGGTAGCTAAGATGAAGATGCTGTGAACTTGCGATTGATGTAATGTCATATAAGAAAAGTTAAAATTCGTAATGAGCTTTTATGAGGAAAGGTTAAAATGGCATCTATTGAAGAAAAAATGATAAGAAAATCGTTTGAGGTGATCTAACACATAAAAAAAGGCCATCGAATGCACCAATAAAAGAACAAAATTAGTTGTTTGGAGACCAATAAAAAAGGGTAGAGGAAGACCGAAAAGAAATCTTAATAAGATTGAGTGAGACCTTTTAGTTAACATTTACCTAGAGATTTGGTTTTTAACTGAGTTCAATGACGTCAAGTGATTCATGCAGCTAGTCAATGAGAGTTGGCACAGATGTTAAGGGATTCAGGACTAGGCCCTTGGGTCGTGGGTTCGATCCCCTCTGCCATCGCTGAGACTCATTTCTTAGGCGATATCGTAAGTCCCTAGTAAGTGCTCATAAAGCCCGGGGCCGTACCCTACCCTTGGTGAGAGACTAGTGTCGAACCCCTCCAAAACTTTCTTAGGTCGTGAGTTCGATCCCCTCTGCCGTCGCTGGGACTCCTTTTATAGGCGATCTCGTAAGTTCCTAGTAAGTACTCATAGAGCCCAGGGCCGTATCCTAACCTTGGTGGGGAACTGGTGTCGAACCCCTCCAAAACTTTCTTATACCAAAAAAAAAAAAAGTGATTCATGCAGCTGACCCCATTGTTAACTCCAAGAAATCTACATCATTTTAGCACATTTCCCCCATCCTTTAATGACTTTTTGAAAGAAATTTTGCACAACATAGACTCACACAAAGGAAAATATGCAGAAAGTGATTTATTCTAGATTCATAAGATTTCTTGGGTTACATGTGAATATCTGGATCAAATAGAAAAATTGGAAAACTTATGCACGTTTTCATTAAAGAAAGAAAATCAAAACTAGGTTGTGAAGCCATTGAAGTGATGAAAGAGCTGGAAAGACGAACTGACGCCATAAGAAGTTTTGAAGACTAAAGTGTGGAAAATGCATGCCTTGCCGTTGCAAGGGAAACCATTCGCCATGACAAAACTCTACAAAAATGCCAGAATGTCTTCTCAGTACTTTGTACCACGGCAAAGAAACACCTCTTGTTGTGGCACGACGAAATTACATCACTAGCCTTATTTGATGCCATGGCAAAGAGTCCAGCCTCACCGTAGCGCAAGGGTTGACAAACTACAAAGTTGTACATTTTAATTCTGATAAAATAAATAATGGTTACAAATAGAGGATTAAAGCGCCAACTTAAGAGAGATCTGACTTACGAATATTATTAGAGACGGCTATCTATTAGGGTTTGGAAGAATAGAAGACTTAGAGGTTGTGGATCAGAGTTTCGAAGACGTGGGAGCTCCACTCCTTGATTTCCTAGCTTTCTCTTCTCCTCTCTATACTTTTCTTCTGATATGGACCATGATAAGATGTTTGGTTTTGGTTTTGTTTTGAACATGAGTAGTTATGGATTGAATTCTATGTTTACTCTCTTTTAGCATTTTAATAAAGTATTATGATTTGGTTTTATTTTATGCTAAATGCTTTTAAGTACTTGATCACGCCGGTTGTTTTGTTGAATGAGATAATGCTTGAAAAAGATTATTTTGTTTAAAAATTTAGATAAAATCATATTAGAGTTGAAGTTTCGGCAATTAGACGGAAAATTTATTAATGGAAAAGAGATCTGTCTATTAACCTGGTATTTTCATTGTAATTAAAATTGGTTTTTAAAGACTATTTTCACTATTATATTGCAAGAGATTAAATGGGCTATTTTAAAATCGATGTTGATTTTGATTTGAGAAAGTGTAATCAATTAGTTTTGAATCTTAGACAAACACATATCTTCTTTGATAGTTAATTGAGGGTAAATTAACTAGGCTCATGAAATAAGATGATAATAGATAATCCTAGGTTTTTAATTATTTGCGAAGTTAAGTCTAATTTGCTTTTCATTATTCCCTTTGAATTCCAAAAATTAAACATAATTGAATGTGCTCAACCTAATTGGAAATATAATCGCGATAATTAACTCGATTTTTCCTTGGTCCTCACAGGACAAACTTTTTGTACTACTTGCACCCATAACGGTGAATACCCACCTAATATTAATATGATAAGGCTTTTTGTTTTAGGGGTGTTCAAAACTCGGGATGAGATTGTGATCCCCCAATCTTGGTTCCCGATTCGGTTTTTGGCCGGAATGCAAATTGCATCCTAGTTTCTATTGCAGTTCTAGTAATCCCAAGAAAGGGATCGGGAAATCTTGTTTTTTTTTTAAAAAAAATAAATTTAAAATAAATTATTATATTGGTTAAATTTTTCACAATTTAGAGTTTAAAGTGATCATTTAACGCCTACCACGACCATAATTATCACACAAATTAATCTAGAATTGAAGAATATCATTTTGTTATTATTATGATCACCATCATCAACTTCATTATTTTCTTTACACATTATATAGTTAGGATTAGTATCATGATATATACGGTTTAACTCCAACTAAAAATGTGATACAAATCTTATCAAATGATAACTTAATTTATGTTATAAAAAATACAAAAAAAATAAAAGGATAGCTTAATTTATAGGGTAAAAATAATTTTAAAAAAAAGGGACCAGGACTAAGATCTCAAGGGTGACCCCAGTTCTTGTCTAAGTCATAGTGCCAACTGAAATGGTAAATTCCTAAGATCAAAATGTCCGGATACTTTGAATACCCTAGCTGTATTGTTATTGTTGTTGTTGTTGAATTAGGTACCTAAGAGATAATGGGCACACTGCATAGAGAAGGAGTATGTAGAGAAATATATACTAAAAAAATACCATATCAATGGATTATCTCTATATATTAGCATGAAATTTGAGATAGATTGTAAAGTTTACGAAAATTGAGAGTTACTTTGATATTGAAAGCTTATAGTAAATTATATTATATATGGTTTATAAATAAATTGTATGACTATTCATATGTTATAATTTATACATTTTACATAGATATTGATTGATTATTTATTTCTATTTTTAGTAATTATTTTTTTTCCTAACATCTCCATTTGATTATCATGTCATTTCTAATAAAAAAGTTACAAAAAAAAAAGGAAAAAAAAAACAGTGCAAGAAAAGAAAGAATAGTGTGACCCGCATTGTAATTGGGAGAGGATTCCTTTGACCTTCATTTTTACTTCTTATCTCAATTCTCAACCATTAAGTTGAACTGTTTGTATTTAACATTTTATAAAACTTTAACAAATATAAAAAAAACAAAAAATTGCATATATTTTAAATTTAATGTTAAGAGTTCAAAATTATGAAAGTTTATCCATATCGATAGCTTTATTTATATAGACCACTCATTTTCCCAGAGCAATAGCTTCAAGCATGAAGTTACTCCCTCCAATCTTAAACGTAAGACTTTTTTGGGGAATTCGTCTTAGCCTTAAATATAATATCTATTTTAATATTTATCAATTTTTTTATAATGTATTCCCTATTGATACTTTCTAGATAATAATTAAGGACGAAATGAGAGATAAAAAGAATTAAGGAATATGACTATAGTATTTTTAAAAATATATATTATAATAACTAATTTAAGTAACTCGTTTAATATAAGTAAATAAATATTATATTAAAAATTGAAGGGGTCTATGGCTTACCCACAAGCATTCCTTATTAAAGGCCCCAAGCCTACGTCACTAATATCTATATCATCAATATAAATATAACAATTATAGCAAATAGGATTAGAGTGGTACATATCAATAATCCCAATCACCATATTCCACATAAAAATTATTTCATATCTTAGCGTATCTGCGTGAGGAGAAAATCTTGCGTAACAGAAGATAGTATATAATCCGTTCTAACCTCAGATCTAAGTCCAACAAAGCCCATGTGAAATACAGCCTGCAAAAGAATCCTAATGAGGACAAGAAGAGAATAATCCATCTAAAAAATTGAAGGGAAAATCACAGTGATGTCTCAAGATATGAAAATAATCATAAAAAACTCATATCAAATTCCTCTTACAAAAAAGTTCCTAGGGACTTTTTTTTGTGATTAGTTGTGAATAAGTTATTGAATTTCGCTCACAAGAAAATCCCTTCGTAAAAATGGCTTTTTATGTTATTGAAATAGCTTTATTAGTTGTTAAAATGTCCCTATAGAAATCTAATTGTAAAAATGTTTGCTAATCTTGTCAAAATAGCTTTACATGTTGTCAAAAATTCTCCAAATACGTGTAGAATTTTAGAAACTTGGAAAATTTTTGAGAACATGAAAAATCATTTTGACAACATTAGAAGCTATTTTCATAACAAGATTTTTATAGAGACATTTTAAGAACTAATAAAGTAATTTTGACAACATGAAAAACTTTTTTTATATAGGGACTCTTTTATAAGCGGAATTCAGTAATTTATTCACAACTAATATAAAAAAAAGCCATGAGGGGAATTTGGTATGAGCTTTTTTATGATTATTTTCATACATAGAGAGCTCACTGTAATTTTCCCAAATTTGAAATATAGCTACTTATTTAAACATAAGACATATTTATCTAATTTGAGGAAATTGAAGAAACTAAATAAAGCACTTTACTATAACATATATGACATGATTTCTCTAAATTACTTTAGTGTAATGTTAAATTATATGTTAGTTTATAAGTTTGAAAAATTATTTTAAAGAAAAATATTAAATATAAGAGATAACATGGGGAAAATGTTAACTAAAACCCATCTCAAGCTAAGTCTTAGGTTTAGAACCAAAAGATTATTTTATTACCTATAATTTTATTTGATTGAAGATATTGTTAAAGAATGGGATAGCATATCTTTTATTTTTATCCATGATAAGATATAAGTTATTTTATAATTATAAGGTTTTTTTTTTTTATTTATAGTTAACAATATTTTTCAAATTTTAAAATACATTTATAAATTGGATAAATTAAAATAAAAAGCCATGTGCATTTTGCATGGAGTTTAAAAAATTTTAGACAGAAAATTTGAATTTTATGGACGCGAACAATCATGTTGAGTTGTCTGCTTCCAGTTGAGTTAACTATACTTAAATCTTCAGGTCAAAGAAAAAACAATACCTAAATCTTATTGTTTATATCAGATATTAAATAATTATGTGAAATAAAATTAGCCATGTGCATTGACCACGAAGTTATAAATTCAAAATTTGTATGATTGATTATTTATGTTCGTTTCAAAAAAATGACTGATAATTTATGTAAATTGTTAAAAATTGTATGGGTAAATATCATATATTATATATTTTCCCCTCTAGTGATTTATACAAGAATAATCTCTCTCATGAAAGTGGTTCTTAATATAAGGGGAAAAAAATCCTTTTTGTCCCAATTTTAAATTAAAATTAAAATTTTTACCCTTATTAATTACATATCACTCATTATCTACCATGTACTTTATTTATACAACAAAGGGTATAATTGCAAAAAATAGATATTTACACATTTATTGTTTTTAACTAACATTTTGAACCACTTGATTTTGATAATTAGTCTCTCATCTCTCCCTTCAAATCAAACACACCATTAAGGTTTTTTTTTGTACGGGGAAGATTTTAGGAAGAAAAGGAAAAGAAGTGAATGGAAGATTAGGAGAGAACTTTAAAATATAAGTTGTTTGATATACTAGGGAATAGAACTTACGTTGATGGAATTTGAAATGTTTGGTATGAAAAATGGGGTGTTACTTAGGTGGGAAGATGAGGTAAAATTCCCATAACTCCCCTAAAAGATTTTTTTTTTAAAAAAAAAAAAACAAAAGAAGTCATTTAGATATTTCGCGGGACATAAACAAACCCTAAAACCAATTGGCGTGAAGGCTAGCATGTAAAATTGAAGTAGATGGCAATGGAATATAAAATTTCGACGACGATTGGCTTCCAGTTGTGACAACAACGCCAGACATAGAAGGAGTTAGAGGGGGACAATACAAAATTATGAAACCACATGTGGGAAGGAGTATGACAATAGGAATAGGGAAGATCATCATTGAACATTGAACACAAGTGATGGTTTGATAGAGAAGTAAATAATAAATGAAAAAAAATTCATGCTAAACCTCTAAAAGTGTGAAGTTATTGAATTAAAAGGTATTTGTTGGCAAGGGGAAATAAAGGTGACTATGAAGCAATGACCAAAAAATGGCATTGCTTCATGTAAGTAATTAATTAGCACAATGAACCTGCCACATAACTAACGAAAATGGCCACAAAAAGTTTTTTTAAAAAAAGTGCAGTTGTGAGGATGTAGAAGAACACATTAACAGGTTTACAATATGCATATGAGGATCATTGGTTGGTGTGAAATGGGCAGTAAAAGTGAACCTATCTCATGCATAGAAAAGGCTAAGTGAAAGAGATTGAAGCAATATTTATTAATTTTCAATCAGAGGAAAGTGTCTTAAAGGAATTACAATAATACAATTATGCCTTTGCAAATGTTGCATAAGAATGGAAGGATTAAAAAAAAACATGCAAATTGGACTTCTGAAATGGTGCATAACAATAAACTGAAATGATGATAGGAGAGTAGTAGAATGCACAGTCATATAATGAACATAAATGATACCGTGTTAATTGTAAGGTAAAAGGAAAAAAGAATGAAGGAAATCGACCTTCTCAAATGCTACATAAGAAGGGAAGCAATAAAAAAAATGCAGAAATGAACAAACCAAGACATGACAACACCATAAGGCACAGTGATAGAAATGAACATTAAAGATACCATGTGCACTGTAGGGTGAAAATGAAAAGAAGTGAAGGAAATTAACCTTCTCAAATGCTAAATAAAAAATGTACAGAAGATCGTTTGAACTCTTACGAGCAAAGCGCCTAGGTGATGATGTTATTGAACCAAGATCGTTTGAACTCCAGTGACAGAAGTTATAATAGTACAACAAGAGTTAATCAGGTTTTAAAACAACAATGGAAAATATAAAAACTAGCCTCAGTCATTTACAAAAAGCAAAAAACAGAAACAAAAGTAAAGTGTCCCTAATTCTTCTTCTTCCTCTTAGCTGGGGACCTCTTACGAGCAAAGCGCCTAGGTGATGATGTTATTGAACCAAGATCGTTTGAACTCCAGTGACAGAAGTTATAACAGTACAACAAGAGTTAATCAGGTTTTAAAACAACAATGGAAAATATAAAAACTAGCCTCAGTCATTTACAAAAAGCAAAAAGCAGAAACAAAAGTAAAGTTTCCCTAATTCTTCTTCTTCCTCTTAGCTGGGGACCTCTTATAAGCAGAGCGCATAGGTGATGATGTTATTGAACCAAGGAGGTTCACTAGGATGAACAAGGGGGAACCAGACCTCGCAGGTGGATCAAGCAACAGTGTGTCAGCTAAGAAGATATGGGGCAAATCCTCAACTGCAGAAATAAACCTGAAATTGGTTGGTGGAATAAATCTGAATGGCACAGCTTGCGATATTGTCCTTTAAGGCACAGGAGGAGGGTTCACAAGTTTAGGGGAGGCACAATGGATTGCGGTGTTATTGAATCCAAATCCTCATCAATATCATGTGGTTCAACTCCTTCCTCATGTGTTTTCCCTTTACCCACTTGAGCATGTTCAGGCCGCCCAACCTCTTCAGTTATGGTGTCTCCAGACAATTGCTCCCTAGCACCATCCTCATCCTCCCCTGTTTCTTTGCCTATTGTTGCATCAGCCACAGGCTCAACAACTTCTTCAGTATCCTCTTCCTCCTTAACTAATGTTCCTAAACTGACATGATCAGCAGAACCATCCTCACCCTCCCTTGCTTCTTTAGGTACGCTAGCCTCACCCACTGTCTCAACTGAGGATGGAATATCACCTAGAGAGGGGTGAATAAGTGATTATAAGTAAAAACTTTTTTTTTCCTTCAAACACTTAAGAATAATGAGATAAGTAGAGAGAAAAAGCACATAGAAATTTATATTGGTTCAGTCTAATTTCATGACCTACGTCCAATCCCTAAGTACTTTGGGATTTTCACTATCTTAATAATTGATATAATTACACGCTAGGCTTTCGGATGATCCTCTCTCAGGACTTACTCCCCCTTACTGGCTATAAATGTACACTCATTCCTAAGGTTCCACAACCTTAAGATTTAATAATAAGTTCACAAGTGATAAAACTCTCTTACAGAGCAGATAAATTATGAATACTAAAGTACAATAAAAAATATCCGGAGATATTAGCTCGAGTTAATGAAACAATAAATGCAATTGAGTAGTTGATTGCACAACGTTTCGATAATTGACAAATTCAATGCTTCGGGCATTTATAGTTGTTGCCATTTATTATCATTGAAGATCAAAATAAATCCGTTGTGACTCTCCAGTAGATCGTTGATGATGAAGCGCGAAAGGTTTAGAAATCGCCGTCATCAGATATTCTTTTACTTCTTTTGTTCCTACAATATAATACTGTCGGAGAACAACAATAATAATTAACTGATCTTTCCCAAGATATCTTTGGAATGTTTAGAGGTGTATCTACTAGTTTAGGTAAGTGCATTAAATGCTCTTGACATGTCAGATTGTTTTATTTTAAATTAGAGTTAATCGATATGGTAATCATCTGAAACTCATCAATAAACTGGTTAAATGCATTAAGAAACAATAATAATAGAGAAATGAAGAATTAGAAATCATGGTTAGCGATTCAAGAATGTCGAGACTGGAATTTGAAGAACAGAGCATATTGACTCGAGTCAAGAGATTACTGGCTCAAGTCATTCCTTCATTTACAAAGCATAGATAGCGTTTACATAAAACTGACTCGTGGCAACAAATTAATAGCTCGAGTTTTGGCTTAAGCTTGAGTCAGAAGAAACCATGTCTCGAGCAAGAATCAGATAATCATTTAAAGGAATAGATGACGCTTGACTCGAGGCAAATAAACGTGGCTCGAGTCAACCTCTAGACTCGAGCAGATAATCAGGCTTGAGTTAGTCGTGAGTAAAACAATTTAAAGATAGAAGATAAGAGTCAGTTGCGAGTAAAACAGTTTAAAGATCGAAGATAAGACTTTGACTTAAGTCATTGAGTGATGGCTTGAGTCAAACATCATTTTTAAATGTAACGGTCAAAACTTTGGCTAGAGTCATAATACGTAGGCTTGAGTCAAGATGAACAATAGTTTTTGAAATTTTTAAAACTAAAAGCAGTTGGTTCGAGTCATAGAATATGCTGGCTCGAGTTTAGTCCCAAACTTGAGGTAGGTATTTGGTGGCTCGAGTCAATGCATCTTTTTGGCGAAGTATAAGAGGAGATTGATTCGAGTCGATAAGTACTAGCTTGAGTCAATTTGACAGCAAAAACAACTTAATTGATAAGTTCACGATTTTGACTCTTTGCCTAAAGGATTACTTTCTCATTGTTTCCAAAAGTTAATTATCATCAAAACACATATAAGGAACTAACATCAACAACCTCCTCAACATCCTCTTCTCCCTGAAGTGATGATACTAAACCGACCTGAGCACAAGAACTATCCTTAGCATCCCCTGCTTCTTTAAGTACGGTGGCTTCATAGATAGCCTCAACAATTTCATCCTCAGGCCCCCTTGTTCTACACCTAAGTTTCCTGTACCTACATCATCAACAGTAGCATACCTAACCTCCTCTAGTTCCTCATGTCTCATGCATTCATCCACCTCTTCTGGTTGGTTAGGGCTAGTTGGTGTGCCATGATTCTGCGCGTGAGACACAGATGTTGTTGGGGAGTGGTGGGATGGCATAAGTGGTGCATGGACAGGTTTACACCTTTCTCACTTCAGTGTGCAGCAAGGTCAGATATGTTGGTCCATTGTGTCACATTTAAAGGGGAGTCAAGCTCAACTTTACCCTTTGTAGAAGGACCAGAGCAATGATCTTTATGTTCCTTGAAAGATGCAAACTCCCTAAATTATGTTGCATACAAGTGAATGAACTCGCGAAGGTCCTTGAAGTCAAGCCCAATTAAACCCATGCGTGACTCCATGTCATTCATCGTTGACTGTAGTTCAGCTTTAAACATCCTAGTTTTTCATCTACAACTTTGGCAAACATGGCAACCACTTCTGCAACTCCTTCTTCACATATTGGCATTGTTGTACTTAGTGCAGTTGGAGGTGCATGTTCCTAAGGCTTCACCTTCCTAACATGTTTCCCCTCATTTGATGACCTATTGAACGCCTCTTTTTGGACAAACAGGATTTGCATCCTATGCAATGACTCTTCATCAAATGTTGGAGTCCACATTGGGGGTTCACCCTCATGAAGACACCAAACCTTGTGCTTTTATAATATGAGAGACACAAGGGAAGGGTATGTGAGTTGCAAATTTTTCCTCACAAATGTTGCAGCCTTCATGTCAATGATCCTCTTCCCCATATTAAATGGCTTCCTCTTGATCAAACATGTGAGGATTTGTTTATCCTCAATGCTTATGGGTGTGAAGTGCTTCCCCTTGTTAACAAAGTTCCTACTGTACAGATGGTGGCGGAACCTATACCTATGAGGCAGCTGCTTGGATTTGTATAGAGGGGAGTCATCGTCAATTGTCCCTCCCTCCAACATAATTTTATCCATTTCCTCTCCACTAAAGGTTGTGTCCTTTGACTATGTAGCCTTAATCTCTAACCAGCTAAGCATTTTCTTCTCATTAATTTCAATTGTGTGGCCCCATGGTTAAGATTCTCAATACTTTAGCTATTTGTTGGCACTAACAAACCTTGAGGAGGTGGGGGTGGCAGAGAGTTCCCTGAGATTTTAACATGATGAAGGAGAGAAGAAGGAGGTCGATAAAGAAAAGTAGTAAGAATTACAAGGCTCAAGGAATAGTTAAGTTTAAATAGAGGTATGATGGATTACAAAAGATTATGAGTTATGATATTGAAAGTTCAAATGTTACGAAGGGTTATGAAACAGTTAGATGATGGTTCTTTTTTAAGATTGTTTTGTTTTGTCTTCACTAATGTAAGTGTTGAAAGATAAATCGTTTGTAAGCACTAAGCATTACATGACGGTTGTTTATTAAGAACCGTCATATTTGTAACTAAATAAATTACAGTTACTAGCTATAACTGTTATTTTTGTATTTTTGTGAATCCCGATTGGCAATGTAGGATGATGCACATAATTAACCATTATGTTTAAGCATTATATATTTTTACTCGACGTCCGTCTCGAGTTCCTTTTTTTCTAGCAAAAATGCATAAAGGTTACCAAACCTGGAAAAATAAGAAAATGGCATATAGAAGATCAATTTTACATAGACATGGAATTATGAAAATAAGAGACATGGAATTATGAAAATAAGAAACTTTTTTCTTCACGAAAATGTTAATCAGGATGATTATACCATATAAATAAAATAAATTATCATCCTTAAATAGCTGCATTAAAGCCCTCTTTAGCCTTGCTTAAAAAGAAACCAAATTAAAATCATCAAATTCAATATAAAGGCAACCAAACCAAATAGATATAAGCAAAAGGGCAAGATATAAATAGATGTTCAAGTGTCTCCTCTTGATTTAATCCAGATAGGTAACAAACAGTTGCATTGAGATGATGGGCATTTAAAATGTTACAGGAAGGCAAGGTTCAGGGTAGAAACTTCCAAATGAATAATATGATTTGTAAAGAAGTGGGATTGAACACAGGAATTTAAATAAAAACAAATCAATAGCTAAACACGATAATCCCGTATGTGTCACCCGTTTTTAAATGAAGAGATCCTATGCATGAGGATCATTTATTGCTTTAATTAAAAATTTTAAATAAAATATATTAAAAACGTTTACTGCAGTAGAATAAAAGAGTCTATCCAAAAAATAGAATAAAAGTCATATCTCTCTCTCTCTCTCTTTCTACCAGCCAAAGGAAATCCTCATCCATAGTTTCTCCTCGAAGTATGCTTTTGTTTGTTTATTTGTTTGGGTTTTCTTTAATTTATTTTTTTTGGTTTTGTTTTGTTTCGTTTCGTTTTTTCCTTTTAAATGCCAAAAGTGGAAAGCTTTTTGGAGACTTATCGCCTCACACGACTGAATTTTTTAAAATGCCACACTTTTCACAATCTTTTAGAGCCGACCTCCACGTGTCCGCGTGTTATAGGAGCATCAACAGTGAAAATATATCTTCTCTACGTACTCCCACCCTCCTCCCTGTACACAGAGCTATTTATTTTTTAATGAGTTTGTTTCTAAAGTTAAGGTTTTTTTTTAGTTTATCTAAAAAATATATATTTTTCTCATTTTTTCCTCAATTAATTGTTATGCTACATATATTTTTTCCATCATTTTCTTCAATAGGGGATTTTTTTTTTAAAAAAAATCATATATAATTATTACATTTAACTATTTTTAGTTATTTTTTAGAATCTTGAGATTTAATTGAAAAGCTTTTATATATAGGGACAGAGGGAGTATTATTTTCACCATCCTTTGTTCTTAACATAAGAGCCTCCTAATTAATTGGATAAATTAAAAAAAAAGATCATTTATTATAATAAGTATGATATAATCTCTTTAAAATATCTATAAACAATATAAGGTTATATATTTGTTTATAAGTTCAGGAAATTAATTTAAACAAAAATTAATATTTGTGTGTCTATATATATATATATATATATATATATATATATATATATATATATATTATTTGCCATAAGATAAAATGAATCAAGATGCTATATTTATGTTCAAATCTAAAACCCAATTAATTTTTATATTAAGGACTAAACTAGAGGTGTGTGTGTGATAGATAATTTTGATTTGATAAGCGGCTCAGATTTGATGAGCCACATGCATTACAACTGTGTTTCTTTGAGATCACGTTTATAGTTTTTAATAGTTCTTATTTATATAAATCGAGATAAAACTTGTCTTATATATTTACCTCATATGTCATAAATTATGATTAAAAAATTATTTTTAAAGACACCAACCACTATTCTAAACAACAACACTACCGTTTTACTAGAACAACTTGTCATTAAATAGTAAAGTTGTATCAACGATGGAATTGGTGACGAAATATATCACTTCTTTATTCAACTAATATCCAAATAAAGTAACTGACTTCATTTAAAAAGGTGACAAAGTTGAAAGTGGCCTTTTAAATGTACTTACTTGATAACCTTTACATTTACATAATTTAAATCATCACATCAATTTCATAATTAAAAAAAAATCATCACAACAATTTTTTTTTTTTTTTTTGCCACCACATAAATTCAATGGTAATAAATTATTACTATAGTGTTTTTCGTTTTTTTCCCCTTCTTTATTATGTAACTTGATGCAAAAACTTTTCTAAGTTTTTTTTTTCAAGTAGAGCTAATCAAAAGGATTAGAGAATACTGGGGCAAACTCTCGTTCGTCCAATACCGTTGGCATCCTCATGAAGGGAGTCTAGCAGGCCATCAGGTGCCTCCTCGAAAAGATGAATTCCCACATCCAAACTTAAAGCATACGTCACCAAGAAATCTGCACAGCGATTGCCCTCTCGATACACATAGGTGATGCAACACCCCCGAATTTCTAGAGTTAAAATAATATAAAACTTCGATGGTTTTTCATAAATAATAACTAAAATTCAAAATAACCAAATTACGGGAAGTGTTACCGCCGCATTTGTATGGGACAAGTGCAATGCTACTTATTACATCACAATAAATCTAAACCAAAACAAAACGTCTTGTGCGAAATATAGAAACAAAAAGGGAGATGATTAAAATTTAGTTGGACGTCATTCCTCACATCTCACTGCTAGCCCCAAACTCTTGGCACCTGTTTTACTAAAATTCTGCTCCCCCGAAAGATCATCGCAGCCCAAGAACACAAACATCAGCAAAAGCTGGTAATCCTAATTAAATAAAGATAAAATGAAATAAAATAAAACAGGAATGGTAAACAAATGAATAATTTGATTTGAATTGAAATAAAATAAATTAATTCTAAAATAAAGTAATTATAAAATAAGATAAATTAATTACAAAATCAAATCAAATAATTTTAAAATAAATAAATTAATTCCAACATAAAATAAAATAATTAAAAATAAATTAAATTGAAAAATAAAATAAAATAATTGTGAAATAAATAAATAAATTTCAAAATAAGATAAAATAAAATAAATCAATTACAAAATAAAATAAGATAAGGGTATCATATGTGTATATGTACAAATTAAAAGGTGTCATTGTTTTTAGAATTTTCTAGTGGGAAGAGAACCATGGTAGACCCGGGAAACCCTGTTAGTTTACCATGTGACCCGGGAAACCCTGCCAGTCACAAATCATCAAAATTGACCATATCATAATTTCTTCCTAGTGTGCACACCTCTTCCCAAAGTTGTTACTAGTGTCTTGGGAAACCCAGACACCACTTTAGGAAGAACGGATACAATCGGTTCACATCAAATATTATTTCGAGGGCATAAAGCCTAAGGGTTGTGTTCATCACTTTAGGAGGTACCATCCCAAAGTTATCCTCCTACAATTAATTTATTTAAATGCACTCAGAATAAAATTACTAAATTATTTCTATGCAATTGAACTTATTAATATTCAAAAATCAATACATTTATATATAAAAAGAAAACAAAGAAGAAGAAGAAGAAAAGAAAACAAAAGAAATCAAATGAAAAATAGCATCAGTAATCATCGGGGCAAGATAGCAGTACGCTTCCAATGTATAAAGCAATGTAACACACATTGATTGTGTGAATGCATAAAAGGATCAGTCAATGCAAGAAACTCAATCATGCAGAGATGCACATAAAGGAAGATTATTCACAAAAAGACAAATGTATATATATAATCAAATCAAACATAAAAGAAATACGCAACAGACAAAAACCGAAGGCATAGGGTCATTCTATAATCAAGCACGTTAATCCTCCAGTCCCAAGCTACTAAACTTTTTATTCACTGGATCATGCTCATATGGGCGTGAGTGTTACCTTCTAGCTTACTAATCAGGTTCAATGCAGCCAGGCAGTTAATATGAACTATAACGTCATTATACCCCTAAGACCAGGCAAGTTTTAAACCATCCATTAGAGCCCATAGTTCATCCTAGAGGGAGGTGCATATTCCAATGTTACAACAACACTCGACTAACCACCATCCCTCATGATCACAAAGCAGATTGTTGGCCCTTGCTTGTGAGGATTCCACTTTCTTAAATCCATCACAATTAAGTGTAACCGTTGTTTAGGGTGGTTTAACCCAGCTAATAGTTCTTTCCTGGTGGGACGATCTACTTGTCTGGGACTTGCCTGGTGGAGCTGTGGCCTATTCAAAAAACTATGCAAGTAAGTTAATCTCCCTCACGAGGCTCACGGGCTATATATTTGTATGCTGAAAGACTGCCTTGTTATGAAATTCCCATAGTTTCCAACTCGTTAAACTAAAGGTGCATACCTATTGGGGTCTTCCATCATCACATGGATTGTCCTTGGTGAGATTATGTAGAAACCAAGCCCGAAGCTCTATCTGTGGGAACTGTCAGACCTACAATGTGGGTGCTAAAAGGGACCACACCTCCTGTGCATATTTGCAGTCCCTTAGCACATGACTTGTGTCCTTTGTCATCTCACCACACCATAAGCATAAATTCGTGTCTGCCATATGACGTCTTCTTCTCTTGGCATTAGTGAGAAGACTGGATCTTGCAGTAGGCCAAAGAAAAACCCTAACTCGTTAGGCACCTTTGCATTTCCATATAACCTCCTACAGTTGGTTTGGATCTTCATCCTCTGCACCACATAGTAACTCGTAAGCCGTGGAGACTGAGAATTGTCCATCTGATGAAAAGTCCCAGAAGTAGTGAGCCTTGTCATCATATCTTGTCGAAACCTTGCAGTCTGATATAAGAGAGAGAACCTTGTCAGGGAGGTCATTGCTAAAGAGGTCTCGGTTCTAGCTTCCATTTGTCGTTGTGAAGCGACCCACTAACATTAGTTCTTCTTCAGCTGTGATGTTTCAAAACGCCAGGAACTTGAAGGGCCCCACCTTCGGCACCTAGTTATCAAACCAGAAACATGTTTGGGTCCTATCCCCTGGATCCTATTGTACTCTATTCTCCACTTCATCCCATACTTTCTTCCAGATGCCGCCATAAATAGGAACTGTTTTGGTTACACCTGTGAGGTCCTTTGAATTCATCCTACCCGTATTACGTAATACTTGTACCCATAGTAAATCAGGGCATGAGCATAGGGCAAAACCAAGCTTCATAAGAAATGCCTTATTTCGAATTTCTAATTGTTTGAAGACATAGCCACCAACCTTAGATGGTTTGCACATATTCGCCCATTTGACTAGCACTGGTTTCCAACCAAGATCTATACCTGCTCATACAAACTTCCTAATATGGCACTCTAGATGGTGACACAACTCAATTGGTAGTTTTGTTGTTTGCTGATAATATAGCTTTAGCTAGAGTTATGAGTCCAGCGAGAGGCAAAGTCTTAACTGCCCAACCTAAGAGCCTATTCCAAACTTTCTATTCTAGATACTCATAGGTCCTTGTGCGAACACGTTTATGAAGTAAAGGAACTCCAAGATACTTCCCTAGATCATCCATTCTTCTAAAACCTAATACCTCATATATACCTGCCTGGACACTTGATAATGCATTAGTAGAGAAATACATGACAGTCTTGGAGTTGCTAATTTTATAGCCTAAGCTTGCACATAAATCATCCAAAATGTTTCGATTGAGAGTAACCTAGGAGACAACTATTGAGCTAAAAAGAACAAAATCATCTGTGAAAAAGAGGTGAGAGAGTGGTGGTCCCCCTCTTCCCATACAAATTGGTAACCACTCTTTATTTCTTACCTTTTGATTGATTATTTGTGATAGGCGCTCCATATACAAGATGAAAATATAAGGCGGCAAAGGATCTCCTTGCCTACTACTACATGAAGGTGAGACACTTTTTGATCATGTTCCATTCCATACTATCCTCATGTTACACGTAGACACATAGGTCATGACTACCTAAACAAATTTCTAGGGTTATCCTGCATCATAAAGCGTCTCCTCAATAAAATCTCATCTTAATTGAGCATAAGCTTTCTTTAAGTCCACTTTAATTGCCATCCACCATTTCGAGCCTCGTAGATATCGCATTGTGTATATCACTTCTTGGGTAATGATGACATTATCTGAAATTTGTGGACCTGCCACAAAGCTTGTTTGATTAGTAAGAACTAAATGAGGTAACCATTTCTTAGGGTGATTAGCTAGGACTTTGGTGATAATCTTCCATGGAACCGTACATAAGCTTATCGGATGAAATTCTTTGATATATTCTGGTACTGGAATCTTTGGTACTAGAGTGATGAGTGTCTCATTCAATTCTGATTCAAAGAGTCCTTCCTCAAAAAAGCGAGTAATCATGTGAAAAATTGAAGGACCCACTATTTTCCATTAGTTTTGAAAGAATGTAGCATGTAGACCATCAATCCCTAAGGCCTTCAATGACTCCATCTGGAAAAGAGTTGAGTGAATTTCACCTAGTGAAAATAGTGGCTTTAAGGGATTCCACCATAGGAATTTCGGGGGCAGTGAAGAGGTCCCTACCTAGATAAAGTGGGACAGTGTCATCTTCTTTGGCATATAACTTTTTATAGAACTGAAAAGCCCACCTTTTCAGTGTCTCCTCATCGTGAAACCATTCCCCTGCATTGCCCCTTAGGACTAAGATAGACTTTTTGCGGCTTTGTTGGATTGTTTTGGTGTGGAAATAGGCCGTGTTATGATCACCAAACTTAATCTAGTCACATCTAGCCTGTTGTGCCCATATCAAACTTTCTTGCTCACAGATCATTTCAAATTCTTGTTTTAATTCACTCTTCAATTTGTGCAAACAGGTAGAGGGTGAGATTCTTCTGCTTTTTTCATACCTCCTAACCGTGCCATAATTTTGTGTTTTTGACGAGAGATACTGCCAAATACCTCAGTATTCCATTTCTTTACCAATGATGTAAAGCTATCAATGCTAGTAACATTTGGGGTGGAACTGGACCAATTCTCCTGAACGACTTTTCCAAAGGATTTTGAAGTAGCGTACGTCGCTAAATATCTAAATGGAGGTCATTGATAATGGTGCCTTACTTCTTTGCAAAACTGAATACATAGAGCATGGTGATCCGAGTTTAGTTTCAGGAGATGCTTCACCAGAGACGAGCTAAATTTTTGCAACCAGTAAGTGTTGCCTAATGCACAGTCCAGACGCTGTAATAATGTGCCACGTCACCATGTTTATTTGGGCCCAACAAATCCGAGGTCCATAAGACTTCTACTGAACAAAAATGAATGAAACAAAGCACAACCACGAGCACTCATATCTAACCTCCTGTACGTTCTCCTTCATTAAGAATGCCATTGAAATCTCCCACTATGAGCTGTGAGGCAGATACAACTATTGCAATATCTGACAGTGCCTGCCATAACTCCTTCCTCAAAGTATTATTTAGGCTCCTGTAAACTGCAATAAATAGAAAGGAAGTAGACCCCCCCTAAATATCTATTCTAGTATGGATGAATTGAGGGTGGCACTACTTGATTGACACTGTTAGGGTCTTTCTTCCACATAAGCCAAATCCCCCCGAAGAAGCCACAAGCTTCTAGTCTGTAAGAGGAGTCAAAACCGGAAAGCTTTATGAATTTAGCAACTTTAAGTTCAGATATATGAGTTTCAACCAGCATAGCCATAATAGCTTTATATTCCAACATGAAATGCATGAAAGTTCAAAAGAAGCTTCTACTAGCTGCCCTTTGGCAATTCCACACGAATATCTGCAAAACCATCAGACATGAAGGAGTTAAGCAATAATCCTCGACCTTGAGGGGTCATCATCCTTATCGTGCAACAACCTCGAAACAAGATGGAGTCGCCTGTGGAACTTGTGGTGTCTCTAACTCCTCCCTTAGAACTTCTAGTGCATTTCTCGATATACGCTTACCTTAGGATTTCTTTCAAACCTTTACATTTCTTGCGATGGTTGATTGTAATTTAACTCCTAATAGCATTTGCTTCTTGATAGGGTTAGATATTGTTGTGTTTTCCTTGACACTTGCCCCATTAATTTGCACCTGCACCAGCTTATCCCCATTATTTTGACCATTTGAAATTTGTGATCCCACTTCCTCAAGCGCTAATCAACATCGTTGTAGTTCCACCACTGTGTGTTGGCTTTTGTCCAGAGACGAATCATGTTCAATAGTCTTAAATGAATGATTCTTATTGTTTAAGACGATCGATGAGCCTCCTACTGGACCCTTAGATTAGCAATCCAACACAGGTGGGCTATCTCCACTCTTAGGGTCGAGCCCATCATTTTAGTTTGCATCGCGAGGCCCATCCAGATTGGTTATGGCCTTAGCGAGCTGGCAGGGTGTTATAATAGATGAAGTGTCCTTTGGTTCTTTTTTCCTTTACTCTTGGGCTAGTTGTGGCTTCCCAGTCTTGGCTCGAAGAGAGCCCTATCTTTGGATTAAATTAGCCTCGTTGACTCCCTTTTTTCTGGGGCCCATATTATGGCCATCTATGGAATTATCTTCATCTCTCCCTTGTCGAGGCGAAACTGTCTCCATGATATTAGTGCATGCCCCTTGTATAGTTGTAGCCGCCAAATCCTCACATTTAAACAAAACATTATATTGAGATCCCCCCTTTAATTTCGGGTCCGTTAACTTCGTTGTTCTTCCCCAATTCTGTTTGTTTCCTTTCCTGGGGTATTGCACCTACTTCCATGAACTGTATTGCATCAGTGGTGACTTCGGCTCTCTTCTAGCAGTGGCTTCATGGTATGTCTGGGCAAAGTGGCCACTAGTATGGGCTTGATTTGGATTCCCTTGCCTCTATGTATTGACCTTGCTACTTGGTGGTTCCCCTCCCTTACATTTCTCCTTGGAGTGACCATACTTACCACATTCAAAACAAATAAGTGGTAGTCCTTCATATTCTATACTGTAGGTCTTCCCATCTACTTTAATCTAACGGACTAGAGGTTGACGTAGGTCGATAAGGATAGTGATGCGAGCATATATACTTCCCCCGTCCCCTCGTCTCTATCAAGTAATCAATTTTTTTACTACATCTCCCAGTAAAGTACTGATAGCTCTAAGAGTACTCCTATGGTAATATTGGAAAGAGAGACCTGGGATCCGTATCCAAGCCACTACTTTAGATATAGTTGAGGAAGTAAAATCGAAATCCAGGGACCAAGGTTGTATTGTTAGATAGGCACCAAATATCATCCAGGGCCCCCCTGTGAGGGCCTTAGTGTAGTCTTCCTCCTGATCGAAAGTTGCAAGGTAGAAGTTACCTTCTATATCTATTAACTGGTAGGATCCCTTTGGTTGCCACAAGGTTTGGGTCCTTGTCAAAAGATCGTGATAGGTGATGGATCTGCCCAGTAGCTTGATGATCACTGTGCGCTCCATGCTTTTAACTAGCACATTGCGAACCTTACTTGAGAACTCAATGGATGGGATGCCTCCCTCACTGGTGATGTGAAAATCCTCGTCAGTGAGCACAACCTCACTCATGGTTCTACCAGCCCTCCCTGCGTGGTCTAGATTAAGTAGTTTGTTTCGGTAGGAGATACCCTTTCCAAATTCTTTCCCTACCATCTCAACATCAGCGGCTGTGCTGCTGTCTTCTTCATCTCCTGCCGCTTCTCTAGGACGTAAGCAAAATTTCTTGGTCGATCAGAGAGTTTCTTTCGGGAGAAGGGGAGAGCTCTCCATTACAAAGTTGTTTTGATCCGAGAGAAGATTGTCACCACTATTAACAACTACTATAACACTGCTCTAGTGCTTTGTTTGCAATTAGTCATTGTCAACTACTTTTCTAAGTTTTTAAGTGTCATATTCTTGCGTGTCAGCCTATCAAACATTAATAATTAATAATCAATAAATAGTTAGTAAGCAAATACAATGAAAGAAATTAAAAACAAAAATAGGATGAGACTAAATAAGGGACTCGGTATATAAGAAATTAAACTCATTCCTCTTTTCTGCGCAGAGAAGAAAGAAGCACTTTATTTTATTTGGAGCTCATATAGAAGAGGTTTGTTTATAATTCATATATTTATTGGGGTGAATGGGTTAATAAATATTTTTTTGTTTTAAATCATATTTCTATGATCATGATAATATAAAAGTATTTCTATAAATATTTAGAGATAGAGAGTAGAGAGATTCATAATAGTGTAAGAGGGGAAAAAAAACTATATTTGGATCTGACGTATGCTTTTTGTCTCATCTTTAGAAATGTTTTTTTCCCCTTAAGAAATATGCTTTGAACCTCAGTTTCATTTTTATATTTAAAAAATTAATATATATGTCAGGGTGCACGATTTCTTTTGTTCATGTTTCCTAGGCATTGAAATTATTGATAAACCCATTGCCCCATCTCCCACCACCCATTAATCAATTATATATGTTATTCATATACACAAATTGGTTTTGCGCCCTTAAGCATAAAATATTGATCCGGTAAGAAAATGTATAAAATATGGATTATATTTTTATATTTATGGGAATGCTTAGTTCTAGCTAAGACGTTTGATAATAGGGTCCTAGAAGAGAGGTAAATGAGATCAAATGGAGGCTTCCTCCTTCTGGTCTCAACTTTAATAGGTTCACTATTAAAAAAGACTTAAATAACGACGAAATGAAAATTTCGTGGCCAATATACGACGGACTCATGATTCCATCGCAAAATATTTGCAACAAAATGCAACAGAATCATTAGTCGGTCTCAAATTTGCCTTTCAAGGAAATGGCAAATTTGAGATAGATTAGTCATTTCGTAGCAATTTGGCAATGGAATAAACAATTTGTCACAAATTGGCACATAATTTCATTTGCCACGGAATGAGAATTCCAGCGCAATTTATTCCGTGGCAATTTTGTGACTTATTTGCAATCGAATATTATATGCCGTTACAATTTGTGACAGATTTACCCTAATAAATTTTTTTCTTCTAATTTTTGAATTTGCGACAGCTTTTTTCCAATAGTCGCAACTGAATAAATTTTTGTCGCAAATTGCAAATGACTGTTTTTCATTTGTGACAGAATATTTTCCCATTTCCGTTCTAATATCAACTTTTTAAATATATCTTCTATTAAGGATAAGAGGAGTATTACAATTTTTTTTTTTTTTTTTTTTTGGCTTGTTGACTCAAAACCATGTGGTCTTTAATTGATTCCACGTACATCTGTACAAATCTCTTGATATTAATTGACGGATCCAATTTGAATTTTAATAAAATGATTATATATAAAACGGTTTAATTAATCATGGTTCGACTAATAAATTGTAAATGGTAGGTGGACCAAATACTTGTTTAAATTAACGATAAAAGTTGGTTTTTTAATATAATTTATGATATATGAGATAAGTTTGTGAGATGAGATTTATTTTAATTTACACGAACATATTTTTCCAACACCAACCCAAACAGGTATTGGTTTTCAATGAGTCTTACGGGTAAGTGTGCAGTTGGTGTGGGAACTATGTAATGGAATATTTCATTTAATTATTCATAGTATGAGACGTGGTAGGGACGTTAGGGACTTTCACGTGCTATTTCCTTCATATGTTTTCTTCCTCTCCTCTGGCTCATTCATAATATAATTAATTCCCCAACACAAAATCATCCCTCTTCACCTTCTTACGTACTCTCTCTCTTCCATTTTTGTCCCCGATCGCTTCTCTCTGCTGCACTGGTTTCCATCTCTCTCTCTCTCTCTCTCACATTGTGAGGAACTAAGGAGGAGGAGGAAGAAGAAGGAGTCATGAATCTTGCTCATTTGCAGAGTGCACAGCAATGGCTTCCTTCTTCTCGAGTTCCAAGACCTCGACATCAAATCTCATCATCAATTCATAAGAACAGGTAATTTCTCTGTATTTTAGATCATTGGAATGTGGCCTTTTCTTTTGGGAGGAGCATATATACACATTTGATCAACATTGTTAATATATAGCCTCAAACTTCAGTGCCTGAATTGAGGGTGAGGAGTAATCAGAGGACTACAGAGGAATACTTTGTTAAACTGATATCTCACAGCCTCAAATTTGAAAGCTTTTTTAAAAACAAATGGAGACTGAAATGCAATACATCAAGAGATAAGATCAAAATACATCAAAACTAAGAGTAATATCCACTAACTACCACTTATGAATCTTTGTGAAGAATAAGTCTAACTTCGTCCACTACATCTTTACTTTAAAGAGATCATAATTCTTATCTATCACACCTCTACAAATAAAAGTCAATTGCCTCTACATAATCAGAAAGCAAAAGAATTTTCCTATAGCCTTTGAACTATAACAATGGTTTAATTATCTCATGTGTAAAACCAATAAGCTCAGCAATAGCAGTGGGGTGATTGTAAGTTTGTTGTTAAAACTGCCAAGCTATTAATATTCATATCACGAACAAAACCCTTTTTTTTTTTTGGGTCAAAATCACGAACAAAACCCCACCAACTGTTTCTATCACTATTCAGGATCGAGCCATCCACCACCAATATGCGTTTGAAACCACTCCAAACAGGTTTCAGAAGCCTACTGTTTCCATTTATGGGCTGGGTATGCTAGCTAAAATTCACTGCGTGAAAATGGAATTGAATTAGAGAAAGATTAGAAAATATCACTTTAACTTTAAAAATTATAAATCAATTTTTTACTAAAATGAGTTATTAATTATTATACTTCTCTAGTTAATATCTATACTCCTGTAACTAATAAAGAATAATTTGAAATTTTGAAGTTGATATTTTTATTTTCCCCCAAAATTCCATGCTTTTTTTCTTCTAATTTTTAAAATTCCGTGTGAAATCTCTCGTTCGTGCCACTTTGGCATTCCCATTTTTACCCTCTGCCCACCACATCCGCGGGATCACTCACCGCCACCGGCGATCTCTTCCCTCCCACCCAAACCACCATCCACCGTCTGCTTACTCACCGGCGATGACGGCAAGGACGTCGTGGCGGCGAGGATGACGACGTGGCCTTTATGCTATGAAGCTCCAGACCTCCTCAGCAATGTACCAGTATTGTGTATTCATAAGAAGCAAAGACATTCTACCTATGAGATGTTGGAAATGACGCCGAAAGCTAAGACCTGTCTGGCCTTTCCACCGGAGGCGACCTCGAGCGGCCTGGAAGTAAATAAAAACAGTTGTTTCCTCCTCCCAGTGAAATAGTAGAGGGAGTGAGGAGGTCCATAAACAATATATATATATTTCATTAATATATATATATATATATATATATATATATATATATATTGGAGAAGATGAACAGAAATCAGGAGAGATCCACGACTTACATATTAATGAATAATTTTCCGTGTAAAATTAGAATCCACGACTTCACTAAATTATACAATTGGTTGAGCAAAGTACAAATTAGATTGCTTTGCAAGTTAGTTGAGCAATGTATAAATAACCGTGATATTAACTAAAGGAATAATGAAAATGAAACCTGATAGAGGTTTGTTGAAGATGTTGGCATAATCCAATGATGTAAATTTGGTGCAGATTGTTCATTTGCTTATGTGGAATAATTTGTGTTGAGTATGATAGGCTCTGGTTCTTTTTATTGATATTAATTACTTCATGATAGAAGAACTACTAAAACCTTAAGGCCACAAGTTCGCTAAATGATGAAGTCATCTTTAATCTATTTTTTGTTGAAATGTTAAATAATGATGGATTAGAAGACTTTTTTTTGGGATGCTTTTGGAGATTAATATTAATGCCACCTTTACAGGATATTCATGCCCTACAGATATGGTTTGTTCAAATCTTCAACATTACAACATGCGCATTGCCTTAGAGAAAACAGTGAAGGTGAGCTACTTATGCCAAAGGGAAAAGGAAAAGAACAAAAAGAAGCTTGAGTTTTCCTTTTCAGCTCCTTAAACTGTCTCTTTCTTATTTTTTCTGCTGAAGTTTAAGGTTGAACTGTCTATGATGAATCCTTGTAGGTAAATGGGAGGCTCATTCTTGCCGATCAGAAAATAAATTAGATTCGAACACAAATGTTAGTGTTCCAGAAAGTATGGACCCCAAGTTCACTATGATGGAGAGCATAAATAAAAATATTAAGCAGGTCAGCAATGAAAGATCCTTTGAAGCGTATGTATTTTTGTGAGACTAAGTCTTTTAACTTCATGCCTGAAACAAAATTTTGTGGTATCTTTTCCAAATATGCAGGTGAAAAAGCTCTGTGTAACACCAACTCTTTAATAAAATGTTTACGTGACATTTTTTGTGTTGATTTTGGCATATTCCTAAAGTTGAAGCAAAGTGATCTTGTGAGCCAGTACAGTATAATCATTGAATATCCTTTTAATTCTCTCATCATTAGCATTTGATAATGCTGGTTTCCTCAGCTAAGACAAACTGTACGAAAAATATCTTGCACGCATTTTTTTCCCTTTTGGTTCACTGAAGTAAAGAGTCTTGGTAATGATGTGCAGTGTTATTTTCTTAGTCTGGTGCACGATGAGAAAACTATGTTAGAAATAGAGAAGGTGTCAGTTATGATTTGAATCACGTTTTAAGGGAGAAATTTGAAGCTAGGAATGATGAAGAAAAATAAGGCTGTGGCCTTGAGGTCTCTGAGGTTCAAGAGTACAGGCCCAGGTAACGGAGAAAAAATGAAGGTTGTGGCCTAAGGTCTTTGAGACTCGAAGAACTCAAGCTAAGGAAGAATTAGGCTAGACATTTGAAGGTTGCAAATGAATAATGAGATAGTAAATGAAAGCTACAATTCCCAGATTGGGGAAAAAAATAAGAACAAGACCCACATGTTAAGGAAAATGATAACTGGACTCTCAGAGAGAGAGAGAGAGAGAGAGAGAGCCTAGTCTAGTTACATTTGTGGGGGAGTCTTGGACATAAATCTTGAAAGAGGTCTCACATTCAAAGTGTTCAAAGAATGAAAGGCATATAAGCATGTGATCTTCTTAATCGATTAATGTAAGCTATTCTAGTGAAAAGGACAAACCCATGCACTTGCCTATTATGGGTGCTGAATTGATGGTGGTGATGGACCACATGTTTTTTACTCATACAAAAAATTAACATTATTAAATATATTTTTCAACCATAATCAATATGTAATATGTTTGACTTAACAACAAAATGCTCTTATAACTTGTGGTCCTTGGAGCAATGGTTTTTCACCAGATTCTGTACACTTTGGTTCTCTGTTTCTTTATTTTTTCCTGGAAGAAGTTGTTTAATTACTCACCATAATTCATTTGTCTCTTAAAATATATTATATTATTGATCACTTTGATAAAATTGTTCACAGCTCAGTCTGTTGCATTCATGAAAAAAAAATATATCTATATATGTATATGATAATAGAATTGGCTTATTGGATTATCTTCTTCTTGTGATGTGCAGGGTCCATGGACTAAAAGCGCAATACATTCTCTGTCATTGTACTTCATATATCAAGCAACACATCAAATGTTTTTACCTCGAATGTTGAAAGTTGTCCAAGCAATACTTCCAGATATACTTCAAACACTTACTGCAACAAGCTTACCTCTTGCTTGCGTGTCTAATAGCTTGAATAAACCCATCCCCCAAAATGTGTTCTTATCCTCTTTTAACAATATTAAGTGGGCCTTAGCACGATTGGTATACTTGTTCGATGTCCAACTTGAGAGAAATGTTGGCACGTAAGCCTATATTCACTTCACCACTCAGTTACTTGATCACATGTTTATCTATAGTTTTCTGTTAAATCTCAACTGCAAATGTTAAATTGATAAGCAGTATGTGAAAAACCAACTGTCTTTTTCAATAGAAAGTAAGTGTTTGGGATCTATGGTTTTGCGCTTTTGCATTGTTGATTATATCAGAAGACTAGGAATAGTCTTTTGTTTGTTTAATTAAACATGATTACAATAAAATTGTGATTTGTTGCCAGAGTTATTGGGAGAAATAAATTAAGGGTAGGTTTTCTGACACATGGTGCTTTTATGGGATTTGGTGTATGGTTAAAGAGAAATGTTAAATTTTGTTAAGAATGATTATTTCCTTTGCAAATTTTAATAACATGACTTACATTGCTCTATGATTTTTCTGTGTACCAGAAAACTCAACTATTTTAGACCAAGAAGTATTTCCTTGGTAGCACTGTAAAGTAAGGATTTGATTGGGAGGATGCCTTGGGGCTTCTATCTCCAATCTTTCCTTATTGAGGGCTTGGAATGATTTAAGTCCCTTTCCTTCTTACATTTAACTCTTACCCCTGCCCCCACTTGTTTTTTCTTCTCTATATCAAAGGACTATATACTCAAGGGTAATGTTGGAAATTCAAAATTTCAAATCTATCCCATCCCATTGCATTGTAACTTCGAAAGAAAGGGATGTGATTTGCTATTCTGTTTTCGTTGAGCTTCCAAACAAACTTTGTAGCAACTCAAACCCCACACATCCCACTCCTCTCCAAATTTCCAAATAACCCCTGAATATAGATGTGGCAAACATCTAATGTGCTTTGTCTTCTATGGACTCTTTCAGGATCATTTTGGCTCTCCTTGTAGCATGTGCATCATTTATTTTTATTGGTGGTCTCCTGTTTTTCAAATTAAGGTAACCATTGATATGCACAGTCTGAAGTGTATTTATTGTTCATGATTTTCATATTTAGAAGTGTCAGGTGGCATAATGTCCTCATTTCCCCACCCTCTTTATCCTGTAGAAAACAAAGTGGTCGAAACAAGACATTAGAGGAGTGCTTCTGGGATGCTTGGGCGTGCCTTATTTCAACATCATCTCATATAGGAGTATGTTGAAATTCTTCTAAATTTTCATACCGTTTTTTTTATGACTCAGTTGCCCCCATGTTTTTTATATGCATTGACTATTACTGAAGAATATATTTTCTTGCTGGAATGTAGCAACCAACACGTGTTGAGCGTGCTCTTGGGTTTAGTCTTGCCATATGGGGCATATTGTTTTACACTCGTCTTGTCAGCACAATGACTGAAGAATTTAGGGTAAGGTCCAAAGCAGTAAGCATTCAATAAGAATTATTCTGTACTCGTTTTTAATTATCAATCCTTAGAGCAGAATAATATGCGAAGATTAAGAGCGGGGGCCCAAGTGCAAGTTTTGGAGCGTGATCATATCATCATTTGTGGTATGAATAATCATCTGCCTTTCATATTAAAGCAGCTAAACAAGTATCAAGAATTTGCATTCCGCTTAGGCACTGCTACAGCTAGGTAAGCAGTTCACATAAGGTTGCTGAACTAACTGGGGTTCAAAACGCTGGCTTTGTAATATTCTGTTTGACTCCTATTCAGGAAGCAGAGAATCCTTCTTATGTCTGATCTTCCTAGAAAACAGATTGATAAAATAGCTGAACCAATGCTGAAAGATTTAAAGCACATTGACGTCCTTACTAAGAGGTATTATTGCTTGGATATCTTCCTATATCATGTTGTTTAATAAGGAAATATTTATGAAAACATCCATTTACCTGTTAATAAGGTAAAATATTGTAATATGAATGCTTCTGATCTTACATTTTTTTATCCGCACTTTATTTTTTAGCACAAGGGCACTTCTTGTTCCTTTAGTTTGCACATTAGAACTATTGATTCTCATTAGTCTGAATTATCATTTAGAAAATCCTTCTTCCAGTTTAAATACAGGACAATTGCTCCATTAATTTTCTTTAATAGTGTGCTCCTTTGATCGTATTTATAGGATAGAGAAAGAAATTTTATGTCTATTAGTTACCTCATGTCTGTGTGTATTAAATAGGTTTGAAATTGAAAAGTTATTAAATGTTAAAAAGAACTAATGAGGTTCAAGATTTTTTAGGTTCTGTTAAAACATGTTGGAAGTGCCTTATAAATAAGATGAAAGGAGTAAATTCTTGCATTTTTTAAGAGTCCCTGATTTTTCCTTTTATTAGTTGTTTTTATGCACTACATAATAAATCCTGGTAAAAGAAGTGAACCGTGATTTTCAATTCAAGGTCTACTATGGCTCATACCTAAATTTTATCGCTCTACAGTGGCAGCCTTGCTTTGACGGAATCATATGAAAGAGCAGCAGCCAACAAAGCTCGTGCAATAATTATACTGCCAACAAAAGCCAATAGGTAACATCTAGTGTGCTTAAAATGCAAATTCATGAGGTAGTTCCAGGGCCATTCCGATTGAAATTAACTGGCATTCTTCTATATATCCATCCTATTGTGTTGAGGAGGTATGATATATAGTTTTTCATGAAGATGCATTGAAAGCATCAATGATGTTAATTGTAGTTTCTAATTATTTTAGGCGCAGTGGATTTTAACTTATTAATGTCTATTATGTCACTATGTTTTTTATTATAAGTCCATTTTAACTAATTTTTCATATATTAAAGAGTAACAGCTAAGTCAAATATGCCTTAAATTGATAAAATTTTGGGTTAAGGGACAAAAATGCTCATGAACTTTTCTCTGAGGAGTGTTTAGCACCATAAACTTTATATGGGTATAAAAGTGCAATAAACTTCTAAAAATGAGGCAAAAATAATACTTTTGTTAAGTGGGGTCAATTGCTGTTACTTTTTTTTTTTTGGTCGAAAAGGAAACTTATATTAATACTCCAAAAGTCCACATACACAACACAGAAAAGGATCACAATAAGAAATAAGAAGCAATACATGAAAGAAAACACTCCTAAGGAAATAAGGAACAAACATAAGACACAAACTAGAAATAAGCTACAAACAATCCTCATTCAAAGAAAGAGGGACGGGAGAAGCATGATGACAATCAGCATCCACCATTTGGGCATCCAAAGCTAGAATAGACAACAAAGACGATGTTGGTTGTACGACCCACCCTATCGAGCACACCCCTTTATAAGCATCAACTACAATTAAGTCAGCGGCATGATTACCCCCTCTTGGGGTAAAAGACAAAGAGAACCCAACCTTGGACGACAAAAGATGAATGATATCGAATACAATGCTCCTACACCTCCACTCAATCAAATCAGAGGATTTGGATTCAACACATTTCAGCAAGGAGAGACAATCTGTTTCAAAAACCACGTTATCATTTCCGAGATCCACCATGAGCATCAAAGCCCTCTTTAGTGCTAGAGCTTCAGTCATAAATGTAGAGATCAATTTCACCTTTTCCACAAAACCCCATTTGAAATCACCAAAACAATCCCTACAAATAACTCCAATAGCAGCAGCTCCAGTGTTATTAGCCGAGAAAGCCCCATCACAGTTAAATTTAAGTGTGCCAGTAGATGGAGGGGACCAATGAGCGAGATTAGTATGACCAACCCGCTGTCCCTCATAGCTGCTTAGCTTTTTGTCACAGTTTACCAGAAGTCGAAATTGTTTTTCCTCACACATTCAATAACAATAACAGGATTAGGGAATTTATGATTAAAAACCATATCATTTCTTTGCTTCCAAATAAAACATAAAATCCAACAAATTAATGAAAGATTGTGCTTGCTCAAGGAATGCGTACCAGTGATTTGGATCCACCAAGCGTTGAAGTTTGATATGCTAATTACATAGATTCTAGCTCCAAGAGTACAGCCGAGCCAGATACATCTAGTCCAGGGGTAGTGAAAGAACAAGTGCTCAATCGTCTCCACCTCACCAGCACAAACCAGACATGTGTCACCTCGAGCTTCAACCTGCTAGAATGCGATATGGAAGATTAAGGTTATACCAAGAGTGCAGCAGTTTATTTGGCGGATCTTGAATAGGGCCATTGCTACTTTATGGGCCCTACATTGTGTTATTTACATGATTATTTAAATAGAAAACTCCTCACATCACTCTCTCTCTCCTCCCCTCTTCCTCCTCCTCTCCCATCCCCCCCCCCTCTCTCCAAGTCTCCATAATGGCTTGTACTTTGTTCTTCTCATCTACTTCCCTTAGTCCCTTTCATAGTTCCATTCTTGAGAGACTCAAAGCTTGCTTGCAAAATCAGAAACACCATAAAGGATTCTGCACCACCCGTCGACTGTCCATATAATATGGATCATCCACGTTCAATACTACATCCAAACAATTTTAGCTCGTGATGCATCAATGGATGTATCTTGCTCTTGGCGTGCAAGAAGAATATAGAGCTAATGAATTAGTCATGAGCTAAAGTTTTTCGGAAGTGATTATTT
Organism: Acacia confusa; assembly: GCA_037074495.1. NCBI lineage: Eukaryota > Viridiplantae > Streptophyta > Magnoliopsida > Fabales > Fabaceae > Acacia > Acacia confusa. The sequence continues at coordinate 17,172,671 of CM073514.1, forward strand.
TAGGTGTAAGAAGAATATATAGAGCTGAAGAATATATTGGGCATGTTTAGGTTGGTGGTAGGAGCGGTGGCTTAAAAGCTATCTGACTTTTATAAAAGTCAGGTTAAGCTAACTGATGTGTATTTGGATTGCCCGTTTGGCTTTTTGCAGAAGTGGCTTTTATTCTAACTGAGGTAAGTTTGGATTATTATTTGAAAAGTCAGTGCAAATGGAAAATGACTAAAAAAGACATGAATCATTTTGAAACTACATATACATATTAGTTGTATATATTGAGTTAATGGAAATTTTAATTTAAAAAAAAATTAAATATTATTAAAAAAATAAACAATAAAAACCTTAATTAAATATAAAAAAAATTAAATATATTTCAACAATCCTACAGCGAAATGATGTCAGCGAAAATTGCTTTAGGAGCTCCAGGGAATTTTTGTCCTTTTTCTAGTGAAATCACTCATTTGGAATGAGTCAGTGAAAATGAAATGATGTCAGCGAAATCATTCATTTCGCATAGTGCCAAAACACATGCCAACGTTTGAGAAAAAGCTACGAAACCAGGCTTTTAAAAAAGTGGCGTTTTGGGCTTTTATTGATTTCAGCCCAGTGAACTCACCACCAATTCCAAACAGGCTGCGCTCTGGATTTTCAAGAAAAGTGGCGTTTTTTACTTTTTTTGTAGAAAAAGTTGAGTTAAATGCATATCCAAACAGGCCCATTAATGATAGGCCCAAATAGATGATAGGAATGCTTGAATTACAACTGAGCTCAGCTCAGAATGATTTGGAGGCATGTAGACATGGAGTTTGAGTTGGAGAAAGGGAGAGAGAGAATGGATGAGGAAGAGGGGAAGAGAGAAAAGTGATGTGAGGTGTTTTTTATTTAAATAATCATATAAATAACAAAATGTGGGTCCACAAACCAAAAAGTAATTAATGGAGGTAGCATTTTTGCCCCCGTTAAGTTCATAGGCAGTTTTACACCCATATAAAGTTTATAATGTCAGATGCTCCTTAGAGAAAAGTTCATAAGCATTTTTGCTCCTTACCCCAAAACATTACAAGTTTATCCTTAAAATTTCTCTCTCTCCCTCTTTATATTTACAAAACATTCTCTCTTCTTTCTCTCTTTTGAACAAGGGTAAAATTGAAAAAACAATCATGAATAATCTCTAATTGAACTTATACCAAAAACTTCTTCTGCAAAAGGATTTGTAACAATGACCAGAATGGTAGTTTTTATGGAGGTTTTCGTTAGATTAATGATGAGAAACATCAGCTCAATATAGTTTGACTATTTTTTTGAATATGTTATAAAACCACTACTAAAATACCCGTAATTACTTCTTTCTTTGGTTGTTTTAGCGAAGTAATTATTTCTATTTTTGCTGTCTTTCATCAATATTCTGAATTTCATTTTGATGAAGCTTATTCATTTGAGGTCCTTAATTTCGTAGGTATGAAGTTGACACAGATGCTTTTCTATCTGTTTTAGCCCTTCAACCAATTCCAGAAATGGATTCTGTCCCCACCATTGTTGAAGTATGTTGCATACTTTCAGCTTGAAATGAAATGAAGAACATAAAATTCAAATACCGTGCACAAAAGTAAAATTTTGTCTTATTCAATGAATGCAGGTTTCATGTTCCAAGACAAGTGAGCTCTTAAAATCTATATCAGGAATGAAAGTAGCGCCAGTAGAAAATGTTGCGTCCAAATTATTTGTTCAGTGCTCTCGGCAGAAGGAGCTTACAAAGATCTACAGACAATTGCTAAATTATCAAAGTATTGCATAATTTTTACGTTATCATATTTGTCAGCATTCCTTCTTTGACATAGTATTTGAACTTTTTTGTAGTGGTGTTTTATACATGGTTTATTCTCTACCTAAATCGATAATAATCAACAAGAATGAAATTGTCTTCTGGTAATGTGGACTATAGCTGCTAAGTCACTCAATAGTGTCATTTCATTTAAGTTTAGTCATTTTTTATGCAACTTCTCAGAATAAACTTTCCTTCTGAATCTTTCCATTTGGCCTTAGTTATTTTATTTTGTTTTATGGCTAAAGTAAGGTGAGGTAAATGAAACATTTCCCCATTTGATGACCCTAGATTTAGAAACTGGCTTGTTATTTTCTTTATTGACCTACCATACAAATTTTATATGTCCCTGAAATTTAACTATATTTTTTGCTTTTTTCAGATAATGTATTTAATCTTTGCAGCTTACCTAACCTAGAAGGAATGACGTATAGGAAAGTAAGAAATGCATTTCAAGAGGTAATTAATGTAATTAGTTGGCTGAATCCACCATTTATCGCTTACATAAATTTGCTTACATAAATTATCTCTCCATTCATATTATTTCAGGCAATTGTCTGCGGTCTTTATCAGAATGGAAGGTTAAACTTCCATCCAAACGATAATGAAATCCTGCAGAAAACTGATAAAGTATGTAGACTAGCCCCTTACCAAATATAATGTATATTCCATGAAAATTTGAAGTTCCTGTGGCAATTTCAAGTTATTACTTTGTTACAAAAAGATGCGCTCTTAACTTTTTTCTGTTCCGTAAGTTTTTGAAATCAATTAATTTTAGAAGGTTTGCTAGAATACTCTCTGATGTCACTATGCCTGCCTCATTTAGGTATTAATGATTGGAACCCTTCGTGATAAGAAGGAGGCACATGCACGAAAGAAAGAAGGAATTCATGACCAAGAAATTCAAGAACAAGATGTCGAGCATGCCATAGAATTGAGTGAAAAGAGACTGGTTAATAGTAAAAAGCATCCTACGAGATCAAGTTCCAAGGTAGGACAACTACATTAGAAAAAGATTCTGATTAACATCGAATGCCATTAAGTCAAGATCTTTGCTTTTATTACTGATCATCATGTAGGCATCAGATGAAAATATGAAACCGAAAGAATGCATTCTTTTGCTTGGGTGGCGCCCTGATGTTGCAGAAATGATCCAAGAGTATGATAACTATCTTGGTCCAGGAAGTGTTGTGGTATGATCTTACATATATGATGAGCTGATTACTTCCATTAGTGTTTACTTCCTTTGTTGCATGATTTCCTGATAAAAAACCTTGTGCAATATTCAATTCAAGTATTGAGGTGTGAACTTTAATCACTACAATTTATTAATATAACTTCTATAAGAACTTATGGCTGACAGGGTGACAGACATAGAAGATTTAATTCCTGATTGCCTATACAAATATGTTTTTTTACTACTAACTAATGTACCATTGAAAAAAGTTTAAGGGATAAGATATTTTATGAAAAACTGATAATTGATTGGTTATTCATACATCTTGAAAAATTGACAATTGACTGGCTTTTCATTTTGTTGCTATTGTAATCATAGCCACAACCTTAAATCCAAGTGTCTATGATTCTTTTTGACGCTATCAGTGAATTGAAACTTAAATGGTAAGGAAATGAGATTTATTCTTTATAGAAGCATTAACCTAAAAGCACTCTCTTGATGGTCTCAAAGGATACTAAATCTGAACCCCAGAAAATTTATATCCACGGAAATGGTCGAGTGGTTTTTGATTGTGCATCTTATCACCAACTTTGACTTTCTGGACTATCTATTCTCTTATTGAGTTCAAAATTCATTTCTTAAACGATATGATATGCAGGAAATATTATCAGAGGCACGATTAGATGAAAGGATTAGGTCCTGCAACATTATTGGTGGATGTGAATTCAAGAATGTTAAAGTTTCTCATAGGGTATTCTGTCACTGTTGTATTAAAATTTTCCTTTAATGTATTTTCCAGTTGGAAAAATTGGTTAAAAAATCCCCATTTGATAATTTTATTGGCCAAAAGGACCTGATATATTTTTATACAAAGAAATTACCAGTACTCTGCAGGATTTTATATCTGCCAATGAAATTTTCAAATAGTAGCTTTTCACCAATTTTCCCTTTCTAGTTTTATCATTTCTAGTTTTATGATTATTGACTTTATTCATATTCTGTAGATTGGAAATCCTTTGGACTATGACACCTTAAAGCACACCCTTCTGGATATCCAGAAATCTCTTGGCAATGAAGATATTCCTTTGTCGGTTGCTGTCATATCTGACAGAGGATGGCTTCATAGAGGTAATGATGCATGTTGGCTTTTGTAACAGATAATAGCCTGCTATTGATGATTGGCTATTCTCTCTGCAGATCCATCTCAGGCAGACAAGAATTCTACTTATTCTCTCCTACTAGCAGACAATATCTGCAAAAATCTTAGACTTAAGGTGATATATTATTTTACTTATATGACTTAAAATCTGATGATACAATTGCTGGAGCATATACACGGAAACATTCTTTATTTAATATTAGTGAGTAGTTATAATTATGAGCTTAGAAGGAATAAGTTGGTTCTTTAAATTGCTATTTTGCAGATGCAGAATCTAGTTACAGAGATTGTTGATTCGAATTTAGGGAAACAAGTAATGCTCTAAATATCTTAGTTTGCTGAAATTTTCAAAATTTAGATTGGATTATTTTGAGTTATTGGTGCTTCTGTATAAAATGCTGCAGATTGCTAGAATCGATCCATCTCTGACCTATATTCCAGCAGAGGAACTAATGGGCCATGTAACAGCTCATGGTCATTACCTTTCTTCTCTTCTTTACTGTGCTCTCTTTATGTGGCCTATTTGCCAAGTCAGTGTGCTCAGAAAGTTCTTTTCTGTACTTGCAAAGCAGTAGCGGAGAACAGCGAACTTAATGAAGTTTGGAAAGACATACTGAATGAAGAGGGTGATGAAATATATGTGAAGGTAAGTAACATACTGCTTCTGCAATACCTTAATATCCATGAATCATTCCCATTTGATGTATAAATTCTTTCCTTCATCCCTTTTCTTTTGAATTAGTCTGAGTCTTCCGGTTTTTTTTTGAACCTTATCTTCCTAACAAGATTATATTTTTGTTGTGTTACGAAAATATATTAGTATTATTAGTATTAATGTATATAGCTGAGATCATGTGATTATAATCATATCCCAATCAGACTCCATATAATTAGGGATTACACATATTATCATCATTATAAGCCATTATGTTTAGACTCCTCCCTCTGGTATAAATATCAATAGGTTTATCATGAATAAATCATCTTTCTAATTCATTTCTCCACGTAGTATCAAAGCCTTAGATTTGTACTTGGCCAATTTCTTTTTTGGGAAAATTGATTACAGGGCCCAAGGAAGCAAAATAATTACAAAAAAGGCCCAAGAAACATTCACATGCTAGGGCCTTTTCTGATATTTTTTCAAAAAACATTAGCAACTACATCAGTAGCGGTTAACAACTATATCAGTCCCCGTTAACAACTAAATCAGTCTAATTAACAACTACATTTTAACAACTATATCTGTAGCAATTAACAACTACATCTGTAGTAATTAGCAACTATGTCCGTACACTTTTTTTTGAAAAAATGTTAGATGACATGTGAATGTTTCTTGGGCCTTTTTTGTAATTATTTTGCTTCCTTGGGCCCTGTAATCAATTTTTCCTTGTTTTTTTGGGTGGTCACTGTTCACAGAACAGTAACTGCTAAGAAGTTACTGTTGCATGAACAGTGAGAGTGAGAGTGAGAGTGAGAGAGTGTGTGTCACCCCATCATCACCATTCGCCATTGACCCATTAAGAACTAATTAGTTTCACAGAGAGGGGTTGTGCGAGGGTTTCGACCCCTCCCTCAATTAGAGGGATCTCTCCATGGGAGAGATGATGCATTCGGCAGCGTTCTTCCAACGAAGCTCGGGTCTTTGTGCGTATGTGTTTTCTTGGATTAGGGTGGGTGGATCGGCGAATTTAACATTTGAGGATGGTGTTTTGGGTATGGGAAGGAGTCATGGAAGAATGTAAGTTATCAGTTATTTTAGTCATGATAGATCACTCGCGAGGGATGGAATTTGTGCAAGGAAGGTCCAATGGTGCTTTGATTGCAAGATCGGGTCAGTTCTCCGACGGATGTATACATATTTTGTGAAGTGGGGAACCGATTCATCAGATTTGGGGGCTTGGAAGGATGATGTCGCCATGATGAAGATTTTAGATGTAGATTCCTTTGCTGCTATGGGGCGGAATTTGGGCGAGCATAGGAGAGTGAGACTGTCGAGTCCTTGTGTGACCCCGTTTGTTCTTTGCCTCCGGTGAGGTGTTTCGTTTTGGTGTTTGTCTCTGGTGAGACATTTGGAGTATTGTTTGGTCACTAGTAAAACCATTTGGTGTTTGTCTCTGGTAAGACCGTTTGGTGTTTGTTGTTTGAGTTCTAGGCTATGGATCATTATTTTCTTGAAGATCAGTTGTTGCAAGTGCGAGCTATTTCCAACTTGAGGGGGAGTGTTGAGAATATTAGGATAATATTGTGCCTTAATTCTCTCCTTAAACAAAAGCCTTTAAGTGGCACACGGGTTGAATATTTTTGTAACAAGTTTGGCATGATCAATACATGTGCTTTAATTTGAGGGGGAGTGTTAGGACAATATATTAGTATTATTAGTATTAATGTATATAGCTAAGATTATGGGATTATTAATCATATCCCAATCAGACCCCATATAATTAGGGATTACAAATATAATCATCGTTATGAGCCATTATGTGTAGGCTCCTCTATCTTATATAAATATCAATACGTTTATCATGAATAAATCATCTTTTTGATTCATTTGTCCACATGTTGAAACTAGATGAGTCGCTTATACATGGTATAGAATTTACAGAACGAACCATATTATTTATGATTTGTAAACGGTGCAACTTGTTATAAATTGTATGTTGTATGTTGATATTAATATTGATCCGAAATGGCATTTCATAAGTATTATCTACCTTCCATTGTTTCATGTGACAGGATATCAAATTTTACATGAAAGAAGGGGAGAATCCATCATTCGCCGAGCTCTCTGAGAGGGCAATAGCACGAAGAGAAGTAGCCATAGGTTATGTTAGAAAAAACAAGAAGGTAAGCTGTTAAAAATATGATAAAACATACTTACCCATAGAAAATTATTTTGAGCCATCCCATAAGAGTATGTAAAATATAATTTGTCATGTTTGCAGGTAATTAACCCAGTTCCAAAGTCAGAACCCCTCTCTCTTGAAATGACAGACTCACTGATAGTTATTTCTGAGTTTGAAGGAGAACAGCCTGTAGTTTTATAATGTTGTAGATAAGCTTTACCTTCATGCTGCTTCATTGTTTCTACAGGTGCATAGTTTCCACCACCTTGTGTAAGCCCTAGCAAGATTATCTCAGGAATCCCTCAGTTTAATAAGCCCTTAGAAGAATAGAGGGTGAATCAGTTGTTTCTTAATGTTGTAGCTCATGATCATTCAAAGGCTTAAAGATTTAGAGGAGTTCAATATTGGTCCCATTATAGACCCCACTGAAACTCAATCTGGTGTTGTCTCTGTTTTCCCCCCTTTTTATGGGACCAAGGCTTGTTTATAACTAATAAGTTCAATACTGCAAAGATTTTACGGTTAAAACAATGTTATATTCAGTTTTGAGTACACATGATTTTGGTGTGTAAGTTTTTTCCTCAAGGCTTAAGCTATTACCACTCACTTGAAGATAATGCACACAAGCAGGAGATGCATACATACAAATTGCTAGCTCTAGACGGATTTTATGTAATCTAATTTGGTGCCTAAAACATAATGGCCACAGAACATAGAGGAGAATATAGAGAAGTATAGGGCCGGTTCTTCTGTTTGAACAGTTTTATAAATTTGTTTTTAAAAAATTTTTGAAAAGGAAAAAAAAAACTATTTTGATAGTTGTTTAATTTTTTTTTTTTTTAAGAAATGTGGTGGCAGTGGCCATTGACGATGATGATATGACGGTGGCCGTCAATGGTGGCCGTCAATGATGATAACATGGCAATGATTGGTGCTAGTGGCATGGTGTTGATAGTAGATAAATAACGAAATAAGAAATAGAAAAAAAAAACAAAAAAAACACTTAAAAACTTTTTATGATTTTTGCTTTTAGAAAAAAAAAAAACACTTAAACACTTAAAAAACACCTAAAAACAATTTTATGATTTTTGCTTTTAGAAAAAACTTGTTCAAAACAGTTTTCTAATGGGAAAAAGAAATAAAAATATCATTTGAATTATCAAAACCTTAAAATAATAAACAAAAGGATATATAGGTCATCAAGGATGAATTTGAGATTTTTAAGTTAGGTTGTTTTTACCAAAATGCTTCTCAAATTTAAAACATGAGTAAGAACCAAAGTTGTTAATTGTTAATATTGTCATTATCATGTCAACACATTTAGCATGTGTTGTTGATAAGTTGAGTATAGGCAAATGACAACTTAAGCATAGCAATTGACAACTATCGCTATTAAACTTGTCAACTTAAGCATAGACAATTAATAATTTTGGTATAGAAATTAACAACTTGAGTTCTTCAAGTCATGAATCCCTGTAACTAAGTTGCTAATTGTTATATTCAAGTTGTCATTATCTATACTCATGTTGTCAACGACACTTAATAAGGGTCAACTTGAGTATAGATAATAGCAATTTAATTATATCAATTAGCAATTTGGATATAGAAATTGACAACTTGAGTTCTCCATACGTCAATCTTTATGTCTAAGTTGTTAAGTAATATTTTGAAATTATCATTGTCTATACTCAATTATCAACAACACATGAAAAGAGGGAGGGAGAGGAAGAGCAAAAGATCATCCTCATCTAAAATGAGTTGTGCTTGCCTGTTTAGGTTACTGGAAGAAATTACTTTCAAATATGATTTATGATGTACAAGATAAGTTAAGTTTGTAAGAAAAATTTTAACTCCGCTTAAGTAAATGTAATTCTTGAACACTAACTAGAGACTAGGTGTTCACCCAACCACGCGTTCAGATTGGCGCATGCGCTTCTTCCTCCTCTATATCCTCCCACCTTTTTTTATCTTCCAATCGCAAACTATCTTCTGTTGCGAACCTTTGATTTCACACCAACCTAGAGGATAGAGCTGGGAATTAGGGGCGGCTCGTGAAGGGCCAGGGCCTAACAGAGTTGGCCCTCCAGGGCCCGGAGTAAAAAAAAACACATGTTTTTCAAAGCCCAGCCTGAGAACACCAGGGCTAGAGCCGGCCCGCAGATCCAGGAAATTACTATTACAAATTTTAACTATTTTTCCTTTATTTTTTTAAAAAAATATAATTAGTAAATTACAACACAAATTATCCAATAAACAAGCACAGTCACTAATTCATAATCAAAAGCAAACTATGTTCATAAATAACTCACATAAAACATAAAAAACATATCACTAAGATACATTAGTACGATGACTATTATTGTCGTCATCTTCATCACTATCATCCATTTTAACGATATTTGATCACTTTGAGTAGTAGCCTCTAGCTCATGAGTAAGAATATCATGAAATTCTTTTCTCGCATCATGAACACATCCATAATCTTTATTTATAACAAATAATAAATCAAATCATAAAATTAGAGTATAATTATTATGTATTTGTAGTTAAATGGATAAATAACTCTATAACAAATACAAAATATATATAAATTAATAAATTTAAAAAAGAAAAAAAAAACTACAGTGAAAAGGGCCTGTAGGGCTGGCCCGAGGCCCGTTAGGGTCGGCCCTTCTTCAGGCTAATTTCAAATATCTCGTCTATTTTTCAAGCCCGGCTCTTAAAAGACCAGGGCTTAGACGGGCCGGCCCGATGGGTCTGACCCGTTTTCCCGGTTCTACTAGAGGACAAAGACCAGTTCTTTGAAGGATATTAGCTCGTTTCCATTTCTTACTCAGGAGGATTATTCACACTTCTATAACTTGTATTCCTAGATGGATTGGTGTTTAGGTGCGAACAACAATGCAAACAAGAGAGAAAGAAAAAAAATCCTGAGGGGATTAATACAAGGAAAAGAATGCAGATTCTTGAGACTTGGTGGCGCAGGGTGTGGGAACCTGGGCTCAAGAAGGGAGTGGCGGAGGAGAGGGAGGAGGTTGAACTTGAAAGTGTTGAACCAAGATGGAGGAGTTTGATAGGGTGGATAGGCCTAAGTCGGGAGCTTGCTTGTGCTCTACACACAGATCGCCATAGAAGAATGTCGGTGATGGTGAGGTGACGAGAGAGCGGTGGCGGGTGGGGTTGAAGATGAGAGGGGGTGAGATATAGACATGGAAAGTGACAAAGGAAGTGTGAGGAACATTTTTTGTGAAAATATTAAAGATTGAAGGTGTAAAAATACACTTGTATTTTATCTTTATGAGTGTCTAATATTAAATGTTTTTTAGCTACAATAATGTATACGTAGTTATAAATTAAGTACAAAAATACTATTTGATTGTTAAGTTTGATTTTTTTTACTGACTGTGCGATGACATGACATTTCAAATGTGTAAAATTACATATGTGGTTTGATAAAAAGAGCACCCAACACTAAAAGCATGTTTGGATCCTCTTTTTTTTAAGCTAAAAGTTATTTTTAAGATAAAGCTATAAAAAAAGAGTTTTTAAGAAAAAACTAAAAGCTGTTTGATAGTTATATAAATTGTTTAGCTTAAAAGTTACTTAAAAGCTTAAATTAAATTTAAACTGTTAGACAAATTTTTTGTCATAAATGCTTTTTCTAATAAATATTATCATAAAAGATATATTATAAAACCTTATGTGAACTTATAAACACTTTGAGATTTGTCATAAACATTCACTTTGAAATTTTTGAAAACTTAATCTGAACTTATTAAAACCTTGTGTAAAATTCTAAAATTCTTATTAGATGAGAATAAAAAAATGTAAAAAGATTTTATTTATTATCAATATTCAAAACATTATTTAATCTTTTTATATTTTTAAACTTCTTTTTGTGTGGCACTTTTCCCAAAAAATAAAGAAAGAAAGAAAGAAAGAAGGAAATAAATTATTAGAGGAAGCCTCTCTATATTCAATAATTCAAGATATTAAATTCAAAATTTATCTATAAATGAATAAACATACTCATTGAGACCTAGAGCCATACAATCATGTCCCTTGTTAGATATTAAAACATAGTTTAAGATAATTTTATTATTTTTAAGGGTTAAGGCTTGGACTTTGAAGTGGTTGCTTAGAAATAAAGATGATGAGGTGATATGTAAACAAATGACAAGATTTGAGTTTGTTAAATTTTTAGTTTTCTGGGTTTATTCGATATGTAGTTTTTTTTTTCTTTTTTTTATTTGATTTCATACTCCCTTGCTTGACGTTCTCTCTTGATTCAAAATTATATTTGTTGTTCTATGTTGTTTTGCTCTTTGCCGAAGGAGATGATAGTAAGCTATTTTGGAATAAGAGCTTTTGGTTAATAAGAGCTTAAAAAAAACTCCTCCCAGGAGCTTCTGACTTCTGGCTTTTTCTTCTTTATAAAAAAAGCTCTTTTTATTATAAAAGCTTTTGTGAAAACCTATTTGACCTAACTTCTACTTATAAAGAGAAGATAAACTAAAAATAAGAGGATCCAAACAAGCACTAAGTTCTTTTTTTAATCTAATAATTTTATTTCAATCAAAATAAAATTATTATTACTCTAGGTATAAACCCTAGAAGGCCAAATTTTTTATTTTTATAATTTATTTTATTTTTTAAATTGTTATTAAATTTTATAATTAATAATTAATTAATGAGCATTTATGTTTTTATAAATACTATATTTAATTAAAAATAATTTTAACTATTTTATCTAACAAAATGAATGAAAATAAATTAAGCAATGTTATAAACTTATAGTTATAAAGTTGAATTTTTCAAAGTAAATGAATTTTTTTTATACAATAAATGAATTTTTTTTATAGAATAAATGAATTATTTCTTTAACTATTTAACTTTTCAAAAAATTAAAATTATTTTTAAGTAAATATATTATTTATAATATCAAACTTCAAAGTATAAATACTCATTTATCAATTATGAATTAGAAAATTTAATAAGGACTTTTAAAAAACAAAATTATGGAAATGAAATTTTTACCATTTTTACCCATTGAATAGATCTCCCTTCCCAAAATAATAAATCAAAAGAAAAAATTTGGGCTCCCAAGAATTATACCTAGAGAAATAATAATTTTTCTTTAAATTAAATAAAATTATTAATAACAAAAAAACTTGGTGTTGAGCACTCTTTTTATCAAACCATATGTATTTTTGCACCTAATTTATATCCACATGTGCACTTTTACACATAAAAAAAGCTCTTGATGTTGGGTACTTTTCAGAATAAAGCACATATGCATTTTTTCACTTTAAACTAGTAAAACTTTAAAAATTCATATTCTTCTTTTTTTCCCATTAGATTTTTTGAGGGTTTTTAAGTTTAAATAGTCTTTTTTTCCCTTTTACAAACAAGTTTTATAATTTTTTTAAAAGTTTAAATTATATAAAACCCCTTTGAATTTTGGGTCAACTGTGTACAATTTTCTAACATTTCAAAGTTTAAATTTAACTTCTTAAATTTTCATTTTTTAACTATTAATCATCTGTTGTTAAGTTACCATTATCTTTTATGGAAATTTCAACATCAAATTATAAAATGACATGTGAAATCTTATATGGCATCATGTGTAAATCATTCATTTCATAAAACCATTTTGAACTTTAAACAGTTGTGTATAACACTAACTTTGATTAGTTACAAATAACCCCTTTGACATTTCAAAATTTAAATTTAACTCCATCAAAATTTTCATTTATAATATTAAACCTCATGTTGTTACTTTTATCATTTTAATAAATTGGATTAAGGTGCAAAAATACATATGAGCTTTTTTCTCAGGAGCGCCCAGCACCACATACTTTTTTTTTGGAACAAAAATGCACATGTGGTTAGGGATGGAAATAGGCCAGGCCTCTATCAGGCGGCTTACATTTTGGCCTATTTAGGGCCTAGTATGGCCTGACCTGTTTATTAAAAAGGCCAGGCCAAGGCCTATTTAAAGGCCTAAATATGTAAATAGGTCAAGCCTTTTTTGTTAAGGCCTGTCCTGTTTACAAATTAAATAAATATAATAATATTTATATCATATAAATAACACAATTTTAATTTTTTTTCATTCTTATATTCTAATTTTAAGTATAATTAGTTAATTATAGTTTTATACATATTATTATATTAATTAATTATGGCCTTTAAGGCCTGTAATATGAGGTCTTTTTAAAGGCCTACATCGTAAGTAGGCCTTTAAAAAGGCTTCAGGCCTAACCAGGCCTTATGAAGACTCAGGCCTGAGCCTAAAAAAAAACTTGTATTCAGGCTCAGGCCCAGGCTCAGGCCTTTCCCCTCTATTACAGGCTCAGACCTATTTAGCCAAAGTCTGGCCTGGCCTGGCCTATTTCCATCTCTACATGGAGGAGCGCCCAGCACCATAACCTTTTTTTGGGAGCAAAAGTACACATAACGTTACGTCTTGGGAGCGTCCAGCACCACGGGTCGTTAGTCAACGGACGTTGACCGTTAAGTCATACGAAAATGAACAATAACTCCGCGAAAATTACCATTTTGTCCCTAGTTTTAAGCTGAAATTACCATTTTGCCCTAGTTTTAAATAATTTTTTTTTTAAAAAAACTAAAATAACTCCTCCTCGGTGGGCCCCACCACCGGCCACACCGCCGGCGGCGGCCGCCCTCCCCCCACCTCCGACGACCTCCTCCGACGGCCTATTTTTTAAAATATTTTTTTTAAAAAAAACTAAAATAACCCTTCCCTCACCGGTGGGCCCCACCACCACCGGAGGCCACCCTGTCCACCTCAGGCAGCCACCTCAATTTGCATATGGTCGTTCACAACGCAGAGCTTGTGTTCGGTCAATACCAAACATATACACACAACTATGTCATATTTCCAGCGTTTTTTTCTCCCTTTTATGCTTATTTGAATTCTCTTTGTGCAGCAACTGAATGTACTTGATCTATATAACCATGTGTGTGTGTGTGTCAGCAAACTACAACGGTACACGCTAGCGACAAGCATCTTATATATATATATACACAAAACAGATGAAAAACCCATGCAAGGCAGATGCTTAAACACGTACACTGATAATCAATGTCAACAGCCCTTGTTTGTCTGGTTTAAGTTTCAGTTACCCATGATTTTAATTCCTACAGTTCCTTATTCATGTATTTTCGATGGGGAAACGCCGGTGATCAGAGGCAAAAAGGGAACCGGGGTTTACCTTTACTGATGACGTCGAAACAGTGGACCTTGCTTGCTGGTTTTCTTCCCTGTTCCGACGACAAGAAAGAGTAGAGCAAAGATGATCCCTCTCCCTCTCAAATAGGTCTCTCTCTTTCTTCCTCTCACTCTCACTGAAACTCTCTCGGCTCACCGCTGAATGAACACCTCTGTTTTGCTGATATTAAAACAGAGTCTCTCTTCCTCTCACAGCCTCTCTCCTTCTCTCTCTCACTCTCTCGGGCTCTCACTGAAACTCTCAACTCTCCCTCTTCTTTCTGTTTTCTGGTTTCGTGAGGTGAAGGAGAATGAATGGAAACGAAGGCAATCCCATATATATTAGTGGTCTGAGAAGAGCAAAACCAGTGGGTAACGGTGGTGGGCTCGAGGATGATGAACGATCTGATTTTCTGCTATTGCGTGGCTGCTGTTTTCTAGTCTTCCGCGTGAATGATGCTGCCAAAAAGTTTCATTGCATGATTGACTTGGATTAGCTGATAAGGTTTCTTGCGTGGCTTGGTTTCGGTATTTTGCATCAGTTGGATGTATTTTACGTGATGGGCTACATGGATTTGGATCAAGGAATAGCTCATTAGCGTTTTGGGCGTCGGAGGTGGTCGCTGGAGGTGGGGGAGGGCGGCCGCCGTCGGCAGTGTGGCCAGTGGTGGGGCCTATGAGGGAGGAGTTATTTTAGTGTTTTTTTTTAAAAAAAAATTATTTAAAACTAGGGGTAAAATGGTAATTTCAGCTTAAAACTAGGGGCAAAATGGTAATTTTCGCAGAGTTACTGTTCATTTCTGTTTGACTTAATGGTCGACGTTCGTTGACTAACGGCCCGTGGTGCTGGACACTCCCAAGACGTAACGTTATATGTACTTTTGCTCCCAAAAAAAGGTTACGGTGCTGGGCGCTCTTTGGGGTAAAGGTTATATGTAAAATTGCACATTTACCCAAAGAACTACTACCTTCACTCTTAAATATAAGACCCAATTAACACTTTTTATATGATTAAGGAAGCAAATTAAATTACTTTAAAATATTTGTATTTAACATTTTTCTCTCTAACAGTAGGGGTTTAATAGTTAAAAAAATAAAAGGTTAAGATGCAAAAATACAAGACCTTTTTCTCCAGGAGCAAAAATACACATAAGTTTTTTTTAGGAGCAAAAATACACATGTGGTTACCATTTTTGTGTAAAAGTCACATCTCATCGTTAAGTCAATGTTCACCGTGATGAAAGAGAAAGAGATTAGGTGAACAGTAACTTAATGGCGGTGAACAGTGACTTAACGGTGGGATGTGACTTTTGCACCAAAATGGTAACCACATATGTATTTTTGCTCCTCAAAAAAGCATATGTGTATTTTTGCTCCTGGGGAAAAAGCTCATGTGTATTTTTCACCTTAACCCAAAAATGAAAGATCAGTGGGTTGAATTTACACTTTAAAATGTCATGAGGGTTATATGCAACTAACCTAAAGTTCAGGAGGATTTTGTATAATTTACCCTCTTTAAAAGCAAAAAACCAATTTTAAAAACAAATCAAACAAACCCTTATACACCTCTGGTCCTAAGATTCATAAAGACTATATGAATTTAAATATAGGTCTAATGGATATTACAAAGGGTTATGACTTATGAAGGTCTAATGGTGTTACGAAGGGTTATGAATGTGTTAAATGATAATTGTTTATGAAAACCGTTATGTTCTGTCTTCACTGATATAAAATGTTGGAAGACAAATCGTTTGTAAGGATTATATTACGGTTGTTTTGAATGAATTGTTATTTTTGTCAACAAGAATATGCTACCGTGCATTGCACAGGAGCTTGTGCATACCGAACTATTTTTATTTCATATTTTGACAATTAAACTATTTTTACCTATAATAACTTTGATATAATAATAGAATATTCTTTCATCCATGAAAACTATAGTTGCATTATAATTACTGACGACAAATTATTGTTTTAAAACTTTAAAATTGGTACAACTCAATAAAATGATGCATCAAAATTTCTAAATATTTGTTTTTATATATTATATAACAATATATGTGTGTTCTTGGCACTTATACTTAGGGGGAAAAAAAGATAAATAAGTATGTTGAATTTTGATAATTTTAAATAGGCTAATTTAAAATTTTACAATGTTGCAAAATTCAAGAAATTACCTAACTACTGTTGTTTTCTTAATAAAAAATCCTTAACACTCCTTGCTGGCTACTGGAGTTCTGGCGCCAGAAACTACAGCTCTGACTGTCTTTTTTCTTTTTCTTTTTTTTTTTGAATTTTTCAAGAAAAAATTGTCAATATAGATACTTGAATTGTTAATAGTGATACTAAAGTTGTAAATGACAACTTAATATATATTTTCTGAATTTCTCGAGCAAAAGTCGTAAATATTGATACTTGAGTTGTTAATAACGATATTAAAGTTGTAAATAGGGTATTTGTTGAGTATTTCCTAATAATTTGCACCTGACCTCTACATGGTCTAGATTTTTTTCCCTCAAGCAAAAGTCATCAATATTGATACTTGAATTGTTAATAGCGATATTGAAGTTGTAAATGAGGTATTTGTTGAATATATCCTAATAATTTTCACCGGAGCTCCGGCGGGCTAATTTCTTTTTGAATTTCTCATAAAAAAGTTGTCAATATGGATATCTGAGTTGCAAATAGAGATAGTAAAGTTGTAAATGAGGTCTTTCATTGGTACAATATAGGCCTTTTAAACAGTCACATTTAGACCAATTATAGAGGACCAAGTTTAAAAAGTATTACAGGTGGCAGTATTATAAATATAAAGAACCTTTTAGATCGGTATTACTTTTAAGACTAAATGTTTCAAAACCGGTCTAAAAGGCGAACTTTTAAGACTTGATTTTGAGCAACCGGTCTAAAAGATTAGCCTCAAATTAAAACTCCCTACATAAATAGTCTCTTTGCCATACCGAAAATTGAATTTCATTCTTTGAACTTCTCTTCTTCTTGTAATAACTTTGAGCTCTGTTGCTTTTGTGAATCTTTTATCGCTCCCCGATCCTCTTTCACAACTTGCTTCTCCTTCATTACCATTAATGCCAGTGTTTGTTGTGTAGTCTTGTTGTTGCTTCGCGTTCCTCTCTCGACAAGATAGTTCTAGTAAGCTTACTTTTTGCCTTTAAAAAAAAATTGGTACAATGATGTGTTAGTTCTCTATTTGTTTTGATGATAACTGACAATTGTAAACTAAATTTGAAGTTTGTTTTTGGGAAGTTATAAAACTTACTGACAAAGGCAAACTCGAGTTTAGGTATGAAAACTCGAGTTTGAGACTTGACAGGGAGTTGATCAATTCTGCAAAGAATGCCAAACTCCAGTTTGCTTAGGCAAACTTGAGTTTGCAGAGATACAGAGAGCAATCAAAGTTTTTGTAAACTCGAGTCTAAACTCTGAAACTCGAGTTTAGTTCAAAGGCAGAGACACTCGAGTTACAACCTGTTTTCAAAACTCTACTCTTAATTTTGAAAACTCCAGTTTACAAGAAAGTTTATAAATTGAAAAAGTTTTAAGACTTGAAAACTCAAGTTTGGGTTTTGAAGACTCGAGTTTGGCATAGACAGAGACACTCGAGTTGTTGCTTGTTTTGTAAACTCCAGTTTTAATTTTAAAGACTCCAGTTTTCCTTTGGCAAAAAGATTTCAAAGTTTCAAGTTTCGCTGAAACTCGAGTCTAGATTCTGTAGACTTGAGTTTAGGTTAAACTAAGACACTCGAGTTAACACATGCTTTCTAAACTCCAGTCTCAATTTACAAACTCCAATTTACACTTGACATAAAGTTTTCAAAGTTTCAGTTTTCACTGAAACTCGAGTCTGGATTCTTGAGACTCGAGTTTAGGACAAACAGAAAGCACTCGAGTTACTACATGATTTCTAAACTCCAGTCTTGAAAATGAAAACTCCACTTTACACTTATAGAGATATTCCAAAGTTTCAGTTTTCACTAACTCGAGTCTAGATTTTGGAGACTCGAGTTTAGCTCAAACAGAAAGCACTCGAGTTAATGCCTGTTTTAAAAACTCCAGTTTCAAACATAGAAACTCCAGTTTACACTTACAAAGAGATTTGAAAGTTTCAATTATTACTGAAACTCGAGTTTACATATTGGAAACTCGAGCTTGTGTCATACAAAGAGCTATACAATATTTCAGGTTTTGTAAACTCCAGTCTGCATTTCTAAACTCTAGTTTTTAAGCTATGAACTTAAACTTAAGATTTTCATAAAAGCTTCAAACTCGAGTCAGTCACTAAATGACTCGAGTTTAGCCATATGTTCAAAACCTCATTCAAGGCCAGCTCGCGACTTTCCTCTCTGTAAGGACCAAACTCGAGTCAGTCACTTATCAACTCGAGTTTAGGAAGTTTTCCAAAATATGTTGTTCTCTGGATAAGCTCCAAACTCAAGTTTGGAATTGTAAACTCGAGTTTGTGACGAACAGATTTGTAAAATCTTATGGCGCTAAATTGCGAAAACCTCATGTTTAATGTTAATACTTCATATCTTTCATTGCTACTGTTTCTAATGTTATTTAACCAGCTTGCTAGCAAGTTTCAGATGATCTAATGAAGGAAATTATGAAGATTCAGATTATGAGCTGTAAAGCAAGAGAGAGAGAATATGTTGTCTCTTAAAGTGCTCCAACTTGGATTAAATAAATACAACTTTAAGCACAGCCCATTCTATCAAGGACAATCAACATTATCTTCAGATTAATAAAGCACCAGATAACAAGGATGTCTACAACAGATTGGACAAAAGCAGAATCCTCCCATCAAGAATATTTTTCCGTGGATTCTCAACAGCTAGTTTCTGGAAGTGGAGCTTCAACAGCCAAATTCGTAGTGCTCCTTCAACAGTCATGTTCTTCATTCAAAATAATCTTCCTCAGCTATAAATGAAGTTCAGATTCGAAGAAGAAGGATAGACAAGATACTTACAGTGAACAACATTCAAATTTTTGTATTCTTCCTTCTGTAAAATGTCTTGAGATATTTGAGCTTCAGTGTTTATTATTATTTGCTCTTAGAGAGAGTCTTTGTTTTGT
Organism: Acacia confusa; assembly: GCA_037074495.1. Taxonomy (NCBI): domain Eukaryota; kingdom Viridiplantae; phylum Streptophyta; class Magnoliopsida; order Fabales; family Fabaceae; genus Acacia; species Acacia confusa. The sequence goes on from CM073514.1 coordinate 17,191,997, forward strand.
TAAAATCACTTGTTTGTGAGAATCTCAAGTCAGGGGACTTGGAGATTGGGAATATCAGTGTACAACTTGTAAGAGGGAGTGTATCCTACTGAGAGGATAACTTTTGAGTACAGGGTGTGTGACTGATTCTGAGTGATAGTGGAAATCCCAAGAGCCTGGGGACTGGACGTAGGTCAAGGAGTTAGACCGAACCAGTATAAATCTTGATGTGTCTTGTTCTTGAAAGTGGAAGAAATCACCAAGAGAGGGGTGAATTGGGGATTTTAACAATTCTTTTCAACTCTTAAAAATGAAGCTTAAGAAATGGATAATAAAAGAGTAGAAAAAGAAAAGCTCAGACACACAGAATTTATACTGGTTCGGTCTCAACCTTGACCTACGTCCAGTCCCCAAATACCTTCTGGGTGTTTCCACTAATTCAACAGATTTTCAATTACAACAATGAAGACCAGACACAATCCTAATCACCTAGGACTTGCTCCCCCTTACACTTTGTGATTGAACAACCCAACTCACAGATTCCACAACCTTTTGTTCTCACAAACAAATGCTTTCAAAAATTTACAAACTCTCAAAAGATTAGATAAGGATAAACACTGAAGAAGAGGTTGAAAATAACAGTACAGACTCAAATTTCAAAGTATAATCAAGATAGCTTCGTTGTGTGTTTTTCGCTTTGAGTTTTCACAGCCTCTTATAGACTGAATGGATAAGCTAGCTGTTGCAATTCTTTCTCTAATGTTCAGCTGCAATTATGGAAAAATGGCAGTAGCATATTTTGCTCTGTTCTTTGAATTCTTAGCTGGGATCTTGGAATTTAGTTGTTGTAGAACGTCTTCCAGATTTTTAGCCATTCCATGGTCTTAATTCGACCATTTGAAGTGATTTTAATGTGTTGCAACGATCTGAATTGAACATCTGGGATAAGGGAGAAGAATCAGCCCTGTTCTTGGTTCTTCATTTAATGCACTTATTCTGGATCTTGATCTCACCTTGATCTTGGTTAAACCTTATCTGAAAAACACTCAAAACTTCATCAAGGACATTAGAAACAATAATATCATATCATGAAATAATTTCAGGAAGACCCATTAAGATTTCGCAGATCAATATCATTTGATTTTTCAAAATCCCCGATGCAAACTCGAGTTTGTTCTTCCAGACTCGAGTTTGGGGTTCATCCAGAAAGCATGTCCGTTGATCAGAGGTCTAAACTTGCAGTCTGTAAAAGCTAACTCGAGTTTGACTTTTACAGAGAGAACTATCGGGCTTTGGACTTGGCATGGAATTTTGGTCCTGCTCCTAGACTCGAGTCAATTAGTGACTGACTCGAGTTTGGGTCTATGTTTGAAGAACAAGCCTAAGTTCGTGATTTTCCAGACTGGAGTTTAGGAGACAAACTGGAGTTTTGGAAAGATGGTAGGAATTCGAGTGTTTCTCTATTTGTCCTAAACTCGAGTTTACAATGACAGACTCGAGTTTATGTTTGAGCTGAAACTATTCAAATCTTTCTGTTTGGTCTAGACTGGAGTTTGTAACTCTAGACTGGAGTTTATAACTTGGCCTGGAACTCGAGTGTCTTTCTGTTTGGTCTAGACTGGAGTTTGTAACTCTAGACTGGAGTTTATAACTTGGCCTGGAACTCGAGTGTCTTTCTGTTTGGTCTAGACTGGAGTTTAGGAATCCAGACTCGAGTTTGGCTTGCTTGGAATTCTGAGTGTTCTCTGTATCTTCCTGACTTCAGGTTTGGTTTTGCAAACTGGAGTTTGGTTTGTTGTGAAAATTTCTGATTGCTTTCTGTAACTCCTCAAACTCGAGTTTACATACCTAAACTCGAGTTTGCCTTTGACAGTGAGATTTTCATATTGCCAAAAACAAACTTCATATCAAGTTTACAATTGCTAGTTATCATCAAAACACATTGAGAACTAACAGTTCTCTTCTCTCCTTCTCTGCATTACCCTGTTTCTGCGATTAACTTTCAGTATTAAGCGAAAGAATTATCAAAATCCCCAATTCACCCCCTCTTGGCGATTTGCTCCGGTTTTCATGATGCCCTTACATGCTCCTTGCACATCATTTCCCTATCACTGAAGTTAATTTAGTGCAATGTAATTTAGAGTAGCTAACTAAGGATGATATGGATTGTCGTCGAACATTGAGAAAAGCTGTCATTTTTGTCTTGGTATTGGAAGTGAAATGACACTATTACTTGATCAACACACCAAAGAGTTGAGACTTAGCTGATGGGTTTTTAGATGTTGGGAGGGAGCAGTAGGGGTCAAAATTCTGGAAACTAATAAATTAATGATTGAGGCGAATGGAATCCTTTCTCCTCGTTTACTATGATTTTTTTTTCATACTTTAGGGAGTGATAATTAAACTTGAAAGTTTAGGTAATACATTACCTTCAAAAACATAATTTTTTAAACTTGTTCTTCATTGTAAAGAATCTACATTTGTTCCCCAATGGCTATGGATGATAAAACTATTTGGATATATTGGGAGCTTCTATGTTATATGTTGTTAATTAGCTTTAATTTTCTTTTAAGTTTGTAAAGATGTAAGGAAAACCCTAAAATATGGGCACTACATGTATTAATGGATTTTATGTCAGTGTTTGACTTCCAATTAAGTACCTGAAAGACTACTTTTGCTTCATTGTTGTTCTATTTGGTAAAACTTCAATTGGATTTAAATTTTAGCTAAAGAAACATCTTTCACCTTATCATTGGATGGCATTACTTGTACTTCGAGATTTCGTTTTATGGATTTTGAGATGAGTACAACATTGGCATTTAAATATACAACCACTTGCTAAATTTGTGGAAGTTGTTTTGGTACATTTGCATCACCCACTATTAAATGTTATTTTGTAACTTAATTGATTAACCTTATTTTATTGTCTCTTAATAAAAAAAATGAAGGGTCGAAGCCATTCTAGTCATTTTCAAAGTGAGTCAGCTTGTGTGAATCAGGGGAAATTTACCTAAATAAAAACAATTTTTTAAAAAAAATTACTAGAATAAGGCACTGTACAAACTATTTACTTGACGCTACTAGTGGCATTGTGTCACCTGATGCCATTGTGTCAGTAGCATTGTCATTAGTGGCGTCACACGTGGCGATGCCACTAGTGGCGTCATATATACTGACACCACTATAGTAGCATCAAGTACTGTGGTGCCACACAACAGGGGCGTGTCAGACGCCCCTGCTATAATTTTTTTAAAAAAGAGAAAATAATAAATGAAAGCAAGGGCGTGAGACACACCCTTGCTCTCTTAAAAAAAATAAATAATAAATAAATTGAAAGCAGGGGTGTGTAATTTTTTTTAAAAAATAAGAAAATAATAAATGAGAGCAGGGGCGTGAGACACGCCCCTGCTCTCTTTAAAAAAAAATAAATTGAAAGTAGGGGCATGTCTTTTAAAAATAAAAAAAAAATAATGAAAGCTGCAATTGCAGCAGACGCTGCAGTCTACTGCAATTACAGTAGGGCAGAGGCGTGGAGCACGCTCGTGCTTTAACTTTTTTTTAGAAAAAAATTAATAATTGTTGCTTCCCCATTTATAAAACACAAACACATTCACACACACATACATATTGACAAAAGCAGAGGGAGAGACGAGAGAACATCAGTCCTTCTCAATCTTCCTCCTCACCCATTTCTTACAGTTTCATTTGTTCTTTTGATCACATTTTGTTTATTTATTTCTTTTTTTAATTCCCTATATGCATTGTGTTTCTTCTTCTGCTTAGTTGCAATTTGTGTTGTTGTTATTTGTTTTATCTATAATTTGTTCTTCTTTTTCATAATATAATATAAGCAAAAAAATGAATCAAATTCATTCATTTGTATATTATAATGGTTCTAAAAATATAGGTGCAAACGGATTGAGCTTCGAAGGTGAAAAACAAGCAATGTATATTGTTCGAGGCATGTCCACTGTAGATTTAAATGAAAAGATCCGTTGGAAGCTAAAGCTGTAACAAGATCAGGTAATATCTTCAGTGACTGTTAGAGTTCCTTGTGGAAACCACAAATATGAAGGTTTTGAGATAACCGATGATAAGGATTTGGATTTTTTTTTCGAACATTCGAGGAAAACCATGCGTCTTAATTTGCTAAGTTATATGTGGATATTAAAACGTCATAGGAGGGTGTACCAATACGAATTCATGGACTTGATCTTAGTTATCAGTTACATTATATGGCTTATTTTGGTACATCTCATCCAACACAATCAACCGTTGCGCATGGAGAAGAAAGCGACTTTATGGTAAATGAAGATGACAATGAGGAGGAGCAAGAGGAAGAAGATGAAGACACTTTATTGGAAAATGACGATGATCAGAATGATAGTGATACAGATGATGAATATCATGGTAATGTCATGCCACAACAGAATGGTGTGTTACAATCATCAAGTTAGTTACGGAGCTATATTATTATATATCTTATTTTTTTATTAGTTTACATGTTTTCGCAAAAACTGTATTATTTGTGAATATGCAAATATTACACCGTTTTAGAATGAGATTCCACATTATGAGGTTGTTGATGAAGATTACCCGTATGAGGATATATTGGATGTTGAAGGCTTCGGCCGGGGTCCATGGGCAAAAGGAGATGGATTATATGTGAGAGTTTGGGTCCAAGAATGATGTGCATGCCGCAATAAAAAATTATTGCATGAAGGAACATCATGAAGTTGCAGTGGTTGAGAGTACTACAACCAAGTTCTCAATGAAATGTCGAAATCATGAACAAGGTTGCGCTTGGAGAGTAACGACAATTAAACCGAAGAATAGCAACACTTGGGTGGTGACTAAATGGGTTGGAAATCATAGTTGTGTGAGCACAATTCTCTCCCAGGATCACAGACAACTTGATTCTAAAATTATTTCAGAGGCCATAAAAGGTACGATGCACAATATCATTTGTCCTAAAGTGAATTTATTCTTGTTTCTCAGTGAACATAAATAACATTCCTACTTTACAATTTGTGTGATTGGTTTTGTAAACATGGTCAAGGAAACACCTTCAATAGCTGTGGCTATGATACAAGAAAGGGTGACCGGAATGTTTGAGTATCATATTTCTTACAGGAAGGCAAAACAAAAAGCAATAGCTAAGATTTACAGTGATTGGGATGAGTCATATGCATTCCTGCCAAGATGGTTTGAGTACATGTGTGTATTTTCGCCGGGAGCTATTTATAACATTCAACATGGACAGTATATTGTTGACTGGCGGGTTGTTAATGGGGTTCGGGTTTTTCAGTGTACCTTTTGGACCTTCAGTCAATGTTGTGAGGCGTTCAACTAGTGCAAACCAGTGATACAGGTGGATGGTACACATTTATACAGTAAGTATAAGGGGATATTACTAATAGCCACCGCCCAAGATGGAAATATGAGATCCTGCCGATTGCTTTTACAATTGTTGAAAGTGAAACAAAGGAAGCATGGGAGTATTTTTTGCCTAACATATGACTGAATGTTACCATAAGATTGGTCTGTGTCTCATTTCTGATCGTCACAAAAGCATAATATTAGTAGTCAGGAATGAACTGATTGGTTGGCAGCCTCCTAATACGTACCATGTGTTTTGCATTCGTCATGTTGCGAGCAATTTTGCTACCCGCTTCAAGGACCATGAGTTGAAGAAAAACTTAACGAGGCTAGGTAATATACTCCTAGTAATGTGCAGTGACTTTCATATTCTCCTTTACTAGACCCCAATAATGTTGTGTCTTTCTGTCTTTTTTATAGCATATGTGCCAAATAAAATACACTTCGATGCTTTGTATGACCAGTTTTGCAGTCACAGTAGTGAAGTGGCTACATGGATTGAGAGAATTCCAAAAGAGAAAAGGTGTCAGAGTTATGATGAGGACGGACGAAGATACAGTCATATGACAACCAATTTGTCTGAATCAATCAATAAGGTTTTCTGGGGAGCTAGGAACATTCTAATAGCATCATTGGTGAAATGCACCTATAGTCGACTTGTTTGTTAATGGGTTAAGAGAGGGACTAAAGCACAACAAGATGCAATGACCGAAAAGCATTTTCTAAGTGCTATTGGAGAAGCCATGATGAAGAATAGAGAACGAGCAACATCGATGTGTGTTCGGGAGTTCAATGTGGCCCGTACCACGTTTGAAGTTGATGATCAAGGTGATACATACTCGGTGAACTTGACCGAGGGGAAATGCCAGTATGGGAAGTTTCAGGCATTCAAATTCCTATGTAGTTATGTAATTGCTGCTTGTTCGCCTGTATCCTCATGATGCTCAACAATACGTGGATCCAATATTCTCGGTCTACTATATTAAGGTTTTTAATTGACATACAAAATAAATAATTATGTATACAGAAAAATATTAGTTTTGTCCTTTAAATTTCATAATGACATTTTAGTCCTCAAACTTTAGAAAATACAAAGAAGTCCTCAAATTTCAATAATGACAAATCAGTTCTCAAATTTCGAAAATGACAAATCAGTCATAAAATTTTAGAAATGGCAAATCAGTCCTTAAATTTGAAAATGACAAATCAATCCTCCAATTTCATATATGACAAATCAGTCCTTAAATTTGAAAACAAAACCGATTAAAATTTCCATAATATCTCTATTAATCCAAATAAACTATTTACACAACATTTAATCGATTAGAATATCCTATAATACAAAAATCTTAAACTTTTTCAATAGAAAAATTAGTTTTAAATTTCTCCAACAAACAAATGATAAATCTAAACCACTTAAAAGTTACTATTAATCATTGACTACATAAATACAATCTTCTATTGTCAAAACGCAAAATTTATGCAAAATTCTAACTCTAAAATTTTTACTAACCAACACAATATTACCATCATTAGAAAGACAAATATGTACAATAACTTTTATGAAGAACATTTGTTGAAAAGAAAGTAGTTTAGCTACATAAATAATCTTATAAAATAAATAACATACATTAAAATAGTTTCCAACTCTTCTATTATCCTCTTCTTCTTTTAATAAAAGCTGCATTAATTTTTTCTTAAAGAGAGCAAGGGCGTGTCTCACGCCTTTGCTATGTGGCACCACTAGTGGCGTCACTAGTACTGATGGCGCCACTACAGTGGCCTTAATGTATATGACGCCACTAGTAGCGTCACATGTGGCAATGCAACTGATGTAATGGCGTTAGGTGACAGGACACCACTAGTGGCATCGTGTCAGACGATGCCACTAACTACCTTAGTTCGGTAAATAGTTTGCACAATGCCTTATTCTAGTAATTTTTTTAAAAATTGTTTTTATTTAGGTAAATTTCCTTGTGAATCAGAGCAAGCCTTGCACATCTCAAAGTAAGCATAGCAACTAGTCTTTACAGAAGGATAGAAGAGGCACATGATTAAGAGAGATTGCCCTAAATTGGAGTGTCGGGCAAAAGATCCCTATTCAGTTTGGTAGATATTGGAAACCAATCGAGCTTAATGCAAGCCGATATAAGAGTTTTGTTAGTCTCCTAGCATGCAACAAACTAGCATCTTGATAGAGAAGTGGAGAAATATCGATGATCGTGTAAAGAAACATATTTGGGACATTATCCAAGTATAAAATGCTTTTTTACATGTAATTATTATAAAATTTTTCACTAACTACTTCAATGCATGCATTATGTACATCTCACTTACGATGTTCCTTAAAATGTCATATTATATAAGAAGACAATGATTTATTGTTATGAACATTGGAGGAAGTTTAAGAAAGATCTACCTAACAAATACATGCATATTAAGGTGAAAGATGGTAAGCCTTGTCCTAATCATTGCAACAAGTATTCATATCTTGATGAAGAGACTTGACAGTAATTTTGGAGGATTCGGACTATTCTAGAAGCTTTAGCAAGTTGACTTATTTTGGATTCTATTTAGTATTATATATAGTCTCATACAATTCCCTGTCTTCAAACCCCTTAGTCATTTTCACCAGAGCTCCAATGGGAAAGGTAATTAAAGGAGTTCTGTTGTTGTATTTCTTCAATGTCTATTCTCATTTGACTCACATGAACTCTCATATTTTGATACTTGACTAAATACTAATGTCACATTTCTTTTGTTCATGAAGTGAATCCTTAATTAATCCTTTTTAGTAAGATTCTTAAAGTTCTTAATTGGTGTGTCCCTTGACATATGAATAAGAGTGAAAGGATGGGGTCATCTCATTAGAACAATACTTGATATAGGAATCCAAAGACTCTTGTTGCTCTAAACTTCAACTAGGATAAAAGGAATGATTAAAATAAATTTGCTTCCTAGTGAAATATGAAAAATAGGAACAAATCACCAAGATGGGGTGAATTGGGGATTTGAAAAATTCTTTTACAAGATTCTGGAAATTAATCGCAGGAGTGCATAAGTGCAGAGGATGTGAGAGAAGAACAAGACACAACAAGATTTATACTGCTTCGGTCTAACTCCTTGACCTACGTCCAGTCCCCAGACTCTCTGGGATTTTCACTATCACTTTCAATCAGTTACACACTCTATACTCGAAACTTATCCTCTGACTAGGATACACTCCGCCTTAGAAGTTGTACACTGATATCACAACTACGCACTCTGTACTCAGGATGATCCTTTCTCTAGGACTCACTCCCCCTTACAAGTTGTAGTTGTACAACCAATCTCCAAGTCCCCCGACTTGAGATTCTTTGCAATCAAATGATTAATAGAAACAAACTCTCTCTAAGAGCAGATATTGATAAACACTGAAGCTCAAATCTCTCAGGATAATTTATAGAAGAATGAATACAAAAATCTCAATGTTGCTCACTGTAAATGTCTTGTATATTGTCTATATATCTTCTTCTTCGAATCTGAGTCATATTTATAGCTGTTGAAGTTCATTTTGAATGAAGAACATAGCTGTTGGAAGAGCACTACAAATTTTGACCGTTTAAGCTCCACTCCCAGAAACTAGTTGTTGAGAATCCACTAAAATCTTTTTGATGGATGGATTCTGCTTTTGTCTAATCTGTTGTGGACACTCTTGTAATGTGGGACTTAATTAATATGAAGATAATGTTGATGTCCTTGTGTTGGAATGAGTTGTGCTTAAAGTTGTAATTATTTAATCCAAGTTGAAGCACTTTATAAGACAACATATTCTCTCTCTCTCTTGCTTTACAGCTCGTTGTCTGAATCTTCATTGTTTCCTTCAATAAACCATCTAAAACTTGCTAACAAACTGGTTAAAAGACGTTAGGAATAATAGCAATTAAAGATATGAAGTATTAAGATCATTCAAATGGTTTTCGCAAATTCGCGCCATCTGATTTTTCAAATCTGTGTGTTACAAACTCGAGTTTACAAGCCCATACTCGAGTTTGGAGTTCATCCAGAGAGCATCTTGTTTTAAAAAGGTTCCTAAACTCGAGGTGATTAGTGACTGACTCAAGTTTGGTTCTTACAAAGAGGAAAGTCGCGAGTTGCTCTTGAATGAAGTTTTGAACACAGTGCTAAACTCGAGTCATTTAGTGACTGACTCAAGTTTGAAGCTTTTATGAAAATCTTGAGTTTAAGTTCAGAGCTTCAAAACTGGAGTTTAGAAAGCGCAAACTGGAGTTTACAAAACCTGAAATGTTACTTAGCTCTCTGTATAGTCCAGACTCGAGTTTTGATATACAAAACTCGAGTTTCAGTGTAAACTGAAACTTTTGAAAAATCTTTATAAGTGTAAACTGGAGTTTCTGTTTCTCAAATTGGAGTTTTCAAAATAGTCATTTACTCGAGTGCTTTCTGTTTGAGCTAAACTCGAGTCTCCAAAACCTAGACTCGAGTTTCAGTGAAAACTAAAACATTGAAATAACTTTGAAGGCTCAAACTGGAGTTTTCATTTTCAAGACTCGAGTTTAGAAATCATGTAATAGCTCGAGTATTTTCAAATAATCCTAAACTCGAGTTTCCAGAAATCTGACTCGAGTTTCAGTGTACATTAAAACTTTGAAAACTTTTCATTTAAGTATAAACTTGAGTCACTGAAACTTAAACTGGAGTTTAGAAAACTTGATAAAACCTTGAAGCTTTTGTTTGGTCTCAAAACTCGAGTTTCCAAAACATAGACTCGAGTTTACAAGTCTTTTGAACTTTTTAGCATTTAAACTTTCTTGTAAACTGGAGTTTCTCAGAATCAAAGGTAGAGTTTGGAAACAAGTTGAAATTCGAATGTCACTGCCTTTGATCTAAACTCGAGTTTATAAATACAGACTCGAGTTTACAACTCTTAGAAACTTTGATTGCTCTCTGTAACTCTGCAAACTCGAGTTTGCCTATGCAAGCTGGAGTTTGGCTTTCTTTGTTAAAAACTGAGCTTCTGTCTATCAAGTCCAAACTCGAGTTTAGCTACCTAAACTCGAGTTTGCCTTAAACAAAAAAGTTTTACAACTTTCAAAGACAAACTTCAAATTAAGTTTACAATTGTCAGTTATCATCAAAACACCTAGAGAACTAACATTCTCCCCCTTTTTGATGATGACAACACTTGTAAACTGAATTTGCAAAGAGTTTGATTAAATTTATCATTTTGAAAATCATTTTGCAAAATGTGCTTATGAAGTGCAGAATAAGATATCAAAGATGATGATGCAAGCAGAAGCAAAGTGAACCAAATTTGAACTTGTCATATTATCCATTAAGTAGAAATGTAAAAATACCAAGTACTACAGACTCAAGCAAAAAGAAATAAACAGAATATAAAAAAAAACAGACTCAAAAATAAACAATCAAAACACGCTGAAGCAACAGACTCAAGATTCATCTACTTTCTCTCCCTCTTGGTCTTGCTCTTCAGTTTTCTCTCCCCCTTTGTCATCTGCAAAAGAGGGTGTCGGGTCAACAATAGGGGTAGAAGGATGAGTGGTAATGATGGCTGGTGTAGAAGTAGAAGCTGGAGTAGGAGTAGGTCCAGATGAAGGAGCAGGAGCAGGAATACCCAAGTGCCTCAAGATTAGGTCCAATTTCTCCTTCATGGCAACTTGAGCCTCAACCATTTCTTGATTGGTCTTGGTGAGCTCAGAAACTATCTTCTCAATTTCCTTCTCAATGTTTGTGGCCAGACCAGTAATGGCAGCATCCACAATCTCTTGAATTTTGGCAATTATATCTGAAGGAAGAGAGGTCTGAGGAGGTGCAGCAGACTGTGCTTGCTGAGCCCGAGCATAAGATCCTCTTATTCTTGAGGGAGGCCGAGAGTGTCCAGAGCCTTCCTTATTGAAGCTAATCTTCATTAAGTGCAGCTGAGGTTTTCCAAATTCAGGAGGCTTCTGGATTGTATCAGAGGCACCAAAAGGCCAGATCTTGAAGTAGAAAAGGATCACAGAGATTAGTGTAGGAAATGGGACATGAGAAGATTTTCTAGATCCAAATCTAAACTTCACTATCTCATCGAAAATCCATTGCCCGACATTAATTTGTTGCTTGTCCACAATTGCAGTAAATGGTTGATAATCCCTCTAAGTGAAGTGGGTAAAATTTCCTCCCTTTTGAACCAAGTTCCGTGAATATATGTACCATAAAACTCGATGGAGGGGTGACATGGAGGCAGGAGAAATATGCAGAGAAACCATTTGGGCCTTAGAAACAGGCTCATTTGGTTTTAGAATTTCACAACACTGCCTATTGGTGTAGTTGAATGAGTGGGAAAGAGGAGGATTTTCAATTTGAAGTATGGTATTCAGAATGGCAGCAGATATAGTGAGTTTCACTCCTCTCACTATTGTAGATAATCTCTCCTTAACTAGAATGTCATCGCAGTCCTTCAAATTGTCCCAATCCATATTGAAGTAGAAAATTCTCACAAGGTTTGGGGTATAGGAAGCAGAAATCGAAAGAAGAGTCTCAAATTGTTTAAGCCAGGGGAGGAGGTCAAGGTAGTCTTTCTTCAGATTTTCAAAATTTATGGACACAACTGGACAAATTGGCTTTTTAACATAATGTTCCTTAAATTTAGCAACCAATTCGTTTGATAAAACAGTATTATCAGAGATAAAGCCAGTTGGAAAGGTTTCATCGTTGTAGATTTCCAGAAGAGCATTAGGTACCGTAGGAGAATCTTTGGAAGGTTGTTCAGGTTGATGAGCAGAGGATGGAACGGCGGAGGATTGAGCCTGGCTTGTTTCTTTTCTTTTCCTCTTGGTTTTCTTTGATGGTTCTGCAACTTTTTCTTTTCCTTTTCCAGAAATAGGATCTGGTTGCTTCCTTGATTGTTCCTCCGTTGGTTCTTGAATTACAACCCCTTTTGGTTTGGGAGATGCAGTATGAGGAACTCCTAGGATTTGTTTGTCAATCCCTGAAGCAAATTTCTTCGGAATCATCTTGCTCCTTATGGGTCTGTGGACTGGTATGGATTTCTTCCTTGGTTGTCGTTGAAGAGGGGATGGAGATGATGATTTAGAACCTTCGACATCTTGGAAGGATGGTTAGATGATTGATTGAAGGCCATTTTTGGGTTTGAGAAAGAGAAATTGAAGATGAAGCGGAAGGGTCGAGAGAAACTCTAGGGCGAGACTTGAGTTTTGAGAATGGTAGATGAACAGACATGATTTACCCATATATATAGTTTTTCTTAGACTCGAGTTTCACACAAACTGACTCGAGTTTACATGAGTTTAGGCTTACCTGGACTTCAATGATGTATCTGTGAATCCTTGAATCCCCGTTTAAACTCGAGTTAAAGCATCCAGACTCGAGTTTTGAATGTCTTTAAATCTTCTTGTTGATCTTTGGCTGCTCCAGACTCGAGTTACTAACTTAATGACTCGAGTTTTGAACTGCTTCAAAACTTCAGATGGCCTCTGCCTGACGCAGACTCGAGTCAATCACTTAATGACTCGAGTTTGCAAACTCATCAGGAATTCAGGCAGCTTTCTGTCTTGCACAGACTCGAGTCAATCACTTAATAACTCGAGTTTAGGCTTGTTCCTCAAACTCAGTTTCTTTTTATCCCCGATACACTCGAGTTTACTTCTTCAAACTTGAGTTTGCTTCTGACTGATAGCAAACATTAGTAGACAAACATCCTGCAAAATCACATCTAAACACTCCGATGCTTAAGTTAGTACAATTTAATCATAAAAACACTTAATTAACTAACATTGGGTAGAGAAGAGCTTACAACTCATTAGGATTTACCATTCCCAATTCTCTTCTTATGAAAGTGAATTGCTCTTTTGCTAGAGGCTTAGTAAATATATCTGCTAGCTGTTGATGAGAGGGAATGAAGATCACTTTGACATCCTTCTTCTGAACATGATCTCTTATGAAGTGATGTCTAACATCAATATGCTTGGTTCTTGTATGATGGACAGGATTCTTTGCCAAGCTTATTGTGCTTGTGTTGTCACAAAGAATCGGAATTTCCTTGAAGTGCATACTCAAGTCTTGAAGTTGTTGCTTCAACCATAATACTTGAGAACAACAACTTGAGGCATCAATGTATTCAGCTTCTGTTAATGACATTGAGACAGTAGTTTGTTTCTTGCTGAACCAAGAGACAAGAGAACCACCAAGGAATTGACATTGGCCACTTGTACTCTTTCTATCTGTCTTATATCCAGCATGATCTGAGTCTGAATATGCTACCAAATGTTCAGATTGACCTTTGGGAAACCACAACCCCAATTCTTCTGTATCATTCAAATATCTGAATATTCTTTTAACATATTCAGCATGAGATTCCTTTGGAGCTTATTGGAAATGAGCACACATCCCTACACTGAATTGGATGTCTAGTCTACTTGCTGTCAAGTAGAGTAATGATCCAATCATGCCTCTGTATCTTGTGATGTTGAAATTCTTTCCCTTCTCATCAGCATTTAAGGCAACAGTTGAACTCATTGGTGTGTCAGCCCCATTGCAATCTTGAAGACCATATTTCTTGAGCAAGTCTTTCAAATACTTGGTCTGTGAAATGAAGATGCCATTTTTGCGCTGCTTGATTTGAAGTCCAAGGAAATAGTTGAGTTCACCCATTATGGACATTTCGAATTCTCCCTGCATGGTCTCAGAAAATTCCTTGCACAAAACATCATTAGTAGCACCGAAGATAATATCATCTACATAGATTTGTACAATGAGGATTTCATTAAGCTTATTACTTTTAATGAATAAGGTAGTATCTGCTCTTCCTCTTACAAATCCTTGATCAAGGAGAAATTTGCTTAATCTTTCATACCAAGCTCTAGGAGCTTGCTTTAAACCATATAAAGCCTTTTTCAATTTGAAAACATGATCTGGATGAAATTCATCTTCAAAACCAGGAGGTTGTTCAACATAAACTTCCTCTTGAATAAAACCATTTAGAAATGCTAATTTTACATCAATTTGATAAAGTTTGAAACCTTTAATGCAAGCAAAGGCTAGAAGAACTCTTATTGCTTCCAATCTTACTACTGGAGCATAAGTTTCTTCATAATCAATTCCTTCTTCTTGATTATAGCCTTTGGCAACCAATCTTGCCTTATTCCGGACAATGATTGCAAATTCATCACGTTTATTCTTGAATACTCATTTGGTGCCAATGACTGCATGGTCTTTGGGCCTAGGTACCAAGTCCCAAATTTGATTTCTTTCAAATTGATGCAACTCCTCCTGCATTGCTATCACCCAATCATTATCTGAAAGGGCTTCTTCAATATTAGAGGGTTTTATTTCTAAAATGAAAGCTGAAAAAGTAACTTCATTTAAAATACTTCTTTTGGTCCTAACCCCTTGATTTGCATCACCTATAACTTGGTCCAGAGGATGACTCTTGTTGTATTTCCAAGCCTTAGGTTGGGTTTGACCAAAATTTTCACAATCATGTCCAGTTTCATCTTCTGGTTCCTTTTTTTAAATCATTTTCGAAATTTGTTGAAACAGAAGGAGTTTTTGAAACATGTTGATCTTGAATTTCATCTTCATTATTAATCATGGATTTGTTAGGATTGGTTTCACAGAAAACTACATGAATTGATTCTTCTATGGTTCTAGTATTATGATTAAATACTTTATACGCTTTACTTCTAGTAGAATAGCCAAGGAAAATACCTTCATCAACCTTAGAATCAAACTTACCCAAGTTTTCCTTACCATTCTTGTGAATAAAACACTTACATCCAAAGATGTGTAGATGGCCAATGTTGGGCTTTCTTCCTTTGTATAATTCATATGGAGTTTTGTTGAGCTTCTTTCTAAGATATGCTCGGTTGGATATGTAGCAAGCTGTGTTCATTGCATCTGCCCAAAACACTTGGGAAGTCTGATTTTCATTCAGCATTGCTCTTGCCATTTCTATGAGCACTCTGTTCTTTCTCTCCACAACTCCATTATGTTGAGGGGTTCTTAGAGCTGAAAAGTTATGATCTATCCCCATGTCATCACAGAACTTCTCAAAGAGATGGTTTTCAAATTCTCCTCCATGATCAGTCTGTATTCCTGCAATAGATAAACCTTTTTCGTTTTGGACCTTCTTGGCAAGAACACCAAATTGATTAAATGCTTCACTTTTAGTAGACAAAAATAAGGTCCATGTATATCTTAAGAAATCATCAACTATAACTAGAGTATATAGATTTCCAGCGAAACTTTTTACTCTAGCAGGACCAACTAAATCCATATGCAACAATTAAAGTGGTCTATTAGTTGAAACCTCAGTTTTTGATTTGAAAGATGATTTAGTTTGCTTTCCCTTTTAACATGCATCACAAATCATATCCTTTTTAAAATCAAGTTTTGGTAAACCAATAACTAAATCCTTCTTCAATAATTTGTCAAGTTGGGACATATTAACATGAGCTAAACGTTTGTGCCACAACCAACTTTCATCTAAATTATTCATGAAACATTTTCCAGAAGGCAAGTTATTAGAAATATCAAGAGTATAACAGTTACCTTCTCTTGGGGCCCTGAATAGAGCTTTTGATCTAACATTGTCTAGGGAGAAATCATCCTTGTTAACAATCAAACATTCTTCAGAATTAAAGATAACCAAATTACCTTTGTCAGCACTTTGGCTTACACTAAGGAGGTTATGGCACAATCCTTCCACAAGATAGACATCTTTTATTTGTGGTCCATCATTGTTACCAATCTCACCAATACCAGCTATCCTTCTGGATTGGTTTCCACCAAATGTAACCTTGCCACCATCCTTGTGTTTGATTGTTGTAAACTTGGATTGATCTCCTGTCATGTGTCTAGAGCATCCACTATTAATGTACCATTTACTGGATTTTGATGCTCTTAGACAAACCTGCAAGTTTGGGAAGATCAAGTCTTAGGTACCCATCTTTTCTTGGGTCCTTTTGGGTTAGCTTGTACCTTAGGAAACACATATGTTCCTTTAGGTACCCATTTATAATTTCCTACAGGTTTATCTTTTCTTTCTTTCCTATGAAAACATGCAGAAGTAGTATGGCCCTTTCTATTGCAATAGTTGCAATGTGCAAAAGGATTAGAAGTATGAACAGATTTTTTAAAGAAATTCAAATATGATTTCTCTCCAAACTTCTTCCTACCTTTCCTTTTATCAAGATCAGGTTTATAGCCAATTCCAGATCTATCATTTATAAATCTTTGCTGTTTTAGAATGATATTTAACATCTCACTTCCTTAGTAAACTTTTGAAGAGTTTTTGTGAGTTCAACATTACTTTTCTGTAATGTGTAGCAATTTTCACAAGTCTTTTCTGTAGAGTTTTCACAAACTTTTTCAGGTATGGAAAATGAAGTTTCCTGAGGTTGTTGTTCCAAATCTTTTATTCTTCTTTTCGAAAGCTTAAGTTCTTTAGCAATTCTTCTAAATTTAGAATAAAGACTATTATATTCAGAAAGTAATTCATCAAAAGTTGGTTCGGAATCACTTACTTCTTCAATGTCAAATTCTTCTTGAGCAACCAAGCAAATGTTGGCTGTTTGGTTCTCATCTTCTTCATCTTCATCAGATGAACTATCACCCCAAATGGAAGAGACATATGCTTTCTTTTTAAGCTTGTTAAATCTGGTCTCTTTGTTTTTCAATTTAGGACATTCTGACTTAATGTGGCCAGGCTTTTTACATTCATAGCATATGATTGGTTTCTTTGATTCTGAGCTTGAGCCAACTTTATTATTCTTTCTGAATCCTCGATTCTTTTTGTAGAATCTTCTGAACTTTCGAACCATCATGCCAAACTCCTCTTCTTCATCCTCATCATTTGATTCATTTGGATCATTAATGGTTTTGAGAGCAATTCCCTTATTCTTACTATCAATTTCATCAAGCCCTTTTCTGAACTTGATTTTTCCTTCATACTCAGACAAGCTGCCGAAGAGAGCAGCAACTGATGTCATTGATTCACCACATGCTTCTTCAATGGCTGTCACCTTTACTTCCCATTCCTTGGTAAGAACATTTAGAATTTTTCTTACTTGAACTCGTTGATCGTATTCTTTTCCCAAGGCAGCAAGTTGATTAATCAGATGAGTGAATCTAAGCTGGAATTCACCAATAGATTCTCCTGACTTCATACGAAGTAAATCATATTCAGTCATAAGAGTGTTGATTCGGTTTTCTTTGATTCCAGCAGTTCCTTCGTGAGCAATCTCCAAAGCCTTCCATATATTTTTTGCAGAAGGTAGAGTACAAATATGAAAGTATTCTTTCTGACTTAGAGCACTTTGAAGGACATGAATGGCCTTGCTGTTGAGAGTGACGAGTCTTCTGTCATTCTCAGTATACTCTTCTTCTAGTTTGGGAGTTCTGACTCCATCCTCCATTGTAGATGGAGCATAATCTCCTTTCTCAAACACATTCCATAGTCCAAATTCAGTGGCCATGACATAGACTCTGAATTTTGATTTCCAGAATGAATAATGTTCCCCATCGAAACTTGGAGGTCTGTTGATGGAAGCTCCTTCAGGTAGAATTCCCTCCATTAGGATCCTTCTCGGGATGTTAATCCTTTAAGAGAAAACCTTGCTCTGATACCAAATGAAAAATAGGAACAAATCACCAAGAGGGGGTGAATTGGGGATTTGAAAAATTCTTTTACAAGATTCTGGAAATTAATCGCATGAGTGCATAAGGGCAGAGAATGTGAGAAAAGAACAAGACACAACAAGATTTATACTGCTTCGGTCTAACTCCTTGACCTACGTCCAGTCCCCAGACTCTCTGGGATTTTCACTATCACTTTCAATCAGTTACACACTCTATACTCGAAACTTATCCTCTGACTAGGATACACTCCTCCTTATAAGTTGTACACTGATATCACAACTACGCACTCTGTACTCAGGATGATCCTTTCTCTAGGACTCACTCCCCCTTACAAGTTGTAGTTGTACAACCAATCTCCAAGTCCCCCGACTTGAGATTCTTTGCAATCAAATGATTAATAGAAACAAACTCTCTCTAAGAGCAGATATTGATAAACACTGAAGCTCAAATCTCTCAGGATAATTTACAGAAGAATGAATATAAAAATCTCAATGTTGCTCACTGTAAATGTCTTGTATATTGTCTATATATCTTCTTCTTCGAATCCGAGTCATATTTATAGCTATTGAAGTTCATTTTGAATGAAGAACATAGCTGTTGGAAGAGCACTACGAATTTTGACCGTTTAAGCTCCACTCCCAGAAACTAGTTGTTGAGAATCCACTAAAATCTTCTTGATGGATGGATTCTGCTTTTGTCTAATCTGTTGTGGACATTCTTGCAATGTGGGACTTAATTAATATGAAGATAATGTTGATGTCCCTGTGTTGGAATGAGTTGTGCTTAAAGTTGTAATTATTTAATCCAAGTTGAAGCACTTTATAAGACAACATATTCTCTCTCTCTCTTGCTTTACAGCTCATTGTCTGAATCTTCATTGTTTCCTTCAATAAACCATTTGAAACTTGCTAACAAACTGGTTAAAAGACGTTAGGAATAATAGCAATTAAAGATATGAAGTATTAAGATCATTCAAATGGTTTTCGCAAATTCGCGCCATCTGATTTTTCAAATCTGTGTGTTACAAACTCGAGTTTACAAGCCCATACTCGAGTTTGGAGTTCATCCAGAGAGCATCTTGTTTTGAAAAGGTTCCTAAACTTGAGTTCATTAGTGACCGACTCAAGTTTGGTTCTTACAAAGAGGAAAGTCGCGAGTTGCTCTTGAATGAAGTTTTGAACACAGTGCTAAACTCAAGTCATTTAGTGACTGACTCGAGTTTGAAGCTTTTATGAAAATCTTGAGTTTAAGTTCAGAGCTTCAAAAATGGAGTTTAGAAAGCGCAAACTGGAGTTTACAAAACCTGAAATGTTACTTAGCTCTCTGTATAGTCCAGACTCGAGTTTTGATATACAAAACTCGAGTTTCAGTGTAAACTGAAACTTTTGAAAAATCTTTATAAGTGTAAACTGGAGTTTCTATTTCTCAAACTGGAGTTTTCAAAATAGTCATTTACTCGAGTGCTTTCTGTTTGAGCTAAACTCGAGTCTCCAAAACCTAGACTCGAGTTTCAGTGAAAACTAAAACATTGAAATAACTTTGAAGGCTCAAACTGGAGTTTTCATTTTCAAGACTCGAGTTTAGAAATCATGTAATAGTTCGAGTATTTTCAAATAATCCTAAACTCGAGTTTCCAGAAATCTGACTCGAGTTTCAGTGTACATTGAAACTTTGAAAACTTTTCATTTAAGTACAAACTTGAGTCACTGAAACTTAAACTGGAGTTTAGAAAACTTGATAAAACGTTGAAGCTTTTATTTGGTCTCAAAACTCGAGTTTCCAAAACATAGACTCGGGTTTACAAGTCTTTTGAACTTTTTAGCATTTAAACTTTCTTGTAAACTGGAGTTTCTTAGAATCAAAGGTAGAGTTTGGAAACAAGTTGAAATTCGAATGTCACTGCCTTTGATCTAAACTCGAGTTTATAAATACGGACTCGAGTTTACAACTCTTAGAAACTTTGATTGCTCTCTGTAACTCTGCAAACTCGAGTTTGCCTATGCAAGCTGGAGTTTGGCTTTCTTTGTTAAAAACTGAGCTTCTGTCTATCAAGTCCAAACTCGAGTTTAGCTACCTAAACTCGAGTTTGCCTTAAACATAAAGTTTTACAACTTTCAAAGACAAACTTCAAATTAAGTTTACAATTGTCAGTTATCATCAAAACACCTAGAGAACTAACAAAATAATCTCCCCATAATGGCTAATTGTGCTATATGGACAATTCTCATATAAATTACTCTCTCCATAATAAATACAAAAAATATATATTATACAGAGAATAATCAATATTTTCATCCCAACTAGCATTTGTATAAGCTTTTCTCATCCATTCCACGTGCATTTCTACTAAAGAACAAAGATTTGACAATCTTTCAACAAATCAATGTAGTGAATAATTCATATTTTTATTTTTAAAAAGGACAAACAAAAATAAGGAAAACAAAACAAATAACACAAAAGAAAACAACAAAAAATTCACAAAATGTAAGCTTAAATTGCTATTGTTCAGTTGTCTAGCTAAATAGTGTGGGCACACAAGTCCTCGGTAATGACACCAAAAACTTGATGGGAAAAAAATTATTGCCTAAGACTTCATAAGCATATGAGTTGTATCATGTAATAAAGTGATGAGAAAAAGTATAGTTCCTATGAGGACTTAGTACCAACAACTCAATTGAGCATTGACTTTACTTGAGTTGAGTGACCACAATTTGAATCAAAGAAAAGAATAAAAGTTAATTTAAAAAAAAAAATCAAATCTAACTAAGGCTAATGATAATGGTGATTCTATATCTTAAGCGGTGATTTGTATTTTTATAGTCTTGATTACTTAGCGTCTAATTTCTTCCTTTAATTGCATCTAAAGTTATATTTGCTAGTCAAAGACTTTTAATTACCTAAGAATGTCTTTTGATCCACTAAAATGCATTCCAATTATGTTAATCTTCAATTCCTTAGGCAATTAGCACTTAATTGGGTTAATTTAAGTGCAAGCCTAATAAGACTATGTAGGGTCGGTCCGTATATATCTATCCTACAAACAAATTAATTTTGAAAACTTAATCCTACACTATTCAATTAAAGGTCTACTCTAAATTTCTTATGTCAAGACTCCTTTAGGACACCAAATAAAGTTTCAATCAAATTTCTAAGCTCACAATTGAATCAACAAACATAACATTATAGCAATTAAAAAGAAGAAATCATCATCCACAAATCAATAATCAAACTAAATAATCCAAAATAAAGGTTTAGATATATAAGCTAAACATTGTCATGCATGATAATAGCTAACCAAAGACAAAAGAAAGAAGAAAAATGTAAGAAAAAGGAAAAGAGAAATAGAAACTTGATGCCGAGTTTTCATCCATACTATAGATATTTTGCATCTCTAAACTTTAATCTCCCTCCATCAAATTATGAGTTCTTGGGTCTCGTTGTTACCAACAAAAAATTAGAACACACTATATAGAGGCATATATTGTCTCCTCCCAAAACTCCCAAATTGTGTTGTTCCTAACAATGAAAAGAAAAAGAAATAGTACTAATGATTATAAATCTAATTCTATTTATTTTTTTATTTGATAAAACTTCCCATTATTATTTATTATTTCTTCTCTCCTAAGTTTAAAACTTATATTTTAATTTGAAATCACATAAATGATGTATCCAATTAATATCTCAAGAAAATTTCCTTCAATTTGTCATTAATGACTTCCCAAATATATCAAAATATATCTTAAATCTATTAAAAATAGGAAATCATCAACCACCTCTGTTGCCTCTTCCTTTCTCTTCACATCATATGCTTCCTTATTCAGTTATTTGGAGGAAGTGTTGCAGCATACACAACAAACTAACCATGTCATAAGGAGGCTTTCTGGATATCCCTCCAGTATGAACAGGAAGGCCAATCCCATACTTGTTGAGTATGGGATCTATGATCTTAATAATGATCTTGGCCAATCCTTTGGTAATGAGTAGCTTGATGATCTCATTCGTTCATTAGGCTACTCACCACTGTTCTTATTCTTCTTCTCTTTTGTTTTTTGTTTTTTCATTTTTTTCTCTTTAAATATATTGTTAAAAAAATGCCCAACGGTTCTTAAAGAAAAACTATCATGAAATATAATAATAACGGTTCTTATATTGTTATTACTTACTGACCATCATGAATATGAAAATAAATAACGGTTCTATTGTAACAACAGTCATGTAACTCATGCAAGAAAAGTGAAAAATTAATTATGCTTATTTAAAACCAAACGTGACCATTTATAAAATATAATGATCTGTAAATCTAAAGAAGACAGTGACTCGATAATCCATGAAAGCTTCTCTATATAAACATTTGAAAATTAAACTCCTCTTCTCCACTTTTATTTCAACTTCTCATAGCCAACTACAAGCTTTTATTTTTCTTCACAAAAATCATGAATAAACATAAGAGAACTTTTGCTTCATCATTTGGGAACAAACTGAAAGATGAACTCCCTCAATCAACAAGCGTCGAATGGCTTGTCCACGCGACCTATGAGCTCCATCATATGGTCTATGTTTACCTATGAGAGTAAAGACACATTGACTAGTGCTTAAATGAACTTAACACTCTCGTTCACTCGTTTGAATGAGAAGGTAGACCAGTTACTAGAGAAGGAAAAATCTGATGATGAATCAGCTTATTAAAACATCTCTATAATTTTTTATTCTTAGTTTGTTTATATACATTAGCTTTTTGGTTTTTTGTTTGGAAAATAGTGGTTGCATAATCAACCACCAATTTTTTTTTTTTTTATAAAGAAAGTCATATACATAACAATTATTAAATAAAACTTATTACTAATTAGAATACCATGCAAATAAATAACGGTTGTAATTAGTAAACATCCATATTTTGTCTCACAAAAATGATGTTTGTTACGTAAAAATAGTCATGAAACAATAAAAGCCATGATGATGGTTGAAACATTTCCCCTTCCCTACGCTAATCATAATACTTCGTACATGCTTATTCATTCTCTAATGATCAAGCATGAGAACCAAGGGCCCATTTTATTGGAAGTTGGACCTTATTCGGTCCATGATGGCCGAAACCCTAACCCTAATTAGAGTTAGGTTAATTATTCTATATATTATTATTATTAGGATATTTTAATTTTGAATACTCTTTGATTATAAGGGATATTTTATTAGGTTTAGTTAGATTAAACCTTTCTCTGTATCACCTTATAAGTATTCTAAACTATCAATAAATAAAGATATAGAGTTATTGCATAATTTATCAATTTATTTCATAGTACCAAAGATTGGTACCATAGGTTGTACTGTGCAGCTCTAAATAGCTAGTCGTGAGCTTTTACTATGTATAACAAAGAACAACAAGTCATATCGACTAGTGATGGCTCAAAAAGGCTAGACACACCAAATTATGGGGTTTCGATTGGTGCTAACTCATCTTTGCCTTTAGAGATGTGTAGTACGGTGCCATAATCCCTCGCACAAGTTATGGTTGCATATCATTTCAACAACAACAACTACTTACAATGGCCTTAAAACATGTTGATGTTCATCCGTGGGAAGAACAAGGAAAAATACCTTATTGAACACCCGCAACACCTTCCCCAGAGGATCCTACATTCGAGACATAGTCAATCAAAAATAATGGGCCTGTTTGGAGAAAGCGTTAGGTGAGCTTTACGCAAAAAAAAAAAAAAAAAAAAAAAAGCCAGAAAAAGTAGCAGTTGAAAAAAAGCTCAATAGGAGGCATTTGGGTTGGCTTTTATCCCACTAGCTTTTTTAAAAAAAAAAAAAAAAAATCTCCTTTTACCAGAAGCTCCATAGGGTAGCTCTTAGGAAAAAGTTCTCAGCTTTTTGACATAAACCCTGCCACTTCTACTACTATTAATCCAAACACAAGTTATATTTATAACCTACTTTTTTTCTATTGAGTTTCTGCAAAAGATAGATGGAAAATAATACATCGCTTCCACCGCTAACCCAAACAGGCTTAGTATGGTCATGGCTTAGCGCCATGACGATTATCATTAGTGAAAATTACCTCCTAGCATCCACAACAAAGGAGATTAGGGACTGAGCTTATTGTCTATATATATATTTAGAAAAAGATAATGTTGCTGCTATTATACAAGTTAAGCATTTGCTTTGTGGCCTGAATCAAGGTGAAAAGTCAGTTTACTCTTTATTATAGTTCCTTAATGAAACTACGGCTGCATATAGACTTACACAAAGTTCATGAATGGCCCCACCAGAAGATAGAAAATAATGTACATGGTAAAATATGCATTGGCAGGATCATCGAGAAGAGTGGTGGCAAGCAACAGATGAGTGGTGAAGGTGAGTCTGGGAAACACATGAAAGGTTCACTTCACTGGGATGAATCGTCCCTTAAAAACACCGCTGGTGGGGCGTGTAACATTCACGACAGGATCTGCGTGAACATAAATGTTATACAAATCGGTGGGGCTACCATTTTTGGTTATTGGGATTGGACGATTGTGCAACGTCATGACGAAGGAGAGCAAGATCATCGAGCTCGTCATCGAGGGAAATGAGGATGGAGTTTCGAGGAGGAAGGATGTGAGGGGAGAGGAGGAAGAAGAGGATTGGAAGAGATAAAAGAAGAGAGAAGGAGAGAACAAATGGGGTTGAGGACAAATCTTAAGGGGGAAAGAAAATGAAGTGAAATCGATGAAAAGGGTTTAGGAACTCGTGGGGATTAAGTGTGGGATTCATGGTCTGGAATTGTGAAAGAAACTACAGGAAATTCAGGAATAAAGGGAGCAAGTGAATTTCACTATAAGCGCTTGGGATTGCTAGGGAAAGTTTTGTTTTTTTTTCCCACTAACTTTTTAAGACCGATACTGTTGTTTAAAAAATCGATCTTAGTAAAACTTTTAAGACCTCATATTTTAAAAATCTAGTCTTAAAAGTCTGACTTTTAAGACCTCATACCTCATATATTAAAAGTTCGGTCTAAAAAGTATTTTTTTAAGCTCGGTTGAGCAACTGGTCTAAGAATTTAACAGATTTTTAAAGACCTTTTGTATCAACCGGTCTAAAAATTTAACAGACTTTTTAAGACCGTTTGTATCATGACCGATTACAAAAGAAGTTTAAGAAGCATTTTTTATCTGATCTAAAAAGTCTTTTTATGGTAGTGTATGTTACATAATGAGGTTGATACATATTATTTAAGTATTACTATATATTATGATAGTTATTTACGTGTGTCCATTTGTTATTATCACATCAATTTGCATATCATGGTCTCGCGAAGCTTCAATACATAACGAGTATTATATTATAACAATTATAATAAGTATAGAATAAATAATGGTTTGGAATCATAATGTACGTGTATTTGCGCCAAGCATATATAGCACCTGCATATATATGACAGTTTGGAACCATAATTTATGGTTTATAATAACTATCACAAAAGTTTTTTTTTTTTGGTAGTAGGGAATCAAGCTATACACTCAAATGTTAATTTAAGTCCTCAGTCTATTATAAAGGAATTATTTAGTATTACTTCAAACCGTAGATGGCAGGAGAATGATGTTTTGGTTTCGGATTCTTCTCTTCCCCATTTATCTCATGGATGATGACTTGTTTGTTTTTGTAATCCTAGAATGGACTTGTTTTTGTTTCTTTTAATCCTATTATGGACTTTGCTTTTATTCATTTTCTTAGCTATGCATGTTTTCTTTTTGTATGTATTTCTTTGTGCTTCTATTCATGTCTTCACTATGTTATTGGGTGTGTTTGGAGACCCAAATAAGCTGGCTTTTTCTAAAAACAAGCCCAAAAAGTCACTTTTATTAAAAAAAAATGAAATGCACACTGTTTGGAACACCCATTACATTCACTGGGCTAAACTGAAAAATGCAATGTAACTGGGTTTTTTTAAAGGCTTCATTTCATAGCTTTTCGGCTGACATGCTGGCCCTTTACTTGTTATTGTTGGGAAAAAAAATTTCACGCGTGCTCACTCTGCAAGTCATACACACTCTCTCTCCAGGAAAAGTACGTCTGGGCCCCTAATTTATGTATGTTTCCATTAATTAATGACATAATGCCAACTTTAGAAATAGTACTCCCTCTAGTACTTTTTCATATTTTTTTTTAAATTAGAATTAAAATTAAAATTTTTATTAACTCAATATATACAACTAATAATATGTATATGTAGTATTCAATATGATTCATGTTTTTTTCATCTCAACTGACTTTTCAAATAATAACCTAAACACACATTAGTTAGAAAAAAGTCATTTCTGCAAAAAGTTAAACAGATAATCCAAACACAAATCAGTTATCTTAACCGGACTTTTATAAAAGTCAAATAGCTTTTAAGCCACCACTCCTACCGCTAACCCCAAGTCCATTGTTGAGTGATATATACAAGTAGCTTTTGGCCGAACAAAAAGGGATCATTTATGATTTTAATCAAAAAATTTAAATAGATAATAAAAATTTATTAGAAACTTATTCTACTGATATGGAATAAAAGTCATCATTCCCTAGCAACCATACAATAAACAAAGTCCTTATCCTTAGTACCTGGACCATGGAAGCATGCTTTACTGGTTTTTTTGTTTCTGGTGTACGTAGAAGCTTCCCTGCGACCCCATCACACAAGGTCCCGGGGGGGGGGGGGGGGGGGGGGGACGACGGGGACCGCATCGCCCACATGACTACTTTTGGACCATCGCCCACTTGATCTGACCCTCATTCCTAACCATCTCATCTTTTGATAATACTCTGTCTTCCTCCACACACAAACGCATGCACACAAGGACTTTTTTTTTTCCGAAATAGATTTGTTCTTAAATATAATATCATTTTTAAATTTTTATTAATAATAAATACATTTTTTCTCATTTTATATTCAGTTAATAATTATAGTACATACATTCTCTTTCATCATTTTTTTCATTATCAGTCTCTCTCTCATCTCACCCGTTCATACCTAAGGGAATTTTTGAAAAAAAAAATTCTACATAATTATTACGTTTATCTACTTTTTAACCATTTTTTAGAATATCGTGACTTGACTGAAAGACTCTAGCATATAGGGATGGAAGGAATGTTTTCTTATATATGTGACAATATATATCTTTTGATCACCATGCTAATACTCATATAATTTATTAGATTGTAACGTCCATAATATAAGATGCTGTTAATTAATTTATAAAAACGAATGAATGTTGATTAAATCAATTAATAAATTGATTAAATATATCTATTTTCCATAATTAAAGACTGTGAACTTTGGTATTATTGCTGGAAAAAAAGAAAAAGAATAAGAACAATAATTAATTATCATGTTAATCTCTTAAACTTTAAGCCAAATTTTTTTCTAATAGACTTTTTATATTATAGCACTTTCGTATAAGTGAACTTTGGTATTATTGCTGGAAAAAAAGAAAAAGAAAAAGACTTTGGTATTATTGACCAGAGAGTACTATCTCAATAAATTAGTTCACGGGGAAACTTATTTATTTAAACGGATAAGATTTGAGATATAATGTCATGTATACAGAAGAATTTGATATAAGATGAGAGAACTTTTTATAACACTCTTACGTTTTTTTTTAATACCCCTCCAATTTTTAATATAGGATCTAATTGTAAAGTTGATTTTGGTTCTAAATATAAGACATATTTTTTATATTTGTTAATTTTTCCTAATTTACCCATAGTGATACTCTCTTAATAATAATTAACTAAGAGAGACATACAAGTAAGAAATTTAAAAAGATGATTTTAGTATTTTAGGGAAAAAACATATCATATTAACTTTTTTAATTTAATCAAATTAGGTAAATAAGTCTTATATTAAAAACAATAAGAAAATATGAATATATATTGATTGATCTATCCTTCTCATACCTGCTATGCAATTCCCATGTTTTAATTTGGAGCTAGTCTTCAAGTCAAGTGTTTGAAATTGCAGAAAAATACACGCAAGAGCCTTTTTTTTTTTTTTTTGGTTCCTTCTCATCTACGGCTTCTTTCACAACACACTCAACTGACTTTTCTTTTTTGCTATTTGCTCTACGGATAGATTTGTAAATTGCCGATTTCATTTCAATTTCACAACTCTTTTTTTGGGGTGAAGATTTTCCCAACGTAACTCTTGTAGATTGGAGCACGTGTGATGATAACTTTTTTTTTTTTATACAAAAAAGTTTTGGAGGGGTTTGACACCAGTCCCCCACCAAGGCCAGGGCACGGCCTTGGGTTCTATGAGCACTTACTGAGCACTAGTCCCCCCAGGCCAGGGCACGTGTGATGATAACGAAAAGTCTGAATGAACAACAGAAAAGCTAGAACGGTCCATTTATCAAAGAGAGAATTACAATTTGGTCCTAAGGACTAGAAATAATTACCAAAAGGTCTTGTACCAGAATTCCATTACAAAAAAGTCCTTGGGACTTTTTGGTAATTAATTGAATCCGTATTTACAACTGAAAATGTTATATTTACAACAAAAATTCTCAATTCGCATTTACAACTGGAAATGTCATATTAATAACTCAAAATACATTTTCAGTTGTTAATATAACATTTCTAGTTGTAAATACGAATTGAAAACTTTTGTTGTTAATATAGCATTTTCAGTTGTAAATGTCGATTGAGAATTTTTCACTTCATTACAAAAAAGGTTCCAGAGACTTTTTTGTAATGCAATTCTAACACGGGACCTTTTGATAATCAAGGATCAGATTGTAATTCTCCCTTTATCAAATTGTCCTTATATATGTGCGACGAGAGAAAGCAATAATTTTGCTTGATAGTATATCAAAGTTCGTTTTCCAGTGTACGGAATGTAATTTGCATAATAGGAAAGATATTCTACATTTTAGATAAGTCCATTTGCATAGGATCAAAGCTAATTAATAAGCATATTGGGAAAGGTAATTGACATGCTAGTTTATCAGGGAAAGTAATTTGCATATTAAGGATTAGTTTGCACACACTAGCCAAAATACAAGGATTTGGGGGGGAGGGGATTACGTTAAAATTTTTTATAAGTTGAACTTAAGAAGAATATTGGAGAAATGTAGTTATAAAATTTTAATAAAGAAAATAAGTGTAATATAAAAGAATTATATATAGAAATTAATTGAAAACTTTTAATCTCATCTCTTTAATTTTTTTAAGCTCAACTTATAAAACTTTTTTATCCCCTTCAAATCTATCATCCCTTGTGTAAAGGGAAGATGATTTGCAGACAAGGAAAAGTTACACTTGCACGTAATAATTGTGAAGATGAACTGCACACCAGAGAAAAAGTATTGCTCATAGGAAAGACAAATTATACATGAGGAAGATGGACTTGCACTAGATAGGGTATTAGTATTGCAAATAAGGGAAGACAATTTCCCCAAAATGTAATTTGTACACATGGAAGATGGATTGTTCACAAAGAAAATTAAGTTGCCCAAATATATAGAACCTGAATAAGTGGATGTTAAGTTATGCGAATGGAAGATGGATTGTGCACAAAGAAAATTAAGTTGCCCAAATATATAGAACCTGAATAAGTGGATGTTAAGTTATGCGAAAAGATGTGTTGCCATGAAAAATAAATTCAAATAAAAAATAACCAGCGTCAAATGAAATATTAAAGTCAAATTAAAATGAAATTTTTTTTATACTTTATTTTAAAATCATAATATTAAGCTAAATATATTTTCTAAAAAACTATAATAACAAAAAGATAAAATAAAAATAAACATGTCCCAAATGATAATAATATATTTGTATCCTGATAAATTAAATTAAAAATTTATTTATTTAAATAGCTCAAACACTTTTATTTTATTTAAATTTTATAATAATAATAATAAATTAAATTTAACAAGAATAAATATAATATAAAAATACCATATTATCGCCGAAGACTAATAATATGGTCCATGCTGTGAGAGATTAGAGATAGAAAATAATTTTTTTAAAAAAAAATTGAGACCATAGGGATCAACTCAAACTTTTTTAGAGATGCCTTGACTAGAATAATTTGCACTTGTACTTGTCAATCCCGTTGTAAGATACTACTAAATTCAAGCATTAAACTTCTATCCACATGAGTATGGTTTAGTTGTGTATAGTTCTCCCTGCGCAGCCGCATGGGAGTATTGTTCTCTCTGCCAAGCATGAGAGTGATAAGGTAGGGGGATCGGAGGGCAATTGAAGTTAGAGAAAGGAGGATCCGAGCGGTGATCAGAGATACTTGAGTGTAGGAAGATAGGGATTACTATAGAATAGACTTCTTGACCGATATTGGATCCCTATGGAGGAGAATCGAATTTCCTCGCCGCTAGTTTGGAAAGAGGAAATCTTGGAATCAATTCTAATCGGCAAGGTTCTATCCGCCAAAACGTATTCGAGAACTGCCATAGAAACAATATTGAAGAAGGCTTGGAATCTACAAGAAGGATTCGATGTAATCAAAATCAACGGAAATGCATTCTTGTTCAAGTTTGTAGAGGTAGGAGAATATAACAGGATTTTGCGAGGTCAGCCATGGTCCATCAACGGATGCTTACTAAATCTATTAGAGAGATCAAAATTCAAGTCATGTGAATATTTTGATTTCAGTCGCACTCCAGTTTGGATGCAGATGCACAATGTACCGTTGGAAGCAATATGTCTGGAAAATACAATCCAGATTGGCAACCACGTCGATGAGGTCATGTTGGCGAAAGATCCCTATTACAACAACAGGTACCTCCGAAACTTTCTGAGGGCTAGAGTATTGATAGATCTAAAGAAACCTTTAGAGTATGGCTTTTGGATTACTAAACCAGATAATAAGAAAGTATGGATCTCGATTAAATATGAGAAAATGCAAAACTTTTGTTACAACCGTGGCAAGATTGGTCATGACAATCGTTATTGTAAATTGGAAAGATTAATGTCAGCATTTAAATCAGATGAACCTAGATATGGAACTTGGCTAACCATTGCTCAGTGTCGCAACTTGGATGAAGTAATGGTAGTTGTATGTAGTGACTGGATTGAGGCGGACTATGTGGAAAAAAAGAAAGAAGAAGTTATAGCAAGAAAGAAAAAGGAAGAAATGGATAAGAGAGATAAGGAAAATGAACTAGTGGAAGAAGACCTATTCTTCATTGGAATTAATTAGACTAAGATGATTGACAAAAGTCTGAACACTAGTAGAAGTAAGGAAAGAAAGGAAACTGAAAACAATGTGGATGACGAAGACAACAGAAGAAAGTTGAATAATGATGTAGATGTTCATGGGAAAAATACATCATATTCAAAAGAGAATATGGCTTTAAGGTTGAGAAAGAACATAGAAGTACAAAAGAAGAAGAGGGCCAACAAAGAAGAAATCAATGATATGACAAAACAAATGGAAAAGGATGTGAAGATTATAAAAAATGAAAGCAATATGGAACAAAAGGAAAAAGCACTGGCTATGGTACTATATAATCATGAAAACTTGAAAGAAGTAATTGCAGGTATCAACTGTTAGATATGATTAGTTTTGATAATGTCTTATATATATGCCATTAGTAAGAGCAAAAAGATTGAGTAATATGTTTATCTTCTCCATTGATTAATTCTTAAATTTTAATGTAGAGTCAAAAATGTAAAGTTCATTCATGAAGAATGATCAAAAAGAAGAATCGGCAAAGAAGGAAAAGAAGAAGATCAAGGAGGACGAGGATGTAGATGAGGATAAGGAAAAGGAAGAAAAGAGAAAGAAGAAGAGGAGAGATTGAAGAAGAAAGAGTCTATTGAATGGAACATTTTCAATCAAGATCAGTTCAAATATATTTGTGAAGAATGTTCAAGAAAATTGAAAGAAAGGAAAAAGGTGAACAAGAAGAAGAAATATTGAAGAATGTAGAAGGTGTAGAGAATGATGAGCTAAAGTTAAATGATGAAAATTGATCAAGATAGGAGATGATGGAAGATGGAAGAAGTTGATGAAGAGAATGAGAATATCAAGATCATCTCAAGTTCATTTATGAAGGATAATGAAGAAGAAAATGATGAAGAGGAAATATTGTTCAAGATAAATGATGGAAGATGGAAGGACTTGATGAAAAATATCATTATACAAGTCCCAAGATTGATTATAGAAGTGTCCATGATCAAATGGAAGTTGGAAGGTGTCAATTCAGAGTTAAAGTCGGCAAAAATATGATTTTGGATAAGAAAACTCAAGTATAATGGTCAAAACTCGAGTATACAAGCTTACTACAGAAATTTGCTTCTAGACGAGAAAACTGGAGTCTGGGAAACTCAAGTTTGGGAAACTCGAGTTTCCAAGTCAAAAATCGAGTATGGGAGTCAATATTCGAGTATGAAACTTATATACTCGAGTATTAAGTGTTTTCAGCTTCTTTGTCGCGTCTGGACCCGACAATACTCGAGTATGCTCTTTAATACTCGAGTATTCAGCACTTATAACAACTCTGTTCACCTCTGTTTCAAGTTTAGCTTTGGGCGAGCTATGGTAATTCGATGATATCTCCTAAACCAGAGATCGGATTGAGGTGAAACCAAATTTTTATAAAACTAAACATCCAATGTGTCACCTTGAGAAAGTTTCAGGCTCAAAGAAGATCAGATGAGAGAGCAGTGAATTTCGAAAGTTGGATCAAATATTCACGCCACACATCTAACCAAGCTTTAATGTTTTGAGTGTAACTCACAATCTACAAAACGGAATGAGCTGAAATTGGTGGCTTATGAAAGAAGACTCATAAGGCTTTCCATCAATACTTGATTCAACAAAAATAAAGATCATACCAGAGAGATATAGCCTTCAAAAGTTGACTGACTGATCAAGATGTTGCAAAAACGCTGGTAAAGAACAAATCTTCATTCATTGGATCATAACAGATGAAATCCAACGATCTTTGAGCTGAATCTTGTTGCATTGGAATGAAGACACAAAGAGCTATATGGGGATAAGTGGTTTGCTAAATTTGAAGCAATATCAAGTCAGAGAGCAACCAAAGTGCAGAACAGCCTCAATACCGTAGTTTTCAAGAGAATACTCGAGTATAGCTCAGACAGAGAGCAATGAACGTTAGAGGATCTTCAATACTCGAGTATGTAAGTGAATACTCGAGTATCAGACAGACAGAGACGAATCTAAAGTAATGAAATAAGCTCAATACGCGCAGTATTCAAGTCAATACTCGAGTATACACGAACTTTAGAAAATTCAAAACTTCGAAGATCAAGATTCTGATCTAGATCATCCAAATGTTTACCCAAATGATTTGTAATACTTCTTAACATCATTTATATCATTTGTGGACATGTTTCAGATGATCAAACGAAGGATTTCATGAAGATCAAAATGCTGAGCTATTAAGTGAAAAAGCAAATCTGAAAATAACCGCTATATCTCTAATTGTCATATTCTCAACGTCTCCATTTACAACGGCTCTATTCTCATCGTACAGAACATCCTCATCTATAAATGAAGCCTCATTCAAAAATGCAGAAGATGATGGAGTGAGCTTACACAGTCATAATGCCGAAATTCTGAATCCTCCCCTCACTCTATTTTTCATGCTTTCATAGTATATCATTTTAAGAGTGAAATGTCTTGTAATGCACTTCATTAATCATCTATCTACTTCTTAGAGAGAAGATACGTTGTAAACCACTCTATTTTCTGAGAGATACTCAAGATTGGGTAATCTTGAGTGAGAAATTGAATGTATCCCTTGGGTTGTGAGGGAGAGTCTCTGTGAGAGATTGTAAAGGCTTCACAAGTGCCTGGACAAACTTGTGGGGTGTAAAGGCTTTCCTCTTGTGCCTGGTTAAACAAGGAGGTAGGTCAAGGATTGGACCGAACCAACATAATTCTGAGTTTGCAATTCTCTTCCTTAATCTCTTTCATTTCCAGCATATAAGTTTGAATGATTGTTTATAGCTTTATAACTCTTTATTATCATTCAAACTGATCATTACCGAATTGCGAAAAGAATTTAAAAGGTTGCAAATTTTTATCTTCACCCAATTCACCTCCTCTTGGGTTCAGCCAGGCCTTTCATCAACTTCCCGGGATTAAAACACAATGTAGATGAAGATTGGGAAGTATCAAAGGCCAAGCGAATCAGGAAGGAGGAAGTAGAGCATAATGTCAAGCCTGCTATTTCTGTTTTTACAGAAAATATAAGGAAAACAAAGGCAAAATTGAAAAGATATGCTAAGAGGAAAGGCAGAGAAGAGAAGGAGAATATACTTGAGGAGGCGACGAGCCTGGATGAAGAGATGGAAGAGAATGTGAATAACTATGAAGGAGACTCAAGCTTTGTGTTTAAAGCTAGAAATAGAAGGAAGGTGAATTTTACATCTATAGGCATTAGTGGCTGGCTGAAAACAACCACAAGATCGCCATGAAAATGATATCATGGAACTGTCAAGGATTGGGAAGACCCTTGATAGTTCAAAACTTGAAGGACATGATCAGAAAATTTCATCCTTCAATAGTCTTTCTAATGGAAACAAAAATTGGATCAGACAAGGTTAAAAAAATCAGGGTAAGGTGTGCTTTTGATCAGGAACTGAATGTTGAACCAAGGGGACTTACTGGTGGTTTATTAGTATGGTGGCAGGGGCCCATTTCACTGACAGTATTGTTCAAATCAGAAAATGTGATACATGTTCTGGTGGAGTCAAATAGCCTAGAGGTACCTAAATACATCACATTCATCTATGGACCACCCAAGGAAAATGAACGGAGAACAGTATGGGACAGGGTAAGGAGAATGGTTGTAAATGTGGAAGAAACATGGCTGGTGGTAGGGGATTTTAACGATGTATTAACTCAATCAGAAAAAGAGGGTGGAAATCCAAGGTCTATGAGAAAGATCATTAACTTCCAGAGCTTTTTATCATATTGCAAGCTGCTAGAACTGGAATTCAAAGGGTCCAAATATACTTGGTGTAATAAGAGAATAAATGGCACTGTGAGGGAAAGACTAGATCGAGCATTGGGCAATATAAATTTCAGAGAAGCTTTTGAACAAGCCATGGTTTTTCATATAGATCCAATAGGATCAGATCATCATGCTTTAGTTGTTGATTGTTGTTATCATAAGGAATTGAGGGCAAGGTCTTTCAAATTTGAGGCTAATTGGGTTCAACATGAAGAATTCCTTCACATAGTAGAGGCAAGATGGAATGATGTAGATGGAATTTTACAAAATGGAGTGATGGATCTGGTTAGGAGACTTGAGGCATGCAAAAAAAAAAACTCACAATATGGGACAAGAAGGTATTTCCTAATTTCAGGAAAACCATTGAACAACTGAAAATCTTGCTGAATCATTGCCACAGTGGAGTTATGTCTGCCGAGAAGTTGAAGACAACAGAAGACTTGTGTAATACCCTAGATTATTATTATTATTTTTAATAATAATAATAATAATAATAACATTAAAATAATAATATAGTAATATTAGAATTTAATAAATGATTTATTACTATTATTATTATTTTTATTTAAATTAGCGATAGCTAAAGAGCCCAACCCACAGAGCCCAGCCTATAGCTAAACCCTAATTTCAATAATAAGTTTAGGTTTAGCCGCCTAACCCTAGCCATCGCTCATTATTTTTTTCTCTTTGTAAATTTTCTGCGGCAAAATTTCTCTCCTAGGAGTTTAGCAAACACGGAGACCAGGTAATCCTAATCCGTAGAACAATAGGATTTTAAGATGTTATGCCAGTCTTGATTTGAGAAACAAATTATGGAATTATTCACCTTCTCGCAACATATACACATATTCCTCAAGATCCATTGGTTGCATGTCATTCTTGACTTGCCTGATTAATGAATGTCTTGTACCATGCTTTGAATTTCGGTGCATCCTCGGTTCTGTCTTTTTTCCTTGTGAGCTTTTCTTATGTTTGAATTATATTTGATATATATATAATACTCCATGCTTTTCGTTTTGCAAGATATATATATATATATATATATATATATATATATATATATATATATATGTATGTATGTATGTATGTATGTATGTATGTATGTATATTTTTTTGTCTTTTGCGAATTATCATCCTATATGTTCGTAGCCCCTGCGTGATTGAGAAGGGGTGAACTAATTGAATTGGAGGTGGGGCCTGCAGTGGCAATTGGAATGGATGAATGATTGATAAACCTGTACCTAGTAGTCTCTGCGTCTCTTTCTAGTGGCTTATATATATATATATATATATATATATATATATATATATAGATAGTTAGGGTTTAAATTATAGTCTTGAGAATTTCCTATGAACATCTTATAAACCATGAGTATTTACCTTATAGTTTAATTTGGGAAACCCCACAATAAAATAGAGACAACATCTTAATGATTATATTTGAGAAAACTCACGAGCTCTCATAAAGAGTTATAGCTCTTGGGTTTGTAAAATTAAGATCCACCCTTTCTTGTAGGAGTTAAGGATTTGATTATTATTATTATAAATATCTCAATACACATAATAAAAATAATTTAGGAATTTTATGAGTCTAAACTAATTAAAATAAATTAGCAAGTGGGAGGATAGCTTCGGGATGGTACTTCCCGAAGTGATAAACACACCCTTAGGCCTTATGCCTCCGAAACATTATTTGATGTGAATCGATAGTATCCATTCTTCCCAAAGTGACATCTGGCAGGATATCCAGGGCACTAGTAGCAACTTTGGAAAGAGGTGTGCATACTAGGAAGAAAATGATTTATGGCCAATTGATAATTTGTGACTGGCAAGTTTCCGGGTCACGGGGTAGACTGGCAGGATATCCGGGTCTACCATGGTTCTCTTCCCACTAGTGAACTTTATAAATAATGACACCTTTTAATTATACATATATATGATAATTTTTATTTTATTATGTAATTATTTTATTTTATTTTGTGATTATTTTATTTTATTTTAACGTTATTTATTTATTTATTTTATATTATCTTTACTTAATTAAGATTACCAGCTTTGCTGATGTTTGTGTTCTTGGCCTGTGATGATCCTTCGAGGGAGCAGAATTTCAGTGAAACAGGTTTCAAAGGTTGGGGCTAGCAGTGAGAAGTGAGGAAGACGTTCAATAAATTCTTGTTATTTATTTTCTTTTAGTTCATATTCTGAATAAAACTTTCTGTTTAGGTTTAAATTTATTTAATGTAATTAGTAGCCTTACACTTGTTCCACACAAGTGCGGCGGTAACACTTCTCGTATTTTGACTATTTTGAATTTTAGTTATTATTTATAAACACCATCAAAATTTTATGTTTTATTACTGCTAGAAATATGGGGGTGTTACAACTTGATAATTGAAATTGAAGATGCATGGAAGAAGGAAGAGACTTATTAGTGGCAAAGGTCCAAGATATCATGGCTGACCGAAGGTGATAGAAATACAAAATTTTTTCATGCAAGCATCATCCAAAGAAGACACAGAAATAAAGTGTTGTAGCTAAAAGCAGAAAGTGGTGAATGGCTGGAAGACAGGGAGGAAATAAACAGAACCTTCAACAAATTTTATCAAGAACTATTCAAATCTGGAGGTACCCGTCCAATGGAACAAGCGCTAGTCTATGTAAAGAAAGCAGTCAATGAAAGAGAGAATGACAAGCTAATAGAGAGAATGACAAGCTAATAAGACCAGTAACTAATCAAGAATTTGAGACAACAGTGTTTCAGCTAGGTGCCAATAAGGCCCCTGGACCAGATGGATTCTCAGCCCTCTTCTATCAATCATCTTTTAAGGAAATTAACAAAGAAGTATGCGCAATGGTTCAAGATTTTTTCAGAGATAGTGCTGATCTAGAACAGATAAATGGAACTAATATAGTTCTTATACCAAAGATAGATAAACCTAAAGGTATGAATCAGTTCAGACCAATTAGACTTTGCAATGTATCATACAAGATCATTGCAAAAATCCTAATAAGTAGAATGAGAAACCTGATGGATTAGATTGTGTCTCCTAATTAGAGGGGTTTTATAGCTGGACGAATGATACAGGATAACATCATAGTAGCACATGAAGCATTCCATTACCTGAAACGAAAGAAGAAAGGTAATAAGTGGGAATTTTCCTTGAAGCTAAGCTAGACATGAACAAGGCATATGATAGGTTAGAATGGGATTTTTTGGAAGCTATGATGATAAGGATGAGGTTCTGTAATCAGTGGGTGGAATGGATCATGAAATGCATAGCTTCTTCAAAATTTAATCTATTGGTGGATGGACACAAAATTGATTCCTTTATGCTTGAACGAGGAGTAAGACAAGGAGATATGCTCTTGCCATACATGTTTATACTTGTATCAGAAGTTCTATCTCTGATGATTCAGTTACACATTGAAAGAAAGGATTTGAAAGGAATTAAATTGGCCAAGAATACTCCAATCTTGTCTCATTGTTTTTTTGCAGATGATGCATTATTATTCATGAAGGTTGATGACGTAAATTGTAGAGTGTTAAAAAGAATTTTGGAAGTCTATTGTCAAGCATTAGGACAAAGAATGAACTTGGAGAAATCAAGAATCTATTTCTCAACAAATACATTAAGTAGAATTAAAGAAGAAATGGCAAAGCACATTGGAGTGCAATATTCAGACCAGACAAGGAGGTATTTGGGATTGCCAGTAATCTGGGGAAGTTCAAAGGTAGCGGCTCTAGCAGTGGTGAGAGGTAAAATTGGCTTGAAGTTGGAAGGGTGGAAGCAAAATCTACTTACATTCGCAGGAAGATAAATGCTAATCAAGGCTGTAGCAAATTCCATCCCTATGTATCTAATGTCCTGTTTTCTATTTCCAAAAAAAACATGTATGGAAATAGATAGTCTTATTGCTAAATTCTAGTGGGGCAAAAAGAGGAAGGAAATACAATACACTAGAAAAATTGTAGGCACATGACAATGAAGAAAGAAGATGGAGAGTTGGGATTCAGAGAACTATGTTGCTTTAATAGGGCTCTTTTAGCAAAAACAGCGTGGAAGCTGTTGATGAAACCAGATGAATTTTGGTGCAAAATCATCAAAGGCATCTACTTTCCTAAAGGGAATTTCTTAGAGGCGAAAAAAGGGAAACAAGCTTCTTGGGGGTGGTCTAGTTTACTGGAAGGCATGGATCTCTTGATTAAAGAATTATGTTGGAAGGTGGGAAATGGAACAACTATTCAAATTTGGAAGGACTAATGGATGCCAGGGTTAAAGGGATACAAACTTGAGAGTGAAGAGATTCCTGAAGAAGAAAGAAGAATTAAGGTGGTTGACTTGATTAGCAATGGGCAATGGAATCTCAATATTATCAGTAACAAAATCAGTAATGAAGAAAGAGATAAAATCCTGAAGATCAATATACCAACCAGTAATGAGAAAGATCGTCATATCTGGATGGCGGACAATGATGAAGTTTATTCAGTCAAATCTGGATATGTGCTGGCCAAAGCTACCACTAATCAGGTGACAATCAGAGATCCAAGCTCGTCATTTACCCTTCTAAAGTAACTCTGGAAGGTAATCTGGAAAGTCAAAGTTCCACAAAAAATACAACACTTTCTATGGAGACTGGGATCAGGTGTGATTGCTACTAAAGAAGCTTTGTTTAAATGTAAGTGTGCTTTTAACCCACTATGTCCTGTGTGTTTGATTGAATGTGAAACTATAGAACATATGCTATTTTTATGCCCTTGGACAAAGCTATGTTGGTTTGGATGTCCATTAGGTTTGAAGTTTAGCAGATGGGCAATGAAACGGTGTGAGGAATGGTTAACTGATCTACTGCATGATAGAGAGGGTCTAGATGAGTATGGGAAGGCTACTTTTGCTACAATGTTTTGGTGGTTGTGGAAGAAAAGATGTAATTGGGTGTTTAGAGAAGAACCTTTAGGTGCTAAGGAAGTAATAAAGCTGGTTAATAACCAAGTCAAAGAGTTTTGGAAAGCTAATGAACAGAAGGAGTTACGCAGTTAGAAAATTTTTGAAGAAATTATTCAAAGAAAAGAGCAATGGGAGCCTCCACCAGCTGGAGTGATAAAGGTAAATATTGATGGATCTTATAAGGAAAGCACGGGTACAACAAGCATAGGTTTGGTGAGTAGAGATGAGAAGGGGGAATTAATGGGATGGTTAGGAGGAACTATGAAGGCGGATTCCCCCACTTATGGTTGAATGCCTTGCCCTGAAAGAAGCTTTGAAACATCGAAGTAGATTTGCTGAATCAAAATTAATTGTAGAAACAGACTGTGAAATTTTGTACAGATTGGTTACAGGGAAGAAAACAAATGGATGTGACTGGAGATGCTGTGATATAATGACCGAAATTCTTGATCTATTAAAGTCAATGGATGGAGTTTCATTTTCCCTGTTCACCGTGATGAGAGAGAAAGAGATAAAGTGAATAGTAACTTGTCAATCCTATTGTAAGATATTGCTAATTTCAAGCATTAAACTTCTATCCATAAGCTTTTCTTCACACTTTGACCCCCTAGAATGAGGACAAATTCTTTTAACTTTGACGTCCCACACACGTTTCAGCTCATGAATATATATGGATGTTATATGTAATTGATTTGTGAGTAAAAGAAAACTCAAATAAACTCCATGAATATTTCTAAGGATACAAAAATTAGAATTACTATTTCAAAACCAAATCATTATCATTAAGACATAATTTTGAAAAAAAAAGGATTCAATATTTTTGGATGTAATTCAATTGATGGAAATATAGTTTTGGCAGCCTATATTTCCTTTTTGAGGAGATTATAAAACAAAGGAAATTAGGGAAGTTAAGAATTATTACATAATTTCCAAATATAATTGATTGAGCAATAAAATATGAACACACATGAATTCAATAAAGGATTATGAAATATTATAAAATAATAATCAATATGATGTATTTAATGATTTGTGAATGAAACCGACTCATTTCTTAAGAAATTGGGTGTTATAAATTACAAGTTTTCAAGTAGAAAATTAATAATGATTGATTGATATAAAACATTTCACTGTGACAAGATGTGAATAACAAGTAAGGGTATGCATGAAAGCTGGATGGTTTTGGAAAATTAATTCTCCATCCAAAATCTCTCCTTTTTTTGGGAAAATTTGGGGAGATAAAAAATATGAAACCCAAACCATTTTTTTCTCCCACTTTTCTCTTCC
This sequence comes from Acacia confusa, assembly GCA_037074495.1. Classification (NCBI taxonomy): domain Eukaryota; kingdom Viridiplantae; phylum Streptophyta; class Magnoliopsida; order Fabales; family Fabaceae; genus Acacia; species Acacia confusa. The sequence continues at coordinate 17,233,218 of CM073514.1, forward strand.
CCTATTTTCTCCTCCTTCCAAACAAAGGAAAATCCATTTCCCTCTCCTTTTTCTCCCTTACTTTTTTCCTCTCTAATTTTTTATCTATCCAAATACATTGTTAAGGAAGGAATTTAATAATAAAAAATTAAAAATGACAAATGAGTGGTACAAATCTATTGTCATTTTTGTCATTTGAGCTTATTAGTGCATGCTTAAGTTATTGTCGGATTTTTAAATGATTAAATCCCAATTTGAGCCCTTATAACGATTCTCACTTTGGCCCTAGGCACAAATATCCAAATGGGGCCTGCCTTATCCATTCAACCCCAAGCTTCCAAGTTCCAACCACCACTCTTACTTTATCCTAATCGTCTCCCATCACGGCTCTGCACAATTTTAGGTCGGTAGCAACGATAAAAGTGCCCTTTTTTAATTTGGATTTTATATGCTTTTTTTAATTTTTTTTATTTTCACCAGAGGATTTTATGAACTTAAGATATAATAAAAGAAAAGCAGATTATGTATATGATTTATATTTAAATTGAAGGTGGTAGAAATATATCCATATTATGAAAAATATATTTTAGTGACTTCTTTTTAAAATTAATTTGAACTTAAAAGCCCTTTTAAAGAAAAAGAAATCTCTCTAAGAAGAAAATATCAAAAAAACTATAAAAAATTCTAATGTCACAAAAATCTCATTAACAATTCTATCAATAAGATATTAATAACTCAATTTAATAACTTTTGTAACATTTTTGAATTTTTTATGTGATTCTTTTAATATTTTTTTAATCCCTTGACGCTCACGATTTTTTTTTTTTAAAAAAAACAATAGCTCATTTTAATCCAATATGTTTTTTCCTCTGCCTTTCCAAACAGTTATTCGATTTGACCAAAAAAAAAAAAAAACAGTCATTCGAAGGATTTTGCGTTTTCAATCTGCTTGTTTTGTTTGCCTTATCTATTTGTATTTTTGGCCTTCCTTTTCAACTGAATTTTTCTTCTCCATTTACTGCTAGTGGCTGATTTTATTTCTCGGCTCTCTAAACGGCTCAACCATATTCCACTACTGAAACGGTCGGATGTGCGAGACGTCCGTTGTCTTCGCCTGCCGGTCAAACACTGCTTTTATGGTCCAATGGTGGAGTTTTTGTCACCGGCAGAGAGAAATAGGATTATCGAGTATGTTATTGTCCACAGCTCAGCGCGTAAATACAAAATGTTGATGGCTTCTGCGTTGTTCTTTGTCTTCCACGGTTTCGCTTTCATGAGCATTTCCCTTTTTGTTTTCTTCCTCTCTGTCATGATCCCCAATACAAAATCATCTCCACCACCGTCACTCTCTTTACTCATTCACGTGACCACCTCTGCTGCCCTGGTTTCAATCTCTCTCTCTCATTGTGGGGAACCAAGGAAGAAGAAGAAGAAGGCGTTATGACTCTGGCTCAATTGCACAGTGCACAGCCACGGCCTCCTCCTCCTCCTCCTCGAGTTCCAAGACCCCATCGTCATTTCTCATCATCAATTTTCAGCAAGAGGTACTTTCTCAAAGTTTAAACTTCCAAGCTGAGATCATTGACATGTGGCCTGTTTTTTTTCGGGAGGAGCATACGTCTGGGATTAAGAGATTGGGAGATTAAGAGATTTTTGATTGTGCATAGTTGACTACTTTGATTAACATTGTTAATGTCCTCAAGCTTCAGGGCCTTAATTCAGGGTGTGGAATACCTTTTAACTTAATCTCATAGCCTCAAATTAGAAACGTTATTCTCATTATATGGAAATTCAAACTAGTTTGAACTTTTGACCGGATAGAAAACTGTGGTATCTTTGTAATTCTCACAAGAAAGAAAGGGAAAGAGGAGAGAAAGCGAGGGGAAGGGAAGAACAGAAAGGAAAAGAGGCAGAGGTTAGAGGGTGAGAGAGAAGAACAAGCACGTAGAGGGGAACAGAGGATATACGGCTGACTGAGTCATTGCATTGCTTCAAATGATCATAGGCTACAAATGCAATTAATAGACCTGTATCTATGACCAATAATCTCCCAACAGCTTGCTTAGGCTAACTAATTAGACTAACTAATTCCATACTAACATTTCTAACTGTTGTCGTCATCATCATATAACAGAAACCCAGTTCTACTCAACCATAAAGAGTGTTTTTGGAACCACTTGGAGTGGTTCTAAAACGTGGTTTTGCTACCGCTCCAAAGTGGTTCCAAACACAGTCAAAGTTTGAAATATCTTTTTGTAGCTGTAATGGAAAGGAGAGCACCGTTGTCATTTACATATTGATAAATGAATAGTTTTCGTCCAAAATTTGGAATCCATTGATCCGTAGAAACCATGACTTAGCTAAATTATATAGTTGGTTGAGCAAAATAAAAAAGGGAAAATGACACCAAGGTTCCAACCAATAAAAATAATATCAGAAAAGTCCCATGACTTATCAATGGTTGCTCTTTCACTTGTCATTGGCAAGCTATGGGATTTTTCTGATATTATTTTTCTTAGTTGGGGCTTAGTGTCATTTTCCTAATATAAATTAGGCTGCATTGCAATATATAAATAGCAGTGGTATCAAGTACTCTGCACTAAAGGAGTAATGAAAACGAACTCTCATAAAGATGTCGACTTAAACCAAGGAAGTAAATTTGGCGCAGATGGTTCATTTATTTGTGTGGGATAATTTATGTTGACTATGATAGTCTCAGGTTCTCTTTACGGATCTTCATTTCTTCATGGTGGAGGAACTAAAACCTTAAGGCCATAGGTCCACTAAATGCTAGAGTTATCTTAAATTTATTAATATATTTCTGATATGTTAAACAAATATGTTGGTAGTCAATTAGGTGGGGTTGGACAGGAAATTTTTATTTATTTTTTGGGTGCTGTAGGAGATTGACATTAATGCGATCTTTACAGGAGATTCATGCCCTACAAACATGGCTTGTCCAAATCTTCAACATTACAAGCACATTGTCTTGAAGAAAACAGTAAAGGTGAGCTCCTTTCGTAAAAGGGAAAAGGAAAAGAAAAAGGAAAAAACAAAAAACAAAAGCTTGAGTTTTTCTTTTCAATTTTTATCTAAAAACTATTGAGCTTGAAAACCTTGATCCTAATCAACTGTTAAGCTTCTCCATGAATATCTATTCTCATTCAATCATCCATGATTGAAAATTTTAAACAGAGTAACTTAATTTCATTACTGAAATTGCTTGCACCATTTTTAATACTGTTCTTATTCCTCTGCCATGATTCTTTCAAATAATTGGACTGCAGTCTGTATTTCTTCTATATCGTTATGGTGTCTTAAATATATTGGCATCTCTTGCAATTGACAAATAGGTTTCTGTCTCTCTGTCTCCTTAGTTTTCATGATTACCTATTTTGATGCTCTGAAGACATAGTCTCTCGGTCACTACATTCTTCTTGAAGCATTTTCTTTGGCCCTGAACTTCACGATGCACCTCTTCCATATAGATTGTAGAGAAAAATAGTCCAATTTACAATTTTGGATTTCTTTGATAAACTGATGTAAGTGATATTCGTACATCATCAATTCACAAGCAATAGAAAATATGAAAATTGTTACCTAATTATACCTAGGCTTATGAAAAGGGAAATTACAATAAACCCGTGTTAGAAAATATATTAATGTAAATATATTAGAATCAGTTAGTATCCCACATAATTAGGGATTATAGAGATTATGATTGATTAGGAATCAATCACCATAATGAGCCATTAATTTTAAGGCGCCTGATATGTAAACTATACATAAATATATTAGTTAGTTAGTTAGAGGGGTTAGTTAGGTAGTTGTTAGTAACTATTTTGGATTAATGAGTTTTGAGGTATTGCTAAGGCATATGACTAGTCATTGTATGCTATGCTTTTGTTAAGAAGAATCAATAAGGGCATCGGATTTCTCTTCCCAACCCGTCTTTTTTGTGTGTCTCTCGTCTCTCTCCCTTTCTCTTCTCAATCCCTTTAGTTCTCTACCACAATTGTATCAGCTACTCTTGTGTATAAATACCTTTATTGTATACATGAATAGGCACACATTTGAGAATATATTTTTCCTCTATCTCTTTCTCGTTGGCTTTGCATAGTATCAGAGCAATCAGGTTACTGATTCTCTTATTTTTTCCAGCTGAAATTCCTCGGCTTGTGTGACATAATGCGAGAGAGAGAGAGCTAGGGTTCTATGCTAGGTGGTATCTCGTTACATGCGCCCTACCATCAGCCTCTTCTCCCTCCGATTGGCATTTCCCCGGTGGTTTGATCGAGTTCTGATTGGCATGTGAGTCTACAGTCAGGCTGTTCTTTCACACGCCGGCATGTAACATCAATTTCGGTAAGCTTTCAGCATTTTCTGCCTTTTCGGCATCGACTTGCTTCCCTTGGCCTCTTCTTGCCTTCTCATGTGAGTCTCTCCACTTGAGCACTGTCAGAGGTTTTTTGGTGTTTGTCTGAGGTTGTGGCTACCTTGGTGTTGCATCTGCTGTTTGGCAATTGGTGTGGGGTTTTTTTGGTGTTTCTTTTAGATATGGTTGACTCAGTTTGGAAGCTCCCAAGATCTCTTTTAGTCCTTCATTGCCTCTAGTAGGTAATTTCTTTATTCTTTGGTCCTTTGTGAGATTGTTTGGTGTTCTCTAGTTGCTGTTTAATCTAAGATTGTTTGTGTTTGATTCTGATTGCTTCATATGGATGACTCTAAAACGAGTGTCACTACTATGATGATTCCTGTTTCCTACAAAATTACTGATCATAAGTTGAACTAGACAAATTATTTGGATTGCAAAAAAATTGCCTACATGCATGGTTGTTAGTATCGCACGATACACGATACGTATCATGCGATCTGATACGATTTAAGGAGAAAACGATATAAACCGTGCAACAGAATCATTTTTGACTTGAATCGCAAAACGAAATCGTAAAATCGGACGATTCAAAATTGAATTATGAATTGAGGCAACATTTTCGATTCAGAGTTTTAAGCCCATGTCGTTTGTGATTCCAATTTTTAAGCCCATGACTCTTAGAAAACTAAGAGTCGTGGGAGCTTAATTAACTTGGGAAGGGATCATTGCTTTGGAAAAGAACAAAAAGAAAAAACAAAGCAAGACGGAGACGAGACGACATACGAGAGTTTCAAAGAAAAAGAAAGAGTGTATCGTGATTGTAGCAGAAGCTCAGTGACTTGCCTTGAAAACGCCTTTGAAGAAGAAGAGAAGTTGCAGAGAAGCCGAAGAAGTTGCAGAGAAGCGAGTTTGGAAATCGGGGACGACGGAGTGACGAACTCACGAAAGCTTCTGTATGTTCATCTTCATCGATTTTCTTTATTGATTAGGAATTTGGATGTGAAATATATTATAATGTAGTATCATTGAATAGCTTTATCTATTTCCCCTGCAAAATCACGTGATGACCTGAGCTTTTGACCTTTGTTTTGTTTTTTTCCTCTCAAAACCTAACCATTCATTTAGTGGAAACCCATCATGTGATGACCTGAGCACCTGACTATTGTTTTGCTTTTTTGCTCTCAAAACCTGGTGATTATTTAGTGGAAACCGCAAAGTGAAACGGAAATAGTTTAAAAAATTTAAAGAATTTCCTTTCACTTGTTGTATAGTTGTGCATCAAATAACTTTAATTGTTTATCCTGAAGAAAGTATTTCTTTAAACAATTTCCATTCAATGTACTGTTGTGTCCTGTGTAGAAGATAACTTTAATTGTTTATCTCAAAGAAAATCAGAAACGACAAAAATGGCTCCAAAGAAAAAACCTCAAAAGCAAAAGGATATAACTTGGGATCATTGTAAATCCCTTGGCAGTAGGTTGAATGTTAAATGTAACTATTGTCCCAAAGCAATGTGGGGAGGAGCATTTAGAATGAAGCATCATCTTGCTAGAACACACAAAGAAGTTGCTTCATGTCCCCAAGTGCCAGAAGAGATAAGGGATCTATTTATAAAAATATTGGATGATGCAAACAATGATGATGAACTAGAGTGCTTTGATGATAAAGATTCACCAAAAAAGGGGAGCATGGATAGTTTTATGAGGGAAAAAAATGGTGGAAGTGGTTCATCTACTATGAAACAACAAACTTTGAATTCAATGGTGAAGGATAGAGATTTGGTAGTTCGAGATATTTGTAGATGCATATATGGCAATGCATTGCCTTTCAATTTAGTAGAGTCCATTATTTATTAATATGGTGAAATCTATTAGTGAGTATGGTAGAGACTTGAAACCACCAACTTATCATGAAGTGAGGGTTTCATATTTGAAGAAAGAAGTTGATTTAGTCCATGCTAATTTGGATAAATATAAGCTAGAATGGAAGAAAACTGGTTGTACATTGATGTCAGATGGATGGACTGATGGAAAGGGTAGATCTCTTACTAATTTTCTTGTTAATAGTCCTAGAGGGACTGTTTTTATAAAATTTGTTGATACAAGCAGTTTTATTAAAGATGCTGAAAAAATGTTTGAATTACTTGATGAGATGGTGATGGAAATTGGAGAAGAGAATGTCATTCAAGTAGTGACAAATAGTGCTTCGGCCCTTGTATCTACTGGACAAAAGTTGATGGATAAGAGAAAACAACTTTTTTGGTCACCCTGTGCAGCCCATTGCCTTGATTTGATTTTGGAAGATATTGGTGGTATTACAGTGTTCTACATTACCATTTGGAAAGCAAAGAAAATTACAACATTCATTTATAGGCACACATGGGTGTGTTGAATTTGTATAGAACCTTTTCCAAAGGTAGAGAGTTAGCTAGGCCAGCAATAATGAGGTTTGCTACATCGTATTTGACTATGACATCAATTTTGAAACAAAAGACTGCACTTCTATTTATGTTTGCATCGGAAAAATGGGTTAATAGTGCCTATTCCTCTAGGTCGGAAGCCAAATTTGCAGAAAATGTTGTTTTGACTGATAAAAGATTTTGGAAATCCATATATTATTGTTTGAAAATTGTGTCTCATCTTGTGAAAGTTCTCAGACTTGTGGATGGTGATTCAAAGCGTGCAATGGGGTACATTTATGAGGCTATGGATAGAGCAAAGGAAGAAATAGCGAAGAGTTTTAATTATGAGGAAAAGAGATATAAGGATGTATGGGAAATAATTGACAAGCGTTAGGATTTACAACTTCATAGGCCTCTTCATGCAGCAGCATATTTTCTTAATCCAAAGTAAGTATTTTTTTTTTAAAAAAGTATATTTTTATGCATGTAATAGAATTTTTTTTATATTTGATATTTGATTTATTATTAAGTCTTATTCTAAATTTATAATAATTATATAGGTTCCATTATGACTCAAAATTCAACCTTGATCGTGAGGTTAAAACCGGCTTGTGGAAGACATTGGAGAAAATGTGTCTTGATATTGAAACAAGGATCACAATTGATTCCCAAATTGAGAAATTTGATAGGGCTGAGGGACTCTTTGGAAATAGTTTGGTAATTGCAACCAGAGATGGGAAGCAACCTGTTAACCATTTAATTGTATTTGTTGATTTTTTTTAAAAAAATATTTATAAATTAAGTTATTAACGAAGTATTTATTTATAAATTATAATTTCTTTTTGTTAGCTTTATGGTGGAATAGTTTTGGAGAGGATTGCAAAGAGCTATAAACAATAGCTATTCGCATCTTAAGCCTCACTTGCAGTGCTATAGTATGCGAGAGAAATTGAAGTGTGTTTGATCAAATTCATTCGAAGAGAAGAAACCGTTTAGAGCAACAAAGGTTGAATGTTCTTGTGTTTGTTAAATACAACCTCCAATTTGAAATTAGACAAAAACAAAGGGAGGAAAAAGGAGACACGTATGATCCTATCTGTTTGTCAGATTTAGATTCTGATGAGGAATGGATTACTGAGCAAGAGGATCCTTGCCTAATGGATGGGGAATCTTGGATGGATATACATGAGTGCTTCAATGTTGATGAAGGAGACCAAAGCAAAAAGAGAAAGAGAGTTATATTTGCATATATAATAATATTCTTTTAGTCAAATCCCTTATCTAATGTATTTATTTATTCTTGTAGGTCCTCAAAATCTTCAAGATGATAGGAATAATAAAGGCAAAGGCATCGTCATACAAGATAATGCCAATAAGATCGATAAACGAAGTGACATTGCCAACAAGAATGATACTGGAAAAGGATCTCAAATTGTTGAACAAGATATGGGAGATGAGTCAAATGACTTTTCTAATGAAGAGGATGAAGGATTAGATATGCCAGAGCTAGATGCTGATAGTGATAGTTATAATATTGGTCTTGATGATTGATGAGTAGGAGAATTATTGGTTTTAGATTTGATTACTTATGTATTTTGGTATTTGGATTTTTTTTAATTTGGATTTATATTATATTATAGTGATTATACATTTTTACATCTTTTTTCATTTATCGCTGAATCTTACGATTCGATACAATTCATGATTTAAAAAATCAGTCAAATGATTCACGATACGTATTGTGATTCAACAACGTTACCTACATGTACTTACTAAGTATTGAGAAGTAGGGTCACTTAACTGAGGCTCTTTTTAAGGATGGTCCTAAGCTAGCGTGGCTTAAGGAAATGCCCGATTATTCTTGCAAATTCAAAATTCCATTGAGAGCGACATTCTTCCCTCTGTTAGTCATTGTAACATTGTTAAAGAAATTATGGTTTGCTTGGAGTTCTTGTATTCTTGGAAAGGGAACATTACTTGCATTCATGAAGTCTGTAAAGGTTTCTATCAGGCTAAGCAGCGAGGTTGTCCCCTGAGGAATTTCTTCATGGGGTTTAAGCAGATGTATGAGGAAATGTGACGGTTAATGCCACCAATGACTGATCTTCAAACATAGGTGGATAATATGAAAAAGCAGGCGATTATCAGTTTCCTTACCGCTCTTGACTCAGCTTATGAGACCATTCGATCTTTAGATATTGGCTACTTTGAGCTTCCTTTACTTCAGGATGTGTACTCTCACATGCTGTGTGTAGATAGTCTGACTGGCCTAGCTTCTAATCTTAATGCTAATGCTTCGGCTGCCTGTGGTCCGATTGATGACAAGACAAGGATTTAGTACACTGAATCCTGTTTTTGCTACTCATAGGAACAAAGGCCTCCCAAGGCCAGGTACTACGAATTCTAGTGCTAATGGGGTTGTGTGCTTTTGTTGTAAGGAACTTGGTTATACTAGACACTACTATTGTAAGTTGCAACATAAGCAACTTCTAGTAGTTATGCTCATATAGCCCAATCCTTTGATAACTTTGAAAATGCTTCATTAGCACCAATTGTGCTTACTATAGGTAACTATGATTTGTGCGTTGTTACTTCTTCGAAGTGGATCATCGATTTCGATGCCACTGATTATATGACAGGTAACCATCATTTGTTCTCTATGTATGCACCTTATGCCAACCCTTCTTTGATCACAATTGACAATGATTCTTATTCTCGTGTTCTTGGCTTTGGTACTGTTACCCCTATTCTGTTTGTTTCCCCATTGTTTGTCCTTAATGTTCTTGATCTTGCTTTTAACTTTGTCTCCTAACAAGTCTACTCGCCAATTAAACTGTTTCTTCTTACTTTTTCTTGACCATTGTTTGATTCAAGATCTCGCGAAGAAGCGCATTATTGGTAAGGGATATAAATCTAGCGACCATTACTTCCTTGACGATCGGGTGCTGCATTCCGTTGCTTGCTCTGGTGGTTCCTCTCCTTTTGACGTTCATTGTTGGTTGGGTCACGTGTCTTTGTCTTTAAAAAGGTGGTATCCTTAGTTTCATTATGTGTCTTCTTTAGAGTGTGAGTTGTATCAGTTTGCCAAACATCACTGTGTTCATCTGGCACCCTATGTCAATAAACAGGCTATGTCCCCTTTTGACTTAGTCCATTCAGATGTTTGCGATCTGTGTCATGTTGAGTCCACGTTTGGTTTTCAGTACTTTGCTACTTTTGTTGATGATTTTTCTTGAACCACCGGGCTTTATTTAATGAAAAATTATTTTGAGTTGTTTTATCCCTTCTGCAACTTTTGTGCTGAAATCAAAACTCAGTTTGGTGTATTTGTGAAAGCCTTATAGAGTGACAATACTAAAGAATATTTTTCTGCATAGTTTCAAAATTATATGTTCCAGCATGACGTGATTCATTAGTCCTCGTATGTAAATACACTTGCTCAAAATGATGTTGTAGAAAGAAAGAAATGACACTGATTAGAAGTTTCTCGGGCTCTAATGTTTCAAATGCAAATTCCTAAACCTTTCTAGCTGATGCTGTGTCAATTGCGCGTTTCCTTATTAATCGTATGCCCTCTTCCGTTCTCACTTGGGACACTCCATACACACCCTTGTTTCCTTCCAACCCCTTACTTCCTATTGACCCTAAAATCTTTGGTTGTGTCTGTTTTGTTCGCAATGTTCATCCCACTGTTGCCAAACTTGATCCTAAGTCTCTTTATGTGTGTCTTCCTTGGGTATTCTAGGGTTCAGAAGGGTTATTGGTGCTATTCTCCCACTTTTCAACATTATCTTGTGACTACAGATGTCACCACCCATGAGTTTTTCGCGCAAGCATATTCACTTTATGAGATTGAAGTTATTTGTTGTTTGTGGTGTTCAATCAAGAGTGTTTTAACTATTCATAGGTTGATGGGATAATTTCTCAAGCACCATTGGTTATTGATGGAAAAATTGTGTGCTTTCCATTTGTTCTGATTCTTATGTGTTGTATATGTATCTTACCAAATCCTATATGCCTTGTTGGAATCATATTATCGATGTTATTCTCCTACTCTTCAGTGTTATGTTGTGTTTGTAGATGTCACCTTCCAAAAGTTGATCTCGTTTTTTCCTATCTCTATTCCATCGACATCTACTGACACCACTGAAAGTTTTGATGATATATTGATCTATTAGGTTCATTTACCACTGGTGCAAGTGTCTGGCCCAGTACCTACTAAACCATATATCTATTATGTTTATTGGAAGTGTCCCAGAGAAAGTAATGGAGTTGATTAGGTTCATGGCCCATTATTGTAAACTTCGACGTCTGATTTGGAATTAGTTCCCCCCACTCCTACCTCTGAACTAGAAATAGCGCTTGCTACTTTTGCTACCTCTGATGAATTACCCATTGCCCTCTGTAAAGGTAAGCATACTTATACCTACCCTATTTCTTTTTTTGTTTTCTATAATCTTCTCTCTCCTACATCTTGTTCTTTTATAGCATCCTTATACTCTATCACTATTCCCACTTCTCTCCACGTGCTACCTAGAAAGAAGAAATGGTGGCCCTTGATAATGTAGGTACCTGGAATCTTGTTGATTTACCTCCTCGAAAGAAGGCTATCGGGTGTAAGTAGGTGTTCATGGTAAAATAAAAAGTTGATGGCACCTTGGAACGTTTGAAAGTTCGACTGGTTGTCAAGGGGCATGCTCAAATCTAAGGTGTTGACTATTCAGAAACCTTCTTCCTTATGGCAAAATTGTCCTCTGTTCATCTCTTCATTTCTATGGCAGCCACTTATGGTTGGAATCTTCACCAGTAGGATGTTAAAAATGTTTTTTTGAATAGTGATCTTCTTGAGGAGGTTTACATGGAGCAACCTCTCGGTTTTGTTGCTTGAGGAGAGTGTGGGAAGGTATGTCATCTTCAGAAGTTACTTGATGGTGTGAAGCAAAGTCCTCATGCTTTGTTTGACGCACCGTGGTTAAGAAGCTTGATTTGAATTAGGGTAAGTGTGACCATTCAGTGTTTTATTAGTGGACAGATGCTGACATGGTTCTTTTAGTGGTATATGTTGGTGACATTATTATTAGTGGGAGCAATATTTCGAGAATCTCATCACTAAAGACCTTCCTTAATTCTCATTTCCAAATAAAGGATTTGGGTCCATTAGAATACTTTCTTGGGATTGAAGTTATGAGAAGCAAATAGCTTTCCCATAATTCCTAGTCCCTTCTTGGACATTGATGACAGCATACTGTTTGATGAGTTACCTGAGGATGTGAGAGAAGGTTGACTTGGAGAAGATCAAGCCGTTTGCCATGTTGACAGATACCTTAGATTGATTGGGAAATTGAATTATCTTACGATGACTCACCCCGATGTGACCTTTCTAGTTAGTGTGTTTAGCCAATTCATGACAACACCAACTGTTGCTCAGTGGGAAGCTCTGGAGCGTGTCTTACATTACTTGAAGGGCTCACTTAGTCGTGGCGTACTCTACATGAATCATGGCCACACCAAGATTGAATGTTTTTGTGATGCAGATCATGTGGGGTCGAAGTCTACCAAGAGACCCACCATAGGATAGTGTGTGCTTGTGGGTGGAAATTTAGTATTCTGGAGGAGCAAGAAGTAGCACGAACTAGTGCAAAAGTTGAGTATAGGGCCATGGCTCAATCAGTTTAGAAAATTGTGTGAATTCACTAGTTAATGAAGGAGGTTGGTCATACTACAGTCATTGCTTGTGAATTTGTGGTGTGATAACAAAGCTACTTTGCACATAGCCTCCAATTTTGTGTTTCCTGAACGCACAAAACATGTTAAGATCGACTGTCACTTTGTGTTGATAAAATCAAGGAGAACTTCATTTCTACATGACATGTGAGGTCTAGCGACCAATTGGGTGATTTATTGACTAAAACCCTAAATGGGACTCGTGTTGATTATCTTTGTAACAAGTTGGGCATGAGTAACATCTACGCAACTTGAGGGGGAGTATTAGGAAAGACATTAATGAAAACATATTAGAATTAGTTAGTATCCCACATAATCAAGAATTATAGAGATTATGATTGATTAGGAAATCAATCATGATAATGAGCCATAAATTCTGAGGCTTCTCTCATGTATAAATTACCCTTATGGTATACATGATCAGATACACATTTGAGAATATATTTCTCCTCTATCTCTCTCTCTCTCTGGCTTTACACCCAGAAAAGCTCATGTATCACTTGTCTTGCATACAAGCTTCTCATGCTTCCTCCATTTTGTTATTTAAAAAGCAAATGCCATCTGTTTTATAAAGTTCACTGATGTTCTGTTACTAGTTTCCATTTCTTGTATACGATTATCTACTTGCAATAAAAACACAATCTTCTTCCCTGTCTTCTTTTTGTTGCTATGATAATGTAAAATAATTGGTGCACTTCCTGTCAGTTTTTAAAAAAGCATTGGTATGGTTGTACGAACATAGTAACATGGATGTCTTATAAATGTTTTTTTATTGATTTTTTATTTCAGTTTCTTTCTGTTTTCATATTAAAGTTTCGTTCTTGTTTTTATGGCTCACAGTTGATGACAAATAGACCTGCTGTTTGGAGTTTGAAGATTTTCTTGAAGCTTTGCTTAAATTGTATATAATACGACTGCAAATGCCCATTTGTTGTCTTTCCATTATATGGCTTCAAATCACCTTCACTTGTTTGCATTTTGGGCTGTTACTATATGGATGTGGCATACTGAGCAGGTTGATTGAATTTCAACGCCAATGCATGCGTCTTACCATCGAAATTATTAAACCATATTTTCCAGCATATCATTGAATTTAAAAACTGAAGAGTGTAAATCTTTAGATCTGTAACGATGGAGTTGTCTATCGCAATAGGGATATAAATTGTCATGTAGTTCTTTTTGTCAAAATTTCCTTGGTTTTACTTTGTTCTCCTGGGATTTTTAAATTTTATTGTCTAATCAACTCTGTATTCTATTCTATTCCTTATCTTTTGGTGGGAATTGAATTGACTTTACTGGTCTATTTTTTTGCCCCTTATGATATGCTCTTTCATGTTCACTTCGAAATGATGTGGGAAGATTAAACTGCTCCTGGCACCTGAAAGTTAAACTGCCTCTTTCTGATTTTTCTGCTAAAGTTGAAGGTTGAACTATCTATGATAAGTCCTTGTAGGTAGATGGGAGGCTCCTTCCTGCCAATCAGAAAATAAATGTGATTCGAACACTGATGTTAGTGTTCCAGAAAGTGTGGAGGCAAAATTCACTATGATGGAGAATGTAAATAACAATATCAATCAGGTCAGCAATGAATTGAAGATCCTGAAAAATGTATATATTTTTTGTGACACTGTGCATATAATCTTTGAGAAAATACAATCCAATCGTGTCCTCACCTCATGCCAGAATCAAAATTTTATATTATCTTTTCCAAATATGCCGTTAAATGCTATATGTAATGTGAACTCTCAAGAAATTCTTACATATTTTTGTATGCTGATTTTGGCATATTTCTAAAGGTGAGGCAACGTGATCTTATGACTTCGTGAGCCCATACAGTATAATCACTGACTGGCCTTTTATATTTTCTCATCATTAGCATTTGGTAATGCCAGTTTCCTTAGATGAGAAATACTGTATGAAAAATATCTTGTTTCATGCATTGTTGTTTTCCCTTTTGATTCACTGGAGAGTTTTGATGATGACGTGCTGTGTCATTTGCTTAATCTGATGCACGTTGAGGAAAATTATGTTAGAAATGGAAAAGGTGGCAATTATTGTGTGAATCACATTACATATACAAAAGTTGAACCTAGGAATTATCAGGTAATTAAAAAGAAATTATCGGACTTGAGGTCTTTGAGGTTCAAGAGTACAAACCCAAGTAATGGAGAAAAATGGAGGCTGTGGTCTAAAGCCTTTCAGACTCAAAGAACTCAAGCTCAGGAAGAATTCAGCTAGACATTTTAAGGCTAGATCAACTAAATAAATGATGGGATAGGAAGTGAAAGTTGCAAATCCTAGATTTGAAAATGAAGAATAAAACGCAAATGTTTAGGAAAGTGATAACTGGACTCAGAGAGAGAGAGGGGGAGAGAGAGAGCCAAGTCTAGTTACATGAGGGGGAGTGTTGGAGGTAAGTCTTGAATTGAAAGAGGGCCCACATTCAAAAGTGTTACGAGAATGAGAGTGGAGAAGCTTGTGATAATCTTACCCTAGTAATGGGTAAAGTAGCAATTTTGCGACGAAAGTACACTGCCAGGAGCAATTTTGCCCTGGAAGTTTTTTTGGGCTCAATTTTGCCCTGGAAGTATACAAACATAGCAATGTTGGCCCCCACTAAGGGTGAGACCTAACGGCGTTAACATGCACTCGAGTGTGATACCCTCACACTCGAGTGTGTTCCGTTTTTTTTTAATTTTTTTTTTTTTTTACGGAGTGCACACTCAAATGAGTGTGCACTTTAATGCACACTCATTTGAGTGTGCACTCCGTAAAAAAAAAAAAACCATACACACTCGAGTGTGAGGGTATCACACTCGAGTATGTGGTAACTCCATCACGGTGGACCGTTAGTGGGGGGCAACATTGCTACATTTTTATATTTCCGGGGTAAAATTGAGCCAAAAAAACTTCCAGAGCAAAATTGCTCCTGGCGGTGAATTTCTGGGGCAAAATTGCTACTTAACCCCCCTAGTAATTTAAGCTATATTAGTGAAATGGACAAACCCATGCACATGCCCATTTCGTATGCTGAATTGATGGTGGTGATGGACCCAGTTTTGCTTCTTTTTGACTTATGCAAAAAATTAACATTGTTAAATATCTCTTTCAACCAGAATCAATATGTGACAAGTTTGACTTATTTAACAAAATGTTCTTCGAACTAATGGTCCTTGGAGCAATGGTATTTCAGATTTTGTATAACTTTGTTTTGGTTACAGATTCCATATACTTTATTTATATATTTTTTTTATTTTTTCCTACAAGCAAGTGTTTAATTTCTCACCATATTTCATTTGTCTTGTCTCTTAACAATATATTATTGATCACTTTGTTTAAAGTTGTTCACAGTCACTATGTTGCATTCATGAGTATATATGACAATAGAATTGACTTATTGGATTCTCTACTGCTTGTGATAGTTATAGTGTTTGGTGATTCTCTCAGTGTGCCATATGTGCAGGGTCCATGGACTAAAAGGTTGACACAATCTTTGTCATTGTACTTCATACTAAGAGTAACACATCAAATGTTTTTTCACCGGATGTTGAAATTCGTTCAAGCAATACTTCCATATATGCTTCAAACTCCTATCGCAACATGTTTGCCTCTTGCTTGCATCTATAATACCGCGAATAAACCCAGCTCTTTTGGATTAAATGTGTCCTTTCCTTCTCTTAATGATATTAGTTGGAACTTAGCACGATCAGTATACTTGTTCAACGTTCAACTTGAGAGAAATGTTGCCACGTAAGCCTATATTCACTTAATCATTCAGTTACTTGATCACGTGTATTTATAGCTTTCTGTTAATTCTCAATTGCAAATATTAAATTGATTATGCTTAATCTATAGTAAGCAGTATATGGAAAACCAACCTTTTCTTTTTGTTGAGATTGAAGGATGACATTGAACTACAGGGAAAAATATTGATATTATTGATCCTTAAGAATAAAAGAGAATACAAAGAGGTCTTTATATATAAAAACTAATAGACTAACCTGAACCCAAGAAACTAATCAAATCAAATCATGATAAAATATTCATATCAAATCCAAATAGATATTAAGTAATAAACATCAATCATAATAATACTAATTAATTAATATTTCTAATCTTGATGTTCTCAACACTCCCCCTCAAGTTGGAAGAAGCTTGGACGTGGGTAGCAATTGATCTTCAAGAAAATAATGGCCATAAGATCCATAGCCTAAAACTCGATGCTGAGGTAATAGTTCACTAGCTTCACCAAGAGCTGAACAACAAAGAGTACTAAACCAGAGTAGAAGCCACTACGAATGGTCTCATGAGGGACTAAAGCAACAATGAATGGTCTCATAAGGAACCAAAGTAACAATGAACGATCTTACCAGGGACCAAAATACAAAATAGCCTCACAAATCATATTATAACCTCCCATACCTCGTAAACACTTTGCCACTCAGGGTGTTTGGCTGTACATCCTATGTTCACCTCCATCATACCAACAAACTTGACCCTAGAGCCCTTCGTTGTGTCTTTCTTGGCTACTCTAATTCCCAAAAGGGATACAAGTGTTATGACCCAGTTTCCAAATGTTTTTTCATTACCTGTGATGTCACTTTTCATGAAAATACTCTTGATTATTCCTTGTCTGCAATTTAGGGGGAGAGAGATGGTAAATTGTAGACACCAAATGATGACCAAACAGTAACAATATATACACCTCCAATCTATACATCTATCCAAACAGATAATGTGCAATTCCAAGGGGAGACACAAACAATTGGGATAATACCTACGTACAACGAAATAAAAAGGGTAATGAGTCACAAGTTACTAGCACTCACCAGGAGTTAGAATCAGAGGCAAGTCCAGGACAAACAGTGGTAATAAAGAGTTCTGACCTTGATCTTCCCATTGTAGTACGGAAAAATCCCAAATTATGCACCCGACGTTCTATTGAGCGGTTTCTATAAGGTCCTTTAATCTAAATACAGGGCATTTGTTTCTCACCTTGATAGTATAAGGCCCTTGTTTCCAAATCTCTCACAATTGAGGGTTTGGGATGATGAGTCCCTTTCCTTCTTACATTTAACTTTTACCCTCTCACTTGTCATTTCTTCTTCATGTTAAAGGACTATATACTTAAGGATAATGTTGGAAATTTAACTTTTCAAATCCATCCCATTCCATTCCATTGAAACTTCTAAAGAAACGGAAGTCATTTGCTATTCCTTTTTCATTGAACTTCCAAACAGTGGAGAGATTTTGTGGTAACTTGAACCCACACATCCCACTCCTCTAAATTGCCAAACAACCCCTGAAGAACATAATTTACATCAATGGATTTATTCAGAGATACTCCCAAGGAATAGGCTAAGAAAAATGTTTCATTACTAGGGTTCAGGTGGCTGGGTAAATCTGATCTTGTATTGTTGTGTTTATCTGAACAATGTTGATAAATTGTATTGACTGGGCCATACATCTAATATGCCTTGTCCTATATGGACTCTTTCAGGACCATTGTGGCGCTCCTTGTAGCATGTGCATCATTTAGTTTTATTGGTGGTTTCCTGTTTTTCAATTTCAGGTAATCATTGGCAAGCACTGTCCGAAGTGTGTTTGTTGTTCATGATTTTCATATTTAGCAATTTAAGTGGCATAATGTCCACATTTCCCCATCCTGTTTATCCTATAGAAAATATAGTGGACTTTTCTATTATTCCAATATGTCAGAACGTATCTGATCACCTTTAAGACCCTTGGCATTTTTTTTCATTTTTATTTTGGGCTGAATTTTAGATTTGACAACCTTAAATTGCGGTAGATAAGTGTTTAGTTTCACTGCAAGTGTGCTTAACCCCGGTTCTTAACTTGGGCCCATGTTCAATCTTTCAGGGGTCAAAAACAGTCATTGGAGGACTGCTTATGGGATGCCTGGGCATGCATTTGTTCATCATCAACTCATTTAATGGTATGTTGGAATTCTTATAATTTTCATTCTCTCTCTCTCTCTCTGTTGTTTTTTTACTTGACTCGTTTGTCCCTATGCTGTTGACAAGCATGTTTTATTACTGAAGATCAGATTTTTTGCTGAACTGCAGCAAAAAACACGTGTTGAGCGTGCTCTTGGATTTATTCTTACCATATGGGGTATATTGTTTTACACTCGCCTTCTAAGTACAATGACTGAACAATTTAGGGTAAGGTCCCAAGCACTAGGCATTCAATAGGAATTGCTTTTGGTACATGTCTCTAATTATCAGTCTTAGAGCAGAATAATATGCAAAGACTCAGAGAGGGGGCCCAAGTGCAAGTTTTGGAGACTGGCCATATCATCATTTGTGGTGTGAACAGTCATCTGCCTTTCATATTAAAGCAGCTAAACAAGTATCATGAATTTGCGGTCCGCCTAGGCACTGCTACAGCTAGGTAAGCAGTTCACATTAGGTGGTTGTGATAACATTTGTTCAGAATGCTGGTTTTCTAATACTCTGATTGAATCCTATTCAGGACGCAGAGAATCCTTCTTATGTCTGACCTTCCTAGAAAACAGATTGATAAAATAGCTGAACCCATGGTGAAAGATTTAAATTACATTGACGTTTTTTCAAAGAGGTATTAATGCATTTTTTAAGAATCACTGATTGTCCTGTTGGTTAGTTGTTTTTATGTACTGCGTGAAAAATCCTGGTAAAAACAAAGTTGAAAGTGAACGATGATTTTAATTCAAGGTATATTATTTGAGCAAAAAAAATAAAAAATTCAAGGTATATTATAGCTCATATCTAAATTTTATGGCTCTGCAGTGGCAGCCTTAGTTTGACAAAATCATATGAAAGAGCTGCAGTCAACAAGGCTCGTGCAATAATTATACTGCCAACAAAAGGGGATAGGTAATAGTTGATCTGCTTAAAATGCAAATTGATAAGGTGGTTCCATGACAGTTTCAGTTGAATTTACCTGGTCTCCTTTTATGAATCCATCCTTGTGTGTGAAGGAGGTATAATAATTTTTCAAGAAAATGCATTGGAAGCATCAACGATGTTAATTATTGTTGCTAATTATTTTAGACGCAGTGGCTATGACTTAAATTTATGAATGTCTAGTATGGGTGCTATGGAGGTTTTAGTTAGAATTTATTTTCATTATACAGTTGACAAATACTGCCTGTGGTTTCTTTTTTCTTTTCAACAGAAGACTACATTGATTAAGAAAATAGTTAAAGAACAGGATGATCCAGGAGTCCTCTTAAAAATAGGAAAAACCAGACAAAGGAACTAGAGTTATGAAGTTGTCTATAAGGACTTCGTAAAGAGCTTACTCGTGATATTTGTAGAAAAGGGAAAATAAATGTTATGAGACAAATTGCTAAACTAAGGGATTGGATCCTTGATCTTATGCCTATTTCCTAGGGCCAGCTAACAATTACACAATCAACAAATAGTCAACTGATAATCCAATATCCTCAATATATAACATGTTGATTAACTTAATAATGGATATATGCCTACTACATTTTGAGTTTTTGTAGCTTATGAAACTAATGTGGGATAGAAGACCTTATGAGTTCTATGCGGTTGAAAACAATTCAGGTATCACAATATCATATTCCAAGAAGCAGTACTAACCTTAGAAGGAGCTTTTACTTTCTAAATAAAAGCTGTAAGAGCTGAGTCATGAGTAAGAGTTAAAAGGTTCAAAACAAAACCGAACACTTACAGCTAAAAGACCAACATGCACAACGAATTAAACATGTTCAAAGTCTTACAGTTGTTTGGATTCTGAAATAAATGAAGTGGGAACCTTGTGCTGAAGAGAATTAAGGTACAGTAGAATGCTTACACAGGAAAAGTTAGGAAGGAGGTCCATGAAAGAGGAGTTTCCTTACCGAACATCCTCCCAGGGGGAAAAAAAGGGGTCCATCCCTATTCATGTATGAATCATTGGAAAAATCTATTATACAAATGATCTTCCGAGTACTTGTAAGATTAATGAATGCAAGGACCTGAATTGATTCTGTAAGAAAACAATTCACAATGAGCAGTTTTCAAAATCAAGGGATCCCCGCTAAAATCCCTTATATCAGCAATGGTTGGCTTATTTTCCATCTGTTAAATGTAAATCATTACCCAATAACTGGCTTCAGGATGGTCACACGGCAGTTTGGGTTATTTTAGCAAATTAATTACTTCTATCTTAATTCTCTTCATCGTTAATTCAATATTATGAATTTCACTTTAATGAAGTTTATTGAGTTCAGATTCTTAATTTCATAGGTACGAAGTTGACACAGATGCTTTTCTATCTGTTTTAGCCCTTCAACAAATTCCGAAAATGGATTCTGTCCCTACCATAGTTGAAGTATGTTGCATACATTCAGCTTGAAATGAAATAAAGAATTTAAAATTCAAATGCTGCGCACAAAAGCATGAATTTGTCTTATTTAATGATTGCAGGTTTCATGTTCCAGGACATGTGAGCTCTTAAAATCTATCTCAGGATTGAAAGTAGAGCCGGTAGAAAATGTTGCACCCAAATTATTTGTTCAGTGTTCTCGACAGAAGGGGCTTGCAAAGATCTACAGTCACTTGCTAAATTATCGAAGTATTGCTTTCATACTTACTGTATATCATATTTCTTGACCCCATATTGAACAACCTAAAATTGAAATTTTACATGTCCCTGAATTTTAACTATTATTACTTTTGCCCTTTTCAGAAAATGTATTTAATCTTTGCAGCTTACCTAACCTGGAAGGAATGACCTATAGGAAAGTAAGACACGCATTTCAAGAGGTAATTAATGTAATTTGGTGGAATCCACCATTTATTGCTTGCATAAATTTGCTTACATAAATTATCTGTCCATTCATATTATTTCAGGCAGTTGTCTGTGGTCTCCATCGTAGTGGAAGGATAAATTTCCATCCAAATGATGATGAAATCCTCCAGCAAACTGATAAAGTATGTAGGCTAGCTCATAACTAAATCTAATTTATTTTCCATTTGGATTTGAAGTTTCTCTGGCAATTTTCAGTTATTACTTTGATATAAAAAAGATATGCTCTTAACTTCTTTCTCTGTTTCTTTAAGGTTTTTAAATCAATAAATTTCAGTAGGTTTGCTAGAATAGTCTCTGATGTCACTTGGTCTCCCTCATTTAGGTATTAATGATTGGATCTCTTCGGGATATAAAGGAGGTGCAAGCATACCCGCACAAGAAAGAAGGAATTCATGACCAAGAAATTCAAGAACGAGATGTCGAGCGTGCCATAGAATTGAGTAAAATGAGATTAGCTAATATTGTAAAGCGTCCCAAAAGATCAGGTTCCAAGGTAGGACAACTACATTGGAAAAGTTGAATGCCATCTATTCAAGAATTTTTCATTTATTACTCACCACATGTAGGCGTCAGATGAAAAATTGGGACCAAAAGAGTGCATTCTTTTGCTTGGGTGGCGCCCTGATGTTGTAGAAATGATTCAAGAGTATGATAACTATCTTGGTCCAGGAAGTGTTGTGGTATGATCTTGTATATATCAGAGCTGATTTATTCCCTTGGTGTTTAATTCGGGTGTTGCATGATTTCTTGATTTAAAACCATATGCAATACAGTGCTAGGTTTGAGGCTTGAACGTTAATACAGTTTATTTAATATAACTTTATCTGAACTTATGGTCTACAGGCATAGAAGCCTTAATTCCTGATTGCTAATACAACTATGCTTTATACAACTAACTAATGTACCAGTGTAAAAGTTGAAGGACAGGATATTTTATCAAAAACTGATAATTGATTGATTTATTCACACATTTTGAAAAATTGACAATAGACTGGCTTTTAATTTCATTGCTACTGCTCTCATGGCCACATGCGTAAGTCCGAGTGTCTATATTGCTTTTTGACATTGTAATTGAATTTAAACTTCAATGGTGTGGAAATGAGATTTATTTTTTATAGAAGCATTGACCTAAAATGCACTATCTTGATGGTCTGAAACGGTACTAAATGTGAACCCCAGAAAATTTGTATCAAAGGAGATGGTGGAGGGTTTTTGATTGTGCATGTTAACCCCGAATTCTAATTATGGACTCCCTTTGCACTCATTCTAAGTTCAAAATTCATTTCTTAAACAATATACAGGAAATATTATCAGATGCACAAGTAGATGACAGAATTAAGGCCTGCACCATTACTAGTCAATGTGATCTCAAGAATGTTAGAATTTCTCACAGGGTATTCAGTCACTGTTGTCTTAGAATTTTCTTTTTGTGGTTTTTCTAGTTTTATGGTTATTTACTTCGTTCATATGTTCATATTCTGTAGATTGGAAATCCATTGGACTATGACACCTTAAAGCTGGCACTTCTGGATATCCAGAAATCTCTTGGTAATGAAGATACTACTCCTTTGTCGGTTGCTGTCATATCGGACAAGGGATGGCTTCTAAGAGGTAATGGTGCATCTCAGCTTTTGTGGCAGAAAATAGCCTGCAATTGATTATTGACTACTTTCTCTGCAGATCCATCCAAGGCAGACAAGAATTCTGCTTATTCTCTCCTGCTAGCAGACAATATCTGCAAAAATCTTGGACTTAAGGTGATATATTTTACATTATACGACTTAAATAAGATCTGATGACATCAATTTCTAGACCATATACACGGAAACATTCTTTATTTAATATTAGTCAGTTATAATTATGTGCTTGGAAGGAAAAACTTGGTTCTTTAAATTGCTATTTTGCAGGTGCATAATCTAGTTGCAGAGATTGTTGATTCGAATTTGGCGAAACAAGTAATGCTCTAAATTTCTTAGTTTGCTCATATTTTCAAAATTTGGATTGCACTATTTTGAGTTGATGTTGTTTCTGCATAAAATGCTGCAGATTGCTAGAATCAATCCATCACTGACCTATATTGCAGCAGAGGAATTAATGAGCCTTGTAACAGCTCAAGGTCATAACCTTTGTTCTCTTCTTTACTATGCTCTACTTCATGTGGGTTTGTTAAATCATATTGTGCTCAGAAAGTTATTCTCTGTATTTGCAAAGCAGTAGCGGAGAACAGCGAACTTAATGAAGTTTGGAAAGACATACTAAATGCAGAGGGTGATGAAATATATGTGAAGGTCTTCTTTTGCAATGCCTTAATATCCATGAATTATTATGACTGCTGATCCTTGTTATTCTCGGTGCTCTTCATCCTTTAAACATGTCTATTTATGCAAATTTCTATTTGATATTGCCCCATTTCATAGAGAAATTATTTCCTTCATCTCTATTCTTTTAAAACAATTAGTCCGACTTTATCAGCATTTGTTTCAACCTTATCTTCCTAACACAATACATTTACAAGATTATATTTTGTTGAAACCAGATGCTTCTCCTATACATTGTACAGAATTTAAAGAATGAACTGTACTCTTTATGATTTGTAAACTCTGCAACTTGCTATAAATTTTATGTTGTATATTGACATTAATATTGATTCGAACATGACATTTCATAAGTATACGCCTGCCATTGTTTCATATGACAGGATGTCAAACTCTACATGAAAGAAGGAGAGAATCCATCATTTGCAGAGCTCTCTGAGAGGGCATATCTACGGAGAGAAGTAGCCTTAGGTTATGTGAAAAATAACAAGAAAGTATGCTGTTAAAAACATGATTAAACATACTTAAAAAGTTTATTTTGAACTATCCATAAGAGCATGTTACATATAATTTGTCATCTTTGCAGGTTATTAACCCGGTTCCAAAATCAGAACCCCTCTCTCTTGAATTGACAGACTCACTGATAGTTATTTCTGAGCTTGAAGGAGAACAGCCTGTGGTTTTGTAATGCTGAATCTTCAATATGATCTTTATCTTCATGCTGCTTCATTGTTGCTATAGGTGCATTGTGTCCACCACCTTGTATAAGCCCTAGCAGAGATTATCTTAGGAATCTCAGTTGATCAAGCCTTAGAAGAGTAGAGGGTGATTCAGTTGGTTTTTTAATCTTGCAGCCCCCAGGATCATTCAAAGGTTCAAGATTTAGGAGTTCAATAATGGTCACATTATATTTAGGAGCTTAATTAATTAGTCGTATTTTTCTTTCTTTTGGACAAAGGCTTGTTTATAACTTATAAGTTCTCTAATCCAGATATTTTGCTATTACACAATTCTATATTCAGTTGAGTAAATTTAAATTCCCCTGTTTTAAGATTTTGGTGCATAAGTTATTGTCTTATGGCTCAAGAAGCTTCAATATAATCTCAGCTTCACGCCGCTTAATTGTTGCTGCAGGGGCATAGTTTCCACCACCTTGTATAAACCTAGAAGAGACTCTTAGGAATCTCTGTTGATCGAGCCCTTGAAGATTAGAGGGTTGTTTTTTAATCTTGTAGTTCAGGATCATTCAAAAGGCTCAAGATTTAGAGGAGATCAATAATGATATGACGAAGATCAGGAAATTAATTGCATTAAGGAAAACTGGCGATAGTAATGGAAATATCACAGAATCAAAGAAATAACAATTTATAAGAAAAGAAAATTGGTGCATTACTTGCAAATAAAGAAAAGGTGCTCAGTTTTGGCACAAAAATTAACACAAGGATTGAGAGAGAATCAGAGAATAGAGAAGTGGCTCAGTGGGAAAAGATTTTCTCATCATCTTTTTTCTTCATATCCCTCATCAACTTTATCTTGGCTGTTGATTTGGAAGAGAGAAAAAAAGTTAAAGTAAAAATGTGACTTTTAAGATTGATTAGATGAATGTAATTTAAAGATTAAGAGACACGATGAGAGAAATTTAATCCAGCTTATTGTGATTAATAAGAGCTGTTGATTTAGTGCATAACCAGATTTTGGATTTTAATAATGCATGACTAGTCATGTCTCAGCCTCACTCTTTCTACATCTCATGTCTCGATTATTTCTCTCTAATGTTTCATGTCAGACATAGATTATGAAATCGGCCTAAGAATAGGGGATTGATATGTTCAAAACCTCACACAGACACATGGATTTTAGTTGAACCAAGCGCTAGTGTAGCGCAGTGGTATGATACTGGGTTATCAACCTTTGTATCAGGGTTCAAACCCTGCCCGGACCATTGATCCCTTTAAAAAAAAAAAAAAAGAGATAAGAGAGAATAAATTAAAGCCACTGCGAGAATCTGCCATTTATCATCTATAATCTCGACATACTCCTGGGCTCACCAAAATCAAAACGATCTCGTTATATTCCCATTCTTCAGATGCGTGTTTATATCCTGATATTTGATACCTTTATTTCTTTGCTTCAGTTCTGGAATTCTTTGCGGTATGAACAATACTGGTGCCGGTGATCTGCGTCTGAAGCTCCCTTTTGTTCTTATGTACTCTTAAGTGTTATACTTTGTCTCCGCCTCCAGTCTCAGATTCTCTTTGTCTCGATCTCTCACTCACGGGCTACTGGAGGCACCCTTCAAGTGCTCAACTCTAAATCTCTCACTCTCATTCAACCGCAGGTATCTTTTCTGTTTTATAAACTTAAAATCATTTTATTTTATTGTGTGAAATCCTAGTCGCTTTGAGGTTTGTTGCTTTTGAAACTTACATGAGTTAGGACTGGGCCCTTAGATGCTTGAGTCAGCTGTGTAAGGCTGCTAATCTTTCGTAAAGATTCTAATTTTTTCTTTTGTTGTTGATGGCTCATTTCATTCCTTCTGCCTTTGTGCTTGATCCCTTCAACAAGTCCTATATTTCATAGGTCTTCAAGTCTTTGGTACCTTGCTTCAAGATACCAATTATCCAGGGCAGTAAAACTGAACTTCTTCCGTTTCTTGGGTGAGCTTTTCCTCTCCCTCTCCAAAATTTTCTTGAGGAATTGAGAGCGTTTTTCCTCGGTTTTGTGCGAGCTATGGCATCTTCTTCCCAGGCGGTCTCTGTCAGTAGAGGGGACGTCCATCTTTTCTTATTTCTTTTGTAATGTTGGATTTTAGTGGTGATGTCCTCTATTTTTCAGGCAATAAACAGATCTATAAATCTACGGGATCTAATTATGACTTCTCTTAATTTGATGTAGTTTGAACGGTGACAGATCTGATCCTAACTTGATGGCTCAGGATCCGATTTTGCGGAAAGGGTTTTGTTAATGGTTGTTGCTGCTATATGCTTTAGCTCTTAAAAGACTATTGGTGAATCCAAGGCGCTAATGTTAGCCATATGCATAATCGGGAAACGTTGTTCAATGATGTCACCAAATTTGTTTGAATGGAGGAGCAAAAGCGTTGTTCAAAACATCATTTGTCGTCGTCTTTTTTTTTTTTTAACATTGGTTTTTTTTTCCCCTATATTTTACCCCAAGACAGGGCAATCGTGCAACTAATTTACTTGCAACTAATGGGTTTCATAACCAACATATTCTTTAATGTCACTTATAACCTTGGATGCTTAGGAGACTGGTGCAGTCATTGATGATACTTCTATTCTCACCTCTTCAACTAGTGGTGATTAGTTTTTTTTCCCCATTTGGTTTGTTTTGTTTTATGTTTTTTTGGTCATGTTTGTTTCCTGTTGTTATATTTGGATTGTTTCAACTGGTGATGATTAGTTTTTTTTTTTCTATTTGGTTTGTTTTGTTTTATGTTTTTTTTGGTCATGTTTGTTTCCTGTTGTTATATTTGGAATGTTTTTATTTAGTGTATCAGTCATGTTTGTGAAGTATTAATGCAAGTACCTTTTGAGGAGGGCAAAACACCGAACTTGTTCCTCAACAAGGCTACTTCCCTTATTTCAAATAGGGATGAGGTAACTTGTGTTCTGATTGATAAAATTATGAACATGTTAGTCTACATATGTTAAGCCGGAATGAGCAAATTGTAATTTTCAAATGCTTTCTTCACTCAACAAAATAAAATATAACAATATTTTAGTTATTAATGTTATTTCTTAAAAAAATATTGTACTTGAACATGTTCAAAAATAGTATATCAAACCATATTAAGAAATTCATCCATACATGATAAAATGGAAACATATTATTAGAATATCCATTTGAGTCTACCGAATATAAGAGAGAGAGTAAGAATTAACCAGTAAACATCTAGCAGTTTGAATGAAAGAAGATGTATACCTCTTGCCTCTTGCCTCTGATGTCCATGTCTAAAGAAGCTTCTCACTTGTCTCCTTACACTCCTCAATTTTTGTGTGTCTTGCTTCAACCCTTGCTCCTCTATTTATAGTCTCAAGGTAGGGTTATCCTCATAAATGCTCCATTTTTTGAATTTTTGTTTGTTTGTTTGTTTGTTTTTCTTTTTTTATTGTATTTTTAGTCAATAAAATTTCCTAAGTTGACCCAATTATCATCAATAAGAGATTTTATTTTTTATATTTTCCCACAAATAATTTCCTAATCTAAACCTAAATAAATGAGATATTTTTTGTATTTTTGTTTTTCTTAATTTTTTTTATTTTTCCCACAAATAATTTCCTAATTTAAGCCTATTAACATAAGTTAGAGATATTTTAAATTTTTAAATTTCTATTTTTTCCCTCCACAATGACTCCACACTAAACTTCCTAATGAGGATACCAAGCAACATCAATGAGATGAATTTTTTGAATTTTTTTCCCCATTTACTACAAACCTCAATTTCAAGACAATCACCATTAATGATGATCATTTTTCAAATCTAAATTATAATCCAATCACCATCAATATCATTTTCTTATTAATTTAGATGTGTAAATATCAAACAATATTCTTTTTCTTTTTTATTTTTATTTTTAATTTATGTGTAAGGCCTGGACAAAAAAAAAAAGGTGTTCACATTTGCCCCTCTTTACTTGTTTTGTAGCTGAGAAAAGTGATATTCTCACATATGAAACAAGTATAGATAAGAACATGTATTTTGTATGGGAAAATAAAATAAAGTGCCTCTTAGAACTAAAGAGGGTTTGGACAAAATAAAGTACAAATGCCTCGCTTTACCTGGTTCATAGGGGAGAAGAATGGCAGTGGAGCTGGATGATCACCTGGAAAGGAAGTGAAGCGCCTAATTTACGTAGGATTTTTGTGGGATGTAAAGGAATTGTGCCAGCCGTTACTGAGCTTGAAAAGAAGTGGTGCTTGCCAGGACAGGGCTTTCAAAGAATAGTGCTTGCTAAAACAAGGCTTTGAAAAATTTGTGCCATTCATTACTAGGTTTTAAGGGGTGCCTACAGATATAGGGCTTTCGAAGAATAGTGCCTATCTTTATAAGGCTTTTAAAAGAATTGTGCCAACCGTTACTGGGTTTTGAGGGTGCTTGTCAATACAGGGCTTTGAAAGAAAAGTGCCTGTCGTTATAAGGCTTTAAGAAAATTGTGCTATTGAGGTTAAAAGATTGTGCCTACCATTACTAGGCTTTAATGGTGCCTACCGATACATGGCTTTGAAAAGAGTGCAAGACGTTACTATAATTTGAGGTTGCCTGCAGATACAAGGCTTTGAATGGGTGCCAGCCATTATTAGGCTTTAAGGGTGCTTGCTAATATAGGGCTTTGAAAGGGTACTGGCC
Organism: Acacia confusa; assembly: GCA_037074495.1. Lineage (NCBI taxonomy): Eukaryota > Viridiplantae > Streptophyta > Magnoliopsida > Fabales > Fabaceae > Acacia > Acacia confusa. Next base: position 17,262,209 of record CM073514.1, read on the forward strand.
GCTACTGAGCCTTAAGGACTCCTGCCGATACAGGGCTTTGAAAGTGTGCTGGCCGCTACTAGGCTTTAAGGGTGCTTTCTGATACAGGGCTTTGAAAGGGTGCCGGTCTCTACCGGGCTTTGAGGGTGCCTGTCGATATAGGGCTTTGAAAAGGGTGCTAGTCGTTACTGGACTTTGACGGTGCCCACCAATACAAGGCTTTGAGAGGGTGCTAGCCGGTTACTAGGCTTTGAGGATATTTACCATTAACAATTATGTCATGAATGATCATGATGATGGTAGTCATGATGGGACACTAAGTGTGCTATGCCCCACATAATGAAGCTTTTGATGATGACGAAAATATTGATGAAGAACAAGTTCTAACGAAGAAGTCATAAATGGAGATGACAATGATGGTAGTGATGGTGTAACACTAAGAATGTGGTGACCAAAACATGCAATATGATATGACACTAATGAAGATGAAGATGAAGCCCTAATGGGGAAGTCATACATGATAATGATAATGATGGTGATGATATGACAATAAGCAAGATGTGCCACAAACATGATAATGAGACCGATGATAGCAATATGATGAAGAAGATGATGATGGCCATGATTACGAGGAGCTTATGATAATAATGAAGATGGTTATGATAAAGGTGATGACACTGATAATGATGATGGTAGTAATGATGAAATCTTAATGAGGATGACCACAATGATGATTTAAAGGATGATGATAGCCATGATAATGAGGAGATTATGATAATGGTGAAGAAGATCATGATGAAGATGATGGCACTGATAATGATAATGATGATGGTAGTGATGTTGAAGTGCTCATGTAAATGGAGGTGGTGTTATGAAACTAATCATGCGGTGCCTTAGATATGCAATATGTTAATGATGAAACACATCCTAATAAGAACAATGACAATGATGATGATAAGGAAATGATGAAATAAGGATGATGATGATGATGATGAGCTAATGAGGATGAGGATGATGATAATGATAAGGAGTAAAGATGATCATGATGAAGATGATAACATAAATTATGAAATGATGATGATAATGATGAAGAGCTACATGACAAATGATGTTGCCCTTGCGCTTTGGCCTCAATCCTATTCAAAACCTCTTTACTTACTTGTTCATGTAGGATGCCATTCTTGTTTAGGCCATTATGACTCTTGTTGAAAAACATTTAAGTTTACCCCAGTCTTAGCAAAAGCACATTTCGATACAATGCATTACATAATATTAATAGGTGCATACTCTCAAAGCGGGCTCCCAAGTCTTCAAAATGTCCTTCTATATTTTCCATCCTCTCATCTAAGGAGTCCATCTTCTCACTTTGATCATCTTGCACTTCAACTAACTTGTAGTGAATGGAGGTGACCTTCTCAACAAGCTTGCCAACCTCTGACTCAATTTTGTCTGTCAACTCATAATATTGTGTAGTCAGGGTGGTTTGCAAGGTTCCAAATGTCTCAGCCATGGCCTTTTCAACAATGCTTTTGATGGAAGCATGTAGGCTTGAAGAAGGAGGCTGTGTTTGGGTCTCATTTGTCTCAGCTAGAGATGATGGAGTCTCAGTAGGCTTGGACATTGATACTCTTGACTTTGAAGGGGCTTTGGACTGCCCTGATCCTTCTTGAAAAGAAATTTTCATGAAGTTTAACTGGACTTGACCAAACAAGGGAGGATGGACTGGTTTTTTATTGAGGTGAAAATACTAGACTTTGTTGGCATACAAAAGAAGAGAGACCAAATTTGGAAAATGGATAGGAGAAGATGAGGAAGACTCAAACCTAAAATTTTTCATCTCTTTGTAGATCCAGTAGCCTATATTGAAAGGTACCTTCTGTATCAATGATGCAAAGATACCACAATCTCTAGAATTAAAATGAGTATAATTTCTGTCTTTTTGTACAAGATTTTTGGAATAAATATACCAAATAGCCCTGTACAATGGTTGCATACAGACAGGAGAGAATTTTAAAGCTTTGACAAGCTCTCTTGGTCTAAGAATTTTGAAAAATTTCTTAGTATTGTATATAATCTCAAGTACAGGGGGTGGATTTTCAATCATCAGTGAGGAATTTAAAATTTTAGCATAAACAACAATATGCTTCCCCCTAACTAAAGTAAGGCATTTATCTTCTACAAGATCACCATTCTTGTCTAAGAGTTTTTGAGTTCAGACTTAGAAAACGGAGTTGGGTTACAAAGAAAGTCTGATTTAAGCGGGGGTTTCAATAAATCAGAAGTGGTATAAGGTTTAGGGAGTCCAAATGATTTTACGCTAGAAGTGTCTTAACTAGTGGGGCCACAAAAATCTGAGCTAGATATGGTGGTCTTCTTTCGTCTTTTGGCTGGAACCACAATGGGTTCTTTGTGTCGCCTCTTTGCAGCTTCAAGAGACACTTTTTTCTTTATTGGAACCTCAGGGGGTTCCTGAATCCTCACTTCTCTGGGCTTAGAGGGTGTCTCGACAACTAGCTTGAACTTTTGATCAGGTTTTCTTTGTCTCTTAGGTCTCGTCGAAGCAAGAGGGGTAGTAGATTCAGTCCCCTTATAGTTTGAGGAAGAATCTTTGGAGTGGGAGAGTTTTTTATTCTCATTTTGAAGATTTGAGATTCGAGTTTGAGAGAAATGAGAGAGAGAGAGAGAGAGATGAAAGTATTACTGGAGTTAGGGTTCAAGAATGGAGAAGAAGCAGAGCAGTAGTCGCGACTTATATTTATATAAAAGTATATGACTCAAGTCATTTAATAAGTGACTCGAGTCAGTCGAAGAAAATAACTGACTTTTGGAAGAGAGTTGCATACCTGTGACTCGAGTAAGATTGTTGTTACTCAAGTCACTGCAGTGGTTTTCGCCTTTATTTTCTCTCTATCTCCATATTCGTGTAGTAATAATTGGCATAACTTGAGTTGAAAAAGTGACAGTTGCTCTCTATCTTGGTTTGACTCCAGTAAGATCATCCATGACTCGAGTCAACAATGATCAATTGCTCAGGTAAGTGCTTGATTGCAGTATCTCTTGGCATGACTCGAGTTGAGGTGACTCTTAAAATTCATATGTTTCTCTGTAAGCCTTTAACTGTAGGAACATCTTGAATAATTAGAGTCAAGAACGCTTCACAAAAGAAACTCATTAGTCGAGGAATGAATAGGTGACTCAAGTTGTTCATTTAATGACTTGAGTCATCTACACAACTTAAAATTTTTTATAGATTTCCTCGATATGAATCGAGTAAAAAGCGTTTGACTCGAGTTAAGTAAGAAAGAGCAAATTGAGTTTATTTGAGAGTGACTCGAGTTAACCAATAATGCCTTGAGTCACCTATACCCTGTTATTTACTGTCGCCTTTTATCTTCACTTAGTCCTGCAAAAACATAATCTACAAACTTCGATGTTTAAGTTAGTAAATTGTTGTCATAAAAAACATAAAACTAACATTAAGTGAAGATAACTTACAATTCATTGGGATTTACCATTTCCAATTCTCTCTTGATGAACACAAATTGCTCTTTGGCTAGAGGCTTTGTGAGGATGTCAGCAAGTTGATGAAGAGGGGGAATGAACAACACCTTGACATCCTTCTTTTGGACATGGTCTTTGGTGAAGTGATGTCTAATATCAATGTGCTTGGTCCTTGTATGTTGAACTAGGTTCTTTACCAAGCTAATTATGCTGGTGTTGTCACAAAGGATTGGTATTTCTTTGAGGTGGATTCCTAAATCTTGAAATTGTTGCTTAAGCCATAAAACTTGTGCAGAACAACTAGATGCAACAATGTATTCGGCTTCAGTGGATGATAATGAGACCGTATTTTGTTTCTTCCTGAACCAAGATATCATAGCACCACCAAGGAACTCACATTGTCCACTTGTCTTCTTTTGGTCAATCTTGTATCCAGTATAGTCCGAATTTGAATAAGCCACAAGGTGTTCAGCTTGTCCTTTAGGAAACTACAAACTAAGTCCTTCTATGTCTGCAAGATATCTAAATATCCTCTTCACATGTTTGACATGAGATTCTTTGGGGGCAGATTGAAATCTTGCACAAATTCCCACACTGAATTGGATGTCTGGGCGACTTGCTGTTAGGTAGAGTACAATGATCCAATTATTCCTCTATATCTTGTGATGTTGAAGTCTTTCCCTTTTTCATCAGCATCCAAGGTAGTGGTTGAACTCATTAGAGTGTCAGCTTCATTGCATTGGTCGACATCATACTTTTTTTAGAAGATCTCTCAGGTATTTGGTCTAAGATATGAAGATACCATTCTTCTTTTGCTTGAGTTGTAGACCAAGGAAGTAGTTCAACTCACTCATCATTGACATGTCAAACTCTCCCTACATTGTCTTAGAAAACTCTCACATAAAGTGACATTAGTTGCTCCAAAAAATAATATCATCAACATATATTTGGACAATTAATAAATCATTTTTCTTGTTGCATTTTATGAAGAGTGTTGTATCTACTTTACTTCTAACAAATCCTTGATCGAGAAGCAATTTGCTAAGTCTTTCATACCAAGCTCTAGGAGCTTGCTTAAGGCCATACAAGGCTTTTTTAAGACGAAAGACATGATCCGAATGATGATTATCCTCAAATCCAGGAATCGTTCAACATAAACATCCTCATGGATAAAACCATTTAGAAAGGAAGATTTCACATATATTTGATAAGGTTTGAATCCTTTAATGCATGCAAAGGCTAGAAGAACTCTTATTGCTTCTAATCATGCCACTGGAGCATAAGTTTCTTTATAATCAATTCCTTCTTCTTGATTATAGCCTTTTGCAACCGATCTTGCCTTGTTACGGACAATGATTGTAGATTCATCTCGTTTGTTCTTGAATACCCATTTAGTGCCAATAACCAGATGGTCTTTAGGCCTAGGTACCAAATCCCAAACACTATTCTTTCAAATTGATGTAACTCTTTTTTCATTGCTATCATCCAATCATTATCTGAAAGGGCTTCTTCAATCTTAGAGGGTTCAATCTCTGAGATGAAAGCAGAAAAAGTAACTTCATGCAAGGTCCTTTGTCTAGTTTTCACTCCCTAATTTACATCACCTATAACTTGGTCTTGTGGATGACTCCTACTATATCTCTAAGATCTAGGTTGAGATTGATCAGTATTTTCACAATCATTTTCATTTGTTTGCAAAGATTTTCCAGAATTTACCAAATTAGAAGAGGTTTTTGAAATAGATTGATTTTGAACATTGAGTTCATCATATTCATCTAAAGGTTTATTAGACTTGGTTTCACAGAATACAACATGAATAGACTCTTTTACAACATGAGTATGATTGCTAAATATTCTATAAGCTTTACTTCTATTGGAATAACCAAGAAATATACATTCATCCGACTTGGAGTCAAATTTCCCAAGATTCTCCTTACCATTATTGTGCACAAAGAACTTGCATCAAAAAATGTGCAGATGAGCTATGATGGGCTTTCGTCCTATGTACAACTCATATAGTGTTTTGTTCATCTTCTTTCGGAGATATGCCCGATTTGAGATGTAGCAAGCCGTACTCATAGCATCAGTACAAAATACTTGGGAGGTTTGATTCTCATTCAGCATTGCTCTTGCCATCTCATTAAGTACTCGATTCTTTGTTTCTACAACACCATTTTGTTAGGGAGTCCTTAGGGTAGAGAAATTGTGATCAATTCCCTTGTTGTCACATAATTCTTCAAAAGCATGATTTTTGAACTCTCTACCATGATCAGTACGAATTCTTGCCATAGAGAATCCTTTCTCATTTTGGACCTTCTTGGCAAAAGTAACAAATTGATCAAATGCTTCATTTTTATATGATAAAAATATAGTCCATGCAAATTTTAAGAAATCATCAATTATGACTAAAGTGTATAAATTGCCACTAAGGCTTTTCACTCTAGCTGGTCCAACTAGATCCATATGGAGTAGTTGAAGGAGCCTATTAGTTGAGATTTCATTCTTTGATTTGAAAGATGATTTGGTTTGTTTACTCTTTTGGCAAGCATCACAAATCATGTCATTTTTAAAACTAAGTTTTGGTAAACTAATAACCAAATCCTTTTTCAGTAACTTGTCAAGTTGAAACATATTGACATAAGCTAATTGCTTGTGCTAAAGCCAACTTTCATCCAAGTTACCAAGAAAGCAATTTTCAAAAATGTAGTTATTGCTAGGAAGATTAAGAGTATAACAATTACCTTCTCTAGGAGCCCTAAATAAGGGTTTAGTCTTAACATGATCTAAGGGTAGATCATCCTTGCTTACAATCAAACATTCCTCAGAGTCAAAGATAATAAGTTACCTTTATCTGTACTTTGACTCACACTGAAGAAATAGTGACAAAGACGTTCTATTAGATAGACATCTTTGATTTAAAGTCCTTTGTTGTTTCCAACTTCTCCAATTCCAGCAATCCTTCTAGATTGGTTACTATTGAAGGTTACCTTGCCACTATCCTTAGACTTGATTGTAGCAAACTTGGATTGATCTCTCATCATGTGTCTAGAGTATCCACTATCAATGTACCATTTGTTGGATTTTGATGCTCTAAGACAGACCTGCAAAACACAAGAGATCAAGTCTTAGGTACCCATATTTTCTTGGGTCCTTTTGGGTTAGTTTGTCTCTTAGAAACCTTATAGGATCCTTTAGGCACCCATTAATAATTTCCTATAGACTTACTCTTTCTTTTCTTTTTATGAAAACAAGAAGTAGTATGACCTTTATGATTGCAATAGTTGTAATGTGCAAAATGATTTGAAGAATGAATTGATTTTCGAAAATAATTTAAATAATTCTTTTCTCCAGTTCTCTCATTTCCTTTTCTTTTATCAAATTCAGATTTGTAACCAATACCTGATTTATCATTAGTAAATCTTTGATGTTTCAAAATCACATTGAGCATTTCACTACCCTGAGTAAATTTCTCAAGAGTTTTTGTAAGATAAATTATTCTTTTCTTCAAAATTGGGCAGTTTTCACAAACAGTTTTACTAATGTTTTCACAAGCAGGAGAAATTGGAAGAGGAGAGTTTTGAACTTGTCCTTCAAGAGTTTTTAATTTTCTCTTTGAAGCAAGAAGTTCATTAGCAAGTTTTCGAAATTCATGACAAAGATAATTGTATTCATTAAGTAATTTGTCAAAGGAAGGTTCAATGTCTATTATTTCTTCGCTTTCTGAATTCTCTTCCTGAGCTACCAGATAGATGTTAGGTCTTTCTTCTTCATCTCCTTCTTCCTTATGAGATGAATTGTCTCCCCATATAGCTGAGATGTAAGCCTTTTTCTTGAACTTAGAGAACTTCTTCTTGTCCTTCTCCTTGTTTTTTAGCTGAGGGCATTCTGATTTGAAGTAGTCAAGCTTCTCACATTCGTAGCATATGATCGGCTTTTTAGGCTTATTACTGGAGCTACCCTTGTCAAGCCTCCGGGATCCTTGATCCTTCACCCTTGTCATCATCATTATCTGATTCTTTTTCTTCTTTGACGGACTTAAGAGCAATTCCCTTATTTTTGTCGTTGATGTCAACAAGTCCTTTTCTGAACTTGAGCTTGTCTTCATACTCAGACAAGCTTCCAAACAAGGTTGCCATTTACGCCATTGACTCTCCGTGAGCTTCTTCAATGTCCATGACCTTTGCTTCCGATTCCTTATTGAGGATGTTTAGGATTTTCCTCACTTGAATAGGTTGATCATACTCCTTTGCTTCACCGATGGATTCCTATACTTCATACAAAGTAGATCATACTCAATCATCAGGGTATTTACCCGATTTTCTTTAATCCTAGTTGTTCCTTCATGAGCTATTTTAAGCGGATCCCACATGGCCTTAGCATATGACAAAGTACAGATATGGAAGTATTCTTTTTGGCTTAATGCACTTTGAAGCATGAGAATTGCTTTGCTATTTAGGGTGACTTGCCTTCTGTCATCCTCTGTGTATTCCTCCTCGAGCTTCGGAGTTCTAACACTATCTTCAATGGTGACCGGAGCATAATCTCTTCTTTCAAACACTCTCTATAGCTCGTACTTGGTAGCCATCACGAAGACTCTGAACTTGGCCTTCCAGAACGAATAATGTTCACCATTGAAGCCTAATGGTCTGTTGATCGAAGCTCTGTTAGGCAATATTCCTTCCATTGGATCTTTTATCTAGGATGTTAATCTTTGACTAGATAACCAACTCTCTGATACCAAATGAAAGATGAAATATCATCTAAGAGGGGGTGAATTGAGTGATTTAAAAATTTTCTTCTTAATCATCTGCATTACACAGGTAAAATAGGGATAAACAGATAAGAGTAGAGAAATAGTAGACACCAAAAATTTATATTGGTTTGGTCCAAAATCTTGACCTACGTCTAGTCCCTAGACTCTCTTTTGGATTTCACTATCTCAATAACTGATTACACACTCTGTAACTCTTAGAGTAATTCTCTCACTAAAACTTACTCCTCCTTATAAGTTGTAATCAGTTAACTCCAATCTCAAAAGTTCCACAACCTTGAGATTAATGCAAAAATGATAAGTTGAAAAGCTCTCTAAAAGAGTAGATGAATAATCACTAAAATGTATGTATATTCGAAGATATTACTCAAAGATTAGAAACAATAAATGCTAATTATCACAAATTGAATGCACATCGTTTTGGTAGTTTTAGAATTCAATGCTTTTGGCTTTTATATTGTTGACATTAATGACCATTGAGAAGCAATATGAATTATCCGTTGTGACTGATAAAGATGACCGTTGAGACTGATTATCCTTTACCGTTACTCAAACGAATTCTTTCTTCAATCAACACTGTAATTCCATGTTGACATTCCTTGTTCCATTTGTCTGTTGAGACTGAGTATTGGAAGTGGAAAGGAAGTGGTTGCAACACTTTAAGATGCTCAAAGAGTTGGTTGTCTAATTCCAGCATTCATCTATGTTTTGCATTTAATGCTTTTGACACATAATTGCTTTATTGCAATTTTGTGTTAATCCATATCAAAATCAACTGAAACTCATTAGCAAACTGATTAAACATGGTTTGAAATAGTAATGAGTAAGAATATAAAACATTCTAAGTCATAATCAGTGATTTAGATATTACGGACACGGTGTTTTTCATTTTCCAGAAACATGACTCGAGTTACCATTGACTGGAGTCACATAATTTGACTGGAGTCATCTTGATTGGCACATTGAAAAACACAAAATTTAAAGATACGATGACTGGAGTCATCATAGGATGACTAGAGTCATCTAATTTGCAAATCATTTAAGAAGCTCTCTGGGACAAGATGACTGAAGTCATTTAAATATGACTGGAGTCATCCATATTCTCAGAATACCCGGGTGCGTCTCTGTGCTAGCATGACTGGAGTCATGGTTAAGTGACTCAAGTCACTCTATTTCTTAGCACATCTGAGGGCACCTTTCAGTAGATATGACTGGAGTAAACAAGGCCTTACTTGAGTCACATCAGTTTTCACAAAGTTTCATGTTGGGTTTAAGTTGTGAAAAACTTTTGCTACAGTAGATGACTGGAGTCTTTTAGTGACTAACTGGAGTCAAATTTGACTGTTGGAAAAGACTGAGTTTGAAATTTGCTTAGGGTGACTAGAGTTACAACATATTGATTGGAGTCATTTAGCTTCAAGGCATTTTGCAAATAAGAGGCTATGACTAGAGTCATCTAACTTGAAAAACGATTTGCAACAGGAACCTATGACTGGAGTCATAATAGATTGACTGGAGTCACTCTGCGTTGATTTGTGTTAACTCAAAAGACAATGACTCGAGTTACATGATGATGACTCAAGTCATCCTTTCATAGAAAACACAATTATTGAACAAGACATATTTTAACAATGAAGGAGTCTTGGACTTTGTTCAATAATAAAATTTTTTTAATTTACAATTATTAGTTATCATCAAAATATATAGAGAACTAACAACAAAACTGATAAAAGGTTCACATGTAGTAGGAGTAGAAAAGGATTGAAATGAAAGAATTCCGTAGACCCAAATTCAAGAAACCTAGCAAGGTAATATCATTAGTTAATTACTTCAATGACTTCTAGTTTTCTTTAGATGATACGAATTAGTGTTTAACATCTAAAAATTACTATTCACATCTTACAACATTACTATCGAAACCTTTCTCAATAATTGACCTCCCTTTCTTTTTCTTATTAATTTTCCAGTGGCAAACATAATCATGTGATAATCCCACAACTTCCTTAAATTCAAGCCTACAATTCAAACAACTAGCAAAACTCTCACAAAACATTAATAGTCCGAGGCACATATACAAACTAACAATTCATCCTCTTATAGTCCTCAAATTAGAAAACAATCAAGAAACAGACTACTTCACTTTATAATCAAATTTGTGCACAATTTCTATAACCATAAAATTTAAACTCAATATTCTACTTTTACTATTGGCTTTCGCTTCTTATCATTGTTTAGTACTTTCAAAATCTCGAACTGTGATCTAACTATCCATAAGTGTAACACCCTCAAATACATAAACAAATAAATATGATTTTTATTATTCAAACTGATTAAAAAAAAAAGCTTACATATCAGGGAAAGTGGATATAAAGTAACAAAACAAATATAATATAGATATATTTAATGAAAGAGGGCATTTTAGACTAAAGTTATGTCACAAAAGGGAAGCAAGTCGCATGAAAGAAAGAAGGAAAAATTACATTTGGGTCTCAAGGACTAGAATTAATTACAAAAAAGTCTCAAGCCAGAGTTTCATTACAAAAAAAAAAAATCCCTTGGAACTTTTTTGTAATTAATTGTCAAGATGACAAAAGCCCTTTTAACAACTGAAAATGATATATTAACAATAAAAATTATCACAACCTAAAAAGCCGTATTAATAACTTAAAATGACATATTAACGATTGAGAATTTATGTTGTTAATATAGCATTTCTAGTTGTTAACGGATTTTGTCATCTTGGGTAATTAATTACAAAAAGTCCCAGAGACTTTTTGAGACTTTTTCATAATGGAATTTTAGCTTGGGATTTTTTTGTAATTAATTCTACTCCTTAGAACCTAAATATAATTTTCTCAAGAAAGAAAGCAATAGAGTTGGTGGCAATTAATATGAAACAAAGAGAAAGAGAATAGTTAGTAATTAATATAGGGTGACAAGCATGCAGAGGGAGGGAGGGAGGGAGAGGAAAAGAGGGAATATAAGCTGACATACGTCTAGAAGGCCTGGTGAAAAAGAAAGAGTAGAAAGCGTGGAGACAGTAATAAATAAAGAGGAGATAATAATCAAGGTTATTAAAATCGGATCGATCACTGAACCGGTCGGGGTACTGGGTCAAGGGTCAGTGGGTCAGACTGGTGAGAAAGTAAAAATTTTAGAATTATTAATATGTTATTAATATCAAATTATAAAAAAATATTAAAAAAATATGAGAGGATGCAGAAGGGAGGTTTAAATATTAAACGGATGGGACTCAACAAACTTTCAAACTGGTGATTGACAAGACTCACACCCTTAAAAGTCAATTTAGTGGGCCTAATACATCATCTCAACTCGATTTTCTTTGAATTGATACTACAAAATGATTTTAAAACTTATAATAATTAATAAAATATACAAAAGTAAGAGAAAAGAAATCACATGTGGGTTTAATGACAAGACCCACGCCCCCAAAGCCCAAAGGTCAGATGCGTGTGTACAAGAGCATAAAATATAATTCTTTAGAATTCGTTTGTTCATCTTCATCCTTTTTTCATACCAGAGAAAGAGAGACATCGAGAAAGAGTGAGATCTGAGAAATCAAGCGAATCAACGAGAGTGAACACAGATCATAACGCTCCGATCATTGACGATATGATGGAGGAAGTAAATCAGAAAGCGTAACTTTGATCTTCCACGAGGACCTCCATTCCCTCCACCAAACTAGATCGCAATGAGACATCGTGCGAAGACACTAGTTGACTTGTCGAAGCCTTGCACAGAACCCAGATCGTGAGCTGTGTTGATTGTTGTTCCTCTCCGTCTTCCATTCTTTTTTTTTAATGGTTGGACGACGTTCCCGGTTTCTATGGTTTTCTGGACCGTTGTCACGGCCGGTTCACCGGTTTCTGGTTTGAACTGGCTGGTCCGATCCGGTTTTGATAACCATGATGATAATGCTAAGTCATGTTAAAGTCAAACGCATTAAAGAGCATAAAAAACACAATGCCTATAAAAGCTACGTCCCTCACTTTCAAAAACTCAGTACCATCCGTACGAAAAACTAAAGAAAGTAATAAGAAAGAGAACTGTTAATAACTCACTACCAAAAAAAACGGTAAGAATTTCTCTTCCTGAGTAATGACCTCCTGTAAATCTTTTTACTTTCATATTCTTACTATTTTATTGTTTCAAAACTAATACTTCATTCAATGTCTCTTTCATATATTTTTCTCATGAAATTTGGTTATTTTCCTGGTTTTCTTGTGAAATTTGGGTACCAAGGCTGAAAATATTTTTCTGCTTAGAAAGCAACTGGGTATTATTAGCTCAAAAATGTAATTTATTTACTGTTATTGCTCACCTTTTATTAAGTATGGTAATCTATATTCCCCATTTTCCTCTTTCTCTCTCTCTTTCACGTGTCATGCTTGTCACCCTATATTAATTGCTAACTATTTTCTTTTTGCCTCTTTCACATCAATTGCTGCTACTTACTCTTTTTCTCTCTTTCTTTTATTCATTTGACTTGCTTCTCTTTTGCGTTATAATTTTAGTCTAAAATGACATCTTATATATTGTTTTGTTACATTATATCTACTTTCCATTACATGTAAGCTATTATTTATTTGATCAATTTGAATAATAAAAATCATATTTATTTATTTATGTAATTGAGGGTGTTACATTTCTCCCTCATTAGAATAAAATTTCGTCTCCAAAATTTGAAAATACCTTAGTGAAACAATTCAGGATATTTTTGTTGCATTTAATCCTCTAATTCACAGGTCGCTTCTTCCGAAGTTACTCTTTCACATAGCACCTTTACCCGAGACGTAGTCTTGTGCCATAGTTGCTTTTGCTTCGTATCCACATTTCTAACAGCTTTCGGGTGATACTTTAAATTTTTCGTTGGTTTTACTGACTCCTTGGTTAGAATATGCGAGGGGTCATGACATATGTTGAGAGACACGAAACACATGATGAATATTAGACAAATTGGGTGGTAAAGCAATGCGGTAAGCCCCTGGCCCAATTCTTTTAATAATTTAGAAAGGTCCCATGTATCCCAATTCTTTTAATAATTTAGAAAGGTCCCAGATATCTTGGGCTTAAGTTCTTGTTTCAAAGAGACCTTCTTATTCTCGTAGTAGGCGTGATTTTAAGAAAAACATGAGATCCTTCTTCAAAATCCATGAGTTTTCTTCTTTTATCTGAGTAGCTCTTTTGTCTACTTTGTGCTGCTAACATCTTTTTTTTTTTTTTTTATTAATTTTAATTGATCTGTGGTCACTTGTACTAACTCAAGTTCTAATAGTTTTTGTTCACCTAAATGTAGATGAGATCTACATTTCCTTCCATAGAGAACTTCATATAATGTCATACTAATTCTTGAATGATAGCTATTCTTATAAGCAAACTCTACTAATGATATATATTTTTCCCAATTTCCCCCTTCTCAAGACTACAAGCTCTTGGCATATCCTCTAAGGTTTGAATGATCCACCCAGATTGACCATTAATTTAAGGATGGTAAGCTGTATTGAAATGTAGTTTTGGACCAAAACTTTCTTGTAAGGCTCCCAAATACCTTGATGTAAGTTTGGAATATCTATCAGATACTATGCTGGTAGGTGCTCCATGCAGTCATACCGTCTCCTTCACATATAATTCAGCAAACTGATCCAGAGAATAATTAATTTTAATGGGTAAGAAATGAGCCGATTCAGTCAATCGATCATTAATAATGCAAATTGAGTCTTTCCTTCTTTTGGTCTTTGTCAGTCCTACTATAAAATCCATAGTGACGTGGTCCTACTTCCATACAGGAATTTATAGTGGTTGAAGTGTTCCAGACAGTTTTGACATTCTATTTAACCTTTTGACAAAGTAGACACTTAACACAATTTCCTTTTTCATACCTAGCCACCAATACATTTTCTTCGGATCATGATACATTTTAGTTGACCCTAGGTGGATGGTGTAAATACTTTTTGTGTCCTTCTTCTAGAATTCTTTTCTTTATATCTTCTTCCTTAGGCACACCGTACTGATACTCTTCCTTGAAGCAAAATGGCCCCTCTTGGTCGTGAGTAAAATGTCCATGCCCATCTGATTTTGCAAAAATTGATCTCTCTGTTGGAATTCCGGTATTTGAGCTTTTAAATCACTTTTTATTCTTAGTTCACTTAATTGCAAACTATGGGGTATAATTACCATAGAGAGACTTCAGTCATTGAAGTATTCTATCATTCTGTCAAACCAAAAGGCATTATCAAAAACTCGTAATAACCATAATGAGTTTTAAATGTTGTCTTAGGTATATCCTCTACCTTAACTCTTTTTTTTTTTTTTTTTTTGGGGGGGGGGGGGGGGGATCTATTTATGAGAAAATTGAAGCTCCTCGCAATTGAACTAGGAGGTCATCTATTCTTGGAAGTGAATATTTATTTTTAAATTGTCACCTTGTTTCACTACTTGTAATCTATGCACAATTGGAGACTCCCATCTTTCTTTTTAACAAACAGAGGCTCCCAAGGGAAAACACTAGGTCGAATGAATTTCCTTTCTAATAGATCCTCTATTTGGGTCTTTAATTTAGTTCATAAGTTCTAAAGGAGACATATTCTATAGGGTGCGATAGATATAGGTCATGATCCTGGAATTAAATCTATTGAATACTCAACTTCTCTTTCAGGTGGAAGAGTGGTTATATCGGAAGGAAACACATCTAGAAATTTGCTAGCTATAGGTACCTATTCAATGTCCAAGTTCTCTTTTGATATTTCTTTAGTATTTCCTTCCTCTATTTCCATATCTCCAGGGTAAGCAATGAGGTGATCAACTACATAATTTGTAGGAAAGATTGCAAGTTTTCGCAAACAATCTATCATAACTTGATTCTAAGTTAACCGATCCATCCCAAAAATAATATCTATAGTTCTTAACGGTAAACAAACAAGATAAGCAGTGTAAGAGTGATTATCAATTTGAACATGACAATTAAGACAGTCAGAGGTTCTATCAATTTTTTCTCCTATAGGTGTGGAAACGCAAAGTAGATAAGGTAATTCAAACACAGGAAACTTTAAATTTTTCATGCAATTAGTAGCTATAAAGAGTGAGTAGCTCCAGAGTCATAAAGTGCAAGTTAAGTAACGGCACATTACATGTAAAAATTTTACCTCGTACCAGATTTGTGGATTCATCAACATTTTCTCCATTTATAGTGTAGACTCTTCCTATTGTCACCGGTTTTTTTGGCTGAATCAGGTTCCTCAATAGTTTCCCATTGATTGAGAGGACAGTTCCCAGCGAATTGATCCGGCTTCCTACAGATATAACAAACTTTCGGTAAAGGGCTGGAATAGCAAGGATGGTTTCCATGGAATCTTCCGCACTTATTGCAAGGAGTAGAACGGAATCCATTTCCTCTCCCTTTATCATCACTGGGAAGAAATATTTTATGACCAATTTAATAATTTGTGACTGGTAGGTTTACAGGTCATATGGTAAACTGACAAGATTTCTGGGCCTACCATGGTTCTCTTTCTACTAAGTAAACTTCATAAAGAATAACGAAAATGACATCTTCTTTTAATTATATGTGTATGTCTGTGTGAGTGTGTGTGATATTTTTATTATGTAAATATTTTATTTTTTTCTATATTATCTTTGTTTTATTAGGATTACCAGCTTTGCTAATGTTTGTATTCATGGGCTACAATGATCCTTCGGGAACAAAATTTCAGTGAAACAAATGCCAAGGGTTGAGGCTAACAATGAAAAGTGAGGAAGAATATTCAGCTAATTCTAGCTAGTTCCTTTTTATTTTATGCTCTAAATAAAACATTTTTTGTTTAGGTTTGGATTTATGTTAATATAATAAGTTAGCCTTACACTTGTCCTACAAGTGTAACAGTAATACTTCCTAATTTTGGTTATTTTGAATTTCAGTAATTATTTATAAAAATTATCACAATTTTATGTTATTATAATTGTTAGAAATTTGGGGTGTTACAACAACTTCATTGGGAAAAATGTAGGTATTTATGGGACTTCATTCCATGTCAAATGTCTTGACAGCCTCTATTCTTTATTTACAAATTCATATCTTCATGAATCATCTCACCAACAACAACTAAGCATAATTTGTGTCAACAAAGCTTTCTTGAGGATTCCCATATAGCTTGCTCTTTCAAATAACATCTCTTAGCATGAAATTTTTGCTCTATTCAAAGGATTTTTGTTTATTTGCAGTCATTTTTTTATACCTAAAGTAAACCAACATAACTGCCTAAGTATTATCCATTACAAGAAGCCTCTCGAGCTCCCTATCAGCAATTCAGACAACATGAAACCCTGGGTACAAAGACAGGCTGGTTTTTGCCAGATGATCCACAACTGCATTTGTCCAGCGACTGATGTGATGCACTTCAGTGTTCCATTCCCTTTCAAGCATACCTTTAATCTCCGCAATGATGCTCCAGTCTGCGTGAGCCTCATTAGACTTATTATTTATCAAATCCACTGCGTCTGTAGAGTCTGTTTCCAGTAAGACATTCTTGAACCCCATATCCCAAGCCAGTTTGAGTCCGTGAAGGCAGCCCCAGAGTTCTGCCTAAAGGTTGTCACCACCTTCTCCTTTGAACATGAAAGCTGAAACGAAATTACCATGCTCCCCCCTCAAGACTCCACCACTCACAAGTCCAGGATTCAACTGAGAGAAGGCTCCATCAGTGTTAATCTTAACCCATCCAGTTGGTGGAGGACGCCAAGAGATTCCCTGCTCCACACTAGAAGGGCTCTCACTAGTCATTGTCCCAATTCTGGAACGAGCTTCACGTAAAGAGTGCATTGTGGCCTAGACGTGATATTGTATGGCTTCGTTTGAGATTTTCTTACCCTCAAACACAACAAAGTTATGTCGTCTCCATATCCACCAATAGGTGATGACGAATCTCTGCTTCTAGTCCTCCAAGCTCTCCTTCCGGCCACTATAGCTCATATTCCATCTGAACCATTGCTCAAAATTTAGTGAGAGAAATTTGCTCCATAAACCATGGGGCACTACCTGTTTCCATAGTCCAAGAGCTTCTGGGCATTCCCGGAATAAATGCTGCATCGTCTTTGGTCCAACAGCGCATATAGGGCATCTATCATCTGTGCTTAGTCCACGCCTAACTCTTAAGGTATTGGTTAATAGTCTCTTATGCGCCACAAGCCAGGCAAACGTTTTACACCATTTAGGTATCTTAAGTTTCCAAAGTTTACTCCATAACAGGTCTGTTACACTCTCACCATTTTAAAGAGACTCATACGCTGACTTAACAGAAAAGTCTCCACTTTTGGTCCATTTCCACTGAAGCTTCCCATTACCCATGATCTCAATTCCATCCTGAACTTTGCCCCACGTCCGCTTGACCCCACGCCAAAAATTTGAACCAGGCTTCTTCCTGTCGATTTGGGGTATCATATCGGAACCACAGTTATATTTATTCCGAATAACACGAATCGAAAGATCATTCCTTCTAGCTGCCAGATTCCACCTATTTTCATAAAATATGCTTGGTTATAGCTTTGGGTATTACAGATGCCTAATCCTCCCTGCCGTTTAGGCTTACATACAGCGTCCCACGCCACAAGTGGTATTTTCCGTTGTTCTTCAGTGCCTCCCCAAAGGAATTTTCTGTTGCACTTATCCAAGGTCTCACACACATTCAAAGGGATTAAAGAAGTTTGAATAGCATATCCGGGAATAGCCGTGGTTACTGAAGAGATAAGGGTGGATTGACCAACAGCTAAAAGAGTTTTAACTTTCCAATTAGATAATCTGGTCGTTACTTTATCAATTAGGAATTTCAAGGAGTGTATGTTTAGTAACCCTTTCATGGTGGAGCAACACTCCTAGATATTTCCCTAAATCACTGTGACTGAAAACCCCAACAAATCACAAATCTCGCTTCTTCTAGATGATTAACATTTTTTGAGAAATATTTACAGTCATTTTATTAGTAAATATAAATGTTGTGTTTGCTTTCAATCTTTGGAAGACATTAAATTTTTTTTTAGTGATATCAGTTTGTTCTTTATAAAAACAAAGTTAAAAATGCTAAAAAAATATGATAATTGGAGCTAGTGACACCAAGCCCGCCATTTGAGAGGTAGGCTACTTGTTCAAATATATGCTAATGTGTGGGGGATTGTGTGTTGAATATTTGTCTGTCTAATTTGACATATCCCTATTAAGAAAATTATAGTCCTAATTTTTAATGTAAAATATATTTGTTTAGTTTGAAGAGATTATTTCTTTATTTATCTAGGAAAAAAATTGAGGAAATTAAAAAAATATATTTAATTATAAGATATAGATTATATGATTTATCTAAAACATCAATATGTAACGTTAAATTATATATTAAGTTATAATTTAAGTCAGTTAATTTAAGAAATGATAAATATAAGAGATAAAACGAAAAAAGTATTACATTTAAATCAAAATTTACCTTCAACTTGGTAGGTCCAACATTTAGGATCACAAGAGTACTAATCACTCTGATTCCATATAAGTAAGGGTAGAAATAGGTTAGACCCCTATCAGCTAGCTTGTAGTCTGACCTATTTAGGGCTTAGTCTAGTCTAACCTATTTGTTAAAAAGGTCAGACCAATACTTATTTAAATGCCTAAATGTGTAAATAAGTCATGTATATTTTGTTAAAGTATAATCTATAAGCCTTTAGTCGGGCTTGTTTACACATTATTTATATGTAATCATACAAATAATATAATATTTATTTATGTTTTCATCATTATATTCTAATTTCAAGTTTTAGTAGTTAATTATAGTACTACCCGTATTATTTTTTGAGAAAATTTTTTTTTTTGAACATCATCTTAACTATTCATGGTTGCATCCTTACCATTTTTTCTTTAATAACAATTTTTTCAAAAAAAACTTTTGGATGATTATAGGGTTAAGGTACAAAAATACACATGTGCTTTGGTCAAAGGAGCATCCAGTGATAAATGTTTTTTTGAGGTGCAAAAGTACACACGTGGTTACAATTTAGGTGCAAAAATACCGTTTGACCGTTAAGTTTCACTTTTTTTTTTTTTTTTTTACTTTTAAATGTGCAAAAATACACATATGTTTTGGCAAAAAGAGCGTCCAACATCAAGTATTTTTTTTTAATTTAATAATTTTATTTCAATTAAATGAAAATTATTATTTCTTTGGGTATAGCTCCAAGAGGCCAAATTTTTTCTTCTGATTTATCATTTTGGAAGGAGGATTTAAAAAAAGGTAAAAAAAAATTTATTTTCATAATTTAGTTTCCTTTTTTTAAAAAATCCATATTAAATTTTATAATTAATAATTAATAAATGAGTATTTATAAGTCAGCTTTAATTTATAACTATAAGTCTATAATATTCCTTGATTAATTTTCATTCATCATATAAATAAAAATAAGGGAAAATTCTAATTAAATACCTCTCAAATTTTCAAAACCTCCAAACGTCATGTGAATTTATAAAAAGACTGAAAGGACATGTAAAATTTTCTCGGTTTTACAAATTAAAGTGATTTTACCATTTTACCCTTAGTTTTCAAATAATTAAAAAAAAAAGGAATACCCCTTGCCGGACGGCCATCCCGCCGAGACCTGCTAGCAATGGCTAGATGATATGCTTCGACGTGTTTGTTTTGTCAATTAGCACGCAAGGGACCAAGGGAAAAAATTATAATTTTTAAGAAGAGACTAAAATCTTATGATTAAAAAAAAGACATGATCATGTATTATTTGTTAAAAAAGGACCTCTAAACTTGTCACGGCATCTCTTATTTTGTTCTGTACATATTCCTGTTTTATATGATTTATAAATGAGTATATTAAAATAGTTATACTTTGGATCAAAAATTTATTCAAAAACCTTATATTTTTTAATTGATTTATGATCTTCAAATTCAAGAAAAATAATTGATCAGGGTTAGGAAGTTATAATATATCAATTTTGTAAAATTATAAATTCTAATAATAAGTTGGAAGTTAAATAAATTTATGCTAATAAGGAGGTTTTAGGTTTATTTTTTTCTGGTTGATTTTCGATGGGCATGACATCATTTTTTTATTACTATTTAAGAAAATTATTCAAGAAAATTATAGGAAGCTATAATTTATGATAAAATTTTCTTTCTTTTATTTTTTATTACAGATAAATTTAAAATTTAATTTTTAAAGTTATGATTAAAACATTCAGATTTTCGGTTTCACATTGTTGGTGAAAAAAATTCTTTATCAAATCTTTATTGATTTCATTAAACTATTCTTTCTCTAATTTTTATTTTAAGCCAGTCTCATAAAAATTTAAAAATTTATTGATTATGTCTACAAATAAAATAAATACACCAAAAGTAGTTTGAGAATACTCTAGTAAAATAAAATGAAAAAAAATTCTACTACATCCATATTAAATATATATTTGAAAAAGTTTGCACCTCTCCCACAGTTAAAAAGAGAGCAATTAAAAATATTTATAATAAATAATTAATATAATATCTTATAATTATCAAAATTCTTCCTTCAAATAGCATGGGGTAAGTCAATAGAATATTAATCTAAATATTAGAAATTCATTAGCTCATCTGGAGGTAATTGATGCGTGGAACAGATTTTAGAAAACACAAAAATTTTAATATTTTTTAATTTAGATAACTCCCGACAAAATAGAGGTATCTGTAGATTTTCAATTGATTTAAAAAAAATTTACAAAAATAATCAAGTTGTTATGATACTCCAAAAAATTAAGTAATTGGAAAAAAAGAGGGAATTCCAAGTTAAAAATGCATAAATATTTTTAACTTTCTAAGAATTATACTTAGAGAAATAATAATTTTTCTTTAATTGAAATAAAATCATTAAATTAAAAATAATACTTGATATTAGACGCTTTTATTGCTAAAACACATGTGTATTTTTGCACCTTTGAAAGTAAAAAAAAAAAGTCAAACTTAATGGTCAAAGTCAAACTTAACGGTCAAACGGTATTTTTGCATCTAATTTGTAACCACATGTGTACTTTTGCACCTCAAAAAAACACTTGTCACCGGACGCTCCTTTGACCAAAGCACATGTATATTTTTGCACCTTAACCCGATGATTATATTATTAGCTTTGAATGTTGGTGAAATCATATTTTAATAATAATAATAATAATAATTTATTTTAATTATATGTATGCTAAAAGCTTATTTGAAGAGTACAACTTGTAAATATTATACTTTGAAGTTTACTAAAAGCCTACCTTTATATAGGTTTTAATAGGTTTAAAGCGCAAAAGCCTACTTATGGCATTTAAAGTCTGTAATATAAGGCCTTTTTACAGGCCTACATATAATATGTAAGCCTTTAAAAGGGTTTCAAGCTCAACCAAGCCTTATGAAGGCCCAAATTTAGGCTTAAAAAAAAGCCTCCATTCAGGCTCAAATACAGGCTTTGGCCTTTTGCCCCAATTACGGACTTAAGTCTATTTAGTCAAAGCCTAACCTAACCTATTGTAGTGCTTTAATATAATATACAAATTATCATATTGGGTAAATTAACAAATTAGTTAAAATTAGTTAAAGACAATAAACATAATAGAGGGTGGATGAGAGAGAGTGAGTAGGAAAAAAGTATGTGAGCATTAGAGATAATTAATGCAGACTACTTTGATATAACATGCAATTAATGAAAATAAAAACGAGTGTATAAAAAATAAAAATGAAAATGAAAAAAGTAGATTAAAATTAGGAAAATATCATTTAAATGTCATATGAAATTCTAAAACTTCAAAACGTTTATTAAAAAATTAAAAGGACATAAAGGTGATTAGGAGGATTTTGAAATTTTGAAATTTAAGTGTTTTACTAAATGCCCTCACATTCTTCTCTCTCTCCTTACCTTCTCATTGAGGAAGGAGAAAATGTTGTCACTCCTCAGTCACGTCAGAAATTGATGAGGGTGATGATCGTCTTCAAGTTGTAATTAGTGAGCTCTGGCGTGCTTCTTCAACGTGTGCGGCAACATTCACCAATGTTTTTATAACCGCTTGCTCACTTTATTTCACATACAAATTCTTCTTTGCTCACTTGCTTCTTTCATTCTATTTCGCATTCTCTATGAAATTTACAAACACTTCTATGATTCTTTCTTTCTTTCTCTTCGCCATGGATACTTCTCTGCAACTCTCATTGCTCTGTATTGTTTTGATCCTTATGATGCTTTACTCACCCACGGTAACTTCCATTGATGGGCCGCAAGGAAGCTCTATGCCTCCAATCATACTGTCAACCCCTACATTCCTTCACGTGCGCTGTCACGCCGCTTTCTAACGACCGAGAGTATAGGTAGGATCAGGAAGAGGGAGAGGAAGAGAGGGTGGGGAGAGAGAAAAAAGAATTCCATTTTTTGAAAAGGGGAAGGAATGAGAGATGAAGATGATGAATAGTAACTTGGCATATGAACAAAAGTCATAATAGGATTAACAAGTTCATTCGTGGGAATAATAAGTGTATTCGTCAGGTTGTGCACATGTCATTCAGCTAAAACCAAAATCTAAGGACAATTAACAAATTTTATAATGAGAATAACAAGTTTATTAATGAGAATAATAAATTCTTTAATGGAAATAACAAGTGTATTTGTCAGGGGGAACACATGTCACTCCTTATTGGTTTCAGTAGAGTGACTTTTGTTCCCCATGACGACTACACTTGTTATTCCCATTATGAAATTTATTAATTGTCCTCAGATTTTGGTTTTAACAGAGTAACATGTGCACAACCTAACTGAGAGCAAGCTAAATCACCAAGAGGGGGTGAATTGGGGATTTTAAAAATTGTTTTACAAAGTTCTATTTTGAAATCCTAAAACAGGGTATAATAGAGAGTAGGGAAGAAGAGTAAGACACAAAGATTTATACTGGTTCAATCCAACTCTATGACCTACGTCCAGTCCTTAGGCTCTCTGAGTTTTTCACTATCTCAATCGATTACACCCTCTGTAGCTCAAGAGTAATTCTCTCACCAGAACTTACTTCCCCTTATAAGTTGTAATCAATAATCTCAATCTCTAAGTCCTCTGACTTGAGATTGTTTACAATAAATAAAATACAATCAATCAACTCTCTTAAAGAGTAGATAGAAATAAACACTGAAGCTCAATAGTATCAAAAGATACTTTTTACAAGAAAACTTAAAGAGTAGTTGAACACTTGAATGCTTATACGTTTTCTGGCTTAATGGTTGTTGAGAAGAATTGAATACAACTCTATTTATACTTAGAGAGTGTTAAATGCTCGTTGTTTGCATAAATCTGACCATTAGTGCACTAATCTAGCTGTTGGAGGCACTTTGGTCTCTTCTCTCTCTACTCTTTTGTTCATTCCTTGTGTTGGAGGATAAATGTTGACTTCCTTATGTTTTTGTCCGTTGGAATGTCAGAGAGTAGTTTAGGTAAGAAGAATTTATCCTCTTTGCATCGAGCAGTGCTTGTTTGATCAAAATATGGTTAGTTAGTTGTGCTTTGCATTTAATGCTCTGACATGCTTTTTGCTTGTGTTGAAACAACACTTTTAATCTTCTTAAATCAATTTCTAAAACAGCTAATGAGATTTTTAACAGCCACGACGCAAACTCGAGTTTGTGTATCAAACAAGAAGGTTTTCACAAATTCGACAGATTTGAATTTTTAACAGCCACAACGCAAACTCAAGTTTGTGTATTAATACTTGAGTTTGTCACTATACACTTAAATATAAACTCAAGTTTTCTCCTTCCAAAGAGGAAAGTCACGATTCGAATTTTGGAACACCATTTTAACTAGAGACCAAACTCGAGTTTTCAGGCAATTCTCGAGTTTTGAACTTTTAATGAATATATGTCCAAAACCTCAAAACTTGAGTTTTCATTCAAAACTGGAGTATTGAAATCAGTGAAAAACATTGATGCTCTCTGTATAACCAAAACTTGAGTTTCCAAAACCAAACTCGAGTTTCTATTTTAAAATTTGAAACTTAGAGAGATCTGTGTTATTGCGAAACTGAAGTTTCCAAAACTAGAGTTTTCAGAACTGGAGTTTTAGATACATTAAAGAATAGTGATCTTTTGTGCTTGGCCCAAAACTCGAGTTTTCAAAACTAAACTTGAGTTTCCATTTAAAATATGAAATCTTTTGAAATTTGGAGCCAAGTGAGAAACTTGAGTTTTCTTATTCAAACTTAAGTCTTCAGATTAAAGCATGAAAGCAGTTTGTCAGGCCAAAACTCGAGTTTCCAAACAGAAACTGGAGTTTTCCCAAAACTTGGAAAAAACTTAGAAAATCTGGAAACTGGAGTTTTCTCAAGTCAGAAACTTAGATGACTCTCTATGTAATAAAAACTTGAGTTTCCAAATGAAAACTGGAGTTTTGCATTTCTTTAGAAAAACATTGAAGAGTCTCTATATGGCCTAAACTCGAGTTTCCAAACTGAAAATCGAGTTTATCCTAATGAAAAACTTGTAATGCTCTCTGTAAGGTCCAAACTTGAGTTTCTTCAAGGAAACTGCAGTTTTGCTTTTGTTCATTAAAAATGAGCTTTTCTCTATCAAGTCAAAACTCAAGTTTTGTTTCCAAAACTCAAATTTGCCTTAGACAGTAAGTTTTTCACTTACTTAAGATAAACTTCAATTAGATTTTACAATTGTTTGTTATCATCAAAACACTTAGAGAACTAACACTAACAAATACACTTGTTATTCCCATTAAAAAACTTGTTAATCCCATTACAACTTTTGTTCATATGCCATGTTACTATTCATCATCTTCTTCATCTCTCATTCCTTCCCTTTCCAATAATAAAGTCCAGTCCCAACAACCAGCACATCCCAAACCCTTCTAACAATGGAATTCCTCTTTCTCTCTCCTTACCCTCTTTTCCTCTCCCTCTTCTCGATCCTTCCTATACTCCTTACCGTTGGAAAGCGGCATGACAGTTGATGTGAAGGAATATAGGGGTTGATGGTACGGTTGGAGGCATGGAGCTTCCTTGCGATCTATCAATGGCAGTCACCATAGGTGAGTAAAGCATCATAAGGATCGAAACAGTACAGAGTAATGGGAGTTGCAAAGAAGTATTCATGGAGGAGACAAAGAGAGAAAGAATCAAAGAAGCATTTGCAAATTTCAGAGGGAATGCGGAAGAAAATGAAAGAAGTGAGTGAGCAAAGAAGAATTTATGTGTGAAATAGAGTGAGCAAGTGGTTATAAAGGCCCTGTTTGGAGAAAGCTTTAAGTAGCTTAAAGTTAGAAAAAAGCTCCAATAAACAAAAAGCCTTAAGTAAAGTGTTTGGGTTGAGCTTTAAGTTCACTGGGCTTTTTTTTTCTAAAAAAAAAAAAGCTCCTAAAAGCCAGTTAAGAAAAAAACTCCATGGGGTAGCTTTTTCCACAAAACTCTTAGCTTTTTGACGTGAGCCCCACCACTTCTACTACTATCAATCCAGACATAAATCATATTTATAACTCGACTTTTTTTCTACAGGGCTTCTAAGAAATTTAGATAGAAAATAAGCCACTACTAACCTAAACAGGCCTAAAAATCATTGGTGAATGCTACCGTGCGCGTTGAAGAAGCACACTAGACCTCAGTGAGGACAGCTTGAAGACAATCATCACCTTCCTCAATTTCTGGCCATATAAGGAGTGGCGATGTCTTCTCCTTCCTCAGGGAGAAGGTGAGAAGTGAGAAAGAATGTGAGGGCATTTAGTAAAAACACTTAAATTTCAAAATCTCATATTCCTCCTAATCACCTCTTTGTCCTTTTAATGTTTTAACAGATATTTTCAGGTTTTGAAATTTCATATGGTATTTAAATGAGATTTTCCTATTATAATTACATTTTGAAATTTTGTTTCAACCGTCGGTTTGCTTTAAAGTAAAGTTGGCTGCTTTTCACCCCCCCCCCCAAAGTTAGTTGTTTGGACATCATCATCATCAATATCAATATCAATACCAATTTAATTGGAATGGGTGATTGCTTTTATTGGGCCTTTTTGGGTTAGTAGAAGCCTGATAGGAAAATGTTAGTTCTCTATGGGTTTTGATGATAACAGACAATTGTAAAATCAAGATTAAAGTTTTGTCTCAAAAAAATAAAAACTTGCTGATTGAGGCAAAACTCGAGTTTCAATATCAAAACTCGAGTATTGGGTCTTACAGAGAGCATTGCGAGTTTTCCATCAGGGAAAATTCGAGTATCAGTTTGAAAACTCGAGTTTAGACCAAAGAGACCCTTCAACGTTCCAGTTTCTAGATTATCTAAGTTTTCCAAATTTCTGGAAAACTCAAGTTTCAGTTTGGAAACTCGAGTATTGAGAGTAAAAAATGTTTTCATGTATTAACTCAAGTTTATGAAATGAAAACTCCAGTTTTCTCCTTGTCTCCAAAGTTCAAATGTTTTCATATTTCAAATGGAAACTCGAGTATAGCATTGAAAACTCGAGTTTCAAGCCAAGCATAGATGATCAATGTTCCAATGCATTTATAAACTCTAGTTTGGAAAACTCTAGTTTCAAAAAATCTAGTTTTGCAATGTCTAAAGATCTCTCTGAGTTTCAAATTAAAATCAGAAACTCGAGTTTTGATCATACAGAAAGCATCTTCAATTTTCACTAATTTCAATACTCCAGTTTTGAATGAAAACTCTAGTTTTGATGTTTTGGACTTATATTCATTAAGAGTCCAAAACTCGAGTTTAGCTTGAAAACTCAAGTATTAGTCTAAAGCTAAACTAAAGCTCCAAAGCTCAAATCGCGACTTACTCTTTGTAAGGAGGAAACTCGAGTATCGACTTAGAAACTTGAGTATGGACTTAAGTGCATAGTGACAAACTCGAGTATTGATGCACAAACTTAAGTTTGCGTCGCAGCTATTGGTTATGATTAGTTTTGATAATGTCTTATATTGATGCCATTATCCAGAGCAAAAAACTTGCATACTACAGTTATCTTTTACTTTAATTAATTCTTATATTAATGTAGATATGGAGCTTAAACAATAAAGAATGATCAAGAGAGGAGATTGAAGAAAGGAGAATATCATTATGAAATTCTCTATGATCAAAAGGAAGCTGGAATGGAGCAATTCGGAGTCAAAATAAGCAAGATCAACCTTCACGATGAATAGTACCCGAGTTGCTAAAGTAATCGTGCTACAGTCAACGAATTGCTACAGTGAAAAAGCTACAATAGTCTGGCAATTCTCTAGAATGGATTCAGCATTCTCGAGAATGAATTATCCATTGATGAACAGTACCTATGTGTTTCAGTAATGTTTCACGTTTCAGCTGGGCGACCTCTGGTAATTCGATGATATCTCTCAAATCAGAGATCGTATTGAGGTGAAACCAATTTTGGATGAAACTAGACATCAAATGCGCCATATTGTCAAAAATTCAAGTCCAAATAAGATTAGATGAGAGAGATATGAATTTTTGAAGTTTCCCCATCTGTTATCATCATTTAGCAGAACAAGGTTCAGTAATTTGAGTGTATCTCACAAACCACACATTGGAATGAGCTAAAATCGGTGCCATATGAAGTTAGACTCAAATACCTTTCTAAACACATCAAGATCACAGAAAACAAATATCAAATGAGAGAGATATGATGTTTTGAAGTTGATAGTCTGTTCAGAATGCTTAAGCCAAAACACAACCATTATTCTCTTCAATCGTTATGATTCTCAAGAATGAGATAAGGATTCTTGAGAATGGGAAGAAGAATTCTTGAGAATGGCCTACGTGAAATATGAAACAAGCATCATTGATCTCGATAATTCTCGAGAATGAGGTAAAGGATTCTCGAGAATGGCTTATGAGAAACATAGGTTCATATGATTATCACAGGAAAATAAATTGGGCATGTCACGTTGATTCTTGAGAATCCAATTATGATTCTCGAGAATCCCATGGTATATGGCATAATGAATTAAGGATGCTACATGTCAATTCTCGAGAATGAATACATGATTCTCGAGAATGGCTCTTCCTGGACAAGATAATGTGCTTGACTTGAAATTGTTTAATCTATACAATTCTCGAGTATGTGCAAGGTTGTTCTCAAGAATGCTAGAGAATGATTAAATGGTTATATGCATCCATACAATATAGTTCTCGAGTATGCATATACAATTCTCAAGTATCATTGAGACACATACACTTTAGAAAGCTCATGAACAATGATTCTCGAGTATGACCAATATCAAGTCACGAGCTGTAACGATATCGAATATGGCATATCAGCTGACACAAATCATCTCTGCAACATTGTTCGAATGGATTAATTATTCAATTAATTCATCTTTTATATCACTCAATATTATCTATGATATTACTAATTATCTTCTTAAGTGATTTTTAGATGATTAATTGATATTTGAATTTTGATGAGCTTCCAAGCACCGAAACTGACAGAGAAACAGAGACAACTCGGTGAACCCAATTAAGGCTGGCCAATATTAGCGAAAGTGCCCATACCAACAAAAGTGTTTGATCAATATTTTAAATCATCCTTCGCCCGAGACAGCATGAATGACAACCTGTAAAAGGACTCAACTAAGCAGACATTCAATTGTGGTTAACAGAAGGCACAGATGTTTAAATTTCTCGATGGACATATCCGAATGCCACATCAGATATTTAATGAAGCTGAGTAGGATGATCTAATGAAGCAATTGATGGAACAAGCAAAACGACAAAGTATTTAAATTTGTCAACCGCTATCTCTCCAACGGACCGATATTCAAAATTGTTACTATTCACAATGGGCAAAACGCAACGGATGAATTCTTCCAACAACACCAATACTACTTGTCTATAAATAGAAAAAGAGCAGCAGAAGAAGAAGTGAACACAGAGACACGCACTTACATCTTCAAAATGAAAATACTCTGATATTCATTTACTCTCTATACTCAATGCTACATAGTTTACCGTAGAGAGTGAGATGATCGATTATGTACTTCAGTGTTTATATATTCACTTCTGAGAGAGGGAAGATTTATCTGTAAACATTCTAACCAAGAGTTATTCAAGATTGGGTGATCTTGAGTGGGAAACACATTGTGTTGATTACAGCTTGTAAGGGGAGTGAATCCTAGTGAGAGGATTACTTTGAGTACAGAGTGTGTAATCAAGCAAGTCTATTGATTACAGTTTGTAAGGGAGAGTGAATCCTAGTGAGAGGATTACTTCGAGTACAGAACGTGTAATCAAGCTCAAAGCAAATAGTGGATTGAAAATCTCAAGTGAAGCTTGGGAATTGGACGTAGGTCAAGGATTGGACCGAACCAGGATAAATCACAGTTTGCATACTCTCTTGCCTAAACTCTTACATTTCCAGTATACATATTTAGATAACCGATTACTGTCATAGAACTGATTTCAAAATAGTTGCGAAAATTTTTTAAAGTTATTCAAAGTTTTATCAAACACCCAATTCACCTCCCTCTTAGGTGATAGCCAGGTCCAACATCGGCTAATGATAATTCAAATTTGCGAAATCTGTGAAAAGCTTGTTGATTGATCTGAATGCTTTCTAATATTAATTATCAACTACATTAGATATGTTTAACGTGTTTGCTAGTGTGTTTCAGCTGATTTACAGACAATTTAAGCAGATTAAGAGAGCTATTTTCACTAAAGCAAAAAGTCATGTCAGAGCATTAAATGTAAGGCCACCTAACTTGCTTATTTTGGTCTACCAAGCTCTACACGATGCAGAAAGGATAAAGGGACATTCACCTATTCAAGATTCTGACATTCCAACGGATAGAAACATAAGGAAGTTAGCATTTATCCTCCCAACACAAAGAATGAACAAAATAGTAGAAAGAGAAGAGGCCAAAGTGCTTCCAACTGAGAGACAACTTCACCAACAATCATATTGATGCTTGCAACGGTTATTAATCACACTCTAAGTATAAATAGAGTAGCATTCAATTCTTCTCAACAACTATTGAGTCAGAAAACGAAAAGCATTCAATTTGTTCATCTACTCTTAAGTTTTTCTGCACAGAGTATCTTTTGATACTATAAAGCTTCAGTGTTTAATCTTATCCACTCTTTAAGAGAGTTTATTGTTTGTATTTCACTAATTGTAAGCAATCTCAAGTCAGGGGACTTAGAGATTGGGGATCATTGATTACAACATGTAAGGGGGAGCAAGTTCTAGTGAGAGAATTGCTCTTGAGTTATAGAGGGTGTAATCAAGTGATATAGTGAAATACTCAGGGTGCCTGAGGACTGGATTTAGGTCATAGAGTTGGACCGAACCAATATAAACCCTTGTGTCTTTACTCTTCCTCTATACTCTCTGTTTTGCTCTGTTTCATTGCTGTTAAAACAGAACTTGCGAAAAGAATTTTAAAATTCTCAATTCACCCTCTTCTTGGTGATTTAGCTCCGCTTTCAGAAAAAAAAAAAGTCAGGTTATAAATATGATATGTATTTAGATTGTCCACTTGGCTTTTGCAGAAGTGGGTTTTTCCTAAGTCATTAGTGTTTTGATTATTATTTCAAAAGTCAATTGATATGAAAAATGACTGAAAAGGACTTGAAGGATATTGAATACTACATATACAAAATATGATATGATTAAGTAACTTAAGTAACTTATTTAGATTCTTTAATCCCTATAAAAAAAAATTCAACTATGTCTTATATTTATGATAGAAGGAAGTACTACATACAATTTAAATTTGATAAAAAAAATTAAATTATTGTTAAAAAAGTTGGTTTTGATTCTATCATGAATATAATTTATTTAATCCAATTTTGGCTGATGTGCGTGGCAAATGTTTTGCCACGTGGTCATCATTTTATTTTTCCAAAGTCTTCTCCTCAACACCTTCAATCATCATCATTTTATTTTCCTCTAGACTTCCCCTGGTCCTCGACTTCAACATTTTATTTTCATGAACCAGAGACTTCAACATTTTTCTCTAATTTAGTTCACTTCACTTCATTCTACTCTCTCTCTCTCTCTCTTCAACTTTTATCCCTTTCAACATTTTATTTTCATGAACTAGAGACTTCAATCATCATCATCTCTTTCACTCCCAACTTGGTCTTTTTCATCTTTGCACAACGCCGCACTCTGATGGTGACTCCTCTTTTTGGAGGAATCTTTGCTGGCGACTTCCTTGCCTTTGATCGTCATTTTCTTGCTGCTCTCTCCTTCCCAGCCTTTGATGCACCGAATAAAATGATGATGATTGAAACCCATCTCTCTCTTCAACACAATTGCACCTAAAAACTCCAATTTCTAGCTTTTGTCCCATTGTGGCTTTTGTACAAAAGCCCATTAATCCTAACGTAAACCCAAACACACCATCGTTGTTGTAACCGCTGGGCTTTTTCTTTCTGTTGTTTTCCTTCAACGCTACCATCTTTGTGAACCCAAACAGGTTGAATTGTTTATAACAACAGTGCTAGCTTATGTGCGACTATCATCTGGCTTTTTCGTTGCTTTTATTTCTATTTAAAATATCAATTATAATCTCTCTCCTCCTTTTATTTTACTTTCTCACCTACTCTTTCGTATTTGCATAGGTTGTTGTTTGCTTAAACATTCTTCGCTTTCCTTCTTCCTTTGGCACAATTTCAAATCATTGAAAGCCTCTTATATGATTTATGCTTCTGTCACTTTTTCCATCTGAGTGAAGCCGAAGATCTGGCTAGCTTAGCAAGGTTTAAGATTGGGCCATCTGAGCGAAGTTGAAGATCAGTAGGTAATAGAGGTTGAGAGTGAGAAGTTGAGTTGACGATGAAGTGAATGCGATGAGAAGATGGAGGAGTTCTGGAGGTGCTGCAAGTCAGGTCATATGTGATTTTTTTTTTTAAAAAAAAAAAAGAATCTCTGCGATGTGAGTGTTCATTACAAGTTTAGCTTCTACTCTACCTGCAATTATACAAAGTCTAGAGCACAAATATTCACTACTCGAAATAAGAGGCAACACAACTGGGAAAGAACATAAAGCTTTGGTTTTTATTGAGTTATCGTTTAGTCAAACAGAAAGCTTTGGCTATGTTATTTATTTTTTTGTGGTTTTTTGTTTCAATTCTTCTACTGGTGATCTTAGTGGAACAACCTAAGCTTTGGAAGCTCAAGATCTGAAGTTTGACGGAGCTAGGAAGGAGAAGCAGCGTTCTGTTAGTTCTCTATAGGTTTTGATGATAACAAACAATTGTAAAATCAAAATTGAAGTTTTGTCTCAAGAAAGTAAAAACTTGCTGTCTGAGGCAAACTCGAGTTTTAGGATCAAAACTCAAGTTTTAGCCTTACAGAGAAAAGCTCAATTTGAATGGACAAAGGCAAAACTGCAGTTTCTATTTGGAAAATCGAGTCTTGGCCTTACAAAGAGCATTGCAAGTTTTTTATCAGGACAAACTCGAGTAACAGTTTGGAAACTCGAGTTTAGGCCAAAGAGACTCTTCAATATTTTTCAAAGCAGGAAACTCCAGTTTCTAGAATTTTTAAGTTTTTCCAAGCCTTGGGAAAACTCGAGTTTCAGTCTGGAAACTTAAGTTTTGGAGATCAAAATGTTTTCATGTTTTTAAACATCTGAAAACTTTAGTTTTGGAATGAAAACTCCAGTTTCCCCACTTGGCTCCAAAATTCAAATGTTTTCATATTTCAAATGGAAACTCGAGTATTGGTCCCAAGCTAAACTGAAGCTCCAAAGCTCAAATCGCGACTTTCCTCTCTGGAAGGAGGAAACTCGAGTATCGAGTTAGAGACTCGAGTTTAGACTTAAGTGCATAGTGACAAACTTGAGTATTGATGCACAAACTCGAGTTTGAGTTGCAGTAGTTGAAAATTCAAATTTTCCAAATCTGTAAAAACTATATTGTTTGATTTTAATGCTTCCTAACATTATTTATCAACTTCATGAGATATGTTTAACATGTTTGCTAGTGGATTTTAGCTATTTTAGAAACAATTTAAGAGGATTATAAGAACTGTTTCAACTTAAGTAAAAAGGCATGTCAAAGCATTAAATGCAAGGCCACTTAACCTGTCATATTTTGATCTACCAAGCTCTGCACGAAAGCAAAAAGGATAAAGGGACTTTACCTAATCAAGACACTGACATTCCAACGGATAGAAACACAAGGAAGTCAACATTTATCCTCCTAACACAAATAATGAACAAAAGAGTAGAAAGAAAAGAGACTAAAGTGCCTCCAACAAATGGACAACTTCACCAACGGTCATATTGAAGCTTGCAACGGTTATTAAACACTCTATGTATAAATAGAGCAGCATTCAATTCTTCTTCACAACCATTGAGTTAGAAAACGAAAAAGTATTCAATTTGTTCATCTACTCTTAAGTTTTTCTTTACAGAGTATCTTTTGATACTATTGAGCTTCAATGTTTAATTTTATCCACTCTTTAAGAGAGTTTATTTTTTGTACATCATTTATTGTAATTAATCTTAAGTCAGGGGACTTGGAGATTGAGGGTTCATTGATTACAACTTGTAATGGGGAGCAAGTTTTAGTGAGAGAATTACTCTTGAGTTACAGAAGGTGTAATCAAGTGATATAGTGAAATACTCAAGTTGTCTGAGGACTGGACGTAGGTCATAGAGTTGGACCGAACCAGTATAAACCTTTGTGTTTCTACTTTTCTTCCCTGCACTTTGTTTTACCCTGTTCCATTGTCTCTAAAACAGAACCTTCGAAAAGATTTTTTAAAATCCCCAATTCACCCCCTCTTGGAGATTTAGCTCTACTTTCACGTTCTATTAATGATGGAGCTGACTATAATTCCTGCATCATGCAGAAATTCAAGCTCTATGAAACTCGCTCGATTTACATACATATCTTATTTGTCCCTTATACACTTGACTATTATATACAATTGTCTTTTAGTATACTATTTGTCAGCTAATTTGGGTAGAAATTCTTTATGCATGCGGGTTGGTATGTTTTTGTTGATTGATGCATCCGTTTCTTTGGTTGCATATTTTTGGTCAAAATTGTATTTCATTTATCATGCTTAACAAGTTTGTTTGTGAACCTTGATGCCCATTGATGGGAAAAATATTAGAAACCAACGACGGGTGACTAATCTTTTATTTCCAAATTGGGACAAATAAGTTGTTCGATGTAGCTACTGATGTAGGGGTATTATTTAGCAGCATGAATTCACCATCCCAGCTGGGTTGGCCTGCAAATGATGATGATCCATGTGTGCAGCACTAGAAGGGCATTACCAGCTAGGGCAACAGAGTCACAGAGATGTAAAGTTTCACTCTCTCATTGCCTTCATATCACATGAAAACTTTTTTGTTTGCATTGTTTTTTTATGATTAGTCTTTTATTACTTCTATCAGCAAGTTACCTGGCCTTAGACTAACAAGAATGCTAGTTACCAGTTACAAACCTTGACATCTGTGGCCAACCTGTAAGATAATGGTATCATGTATCAAATGTTCAATTTTTGATGCAATGTTATGCTTCTTGTGACCATCTAACACTACAAAAGAAAGGAATTTAAGTGGTGACATTTTATGTCGCTACTGAAAGTATAGCTTTCTGGGGCGACAATAGCGTTGCTGTTGAAAATATTCCCCTTCGGCAGCGACAAAATATGTTGCCACTAAAAGTAATACATTCGGCAGTGACATTTTGTATTCACCACTGAAAGTAGTAGAACCTTCAATGGCGATAAAACATTGTTGCCACTGAAGGTTATTTGTTGCCGCTGAAGGTTATACTTTCAGTGGCGACAATGTTTTGTCGCCAGCCACCGAAAGGGTATTTCAGTGGCAACTTTTTGTCGCCAACAAAAGTCCAGTTCAAAATTTTAGCTGCTTTTTTTTTAAAAAAAAACTTGTAATATTTATACAACAAATAAGTTAATTGATTTAATTTTTGATGAATAAATAAAGTAATTACTCATAATATTATTGTGAGATGGAGAGATTCTTAGAGATAGTATGTGTTGTGTGTATGAGAGTGAGGGAGAGAATGAGAAGGGAGTGTTATGGTGTGTATGAGAGAGAGATTATAATTATGTTTGTACTAATATAAATGTGAGATGGAGAATTAAAGATACAATGTTGTGTGAGGGTAGGAGTGCAAGCAAGGGAGAGGGGATAGTTTGTAAGATAGGAAGAGAGGGAGAGTGAGAGATAGAGTGTGTGAGAGGGTGAGAGGGAGTACAAAATACAATTAAGTGTTTAAGATAATATAATTATATTACAATTAAATTTATGTAAGTTTACTTATTTTTTTAGTATCTACTTAACTGATTTGATAATGTTATAAAATGAATTTTTGTATTTGAGAGAGTGAAGAATAAAATATTTTTTTATGAAAAAAATTGAAAATTAATATAAATGGAGGCAATAGTAATTAATTAAGGTATGTGAGAATGATAAGTTTATTTATATGTTTACAATTAATTAAAATTTACATTATCATTAATGTTTTATATTTAATTTATTTGTTGGCGAGACATGCCAATTAGAGCCTCTAGCCAAGTTGGTGTGGTAACTCAAGTCCAAAGTATTGGATCCGAGTTCGACTAAATTTTGCAGAGACATGAGTAACAAAAATCTTGGAGGCACTATACCATATCAACTTCCTCCAAACATGCAGCGATTGTATGTTTTTGTATGCAAGTGGTTACTCCCGTCGTTTATTTTGATTATGTTAATGTGATTTTAGCAGCTTATTTTTTTCACATCTAGAAGCCTTGCTAACAATAACTTCACTGGGGAAGTAGTTTATTCTATTTCTGATATGACTATCCTTACATACTTGTGAGTGTTCATTCATGCTCTCACATCCATAAATATTATGATCTCTCCAAGAAGGAACTATTCTATAGGGTAACATTTCTGTATGAATAGTTGGGGATCCATTGTAGGGGACGCCCTAGTATATTTAAGTAACGGAATTATGGTATCGTGGATACTTATGAATATTTTTCAATCCATATTCACATATAATTACATTGCATGGATTTAAAATGTTTTCTGCTAATTTAGTAGCTGGGCATTATTAGTTAAAACTTATTTATTTAATATCCCTTATATTTTTTCGTAATGTCTCAGAAATTGGAAATCAGGCCTATATGAAAGATAAATCGGAGCAGCTGATAAGGAGCCTCTCTAGTTTTTTTTAGACTTTGGGGAACTTTATTTTGATATAAATTATGACGTAATGTGATCATTCTATTATAATAAATTACTGACAGATTTTTACCAAAAAAAATTATTGATATAGATATTCATTAAATATTTCTTTTACGGTATGGCTTCTATCAGTATCTTCAAAGTTTTTCTTAGGAACGATTATATCTTGAACTAGTAATATATATAGTAGTTAATACAAAAGGACGAAGCTTACTACATGAGGGTATTTCCCAGGCAAGTTCACGTGAGGATATAAGTGTGTGTAAAGAGAAAAGTAGAGCTAGGAAATCAAGTCAAGCTTGTTAGGCCGACCCATTTAAATCCTGGCCCTTCAAGGGTCTGGCCTTAAAATTGGAGTTCCTAAATGAAGTTGGCTCTACAAGGTCGATTTTATAGGGTTGAGAACTTAAAAAGGCCGACCCGTTAGACCATTTAATTTTTTTTTAATTAACTTGACTGAGACTAAGAGTGTTGGGGGGATGAATAAATCCTAAAAATTCAATCATCATTTTCCTTCATTTTCCTCGCCCTCTCTGACTCTCCTATCACTCTCTATCAGTGTTTCAACTCTCAACTTTCAATCTCTCACTCTCACTCACTCGCAAATCAGTATCATGACTCACATTCGAAGGTGAGGTCGACTAACACTTGTTTGTTGAATGATTCATGTTGTTTAGATATCAATGTTGACAACTGTTTTGTATAATAACAACAAATGTCTAATCCTGTTGGACTAGCTAGTATGTTAATATTGGATCAAATAACTATTCCAAGATATCTATGAGGTAGATACCCAGGAGAATGATGGATCACTGTGTACGAATAAGGTTTTCGCCAAAGGGATGGTGTGTGTGCACGACGGTTGAATATTAACTAGAGAGAGAATGGTCATACCTTAGGGTTTACCTCTTATTTATAAAGTTTTACCTATAGGGTTTGGACTCATCGGCCTTGTGCACCTTATAGCCCAAGTATTGTGCCGCCACACCTAGGTCGATATCCTTAATAAGGATCTTCTTTGATTATAGCTTTGATTATAGGTTGGTTAGGATCTCTCTTCATTATATGTGGATTTTGATACGGATTGCCCCTTATTAGGTCATATCATAAGTGGGCCTCATAAATGGATCCGTAACAACAACATTTTATTTGATAAATTAGAACTTTAATTGTTGTAACTTATTAATTATATTTATTTAAAAAATAGTAACTTCCAACCATGTAGGGCTAGCCCTAGTGCTTTTGGACGTAGCTTTGAAAAACATTTTTTTTTACCCCGAGTCTAAAAGGCTCTAACCCTTCAAGGGACGACCCTAATTTTCAGTTCTAGAGAAAAGCCATGGTTGGGCAAGAAGGCGGAACAAAAGAAAAGAAGGAAGGA
Source organism: Acacia confusa (assembly GCA_037074495.1). Taxonomy (NCBI): domain Eukaryota; kingdom Viridiplantae; phylum Streptophyta; class Magnoliopsida; order Fabales; family Fabaceae; genus Acacia; species Acacia confusa. Next base: position 17,300,048 of record CM073514.1, read on the forward strand.
GTTTTTATTGTCAAGTGGGTAAAAACAAATAGATAGAGATAAATTAATAAATGCGATAAAAAAGTAGATCTTGGAAATTTTCCTATTCCAAGGAAGTTAAAATAAAGGCTGACATAAATAAACCTGGATATAATATAATAGGGGGAAATTTATGATTTTAATAATTCACTATTCGATAATTAATGTTTCATAATTATGTAAGAAATGTGTTTTACATTTTTAGTATCAGAGTAAAATGATCCTAAAATATTTATTTTGTCGGGGATTATAAGGCTTTCTCATTTGTATATAGATGAAATAGGTGGATGATACAGGAGAAAAAGAATACTATAGGATTGATGACTTGTATACTCATTACTATGCTGCAGAAAATGGCAACAAGACGGCGAAGCCAATCTAGTAATAGTTAGGACCGCATAGAAAATATCCTAATTATAAGACTATTTGATCGATTTTGGGGAGATTAAAGAGAGAAAGTTAAATTAGTTAATTTTACTCATTTTTCTAAAATGCTCTTATATAAATTTTCAATGACATTAATATACCTCCCCAACCTAGAACCTTCCTTTTCATACTTTTTAATTGAAATGATAGTCTTGCTATATGTGTGTGTACACTATATCTACAACCCCCCCAACACACACACACACATCTACACACACATACATAAATACACAAACACACACACACGTACATACACATAAGTGTATGAGCATGTACACATACACACATATACATATATATATTTATATATTGCGTGTTTATGTCTATATGTGTGTGTATACATATATAAATATACATGTGTGTCTATATATATATATATATATATTGATTGGTAAATTAACGTTTACTCATTGATAAACAAATTAAAATCCAACAATTTAAAAGTTTTATTGACTGGAAAATTCTATACACCTAAATGTATATACTTACCAAAAACTAAACACACTTGAGAAAATAAAATAGGGGTGTTTTAGGAAAAAATTGACAAAAATTTAAATTTTATCCTATAATTAGGACCAAAACCAACTCTCAAATATTGTCCTATAATTAGAACCGGAGGGAGTAATTTTTTAAGTGCTATGGAGCAAATGATTAATACCATGCGTGAGCAAGTAGAAGCGACGGCTAATGCTATAAGAGAACAAACTACAGTTACTGCGCTCAGCATACAATTACTTAAGGAAACTGCATACAAGCAATCTGAGCAAGACCTGGAGATGGAGTTAAATGAGCAATCACTGGGTAAAGGTAATCAAAATATTCTGAATCCAACTCTAAGTGTGGAAGCTTATAGTGAGTTTATGAAAACCAACCCACCATCGTTTTGAGGGGAACAAAACCCAATTGCTGCTGATGAATGGTTGGAACAAATGGAGAAGATATTTGAAGTGTTGGAATGTGCAGATGACCAAAATGTATCTTTTGCCACCTATATGTTGACAGGAGATGCCCACAATATTGGTGAAAGGAAATTAAGCGAGAAAACGAAATACAATAATACAAATAACTTGGACATAATTTAAAAATGCTTTTATGGATAAGTATTTTCCCGAAAATGTAAAGCATGAGAAGGTAATCAAATTTTTGCAACTCGTTCAAGGTACGATGACTATAGACCAGTATGTTACAAAGTTTGAATCCCTCTCTAAATACTCGTAATGTCAACTTAAAAACTCTGATAAAACCTAGAAGGCATGAAAGTTTGAAGCTAGGTTACGATCAGACATCCGCTAAGTAGTAATTGCCCTAGAAATTCATGATTTCCCAGCCTTGGTAAACAAGTGTCGTGTAGTGGTAAAACATCTACTTTAGGTTGAACGAGAGAAGCAGAAAGAGAAGAATTTTTGGGATAACAATAGGAATAGAGGGATATAAAAGAACTTTAAACCACCACTCATATCACTACTAGAAAATCCATTTTTTGTGACGGAACTTTTCCGTCGCAAAATCTATTTGCAATGGAAAAGTGTCCCTCGCAAAAATTCCCCTCACAAAACACTTTTGCAACAAAAAAAATACATTTTCCCTCGCAAAATTCAAAATTTCGTAGGGAAAAATTTTCCCTTACAAATTATGATATGTTGCAAGGGAAAACTATTTTCCCTCACAAAATGCATAATTTGCGAGGAACAATATTTCCCTCACAAATTCCAATTTATTTTTAAAAAAAATCTGAAAAAATAAAAATAAATTCATAAAAATATGAAAAATTAAAAAACAAAAGGAATTGTATACAATAAAAATAAATTATACAATCATACAAGTTTACATAGCAAAAACAAAAAATTACAAATTATAATGTTCTAAAATGAGCTAAAAAACTCTAAACAGCAGTAGTCTAGTCATCGTCACCACTAGTATCGTCATCACCACTAGGAGGCAGCCCCGTACCCTTGTCCTTCAATAGGGACTGAAGAAGTGCTCACATCTCACTAATCATATTTCCTTGCTCTCTCATCATATGTTCTTGTTCTATCACCTTCTGTTCTAAAGCCTTTACCCTCTTATCTTCTATAAAACAAACATTACGAAGTCAATTTATTTGTCCTACTTCATTTAAATGAACGAGGGAAAAATGGTTTGCGATTGATAGCAAAAGTATTAAATCTACCTACAGGACCACCTCTAACACTGCTGGATAAGCGCTTCGAAGAAGACTTTAGCTCGCTAGTAGAAGCACCCATCTCGAAGACTCTCCCCTTCTTGTCAAATCCGCTTGTAGCTTGAATGAAGAGACTCTCATTATCGGAATAAGAGGATGACGAGTCACTTTGAATCTGCGAGTCTCTTTTATGCGTCAGCTACTGATAGTTCTCCTACAAGCACAAACATACAACACAAATAAAACATGTAAAATGAAATAAATTTGTTACTGTTTGAAGCAAATAATAAATCTAATTAATATCTCACCGCTAATTGTTGGGACCTGGCGTTAATCCAGCGCTTGCCATGACCCTCAACCTCCTAGGAATGGGTCCGCTCAAAGGTGGTCCAAGGAATCAATTCTGCAGGAACTTCCCCAAACGTTGCCTACAAACATAAATGATAGTCATTCATTAATTATTTCAAAGTACAAAATATTGAAAGCTGAATAGAAAATAACGTATACTTACAATCTTTCGTCGATGCTCACTAAATGGAATGGAGCCGCCAGCATATGACGATCCATCCATTTGGGACCTATTTAATTTATTTCATTCACTTTGCTTCAAAAATTTATTGTCGGTCGCCCATCTTTGAAATAACTGGTTTGCAACCTCAAGTTGAATCCAAGTTTTCTTTCCCTTTTCATGTCTCAATTTATATAATTTATCTGATAACCACTTGCTTCCCTTGAAATTATAAGCTTTCTATCAATTTTCCAGATGATCAAGCAACCAGCTAAACTTTCCCTGGAAATCAATAATAAACAATTAGTGCTCTAAAGTATAAAAGTAGTTAACCAATTTGCATTTTGATAAGAATAAATTAATAACCATAAATCACATAACTTACCAAGAACTCACTGAACCAAGCGTCCCGATAATCCTGAGGAATCTCTGTCCATGTGGCCCAAGGGTGATCGAAATTATGGAATATTTGCTCTGCCATGAAATTCGTCACCGACTTATAAGGATCAAACCTGAAAACAAAGAAAATGTTGCAAATATTAGCATACGAACTAAAGGTAAAAAATCATAACATTACATGACTTACTCGTTGCAGCCGACAGGATGGATCCACATCTTCCCTGTAGCAGGATCAATTGTTCCCTAAGCTGGGGCGTCAGATAAACTAGCTTCTCTACCCAGGCTCTGTGTTACACCCCTACCGGCCTCACCCTTTCAGGTGGCGGGTTAGAGGGATTCCCTTTTAATCAATTACCTTTCCTGGTTGTTCATCCATTTAGTTATGTACCAGAGTAGAGCACAGGACCCGTTTTAGACAGGACTATTGTACTGATAAACATGTAAAATTCATACAGAATTGTAAGTCTCCGAAGGGTTAGTACAGTCATCCGGATAAAGTATCAATATTTACAATAATCCAAAATATAGAAATACAAAAACGATAGGGCATTCCCTATTTCTTCATTTTAATGCCTCCGGTCCTAAATTCTTCCACCTTTGACTACTACTTCCCTGCCCCTGTATCTTCACAACGGTTTGGAGTTCTGTTGGAATCTTAGGAAATCCTTTGACATTAATAGAATCCCATGACCCTTGCCTTGATTAGAGAATCTGATTTGATTACTTGTTCTATTTATTAGGATCCCTTAATTAGTGCCTTGATTATAGGATTTGATTATAGGATCCTAATTAGTGAGTTATTAGTCTTTATTATTATCATTTAATGTAATTGCATGATTCTCTCCTCTAATGGCTCACTCTTGAGCCTATATATTGTAATGCTTTCTACAGAATAATACACACAATACAGAGAGTGTGATACCTCTGATTTAAACATGGTATCAGAGGGAGATTAATTCTTGAAGAAAATAATCAGTTATGTGTTATTTCTCCGGCGTTGGTGACTTGCTGCCCCTCCAGAGATGGAGAAGCTGCGAGACACACAACGTCGGGGGACAAAAATTCAAGGGACACCATAGTCTATCACATAGTCGCCGGAAGTCGCGACTTTGTTCTTCTTCTTCACCACTACGTTGCTATTCACACCTTCAGTCTATGTTTCATCAAAGGACGCTTGGACTGTGACTTGAAACTAGAGAGGAAATTCAACACCAGTCAAGGTGTACTCTGTTCCGACCAAGAGAAGGAAAAAGACATGTGGGGAAGAGACCAAAGTTTAGGCAGTGGAGAAGGATCTCGATCGACAAAGAGAGACCACCACCACCGTTTCCGACAAGGAGAAGGAAAAGGAGAGAAGAGAAAGAAGGCAAAGAGGCAAGGTTGTCCAGTTCATTCTCATCTCATTTGATCTTTCTCAGCTCATGTTCGATCAGTCCATGGCGCAAGAAGAATCTGACCTAAATGGTTGCAATCATATACTAAAATGCTGCAATTTTGACAGAAGACTAAACTGCCATTTCAGAAATTCAAGGATCAAAATGTCATTTTCTGTAATTCGCAGGACCAATATGTCATTTCAGAAATTCGTAGGCCTCTGAGACTCAAAAAGTAGTACAGGCCCTGACAGAATAAATGGGCCCCTAAGACTTAAAAAAAAGAAGAAGTACAAGTCCAAGCAAAATATGATGGACCTCTGAGACTCAACAAATAAGTACAAGCCCATAATACTAGATCAGAATCATCCCAAAAATGAAAGGAGTGACGAACCAGAGGTAGGAAGAAAGACTACCATGAGCTTGATTCGAATGAGCCAGAGGGAAGAAACCGTGAGCTTGATTTGAACGAGCCACAGGTGATACATACCACCATCTTGCTTTGTCACCACTACACTTAATTCAAGAGCCGTATGAAAAGAAGGGCGCAAAGGAAGTTGAAGTTTGAAGGATTTTAAGGCAAGCTGGATACTCCAGCTTGAGAAGGAGTGTTAGAATCTTAGGAAATCCTTTGACATTAATAGAATCCCATGACCCTTGCCTTGATTAGGGGATCTGATTTGATTACTTGTTCTATTTATTAGGATCCCTTGATTAATGCCCTGATTATAGGATTTGATTATAGGATCCTAATTAGTGAGTTATTAGTCTTTATTATTATCATTTAATGTAATTGCATGATTCTTTCCTCTTATGGCTCACTCTTGAGCCCATATATTGTAATGCTTTCTCCAGAATAATACACACAATACAGAGAGTGTGATACCTCTGATTGATTTAAACAAGTTCAAAGTTGAACCCCAGAGTAACTGTTAGACTCAAATACTATATGTATGCAATGCATGCAATGCAGATTACAATTAGGAAAGTAAAGAAGATCATCCTGCCTCAAGCCCAAACAATTTGACATGTATGTTCTGCCTCTGGCATAGTCCGCAGGACTGCCTAGTCAAGACAAGCCCCACTATATGTTTCGCGTGCAGGGCCTCAGTAGTGACCTATAAACACACAGTCATATAAGCCCTACCTACCCCAACAAATTCTCAGTACTGCAGCCCAATAGGCACTACAGCCTGATCATACATGCCCTCAGTACTATAGCAAAACCCTAAGGACAAGCAGTCCAATAGGTACTACAGCCCGATCCCCTACCTCATGATAAAACACACATGCGAAAGTAACATAGAGTATGCGAGTCAACAGTTACTACCTGGTACTCCTTGTAATTAGCAAATAATTCTCTTGTTGTTGAAAATATGATCCAAACGAGTTAATACCCTAGTTACAACAAAATATCACACTTTCAATTATGAATACTAACTCAACTTTTAATTCCTATGAATTTCGCCTATCGCAGTGTTCTCCAGAATCGTCTTTTCAACTTCACCAATTTTTAATAAATTCTACAAGAATCATATTGACATGAAATCAATGGCCACAGAACCCTTAGGATGTCTAGTTTATGGGAAAAATATTCAGTAGTCATATGGGTTCACATCCATTTATTATTCACCCAAAACCGAGCTTAACCCAGAGATTCCCTGTTTCTGACCCTCCATTAACGATTTTTAGAAATTTCTAAAAAAATTATTTTCGAATGAAACCAACGCCCTTTGAACCATAAAGATGTCTATTTTGCATGAAAAATACCCCCAGAAAACCAAAGTACACGTTTTGCGGCTTGGGGTTACTTTTACACCCTCTGCCCAGATTTTCCCCTGTTACTTTTGTACCAACTTTAACAATTTTTATCTCCTAGTTGAAAAATCCAAATCTTACAAAATTATACATCTTGTTGAAGCCCTAGATGTCTAATTTCCACCATAAAAATTTCAGCTTGAAAATACCTCATTTACTATTTTTAAGGTCGAGTTAAATCCCTTATGCCAGAAATTCCAGAATTGAGAATCAACTTAATTTAAGGGGTTTTTTGGTGTTTTTGGCTTCAGAAACCTAAACCATAGGTGAACCCTACACAAAATCATATTTTAAACACTTTGGAACCATAAAAATCTCCAAAATCAGACCTTATCATCAAGCCCTAGTCAGATCCATGAAAATACTTAACAAGGACTTAAGAAGACAAAGTTTTTCGGGTTACCTCAAGATCGGCAAACAGTGGATATTGCTAGGATTCTTGAATCTTAGCTTGATGTTAAGTGGTTCCAGATCCCTCTCTCTCTTCCCTCTGAAATTTTCGCCCCTTAGGATGAAATTGAAGGGTTAAACACCTTTTTATAGAGGTTAATTTCATCCGGTAATTTTTGAATTAACAGGCATAATTTCGGACAGTTGGGTAATAAATTGGATTTGATATTTGACTTACTCTCCAAGATTTCTAGACTCTTCCAGGGTTATCCAGCAGCTGCCAAGTGGCGCCTCACCCCCATAAATATCTAGATATTTTCTATTTTTGGGGAAAATTACACATTTGGCCCAAAACTTTCAAAAATTACAATTTTGGCCCAAAAATTTTTTATAATTACCAACCTTTCCACATGTGCTTAGACCTATCCAAAAGGACATATTGCACACCACTTTGGGCCCATAAACCTGGTCCAATTAATTTTTACCAGTTTATTCCCTTTTTGCCCCTTTTTGTTCAAAACGTGGGGTCCACGGCTTGTCTTTTGCACTGCTTCTTTCCTTTTCTTCTTTTCCAAGAAATTCTAGAGGGTTCCAGAGGCTTCTAGGGAGCTGAAACATAGCGCATTACCCCTTAAAAAGTTTTGGATACTCTCTGTTCTTTTGGGGAAAATTACCTACTTTGGCCCGGATTTTATGGAGATTATCAGTTTTGGCCCGGCTTCAGTAGTTACCTTTTTACCTTTTCCCTTAAGCTTTCTAAACTTTTCCTAAGCTAAGTGGTGCCATATCCAGCTGAAAGAATGTTCAAAATTTTATTCAAATACTTCATAAATGAACCTCTAATTGGTACTTGTTGGTTCCCCCTAATTGGTTAATGTTTTCCCAAGTTTTTTATCATGTATTTGGGCCTTAATTTGCGACTTATTCAGTTTTTTCCCTACCCTCAAATAGTTGCACGTTTTTTGTGACTTGATGAGTAAGCTTAGTTGACTTTTGCTTTTCCCTTATTAATTACACTTGTTAATTACCATTGTACTACATTGTAAAAAGTCAAGCTTGGATTAATTATATGCCACGTGTCACCTTAGGGTTCAACCATGTGTTCCTTCTCCCTTCTTGCCCTATTGGCACTTCCATAATCCACACATTCTACCTACCTTATGATGTGGCTCACTTTGGTCCTTTGATTTTCCTTTTATATATTATTGCATGAGATTAATTTTATCTCCATTTTATTCAGTCCAATCTCCGACTATCGGACTACGTGGGTTTCGCTAGTTAACAGGGTTTGGTTACAACTGTAGGGGTGTTACACTCTGAGGCGATGTAGTGTATGAAGCAAGAAGTATATTGAAAATGTTAGAACATAGATGTTAAAAGAGAACAAAATATATGTAAATCAATCAGAAATCATAAACTTAACATGCTCTGCCTGCTGCTGTGGATAAGTCAAAGTGAAAGGCACACCTGTAGCGTCTATAATAGAACCAGTGGTAGGCAATGAAGATGAAAAATAAAGTGCCGGCAGCTCCGAGGAAGAGCTAAGCCCTCTACCTATAGAGGGGGTAGATGATGTCGCCCTACCCCCTCTGATAGGATAGGCCCAGCCGCTACCTCTACTATATCCACTACCTGAACAGCCTCCTGGATGCTCCATATCTGAACACTTATAAACATTATGTCAAAATATATATAAATATAAGAAATTTACTTAATACAATAATGACTAAGCAACAGAGTATCAAATATAACAAATCGTCATAAACAAAAAAAACTAACTCAAATCAATCAGACGATTCCTGTTCTTCGATCACTGCCTGCACACCTTCCTTTGGCGCCTCATAATCGTCAAATTCAGATTCAGTAGTGGAGTAAACCTCTTGTTCCTTATCGTTTGATTCCTCATTGTCAATTTGGATAGGAATTAGCTCTAAGTCTACAGTAGAATCAAAGAGATTGCAAGGTACATCATCCTCGACATTACTTACGGCAAGTACATGTTCCACATAAGCTTGGAACGATTTAGTCATATTGTCATTTGTTTCTGACTCTTTTGAATTAGGTATAATATTTCATGCTTTGGTTTTGATAACTCCCATCCACCCTTGGCGGATGTGGGGTATGATGTAAAATAAACTTGTTTTGCCTGTTAAGCAAGAATGAATAGGTCATAACTAACTGTATATCTCCGTGACCAGTAGATCTCAACATTTCCATATTTGTTCACCTTTGTACCACGCAGAGTGTTATCAAACCACTCACATTTAAATAGAGTCACCGACTTGTCCCACTTGTAATCCAATTGAATTAGGTCAATTAACTTGCCGTGGTAGTCGCAATCGACCCCTTCAACTTGGCCACCTCAACAACATACACCGTAATTGCAACTTTCCATATTTCCGTTCGCATCAACAGTTGTAAACTAATACCCATTGATTACATATTTTTTGATCTAAGTAATAGCTGTTGTAGACCTGTAAGATAAACTCTACATAACATCCTGGGGAGTTGAATTGTTTTGCACGAAGTAGTCTCGTAACCAATTAGGAAATTTAGCCTTTATGAATTGATCGAGGTCGGAATCCGAGATCAAAGGATTTGTTGATCGGATCCAACGAGAGAAGTAACTGTAACAAAAAAAAACAAATTAATACTTTAATACTTACCGTAGCAGTTATAAAAGAGGAAATCTTACTTTAAGTACGGGGCGGCCTTTTCACAGTTGTTTAGAATGTACCACTCCTCTACTTTCTTATCGCTTCCTTCCAGAGTTAACCTACAATTTGTTCGCGCGACTCGGCCAAGATAATTAAATATTGATATCTGACCACTCGATTCACCGCCATCATTGTTGTGAGGTACCCCCTCCATCTTGATATAACTTCAGTTTAGTAGCCTCATCGACTAGATATGCTTCAGCAATAGATCCTTCAATGTATCTTATCTTTTTTATCTTGTATTTCAGTGTGCGTAAAAACCTACAATAGAAAATTAAAGGATATTAACCTATAGCACAATGTGTTTCAATTAATCATAGGAAAAATAACTATATATATTACATTTCAAACAAATACATCCACCTATATTGTTGTGGAACTTGCTTCGTACGCCAGGTGAATGGGCAAATGTTTCATTAAGTCAAAGAAGCTAGGAGAAAACACCATCTCTTACTTGCATAGCATTTTTGGCACGCTCTCCTCCAACTACCGTAACTTGTCAACATTAAGTTCTGAATCACAAATTGCTGTAAAGAACAAGAAAAACTCTGTCAAAGTATCTAATAAATGCTTCAGTAGTGCCTTGAAGGCCCATGGCAATAATCTCTAAAAGAAAACGTGACAATCATGACTCTTCATCTTGCGTAACTTTACCTCTTCATGTCCACACATCTCGAGAAGTTTGATGCATAAACATCCAGTAGTTTCACACCTTTAACCTATTGCAACAATTGCAAATTCTGCTCTTTGTTCAAGATGCACGGCGCTCTAGGTCTGGAAATTCGGCCCATGACATTCTCTAACAAATGCAAAGAAGGCCTTTTACAATCTTGTTGTATGTCAAGTCTTACATTGACTATATCCTTCGTATTACCCTTGGTGTCTATGACGGTATATAGAATATTGCAAAATACATTCCTCTCAATATGCATGACATCGAGGTTGTCTTAACAATTGATCTTTCCAATATGGTAACTCCCAAAAGATGCTGTGTTTATTCCAATGATGCTGCACACCATATCCCTCAGGCTCATTGGAAGCAGCTCCCTCTTCAATACTTTGAATGTGTTGAACCCTCTCCCATATTTCTTGGCCACTTAAACGACGAGGTTTATCTGATCGTTTAACCACATTCCAGCTGAAGTCTTTTTTGTTTCTCCTAAGCGGATGATCAAGGGGTAGGAATCATCGGTGCCTAGCAAACCAACATACCTTGTGACTGCATGGCAAGCTAAAACCCACTTATGTTCAAGACATATCGGACATACAAGCTTCCCCGACGTTTTCCATCCACTCAACATCCCATATGCAAAGAAATCATTTTTCGTCCACATTAAGGTAGCCCGCATGATGAGATTCTGACTCAATAATACATCGTATATAAGAATCCCTTTACTCCACAACATCTTCAACTCGTCTATCAAAAGCTTGAGGTACACATCTATTTTCTTTTTTGAGTTGGATGGCCCAAGGATTAACGCGTTGAGGAACAAAAACTCTCTTCTCATACATATGGAAGATGAATAAATCCTTCCATATGGTACCTGGGTTGGATGGCCCAGGGATTAACGGGTTGTATGGAGTCACAATCACAAGCCAATAGGAATAAATCCTACCCATATGGTTGAAAGAAGCGAACCTACATGAACGTAAACCAAGATGAATATTACGGGGATCGGCCGCAAATGAGGATTCGCCTCGTCAAATTTCAGCCAAGCTTCGGCATCAGAGGATGCGTCACAAATTTTTTCATCCCTATGATGCTCTCGATGCCATCTCATATGAGCAGTTGTTTGTTGTGGCGAATATAATCTCTGAAGTCTAGGCATGAGGGGAAAGTACCACATCTTGCTTAAGGCTTGAGAGGTTGTTTTCCCTTTAATCTTCTTGTACCTATCATGTTCACAGAATTTACAAGTAGTCTGCTCAGCATCATCCTTGTAATAGAGGATACATCCGTTGGAGCAGCAATGGATTTTTTCACACTTAAGCCCAAGCTCTTTCACCTTTTTCTTTGCTTGGTAAAAATCTTTCAGCAAATTATTGTCTTTAGGAGCAACCTTACTCATGATTTGCATTATTTCATTGTAATTCTTCTCACTCATATGGTGATCAGTCTTCAAGCTTAATGTTGCTAGGGTAGCCGATAGCAATGAATATTCACTATTTTCAATGTGTTCACAACCTTCCCATAAAGCGCGTTGTGCTTCTTGAAGCATTTCATAGAACCTATCGGCCTCTGGATTAGTATCCTCTCCCATGTATGATGGTTAATTATATGTACCGGTCTCTTCTTCCATGTATGAATGTAATGCCCCAAATTAATAGTGGGAGATAAGGGGAGTAAATATTGTTTGTGCCAGAAATCTATATAATTAAATAAGGATTATATATGTGTGTGTGTGTGTGTGCGCGCGCGCGCGCGCGCGCAAAATACTTTACGCTATATATTCAATAAAGTGATGAAGAATTCTCTCAAAAAAGTGATAAAGAATATATTATATTTACACCAATTATTTTATAACAGTTTTTTTTTTGTTTCCTATCTGTTACCTTTTTAATGCATAGGATAGTGTAATACCGCAGGATAATAATAATAATAATAATAATATATTATTATTATTATTATTATTAGTTTCATTTTATTACTTTAGATGGATTTGATTTTATTAGTTTAGATAGATTGATTTAATAGAATTTAATAATGTTTGTATTATTTTATAATTTATTAATTAGCAATAGCTAAAGAGCCTAGCCCATAGCTAAACCCTAATATTTTTCTATTTATAAACTTAAGACTAGTCGCCTAACCCTAGCAATCATTCAATACTTCTCTCCTTCTCTCTTCTTTCTCTGTAAACTCTGCGGCAAATTACTCTTCTAGAAGATTAGCAAAAACGGAGATCAGGTAATCCTAATCCCCCTTGAACATCCATTAAAAACATGATTTTCGGTTAGCTGTGTTAGTTATATGCAGTTGAATTACTTTAAAATATTTGAGAAGCATCCTTAAATGTCCTTTTCGGTAATCCCTTAAAAGCGTCACGGTTTTCGATTCTATGCAATATGATTTGAATTGATATATATCATTCATGGATACTTAGCTTGCAATATGGTTTGAATAGATGTATGTCATTCATGGATGCATGAATGGTAATGTACATATCAAAGATAGTTCCTTGTGTTAGTTCTCAATGTGTTTTGATGATAACTAGCAATTGTAAACTTGATATGAAGTTTGTTTTTGGCAATATGAAAATCTCACTGTCAAAGGCAAACTCGAGTTTAGGTATATAAACTCGAGTTTGAGACTTGACAGAAAGATGTTCAATTCTGCATAAAAGCCAAACTCGAGTCTGCATAGACAAACTCGAGTCTGGGCAGACACAGAAAGGAATCCAAAATTTTCACATCAAGCTAAACTCCAGTTTGCAAATCAAACCTGAAGTCTAGAAGATACAGAATCCCAAGCAAGCCAAACTCGAGTCTGGATTATCAAACTGGAGTTTAGACCAAACAGAAAGGAACCCAGAAAACTCAATAGACTCCCAAACTCCAGTCTGGCCTTCCAAACTCCAGTTTGCACTTGACCCAGATAAACCTCAAATGTTTCGGTAGTCACTGAAACTCGAGTTTGCTCCCCAAACTCGAGTCTGGATCATACGGAAAGAACATCCATTTGGCTACACTACAAACTCGAGTCTATGACCCTAAACTCCAGTCTGGAAGATTACGAACTTAGGCATGTTCTTCAAACATAGACCCAAACTCGAGTTAGTCACTAATTGACTCGAGTTTAGCTTCATGCCCAAAGTTCCATCCCAAGTCCAGAGCCCGACAGTTCTCTCTGTAAAAGCCAAACTCGAGTTAGCTTTTACAGACTCCAAGTTTAGACTACTGACTAACCGACATGCTTTCTGGATGAACTCCAAACTCGAGTCTGGAAGAACAAACTTGAGTTTGCATCGGGGATTTTGAAAAATCAAATGATGTTGATCTACGAAATCTTAATGGGTCAATCTAAGATTATTCTATCATATGATATTATTGTTTCTAATGTCTATGATGAAGTTTTGAGTATTTTTTAGATAAGTTTAGCTAAGATCAAGGTGAGATCAAGATCCAGGATAAGTGCATTAAATGAAGAACCAAGAACAGGGATGATCTTTCTCCCTTATCCCAAATGCTCAGTTCAGACCGTTGCAACACTTCAGGAT